>JANAVB010031819.1:123782-1518782 GCA_029216955.1 Iris pallida | reverse complement strand
TATTTTTGACATTCAATAATGCTATGGAGACATTTTTTTATACAATTTATAGCTATACTGATGTGACAGTGTATCATTGTATGCCAATTATCATCTTCTTTTAACAGATTTTTTCATATAAGAGGAAGAAGTGATATAAAAATGCATGTGAAGAAAAAAGTTTTGGAAAATTTGAAGTAGCGGGATGAATCGCCAACTCAGTTGGCAAAGCTAGAATTCCAGCCAACTAAGTTGGCAAAATCTACTCCATGGAAGAAATTCAAGCCAACTCACCCGCACAGAAAGAAATCCAAGCAAACTGAGTTGGCGAAAACAAGAAAAGAATTCCTAGCCAACTTAGTTTGCGAAAACAAGGGCCATGGTGTCAGGGGCGGATCTACATAGGGTCCAAAGGGGGCCACGGCCCCCCAATTATTTTTTAAAAAAATATTAATTATTATATAGAAACTTTTATTTACTGTTAATATATATATACTAGTGGTAATGATTTGTGCTCTTAGTTGGGAGGTGGGAGTTCAAATCTCAGCTTTGTAAATTTTCAAGCATTTTGAAAACATTTTATGTATATTTTTTTGCTTTCTTTTTGTCACAATTTGATAAATTAACTTTGCTTTTTTGTTCATTCTTATTGAGTTATAGTATTTTTTTTTTCTTTTGTTATTGAAGTTCAATTAACATAATAACTTTAAGGACTTTTGCATGTAGTAGTACGGTCCCTCCAAAATTTTGATCCTGCCTCCGCCCCTGCATGGTGTATAAAAGAGAAAAGACTCCCCAGCCAAATCAGTTGGCGAAAAGTAGGAATCCTGGCCAAAAAACTTGGGAGAATGTGCTAAAACTACCCTTCAAGCCAACTCACTTGGCTAAAACTACCCTTCAAGCCAACTCGCTTGGCTTAAAGTTCTCCTCAAGCCAACTCGCTTGGCTAAAAGTTTCTTTGCCATTTCACATGGCCCCATGCCAAGTGATTTGGTGAAATTAAACCCAAGCCAAGTGAGTTGGTGATTGCTTTTACTCTAGCCAACTCACTTGGCAAAATTTTGAAAAATTTTGCCACATCTGCGTATACTGCTCTCAAGCCAAATGAGTTGGCGATCCATCTCCTAAATTAAAAATTTTAGAAATTTTTTCTTTTCCATGCTATTCATACAACTTCTTCATCTTATATGAAAAAAAAAATGTTCTTTTAATACTTTATTTTTGCATCCAATGATGAACTACCAAATCAATTTAGCTATAGAGTGTCGTCCGTCTATGACATGTGGTCCAAGTACAATATATGTAACCTAAATACTTTCCATATATCGTCACTTTTACAAACAATCAAGGAAACCACGGCTTCCATTTCGCAGCCTCATCAATGTCGCGCCATTTATACTTAGCAGCTTATATATATAATTTCCTTTTATACTTAGCAGCTTATATATATAATTTCCTTTTATCTAAAGTCTAAAACTAGACTAATTGTCTATGTTATATATGTTGGTGCTTTATTTACATGGAGAGAGCTTGCTCTCAACATGCCTTGTAAAATTTTAGTCCCACATTGGAAAAGCACCATGAGTTATCTCAACATATATACTTGGGTGTGTTGTTGAGAGATGCACATGGGGTGGTGACCCTAAGGAGGGAACCATGTGGGTGATTTTACTAGGAGGTAAGAATAAGGCTCCAAGGATTAAGCATTAATGCTTTTGTCATTCTCTTGGATTAATTCCACTTGGAGCTAAGCCCCAAAGGGGCTTAGCAACTCGGACTCGGACTCGGGCTCATGAGGCGTAATGTGGCGTTCTGTTGGCGCACTTTGCACTTAGCACGTCAGCAGTCATGCGGTCTTATGCGGCATGCGGCTCATATGCGGCCTCATGCGGTCCATGCGGCTCATGCGGCCCAAGCGGTCCATGCGGCCAGGCTGCTGCTGCTGCTGCTGCCGCATGGAGGGTTACGCTGCCCAAGCGGTCCATGCGGCCAGGCTGCTGCTGCTGCTGCTGCCGCATGGAGGGTTACGCTGACTGTGCAGATTTCAAATCGGTTATGGAAAGGGTGAATCAATGCGATTAATTCAGATCCTATCTTTGTGGGATTTGAATTAATTTCGTTACTATCTTTGTGGGATTTGAATTAATTCAGTTCCTATCTTTGTGGGATTAGAATTAATTCGTTGCTATCTTTTTGTGATTTGATTCAATCTTTCCATAACTGAAGAGGCGGCTAGGGTTTCCACCCTCTCTCTATATATACTCTCTTCTGGCCTCCTTTGTGGGTACTACGAAAATACAAGTCAGAAAAGGAGAAAGAGAGAGAGAGCTGCTGCCGCCATTGCAAGTCCATCCGAGGAGTCAGAACAGAGGTGACATCGAGCGTTCCACAAGTTATTCAACTTGCTGGTTCCTGGAAGCAGATCGTGTGGGACGAATCTTGCTTTGAGCAACGGTGTTTTGACATCCCAGCATTGTTCTTCTTCTCATCTCTCTCTAGTTTTATTGTAACTCGTTCTGTCCCAATTGCAACACGTTTGCAAGGAAGAACGAGAGGTCTTCTCTTCTCTTTTTCCCTCCTTCAGATTGTAATTTGGCTATTTGATTTTTTATACCATCGCAGATCTTGAGTTTGCTCTCTGCAAAGTTTTGTGGGACATCTCAGATCTCGATTGCATCTGTTTTTCCATCTTTGATCAAGCCCCGGGAATAACAATCTCAAAGCAAGATCCGTATAGATGGAAAACATTAATGCTTCGCTCCTCCAATCGGACTTCTGCAAGTTGGAAAAGTTCGATGGAGAGCATTATCAAGTCTGGAAGAGAAAGGTTTACCTAACTCTTCAACTGAAAGATGTGGATCATGTTCTGTTGGAGGAAGAACCCTCGGTTCCAGACACTGGATCTACTGCCGCCATCAACGCGGCTACCAAACTCCAGGCCAAATGGAGAAGGAAAAATAGCATCTGCAGGCTTCTCATCCTGAATGCTATGGAGGACTCCCTGGCAGAATCCTACTCAAAGAAGGAACTTGCCAGAGACATATGGGAGTCTGTGGAAAATCTGTATGAAGAAGACAAGAACAGGAGCAAAATGTTTGTGGTTGAAAAATATCACAAATTGCTCTTTGAGGACGAAAAGTCCATGCTGCCACAGGTAAAGGAATTTCTGAAGCTGTGCCAGAAACTGGAAGACGAAGAGATGCCCCTTCCCGACAAGTTTGTCGTCGGAGGGATCGTCTCAAAACTTCCTGCTGGATGGAGTACCTTCTATGCAAGGATGCACAGAAAGAAGCTAGACATTAGCTTGGGAGATCTACTTCAAGAGATCCATGTTGAGGACGAGATGCGTTCCCAACAGAAGGTGGACACTCTGTCCAAACAGTTGGCTAAAGCCAATCTTGTGCAGACGAGAGATTCCAAAGGGAAGCAAGCGGCTTCTCATCCCAAGAAGAAGGACTTCGCTAATCTAAAAGTGAAGGGTCCTTCTTTCAAGCAACAGAAGACCAAGTCCCACGTAACTTGTTACAATTGTGGCAAGAAAGGCCACTACAAGAGTGAATGCAGATCTAAGCCTAAACAATCAGAGAAAGGTGAGCCTAATAAGGTTTCATTGGTTTCTAACATTGTTGCTATGATCGGACAGGTCACTACTGTGGGGGTTGACTTTGACTGGTGGATAGACACTGGTGCGACTTGCCATGTCTGTTCTGACAAGGAATGGTTCGTCACGTACCAGCCGATATCTGAGAAGGTTGTCATGGCGAACCAGGCCCAAGCTGAAGTTCTGGGGATCGGGACCGTGGAACTGAAACTCACTTCTGGGAACACTCTGACGCTTCAAGGTGTGAAGCATGTTCCTGCGATTGCCAAGAACCTGATCTCTGGGAGCCTGCTCTGCAACGCAGGCTTGAGGATGGACATCAACGCTGGTCAGATGGTTATGTCCAAGAAGGGAACATACTTCGGGAAGGCTTATCAAACCGAAGGAATGTTTAAAATTCAGCTTGTCAACCAGTATGATGACATTAATGCAGTTGCATTTTCTGATTATTCTCTTGAGTTGTGGCATAATAGACTAGGACATGTTCATTGTAATAGAATCAACAAAATGTCTAGTCTAGGACTTATCTCCAAATGTGGGGGTAAGGTGGAGAAGTGTGAAGTGTGTGCTCAGACGAAGATCACAAGGAAACCCTTTCATCGGGTCAATCGAAGCACAGATCTTCTGGAGTTGGTGCACTCCGATATCTGTGACTTCAAACATTTCTCCACGAAGACCGGGATGAAGTATTTCATAACCTTCATCGACGACTTCTCAAAATACGCGTTCGTCTACTTGCTCAAGTCCAAAGACGAAGCTTTCGAGAAGTTCAGAGAGTTCAGGGCCGAAGCTGAACGGCAGACTGGACAACAACTCAAGAGGTTGAGAAGTGATCGAGGTGGGGAGTACAGGTCTCATGAATTCGCATCGTTCTGCAAAGAACATGGAATCATATGCGAGACTACTGCTCCATATTCTCATCAATCCAACGGAGTAGCAGAGAGGAAGAACCGAACATTAACAGAAATGATGAATTCTATGCTGCTCACTGCAGGTCTTCCAAAATGCTACTGGGGAGAAGCTGTATTAACGGCCACTTTCATTCTGAATAGAGTGCCATATGCAACTTCAGACATAACTCCTCATGAACTCTGGTTCAAAGTCAGACCAAACTTGAATGTCATTCGAGTGTGGGGTGTCTGGCGTATGTGAAGCTTCCAGATCTGAAGATTCAGAAGCTGGGGACAAGGACTACGAAGGCGATCTTCTTGGGGTATGCCGAGAAGAGTGATGCTCGGAGATTTCTTGATATTGAATCAAATCATATCATCGAATCTCGCGATGCTGAATTCTTTGAAGACAAGTTTGCAAAAGATAAAAACATTGTTCTTTCGGACATTCCGGAAAATGATGTAGGTACAAATGAGACTGAAATCTCATATGAGCCAGTAGTCCAAGAAGAAGCTGTTGTTGATGAAACAACTCTTGTACCAGAACTCGCAGAGCCGTCAGCTAAGCGAGCGAGGAGACCGAAAGACTTCGGAGATGACTTTGTCACCTATCATGTGGAAGCAGATCCGCTTACCTATGATGAGGCGATGAAGACCAGAGATGCTATCTTCTGGAAGGAGGCAGTGAATGACGAGTTTGACTCTATCACCTCCAATAACACATGGGTGTTGGTAGATCTACCTGAAGGAGAAAAGCCCATCGGATGTAAATGGATCTTCAAGAAGAAGATGAAGGCAGATGGAACTATTGACAAATTCAAGGCCAGGCTGGTAGCCAAGGGTTTCTCTCAGAAACAGGGGATAGACTACTTTGACACGTACGCTCCAGTAGCCCGGATGACCACCATCAGGATGTTAATCGCTCTCGCAGTTATACATAAGTTGGTGATACATCAGATGGATGTAAAGACTGCATTCCTGAATGGGGAGCTGACCGAAGAGATCTACATGCAACAGCCAGATGGATTTGTCGTCAAAGGTCTTGAAGACAAAGTCTGCAAGTTGGTGAAATCATTGTATGGTTTGAAGCAAGCTCCCAAGATGTGGCATGAGAAGTTTGACAAAGTTATTAGGTCAAACGGCTACAGAGTCAGCGAGACGGACAAATGTGTTTACACAAAGTTCGCTGATGGAAGAGGAGTCATCGTTTGTCTGTACGTGGACGACATGCTAATCCTAGGTACGGATATAGGCTGTGTCACAGAGACAAAGAAGTTCCTCTCAACCAAGTTCAGTATGAAGGACTTGGGGGATGCAGATGTCATCTTGGGCATAAAGATCATCCGGACAGACACTGGAGTAGCGCTGTCACAATCTCACTACATTGAGAAGATGCTCACACGCTATGGGTATAAGGATCTTCCAGGGATCGATACGCCATACAGGTGTGATCAGAAGCTGAAGCCAAATTCAAGGGAAAGCGTCAGGCAGCTGGAGTATTCTAGCGTTATCGAAAGTTTGATGTACGCAACCACTGCCACAAGGCCTGACATAGCTTTCGCCGTGGGAATGCTGAGTCGGTTCATAAGCAACCCAGGGGATGAGCACTGGAAAGCTGTGAAGCGGGTGATGAGATATCTCAAGAAAACTCAGACATATGCACTGCACTACAACGGGTATCCGACAGTAGTGGAAGGCTTCAGTGATGCTAGCTGGTGCTCAGAAGTGGAGAGCGAGAGATCCACAGGTGGATATGTCTTTTCCTTGGGTGGAGCTGCTATATCGTGGAAGTCGAAGAAGCAGACAATACTCTCTCGTTCCTCCATGGAATCTGAATTCTATGCACTTGAAACTGCAGCAGATGAAGCAGAATGGCTTCGGGAGCTCATGTATGATCTTCCAGTGGTTGGGGCTCAGATACCGGCGATACCGATATACTGTGACAACCAGGCGACTGCGGCAGTGGCATCAAATGACCTCTTCAACGGGAAAAAGAGGACTGTGCGGTTGAAGCACAGGGCAGTACACGATCTTATCAAAAGAGGTGTGATTACAGTGGTTGATGTTCGGAGTCAGGAGAACCTGGCAGATCCGTTCACAAAGGGCCTCAAGCGCCAGTTGGTCGATGACACAGCTTGTAAAATGGGCTTGAAGGCATTCTGATAGTGTGTCTTTGTAATCCTACCATAAAGTTTTATGCTATTAGTTCAAAGAGAAATCTACTAGACATCTAACTTTTGGTTCAAAGGAGGATCACTGACTGAGAAACTATCAGGTAGCAGTGGGTACTTGTTCTCTGGAACATGGAAGGGATACGGACCCATAACCACTGTTGTCTACTATGTATTTTTTCTGCGGAAAAAACTGATCCTGTGGAAGGTTGGCTTAAACGCCTTAATGAGTTCTCAGGCAGAGTGAATGCCTGGTGTGCTTTGCAGGAAGCACGGTAGAGCAGCACTACAAGGAGTGAAACTCCATGCTACAGTGGGGTGACTCCACCATGAGGTTTCCAGGTAGGGGTAATGCCTCGGCTTTGCAAGCCAAGTCACAGCGGCGTAGCACCGCAAATAGACAGGTAGCCTAATGCTGTATGACGTAATTAAAGAGTTGTAGACAGCACTACAAAGGGGAGGATGGCCCCATGTTACAGTGGCACGACACCACGATGAGGTACCCAGGTAGGGGTAAAGCCTCGGCATTGCAAGCCATGTCGTTGCGGCGTAACACCGCAAGGAAGCCTTAGGCTTCATGCTGGGTAGTTTGGCACTACAAAGAGGCTTGTGATCTCATGCTACAGTAGTATGACACTACGATGAGGTTCCCAGGTAGGGGTAATGCCTCGGCTTCAGGCCATGTCATAGCGGCGTAGCACCGCAAGGAAGCGCAAGGCTTCATGCCATATCTCTTTAATAAAGAACTCACCTATAGTGTATGGAAAGAGATATCAGGCCGTCTCTTGAGGGTAAACTTGTAGACGCCCAAAATTATACACTGAAACCAGGCTGGCACAGGGCCTTTAATGTGCAGCCAGAAGCACACGTAACTACACTTTGTGAGTGGGAAGAATTACAATTGTGATACAGAATTCAAGGCGTAGTCCATTCTTGTATCACATTGTTATTTAACCCATGCGGGAAGATTCAAGTCGTCAGCGACATCTATCCTAATGCAAAATGGACAGTTACTGTGGGGAACGCTCAATCCTGGACACATATATATGTTGTGATATGTGGGGGATTGTTGGTGCTTTATTTACATGGAGAGAGCTTGCTCTCAACATGCCTTCTAAAATTTTAGTCCCACATTGGAAAAGCACCATGAGTTATCTCAACATATATACTTGGGTGTGTTGTTGAGAGATGCACATGGGGTGGTGACCCTAAGGAGGGAACCATGTGGGTGATTTTACTAGGAGGTAAGAATAAGGCTCCAAGGATTAAGCATTAATGCTTTTGTCATTCTCTTGGATTAATTCCACTTGGAGCTGAGCCCCAAAGGGGCTTAGCGACTCGGACTCGGACTCGGACTCGGGCTCATGGGCTCATGAGGCGTAATGTGGCGTTCTGTTGGCGCACTTTGCACTTAGCACGTCAGCAGTCATGCGGTCTTTATGCGGCTCATGAGGCGTAATGTGGCGTTCTGTTGGCGCACTTTGCACTTAGCACGTCAGCAGTCATGCGGTCTTTATGCGGCTCATATGCGGCCATGCGGTCTTATGCGGCATGCGGCTCATATGCGGCCTCATGCGGTCCATGCGATCTTATGCGGCTCATGCGGCCATGCGGTCCATGCGGTCCATGCGGTCCATGCGGCTCATGCGGTCCATGCGGCTCATGCGGTCCATGCGGTCCATGCGGCACATGCGGTCCATGCGGCCCAAGCGGTCCATGCGGCCAGGATGCTGCTGCTGCTGCTGCCGCATGGAGGGTTACGCTGACTGTGCAGATTTCAAATCGGTTATGGAAAGGGTGAATCAATGTGATTAATTCAGATCCTATCTTTGTGGGATTTGAATTAATTTCGTTACTATCTTTGTGGGATTTGAATTAATTCAGTTCCTATCTTTGTGGGATTAGAATTAATTCGTTGCTATCTTTTTGTGATTTGATTCAATCTTTCCATAACTGAAGAGGCGGCTAGGGTTTCCACCCTCTCTCTATATATACTCTCTTCTGGCCTCCTTTGTGGGTACTACGAAAATACAAGTCAGAAAAGGAGAAAGAGAGAGAGAGAGCTGCTGCCGCCATTGCAAGTCCATCCGAGGAGTCAGAACAGAGGTGACATCGAGCGTTCCACAAGTTATTCAACTTGCTGGTTCCTGGAAGCAGATCGTGTGGGACGAATCTTGCTTTGAGCAACGGTGTTTTGACACCCCAGCATTGTTCTTCTTCTCATCTCTCTCTAGTTTTATTGTAACTCGTTCTGTCCCAATTGCAACACGTTTGCAAGGAAGAACGAGAGGTCTTCTCTTCTCTTTTTCCCTCCTTCAGATTGTAATTTGGCTATTTGATTTTTTATACCATCGCAGATCTTGAGTTTGCTCTCTGCAAAGTTTTGTGGGACATCTCAGATCTCGATTGCATCTGTTTTTCCATCTTTGATCAAGCCCCGGGAATAACAATATATATATATATATATATATATATATATATATATATATATATATATATATATATATATATATATATATATTTATTTATTTATTTATTTATTTTGAAAGAAAGTAATTGTGACAAACGCTTCCACCGGAAATCGATTTTCTGACCACTCGGATCGCATGCATCCAGGGTCGGCCCTGGGGTAAGCCTGACAAGACTTCGGGTTTGGGCAACCCCCCTCCATAGGACAACCCTCCAGGCCATTTGGCTTTCTTAGGACCGATCCAACCCAAATTCAAATTAAACTTATATCTTTCAATAGGAGTAAAGGACAACCAAAATTAGCTCTGGCCAAGGCAACCCAACTCTTTGGGCCGGCCCTGCATGCATCTCTCTTAACCGCTAGGCTAGAGGTCATTTGCTATATATATATATATATATATATATATATATATATATATATATATATATATATATACACTTTTAACATAGCAGGTTAACAGATCCAATGTTCCTCAATAGACAAGATCGCCAAACAAGATCCAATGTTACTTATGACTTTAATAGAAAGGTCGTTTAAAGATACTCTAAATCCGTCTGAGCTCTCTAGCTTAGTGGTATTAGAGCGGACATCGAGAGAGACTGACAAGAATCAAGTCCTTAACTGTATATGTACGTGGGATTTCAAAAAAAAAAATGTTTTAGTAACAAAAATTTCAATAACATGATTGAATGACAGATCAAAAAAACCAACTAATTTACTTACTATTTTTTCAAATATATATTTTTATTTTAATATTTACTGTCCTTTTGTCTGATCTTTTTCCTCTTATTTAACTATTAAAAAAACTGTCGCTATTTTATTATTATTATTTCATTTATTAACTTTTTTTAAAAAAAATTACATTTATTAAATTAATTGGTAAAAGTAGTATCCAAGAAAAACTGTATGAAATTTGTTTAATAACTCGAATATATTTCATTTATCCGTTCCAGATCTAACTTTCAAAACCCCGCCGTTCTCGGGACCTGCCCTGATGGACTCCTTAACTAATCTAATGGCAAGAAAATAATTCACGTGGTCAAATTGCAAATATTTCCTCCCGAGTCAAAGTTACACGTTAGTATGAAGCTAACGTGGACCCAGGCCAATCCATCATCACTCATCACATCTCCAACTATTTCTTATTGTGCTATTTTGCATAACCACACCCCACCCCCGCACCCACCCACCCACGCCCTCTTTTTATTATTATTTTTACATTTGGCAATAATTTTTTTAGACAAATGTTAAAGTCCACCCCCAAATTACTAAGGACCACCAACCTACTAAGGACAACCACCATACACTTATATTTTTACTAAGGACAACCTAAAATAAATCATTTCTAAGGGCTACAAAAAAAAAACAAAAAAAAAAAAAAACCCAACAGCCCTCCCCCCTTCCCCCCTCCTGTTCATTCCCCCCTCCGACAGCGCCCCCCTTCCCCCCTCCTCCACGAAGTCCCCTCCCCCTCCGACAGCCCCCCCTTCCTCCCTCCTCCACGAAGTCCCCTCCCCCTCCTCCTCCGACAGCCCCCCTTCCCCCCTCCTCCACGAAGTCTCCTCCCCCTTTCCAACAGCACTTAGGACTGCAGGCCAAGCCTGCAGTCACTGTAGCCATCCATTTTTTGTAGCATGAGCTCGTCTCTGAGCTTCTGTCAACTTAGGACTGCAGGCTAGGCCTGCAGTCCTTGTCACGACCCGCACCCGCTAAAAGGGCATGTGACGCGACAACGCCCAGCCCTCACCGAAAAATCGGCGTGGAACGCTGTAGATTTTTCTACTCTAAACAGTTTATATATATAATAAAAACCTGTCGAGAATATGGTCAACTCCGAACGGAGGACAAGCAATGAATATATATACGAGTACTCAATCACGACTCTAAGATAACAAAGTAAAGACTGAAATGAAAAGACAACAAGACGATAAAATAATATATAACCTGTCAAGTCCAACACAAAGAATATATACAAGTCCAAGTCTCTAATACAGTCCATAATAATAACAGTCTCAAATATCGGTTTTGGTATTTCGATTGAAATACCCATAAATGGTATTTTACGTAGAAATAGTATTCTTGCTTATTTTGATGATCCCCGATACAAAAGAAATAGTTCGGGAATTACTAAATATGGGACCGTAGAGGCGAATTCAATCGTAAAAAAAGAAGATTTGATTGAGTATCGAGGAGCAAAAGAATTTAGTCCAAAATACCAAATAAAAGTGGATCGGTTTCTTTTTATATTATATAGAAATCATTTGCATTTTTTTATGATAATACTATTTTATTTCAAATTTGAAATTATGATTAGAAAAAAATGGAATTATTTCTGAGAACATTTCTAGCAAATTCTTTGAAGTTAATTTACTTTATTTATATTATAATAATATTCACCGGGGCTTCGGTCGCCGGCTCCCCTGTCATCAGGTCACCAACTTCCTTGACCTTCCGGCACTGGGCAGGCGTCAGCCCCCATACATGGTCTTACGACTTTGCGGAGACCCTAGCTGGAGACAATATCCAGTACAAAAGACCTACTCTAACTAAGCAATAAGTAGGGTCTCATCAGGCGGAGCTAAGCCCCGCTGGACCAAAGTCTCCAGGTCTACGCCCACTACGTCATCCGGACCGTAGTAGGTACAATAGTCTCCTTCATCTACATCTGTAATATTTTCAACATATCCTGTCAGGATGGAACGAGTACAATCTACTAACAACAGTTCACAAGATATGACAAAAGCTATAAGACTGTAAATAGAGAGTATTGTCACGCCCCAGTACCGAAATACGGGGACGGACTAGGCCAGCTACTCCATATGAGGTACGTAACGTCATACGGCGATCGTGGCTGTCGAGAGACTAGGGGGTACATGCTACAATCAAGTCTCCTATGGTCCCACAGAGTTCTATGTCTCAATCAATCAAGTCACATCAGCAAATAAATGAACATTAAAGATAAAGCAGTAAGGCGTCCCCGACGCTTCATCAAAATGATCATGAGAGACTAGCTTTATAATTTAGCTATCTCAGAGAGTCAGGAGTATAAAATTATACACAGCTGCAGTCTGTTTATTTACAATTATGTACTGACACAAAATATCAAGTAATCCGGCTAACAGGTGCCGGTGGCTAAACGCCGCAAAAGTATAAGCAGGAGTGGTGGAGAAGAAACCCACTCGAGTCCCCGAACCGCCATGCTCCTAGTATGCACCATGGATGTCAGGGAGGAAGATCGTGTCCTCAGGCTCTGCTACGGAATCTGGCCAAACAAAACCAGCGGGGTCAGCCCCGAATAGCAAGTACCGCCAAAGGGGCACAAGAGTTAAGATTAAAAATCCAGTTAATAGAATGATTGATAATAGTAATACTTATGCTACTATTATAGGGTAGCGCAACATCCTCGAACCCATATGGCACCCTTACAACCAAACAAGGACAAAAGGTGCCGCATGGAGTCGGGACGTGTCGTACTCTATAACTTTCACATAAGTTAAAAGGTATAAACAATAAAATCTCCTGGTCGTGACTTCGGTCGATAGCCTATCGCAGCACAATAACCAACCCAACAATCAAACAAGAACATGGGTTGGATCATGTACCATGATAGTCCATGTTCCTCAGTCATTCACAGAAGTAGCAATTCACAATCAGAATAAGTCTTCCGTTCATAACTTCGGTCCACAGCCTATCATAGTACGATAACCAACCCAACAATCAAACAAGAACATGGGTTGGATCACGTACCATGACAGTCCGCTTCCCTCAGTTATTCACGAAAGGTAATAGGATACAAGCAAGTCATTTTCACGGCCAATCAAGTCTACGAGTTTCTAGTGGGACGAGGTTATCCTCGCGTCATGTTATTAGAAAATCCTCAGATCGTATCTTTCCAGCAAGGCTAGCCAACCCAGGGGTTCGCGTAGACAGGTATGATTGAGCACAGGTCCCTCGTAAGGCCACCTTGCCAAAACATATATTATATAGCAGGAATTAATCGGATACAGTCATCCACTCGTTGCAGATGACACAGTATCCGTGGAGACCAGCCGGCGCGTCAAGACAGCATCTCAAGGCGGCTGGTGTAACACGATCTCGGGATTTTGCCCTCCCCATGCATCTAGTATGTTTAGTTGCCTAGTTTAACCCTAGGTGAAATCTTGGACTCACATGCTGTGGCCTGCATGATTATCCTTCTAAAGTCGTACTTTAGTACGAGTACCCCAAAGAGGATCCATGTCAATCAGTATGTCAACATGTTCTACCCTCCTTAGTGTAATGCATCATTGCAAATACGCCACGTGGAGTTACGAGTCCTTTGTCGAGCATGAACAAGAACTGGGACATTCAGGTACATGTATCAGGTTGGAACACTTTGTTCTCCGGGGTTACATTAGTGCTCATATCATGCTCGGGACAAAAGGCGTAAGGATATAAAATGGACATATAATATCTAATAAAAAACCAAAAGCGTACGCACAAAAGCACGCACGCTCAAGGGGTAAAAGTCATGCAGGCTCACTCAAGGCAGCGTCCGTGAAAAGTCACGCAGGCTCAAGGGAAGAGCTGCGTGAAAAGTCACGCAGGCTCAAGGAGAGAGCTGCGTGAAAAGTCACGCAAGCTCAAGGAGAGAGCTGCGTGAAAAGTCACGCAAGCTCAAGGAGAGACACGCTTCCAACAGGAAGCGTGCTCAAACAGGAGCACACTGTTCACTGTCTTCTCCAAACAGCAAGAACACCATGACTGAACCCAAACTTCAAAGCATCATAACTTGGCCATCCGAACTCCAAATCCAGATTTCCAGAGTTCCAACTTGGGTAAAACTGAATGCTCTTCCACATGGAAGCATCAAAAACCCATAAAATCCAACTAAAGTAGATCAAACCATGCAAAATCCAAAAATGATTAAAACCTAGATCTACAAAAATCAGAGCTTCAAAATGAAAATTTCCAAGTTCTAAACTAGTATAGATTGAGGAGAAGAACATGTTTTGGCAAATAGTTTTGTAAGAAATCTTTGAAAAAATTATTGATCCATCTCTTGAGCAAGTTGGTACTTGCCTTGGTTGGTGGAGGAAGTAAATGAGAGGAAGTAAATGAGAGGAGAGAGAGAGATGAGTTATTATATAGAATCTTGGACCCATGGGTTCATGATGAACCAAAGGGTTCATGATGAACCATTGGTGAACCAAGAATGGGTTACCCAAATGAGCCAAAACTGTAGGCCCGAATGCAGAAAGTAAATTAGGAAATAATATTTTGTCAAATATTTTTGGAAAATGCATGAAGAAATACAGCATAATAAATATATTATAAATATAAGGTAAATACAATTTATCGGTTTACGTATTAAAATACGTATTCCAGGATCGGGGAGTGACATCTCTACCCTTCTTAGAAAAATTCCGTCCTCGGAATTCCAGCCAAGACAGGATAGTGAAATCAGGGTAAGCAAGGCACAATCATATATAAGTTAACTATCATAGCAGTTATTATCATACATCACAAAGTGCAAAACAAGCAGGTGCAGATAAGCATGGAATCGTGTCAATAAGGTGCAAAAGTATACCTTATTAGTCAAACAAATGCGGATACCGAGATCTGATCTCGTCCTCGCACTCCCAGGTTGACTCTCCCGGAGAGTGATGGTTCCAAGAAACACGGACAAGGCTTATCGTCCGATTCTTGAGTACCTTCTCTCGTCGGTCTAAAATAGATACGGGTTGCTCCTCGTAAGTTAGGTCGGTACCAACGACTAACTCAGAATGATCGAGGACATGACTCGGATCCGGGACATATCCACGTAATTGGGACACATGAAACACATCATGTATGCCAGTTAACGAAGGCGGAAGGGCAAGTCGATAAGCCACATCGCCTACCCGAGCGAGAATCTTAAAAGGACCAACATATCTTGGACTAAGCTTTCCTCGGGTTCCAAATCTGATGATACCCCGAGTAGGCGAAATCCGCAGAAACACTTGGTCGCCAACTCTGAACTCCAGAGGCCTACGATGCTGATCTGCCCAATGACGATGTCGGTCCTGTGCAACTCGAAGGCGCTCTCTGACCAACCTAACTATCTCCACAGTCTGCGTGATCATCTCTGGTCCCAACAACTTCCGTTCTCCGACGTCGTCCCATGCCAAAGGGGACCTGCACTTCCTTCCGTACAATGCTTCGAACGGGGCCATCTGAATGCTAGCCTGATAGCTGTTGTTATAGGAGAACTCCACTAGATGAAGGTGGTCCTCCCAAGATCCGCCAAAATCCAAGGTACATGTCCGTAGCATATCTTCTAACGTCTGAATGGTTCTTTCTGATTGCCCGTCGGTTTGTGGATGATAAGCAGTACTGAATCTTAACTTGGTTCCCAAACTTTGGTGCAAGCTCCGCCAAAAATGGGAAGTAAACCGCGTATCCCGATCTGATACTATACTAACTGGAACACCGTGCTGCCTTACTATCTTCTTCATGTACATTTCTGCTAACTGCTCAGTAGTCTGTCCAACTCGGAAGGGAAGGAAATGAGCGACCTTCGTGAGTCGATCTACTATTACCCAGACTGCATTCTTGCCAGCCGGGGATCTAGGTAAACCGGTCACAAAGTCCATCGTGATGTGCTCCCATTTCCATTCTGGGATAAGAAGCGGTTGTAGCAACCCTGCTGGTCTCTGCTGCTCGGCTTTCACCTGCTGACATACCAGACACTTGGATACAAATCTCGCTATCTCTCTTTTCAAGCCGTTCCACCAAAAGTACTGCCTGATATCTCGATACATCTTCGTTCCTCCTGGATGAATGGAGTAAATAGAACTATGAGCTTCGGACATAACTTCTTGCCGAAGGTCTCCACTCGGTACACAGAGTCTGTTTCCAAACCTGAGCGTACCATCTTCATGGATCACTAACTCCTTCCTACGGCTTGATTCACACTCCAACCGTAACTTCTGAATCTGTGGATCTCCTGCTTGTGCTGCCCTTATCCTCTCTACTAAGGTTGACTGAATCTGCATACTGGTCATTCTTCCTATATCCCTTGGCAAAACTACTTCGATTCCCATACTCTGAAGGTCTTCTAAAATATTCTTCTGCAAGGTCAAGATAAAGGCACTGTCTCTCCTACTCAGTGCATCTGCAACTATATTTGCCTTGCCTGGATGATACTGAAGATCTAAATCAAAATCCTTCAGCAGTTCTAACCATCTTCTTTGCCTCATGTTCAAATCCCGCTGCGTGAATACGTATTTCAAACTCTTATGATCAGTATAGATCTCTACCCGATCTCCGTATAAATAATGCCTCCACAACTTGAGTGAAAACACCACAGCTGCTAACTCCAAATCGTGAGTCGGGTAATTCTTCTCATGGTCTCGAAGCTGCCGAGACGCATATGCTATCACCTTTCCGTGCTGCATCAATACACATCCAAGACCCTTCCCAGATGCGTCACAATATACTGTAAAGCCTCCCACGCCTACTGGAAGCGTCAAGATCGGGGCTGAGATCAATCTCTTCTTTAATTCTTCAAATGATGCCTGACAGCTAGCTGACCAAACAAACTCTACGTCCTTGTGCGTCAAACGCGTTAAGGGCGCAGAGATCTTGGCAAAGTCCGCCACGAACCTTCTGTAGTAACCAGCTAATCCTAAGAAACTTCGCACTTCTGTAACCGTTCTCGGGACTGGCCAATGCTCTACGGCCTCAATCTTCTTCGGATCCACTGACACTCCTGCCCCAGAAATTACATGTCCCAGGAACGAAATATGATCTAACCAGAATTCACACTTGTCGAGCTTCGCATAAAGTTGATGCTCCCTCAAAGTCTGTAAGACAGTCCTAAGATGTTTCTCATGCTCCTCTTCACTGCTGGAATAGACAAGAATGTCATCTATGAACACCACCACAAATTTATCCAAATACGACAGAAAGATGCGGTTCATTAAATCCATGAATACTGCGGGGGCGTTGGTTAGTCCAAAGGGCATTACTAAAAACTCATAATGCCCATATCTAGATCTGAATGCTGTCTTCGGTATGTCTTGCTCCCGGACTCTTACTTGATAGTATCCTGACCGAAGACTGATCTTGGAAAAGACGCTGGCCTTGCTCAACTGGTCAAACAGGTCATCAATCCTTGGTAGTGGGTACTTATTCTTCACTGTTACTGCATTCAGCTTGCGGTAGTCGATGCACATCCTCGTCGACCCATCCTTCTTGGGAACTAGAATCACTGGCGCGGCCCAGGGCGATTTACTGTCTCGGATGAATCCTTAGACTTCAACTCTTCTTCATGTTGATACAACTTATCCTGTTCTGACGACGATATTCTGTAAACTCTGTCTGCAATAGGCCTCGTTCCAGGGTTCAACTCAATGCTAAATTCTATCTCTCTGACTGGGGGTATCCCTGGGAGCTCACCAGGGAAGACGTCGAGAAAATCTTCGACCACTCTCGGAATCTGTCCTGGCTCTGACACTGCTGCTGAGATGACGCCTCCGGCCTGATTCTTCAAGGTTCGAGTAAAGATGAACTGTTCCATCCCAGGAACGCTGAATATAACCCTACCTCCTCTACAATCAATTGTCGCATGACTGTCTCTCAACCAGTCCATGCCAAGAACAACATCAAAATTCTCCATAGAGAATTCAATCAATGATGCAGGCAGTAAATGCCCACACACCTCCACCGGACATGAAAAGCGCACTCTGCTAACTTCTACGAGCCCATTACCGGTGAGTATATCCATCCTCTCTGGCAATGCCTCAAACTCTAATCCAATCCGTGTAGCATATTGTGTAGAGATGAATGAATGAGTAGCGCCTGAATCAAATAATGCTACAGCGGGAAATGAGGTGACGAGAATTTTTACCTGCCACCACGTCACTAGACGCTAGAGCCTCTCCCAAGGTCAATGTGAGAGCCTGGCCCCGCGGAGCCCCTTGTTGCGGCCTTTCTCGACCATGTTGTTGCTGCCTCTGAGGGCCTTCGGCTTCCTGTGCCTGGCGAAACATCTGAGCCTGCGTTGGTAGACGCTGGGCTAGGGGCCTTACTGCTAATACTGGCCCTCCACTCGGGGTTGCCACCGGAGCTGGAAACTGCTGAGCTGGCCCTCCTGGCCTCTGCATCACAGGACAAGTGGAGATACGGTGGTCTGAACTACCACACCTCAAGCATAAGCCATTCGCTGACCGACACACCTCCCTCGTGTGCCCTGCCTTCCCACAGAATGTACAGCCCTGGGGTGCTCCCTGACGCGGCTGCTGGTTCCTCGGCTGCTGATGCCGAACTGGCGCTGTATTAGTTGACACGGCCGTCCTCCGCGGCGCTCCTGCATCATGAATACGTACACCGGGTGCTGGTGCCGATGTTCGCTGCATTGCTCCTCCTCCAACCTGGGAATGAGATCTCTTCTGACCTCCTGTCCTTGATGCCAACCTCTGCTGTGGGTAAGCTCTTGCCTCCGAGCGGCCGTCAAAACAGCATCAAACGTCTGGTAGTCGTGTCCCTCCACAAGCTGCAGTAGTTCCAAATGAAGTCCCTGCTGGAACCTCATAGCTTTCTCTGGCTCCGTTGCCACCATTGCTGGTGCAAAACGGCACAATCTGCAGAACTCTGCTGCATACCCATCTACGGTCTTGTCTGCTTGCTTGAGACTGATGAACTTCTGCTGGAGCTCATATCGAGCTACTACGCCAAAATACTTGGCCTTGAACCTATCACTGAAGGTGGTCCAACGAACAGGGCGTGTTGCACCAACTTCTTCTGATGCCCACCAGTCGCGGGCAAGATCCTGAAGTACCAGTTTGACCTGATCAACCTTCTCATCATCTGTAACCTTGGCTGCCACAAGAATGGCTTCGATGTCTTGAATCCAATCCATGCATCCGCAGTGATGGCATCCTCCGTGCCATCAAAATACCTGGGGTTCAAGCGACGGAACCTTCCTGATGCTCCCGAGTCAACCCCGGCACTCCTCTCAAGAGCTAACTGAATCCCTTGGTTCAGCAACACGTTCTGCTCCTGCTGCCGAGTCTGTTGTTGTTGGTTAGTGACAAGAAACCCCCGGATGATCTCCAGGAGTGCTACGGTGTCTGGTACTGCCGTCGCTGCTGGTGCTGCAGGAGTTTCAATAACCTGCGGCTGCACTGCCTCTGGTTCCATTTCTGCTCGTGCCTGCACTGGAGAAGGTTCTCTCCCCTGTTGCTGCCCAGTCGAGCCATGCTCTTGCTGCTCTTCCTCATGGGCCTCACCCGCTACTGAGAATGAAGCACCCCTATAGAGAAGAATATAAGATTATCAAGTCCGGACGAGGAAGATTTCGAGGATACAAGTCAGGTTAGAGATCAAGGCAAGGACAGAGAATTCGAAACAGAATTTCAAGGGGAATAAGTTTTGATTGAGACTCCTAATAATTCACAATACCCCACAAGTCTGAAAATCAGACCTGCATGGGCCACCACTAAAACCTTGTCACGCCCCAGTACCGAAATACGGGGACGGACTAGGCCAGCTACTCCATATGAGGTACGTAACGTCATACGGCGATCGTGGCTGTCGAGAGACTAGGGGGTACATGCTACAATCAAGTCTCCTATGGTCCTACAGAGTTCTATGTCTCAATCAATCAAGTCACATCAGCAAATAAATGAACATTAAAGATAAAGTAGTAAGGCGTCCCCGACGCTTCATCAAAATGATCATGAGAGACTAGTTTTATAATTTAGCTATCTCAGAGAGTCAGGAGTACAAAATTATACACAGCTGCAGTCTGTTTATTTACAATTATGTACTGACACAAAATATCAAGTAATCCGGCTAACAGGTGCCGGTGGCTAAACGCCGCAAAAGTATAAGCAGGAGTGGTGGAGAAGAAATCCACTCGAGTCCCCGAACCGCCATGCTCCTAGTATGCACCATGGATGTCAGGGAGGAAGATCGTGTCCTCAGGCTCTGCTACAGAATCTGGCCAAACAAAATCAGCGGGGTCAGCCCCGAATAGCAAGTACAGCCAAAGGGGCACAAGAGTTAAGATTAAAAATCCAGTTAATAGAATGATTGATAATAGTAATACTTATGCTACTATTATAGGGTAGCGCAACATCCTCCAACCCATATGGCACCCTTACAACCAAACAAGGACAAAAGGTGCCGCATGGAGTCGGGACGTGTCGTACTCTATAACTTTCACATAAGTTAAAAGGTATAAACAATAAAATCTCCTGGTCGTGACTTCGGTCGATAGCCTATCGCAGCACAATAACCAACCCAACAATCAAACAAGAACATGGGTTGGATCATGTACCATGATAGTCCATGTTCCTCAGTCATTCACAGAAGTAGCAATTCACAATCAGAATAAGTCTTCCGTTCATAACTTCGGTCCACAGCCTATCATAGTACGATAACCAACCCAACAATCAAACAAGAACATGGGTTGGATCACGTACCATGACAGTCCGCTTCCCTCAGTTATTCACGGAAGGTAATAGGATACAAGCAAGTCGTTTTCACGGCCAATCAAGTCTACGAGTTTCTAGTGGGACGAGGTTATCCTCGCGTCATGTTATTAGAAAATCCTCAGATCGTATCTTTCCAGCAAGGCTAGCCAACCCAGGGGTTCGCGTAGACAGGTATGATTGAGCACAGGTCCCTCGTAAGGCCACCTTGCCAAAACATATATTATATAGCAGGAATTAATCGGATACAGTTATCCACTCGTTGCAAATGACACAGTATCCGTGGAGACCAGCCGGCACGTCAAGACAGCATCTCAAGGCGGCTGGTGTAACACGATCTCGGGATTTTGCCCTCCCCATGCATCTAGTATGTTTAGTTGCCTAGTTTAACCCTAGGTAAAATCTTGGACTCACATGCTGTGGCCTGCATGATTATCCTCCTAAAGTCGTACTTTAGTACGAGTACCCCAAAGAGGATCCATGTCAATCAGTATGTCAACATGTTCTACCCTCCTTAGTGTAATGCATCATTGCAAATATGCCACGTGGAGTTACGAGTCCTTTGTCGAGCATGAACAAGAACTGGGACATTCAGGTACATGTATCAGGTTGGAACACTTTGTTCTCCGGGGTCACATTAGTGCTCATATCATGCTCGGGATAAAAGGCGTAAGGATATAAAATGGGCATATAATATCTAATAAAATACCAAAAGCGTACGCACAAAAGCACGCACGCTCAAGGGGTAAAAGTCACGCAGGCTCACTCAGGCTCACTCAAGGCAGCGTGCGTGAAAAGTCACGCATGCTCAAGGGAAGAGCTGCGTGAAAAGTCACGCAGGCTCAAGGAGAGAGCTGCGTGAAAAGTCACGCAAGCTCAAAGAGAGAGCTGCGTGAAAAGTCATGCAAGCTCAAGGAGAGAGCTTCGTGAAAAGTCACGCAAGCTCAAGGAGAGAGCTGCGTGAAAAGTCACGCAAGCTCAAGGAGAGAGCTGCGTGAAAAGTCACGCAAGCTCAAGGAGAGACACGCTTCCAACAGGAAGCGTGCTCAAACAGGAGCACACTGTTCACTGTCTTCTCCAAACAGCAAGAACTCCATGACTGAACCCAAACTTCAAAGCATCATAACTTGGCCATCCGAACTCCAAATCCAGATTTCCAAAGTTCCAACTTGGGTGAAACTGAATGCTCTTCCACATAGAAGCATCAAAAACCCATAAAATCCAACTAAAGTAGATCAAACCATGCAAAATCCGAAAATGATTAAAACCTAGATCTACAAAAATCAGAGCTTCAAAATGAAAACTTCTAAGTTCTAAACTAGTATAGATTGAGGAGAAGAACATATTTTGGCAAATAGTTTTGTAAGAAATCTTTGAAAAAATTATTGATCCATCTCTTGAGCAAGTTGGTACTTGCCTTGGTTGGTGGAGGAAGTAAATGAGAGGAAGTAAATGAGAGGAGAGAGAGAGATGAGTTATTATATAGAATCTTGGACCCATGGGTTCATGATGAACCAAAGGGTTCATGATGAACCATTGGTGAACCAAGAATGGGTTACCCAAATGAGCCAAAACTGTAGGCCCGAATGCAGAAAGTAAATTAGGAAATAATATTTTGTCAAATATTTTTGGGAAATGCATGAAGAAATACAGCATAATAAATATAGTATAAATATAAGGTAAATACAATTTATCGATTTACGTATTAAAATACGTATTCCAGGATCGGGGAGTGACAAGTATATACAAGAAAATCATGGAATGTACATGTGAGTATCATGGCAAGGTAAGCTGTAAATCTAGAGCTAAAATAAGGCAAGTAAACTGATCATGGCATGTACAAGAATCAAGAATCATATCTCTAGGTGTGGGAGTACTAGCTACAATATGTGGCCGGCTTGAGTCTGCACAAGGTCTACTGATCAGCCAATCCTACGTGGAGTGTAGGATTGGTAGCATTCAAGGTTTACAAGAATAAATAAGTTGGATAATGACCACACAT
The DNA here is from genome assembly GCA_029216955.1 of Iris pallida. Taxonomy (NCBI): domain Eukaryota; kingdom Viridiplantae; phylum Streptophyta; class Magnoliopsida; order Asparagales; family Iridaceae; genus Iris; species Iris pallida. Next base: position 1,496,210 of record JANAVB010031819.1, on the reverse strand, counting down.
CTACACTAGTACTCCCCGTCCCCGACTGGTAGAGTGGATCCAAGCAAGACACGTTATGACACGGGATTCTACGAGAAGGAAGCAAGTCTCCTCGAGAATCGATGTCTATATACTGCACAAGAACTACAAGGGGCTTGCACAAGATATACCAAGATAACAAGGAATAACATCTCATGTCGGGATCCATGAATACCAATCCGTGTGATCAATGTGTCGAGAACAAGCATATCCACACTAATTACATGAATCATAACAATCATTATAAATTGGAAAAGTGTTAGAGAATGTACTCGCCTGTAATATGGTGGAGCAAATGCAGCGTCTCGAGGACCTATAGAGAACAAGACGTATCAATACTATAATTAGGAAATAAAGTTAAGACAATTTAAATCCTATTAAGTCATTCTAGGTCAAGACACGTTAAACTAGACTGTACGAGGTCAACCTAAGTCATTTTAGGTCTAGCTAGGTCATACTGGGTCAATACAAGTCAAACGGAATTAATCTAGGTCGATTTGAGTCAACGGTTGACTTACAGTTGACTTTTGGTCAACTGGTCAACTCTGGTCAACCCTAGTCAACTCTAGGTCACTGGTGACTAACAGTTGACTTTTGGTCAACTGCACAAGTCTAATGGAATTTGGAACTAAATTGGACAAAGTGTTGACCCATAGTTGACTTTTGGTCTAAAAAGTCAACCGTGGTCAACCGGGGTCAAGACTAAGTCTAGGCGACTATTTCTATCCATTACCAACCTCTACAACCCATATCCAAGTCCATCTTGGACTTCGATACTCATTTCTTGGCCATAGGCCAATTACCTATTTTACCCTTAAAAAGGACAAAATTTTACCTTCGGCGATTATCAAGTTAGCCTACCTACGCTTGATATTTTAACCCGATCTCCCCAGGGTAGTATGATACTAGCCTATACATATATTACCTACCAAAATACCTAGCTAACGTGGACATCCGGTCCATGATACGGCCCGTTGCCAAAATCTTGAATATTTCAAGATACGCACTGATACGGCGCGATACCGGCGCCCTACGACCCCGATTTCCACTCGGGAGCCTACCCGCAAAATCTAAATCACGTATTTGAACTCCACGCCAAGTTTCATCGCGTTCCGATACTCCGGGCTCCGTTTCACCCTCTAACTCGCTCTCCTCCATATTCTATTTCCTATCTTTCCACTTCTCTTCACTTCCTATTCTAATTATCCTTCTTTTTACCTTCTCTTTCTAATTTCTAATCTCTTTTCCTATTCTCTTCTAATCCTCTTCTCATTCTTTTCCTAATCTATTTCTCCTCCTAACCTACTCTTATTCTTTCCTTCTACTTTCCTACTCTTCTCTTCCTTACTTCTCTAAGTTTTCTCAACTTCCAACTTCCTCTAATTCTTCCTCTCCTAACTTCTTCTTCTTCTAATTTCTCTCAACTTCTACCTATATATATATATATATATATATATATATATATATATACATATATTACTATGGGGGGGTTAATGGGGGTATATAGGCAATGGAGGGGGGGTTTTGCCACAGCAGCTGCTGTGGCTGCTGCTACTGCCACTGCTTGCTGCTGCTCCTGCTGCTGCACATGATGCTGCTGCTACTGCAAGCAGCTGCTGCTGCTGCCCCTATTCTTCTTCTCTTCTTCTCCTCTTCCTCCTACTTCCCTCTTCCTACTCTCTCTATATATATATATATCTATACATATATATATATATATATATATCCCTCCATATATATATATATATATATATATATATATATATATATATATATATATATATATATATATATATATATATATATATATACACTCACTCACAACTCTCTACATATATATAACCACACACACGTATATCTACATATATATATAAATACACACACACACACACACACACACACACACACACACACACACACACACACACTCACACTCTCACACAAGCACTCTCATGACACAAACACCACCACCACCATTTCTCTACACACACACACAAATACATATGTACAAATACTTACATATATATATATATATATATATATATATATATATATATATATATATATATATATATATATATATATATATATATATATATATATATATATATATACCACTCTAAATGGAAAAACTCCCAAATAAATCCTTAACCTAGATTCTAGGGAATCCTACAAAATTTAGGGGCAAAGTGTAGAGAATTTCATCCTCTCCAATTATTGTGAAGACATTAAATGGTAAAGAGGAATAAATGGAGAATTATGAACATACCTAGATTGGTTTTCTTGGAGGAAAGGAAGCTTGGGAAGAAGAAGGAAATTTTAGAGAGAGAGAGAGAGAGAGAGAGACTTAATGAAGAAGTAAAGGGGGGGGGGGGGGACTTACTTGGCCGGCCATGGCATTAGTGGGTTTGGGTTGGGGATCCACTAAGCCCCCAACCCATTAGGCTTGGTTTGGTTCTAATTGAATTCGGTTTGGTTCGGTTCGTTTCGGTTTAACTCTAACTAATTAAATTAGCCTCTAAAATGACTAATTAAGCTATTGAAATAGGGTTTATAATTTCTAACCTAATTAGGATGGCATGTGGGCCAAGCCCAGCTAGTATGTTGGTTCCACTAGGGTCCAGGCTACCCGGGTCTCCAATTTGAGTCCGAATTGGATAAAATCCAAACCAACCCAAATAAATCCCAAAAAATCACATAAAATAAATAAAAATTCCTAAAAATTATAAAACTTGGAAATTGACAAAAATACCCCTAATTTGAAAACCGGGGGTGACAGTCCTCAATGCACTTAGGACTGCAGGCCAAACCTGCAGCCACTGTAGGCTTGTTTTGATATGTGAATTCTTCTGAAACTGTTTTTGGTTTCAGGACATGAAGAATCATATAATCCATCTGTTTTTGGATAATGAACTGAACTGTACTGTAAGTTCACTAATGAAAGAATTGACATATAACAGGAATTGGTAGGAAAAGTCTACCAATAAGATCTACCCTGTAGATGAAAAAGCTTGATTTAGATCAAATAGTTTATTTTCCTGTATAGCATAAGATATGGAAAGATTGCCATGTTCACATGAGTAAAACGGAACAAGTTCATATGCTGCTCTATTATGCACTTACATCAGCTTCTAAAGGAACAATCTTCGTCATCCTACCAGCAAGATCCTGTGAGGCATTTATATCTGAGCCCATCCTACTATCTTGAAGCCCAAATTCCACCATCTCCTTCCCTCTATTATCTTCTCTACCTATTTGTGCTCCAGAATTTTGAACAGACCCAGAACTTGATGTAGGTGCACATCTAGGTGGTGTCTCAACACCCCTCATCTCCTCAAACTTCTCCTCAAATTGACTGAGATACATAAAACCAGAATAAGCAATTAAACCTTGCCATATATGTCAATTTAATATTTATGACATGGTTCACATTTGCAAGTGGCTTGCATTGCATTTCCTGCAAGCAGTAGGCACACTACAGATGGCACACTACAGGACTGCAGGCTAGGCCTGCAGTCCTCAATATACTTAGGACTGCAGGCTTGGCCTGCAGTCCCTGTAGAATTGTAAGTTTCCAGATGGTGGCCCTTAGTGTTTTGATAATGGCAAACTTATAATTTTTTAAATTTTTTTAAGTTGGTGGCCCTTAGTAATTTGGGGGTGGCCTTTAACATTTACCTTTTTTTAATTCTTACTCTTTTCTCATTCTTGCAGTTCTACCATTTTCGTCCGTCCGGTTAACTAAAATCATTTCAAGGATTGAACTTGACTGGACATATGTATACGTGCGTACTTATCTCTAACAGAGTTTAATTGTATCGATCGTTCTCTACGTCGATTGAGTTAAGTCGATGTTATAATTTTATTTTTACACTTCACATGAGACCATGTGAAGTAGTCTTGGTCAGGACCGACCATGTTCCAGGGCAGCCAGGACGGTCGTCCAAGTCCCACGGACTAGAAAGACCTAAATAAATCAGTTTAAATATAAATTTTGAGTCGCACCCCACTTGCTTTACCCAAATTCAATGTACACCCCACTGCTTTACCATAATGTACGAATCCTCCCACTTTTGACGAAAATCGTCCATAGCTGACGGTCAAACCCTTTGACCGATAATTTTTGACGAAAATTATTCCTCGTATTCTCACTCACAAACCCAAACCCAACCCCAAATCATAATCCCTCCCCCTCCTCCCGTCCCGCCGTTGCTGCGCCCTCGCCCCGCCGCTGTCGTTGTCGCGTCCATCACCATCACCTTCACCAACACCACCACCGCTCCCCCGCTCCGTCGCCCCCATGCTCCCGCGCCACCGCTCGGTTGCCGCGCCCCAGCCCCGCCCCTCCTCCGCTCCCTCCGCCCCCTCCCCTGTCTTCTTCCCCGCTGCTGTTGCTGAGATCGCTACCGCCGCTGCGTCGGGGAAGGGAAAGAGGGTGGCGCGGGAGGAGAGAGAGGGTGGCGCGGCGGCAGCAGCAGCAACAACAGTAGCAGTGCGACAGCCGCCGGCGGGAGCACGCGGCGGGCAGCGAGGGGGAGGGGAACCGGCGGGGGCGTGCTCGCAGCGCGATGTGTCTTGGAACGGGGGTCACGAAAAAGAAGAGGGCATTTTGTCCCAAAAAATGGGTCAAAAGAGTTTACCGTTAACAAATGACGAAAACCGTCAAAAGTGGGGGGTCGCTTGCATTATGAAAATTGTGTGTGGTGCACCTTGAATTTGGGTAAAGCAAGTGGGGTGCAACTCAAAATTTCTCATATATTAATAATCTTGTATCTAAAATAGAACTAGTATGTATTATGAACTTTCCATTAACATAAAGCAATTATGGTGTGGTGGTTATTATGTTAGACTTGCATATTACATGTCCTTTGTCCAATTATTGATAGAAATATTTTTTTAGTTTACTTTTATTTTAATTTTTAATATTTTTTATATTATGTATGAGGTTCTATTTTGAACGTTTTTGAACTTCTATGAGCTCAGGGCCGACCCTCGTCTAGGTCAACCAAAGGGAGCAAAATGATGGAACTCTTAAGAAAGGATAAAAGAGTAAGAATTAAAGAAATCATGGCAAATATATTTTTTTTTAGGCGAAATATAAAAAGTTAATAAAAAGTGGAGGGGTTATATAACTTTTTTTTCTTCTAATAACATGAGAATACATATTAGTGGGACGATGATAACAAAACCAGTACGAATAAGATCCACACGAAGAGCTCTAATATGATATGACGATTTAACTGAAACTACACACACTCTCTCTCTCTCTCTCTATATATATATATATATATATATATATATATATATATATAAAAGAGAACAATGACATATATAAGAGAAGAATGACAGCAACATCCATGGCATTCCAGGCTGTTCTTTCTTGGTCGTTTCCCCAGTTTCTTTCTTGATCGCATCTCCAGTTTTACCGGTACTGAACTCCGCCGACAACACTTGGGAAGACCAATTTAATCATTGAGGTATTAATACATAACGTACCAAATATACTGATTAGAGCTGTCAATGGGGCCGGGCCGGGCACGAGTCAGGCCCGAAAAAAACCCATGTGTCAGCACGGTCTGATTAATCGTGGGTCTGGACTGGTCCAGTCCAGTATATTGGGTTGTGTTGGACCACGTATATTGGCCCATAATATAAGTCATGCATGGCCCGAAGCCCAAATCCGACCCGGCCCGGTCCGTTCCGTTCCGAGGCCCGGCCCGGTTGCAACATCCCATGCACAATCTCTTTGATTTGTCACAAATCCTACCGGCTAACAACAGTATTGTCACTTTCACAAGAAATATATATATATATATATATATATATATATATATATATATATATATATATATATATATAAACAACAAAGACTCTGCCCTCCAAATATGACTTGTACCACTGCCTAAAGCAACAAGTACAAGTGGTGGTAGCCTCTGTTATTATTATGGTTATATAGTATAGTAGTGAATTTAATTTAAATGAAGCGAACGTTTGAACTGAATTGAATTGAAATTCAATTCAATTCATTTCAATATATATATTAGTTGCAAGTTGCTGGAACAACAACAACATACATGAATGCATCCATACATAAATTTATCAAAATGATGGCCTCTAGTGCGACCCGGCTCCGGCCCGACCCGGCCCGACCCGAAGTCCACCGTGTCGTGGGTCATGTGCCGGACTGGACTTAAAATTTTCATCCATAGTCCGGCCCGCCCGCTACAGTTCATGGGCTCCAGAGGCCCGGCCCACTTGACAACTCTACTACTGATATAGATGCTTCAAAATGGCTCAAAATTGAACCGTGTAAGTCGTATGTATATCATTAACCATTTTATTTTAGAAATATTATAAAATATTATAATTTTAAACTTTTAATCCGCAAAGCTGAATATTTTTTTTTTCTCACAACCGAATACCCTCTCTTTTATTCACATATATCCATACAAAATTATAATTAAATTTAAATTAAATTCCTATAAATTTTAATTAAAATATAAATATATATAAACAAATTTTAATTTAAATTTAAATATTTGATTTTAATAATATTAGAAGAAAAAATTATTTTACATGCACGTGATTTTAGTATCAATAAAGAGAACTTCTACACCTTGAGACTTGAGTTGGCACATGGTTCAGGTTCGTCGTTATTACTTTCAATTCTCCATTTTTTTTTCAAAGATGTTGTTAGGTATAGTGTGGGTACTGCTTTCAAAAAGCTATTTTAGAATACCCCATGACCTTTTGATATTTCATTTTATAATTTTTAAAATTTTATTAACAGATAATAAAGTTTGGTTTTTTTTTTATAATTTTAATATTAAAGTCCCGTTTGTTATTATTTTTAATTTTTAATTTTTTGTTTTTTTGTTAATTTTTTTTTTTTTTTAAAGAAAGATGTTTGGTAAGTGTATTCATAATATTTTGTTTTTGGAAACAATTTTTTAATAGTAGAAAAGGTTTTAAAAAAACGTATAAATAAAAATGATACCAAAATCTAAGGTTCAAACTTTAATGAATAGAGACAAGAAGCATCAAATAACAAAGCATACAATCACGATTCACACTGATATAACAATTTTTAATTACAATCACCTGAGGAGGAGGAGGAGGAGGAGGAGGAGGGGGGAAGAAATTTTTTGAGAAGAAAATAAGTGAAAAATTAAAAATAGTGGTGTTTGGAGAGAGAGAGAGAGAGAGAGATTTGAAAAAATGTGGGAAAGGAAAATGTTGAGAAAAAATGAGTGAAAAATTAAAAATAGTGGTGTTTGGCAAGGGGAAGGGAAGGTGAGGGATAGAAATTAGGGAGAAAAATTTATGTAGCTTCCACTCAAAAAAAATTCTCCCAAAAGTGGGAGAAAATGGAGAGAGTTGAGAGGATTGCAAGAAAAATTATTCAAGTACCTTTCAAAAAAGTTAGTATCATTTATGAATTGAAAAAAAAAAATCAAGGATTAAATGTGAATTATATTTTTCTCCACGAACAAATAAAATATTATTTTTAAACTTGTTTCTTTTTCTACTTTTTGGTCATCCAAACAAGTGGAAAAAAAATAACTTTATCTTTATTTTACTCTCCTCGATTTTCTTTCCTCTCGATTTTTTTTTTTCCTCTTCAAAAATATTCCCAAACACAGTGTAATTAATACTTCCTCGTAAGTGATAAGACTTTCATTTCTAGTTAGTGTTTTTTTTTTCTTGAAAATATCAAAATAATCTTCTTTAATATATTTTTTACAAACAAGTTATTTTTTTCATACTATTGCCTAAAAGAACATTTCTTACCTCCTTATGCATCATTCATCAACTACAAAGATCCGTTTGGTTGGGCAAAAAAGTGGGATGAAAAAAAAAACAGAATAGTGAAAGTCGAAGAAATGATGCAGTTTCTCTTGTTTGGAATAAGACAATCTCCAATAGAAATTTCTAAAGTTGGTTTTCTATTCCACTTGACATTAAAAATTTTATCCTAATTGGTAGAGTTTATGTAGATAAATTGCAGACACACAAAAATAGTTTCTTATTTTTATCATATGTGACAAAAAAAAAAATGAAATGATCAATTTAATACAATGAGTCCAATATTAATTGGTACGACATATGAAGAGTTTATATGAGGGTTTCTAATAGAAACTCTACATCATACATCATCGTTACGTATGATAGAAATTGTCATGCGACAGTCCGAAAATATGAAGGACCAGAGTATGTGACAATGGCCAACTACGTAGGAAGTGGACTCCAGCCTAACTTAAATACGTATAAGCTGTACAGTAAGAGTCAACTATCTATATACCTCAACAATTATCTATACCTCAATCCACAAGAATACAGAATAAACAATGTGTATCATGGTGTGCACCCCATACTCACATGTCCGAATAGACTTGAAAACAATATGCGTATATAAAACTAGGCCAATAGCAGAACAAAATAATGGAAATAATATATACCATGAAAGAACTGATACCTGAATCAGACATAATCATCATTAACCAATCATAAGAATTCCACGAAATCTCTCAGCTAACCTCAAAGGAAACTAGGTCCTCAGAGGAACATAGCAAGATACATAATATGCATATTATATATACTGAAACAAATAAGTAAATATGCAAGGGCGTTCTAACCACATAGCTATTTGATTTATCTTTTACATCATCGTCACGTATCATAGAAATTGAGATATAAACCACTATTATAAGACTTTTTTCTTTTCTTTTCTAAATTGGACTTTTACTATAGAAATAGGAAAGATAGAAACTCCATTGGAGATGGTCTTACAAAGAATGAAAGGATTAGTTTTTCCTCTTGAGATTGAGAAATTGAATCCCTAAAAAAAATTGAAATAAAAAGTGGACAAAATAAGGAATATTTATGCCCTTTTAAACAAAATCTCTCAATACCCCTCATTAATCCTCTAATTTGAAAAATTAAAAAAATGGACAAAAGAGGGTTAGACAAACCCCCACTTTAACCCTCTATAATCCTCCCTCCTGAACCCCCTACCCTCAAACAAAGCATATTTTTATTCCCCTCCCACTTAACTTCCCATAACTTAAATCTCTTAACCCTCAAAATAGTTATATTAAATGAATTATATTATTTAAAAAATATCCAATGAAGTAAAATGCTAAATAATTATTTTTAGTTGAAGAAATAATAATTGGTAAAGTATATATATATATATATATATATATATATATATATATATATATATATATATATATATATATATATATATATATATATATATATTCTTCCCATTTATCTTTCATACCAAACAGAAAATGCATCATATATTTAATTAATTTTTTTTGATATAATATAATGTTAAATACAAACTTGATTATGTTATATTATTTTTAAAAAACCAATTATACCATAGAATTCATGTAATTGCAATTACGATGCGATTTAAAATTTATAAATTATTTTATTATTTGTTTAGAATTTTTCTTCTTCTTACTTTTAGATTATTTTATTTTTAATTGTTTTTTAATGTTATCTTATTATTTTGTACTTTTTGTTTACATCCATACAACCAGACATAAATGAAGAAAATAATATAGATAAAAAATATATCTCTACTCATTTATTTATTAGTTTATTAGTTTATATATTTGCGTAAGGCTATAACAAGCTTTCGTGCCCAGAGCAGTAACTAAACAGAATGGTAACTCAAAACAGAAGCATCCACTCCCCCACCACCACCAGCCGCCTCATCTGACCTTCCCTTTCACAAACTCTCCTCTCCTGCTGCTCACCCCACACTGAACTCTCCTCTTCCTCTTCCTCATCCATCCATGGCCACGCAGGCCATGTTCTTCATACTAACAATCCTCACTGTACTATCGGCAGCGGCCGCGACGACCGCCGCCGCCGCCGCCGCCACCTGCCCGATGAACCTCGACTACGTGACGGCCCTCCCGTGGAACCACACCCCCTGCCTCCCCTCCGCCAACGGCGGCAACCTCACGAGCTGCTGCCAGTCCCTCCTCTCCCTCTACGGCGTCGCCCTCGCCCGCCGCCTCCGCGACACCTCCCGCTTCCGCCTCCCCGACGTCGCCACCTCCGCCGCCTGCCTCTCCGCCCTCCAGTCCCGCCTCTCCTCCCTCTCCCTCCCCTCCCACCTCGTCCCCGCCTGCTTCGACTCCCCCGACCGCTTCGTCATCACCCCCGCCTACTGCGACGGCATCCTCGACCTCCGCGACTGGACCGCCCGCCTCGGCTCCAAATCCTCGGCGCTCAACTCCTCCTGCGACGGCGACCTCACCGACCTCACCCAGTGCAACTCCTGCCTCTCCGCCGGCCTCCAGCTCGCCAACGACCTCACCGCCCTCGACGGCAACATCTCCGTCTCCACCCAGTGCTTCTACATGGTCGTCGTCTACGCCTCCGGCGTCGCCAACTCCTTCCCCCCCGAGGACCCCCGCTCCGCCTCCTGCATCTTCGGCCTCGAGATCTCCGCCCCGGCCCCCCCTCCCCCTGCGCGCAGCTCCACCGCCCACGCAGCCGCCGTCGCCGGCTCTGCCGCCGCCTCCGCCGTCCTCTTCCTGTGCTTCCTCGGCTTCTATCTCTGGCGGAGGCGGTACATCAAGAGGAGGAGGGAGTCGCTGGAGATGGCGAGCCAGCAAGGGGGGAGGACCCCTCGCTCGTTCGCGCGCCCGAACACCGGCGCGATATGGTACAGCTTCAAGGAGCTGGACAAGGCCACCGGCAGCTTCTCGCAGAAGAACCTCATCGGCCACGGCGGCTTCGGCGTCGTCTACAAGGGCGTCCTCGCCGACGGGAGCGAGGTCGCGGTGAAGAAGGTGCTCGAGTCGGACTTCCAGGACGAGGAGTTCCGGAACGAGGTCGAGATCATCAGCAGCCTGCGCCACCGCAACCTAGTCCCCCTGAGGGGCTGCTGCATCGCCGACGGCGTCGGCGGCAAGGAGGAGGAGGACGGCACCCAGAGGTTCCTCGTCTACGAGTTCATGCCCATGGGCAACCTCCACAGTCACATATTCGGCAACAAGAGCCCGCTCTCCTGGCCGCAGCGGAAGAACATCATTCTCGACGTGGCGAGAGGGCTGGCCTACCTCCACTACGGCATAAAGCCGGCGATCTACCACCGCGACATCAAGGCCACCAACATCCTGCTCGACGAGGAGATGCGGGCGAGGGTGGCGGACTTCGGGCTGGCCAAGCAGACCAGGGAAGGGCAGTCGCACCTCACGACCAGGGTCGCGGGGACGCACGGCTACCTCGCCCCCGAGTACGCGCTCTACGGGCAGCTCACGGAGAAGAGCGACGTCTACAGCTTCGGGGTGGTGGTGCTGGAGATCATGAGCGGGAGGAAGGCGCTGGACATGTCCGCGTCGTCCAGCGTCGTGCTGATCACGGACTGGGCCTGGGCTCTGGCGAAGGCCGGGAGGGCGGAGGAGGTGCTGGAGGAGAGCATTCGGACGGACGGGGAAGGGAGGCCCGGTCCGAGGGGGGTGATGGAGAGGTTCGTGATGGTGGGGATCCTCTGCGCTCATGTGATGGTCGCGCTGAGGCCGACCATATCGGAGGCGCTGAGGATGCTGGAGGGGGACATCGACGTGCCCGCCGTGCCGGACCGGCCGATGCCGCTTGGACATCTTTACATGGAGGGGCACACCTTCAGTGCCTCGCCGAGCTTGAGTGGATTCTGCATCAACTCCGGGGAAATGCTTAGGTGATCGACAAAAATTCGCCGGGCCGAGATGGAGATCTTGTTTGCCCCAATTTTTGATTGGGATTGTTTGAAACTTCAGCTTTACTTTGGAACAACAATTGTAATTTGTCTTCCATGTCAAATTCGAGCACAATTGGTTACACACAAATGCAGATGTTTTCCTCCTCCCTGCGTCCAGACCTTGTAGGTCATGTGGAGAGCAGTGCAGAAATCAGACAGAACCGGCAGGATTCGAGCCCTCCAACCGTAAGGACGTATAAGACGTGTGGGTTGTAATAAGAAAAAAAAATTGATGGGCTGCAAATGAAAAGTGTGTTTTAGTTCATGGTGTCCAGTTTGATATGTACATATGTACACAAAAATGAAATTGCCTCAGCATATTTTTTTTTCTTTGCTTATTTAGTTTTAGGGTATCATCACATATGTATGGATATTAGGGTTTGGGTCTCGAAATTGACTAATGTTAGGATTTGGGTCTCGAAATCACTGAATATTAGTCTACGTGAACAATGATTTCGAGACCCAAACTCTAACCCTCGGTCAATTTCGAGACCCGAACCCTAATATCCATGTATGTATGAGATCCTAAAACTAAATATCTCTTCTTCTTTTTCCCTTTCTAGATTGAGTATAAGTTATATGTATGATTCTGAAGCGAGCCAGCAAGGTTTAGTAGCAGGTTTCCTCTGCGTACGGAAATTATTGGTGGTAGGAATGTTGATCTACTCACAGTTTCAGCAGGAAACAAAAGCAAAAGAAGTGTTGATGCACACTTGAACACTTGAATTGAAACTGTAAGAAGAAAATACTAATACCAACCTGCAGATGATGGAGCTAGCCATAGTCTGAGCCTCATTCAGCTTGGGAGTATTTCTTCAATATCCTCACAGTATATATGATTACACGGACACGAAAAAATGATGTCCGTATTCGTATTCTGTCTATAATCATACTGTTGTCTTGCTCGTACAAAATAGAGGAGTATATATGTACCTAATTGAAAATGGTCATACTTCGTAGTCGTATGATGTCCTTATCCGAATTTGTGTCCATATTCATGCAACATAGGTAGTATCCCAGTCCCTAATTAACTTGTGTCGATTCATGAAGGGATCTTAGCTAAGTCATGAATATTAGCCATGTTATGAATATTAAGCATGCATATCTAGTAAACTTCATGTTGGATGGAAAGCCAGATTTACTCATCGGTAACAGAAGAGCAGCTAGATGAGTTTTGATAAGTTAAATTAGTACTGATCAAGACTAATCATTGATCAATGTGGACCAAACACTGAAATTTTGGAGAAGAAAAAAAAATCTAAAGAAGGGCCACACAGAAAACATGTACTCGTCCCCTTGTAGTGCTGGCTGCTTGACTTCCTGAACTCCTTAAGAGACCATGCAAATGAATGTACTAATCTTATTTTAGTATCAAATTTGAAGTCTCTTTGTCTTAGATTTGAAGTTAAATATATTATGAATTGAGGGACTGCTTGGTTGTAGGTTGAGAGGTTAATATTGTGTTTAGGGATTGGTATTAAAACTTCCAAATTTTAGTGATTGTTTGGGAAGTCTAGTGTGAAAATCCTAGAATTGGTATGTAATTCTTGAACTAGAAGAGGAATTGACTTGATAATTGTGACTTAAATAAAATTATGATGATATTATCCCTCTCCGAAATTTGATCTCTAAATTTTCGAAGTAGTAGTTGACCTTGAATTATATATTTTTACCGTTGTTCGAAAAAGTGAAGTAGGTTAATTGGTAGATTGGGTTAGACTAGAGTGGTATTAATCTTATATAATTACTTTTAACACATCTCATGTGTACAAATCAATAATAATAGCCCAATTATTGATATACTTATATTTGAAAGATGACCAAACCCAATAAATTCGACATCACTTTCTAGTCAATTTGCCAAAGAATCTTTGGTCACTTTCCTAAGTTTAATTTAGCATTTCCTGAATATGTTTTTCTAAATAGGTGTTGACAAAGGAATGGCATGGAAATATATATATGCTTCCTTCTAGTGTATTGAATGATTGGGAATACTTAATAAACAATATGCAACCAGAGGTTGAGCACCCCCAACAGTTAAGTTGTAGGTCTTTAATAATATCTGCAATTTAATAATACCGTTCTTTATTAAGCACTACAGTATTATCAAATATTTGTGACTTCCACATAAGTAATTTCTGTGAGGTTGTATTGTCCGGGAAGAAATTCAAAATGTACAGGTTACATATGAACTGTCAATAAACTTGTAACTTCGATAGCGAGTTCAAGAAACCGACGGTTTGCCTTATTTTATTTTGTTTTATACAATGGTTCTTAATTGAATGATATCTTAATCTGTTTGGAGGGAAACTAGAATTGTAGAATAGTATCTTTTTTATTATCATTTCATCATATGGCAAGGGCCATATATATAGGTATAAAGGGACAACCCAAGGGTCATGAGTTACATAACCCAAGGGTCATGAGTTACATGATCCTAAGGGTCATGTGTAACTCATGACATAATGGGTGAATAGGTAAGGGTTTCATAACACTCCCCCTTATTCATCCATTTCCTTGGATCCACTTATGAAATACTTCAGGATTCAATAAGCTAATGGGGTGGATACTGCTGGATCCAGAGTAAACTTAGTTTGCCTCATTAAAACCTTGGCTGTGGAAAACCCAGTGGGAAAAACCATCAGTCCTAAGGAAAAAGAGTACAATCCTATAGTTTTACTCCCCCTGATCTATACAAGCTTCAGGCTTGCAGGTCTTTTAGTTGCCTCATCCCTATTCCTCTTACAAGCTTTACAAAAGTACATCGTGGCAGTGTTTTGGTAAACAAATCTGCTAAGTTATTACAAGATTGAATTTGTTGTACTTTGACTTGTCCCTTCTCTTGAAGGTCGTGCGTCCAGAAGAATTTGGGGGATATGTGCTTCGTCTTGTCACTCTTCATGTATCCTTTCTGAAGTTGAGTTACGCATGCTGCATTATCTTCAAAAAGGATAGTAGGCTCAAGTTCACCAGTCTTCAGGCCAGTAGATGCCAAAATGTGCTGAATGACGGAGCGAAGCCAAACACACTCCTTGCTTGTTTCATGGATTGCTAGGAGTTCAGAATGGTTGGATGAGATAGCCACACTGGTCTGTTTGACGGACCTCCAGGAGATAGCCGTACCACCGAAAGTAAACACAAATCCAGTTTGTGATTTCTCTGTGTGGGGATCTGATCTATAACCTGCATCTGAATAACCAAGTAAAGTGGAAGACCCACTATTCGGGTAATATAGTCCTAGGTCTATAGACCCTTGGAGGTAGCGCAGAAGATGCTTCACTCCATTCCAGTGGCGCTTTGTGGGCGCTGCACTGTATCTGGCTAATAAGTTAACTGAAAACGCTATATCAGGACGCGTACAGTTAGCCAGATAGAGTAGTACCCCAATGGCACTTAGGTAAGGTACTTCAGGACCTAATGATTCCTCCCCCTCTTCCAGTGGACGGAAAGGGTCCTTTTTTACGTCCAATGATCGAACGACCATTGGTGTACTAAGGGGATGGCATTTATCCATGTGGAATTGTTTAAGTAATCTTCGTGTATATGTAGATTGGTGTAACAGGATACCACCCTTTAGGTGTTCGATCTGTAAGCCAAGACAATACTTTGTTTTGCCTAGGTCTTTCATTTCAAAAGTTGTCTTAAGGCTTTCAGATATCTCAGTGATCTCTGCAGGAGATCCAATGAGATTTAAGTCGTCGACATAAACGGCGACTATAACAAATCCTGTTCCCGATCTTTTTATAAAGATACACGGGCAGACTTTATCATTAGTAAATCCTTGCGTAGCAAGAAACTCACTTAGTCTATTATACCACATTTTTCCTGATTGTTTAAGACCGTACAACACATAAGACCATTTAGTAGATGCATCTATAAGTACCATAAAGTACCTAAATGGACCACTTGCGGGGTGAATAGGTAAGGGTTTCATAACATAATCTAGATTATTTGGATATAAACATAAATTTAAGTACTGAAAGTTATTGTTTGATGTAACTACACAAATTTACTGTGCTTTGGGAAGGAAGCTCAAAATGCAGCGGAATAATACCATTTCCCTATCAGAAGAACTGAGGAGTGAATAAAACAATAAAACCTGTACAATCACGAAAATAACACAATCGCACAATCGCAAAGACACAACAATTT
Organism: Iris pallida; assembly: GCA_029216955.1. NCBI lineage: Eukaryota > Viridiplantae > Streptophyta > Magnoliopsida > Asparagales > Iridaceae > Iris > Iris pallida. The sequence goes on along the minus strand of JANAVB010031819.1, from coordinate 1,480,270 downwards.
TTAGGTAAAAATTCAAATGAAAGAAAATCACACAATTAAAGATTGGGGTCCAACATGGAAAAACAATACTATTAGGCCTCGTTTGGTTCACGGATTTAAGGAATCAAGAAAGAAAAGTTATTCTTTTTCTTTGTTTGGTAGCCACAAACTTGGAAATCAATTTCCTGACAAGGGAAAAAATTGGTGGGAATATGGTTCCACTCAAGACCCATGAGAATGATTTTTCCTCCTTCTTTTCCAACATTAATTACAAAAGTTATGACAAAAGTAACCATGTGTCATTGCTTATTTTACTATTAATATTACAGAAATTTTCATATAGAGTGAAGAATTTTAACGATATTGTAAAAAAAAGTAATAAGTTTGGAGAAATTGCAATTGGGGTAACGAAACGACATCACTGGTGGCGTCTGTTGCGCGAGCAGCCTATTCCTCCATCACACGCCATCACTCATGGAGTGTGGTGTGCCCCGCTCACACTATTCCCCATCACACGCCATCACTCATGGAGTGTGGTGTGCCCCACTCAACCCACAAGCCATCACTCATGGAGTGTGGTGTGGTGTGCCCCATTCAACCCACAAGTCATCACTCATGGAGTGTGGTGTGCCACACGCCATCACTCATGGAGTGTGGTGTGGCCCACTAAAGCCACCACTATTAGTTATAAATTATTAATTAAGATTATTATAAAATATTAATTAATAAAATTATTAATTTAGATTATAATTATGATAACCAACTATTAGTTAATTTTTTTATAAAAGTAATAGCTAACTATTAGTTATAAAAAAAATTTAAAATAATAATAATGACTAATTTTTATTTAACTATTATTTAATTTTTAATTAACTATAAATTAAATATAAAAAAATAATATAAAAAAATTGATAATTAATATATTGATTAATTAATTATCTAATAGAACAACGAAATTATTTAAAAATAACTAACTTTGTCCTAAATCCAACTTTTTTTTTTTCCAAATCCAAATTTTTGTTTGGAATACTTTTCATATCCAAATCATTCTCCAACCAAACATTGAATTTCATAGATTTTGTTCCAAAACCATAAAATCTTAAAATCCAGTTTCAAATACGATTTACCAAATGGGCCAATGTAACTAAAATGGAATTTAGTAGTAGGCGGCACAAACGTTAAAAAATTTCAATAACTAATTTTTTTTGAGAAATTGCTAAGGGGTAACACAAATTAAAGTATAAAATGTACTCTCTTTTTTGTCTTACTCTTTCTTTCCAAAATTTGGAATATTTATTCATATTTTTTTGGAGTTGTTATTGACACTCTTACAATATTATTCTGTACTCTTCTTTAAATTTCTATCATTCTAATTCCAACTATATCCATTCATTAAATATGACACTAATTTGTGCCTGCATGGAGGGATGAGTGAATGATGATATTTAGTAGTGCTAATAGTATTAATACAGGGACAAATTTAAATTTTGAATGTTAAAAATTAAAGAGGAGTGCAGGATGACAATTTAGGAGTGCCAATAACGTTCTCTCTTTTTTTGCATAGTTTTTTTCTAGTAGATAATCCATGAGTAGGAAATCCTACAATATGGTCCAATAACGTTCATGAGTGGTGGCTTGAGTGGGCCACACCACACTCCATGAGTGATGGCGTGTGGCACACCACACTCCATGAGTGATGGCTTGTGGGTTGAGTGGGGCACACCACACTCCATGAGTGATGGCTTGTGGGTTGAGTGGGGCACACCACACTCCATGAGTGATGGCTTGTGGGTTGAGTGGGGCACACCACACTCCATGAGTGATGGCGTGTGATGGAGAATGAGTGGGGCACACCACACTCCATGAGTGATGGCGTGTGATGGGGAATAGTGTGAGCGGGGCACACCACACTCCATGAGTGATGGCGTGTGATGGAGGAATAGGCTGCTCGCGCAACACACGCCACAAGTGATGCCGTTTCGTTACCCCAATTGCAATTTCTCCAAACTTATTACTTTTTTTACAATATCGTTAAAATTCTTCACTCTATATGAAAATTTCTGTTAATATTATTTTTTATAATATTATTTTTATTTTAAAAGATAAGGATATTATTGGAACATTGTTATATTTTGCTTTCCTTTCCTAGGTAGTTTTCTTGTTTTACCAAACAACGGAAAGAAAATGCGACAAGAACATACTTTCCTCTTCCCATGGAAAATACAAGGGAATTCATTTCCTTTCCGTGAACCAAACGAGGCCTTAGAATAGAAGATATACCCCGACTTCTCTATAACTTCTCCTACTAGTCCGAGTGAGTACGAATCACCACAAATTCACACCGAATGATATGAATATAACTAAGGGTCTGCTTGGTAATGGTGTTTTCATCGGCTTTAGGGTATTTTTAAACCGACCGTTTATGAAAATCTATGCTTGTTAATTTTTTGAACCACTGGATTTGGTCGGCTCAAAAACCACCCAAAATCGGTGTAATATATTTTTGGGTCACTTTATAAACACCCCAAATCGGTAGATTTTGGGTGGCTTTATTATTTTATTCTATTTATATCCTCGCCAAAAATATATAAATATAACTACTAATAACTAAACCCTATTTTTTCTTTCTTTCTTTGTGTGTTTCTCTTTCTTTCCTTCCCGCGACTGTTCTTTTCTTCCCGATTGAAGGAAAATCCATGAACTTGTCTAATACTTGTCCTTGGAGCTCCATTGGGTGCAGAATTATTTTCTAAGACAAGAATGCAGGAAAGGCTTTTTGATGCAGGGGTTACCTTCACGTCCATAAATCCATATTTTATGAAAAGTAATTTTTATTTATATATGGACATAAAAATAATTTTATTATTATAGAAAACTTTTAGAACCGCTCGTTAATAAATTACCAAGCATGAATTGGACTGGTTTAAAAGCCGCTACTTAAAACCATCAAAAATCGGACCCCTCATAACCGTTCATTTCTGCTACTCTGAAAATACCTCATAACCGCTACCCCCATAATTGCCAAGCAGGTAACGGTGTTTTCACCGGTTTTGGGGTGTTTTTGAACCGACCGTTTATGAAAACCTCTGCTTGTTAATTTTTTTCAGGCACTAGTTTTGGTCGGCTCAAAAATCCCCCAAAACTGGTGTAATGTATTTTTGGGTGGCTTTATAAACACCCCAAATAGGTGGGTTTTGAGCGACTTTATATTTTTATTCTATTTATATCCTCACAAAAAGATATATAATTATAACTACTGATACCCTTCCCTATTTAATTTATTCGTGTAAAAAACTTTCAGAACAGCTAGTTAGTGAATTACCAAGCATGAATTGGACTGGTTTAAAAGTCGCTACTTAAAAACCATCCAAAATCGGATCCCTCATAACCGCTCATGACCGGTACTCTAAAAATATCTCATAACTGCTATCCCTACAATTGTCAAGCAGAGTGCAACAAAATTATCAAAGCCGAGAACTCGAAGATGAACAAATGTGGTTTCCCCGAACGATGTCCTCTGGAATAACCTGCAGACTCTCTCCATTCCTTCTCCCTCTTCTCGAACTTGTAAAGCCTCCTTTTTTTTGTGAAATCCCACACCAACTTTCTCTCTCTCAATTAGGTCACAGAATAACATATGCCCAATCCTAATTCTGAGACGTCATATTATGATCAAAACACTCAAGTCCGACTTTTGCTCAATCCAGATGGACCGGTGTACCATCGTTATGCTGCCGGCATACCAGTTCCAATACCCCAAATCCGGCTTCCCTCTGGAAAATTAAAAAAATGTAACATGCTGTAGGGCGGTACGCCATTGGTACACTGGCCGTTCTGGTTCTTCCCAAAATCAACATTCTTTTGGCTTGATGCGAAACCCACTTTGTCACACAGATGACGTTCGTCACACTCATGGATGTTCTTCTCCTAGGAAAAAAAATCCATCCCAACAGATTGATTGAATGAATATCTCACTTTTTAGATTATAATTAGTAATTCCTATTAGTACTATAGTTTTGTGATAAAGAAATAAAAGAAGTTTCCTCATCAATTATTGGCAAATTTCTCACTGTTTGATATTCAAATAGAACTTGACCCAGAAAATATTTCAAGAGTAAACTGTAAGAAAAATGTTGAATTCAAGTGTATCGGTTATTCCCCAACATTAAAAATCAGTACCACTAGTGCAGTTTAGGTAAAAGTGAAGGCTTCTGCTAAGGGAAGGGGAAAATGTCAAATTCTTGACTTCTACTTGTTTCATAAGCACATTAAAAAAAAAAAAGCACATTAAACCGTAGAAAATGAAACAAGAACTGAATGTGCATGATTCATGAAGAACCCATCAGAAATTACAGACAGATTAAACCCTTACCGAATTATTTATTACACTTGACCTTCATGCTTAACTCACGAATCAAACTTCAAAATTGTTAGGTTGTATCTCGTTTCCAGTTGAGCGCTCAAATGGGACGTGACAATGGAGTTAGTAATTTAGTCCCACATCGGTTAGGATGTGGGATCATATGGTGTAGAAGTACTCTCGACGTAGGCGTATTTTCTAACTCCTTTGCACGAAGTACTCTCGATTATTTGGGGTGTTATATTCAAGCCTGTTCAGAAGGCGCTTTGTTCAGTTAACTTTAGACTACTTTGATTTCAATGCAAGGACTTGCACGTGGATTGCCACCAGCAAAGCCCACTTAATCTATATGCACCGGTCGCTGGCACCAAAAGCCATTTTGGACCCTTTCTCCCTTGGTATTTCTCAACTATCATAGGGTGCGGGCTGGACACACCCCGTTAGTCTCTTGAAAATACCCCGCACTTACGTCCCCCGGGTGGCCAAGCCCGCACCCAGGCAGCCCGTAAGCCCCTTTGATTTCCGTCCGGACCGGCCACATCCCCCCTTTGACCGTGCCACTGGAAATTCCTTATATCTCCCACCTCCCGTATACGAGGGGATTGTCCGCGACCATTTCGTATTATTTGTTATTTTAACTTAACGGCTGTCTCCGAGCCGTAGGCTAACCCTTAGCCATAATGCGTTATCAAACAGGTTGGCGTCCGTGCAGTGCGGGTAGCGAGCCCCGTTGCACGTGTCCGTCATACCTGTCGCTAACCATTCCTTTCTTCCTTATCTTTTATTCATTCTTTCTTTTCTTTCTTTTCACTTGTCCGTTCGTTCGTTGATTCATTCACGTATTCATTCTTTCATTCGTTGGTTCATTCATTCACTTATCCATTCATTCTTTCATTCACACGTTATGCAACTCCCCGTGCGGGAGTCGCCTTGGCGACCCATCGGTCCCATAATCTTTCAATGTTGCTATACTCTACTCGGAACTACTATGTTGATAGTCTTCCCGTTTCATTGTTGTAATCCATTCTATGTTTCATTGTTGAACGCATAAGGAACTCGAAATGTAAGCCCGTGCCTTAGCATGAGCGTGGAGTGCGGTGCGAGAGATCTCACATTTTCCATGTTCTTTTCCATATTCTATACAAGCATACAAGATGGGATTATTCCCTTAGCTAGATGCGTTGAGTCATTTATTAGCATGCGTGGTATTATCGCCTAGCGATTCTAGCAATAGTGTCCGTATTGTTATGTGTCTAGGCTAAGCAAAGACGGGTTCATCGGAGCTACCCACCTTAGCGATGTTCGCATCGGCCGAGCGTTACTCCGAGCGCGCCTTTGAAAGTCTAAGTCTGGATTCATCTTGACGGGCCAATGTAAGCCTTGCATCGATTCGTCATCAGGTCGATGCCAACTCTTCGGGTCGACGGCTCATTTGAGTCGTTGCACTTGCCGTTTGAATCGGCGTTCCGCTAGGGCAGAGCGGGTCATTACATTATACACCACTCAAAACAAGTCTCGTCCTCGAGACTTCCTGAGTGCAGGTCATCCTACCATTCCTTAACTCGTGTCGTCGTGTTTCTTAGACAATTCTATCGAACGGCTCTATCGTTCGATGGCATCGAACCATGCTCGGTTATCCTTCCAAGTTTTATGTCGCATGTGTTTGGTGAATTTTTATTGGATGACTGTCCATTTATTTTAGACTTGATGGTACTTATTCAATTCAAGTGTTTCTTCGTCTTGGTTGCTATTTCTCCGTGTCATGGGACTGAAATGGTCGCACGAGGTGCGTTGAAATTCATCAAATACGAGGGTCGCAGGCTGAGGCAAACTCACTTTCGTTTATCTCGGTTATCGAGATGACCCGATTCGCTTTTCAAGCGTTCTTGTCCACGAAATCAGTATGATTTCTTCTTAGCGGGGTCGACCAAGTCTAAGTAATTTCCGTCCGATTCAAGACCAAGTATTGCACTATCATCGAGTATATCTTCCTATCAATGGTTTAATTCGTTATACCAACTTTTATTTGTACGATATCGATTCCATATCATTCACTTGTTTAGGGCCAATCTCGTTGTCGTTCACGCACACTCTGCTCACACGTTTCTTTGATTTCGAGCCACGCTCGTACTAGTATCATTCCTTTCTTTTAACACGATCTCAATCCCTGATACTTTCCATTCCTCAAGTCTCGTTTGGAATTCAACGTGTCACTTGGTTGGATCGTGCACGCATTCCAGGCGTCCCCAAAATACATGCATTCACCAAACCGCATGATAGAGAATTCATCATTCTCACTCGAGTCGCATCGTGCACATACTCCGGCGTCCCTGAAATATATGCATGTCAGCCGAATCTCGTGAGGGGTATTCCTATATTCGTGATTCACACTATCCATTCATACCAATCCTCAAGATCAATCTTTCGATTGATAACTCTTGAAACAGGGCGTCTCGCCTAACCGCTAGGCCATCTTTTCGAGGCTAAGTCAATGTCAGGATTGGAATCATAGTTTCCTAACAATAATGCCAACACTGACCCCAATCCTAGGGTCAAACCAAAGTCGATAGTACGGGGTTTTCTACCCGAGCTCGCGTTACTCAGATTTCTAAACATCGAGCATGATCGCCTAATTCTAATCAAGGCATTCGTCGCACAGCGCAACGAATTCGAATCAATTCACATCACCAAATCGACATACTTCACATATCCATTCTAACCAATTCATGTATTCGATCACGAGTTCATCTAGCTTTGACAATATGTTGTGCCCCAATCTCACGCGAGTCTGATTATCCATGGTGGTTCATGAATCACCATGCAACGCTTCCGCGGAATAATCATTCTCATCGGGGCGTAACTCATGCTTGCGTCTAGACTAATTCATTCTCGATACGCGGATTGGACCTACGCAATCCTCAAATTCAACCGTCACGCACGCTAAGTCATTCTCGAATCCACATTCACGTCAAACCACAAGTCGATGTATCAATTTTGCCATGCCATGCAAGTTCGATCACTGTCACGCCCCTCTTCCGTAGGAGCGATCGTCCTCGCTAAGGCGTGATGCCGCACGGGCCTAGGTTGCGCCCGTGCAAGGCCAAGTCTAGAAACGGCCGATTTGAGCTAGGCCACAGAGTCGCACAGAGTGTCCCCATTTGCAGCGAAAAGTAAATGAACACAATTGAAGCGAATTCAAACTCTTTATTGATTTTCAAAAAGTTTACAAGCGGCGCTAGGCCGAGTTTACAAGTGTCTCAAGCTTTCTCTCTCTGAAACATAAAAGGCGTGCCAAGTGGCTTACAACATGGAATGATTTATGGCGATGTTCCGATACATTATATCCTGTATATGGTGCTCCAGCTCCTTGCAACGCTCCAAGGCTCCAGAGGTAGCTCCGCGCCTTAGCGCGTTCGAGGTAAGCTCCGCACCCGACGACGTCTCCTGCATCCTGCAAGCAGACTGTGGGGTTATCAGTACATTGTTATGCACTGGTGGGGAGGCTAGCTCGTCCACAATGCTATCATTACCAAACACGTTCTATTTATTTTCGTGCATCGTCTATCATTCATTGTCTTTCTAATCTTGCCTTAGGATCAGTTTTATGCATATTTCATAACCTATCTCGTGTTGCCAAATTCAATGTGTTGCATGGAAATACATGCACGACTTATCCATACTTACCGTCCGGCCTTCCCTGTCCAAAGTAAACCAAGTTAGTCAACAATTCATAGGAAATAACTTAACGTGATTCATGTGAACTTTTCAATGTCAAGGGCGTGTCCCTGCCTCGGGTCCTAGCACGTCATAGGCGTGTTTTCTAACTCCTTTGCCGAAGTACTCTCGATTATCTGGTGTATTATATTCAAGCCTGTTCAGAAGGCACTTCATTTAGTTAACTTAGACTACTTTGATTTCAATGCAAGGACTTGCACGTGGATTGCCACCAGCAAAGCCCACTTAATCTATATGCATCGGTCGCTGGCATCACAAGCCAATTTGGACATGTTTCTTCCCTTGGTAATTTCTTACCTATCATGGCGTGCGGCTTGGTACACCCTGATAGTCTCTTGAAATACCCGGCCTTACGTCCTCTGGTGGCCAAGTCCGCACTCAGGCCTGTACGTAAGCCAAATTTTGATTTACGTCCGGACCGGCACGTCCTTCACACTTTGACCGTGCCGCTGGAAATCCCTTATATCTCCCACCTCCCGTATACTAGTGGATTGTCCACGACCATTTCGTTTTCTTTTTGTTTGTCATTTTAACTTAACGGCTGTCTCCGAGCCGTAGGCTAACCCTTAGCCATAATGTGTTATCGACCAGGTTGGCGTCCGTGCAGCGCGGGTAGCGAGCCCCGTTGCACGTGCCCGTCACACCTGTCGCTAACCATTCCTTTCTTTCTTATCTTTTCTTCATTCTTTCTTTTCTTTCTTTCACTTGTTCGTTTGTTCATTGATTCATTTCGTTCACATATTCATTCATTTATTCATTCATTGATTCATTCATTCACTTATTCATTCATTCATTCATTTATATATTTTGCAACTCCCTGTGCGGGAGTCGCCTTGGCGACCCATCGGTCCCATGGCCTTTCAATGTTGCTATACTCTACTCGGAACGACTATGTCGATAGTCTTCCCGTTTCATTGCTGTAAACCATTCATTGTTTCATTGTTGAACGCATAGGAAACTTGAACATAAGCTTGTGCCTTAGCACGAGCGTAGAGTACGGTACGAGAGTTCTCACATTTTCCATGTTCCTTTCCATATTCTATACAAGCATACAAGATGGGATTATTCCCTTAGCTATGTGCGTTGAGTCATTTATTAGTATGTGCGGTGTTATCGCCTAGCGATTCTAGCATTAGTGTCCGTATTGTTATGTGTCTAGGCTAAGCAAAGACGGGTTCATCGGAGCCACCCACCTTAGCGATGTTCGCATCGGCCGAGCGATACTCCGAGCGCGCCTTTGAAAGTCTAAGTCTGGATACATCTTGACGGGCCAATGTAAGCCTTGTATCGATTCTTCCTCAGGTCGACGCAACTCTTCGGGTCGACGGCTCATTTGAGTCGTTGCACTTGCCATTTGAATCTGCGTTCCGCTAGGGCGGAGCGGGTCTGTCACCCCCAGTTTTCACAAATAGGGATATTTTGGTAATTTTCCACTTAAAAAATTTCTTTGAAATTATTTATTTATTATTTGTATTATTTTGGGGTTATTTGAATCGGGTTTGAATTTCAATTCATTCCGACTTGTTTTGACTTGTTTCGGGGACCCGGGGTATTTTGACCTTAGCGGGCCCACACACTAGCTAGCCATGGCCCACATGTTAGATATTTTGGTTAGAGACTAGACTATTATTTTAGTTAATAATTAGTTAGAGATTAGTGGTTTCGGTTTGACTAAACTACCCCCGGTTTAACCCTTTTCCTATTTTTAGCCATTTAAATCATAGGAGGACAAACTTGTAAATATTCATATAGGACAAAACCCAAGGGGTGGCCGGCCACATCATGAGGGGATAGGGAGGAGAGAGAAAACCATTCCATTTCATTCCAATCCACTTTTTCTTCTTCTTCTCCAAAGGCTCCATCCACTTTTTGAAGCTTCCATTGATTCTTCCTCCAACCAAGGTAATTTCTTCTCCAAAACTCTTTCTCTTCTCATGTAGATCATGTAGGAAACCCTTCATGATGATTTCCATGGTGGTGCCATCATTTGAGACCATTTTGTGTCCTTTGGACATTTCTAGGAGTGTCCACTTGTAGGTTTGTGTCCCAATAGGAAAAAACCCCCTTTTTTGACCCATGGATAATGTTTGAATGTTGTTTTATTGTTGTTCTTATATATATTCCAGATTTTTCATGATTGTAGAGTGAGTTCATTTGAGTATCTCAATGTGTCATATTCTTTCCTATATATATTTATATATATATAGTTATATATATATATCATTATATATATATATATATATATATATATATATATATATATATATATATATATATATATATATATATATATATATATATATATATATATATATGAGTTTTTGTGTGATGTTGTGCTTGGGATTAGGGGGCAGCTAGGTTCGGCCAGCAAGGGGGAATGGGTGAGTTTGTATGTATATAGTTTCATACATAGTATTCTCTATGTATATATGTATTTATATATATATATATATTTTTTATATATGTATTTATATATATTTTTATATATATATATGTATATATATATATATATATAGTGGCATATGAATATATGGTTATATAAGGGATATATATATGTATAAGATGGTGTTGTGTGTGATGTTGTGGTGTGGGGAGAGAACAGCAAGTTTCAGCCAGGTTCGGCCAGCATGTGTAGGGAGGAGAAATGGTTGTGGGTTCATGCCATTTAGTTATATCATCTAGTATTATATATATATTGATATATATATATATATATATATATATATATATATATATATATATATATATATATATATATATATATATATATATATTGGTATATATATGTGGTTATATATGGATGTATATATATATTTATGGTGGTGGTTATGTGATGTTTGTGAGGGGAAAAGTGCTCCCAGATTTCAGCAATAAAGGGGTTTTGGTTGTGTGAATATTTGTGTAGGTGGAGAGTTTGGTTGAGTGTGGAGGAGAGAATGTGAGGGGGGATTACTTGGTTTGTGAGTGTAGTTGTGAGGGGGGGGGGGGGGTAACACCCCAAAATCTGTCCACTGTTTCAGCCCTCCTCTTCCCCATAAATGACAGTCCATGTTGGTACCAAATCCACACCAAATCAGCCCAGTTTTCCCCTTATATTGTTGTCCAAAAACCCTACAAAATAGTCCCTCAAAGACCCTTAAATCCTGTCCACAAATCAGCCCCTTTATACATCATTCACACCACTAAATTTCAGTCCTAAACACACCCTTAGATGGCTGTCCTTAAGTCCCATTTCCAGCCACCAAACACTTCAAATCAGTCCAACAATTGCTTGTGTGTGTGTGTGTTTTGAGGTTTGTGTGTGTGTGTGAGAGAAAGCCTAGAGAGTGATACTAGTAGCCTATAGTTAGCCTATGTGCAAAACTAATAGGAAACCTATAGGAAAGCCTTGTGAGTGTGGTATATTGTGAGAGTGTTGTATGTAAGTGAGTGTTGGGTAGAGTTGAGGGTAAATATATGATATGGGTTAGGTAATAGGGTAAACCTATACCCCGTATCCTAACATAGCCTAGATACTTAGGATACCCAATTTTCTTGGTAGGTAAACCTTAGATAGGTTGATATCTAGCTACCCTAGGGAGATCGGGTCAAAATATCAAGCGTAGGTAGGCTAACTGGATAGTTGCCGAAGCTAGAATTTTACCCTTTTTAAGGGTAAAATAGGATATTGGCCTACGGCCAAGATATGAGTTTCGAAGTCCAAGATGGACTTGGATATGGGTTGTAGAGATTGGTAATAGTTAGAAATAGTCGCCTAGACCTAGTCTTGGCCCCGGTTGACCACGGTTGACTTTTTGGACCAAAAGTCAACTATGGGTCAACACTTTACCCAAATTAGTCCCGATTTCCATTAGACTTGTGTAGTTGACCAAAAGTAAACTATTAGTCACCATTGACCTAGGGTTGACCATGGTTGACCTAGAGTTGACCAGAGTTGACCAGAGTTAACCAGTTGACCAAAAGTCAACTGTAGGCCAACTCTTGATCCCGATTGACCTAGTTTGACTTGGAATGACTTCCAGTGACCTAGTATGACCTAGTATGAACCAGTAAGGCCTAGTATTACTCAGTTTGACCTAGTTTTGACTTAGACTTGCATTCATGACTTGTATTAGTTTCCTTTTCAGTATTTAGTCCTGTTTGACTCATAGTATCTTGTCTTAGGTCTGTGATCGCTCTGAGCGTCTGTTCACTCTATCAGCTCAGGACCACAGGCGAGTACATTCACTGATAGTTTTCATTGTCTTGATATCTGCTATATCCGATTCAGTCGTAGTGTCTTACTTGATTCTTAGTCACGATAGCTCACGGACTAGTACACATTGGATCATGATACGAGATATTGTTCCTGGATTTCTGGGTATATGGGTACACTCCCTGTCTTATTTCCTGTACTTGTATAGACACCGATTTCTAAGAGGATTTGCTACCCTCTTACGAAATCACGTGCCATGACGTGTCATATCCAGATCTATTGTACTATTCGGGGATGGGGAATTATTAGGGGCTATGTGATCCAAGCCACCCTGTCACTATTCATGTGCTCGCGCCACTCTTCCCTCACGAAGAGTGTAGCGAGATCCCTTGCCTTGTGCTCGTTATCCAGGTTGACCGGCATGTCTCTCCGTTGAGGTCACCGCGGATTGCCGGGCCAAGTGGATAGCCTGTCCTGTCACTTATCCCAAGCCGATCACATATCGCTCTAATAATTTAAATCATATTTTATATTTATTTTGTCTTATCGTATATCCTGTTCTGTTCTACATTCAGTATTTTCTCACCATGCCATGATATACAGTTACTCACATGCTCTACTTTCCTTTACATTGTACCTTGATTGGAGACTAAGTTCTGCTCGGGAGAAGAGTTACAACCTCGGTCCTTGTTTGGTTTAAGGGTTGTAACTCGACTTCCGAACGGTTCCCAAGTCTTCATATATCTTTGTCTTGTAGTTTATTATGCTGTCTCTTATAGAATTTGTCAATTCACATGGAACTGCTGTTAGTGTTTGTACTTGCTCATTTTCTTGACAGGATACCGTTGACAAATTTTACAGATGATTTAGAGGATGATTGCCCGACTTATTACGGGATAGAGTCTGAGGAGCTTGACCTAGACAGAGGCTTAGTGGTAGAGCCACTAGACTTCGCCCACCCGGAGTAGCCTAGTGTTAGTTAGGTTTGCCTGGCCTGCGAGCCAGCAGTTTATTTCAGTTGTAGCATCTTATACTTATATTTTATTCTGAGACTCTGGATTTGTGATTAGCTGTGACTTGTAGACATCTTGGACTCGTTTCCTATTTATTTCTATCATATCTCTTTTCTATGCTTTCTACCTTAGTTTTGATTATGTGATTGAGACAATATTACTTTGTTCCTCCGTTCGGAGTGTATATACTGTATAGGTACATTTATCTGTTTAGTCGTAGTGTTTACAGACCCTATATACAGCGTTCTACCGCCGATTCTGCGGCGTAGGCTGGACGTAACCACGTGCTCGTGTCCCTCTTTAGGGTGCGGGTCGTGACACATTTTTGTGGTGGCCCATGCAGGTCAGTGTCGCAACTAGTACAAACTCGTAATGGTGCTCGACTTAGAGTGCTAATTACGAGCCTGCAATTAGGACGTAGGATTAGGGTATGATAGGAGTTACTCAATCACATTTTAGGAAAAACTCTGATCTTTTGATTTCCATGACAACTCTTCTTATATTTGAATTCAATTGTCCTCCTTTGATAATATCCTATCATGTGCCATATTGATCTCTTGGGTTCAATTCGTCTTCAGGATGACAGTCACTCGTTCTCAGGAAGCGGGTTCTAGTGCAGTTCCAGAGAGGTCAGATCAGGGAGGTCTTCCACCTCCGGCTACGGGACTGATAGTCGAGAGTGCAGTAGCATCAGTTCCTGTCCTTCAGGCAGGAGTAGCAGCGACAGTTCCCGGAGGTCTTCCACCTCCAGCAGTGGGACCGTCTATGGTCATTCCAGACATTCTTCCACCGTCGCCTCAGCTACCGGCAGACACTCAGGGTATGATGGCCCTTCTGCAGCAGATGTTGCAGACGCAAAGGGTTCAGGCAGAGGCGCAGCACCGCCAGGCAGAGATGTTTCGACAAAGCATAGAGAACTCCCATCGACGGGTGATGGTAGCACTTGAGAGGGTTGTACCGGATACAGTTCAGGATACCCCAGTTCAGCATCAGTGTCAGAGACAGAGGCCAGCAGCACAGTGCCACTTTTGCGGGAGGCCAGGGCACACTAGAGAGGCTTGTAGGAAGAGGTTGGGCGTCTGCCTATACTGTGGGGCGCCCGATCACCAGCTGAAGGACTGCCGTTCCCGGGGAGTCCGAGGAGTTCAGGACAGAGCGCAGCCGGCCAGAGGACCAGCAGTTCAGCAGAGAGGTCCTCCACTTCAGACGCAGCAACAGCGTTTTCAGCAGCACCAGAGGGGAGCCCCTGCGGACAAAGTACATCAGGCACTAGCACGTGACGACCAGCAGCAGGGTCAGGGCAAGAGGCAGGTCGTCCAGTGTGCTTTCTGCAAGAAGATAGGGCACACCCGGGATGTTTGTAGGATGAAGCTGGGAGTTTGTCTGTTCTGTGGAGCTCCAGATCACCAGATGAGGGACTGTGCTGCCCGTGCAGCCAGACAGGCGGGCCAGGATAGAGTACGGCAGGTTAGAGGAGGCCAGCAGGGGCGTGCGTTCGTCATAGCAGTTGAGCCCTCTCAGGCAGTAGCAGAGCAGAGTGCAAGTTCCGATCTTTCGATCTCCTTTCCGCAATTGCTTCCTTATTTACTGTTTGAAATTTGATTCCGTCTGTTCCTTGTCTGTTTGATGAAAATTTGCTCTTGTGATGTGATTTTTTTTTGAGATAAGTCGTATGGGCTAGGTCGTCTCGATTATGAGATTTTAGAATCCTCTAGGGTCATGCTAGCAGGCATAGTGAGGACATATAGTCGGATTATGGTCGTATTTTTCGGGTGTGGGAATTTAAGGTTTTCGCTGCCAAGCATGCGGCAATACAAAATTTTTAAATACCATGATTCTAGAGGTATGTACCATAGTCGAGGACTCTGTGATTATCATAGCCTTGCTCACTGGCATGACAGAGATTCTGAGTATCATAATTTTGGACAGACGCATACGATTATCGAATTGCATGGAATTTTCTGTGGTTACCTGTTTTAATTTTTTGAGGATGAAATTTTTAAGGTGGAAGGCTTGTAGCACCTAGTTTCTATTTGAGTATAATTTTAAAATGCTATAATTTTAGTCATTTAATTATTGTGATTTAATTCATGCTTTGATTTCGGAGATTTTAATCATTTTAAATTTTTAAGCCATGATTTGTGATTTGATATTTTACTAGTGAAACCTTAGAGACTGTTTGACCTAGAGCCTAACCATGTGATTAGGATGTTTTCAATATCATTTCTGGCCCAAGGGCATTTTGGTCATTGGATCTCTTTGATTTATTTTGATATTTTGCATTGGTGATTGTTGATTTGGCTTTTGATAGGTGAGATTTTGTGATGATTTCGTGTCTGTGTCGGACACATAACAGTTTTTAATTGCAAGTGTTGTTGTGTCTTAAGAGATTTTTATTTTTGCTAAAAATTTTGGAGGTATTCGAGAGGGATTGTTTTCTGCATGTGTTTTCTGTGATTACTTTATTTTAATTTCGAGAACGAAATTTTTTTAAGGTGGATAGATTTGTCACCCCCAGTTTTCACAAACAGGGGTATTTTGGTAATTTTCCACTTTAAAAATTTCTTTAAAATTATTTATTTATTATTTGTATTATTTTGGGGTTATTTGAATCGGGTTCGAATTTCAATTCATTCCGACTTGTTTTGACTTGTTTCAGGGACCCGGGGTATTTTGACCTTAGCGGGCCCACACACTAGCTAGCCATGGCCCACATGTTAGATATTTTGGTTAGAGACTCGACTATTATTTTAGTTAATAATTAGTTAGAGATTAGTGGTTTCGGTTTGACTAAACTACCCCCGGTTTAACCCTTTTCCTATTTTTAGCCATTTAAATCATAGGAGGGCAAACTTGTAAATATCCATATAGGAAAAAACCCAAGGGGTGGCCGGCCACATCATGAGGGGATAGGGAGGAGAGAGAAAACCATTCCATTTCATTCCAATCCACTTTTTCTTCTTCTTCTCCAAAGGCTCCATCCACTTTTTGAAGCTTCCATTGATTCTTCCTCCAACCAAGGTGATTTCTTCTCCAAAACTCTTTCTCTTCTCATGTAGATCATGTTGGAAACCCTTCATGATGATTTCCATGGTGGTGCCATCATTTGAGACCATTTTTGTGTCCTTTGGACATTTCTAGGAGTGTCCACTTGTAGGTTTGTGTCCCAATAGGAAAAACTCCCTTTTTTGACCCATGGATAATGTTTGAATGTTGTTTTATTGTTGTTCTTATATATATTCCAGATTTTTCATGATTGTAGAGTGAGTTCATTTGAGTATCTCAATGTGTCATATTCTTTCCTATATATATTTATATATATATAGTTATATATATATATCATTCTATATATATCATTCTATATATATATCATTCTATATATATCATTCTATATATATATATATATATATATATATATATATATATATATATATATATATATATATATATATATATATATATATATATATATATATATGGTGACTATTATGAGTTTTTGTGTGATGTTGTGCTTGGGATTAGGGGGCAGCCAGGTTCGGCCAGCAAGGGGGAATGGGTGAGTTTGTATGTATATAGTTTCATACATAGTATTCTCTATGTATATATGTATTTATATATATATATGTATATATATATATATATATATATATATATATATATATATATATATATATATATATATATATATATATATAGTGGCATATGAATATATGGTTATATAAGGGATATATATATGTATAAGATGGTGTTGTGTGTGATGTTGTGGTGTGGGGAGAGAACAGCAAGTTTCAGCCAGGTTCGGCCAGCATGTGTAGGGAGGAGAAATGGTTGTGGGTTCATGCCATTTAGTTATATCATCTAGTATTATATATATATATATATATATATATATATATATATATATATATATATATATATATATATATATATATATATATATTTTTTTTTTTTTTTATATATATATATATAAAAAAAAATATATATATATATATATATATATATTGATATATATATATATTGGTATATATATGTGGTTATATATGGATGTATATATATATTTATGGTGGTGGTTATGTGATGTTTGTGAGGGGAAAAGTGCTCCCAGATTTCAGCAATAAAGGGGTTTTGGTTGTGTGAATATTTGTGTAGGTGGAGAGTTTGGTTGAGTGTGGAGGAGAGAATGTGAGGGGGGATTACTTGGTTTGTGAGTGTAGTTGTGAGGGGGGGGGGGGGGGGGGGTAACACCCCAAAATCTGTCCACTGTTTCAGCCCTCCTCTTCCCCATAAATGACAGTCCATGTTGGTACCAAATCCACACCAAATCAGCCCAGTTTTCCCCTTATATTGTTGTCCAAAAACCCTACAAAATAGTCCCTCAAAGACCCTTAAATCCTGTCCACAAATCAGCCCCTTTATACATCATTCACACCACTAAATTTCAGTCCTAAACACACCCTTAGATGGCTGTCCTTAAGTCCCATTTCCAGCCACCAAACACTTTAAATAAGTCCAACAATTGCTTGTGTGTGTGTGTTTTGTGGTTTGTGTGTGTGTGAGAGAGAAAGCCTAGAGAGTGATACTAGTAGCCTATAGTTAGCCTATGTGCAAAACTAATAGGAAACCTATAGGAAAGCCTTGTGAGTGTGGTATATTGTGAGAGTGTTGTATGTAAGTGAGTGTTGGGTAGAGTTGAGGGTAAATATATGATATGGGTTAGGTAATAGGGTAAACCTATACCCCGTATCCTAACATAGCCTAGATACTTAGGATACCCAATTTTCTTGGTAGGTAAACCTTAGATAGGTTGATATCTAGCTACCCTAGGGAGATCGGGTCAAAATATCAAGCGTAGGTAGGCTAACTGGATAGTTGCCGAAGCTAGAATTTTACCCTTTTTAAGGATAAAATAGGATATTGGCCTACGGCCAAGATATGAGTTTCGAAGTCCAAGATGGACTTGGATATGGGTTGTAGAGGTTGGTAATAGTTAGAAATAGTCGCCTAGACCTAGTCTTGGCCCCGGTTGACCACGGTTGACTTTTTGGACCAAAAGTCAACTATGGGTCAACACTTTACCCAAATTAGTCCCGATTTCCATTAGACTTGTGTAGTTGACCAAAAGTCAACTATTAGTCACCATTGACCTAGGGTTGACCATGGTTGACCTAGAGTTGACTAGAGTTGACCAAAAGTCAACTGTAGGCCAACTCTTGATCCCGATTGACCTAGTTTGACTTGGAATGACTTCCAGTGACCTAGTATGACCTAGTATGAACCAGTAAGGCCTAGTATTACTCAGTTTGACCTAGATTGACCTAGTTTTGACTTAGACTTGCATTCATGATTTGTATTAGTTTCCTTTTCAGTATTTAGTCCTGTTTGACTCATAGTATCTTGTCTTAGGTCTGTGATCGCTCTGAGCGTCTGTTCACTCTATCAGCTCAGGACCACAGGTAAGTACATTCACTGATAGTTTTCATTGTCTTGATATCTGCTATATTCGATTCAGTCGTAGTGTCTTATTTGATTCTTAGTCACGATAGCTCACGGACTAGTACACATTGGATCATGACATGAGATGTTGTTCCTGGATTTCTGGGTATATGGGTACACTCTCTGTCTTGTTCTCTGTACTTGTATAGACATCGATTTCTAAGAGGATTTGCTACCCTCTTACGAAATCACGTGCCATAACGTATCATGTCCAGATCCATTGTACTATTCGGGGATGGAGAATTATTAGGGGCTATGTGATCCAAGCCACCCTGTCACTATTCATGTGCTCGCGCCACTCTTCCCTCACGAAGAGTGTAGCAAGATCCCTTGCCTTGTGCTCGTTATCCAGGTTGGTCGGCATGTCTCTCCGTTGAGGTCACCGCGGATTGTCGGGCCAAGTGGATAGCCTGTCCTGTCACTTATCCCAAGCCGATCACATATCGCTCTAATAATTTAAATCACATTTTATATTTATTTTGTCTTATCGTATATCCTGTTCTGTTCTACATTCAGTATTTTCTCACCATGCCATGATATACAGTTACTCACATGCTCTACTTTCCTTTACATTGTACCTTGATTGGAGACTAAGTTCTGCTCGGGAGAAGAGTTACAACCCCGGTCCTTGTTTGGTTTAAGGGTTGTAACTCGACTTCCGAACGGTTCCCAAGTCTTCATATATCTTTGTCTTGTAGTTCATTATGCTGTCTCTTATAGAATTTGTCAATTCACATGGAACTGCTGTTAGTGTTTGTACTTGCTCATTTTTCTGACAGGATACCGTTGACAAATTTTACAGATGATTTAGAGGATGATTGCCCGACTTATTACGAAATAGGGTCTGAGGAGCTTGACCTAGACAGAGGCTTAGTGGTAGAGCCACTAGACTTCGCCCACCCGGAGTAGCCTAGTGTTAGTTAGGTTTGCCTGGCCTGCGAGCCAGCAGTTTATTTTAGTTGTAGCATCTTATACTTATATTTTATTCTGAGACTCTGGATTTGTGATTAGCTGTGACTTGTAGACATCTTGGACTCGTTTTCTGTTTATTTCTATCATATCTCTTTTCCATGCTTTCTACCTTAGTTTTGATTATGTGATTGAGACAGTATTACTTTGTTCCTCCGTTCGGAGTGTATATACTGTACAGGTACATTTATCTGTTTAGTCGTAGTATTTACAGACCCTATATACAGCATTCTACCGTCGATTCTGCGGCGTAGGCTGGACGTAACCACATGCTTGTGCCCCTCTTTAGGGTGCGGGTCGTGACAGGGTCATTATAATCACCCCCGATGTATGAATTACCATACTAGCGCTCACGCGGAGTGATCGCTCTAATCGGCGTGACGCATGTGCGAGGCTGGAGTTGTCACGCCCCGACCCAGAATCACCCGGATCATCGTCCTCGCAGAGGGCGTGATGCCGCACGAGCCTGCAGTTGCGCTCGTGCAAGGCAAGATGACAAGTTCTCAAATGGTTATCTTTTGATTCGATATTAACAACGATAGAAAAACAGAGTATACAAAACAATTCTCTTTATTGATATCCGAAACTGAGATTACAAAGGCTTTCGATAGCCTAACAATATATGCCAAATTGGCTACAACACTCAGGTTCTCTCTTGCCCACAAAGGATTTTACTGTTCGATACATCATGCATTCTATATCTCGGCTGCATCAATCCAGTTGCGTAGTCCGAGCGTTAATACGATCGCACGCTTCAATGCGCTTTGGCATTCCAAGCCTCAACACGTTCAAGCAATGCTTCGCCGCGAGCAATCCATTCCCTGCACCCTGCATGAAGCTGGTGGGGGATCAGTACGTTCGTCCTCATATGTACTGAAGCAAAGATCATCTTTCCAAACCGACATTGTAATATTTATGTTGAATCATGCAACTTAGCTTATGATCTTGCTATGTTCTCCTTCGGGTCAATTTTATGGCATATTTGAAAGCATAAAGCATGTTATCATAGCAGCATGTTATCGAATTGAATAGTCAAGCAAACAAGCAATCTCGTATTTGATTCGTGGCACGACTTACCAAGTCGACGCACTCGCCCTTGCACCGACGCAAGGTGAATACGCCGCATTCCTTTCCTGTCATATTATATGTGCATCTCTAGACAGGATCTCTATGCGGGACGCATACGTGCCTACACTTTCAACCCATCGTTCCTTAACAATATGAGGGCCGTTGGCGTATCCGTGCCGGAATGGACTAAAGGAGTTCCTTTCTTTTCTCTCCTTCTTTTCTCAATATTTGGTCGGGCTGCCCGACGTTTCACGGGTTGGGTCACATCCCAACAACCGAAACGTTCCCGCTGCATACCATCATTTGCAGCTTTTTTCATCTTGTTTAAGGATGTGCGCCTACAAAGTTTATTCGATTCCCTCCTAGGCCAAGCGGTTCCGGAGCGCATCCGACATTTAACCGTTTGGGGGAAACACCCGTGCACGGGAGATATCATATTTTATCTCTCGTCCATTCCATTCGACCATGCAATGCCCTTATCATTCAAGCAATTCAATTCCAAACAACCAAACATTGTCTTGAGTCTGAGACTCAGACTTTATCATCTCGCGTCTCTTTCGTTAACTTTCTGTGTTCTTACATTTCATACTTCGTTTCAATGATTCAATGGCATCGTGCCTCAACTCAATGCTCGTCAACCGAATAACCCGAAGGTCTCGAACACCTTTCGAGGCATTATGTCATATCCGACAGTTCCGTCACATTCATGCCACAACTGTATTCTCTCGCCACGAAACCATCTTTTATTATCCCGTGCGCGTAGGCACGTTTTGACCGTATTCCCATGTTCTATAACTTAGCATTCAATGTTCGGGACTTGCGTGCTAGGGCGCTCGCCTATTGTCTTTCAATTTTCTAGCCGTCTAACTCGTGCGCAAAGCAACGGTATGGTTCGTGCACTAAGGCACTCGCCGAGTACAATTATCCCATATTCTTACGGCTTGCGCACCGAGGCGCTCGCCTTTGCGATAACTAATGTTCCATAGCGACTCGTGCATTTGATGCACGTTTCATTTCAATTGTTCTAACTTAGTGTTCGACTCACACTATAATTTATCTTTGATCGGACCGCGCCCGTGACGTCGATAGGTTAACTTTTAGCATACAATGATATATTTGATTTATCGAATGAAGGAGTAAAAAGAAGTCAATCCTCCCACCTTGAGTCGATACGCCTTTGTCGTTTTGCCGAGCCGATGCGGCTCGATTTCATAACTTTGTTGCACGACCACTCTCCTGACTTAGCCATTCGAGCACTTCGTGCTTCATTGAATTATACGTCCGATTTGCCTTACCGTGCCCAAGTCTCAGCCCGTCGCAAGGCGACGATTTGATTTCGCGGACCCCTTACTAAATATGACAAAATATCGACCTCTAATATTTTCGCATTAAAGTATAACCTGCACACAAAAACAACTAAAATCAATACTTGCATCGATTCGGACTTGCGTCTTGGTCGATTCGATTTCTTAGAATCTTCGAGCCGATTCAACGCGCTCATCCTTCGGGACAACGCGGCACTTCGCATCGATTCAATTCGATGCATTCTTTCGGGACAAGGCAACTCTTCGCATCGACTTAGTTCGATGCGTTGCTCGGGACAACTTAACTCTTGTATCGTTTTGCATCGATACATTTTCTTGGGTCAACGCGACTCGCTGAGTCAATGTCTCAGCGTAATGCACCGTGCGGAGCGGGGCATTACAGAATATACCACTCAAAATAAGGTTCGTCCTCGAACCAAAACCAACGCTCCGACTAAGTGTTTTATAGATCGTTTTACGATCTTGTCCCACCAATGTTGTTCAGTTTCACACTATCTCGCAAGCTTTTCACTAACATTTCAAAGTCATCTCGGCAGCTCGATTTGAATTTTGTATACAACTCGATTTGGATCCATACCTATATTCAAGGCGTCCCGAAGATATATGTATTTTGACCAATTCCAGTGGTAGCAAATTGGAATAAAGCTGACAGGTAA
Source organism: Iris pallida (assembly GCA_029216955.1). Classification (NCBI taxonomy): domain Eukaryota; kingdom Viridiplantae; phylum Streptophyta; class Magnoliopsida; order Asparagales; family Iridaceae; genus Iris; species Iris pallida. The sequence continues at coordinate 1,457,477 of JANAVB010031819.1, read as the reverse complement.
ATTTTAATCCTATGCTTGCCATCTCGTACTCTCGATCGAACTTATCCTTAGCAACTGTTCTCGAAATTTTATCGCATACGTATATTCGATACATACGTGATTCATTCAATAAAGTCACTGTACGTTACGCGATTCAAAATTCGCATATCTCACTTCGTATGTTTCATAGGGACTCTCAATTCTATGCGTCGCGTCAAGCCGTCGTGCATCCGATCACAACGATCCTTTGCAACGCCTTGCGTTCGAAATCGCCAACCAACTATTTTCAAAGTCTGGCTATGCAATCTCGATTACGACTTCCTTATCAACATTCGGGACGACGTCCGCTAGGTTACTTACATAGTCCCCGTGCTTAACTTCTTCCGACGCAACTTTAAATTGACATTGCACAAAGGCCACAAACTATCCGACACGAAAGTTTACATCAAGGCGACGGTGCTCAAGGCAACGATCGCCTTAGCACGAAGGTCTTTACGACGCGTCTTACATTCAATTTCCTAACGAGTAGGAATTCACTAGCCAAATTCCCAACTTATCCATCTCGCAACATCGAATGTAAATTTTGATTCATACAAGCTCAATTGCAAGGTGAATCCGAATCTAACGACATGACTCGTAAGTCATTCCCTTATCATTCCCTCTTGTGTATAGCACGATTCTCGCAATCGCCTATCCGAATCACCAAGTTCGTTGGTGAATTTCTAGTTTGATCGTCGACCAACATAACCATTCAAATATTCATCCGACGAATACTCAAATCTAACTATATCATTCTTAATCGAAAGTTGTTCCAACAATTCTCGATCGCTTAGACTTATCGTCAACACGTACCGTATTATATTTGTTATCGGTACAATCTCATATGCGATATCGCATGGGTCATCTTACGGTCTGCAACATTCAATTTGATTTGGCGGTCAAGTCTTCTAGGGTCCGCTGCCCCGAAGCTACGCTCGATAACTGTGGATCATCACCGAAGGACAGTTTACTACGAACCATGCTATATCTTATTTCGGAGCCAAATCACGTTCCGACGATTCTATGCGACTACCCAATTTTCGGACAACACCATTTCTATCGGCGTAACTGATGCGCAACTATCCTCCGAGTCAAGTCATGTATTACCGTCGATGATCTCGCAATTTACGAAACATCTACTCGTATCAAGTTCGAGTCTATCTTATTTGCGGTTCGACACACGAGATGCTATACGCATCGAACAATCGTCGATGACTTATAGTCTCGCCTTGGTCAATCACGAAGTTCATGATCAACCAGTTCGTTCCTTCTCGTATTGTTACTTACAAAATTTTGATAGCGCAAGGCGAACTCCATTTTGTATTCCCACATCGTACTTACATTTCCTTACGTATCGATCTCGATACGTCGTATCCATTTCGATAACGTAAGGGTTAACTTTGAATCCATTTCAACGTCGACAACTTGCATTGCATACTTCCAAGTTCGCAACGAACTTTTCCACACCCACCAACTCGTTTTTCGATTTGCCGCATCCCGCTATACTTCGATCGCGTAACTGAGTTACCGATTATCCAACATCGAACCCTCAAGTCATACGATCTCGTCCTCTAAGTTTCGCGTGTTTTTCAGTCGTACTCAATTGAGTGTCGCCGTAACGTAACCAACTTTTTTTAGGCACGATTACTCACGTCAACCAACTCTTCACCGAAGTCGCACATCGTGCGATTCGATTAAATTTCACATCGCCCAACATTTCTATCGAAATCGCAAGTTGTGCGATTCGATTCGCCTAGCCGAACATTTCTATCGAGATTGCAAGTCGTACGATTCGATTCGTCTCGCCCAACATTTCTATCGAGACCGCAAGTCGTGCGACTCATTTGTAAGCTCGAGTTTTCCTTTCCCGTCGGTTTGATTATTACTTCAAGGCATAATCGTGCCGCTAGTCTCGGTCGTCCGACCGACTTATCATTCTCGTCCGACGTATCGTCCATTGATACGAGTCTCGCCTTATCGTCCCAATCGATTTTCGAAGAACACTTGCATCAACATACCGTCGTACAAATTTTTCAATCGAGTCTCGGTACTCTTCCGTCCGTTGCGGACAAACCTTTCGCAATTCTCACAACACGTCGATACAATTCATCGCACAAGTGTTATACCATATACCACTCGAAATCGAGTCATTCATCGCCTACGTGGTATGGCATATGCCACTCGGAATCAAGCCATTTCCCTCGCACTATACTTAGTATAAACTGACAATCTCTTCCGACTCACAATTTCTGCAATGATCGTGCTTGATCACAATCGTAACTTTGATTAAATCACATCCGACACAACTCGGTCAATGTCCTCGTTTGCCAACATAAGTTTGGTGTGCAACCGAACGATTCGTTCTATCGATTTACGATTTCAATTCTTTCCTTACGTTGTATCTCGTGCAACAATCTATTTGATATGCGCTGCACCGCGTGCAACAATTTTACTTTCGATATGCGTTGTACATCGTGCTACGATTTATTTCTGACTCTTTCATTCCACTTTGTACAACGATTTATTTCCAATTTCCTTTGTACTTCGTGCAACGACTAATTTGATATGCGTTGCACCACGTGCAATGATTTTACTTCCAACACGCGTTGTACATCATGCAACGATTTATTTCCGACTTTTTAAGTCAATGCTCAATCCGTTTGACACATTCGGTATTGGCTTATCACTTCTCACTTTCATTTTTAACGCATATTCACATTAACTCGCTGTACTTCGTGCATCATTTTATTTCTCTTTCAACATGTTATATTGCAACAACATCTCAAATCGTATCTCACAATTTGTTGCGCTTGCAGCAACTAACATTTTTACGGCACGTTGCATTCAATGCAATATACCCTTCGCGACTTTCTTAGCAAACATCATGAAATTTCCAAAACACATGCGGCAAAATTTTACGATTTGTATTAGACTTATTGTATGGAACATCCAGTGCGGCATCGAGTAGAATCAACAATGATTTCAAGTGGTGGTAGGCAACTTTTAGAATTGTAATGAAGCGAGCGTCCAGAGGAAATTAAGCCTAGAGCTCTGATACCAATTTGTCACGCCCCGATCCGGAATCACCCGGATCATCGTCCTCGCAGGGGGCGTGATGCCGCACGAGCCTGGAGTTGCGCTCGTACAAGGCAAGATGACAAGTTCTCAAATGGTTATCTTTTGATTCGATATTAACAACGATAGGAAAACAGAGTATACGAAACAATTCTCTTTATTGATATCCGAAACTGAGATTACAAAGGCTTTTGATAGACTAACAATATATGCCCGATTGGCTACAACACTCAGGTTCTCTCTTGCCCACAAAGAATTTTACCGTTCCATACATCATGCTTTCTATATCTCGGCCGCATCAATCCAGTTGCGTAGTACGAGCGTCAATGTGATCGCACGCTTCAATGCGCTTTGGCATTCCAAGCCTCAACACGTTCAAGCAACGTTTCACCGCGAGCAATCCATTCTCTGCACCCTGCATGAAGCTGGTGGGGGATCAGTACGTTCGTCATCGCATGTACTGAAGCAAAGATCATCTTTCCAAACCGACATTGTAATATTTATGTTGAATCATGCAACTTAGCTTATGATCTTGCTATGTTCTCCTTAGGGTCAATTTCATGGCATATTTGAAAGCATAAAGCATGTTATCATAGCAGCATGTTATCGAATTGAATAGGCAAGCAAACAAGCAATCTCGTGTTTGATTCGTGGCACGACTTACCAAGTCGACGACCTCGCCCTTGCACCGACGTAAGGTGAATACGCCGCATTCCTTCCCTGTAATGTTATATGTGCATCTCTAGGCAGGATCTCTATGCGGGACGCATACGCGCCTACACTTTCAACCCATCGTTCTTTAACTATATGAGGGCCGTTGGCGTATCCGCGCCGGAATGGACTAAAGGAGTTCCTTTCTTTTCTCTCCTTCTTTTTTCAATATTTGGTCGGGCTGCCCGGCGTTTCACGGGTTGGGTCACATTCCAACAACCGAAACGTTCCCGCTGCATACCATCATTTGCGGCTTTTTCTATCTTATTTAAGGATGTGCGCCTACAAAGATTATTCGATTCCCTCCTAGGCCAAGCGGTTCCGGGGCACATCCGGTATTTAACCGTTTGGGGGAAACACCCGTGCACGGGAGATATCACATTTTATCTCTCGTCCATTCCATTCGACCATGCAATGCCCTTATCATTCAAGCAATTCAAATCCAAACAACCAAACATAGTCTTGAGTCTGAGACTCAGACTTTATCATCTCGCGTCTCTTTCGTTAACTTTCTGTGTTCTTACATTTCATACTTCGTTTCAATGATTCAATGGCATCGTGCCTCAACTCAATGCTCGTCAACCGAACGACCCGAAGGTCTCGAACACCTTTCGAGGCATTATGTCATATCCGACAGTTCTGTCACATTCATGCCACAACTGTATTCTCTCGCAACGAAGCCATCTTTTATTATCCCGTGCGCGTAGGCACGTTTCGACCGTATTCCCATGTTCTATAACTTAGCATTCAATGTTCGGAGCTTGCGCGCTAGGGCGCTCGCCTATTGTCTTTCAATATTCTAGCCGTCTAACTCGTGCGCAAAGGCACGGTATGGTTCGTGCACTAAGGCACTTGTCGAGTACAGTTATCCCATGTTCTTACGGCTTGCGCACCGAGGCGTTCGCCTTTGCGATAACCAATGTTCCATAGCGACTCGTGTATTTGATGCACGTTTCATTTCAATTGTTCTAACTTAGTGTTCGACTCACACTATGATTTATCTCCGATCGGACCACGTCCGTGGCGTCGATAGGTTAACTTTTAGCATACAATGATATATTTGACTTATCGAATGAAGGAGTAAAAAGAAGTCAATCCTCCCACCTTGAGTCGATACGTCTTTGTCGTTTCGCCGAGCCGATGTGGCTCGATTTCATAACTTTGTTGCACGGCCACTCTCCTGACTTAGCCATTCGACCACTTCGTGCTTCATTGAGTTATACGTCCGATTTGCCTTACCGTGTCCAAGTCTCAGCCCGTCGCAAGGCGACGATTTGATTTCGCGGACCCCTTACTAAATATGGCAAAAAATTGACCTCTAATATTTTCGCATCAAAGTATAACCTGCACACGAAAACAACTAAAATCAATACTTGCATCGATTCGGACTTGCGCCTTGGTCGATTCGATTTCTTAGAATCTTCGAGCCGATTCAACGCGCTCATTCTTCGGGGCAACGCGGCACTTCGCATCGATTCAATTCGATGCATTCTTTCGAGACAAGGCAACTCTTCGCATCGACTTAGTTCGATGCGTTGCTCGGGACAACTTAACTCTCGTATCGTTTTGCATCGATACATTTTCTTGGGTCAACGCGACTCGCTGAGTCAATATCTCAGCGTAATGCACCGTGCAGAGCGGGGCATTACAGGAGTTGCGGTCGCATAAGACAAGAACGTCAATGTTGTGGTTGTCAACGAAGCATATCCAAACATTTTCATTTCCCTCCAAGCCAAGATCTCTATTCGATAGTCCGACCATCATTCATTCAACCAGAAAATCCTCGAGCCTAGTTTATCTTTTTCTCGACACATTTCAACATCCCGAGTATAGCATCCATCGGAACAATGAACAATGACATTTGCACGATCGTCATTCGCCGAGTCAGAGTACCCCCGAGTTATCGCATATCGATCTTTGATACGCCTCAATACCATCGATGATATGCGTAACCTGACGATCTTCCTTTGCAACCAATTTCGAGTCGTGCGACTGATGCTATTGTCCGAACTGGATATACCACAATTCTATTCAATCCAAGATCAAGTTCGATTGCTATTCCTCAAGCTTGTTTCAATATCGTTCTCCAAAACTCAAGTCACATTTCGTTTGACCCAATCCGAAATCGCAAGTGCTATCCTCTAGCTTCCTCGATCAAGGCATACATCTTTTTATTCATCGTTCCGAGTCATTTTCTAACTTGCGTTGCCCATTGACAAGTTGTCCGAACGACATCTCGTTCGGGACATTCGAGGTCACGACCAACTAAGCGTGACGCGTTCTAAAGCTTTGCGCGATCGCATTGCTTCGCCGACATACTCGTTCTATTCATATATCCTTTAGTCTCGTTCGAATAACTTTTATGACGTCCATACACCACTCAGGGTTCGAGCCACTCGACTAGTCGTCGACACTCACTCTTATCCTTCTTTGAAGCTATCATATACACCACTCAGATTCGAGCCATCCTATTTAATCCACAAACACATTCGCATCATTTGCTAAGACGTATTTCAAATTCGTCCGACGAATCTCTAGCGTAATCGCTCACGTCGTATTGACGCACTAAGTCGTTCGCACTATTCCTCAAAATCCATATCAATCTTCCGTGTACGCCTAAGCGTTAATTTGACAGCGCTCCTATCGATGTACACTCTAAGTGTAGCTTCGTTCCTGACCGAGCGGTACTTGATACCGCTCGTAACTCGATTGTACCAAAAAGTCGAGGTGCGCGACACGCGGCACAACTTAGCCAAAAGGCCGTGTACATAGCTATCCCGTTTGAACTATACTTTGGTCTCGTGTACTCGTTCGCTATTGTCAGCGTAAGGTTATTCAAGCACGCTTTGTGTTTGCTAACTTCTAGCATTTTTGTTTTCTCTCGACATAAGTCCGTCGTGGTTTGGCACGAAGGCCTTCGCCTATCGATCCCGTTCAACCGAGTACTTGTACGAGCTTTTGAAAATATTAGACTTATTGTATGGAACATCCCAAGGCATCTGAGAGAGAGCGTACACTTCTTTTTCCAATGACGAACTTTCAAATCTGAGAAAATCGAAATAAAGTCCAAGGACGTAAAGCCGTGCTCTGATACCAATCTGTCACGCCCCGCTCCCGCAGGAGCGATCGTCCTCGCTAAGGCGTGATGCCGTACGGGCCTAGGTTGCGCCCGTGCAAGGCTAAGTCCATAAACGGTCGATTTGAGCTAGGCCACAGAGTCGCACAGAGTGTTCCCATTTGCAGCGGAAAGTAAATGAACATAAATTGAAACGAATTCAAACTCTTTATTGATTTTCAAGAAGTTACAAGCGGCGCTAGGCCGAGTTTACAAATCTCTCAAGCTCTCTCTCTCTCTGAAACATAAAAGGCGTGCCAAGTGGCTTACAAGATGGAATGATTCATGGCAATGTTCCGATACATTATGTCCTGTATAGGGTGCTTCAGCTTCTTGCAACGCTCCAAGGCCCCAGAGTTAGCTCCGCGCCTTAGCACGTTTGAGGGAAGCTCCGCACCTAACGTCGTCTCCTGCTTCCTGCAAGCAGACTGTGGGGTTATCAGTACATTGTTATGCACTGGTGGGGAGACTAGCTCGCCCAGAATGCTATCATTACCAAACACATTCTATTTACTTTTGTGCACCGTCTATCATTCATTGTCTTACTAATCTTGCCTTAGGGTCAATTTTATGGCACATATCATAACCTATCTCGTGTTGTCGAATTCAAGTGCCGCATGGAAATACATGCACGACTTACCCAAACTTACTGTTCGGCCTTCCCTGTCCAAAGTAAACCAAGTTAGTCAACAATTCATATAAACTTTCAATGTCAGTGCGTGTCCCTGCCTCAGGTCCTAGCGCGACGTAGGCGTATTTTCTAACTCCTTTGCACGAAGTACTCTCGATTATTTGGGGTGTTATATTCAAGCCTGTTCAGAAGGTGCTTTGTTCAGTTAACTTTAGACTACTTTGATTTCAATGCAAGGACTTGCACGTGGATTGCCACCAGCAAAGCCCACTTAATCTATATGCACCGGTCGCTGGCACCACAAGCCATTTTGGACCCTTTCTCCCATGGTATTTCTCAACTATCATAGGGTGCGGGCTGGACACACCCTGTTAGTCTCTTAAAAATATCCCGTACTTACGTCCTCTGGGTGGCCAAGCCCGCACCCAGGCAGCCCGTAAGCCCCTTTGATTTCCGTCCGGACCGGCCACATCCCCCCTTTGTCCGTGCCGCTGGAAATCCCTTATATCTCCCACCTCCCGTATACGAGGGGATTTTCCACGACCATTTCGTATTATTTGTCATTTTAACTTAACGGCTGTCTCCGAGCCGTAGGCTAACCCTTAGCCATAATGCGTTATCGACCAGGTTGGCGTCCGTGCAGCACGGGTAGCGAGCCCCGTTGCACGTGTCCGTCATACCTGTCGCTAACCATTCCTTTCTTCCTTATCTTTTATTTGTTCTTTCTTTTCTTTTTTTTTACTTGTCCGTTCGTTCGTTGATTCATTCACGTATTCATTCTTTCATTCGTTGGTTCATTCATTCACTTATCCATTCATTCTTTCATTCACACGTTATGCAACTCCCCCTGCGGGAGTCGCCTTGGCGACCCATCGGTCCCATAATCTTTCAATGTTGCTATACTCTACTCGGAACTACTATGTTGATAGTCTTCCCGTTTTATTGTTGTAATCCATTCTATGTTTCATTGTTGAACGTATAAGAAACTCGAAATGTAAGCCCGTGCCTTAGCACGAGCGTGGAGCGCGGTGCGAGAGATCTCACATTTTCCATGTTCTTTTCCATATTCTATACAAGCATACAAGATGGGATTATTCCCTTAGCTAGGTGCGTTGAGTTATTTATTAGCATGCGCGGTATTATCGCCTAGCGATTCTAGCAATAGTGTCCGTATTGTTATGTGTCTAGGCTAAGCAAAGACGTGTTCATCGGAGCCACCCACCTTAGCGATGTTCGTATCGGCCGAGCGATACTCGGAGCGCGCCTTTGAAAGTCTAAGTCTGGATTCATCTTGACGGGCCAATATAAGCCTTGCATCGATTCGTCATCAGGTCGATGCCAACTCTTCGGGTCGACGGCTCGTTTGAGTCGTTGCACTTGCCGTTTGAATCGGCGTTCCGCTAGGGCGGAGCGGGTCATTACAATGCCCATCTCTTCAAGATCTCGTAGTACCTCATTTTCTATTGTTAGGGACCCAACAAATTTTCGACTCAAGGCATCAGCTACCACGTTTCCTTTACCCGGCGTGTAGGAGATTGTCAAGTCATAGTCCTTGATCAATTCTAACCAACGCCGCTGCCTCAAATTCAATTCCTTCTGTGTGAATATATACTTTAAGCTTTTGTGATCCTTGAAGATCTCGCAGGACACACCATAGAGATAGTGTCGCCACAATTTCAACGCGAACACAATCGTCGCCAGTTCCAAATCATGTGTTGGATAATTCTTCTCATGTTGTTTGAGTTGTCTCGACGCATAAGATATTGTCTTCCCACGTTGCATGAGAACACATCCTAAACCAAGTCCCGACGCGTCACTGTAGATCTGAAATCCCTCAGAGCCCTCTGAAAGTGCTAAAATTGGAGCCGTGACGAGCCGCTGCTTGAGTTCCTGAAAACTATTCTCGCAGTTGTCGGTCCACTTAAATACGACTCCCTTCTGAGTTAGGCGAGTCAAAGGCGATACGATTCTTGAAAAGTCTTTCACAAATCTACGGTAGTATCCGGCTAAACCAAGGAAACTCCGTATCTCACTAGCTGATGCAGGCTGCTTCCAGTCTACAACTGCCTCAATCTTCTTTGGGTCAACGGCAACACCTTCTGCCGAAACAACATGTCCTAGGAACGACACGTTGTTCATCCAAAATTTACACTTGCTTAGTTTTGCATAAAGCTGGTTGTCCCGCAGCGTCTGAAGTACTTCTCTCAAGTGTCCGACATGAGTCTCCCTGTCTTTTGAGTAGATCAATATGTCATCGATGAACACGACAACAAACTTGTCCAAGAACGGTCGAAACACTCTATTCATTAAATCCATAAAAGCTGCTGGAGCATTAGTCAAGCCGAATGGCATGACCAAAAACTCATAGTGTCCGTATCTCGTACGGAATGCTGACTTAGGAACATCTTCGGGTCTGATCTTCAACTGATGGTATCCTGAACGAAGATCGATTTTAGAAAACACGGTCGCCCCTTGTAGCTGATCGAGCAGATCATCTATTCTTGGCAAGGGATACTTGTTACGGATGGTTGCTTTATTCAATTCTCTGTAATCGATGCACAGTCGTATCGTCCCATCCTTCTTCTTCACAAATAGCACTGGAGCTCCCTATGGAGATACACTTGGACGAATGTATCCCCGGTCTAGTAATTCTTGTAGTTGCACCTTTAGTTCCTTTAATTCTGCCGGAGCCATCCTGTACGGCGCCTTTAATATCGGACGAGTATCCGAAAATGTATCAATTGTGAATTCAATTTCTCTATCCGGCGGCATTCCAGGTATCTCGTCCGGAAACACATCGGGGAACTCTGCCACAATTTTGGTCTGATTCGAGCCTACACTCTTCATTCGAGTGTCTTGGACAGAAGCGAGAAAGCCTTCACACCCTGAGTACAGCATGTGCCTTGCTGTAACTGCCGATATTACCATAGGTCCTTGGAACGCCGAGCCGCACGAGTAAGAGAACTCTGTTTCTCCAGGTAGGCGAAACACAACTCTCTTATCCGCACAGTCGATTGTTGCATGACATGCGCTGAGCCAGTCCATTCCCAATATGATATCGTACTCTTTGATGTCGAGTACAATTGCGTCCAGAGATAAAGTCTTGCCTCCAATCTTAATGTAGCCGTCCCTGCAAATCAAAGTTGCAGGCATATCTACTCCCGAAGGAGTACTAACACACAAGGCTGTCTTTAGTTGAGTCATACAAAATTTATTTTTCGTTGCAAAATTAGAAGAGATAAAGCAATGAGTAGTACCAGAATCAAAAAATACTCTTGCAGGTATGCCTTTGTACAGCAACATACCTGTTATAACATTCTCTGCGGTCTGGACCTCTGCCTGAGTCAAGGCATAAACCCTTGCTTGGCCACCTTGTTGATTCGGCGCATTCCCAGTTGGACCTGGTAAGGCTGGTGGCGCTTGGCCACGATTTTGATTGTTATGCTGGCCCCGGTTCTGATTGTTGTTATACCCACGATAGTGATTATTGTTATTTCCACGAGGAGGATACTGGTTCTCTCCCCTAGTTCTGCATTCAAATGCCTTGTGATTCATTCCCCCACATTTGTAACACTCGACACGACAGTCTTCGCGACGATGACCAATTCGATTGCACCTGTTGTAACGCAGTTCCTGATACGGTCCTTTGTTATTGCCCGTATTTGGACGCTTAGACGCGTCATTTCTTCCTGCAGACCAAGGTCGTTTCTGATTATTGAGTCCTTGGTTGCTCTGCGTTGTCCCACGACTAGTCGATTGATGAAATCTCTCCATCTCGAGAGCTGTCTCGTACGCCTTCCGGTAAGACGTACATTTTTGACTTAGCACATCTCGTTCCAGGCCCTCATTCAAGCCTTGCACAAATCTTCCTCGCTTCGCGTCGTCATTCGGTACCATGTACCCAGCGAATGCGACTCTCTTCGAAAACTCTGTCTCGTAGTCCTCCACCGACATACTGCCCTATCGAAGTACAATGAACTCATTCTCTTTTTGTTGACGGACAGCTGGTGGAATGAATTGGGTAATGAAAGCCTGCTTGAAGGCCTCTCAAGACATCTTCATATCCTGACTATTTCCGCAAAGTGCCTGTCTCTGCAAAATCCACCATTCCTGGGCCTTGAGACGAAGTTGTACAGCGGTACACTCCACTCTCTTACTGTCCTGAATCTCTAACATTCAGAAATAGTCCTCAAGTGTGTTCAAGAAGCCCATCACCTCATCTGGCTCCTCTTTCCCATTAAATTCAGGCGGGTCGCAACTCTTGAATTCAGAGAACTTGAAGCTTGTTCTCTTCCGTGTCGACGTCTCAGATTTCTCTACCGGCACTTCCACGGTCTCGGTTGCTGCGGCCTTTGCAGAAACATTAGAATCGGCCATCAGCTTGGTGACAATCTGAGTTAGAATATCCACTTGCTTTTGTTGAGCATCTAGCTGCTCCTGAAACTGATACTGAAGTTGCTCTTGAAGCGCGCGATGTTAAGCTTTGCTCTGCTTCCTCTGAGCCTCCATTTGTTTAATCAGTTTTTCAATTGGGTTAGACGATGAATTCGTCTTTGCGCTATCACCCTTGGTCATTCTACAACAAAGAAATAATTTCATTAGCACTCATAAAATATTTATGGGCTTATTGTATGGAACATTATTTCATGCCAGCGCTATCGACACCATCAATCGAGAAAATTTACATCAAGACTTCCTTTTGAAAATATTTTTGAAATTCGAGGATTTGAAACCGTGCTCTGATACCAACTTGTCACTCCCCGATTCGGAGAATCGCTCGCTTTGCTTCGATTCACGCCGAATCGATCGTCCTCGCTAAGGCGTGATGCCGTACAAGTCTGGAGTTGCACTTGTATAAGGCTAGAACATGCACATTTATATCATTTTGAAACATTTGAAAATAAGCCACAGTTGCGAAAATATTGGGACACAATATAGGAAGAAGAAATACTCATTTTATTCATAATTGTAGTCAGAATACAACTTTTCTCGATAATATTTGAAATGCCATTTCGACTACATTGATTCATGAAAAGAAGTACAACTGATAGGCTGCCATGAAATAACTTTCCGTTCCATACATCATGCCCCTTTAGTACTTTGAAAATATAAGCAGCTATCTTTGAAAACTTCGCAATACTTTGTGCGTCTTTTAGGGAAAACAACTTAAAAGGAAACACAGTTCAGAAAGCTTTAGTTGCGAGGTGCGCCCGAGCCTTCTCCAGTACCTGTGGAGGAGGGTCAGCACATTATAACAATGCGCTGGTGAGCCCCGTTGGCCCACTCAGCTAAACCAATATTTTATTAATGACAAGCATTTTAAAGATATGACTTGTTAGGGACAGGCAACATTCAGAGTAAATCACAATAAATGTAACATGGAATAAACCATGTTTACTTTACCATTGGCCGAATCCAGCTTTCCTCCATAAGATACAGGATAATAATAATATACTTACCGCCCCTGCATAAAATGATCATTAGCATGCATCCTGACTACATGGCCACTGGCGCTGTTAAACCATATGGACATCTCTTTGCCTTATAGGACTTCAAGGTAATGCAATGACTCCAAAGTAGGTAGCTAGCCCCTAAGGATGCCTCGCAATACCCGTGCTCCCATTAGCACGCCAATGCTTCCTTCTAGGACGAATCGGTCCCGGTGCCCTAGTACCGATTCGAGGAAACACACCACCAAACCTTGTGCACAAGTTGTCCATGACCATGCGAATGCGTGATCGACTCGATAAGCATACAGTGCATGGTAGTTTTGAAAGTAAATAGACAACTTGTTCATTTTGCAGCATTTCATCATCATTCTAGGCATCAATTCAATCTCAATTCAATGTTCAGTGGACAAGCATAATCTCAATTCAATGTTCAGTGGACAAGCATAATCTCAATTGTTGTTAACAGTATAATCGATTCATTCAATGTTCAAGGGACTAGCATTCATTTCAATGTTCTATGGACTAGCATTCATTTCAATGTTCAATGTTCAGTCTCTAGCTTCTTAGTGGCATTGATTTGTGGCATTTAGCAACTGATATCGATCAACGGATGTTGCAAGACAATTATTTAGTTGGCATGAAGGAATAGCGAGAGGGACAATACCACCACAGAGATCCACACTCACCAATTTAGAGAATCACCGAGAGAGAGAGGAACACTTGCACGCTTAGCCTTCCGTCACGCGTCAGTCTGCATTGGCACCAAAAGTTTGGTTGATAATTCGTCTCGTTGTGTTCTCTTCTCTCAGAATTCTCAAGAATGAATGCTATGCAAATCGATGATAACGGGCAAGAATCAAATCATCGAAAATCATTCAGAAAAGCATCCATCAAAACCAAGCAACAAAACCAGCAGCAAAACATCCAGAGAAAATTCTTGGACGCATTTCAAGAGAAACCAATCCATTAGTTGGAAAGGTTCTTATGCACTTGTCCGTGATCGATTCGGTACCGACGGTAAGTTTCCCCAATACTCGGTTCCGACTGAGTTAGCCAAGCCACAAGCCTTATATAGTGAACCGCTAGGAGCGGGACACTACATTCATTTCCTTTCCGTGAACCAAACGAGGCCTTAGAATAGAAGATATATCCCGGCTTCTCTATAACTTCTCCTACTAGTCAGAGTGAGTACGAATCACCACAAATTCACACCGAATGATATGAATATAACTATGGGTCTGCTTGGTAATGGTGTTTTCATCGGCTTTAGGGTATTTTTAAAACGACCGTTTATGAAAATCTATGCTTGTTAATTTTTTGAACCACTGGATTTGGTCGGCTCAAAAACCACCCAAAATCGGTGTAATATATTTTTGGATATTTTTGGGTCACTTTATAAACACCCCAAATCGGTAGATTTTGGGTGGCTTTATTATTTTATTCTATTTATATCCTCGCCAAAAATATAGAAATATAACTACTAATAACTAAACCCTATTTTTTCTTTCTTTCTTTGTGTGTTTCTCTTTCTTTCCTTCCCGCGACTGTTCTTTTCTTTCCGATTGAAGGAAAATCCATGAACTTGCCTAATACTTGTCCTTGGAGCTCCATTGGGTGCAGAATTGTTTTCTAAGACAAGAATGCAGGAAAGGCTTTTTGATGCAGGGGTTACCTTCACGTCCATAAATCCATATTTTATCAAAAGTAATTTTTATTTATATATGGACATAAAAATAATTTTATTATTATAGAAAACTTTTAGAACCGCTCTTTAATAAATTACCAAGCATGAATTGGACTGGTTTAAAAGCCGCTACTTAAAACCACCAAAAATCGGACCCCTCATAACCGTTCATTTCTGCTACTCTGAAAACACCTCATTACCGCTACCCCCATAATTGCCAAGCAGGTAACGGTGTTTTCACCGGTTTTGTGGTGTTTTTGAACCGACCGTTTATGAAAACCTCTGCTTGTTAAATTTTTTCAGGCACTAGTTTTGGTCGGCTCAAAAACCCCCCAAAACTGGTGTAATGTATTTTTGGGTGGCTTTATAAACACCCCAAATAGGTGGATTTTGAGCGACTTTATATTTTTATTCCATTTATATCCTCACAAAAATATATATAATTATAACTACTAATACCCTTCCCTATTTAATTTATTCGTGTAAAAACTTTCAGAACCGCTAGTTAGTGAATTACCAAGCATGGATTGGACTGGTTTAAAAGTCGCTACTTAAAAATCATCCAAAATTAGACCACTCATAACCGCTCATAACCGGTACTCTAAAAACACCTCATAACTGCTATCCCTATAATTGTCAAGCAAGAGTGCAACAAAATTATCAAAGCCGAGAACTCGAAGATGAACAAATATGGTTTCCCCGAACGATGTCCTCTGGAATAACCTGCAGACTCTCTCCATTCCTTCTTCCTCTTCTCGAACTTGTAAAGCCTTCTTTTTTTTGTGAAATCCCACACCAACTTTATCTCTCTCAATTATGTCACAGAATAACATATGCCCATTCCTAATTCTGAGACGTCATATTATGATCAAAACACTCAGATCCGACTTTTGCTCAATCCAGATAGACCGGTATACGTACCAGCGATATGTTGCTGGTATACCAGCTACAATACCCCAAATCCAGCTTCTATCCGGGAAATAAAAAAAATGCAACATGTTGTACAGCAATATACCGGTGATATGCCGTCGGTATACTCGTTGCTCTGGTACTTCCAAAAATTAACATTCTTTTGGTTCTAATATGAAATCCACTTTGTCACACAGATGACGTTCGTCGCACTCTTGGGCGTTCTTCTCGTAGGAAGAAAATCCATCCCAACATATTGATTGAATAAATATCTCACTTTTTAGATTATAATTAGTAATTCCTATAAGTACTCTAGTTTTGTGATAAAAAATTTATAGTTTCCTCATCAATTATTGGCAAATTTCTCACTGTTTAATATTCAAATAGAACTTGACCCAGAAAATATTTCAAGAGTAAACTGTTAGAAAAATGTTGAATTTAATTGTATCGGTTATTCCCCAACATCAAAAATCAGTACCACTAGTGCAGTTTAGGTAAAAGTGAAGGCTTCTGCTAAGGGAAGGGGAAAATGTCAAATTCTTGACTTCTACTTGTTTCATAAACACATTAAAAAAAAAAAGCACATTAAACCGTAGAAAATGAAACAAGAACTGAATGTGCATGATTCATGAAGAACCCATCAGAAATTACAGACAGATTAAACCCTTACCGAATTATTTATTACACTTCATGCTTAACTCACTAATCAAACGTCAAAATTGTTGGATTGTATCTCGTTTCCGGTTGAGCGCTCAAATGGAACGTGACAATGGAGTTAGTAATTTAGTCCCACATCGGTTAGGAGGTGGGATCATATGGTATAGATAATTGAGATTGGTTCAGGTCTTACAAGAGAATTCTCTTTTAAAGCATATGTGCCCAATTCAATATCGCACCTCATGTTGGAGTGGGTGGAGTTCCCAACCTATGTGGAGAAGACCCCGGAGTGCGACGAGCGCCGTCCGATGTCGGAGAAGCTCGGGAAGTAGGCGACGGAGTTGCTGCTGTTGCTGCTGGAGCTGCTGGAAGCAGGGGATCCGAGTTCGGGCCGAACTCGGTCCCATGGCGAGTTCGGGCCGAACTCGGTCTGGCCGTTCCAGGGTTTGGCCAGTAGGTGCTGGTTGCCCCACACAGAGTTCTGGCCGAACTCTGTGTCGTCGGGGGCTGAAGCGATTTTCAGGATGAGTTTTCATCATTGGATCTAATCCAACGGTCCAGGTTGGTTGCGGGATTAGGGAGATATATTGAGTTTTCTCAACCCTAATTCATTATCGTATTATCGCATTGGACAACACAAGTTTGAGAGAGAAGGAGGCAAGAGTGCCATTGCAACTTCGGAGAAGAAGACGGAGGATCGAAGGTCGTTTTCGAAGGAGATCGTGTTTCGGGTAATCTCTACTCGTCGTTCTCGTTCTTCGTAGCCTTGTGATCATTGTTCTTGTCTCTGAGTGTTGTGGGGATCCGATTTGGATCGGGAGGAGTTTGTAGAGGGTGTAATTCTTCTATTCCATTAGTGGAGGCTTCTCAGGGTTGGACTCCGATCGTCCCGTAGTTTTTTCCCGCAAGGGTTTCCACGTCAAAAATTCTCTGTGTCTGCGTGGTTGTTTTTGTGTGCTTGTTTTTGGGTTCGTGCGTTGTTTGCTCGGTCCTCTCGCAGGTACTCTCCGGTTTGGGGAAAGGTTTCCGCGCTTCTTTTCCAACAGAGTGGTATCAGAGCATAGGTTTTGTTCTGGCTGATACCAACAGAGTGGTATCAGAGCTTTGGGTTCAAAGGATGTCAGGAGTTGACAGAGGAACCAGAGAGGAGAGATGGACGCGAAGCCGGTGCGCATGGTGAACCTTAATGGCACAAACTATCATTATTGGCGGAGCAAGATGAAGGATTTGCTATTTGTCAAGAAGCTGCATCTACCTGTGTTTGCAACCGAGAGGCCCAGTGATAAATCCGAGGAGGACTGGAAGTTCGAGCACATACAGGTGTGTGGGTACATACGGCAGTTTGTTGATGAGAACGTGTACAACCACGTTGCCAATATTGAGCACGCGAAGACGTTGTGGGATAAGCTGGAATCCTTGTATGCGAAGAAGACCGGGGTAAACAAGTTGTTCCTGATCCGAACGATGATGGGTCTGCGGTACAAGGATGGGGCGTCTATTACGGATCACTTGAGTGATTTCCAGGGCGTGGTTGACCAGCTATCTTCTATGGGAGTCAAGTTCGACGACGAAGTTCAGGGACTGTGGCTGCTGTGTACCTTGCCAGACTCGTGGGAGACCGTACGAGTATCTATGATCGCTTCTGCTCCAGAGGGCGTGGTCAGTCTGGAGTTTGCCAAGAGCGGAGTGTTGAATGAAGAGATGCGGAGACGTTCTCAGGGCATTTCATCCACATCCCACCACTCAGAGGCACTTGTTTCAGAGAGCCGCGGAAGGGGCAAAAGCAGGGGTCCAGGTGGTGGCAGAGACAAGAGCAGGGAGAAGTCCAAGGGTCGGTACGAGGACTCAGAGTGTTATCATTGCGGTAAGAAGGGCCATATCAAGCGGAATTGTTTCGCTTGGAAGAAGGAGAAGAAGGGCGACAAGGGGAAGCAAGAAGAGAACACTACAGCGGCGGCCTCGGTGCATGGAGGCGATGTGATCGTCGTAGGTGATGAGGTCATTACTAACCTCGCCTGCGATGACAATTCTTGGCTGGTGGACTCAGGGGCTTCAGCACATGTATCTCACAATAGGGCACTATTTGCCACTTACACGACAGGCGACTGTGGCGTGTTGAAGATGGGCAACGAAGATGTGTCGAAGGCGGTTGCCATTGGAGATGTGCATTTGAGAACGAAGACGGGTGCGGTTCTTGTTCTCAAGGATGTTCGTCATGTTCCTGATATCCGTTTCAACCTGGTGTCGGTTGGAAGGTTGGATGACCAGGGATTCTTCAGTCTCTTCGGGAATAGTCAGTGGAAGCTTTCCAGAGGTTCGATGGTGATTGCCAGAGGAAGCAAGAAGTCCGGTCTCTACTATATGGAGGGGAGCGCAGAGAGGGCACAGGAGGTGAACGCAGTCAGTGACGCGTCTACCGAGTTGTGGCACAGGCGGCTCGGCCATATCAGCGAGAAGGGGATGAGCTACTTGGTGAACAGGAAAGTGATTCCGGGGCTCAAGTCTACAAAGTTGGAGAAATGCACGCACTGTTTGGCTGGGAAGCAAAATAGGGTGTCTTTCCAGAGTCACCCAAGTTCGAGGAAGCCGGCGTTGCTCGAGTTGATTCACTCGGATATCTGCGGTCCTATGAAGGTAAAATCTCTTGGTGGTGCTTCTTACTTTGTGACTTTTATTGATGACTGTTCCAGGAAGGTTTGGGTCTATGCCTTAAAGACCAAGGATCAGGTGCTGCCTACTTTCAAGGAGTTTCAGGCCTCCGTTGAAAGGGAGACGGGCAAGAAGTTGTTGTGTGTTCGGTCCGACAATGGCGGCGAATACATCGGTCCCTTTGATGCGTATTGCAGAGAGCAAGGGATACGACACCAAAAGACTCCGCCAAAGACACCTCAGCTCAATGGTGTAGCGGAGCGCATGAACAGGACACTGATGGAGAGGGTGCGGTGTTTGCTGTCAGAAGCAAACTTGCCGGGCAGTTATTGGGGTGAGGCTCTTCTCACAGCTGCTTATATTATTAATTTGTCTCCTAGTGCTCCTTTGCAGGGTGATGTGCCTGACAAAGTATGGTACGGCAAAGAGCCGTCATACAGTCACCTGCGGGCGTTTGGTTGTAAAGCCTTCGTGCATGTATCGAAGGACGAGAGGACCAAACTTGAGCCGAAGACGAGGCGATGCGTCTTTGTCGGCTACGGTCGGGATGAGTTTGGCTATAGACTCTACGACCCAGTGGAAGGAAAGCTCTACAGAAGCAGGGACGTGGTGTTCGTCGAGGATCAGACCATGACCAACACTCAGGATTCCGAGACGCCTTCTGAGGCTGAGGAATTGCCTGAGTTAGAGTCATTTCGCTTCGAGCAGTTTCCAGAGGACATCGCAGAGGATCCAGCTATGGGGGAGCCGGTACATGGAGTTGCTCCCAACCTTGATCATCAGCCTGCTGATGGTGGTCAGGGTGTCCCTCAGGAGGATGAGCATGCCGGAGAGGTAGTTCCTGAAGGGGAGGAGGCTGTCGGTATACAGCCAGCACCAGTGGCTCCACTGAGAAGGAGCAACAGGGATCGTCGACCATCTACGAGATACTCGCCGGATGAGTATGTGCTACTGACTGACGGAGGAGAGCCCGAAAGTTTTGCAGAGGCTATGGAAGACAAACACAGGCAGGAGTGGATGGTGGCTATGCAGGAGGAGATGAGTTCCTTGCACACCAATTCTACTTATGATCTGGTGCGGTTGCCAAAGGACAAGAAGGCTTTGAAGAATCGATGGGTGTTCAGAGTGAAGCAGACGGATGATGCTACTCGCCCTCGATACAAAGCGAGGCTGGTAGTCAAGGGCTACGGTCAGCGGAAAGGCGTGGATTATGATGAAATCTTTTCGCCTGTCGTCAAGCATTCGTCTATTCGGGTGGTGCTAGCATTAGCAGCCAGTTTCGACTTGGAGGTCGAGCAGATGGACGTGAAGACGGCGTTCCTCCACGGTGATCTTGAGGAGGAGTTGTACATGGAGCAGCCGGAGGGATTCTGTGAGAAGGGCAAGTCACATTTGGTCTGCCGGTTGAGGAAGAGCTTGTATGGTCTGAAGCAGGCTCCGAGGCAGTGGTACAGGAAGTTCGAGTCGTTTATGGGGGAGCATGGTTATGCACGGACGACGTCGGACCATTGTACATTTGTGAGGTATTTTGCCGATGATGATTTTATCATTTTGTTGCTCTATGTTGATGATATGCTATTAGTGGGTCGGAATGCCACTAGGATAGCGGAGTTGAAGCGCCAACTGGGCGCGGCCTTCTCTATGAAGGATTTGGGCGCAGCGAAGACTATTCTTGGGATGGAAATCAGCCGAGAGAGAGAGTCCAAGCTGCTACACTTGTCCCAAAAGAAGTACATTCACCGGGTACTTCAGCGTTTCGGGATGGACGGGTCGAAGAAAGTGAGTTCCCCCCTCGCGGCTCACTTTAAGTTCACTGAGGAGCAGTGTCCATCTACCGAGGACGAAAAGGAAGATATGGAGCGGGTTCCATATGCTTCAGCTGTGGGAAGCCTTATGTATGCCATGGTGTGTACGAGGCCAGATATTGCTCATGCAGTTGGTACGGTTAGCAGGTATCTTTCGAATCCTGGAAGGGTACACTGGAGTGCGGTCAAGTGGATTCTACGATATCTTCAGGGCACTGCTGGTTGGAGACTTTCCTTTGGTGGTGACGAGCCGAAGCTGGTTGGGTATACCGACGCTGATATGGCTGGAGATGTAGACACGAGACGATCGACTTCGGGCTACGTGATGATGTTTGCGGGAGGAGCAGTGTTGTGGCAGTCGCGATTGCAGAAGTGTGTTGCCTTGTCGACGACAGAGACAGAGTACATTGCGGCTACGGAGGCTTGCAAGAAGCTGTTGTGGATGAAGAAGCTGCTGCAGGAAATGGGACTGAAGCAAGAGCAGTATACTTTGCTTTGCGACAGTCAGAGTGCGATCCACCTTGTGAAGAATCAGACGTTTCATAGCCGGTCCAAGCACATCGAGACCCGGTATCATTGGATACGGGATGTGGTTGAGAAGAAGGACGCGGAGCTTGAGAAGGTGCATACAGACGACAACAGAGCTGATATGTTCACGAAGATTCTACCAAGAGGGAAGTTTGAGTACTGCAGGCATGTCGTCGGGATGACGACGTCCTCCCCATAGTTGTGAAGGGGGAGATTTGTTGGAGTGGGTGGGGTTCCCAACCTATGTGGAGAAGACCCCGGAGTGCGACGAGCGCCGTCCGATGTCGGAGAAGCTCGGGAAGTAGGCGACGGAGTTGCTGCTGTTGCTGCTGGAGCTGCTGGAAGCAGGGGATCCGAGTTCGGGCCGAACTCGGTCCCATGGCGAGTTCGGGCCGAACTCGGTCTGGCCGTTCCAGGGTTTGGCCAGTAGGTGCTGGTTGCCCCACACAGAGTTCTGGCCGAACTCTGTGTCGTCGGGGGCTGAAGCGATTTTCAGGATGAGTTTTCATCATTGGATCTAATCCAACGGTCCAGGTTGGTTGCGGGATTAGGGAGATATATTGAGTTTTCTCAACCCTAATTCATTATCGTATTATCGCATTGGACAACACAAGTTTGAGAGAGAAGGAGGCAAGAGTGCCATTGCAACTTCGGAGAAGAAGACGGAGGATCGAAGGTCGTTTTCGAAGGAGATCGTGTTTCGGGTAATCTCTACTCGTCGTTCTCGTTCTTCGTAGCCTTGTGATCATTGTTCTTGTCTCTGAGTGTTGTGGGGATCCGATTTGGATCGGGAGGAGTTTGTAGAGGGTGTAATTCTTCTATTCCATTAGTGGAGGCTTCTCAGGGTTGGACTCCGATCGTCCCGTGGTTTTTTCCCGCAAGGGTTTCCACGTCAAAAATTCTCTGTGTCTGCGTGGTTGTTTTTGTGTGCTTGTTTTTGGGTTCGTGCGTTGTTTGCTCGGTCCTCTCGCAGGTACTCTCCGGTTTGGGGAAAGGTTTCCACGCTTCTTTCCCAACACCTCATTGGCCAACTCCGATTCGGGTCACACTGCATTCCTAACAAGTGGTATAAACGCTCATGGTTACGGGACTAGTTTGTTCGGCTCTAATTGGTTCGCGACAGATTGTGCTAGACGTTTATGTCTATAATATACATGTTGATCTTCTCAAGGTGGAGTAGGAGCATCAACTACACGAATTGGCTTCAAAGATGGGTCTGACGAGCCCAAGGTGGATCAAGACGTTGTGGTTGGATGAATGTATCAGGTTTGATATATGTTGGATCTCCTAGGTTTACATCGGTTAGGATGTGGTGTAGATAATTGGGATTGGTTCAGGTCTTACATGAGAATTTTCTTTTAAGATATATGGGCCCAATTCAATATCGCACATTATGCGCGCCAACTCCGATTCCGGTCACACCGCGTTCCTAACAAAAATCTTTAGGAGTAACATAATCCAGAGTATATTAAGGCAAGTTAATCAGGATAAACTCTTGGTTCCAACATTTCATAGCAACAGAGTTGTTTCCTCTCAGCAAGCTTGAATGGAAGGAAAACGAGTTAATTACAAGTTCATCACCATAGTCGACATTAATTATAATCTGAGTCATAACTGCTCACAAGCACATAACACGTTCCTTTTTATCTAGGTTCAAGTCGATTATAATAAATACCTTCTAGAGACGATTTAATCAAGTCAAACTAGATGTTATAAATACTACTTGTTCTCCTGCAAATTAGGCTGGAGTGGTTGCACGCGGAAAGCCATGGGCATCTGGGAAGCAAACTCCCTGTCCTTCTGTTGATAACCCAGGTCCAGTTCCCTCATGTTTCCCTCCATTGCCAATTGCTGATGGTGCTGTGAATGGAAAATACGATAATTAATTAGCTGAAATTGTCGCTATGCATGTAGAAAGAAATGAACAATCCAATGGGACTGACTAAATTTTGAACCACTCTTATATAAAGCTAACTCTTTTGTGTGGATATGCAAGAAATTTTGCTATATAACAAAGCATTTGGGGGGTTATGGTGATTCACGTCAGACTGTTTTCTTGTTTACTGTCATATGTTAGCCCAGATTTTATTGTACATGTCTGCCTATTAACGAAACTAGTCTCAGCTACATTACCAGGTGGTCATCAAGACCATATCACAAAATATAGTTCTCAAGTTACGGGAACATCACTTGGTCGAACTAGTCCAATAACACGGGTACAACTACATCGTGTACCAATAGTAGCAATGTAAATTTTAGTTGTCGCCACTTGCCCCTTATAATCACTAGACATAAGTTTGAACAAAATAATCCTCAGTCGCAACCTCAAACGTGAATAAAGTTAACCTCAATATCGGGTTCTCTCTGAGAACTAGTAAGGGTGTGTCAAGCTAGGGTTTAGTGGAGTTATGCCTCCAAACTGTAAGAAAATAAAACGTTTAAGAATGCTTTTGGAGTTTAGACAAAATTCTATTACTAACTCCAAAGGGTAGAGTTAGCAAAGCTCTAATTTGACCCAATTTTTCATATAACTATTCTAAACTCCTATTCATTATGTTTATAAAACTCCAATACCAACTCTAAACTTCCAAACGGCTCATAACTTAAATAAAACTCCAAAATAAACTTAACTTCATTTTAGCATTACCGTGTTCCCAAACTGGTATGAGTTCTTGTTAGTTAAGTGAGAAATGGAAAAGTTTCGTAAGCATATTATAAACATATAATTGTAAATCAGTCATTTATGGCCATCCAAAATTGTAGTGGTCACTATACATGAAACCCAATCTATTAAGGAGATTACCAGTATATAAGTCAATCTTTTGTTTTCCTCTTCCAGAAGCCGTTCCTGCATATATATTATTAACCACGAAGTCACTGAAAATATAGAAACACAACATATGCACTAAAGAAAGAGTGTGTCAGAGTCAAAATAATAAGGAAAAGAAGGGTTTCGTGAGTCCTTACATTTTTCTTGAGCATCTTCAAATAGTCCATCTTCAAAAACAAGTATGTGAAAGTAAGTCAATTACTGATTCTGAAATCAAATAGAGATCCTAAAAGAATAAGGAGAAGGCATCTTGCCTGCTTATCCTGAACAATAGTAAGGCCATTCTGGAGTGCTGCTTCAATGGGAATCAGTTCTTTCGGGTTAAGAGAGTTCAGGTCCTCTCCCTTCAAATGCCTGATTCTCATTAAAAAAAACACACCATTAAATGGGTTGAACTTGGCTGGAATAAGAACTACTGGTGTGATAGTAAAAGGAAATCGAAACTGAACCTGAGCTCGATCTGCATGTTATCGTTCTCCTTCTTGATACGGTCGATCTGAGCACTGAGATTCTGAAAAGGAGTTTGATACGCTTTATTTTTAATCAAGAAAACTAATAGAAACAGCAAAATATATTA
Source organism: Iris pallida (assembly GCA_029216955.1). Classification (NCBI taxonomy): domain Eukaryota; kingdom Viridiplantae; phylum Streptophyta; class Magnoliopsida; order Asparagales; family Iridaceae; genus Iris; species Iris pallida. Next base: position 1,432,838 of record JANAVB010031819.1, on the reverse strand, counting down.
AACCTCTCATTTTATCCATCTACTAACCAAAACAAGAATTAGTATGCAACTGTGAACAGGTTTTCCAAGATTTGTCATACATTTCTCATCTTTACCACTTCCATTCATCAAAAAAAGATTTAAAAAAATGTAACAGAAAAGAGTTATGCATAGCTGATCTGAACATTAGGCCCAAATCCTGAAACGGGTTCTACACAAGACACCATTTGGATACAGAATTGTGGAGTCCGTGAATTAACAAGAAGCAAATTCATGGAGAAAGAATTATGCCTAATTTTCCTCTACTAATTAATATCTAATTTCACCTTGCACCAAGGATATACAAGGTCACACTCAAATAAACCTTACAACAACGAGGATAATAAAGTACAAATTAACCGAACAATAACAACCAAGAAGAAATACAATATATATTAAAGTGGTCGGTCAAGCTCAATTCACTCCACTATACAAGAGAATAAATAACTTTATTGAATCAATGAGAAACAAAAAATCTTTACAAGAAGTACGTACACACATAATACCATATGTGAAAACTTCCCTTACGAGATCACCAACAACTCTCATTCTTTTTCTTTCTGCATTCCTTCAACGGTTTCCAAGAACTCTCTTAACAAAGTCTTCTTAAACTTCGAGCCACCCAAGCTTGGGCATAATGAGATCCTTATATAGGATCTCCAACCTTTCCAAAGTCACACAAAGTCAAGAGCAATCTAAACCGTCAAAACAAATAACATTAGATCTAAACCGTTCCTAAAATCACCAGTTCCCAAGTCACTTGTGTACTAGCGGTATACTATTGGAAGGTAATGTCTGTGGGATTTTCGTCTCCCAGACATGTTCATCATTTACCTTTCCGACGATGACTTTATACAATCCTTTTTCACAAGAATGGTCTAACCATTCTATGTCACAAAAATAAGTTTTCTTTACCATCAAATTTCTCCACCTCGAACTTGGTGATATTAACTTGGAATCTCGATCTAGAAAGATAAGAAGCGAACTAATGTCGTCATCTACCGTTGACATAAATTCATAAATTTGAAATTCGTATGATTCCCTTAAATCTGATACCAATTTGTTGTGCGACACACACGGAAGCTCAAACACAAATAAACCTAATAACGACAAGAATACAAAGACACAAATTAATCGAACAAAATAGCGACCAAGACCAAACGTGCAAACACACGATATTAACGTAGTTCGGTCAAGTTCGATCTACTCCACGGGCAGAGTATAAATAACTTTTCAATCAACATGATAAAATCTCGCAAGGATTACACACGCAATACTGTAATGTGAAATCCTCCCTTACGAGATTTCCTTCTCACATATCCGTAATGGCTTCCAGGACTGTAATGTTCCGCTCCGTACGGTACATTACGCTGAGACGTTGACTCAGCGAGTCACGTTGACCGAATGAAATGTATCGATGCGAATCGATACGAGAGTTACGTTGTCCCGAACAACGCATCGAACTGAGTCGATGCGAAGAGTTGCCTTGTCCCGAAAGAATGCATCGAGTGAATTGATGCGAAGCGCCACGTTGCTCCGAAGTATGAGTGCGTTGAATCGTCTCGAAGATTCTAAAAAATCGAATCGACTAAGGCGCAAGTCCGAATCGATGCAAGTATTGATTTTAGTTGTTTTCGTGTGCAGGTTATACGTTGACACGAAAATATTAGAGGTCGATCTTTTGCTATATTTAGTAAGGGGTCCGCAAAACCAAATCGACGTCTTTTGACGGACTGGGACTTGGGCACGGTAAGCCAAATCGGACGTATAATTCAATGAAGCATGAAGTGCTCGAATGGCTAAGTCAGGAGAGTGGGTGCAACAAAGTTATGAAATCGAGCCGCATCGGCTCGACGAAACGACAAAGGCGTATCGACTCATGGTGGGAGGATTGACTCTTCTTTTTACTCCTTCATGCGATAAGTCAAAATATATCATTGTATGCTAAGTTAACCTATCGACGCCACGGACGTGGTCCGATCGGAAGATAAATCATAGTGTGTGTCGAACACTAAGTTAGTACAATTGAAATAAAATGTACATCAAATGCACGATTCGCTATGGAATATTGGATATCGCAAAGACGAGCGCCTCGGTGCGCAAGCCGTAAGAACATGGAATAACTGTAATCGGCGAGTGCCTTAGTGCACGAACCATACCGTGCTTTCGCGCACGAGTTAGAAAGGCTAGAACATCGAAATACAATAGGCGAACGTCCTAGCGCGCAAGCCACGAACATTGAACACTAAGTTATAGAACATTGGAATATGCTCGAAACGTGCCTTCGTGCACGAGATCATAAAAGATGGCTTCGTTGTGAGAGAATACAGTTGTGGCATGAATGTGACGAAACTGTCGGATATGACATAATGCCTCGAAAGGTGTTCGAGACCTTCGGGTCGTTCGGTTGAGGAACATTGAGTTGAGACATAATGCCATTGAACATTGAAACGAAGTACGAAACGTAAGAACATAGAAAGTTAACGGAAGAAATGCGAGATGATAAAGTCTGAGTCTCGGACTCAAGACTATGCATAGTTGTTTGAATAATAAGGGCGTTGCATGGTCGAATGGGATGGACTTGAGATTAATGTGATAATAACTCGTGCATGAGTGTTTCTCCCAAACGGTTAAATGCCGGAGCGTCCCGGAACAGCTTGGCCTAGAAGGGAAATGAATAATCTTTGTAGGCGCACATCCTTAGGACGAGTAGCACTCGTCTTATAGATGGAAAAAGTCGCAAATGATGGTATGCAGCAGGAACGTTTCGGTTGTTGGGACCGCAACCCACCCGTTAAACGCCGGGCAGCCTGACCAATTTTGAGAAAAGAAGGAGAGAAAAGAAAGTAAGGAACCCCTTTAGTCCATTCCGGCACGGATACGCCAACGACCTTCATATAGCTAAGGAACGATGGGTTGAAAGTGTAGGCGCGTATGCGTCCCGCATATAGATCCTGCTTAGTGATGCACTTATAACATGACAGGGAAGGAATGGGACGCATTCACCTTGCGTCGGTGCAAGGGTGAGTGCGTCGACTTGGTAAGAAGTCGCGCCACGACTCAAACACGAGATTGCTTGTCTGCTTGCCTATTTAAATTCGAATAACATGCTTGCCATGCTAATATGTTACGCTTTCGAATATGCCATGAAATTGACCCTAAGGAGAACATAGCAAGATCATAAGCTAAGTTGCATGATTCAACATAAATACTAAATGTCGGTTTGGAAAGAAGGTCTTTGCATCAGTACATGCGAGGACGAACGTATTGACCCCCCACCAGCTTCATGCAGGGTGCAGGGAATGGATGGCTCGTGGCGGAGCTTTGCTTGAACGTGTTGAGGCTTGGAATGCCGAAGCGTATTGAAGCGTGTGATCGCATTGACGCTCGGACTATGCAACATGATTGATGCGGCCGAGATATAGAAGACATGATGTATGGAACGGTGAAATCCTTTGTGGACAAGAGAGAACCTGAGTGTTGTAGCCAATCTGGCATATATTGTTAGGCTATCGAAAGCCTTTGAAATCTCAGTTTCGGATATCAATAAAGAGAATTGTTTCGTATACTTTGTTTTTCTTTCGTTGTTAATATCGAATCAAAAGATAACCATTTGAGAACTTGTGATCTTGCCTTGTACGAGCGCAACTCCAGGCTCGTGTGGCATCATGCCCCCTGCGAGGACGATGATTCGGATGATTCCGGGTCGGGGCGTGACAAGGACTCTCTCTCACTCTCCTACAGTAAAGTCTCCTTAAATTTCAAGTCTCCTTAAAAATATTATTTCGCAAGAATTAGACCATAATTCTTTGATCCCTACTCTAGTATACAAAAGGCGCTTAAATATGTCATCTATCCATATCTTCATGAAATCAAGAACTAATTAGTATGAGAATCTAAACTTACAAGTAAGGAAGGACTAGAAATTAATATAGCTTGACCGCAAGCCTAGGAATTATAACTTCTTATTGCTCTACCCCAGGTAGGAACTAAACCATAATCTTCAATTCCTCTTACAGTATCCAAATCGTGCTTAAATTATAATTCTTTGGTAAAATAGTATCCGACAGGAATTAGACACCAGTTCTCCTAAGGCGGAACCAAAAATTCGAACTGGAATAGACTGGATTTTGGCTAGGCTGGACTAGGATACGAAATGACTCATACGAAAACTAGAGACTGAAAAAATATACGAAAAAAAAGATAATATTTTTGGGATGGACCGAGCCCATCTAATTAGCCCTTAAAGATGGTTCCGCCCTTGAGTTTCCCAATACCTTTTCCGGATCCTGACGATACCTAAGTCTCTTGTCCTTATATGCAGATCTTGGTCAAAATCAGAAGTACTAATTTGCATGTTGTTCTAAATTTATACAAGTTACCCTAGAAGGCAACATGAAAAGATTATACCTCATGTTTGGCTTCCCAAAGCTTCTTCCCACAGTTGAGCTGGTACCTCTCCAGTATCTTGGGCAACCTTTCAAGTTTCAACAGACGCATATCAGAAAAAAAAACAAATAATAGAGAGATAAAATAAAAAAGAAAAAAAAATCAAGAAGGGATAATAAAGAAAGTAGTAGCTACTTACGAAGTATTTGAGCTGCAGTAGTCGGAGAGCTTGCCGGAGCTAGAAAAGATGACCACGGAGACTTGCGCCTCGCAGAGTACGCTAATCTCCCTGGCCTTCTTGATGATCCCGTTGCGGCGCTTCGAGAAGGTGACCTGCCTGTTGGTGGTGTTCTCAATCCTCTTGATCTCAATCTTCCCTCTCCCCATCTCTCCTCCTATGGCTCCTCCTCTTCTTCTTCTTCTTCTTTGTGCTCTATAGAGAGAGAGAGAGAGGTGTGGTGTGGTGTGGTGTGGTGTGTATATAGAGAGAGAGAGGAGAGGAGAGGAGAAGTGAAGGGGTTGTTTTTCCATTGTTGGCTATGTGAGGAGTTTGCTTTCGGAGAGAACAGGAGAGGAGTGGCTTCATTTGGTTTAAAAGTGTTTATTGGAGGGAGGGGATCGTAGGGACTTCCTTTTATACGTCACCACTTCACATGGGAGCCATATGGGCTTCCCATTCATTCACTGGTCCATATATGAGCAAGGGTTCCACTTCCATGTGTAGTGGCAGTACTTCCCATCCAGACCTTCGTGGGGCCCACTTCGGTTGTAGGGAACCCCAAAGTGTTTTTTTTTTTTTTTGTTTCAGCACGTGCGGACTTAGTTAAATCGTGTATCTCTTCGCACACAATATTTAGCCGGCCGTCATGTCAATTTGGACTCCTCGTGCGGATCTTGTCCGCACTGACTTTTTCATCATCGTCCCACACGCACGTCCCGCGCACTCCGCGCGCTCCAGAGCTACACGAGACGGACATGACGTCTTTCAACGCCTCGCTTCGCCCACGACGTCGAAGGCGTCCCCGACGTCTTCACGACGCCTACGACAGCCGATACCGCTCAGCCAGCCGTTCTATGCGCACGACGTCCTTACGACGTCTTCTCGACGCCCTTACGGCACCGTCCGACGGGCCGCGTGGTCAGCCGTCGTTTATACCCGTGATAGAATGGTGTCGGTTCTCGACCGTCCGGGCGGCACCATAGTCTTTTGAGTTTTTATGCACGGGCACCCCATTCTGATCAGGGCCGGTCCTTAATAATTGAAGGCCCTGTACGAACTTCAAAATGTGGTCTTAAATTTATTTATTCATATATTTTAAATATATTATTATATATCTTTATCAAAATCTCTGGAGATGCTCTTGATTGATTGTATATTATAACTGAATCTATAGGTAGTTACTAAACAAAATAACTAAAGCTCAAATTATCTATATTCAAGCACATTACATAGTATAATAAAGATGTTTTAGATAGAAGACGTAATGACTGTTAAATTGTCTAAATCTGGTCTCAAATTTTTCTGTTGATGAAATCATATAATAAAATGAATAACGATCAATACCAAAATGAGAAGTAATATGTAATCACACAATTTAGAGCCTCCAAGATCTGAGCGGGGCCATCCCACGGCACGGATGAGGTGGGCGACCGTCATGGGCCCCCAATTTTGGAAGTCCCGTAATTTTACAATAGACTAGGTATATCAAAAAAGAAAGAAAAAACAAAGACCCAATCTGGAAGCAACAAAAAAGCCAGCGCTCCAATCGGAAAAAATATGGTAGCTTGATTGATGATTTTGATAGCTTAATTGATGATTTTGCTTGTAAAAATACTAAAAAAAAAAATTATTTATGTGAGAAAAATGGTCCAAATTTTAGATTTTGTCATAGGTTCCCTAAATCATAGGACCGACTATGGACATGAGTCACCTGATGCAAGACCAACAGCTCCGGTCTTCGACATCATTATTTCTTAAATAAATACTAAGCCTGCACATCTAAATTCTTAAATTATATATATATAAAAAAAATCTGATCATTATTGTAGAAAATAAATTCATCTAACAATTGAGGGATCTTTAGAAACAAAATAGCAATTAACACACCGGTCAGATCAATATATTTAAGAAATTCTTTTTTTTGTATGATTATAAATATGAATCTATTAGAGGTCTTGGAGGGATTGTAGAGTAGGAATTGAGGAAGAAATATAATAACTTAAAATACAAAATTATAAAACTAACCCTAAAATTGTTTTTGAGGCCCCTAAAAATTGGAGGCCCTGTGCGGCCGCACTATTGGCACGGTCCCAGGGCCGGCCCTGATTCTGATCCACGCCAGCTCAGATCGTGACCATTTTTTGTCAGTTTTACGACATTATGGATGCCCCGCATCGCACAGGCAAGACTTATCATCTCCCGGGAACCCCAAAGTTACTTGTAAGTAAATGTTTGTTTATTGGTCACCATCCATTGGATTTGGATGATATGGTCATCGTCTCCTCGCTCCCCTCGCTATCGAAGAGGCACACGAGTACGAACTACGAAGGCTGTTGTGAACGTATATAGCATGCATACATGTCGAAGGAGGAAACATGTGCATACTATTTTGTGTACGTAGGTTGGTTCAGATATGCGCGGTGGTAGTGTTTGGATGCGGGGTCATATGTGATAGAAGTGACACGACATATATAAGAGAAGCAAAACATGCACTTCCACCTTGCTATTAAGTGATCTCATTGTATTGATATCTTCTTCTTGCGAGGGAATAAAATATCGGAATTTTGGAATAAAACAGTCGACATATATAGAGAGTAAATTTTTCCGGGTGGTCAATGGTCATACCCACTACATATTGCATGTTTGATCTTGTCTTGGCACTATACGCATGTGTACTATTCTTATCTCTATTGGTTTCATAGTCAATGTTTTTCGAAGCGTATCTCAAATTCCTACAAAATGATCTTAGAGCCCTCGGTTCGAGATGACGAAAATATGACCATGGTGAGCTACAAAAAAAATCGATCAACTCGCATATGATTACCCTCAAAGAAGGAAGCTCGATGATCTGGAAGACAATGATAGAGAATCTACTCTATCTCATAGACTTGCATGGATCGTTGGAGGATAACATCAAGCCAAAAGGACACATCAGTTGATGCCTACAAAAAAGATGATACGGAGACCATTGGATTAATCCGTCAATAATTGGACGATTGTCATATTTTCGTTGAGAGTTATGTGAAGATACGAATGGAGAATCTACACTCCACGTACGAACAAAAGACATCTGGAAACAAGATGTTCCTTATTCGCTAACTCATCAACTTGAAGTATTCGAGGGCAACTCGGTGTTCCAAGATCTGAACGAGATTCAAGGGAATCATCAATCAATCAGTTGTTCGTGATGAAAATGACGATTGATGATGCCCTATTTCTCTTGAGTTCTCTACCAAATAGTTAGAAGACATTAGTGGTATCATTGAATATGTTATTGCCGGGGCACAATTTTTCGATGAAAAACTGAGAAGATGAAACAATTGTAAAAACAATGTTCTAACGCAACACTTCTAGGAAGGTTGCGCAAGTATAACGAAGATCTAAAAAGATATCGTTATGATATTACGAGAATCTAAAAAGATTTCGTAATCACAGCAATCAAATCGTAGTACTTCTAAAAAGAAGATACAATTAGAATTACTGGCAGCAACGAAGAAGGTGACTGGCGAAAGATGGAAGAAGGCCTGCTGGGGTGAATGATCACCGTTGCTCAAAGCTTTATTCGCCCTACACGAACAGCTTTTCAGGAACCAGCAAGTTCGTCGGAGAACTTGGAACACTCCTGCTCTTCTGACTCCTCGGACGGACACGAACTCCCGTGCAAAAGCAACGCTGGTGCGGCGCCTTTCCTCTCTCTCTCGAAGGCTACTGGAAGATCAGAACTGTGTTAAAGAACACTTCTGAATAATCTGTTTACTTGTGCTAAAAAATACTCATAAACTTTCTGTGGTGGCTTCTCTTTTTTATTCTGTAATGAGCCTTGAGAGAGAGGATGCCTTATATAGGCCCTGCAGCAACTGGTCGGTTGCCACAAAGTTAGGGACGTGGTAATAACCACCCCGAACATGTAGCAACCGCCCAGAACATGCAAACACATGTTCTGCTGCCAACTGCGCACATCCAGCACTCCTTGCACTCTGTGCGACAGAGCGCGCACTGAACTGCGCACACTGCGCGTACTGCACGCACTGCGTACACCGCGCACGCAGCGCAACCAGCGCAACCCGAGCAACCCGCGCAACCCAGCACAACCCTGCACAATCCAGCGCAACCCAGCGCACCCAAGCGCAGCCTGAGCGCAACCTGGGCGAGCGCCTGGACAGCGCAACTGGGCTTGCGCACCTGGGCATGCTCAACTGGGCCTGTGCAACATGGCAGCGCAAGTGGCTCGCACAACGAGCACAACTAAAGCGCACTATGCGCCTAACGACGATGCTGACGTGCTAAGTGCAAAGTACGCCAACAAAATGCCACATTACGCTTCATGAGCCCATGAGCCCGAGTCCGAGTCCGAGTCCGAGTCGCTAAGCCCCTACGGGGCTTAGCTCCCATAGAAATGAATTTCCCAAGAGCAAAAAGCATGAATACTTTTATTGTTGATTTAGTCCTTTTCCCATTAGAAAAATAACCCCACATGGCACACCCATGTGCACCTCCACACCACATGTGCATCTCTAAAATAGAAAAGCTATTATATAGAGATACAACTCCTTTGGTCTAGCCGATGTGGGACTAAAATTCACTTAGAAAAAGACCAAACTCCAACAATCCCCCACATATCTCTATATATATGGGTATAAGTGTTCCCCACAGTAACTGTCCACCATGCATTAGGAGAGATGTCGCTTACGACTTGAATCTTCCCGTGTGGGTCAAATAACAGACTATAATACAAGAATGGACTAAGTCTTGAATTCTGCATCATAGCTGAAATTCTTTCCACTCGCATAATGTAGTTACGTGTGCTTCTGGCTACACATTAAAGGCCCTATGCCAGCCTGGTTTCAGTGTATAATTTTGGGCGTCTAAAAGTTTACCCTCAAGAGACGGCCTGATATCTCTTTGTCCATACACTATAGATGAGTTCATTATAAAGTGATATGGCATGAAGCGCTTTGCGCTTCCCTTGCGGTGCTACGTCGCTATGACATGGCTTAAAGCCGAGGCCTTACCCCGTACCGGAAACCTCATAGTAGTGTCATACTACTGTAGCATGAGGCAACCGCCTCTTTGTAGTGCCAAACTACCCAGCATGAAGCCTTAGGCTCCCTTACGGTGTTACGCCGCAACGACATGGCTTGCAAGGTCGAGGCTTTATCCCTAACAGGGTACCTCATCGTGGTGTCGTGCCACTGTAACATGAGGAACTCCTCCTCTTTGTAGTGCTGACTACACCCCCTCTTTATTTTTATCATAGAGCATTAGGCTAACTGCCTATTTGCGGTGCTACGCCACTGTGACTTGGCCTACAAAGTCGAGGCTTTATCCTATTACTGGGCAGCACCCCACATATAGGAACCTCATTGTGGAGTCACCCCACTGTAGCATGGAGTTTCACTCCTTGTAGTGCTGCTCTACCGTGCCTCATGTAAAGCACACCAGACATTCACTCTGCCTGAGAACTCATTAAGGCAATTAAGCCAACTTTTCCACAGGAACCGTTTTCTGCAGAAAATAACAGTAGACAACAGTGGTTATAGGTCCGTAACCTCTCCATGCCCAATAGAACATGTACCCACAGTTCCTGATATTCTTTCGATTAGTGGTCCTCCCTTGAACCAAAAGCTAGATGCCTAGTAGATAAATCTTTGAACTAATAGCATAAAACTTTATGGTAGGAATACAATAATACAATATCAGAATGCCTTCAAGCCCATTTTACAAGCTGTGTCATCGACCAGCTGGCGCTTGAGGCCCTTGGTGAACGGATCCGCCAGGTTCTCCTGACTCCGAACATCAATAACTGCAATAACACCACTCTTGATAAGATCGTGTACTGCCCTGTGCTTCAACCGCACAGTCCTCTTCTTTCCGTTGAAGAGGTCATTTGATACCACCGTCGCAGTCGTCTGGTTGTCGCAGTATATCGGTATCGCCGGTATTTGCGCCCCAACTATTGAAAGATCATACATGAGCTCCCGAAGCCATTCTGCTTCCTCGGCTGCGGTATCAAGTACAAAGAACTCAGATTCCATGGATGACCGCGAGAGCATAGTCTGCTTCTTCGACTTCCACGATATAGCAGCTCCATCCATTGTGAAAATAAATCCACCTGTGGACCTCTCGCTCTCCACCTCTGAGCACCAGCTGGCATCACTGAAGCCTTCCACTACCGGCGGATCTCCGCTGTAGTACAGTACATATGTCTGAGTCTTTTTGAGATATCTCATAACCCGTTTCACAGCTTTCCAGTGTTCAGTACCTGGGTTGCTCGTGAAATGACTCTGCATTCCTACGACAAAAGCTATGTCAGGCCTTGTGGCATTAGTAGCATACATCAAACTTTCGATTACGCTTGCATACTCCAGCTGCCTGACGCTTTCCCCTGAATTAGGCTTCAGCTTCAGATCATATCTGTACGGCGTATCGATCCCTGGAAGATCCCGATACCCATAATGAGTGATCATTTTCTCAATATAATGAGACTGTGACAGTGCTAGTCCAGTGTCTGTTCGGATGATCTTGATCCCTAAGATCACATCAGCTTCCCCCAAGTCCTTCATACTGAACTTGCTTGAGATGAATTTCTTTGTCTCCGTGACACAGCTAATATCCGTACCTAGGATAAGCATGTCATCTACGTACAGACAAACGATCACACCTCTTCCATCAGCGAACTTCGTGTAAACACACTTGTCCGTATCGCTGACCATGTAGCCATTTGACCTTATTACTTTGTCAAATTTCTCATGCCACATCTTGGGAGCTTGTTTAAGACCGTACAAGGATTTTACCAACTTGCAGACTTTGTCTTCAAGACCCCTGATGACAAATCCCTCTGGCTGTTGTATGTAAATCTCTTTGGTCAGCTCGCCATTTAGGAAAGCCGTATTCACATCCATCTGATGTATCACCATCTTATGTATTGCTGCGAGAGCAATCAACATTCTGATGGTGGTCATCCGGGCTACTGGAGCATACGTGTCAAAATAGTCAATCCCCTGCTTTTGAGAAAACCCCTTAGCTACCAACCTAGCCTTGAACTTGTCAATAGTTTCGTCTGCTTTCATCTTCTTTTTAAAGATCCATTTGCATCCGATGGGTTTCGCTCCTTCAGGAAGATCAACCAACACCCAAGTGTTATTTGAGGTGATGGAATCAATTTCATTGTCAATCGCCTCCTTCCAGAAAACCGCATCTCTGGTCTTTATCGCCTCATCATAGGTAAGCGGATCAGCTTCCACAAGATAGGTGACAAAGTCACTTCCGAAGTCCTTCGGCCTCCTCACACGCTTAGCTGACGGCTCAGCTTGTTCTGGTTCAACCGTTGTTTCAACAACAACATCTTCTTGGACCACATCTTCATTGAAGACTTCAGTTTCTTACGCACCCTCATTATTCTCCGGAACATCCGGAAGAACAATATTTTTGTGCCTTGCAAATTTGTCTTCAAAATATTCTGCGTCGCGAGATTCGATGATATGATTTGACTCAATATCAAGAAATCTTCGAGCATCACTCTTCTCGGCATACCCCAAGAAGATCATCTTAGTAGTCCTTGTCCCAAGCTTCTGAATCTTCAGATCTGGAAGCTTGACATATGCCAGACACCCCCACACTCGAATGACATTCAAGTTAGGTTTGACCTTGAACCAGAGTTCATGAGGAGTAACGTCTGAAGTTGCATGAGGCACTCTATTTAGAATAAAAGTGGCCGTCAATGCAGCTTCTCCCCAGTAGCACTTAGGAAGACCAGCAGTCAACAACATTGAGTTAATCATTTCTGTTAACGTTCTGTTCTTCCTCTCTGCTACTCCATTTGATTGAGGAGAGTACGGAGCCGTAGTCTCATTGACAATTCCATGTTCTTTGCAGAACGATGCGAATTCATGAGACCTGTACTTCCCACCTCGATCACTTCTTATCCTTTTGAGTTGTTGTCCAGTCTGCCGCTCAGCTTCGGCTCTGAACTCCTTGAACTTTTCGAACGCTTCATCTTTAGCCTTTAGCAAGTAGACGAACGCATACTTTGAGAAGTCATCGATGAAGGTTATGAAATACTTTATCCCGGCCTTTGTAGAGAACTGTTTGAAGTCACAGATATCGGAGTGTACCAACTCCCGAAGATCTGTACTTCGATTAACCCGAGGAAAGGGTTTCCTTGTGATCTTTGTTTGAGCACAAACTTCACATTTCTCTACCTTAACCCCACACTTGGAGATAAGTTCTAGACTAGACATTCTGTTTATTCGTTTACAATGAACATGTCCTAGCCTATTATGCCACAACTCAAGAGTATAAGCAGAATGAGTGACTTCATTAATCACATTAATTATATTGGACTAATTTACAAGCTGAATTTTGAACATTCCTTCGGTATAAAAAGCTTTCCCGAAATATGTTCCCTTGATAGACATCACCATCTGGCCAGCATTGATGTCCATCCTGAGGCCTGTTTTGCAGAGTAGGCCTCCTGAGATCGGGTTCTTGGCGATATGTCACGACCCGCACCTTGATTAGGGGTACGAGAACGTGGGTACTGTCACCCTCATTTCCCGTATTTCGTATTTATACTCGTATTTGGATTTTGGCATGTATTTTTATTTTTTTCAACTTGTAGAATTTCGGTATTTCTTGTATTTGGGTTTTGTCATGGCTCGGTTTTAATTGGTTTGGGTTGGTTTGGTTTGGTTCTTTATGGTTGGATCACCATAGCCTATGCTACACCCTCAACACACCACAACTCCCCTCCTTATAATCCCTACCTACCACTCTCTCTCTTCATTTCCACCACCATTTATTTCTTCTTCTTCTCCTTCCTCCACAACTCTCCACCCATAGGCAAGTGCATCTTGCCACTACATGAGAACCCCATTTTCTTGGTCCATTAGCTAGATTAGGACATGATGATCAACATTAGTTCTTGACTTTTTGTGATTTGGTGTCTCCATTGCTCTAGATCTAAGTTTTTTTATTTTCAGATTTTGCATGTTTTGATCCATTTTGGTTGGAGTTCTGTGGGTTCTGATATTTCCATGTGGGAGAGCATTCAGTTTTAATCCGGTTGAAACTTTGGAAATCTGGATTTGGAGTTCGGATGGCCAAGTTATGAGGTTTTGAAGTTTTGGAGCCATGAGAGCTTCTTCTCAGCCATGGAGAAGAAGACCCAGCCCCTGCGTGCGTGTTTTTATGCGTACGCAGCTCTCTGCTTACGTGCTTTTGTACGTACGCAGCTGCTTCCTTGAGCGTGCGTGACTTTTCACGCAGCTGCTCCCTGTAGCGTGCGTGACTTTCACGTACACTGGTCCCTGTAGCGTGCGTGACTTTTCACGCAGCTGCTTCCTTGAGCGTGCGTGACTTTTTACGCAGCTGCTCCCTGTAGCGTGCGTGACTTTCACGTGCACTGCTCCCTGTAGCGTGCGTGACTTTTCACGCAGCTGCTTCCCTGTAGCGTGCGTGATTTTTCACGCAGCTGCTTCCCTATAGCGTGCGTGACTTTTCACGCAGCTGCTTCCTTGAGCGTGTGTGACTTTTCATGCAGCTGCTCCCTGTAGCGTGCGTGACTTTCACGTGCACTGCTCCCTGTAGCGTGCATGACTTTTCACGCAGCTGCTTCCCTGTAGCGTGCGTGACTTTTCACGCAGCTGCTTCCCTGTAGCGTGCGTGACTTTTCACGCAGCTGCTTCCTTGAGCGTGCGTGACTTTTCACGCAGCTGCTTCCCTGTAGCGTGCGTAACTTTTCACGCAGCTGCTCCCTTGAGCGTGCATGACTTTTCACGCAGCTGCTCCCTTGAGCGTGCGTGACTTTCACGCAGTTGCTAGCGTGCGTGACTTTCACCTACGCTGCTCTCTCAGCGTGCGTGACTTTTCGTACGCTGCTCCCCTGACCCCCTTGCTTAACCCATTGGCTCTTAGAGTTTTGGTCTTATTTCCTTAAGCTTGGCTTAGTCCTGTATATTGATATTTTATTAGATATTTTATGCCCATTTTATATCCTTACGCCTTTTGTCATGAACTTGATTTTACTTAATATGTTTGGAATGACTATTGTATATGGCTTGATATGACAAGGAACTAGCATAACACGGCAGTGACCCGTAGTGGTGCACTCCTGACATGACCAACCTGACATGATAGTGGCCCGTCGTGGCGCACTCCTGACAAGTACCCTGACATGATTTATCTTGATAACTTAACTGGACTTATCCTGACACCGTGGGTGGTTCTTTCTTGCTTGATTGTTAAATCCACTTGTCCTGTCTTGCATCATGTCTAGCTCCTGAGTACCACGGTCAGGAGTACCTACTGAATTGGACTAAGGTTAATGACTAGTATAATTCACTAGACATGAAGAGATGTTCCCCAGTTACAGGCGATCCCGTTATCCAGGCCGCAAATGTTTGGACTTGTAGCCTGCCGACGAGTAGGGCACATTTCCAGCCCACTGTTATGTGGGGCACTCTTGATTGTCACTTTAATGATTGAACTCTATTGTCACTCTAATGTATTGAACTCTCTAAATTGTCACTATAATGATTGCCTGGATAGCTGCAGGGCCTGTGACTACTTGGAGCATCTCATTGCATCTTGCTAGTAACTAGGATTGTGATAACCCTAGTTAGTTAATGTAGAAAGCCGTAGGCAATGATTGGCCGTGATTGCTTGGATGGAGTCTAGTCCAGTATAGTATTGTCTAGAATTGATTGATTGTAAGATTGTACCAGAATGATTGTCACTCCAGATTATCACTATAATGATTGTCACTCCAGATTGTCACTATAATGATTGTCACTCCAGATTGTCACTATAATGATTGTCACTCCAGATTGTTACTTGACTTGATTTCTTATATTTATCTTGCCGATAAATGGTGAGAGAAACCAAGTTCCGTTCAGACGAAGGGTTACAACTCCGGTCCTTGTTTGGTTTACGGGTTGTAACCTAGCTATCTGAATAGTCCCATGGTTATCTCATCGTATATCATCCTGTCATGCTTTTCCATATGTCCTGTCTTTTAGTGATTCTATGCAAGATTGTCTTTTATAATTACCCATCATGCTTTTCTTAAATTACTGTCTCTTATTATTTAATTATACTATTGTACTAATTTGCTGGCTTTGTTCTTATTTTGTGGCCTCCTTTGTGGCACTTGCTCTTTCTGGGGTCTGACCCAGCTGGTTTTGTATGGCCAGATACCGGAGCAGCAGCAAAGGATCTACCTGTCTTCCAGCCCGATGGTGGTCACCAGGCGTAACCAGGGCATCGAGTGGGTTTCTTTTGTTCTTCCACTGTAATATTGTAAATTATTCTTTTGAGGCGTTTAGCCGACGAGCAAGTGTTAGCTCGATTGTACTTACTTACTGTCTGCCTACGGGCTGTAACATGATTGACAAGCCCCGGGGGTTGATCATGTATGACTGAACTCTTGCTAGTCCTCACATTTTGTAACGACTAGCTTCATGATCATCTGGATATGTAATGTTTGTGACGCCTTACAATTGTATATTTGGAGATCTGATATCTTGTGATTATTATTAGTTGGTTGAGATTGAGACAATAGGCTATTTTATGACCTTAAGAGACTAATAGATTGTAGTAAAACCCTCACATATCTAGACAGCCGTGACCGTATAGCGGTGTGGATCCCATTCCGTTATACGTAGCTGGCTATGTCTGCCCCCGCTCTCCAGTATTCTGGTTCTGGGGCATGACAGGTACGTCCAGCCTACGTGTAACATCCATATTCTGAATACGTATTTTGTCAAGCTTGCATGTATTTCAGACCTGTATTTATTTTCTCGAATTTTGGCATGTGCTTGTAATTGGCTTGACTTGCAGATTTTGGTTCTCGTAATTGGGTTTTACCTGGCTTGGTTTATTTTGTGGAGGAGAATTAGTTTGATTTGGTTTGGTTTATTTTGCATTGGAGCACCTTAGCTAACCTCCACCCTACACTCAACTTATCCTCCACCATTAAAATCCCCACGTAACACTCTCTCTCTTCATTACTTTCCTCCATTAATTCTTCTTCCTCTTCCTCTACACAACACCATCACCCATAGGAAAGTGCACCTTGCCACCACATGAGAACCACATTTTATTTGTTCATTAGCTAGATTAGGCCATGGTGATCAACATTAGTGCTTGACATTTTATGATTTGGAGTCTCCATTGTTCTAGATCTAGGTTTAAACTATTTTCGGATTTACATGGTTTTGATCTATTTTGGTTAGATTTTTGTGGGTTTTGATGCTTCCATGTGGAAGAGAATTCAATTTTACTCAAGTTAGACCTTTGAAAATCTAGATTTGATTTTGATTTGACCAAGATATGAAGATTTGAACTTTGGTGTTCTTGAAGAGCTCCTCTCGGCCTGGAGTAGCAGTCTGCAGCCTGCGCTCTTTAGCGCAGTGCTGGACAGCGCATCCCCTCTCGGCCTGCGCTCTTTAGCGCATCGCCGACCGCGCTGCTTACCCCTTGGCAAATTGCGTTCAGCCCCCTGCGCAGCTCACCCCTGCGCGCTTGGACCCTGCGCACTCCACCCCTGCACAGTTCATTCCTGCACCAACCATTCCTGCGTAGTTCATTCCTGCGCCAACCATTCCTGCGCAGTTCATTTCTGCGCCAACCATTCCTGCGCAGTTCATTCCTGCGCCATCCACTCCTGCGCAACCCGAGGATCTACCGAACCTCCAGCCCGATGGTGGTGACTAGAAGGAACCCGGGCTGCGAGTGGGTTTTCCATTTTGTTTCGCTCAATCTATTGTAAAATTATTCTTTTGAGGCGTTTAGCCGACGAGCACCTGTTAGCTCGATGCACTTTACTTACTATCTGCCTACGGGCTGTAAACATGATTAACAAATCCTAGGGTTGATCATGTATGACTTAACTCTTACTAATCCTAGCATTTTGTATGACTAGCTTCATGATCAGCTGATATGTAATATTTGGGACGCCTTTTATTGTATATTTGGTGGTCAAATATCTTGTAATTATATTATTTGCTTGAGATTGAGACAGTAGGCTTGACCTTAAGAGTGTTGGCTTGTAGTAAACCCTCATATCTAGACAGCCGTGACCGTATAGCGAGATGGACTTCATTTCAATATACGTAGCTGGCTATGTTCGCCTCCGCTCTCCAGTATTCTGGTTCTGGGGCGTGACATGGTTTAAGTGGTGGCCCATGCAGGTCTTGTCAATCAAGAAATGTGAGGGTTTACCGAATAGATGTCTCAATCAGTACTCGTCCTTGATCTCCGTTCATATCCTCTAAATCTCTGGATTCTTGCCTTGATCATGTGCTTGTATCGTTGATCTGTCCTGGTCCTTCCTTATTGTTTTTCCCTGTGTCGTCTTCTTCAGCGGCACTGTACCTGACCCCGCCGATCAGCAAGGTGGAGCACCTCCCGTGGACCAGCAACAACCTGGAGATCAAGCCCAGCATTCCGGAGTTGCCTCTCGAGTTATACCTCCTAGAGGAGAGCCCCCAGTTCGGCCCGTCCAGCCTGTGGAACTTGATGATGGCACCTTGGTAGGTCTCATCAGGACCTTGATAGCTTTCCAGGATCGTCGTGGAGACGCCTTACACCAGACTGTGGCAGATGCTTTGACCAGAGGCGGTCATCCAGGGAACAGCGCGGCCAACAGCTTCAAGCGCTTGAACCCTCCTTTCTTCGACGGCAGCGAGGATGCGATTGCCGCGGACGCTTGGCTTCAGGATACCGAGGTGGTTCTGGAAGCAGCTAGGACACCTGAGAATGAGAAGGTGGCGGTGGTACGCCTGCAGTTGTTGGACTTAGCCACAGTTGGTGGACAGCGCAAGCCATGGGATTAGTGGCACCCATTGCTTGGGCGGTGTTTAGAGAGAGGTTCCAGACGAAGTATTTCGATGCTGTGGCTCGGTACGACCTGCAGACCAGATTTACCAACTTGAAGCAAGGAGACAAAACGGTCGATGGCTATGCGACTGAGTTTTCTAGACTCAGTAGGTTTGCCCCCACCTTGTTGGCGACCGAGTTTGATAGGGCCCAGCGGTTCCAGCAGGGGCTGCATTTGGAGATCTTGTTGGCAGTCGAGCAGTTCGAGCACCAGACGTTCGATGCAGTTTTGAGAGCGGCTAGGAGGCATGAGTACACCTCCCAGAGGATCGTGGATAGGACCGGAGGTAGGAAGCGGTCCCACAGTCAGATGCACCAATCATCAGCCCCAGCCCCGGCAGCTAGAAGTTTGACCATTGGAACTCCGAGGCGGACGACCTCAGTAACGTCGGTTCAGCATTCGACCCCGACGTACCCGCAGCAGCTGAAGCAGAAGCAGACTTCCGCAATGGGATGTTCACATTGCGGGAAGCCGGGCCATGTGGTGGCAGATTGTCGTAGGGCGCAAGGATTGTGCCTAGCTTGTGGAGCGGCAGATCACAAGATAGGAGCCTGTCCGAATAGGGGTAGTTCTTCCTCTTCCAACCTAACCAGTCCATCGGTTAGGGGACAAGCACCTGTGCAGCAGCAGCAGTACCCAAGGCCATTGTTGCCTCAGGCCCAGGCATTTCATCAGCAGATCCAGCAGCAGTGTGCCCAGGCTCTAGTGCAGATCAGGCAGAGAGGTTTCCAACAGAGGGGACCCGCAGCTAGAGGTCAGGCCATGATGATGGCTATGGAAGAAGAAGTTGCACCAGGTGAGGTAGTGGCAGGTACTATTCTCGTCAACTCCTTTCCAGCTTCAGTATTATTTGATTCTGGTACATCGCATTCATTCATGTCTGCACGATTCGCGACACGGATAGGATTGGAGCCCGAGTCATTATCAGTGAGGCTCAATATACTTACTGGTAATGGTCTTGTGGGAGTAGATTGAGTGTTTTCCTCGTGTCGGATCGTGGTTAGCGGTAGAGAGTTCCCCGCTAGATTTATAGAATTCTCTATGGCAGACTACGATGTAGTCCTAGGCATGGATTGGTTGCGGAACCAGTATGCTAGGATAGATTGCCATGTTGGCAGAGTTATTTTCAGCGTTCCAGGCGAGCCAGAGTTTTCATTTTCCAGAGGCGCGGTGGAGCCATCCTCCCCAGTATTACGGATGGCAGTAGCAGCAGTGCAGTTGCCCCGGATAGTTGAAGAATTTTCAGATGTCTTCCCAGAGGAACTTCCAGGGATGCCGCCAGAGCGGGAGATCGAGTTCACTATAGACTTGATCCCCGGGACAGCACCAGTATCAGAGCGAGTCTACAGGATGGCGCCTTCAGAGTTGGAGATTTTGTACAAGATGATTGAAGAACTCAGGACCAAGGGATTCATTCGTGCAAGTGGATCGCCTTGGGGAGCCCCGATGCTTCTTGTAAAAAAGAAGGATGGTACGTCCAGGCTATGTGTAGATTATCGTACCTTGAACTCAGTGACAATCAAGAACAGATACCCTCTCCCGAGGATAGATGACTTGTTTGATCAACTCAAGGGGCTTCAGTGTTTTCGAAGATAGACTTGCGGTCAGGATACCACCAGATCAGAGTCAGAGAGCAGGACATCCCGAAGACAGCGTTTAGATCGAGGTATGGACATTGGGAGTTCCTTGTTATGCCCATTGGAGCGACCAATGCACCTGCTGTATTCATGGACCTCATGAATCGCATTTTCATGCCTTACTTGGATCAGTTCGTGATCGTGTTCCTAGATGATATCCTGGTCTACAGCAAGAGCGAAGCAGAGCATGAGCAGCATCTCAGAGTTGTCCTTCAGACGCTTAGGGAGCACCAGTTGTACGCCAAGTTCAGTAAATGTGAGTTCTGGCTCGATCGCATTTCGTACTTGGGTCACATCATTACCCGAGGAGGAGTAGAAGTGGATCCCCAGAAGATTGTGGCTATCGAGTCATGGCCAGTACCCAGCTCAGTGGCAGAAGTTCGCAGCTTCCTTGGATTGGCCGGCTACTACCGGCGATTTGTTTCAAATTTTGCAAAGATTTCAGCGCCGATGACCCAGTTGACCCGCAAGGATGTGCCGTTTGTTTGGACAGCAGAGTGTCAGGAATCATTTGAGAAGTTGAAACGAGGATTGATAACGGCTCCCATTCTCACGCTTTCAGATGGGACCGGAGGATTCACAGTTTATTACGACGCTTCAGGTAGAGGATTGGGGTGTGTCTTGATGCAGCATGGGAAGGTAATATCTTATGCATCGCGTCAACTTCATGATCATGAGAAGAATTACCCGACCCACGACTTGGAGCTAGCAGTAGTAGTGTTTGCACTTAAGCTTTGGCGGCACTACTTGTACGGAGATAGAGTAGAGATATTTACTGATCACAAGAGCCTGAAGTATGTTTTCACCCAGAAGGATCTTAACATGCGGCAGAGAAGATGGCTTGAGCTATTGGTGGACTACGATGTGGATTTGCAGTATCATCCGGGAAAGGCCAACGTTGTAGCAGATGCGTTGAGCAGGAGAGCCGGGGTCTATTTCCTGATGGCGCAACCAGAGATATTGGCAGATTTTTAGAAGATGGGAATTGAAGTGGTTCTTCCTACCAGTGTGGCATTGATGGCCAGTCTACAGGTTCAGTCCAGCATAGTTGAGAGGATCCGGATGGCGCAATCTACAGATTCCAAGCTTCAGTGGCTCAGAGCAGAGTGTGAGGCAGGAAGAAGGCCAGAGTTATGTATTCATGAGGATGGTACACTTCGGCACGGCACTCGTCTTTGTGTACCCAGTAGAGATATCAGACAGGAGGTTATGGCAGAAGCTCACAGCTCGCAGTATTCTATTCATCCTGGTGGTACGAAGATGTACCGTGATATCCGTCAGCACTTCTGGTGGAATGGCATGAAGAGGAAGATAGCCCGGTTTGTCTCTCGGTGATTGGTTTGCCAGCAGGTTAAAGCTGAACATCAGAGGCCCGCTGGACTTCTTCAGCCCTTGCCGATTCCAGAATGGAGCTGGGAGCATGTGACCATAGATTTTGTGACTGGATTGTCCAGATTCTCAGCTGGTCGAGATGCTATTTGGGTTATAGTTGACAGGCTCACGAAGGTGGCTCATTTTCTCCCATTCAGAGTTGGACAGTCAACGGCTCAGTTGGCAGAGATGTACCTCAGGCAGATTGTCAGGCTTCACGGTGTGCCCGTCAGTATCACCTCGGATCGAGATTCAAGGTTTACGTCACACTTTTGGCGTAGCTTGCAAGAGAGTTTGGGAACTCGTCTCCAGTTCAGTTCAGCATATCATCCGCAGACAGATGGTCAGTCAGAATGCACAATCCAGACTCTTGCAGACATGCTGAGATCTTGTATGCTCGACTTCGGTGGTTCGTGGGAAGATCACCTGCATCTTGTGGAATTCTCGTACAACAATAGTTTCCAGGCCAGTATCTAGATGGCTCCGTTCGAGGCTCTGTATGGTAGGAAGTGCAGATCCCCGCTAGCATGGGATGATGTCGGAGAGAAGCAGATGCTTGGTCCAGAGATGATTGCCCAGACAGTTGAAGTGGTCAGAAGGATCAGAGATCGTCTTCGAGTTGCCCAAGATCGCCAGCGGCATTGGGCCGATGCTCATCGACGTCCCTTGGAGTTTGCTATCGGCGACCATGTATTCCTTAGGATCTCGCCTAACCGCGGCGTCATTCGCTTTGGCGTACGGGGAAAGCTTAGTCCTAGGTATATAGGGCCGTTCGATATCCTGGAACGAGTAGGAGATGTATCCTATCGTCTTGCTCTTCCGCCGTCGCTAAGAGAGGTGCATGATGTATTCCATGTGTCCCAATTACGACGGTATATCCCGGACCCGAACCATATCCTAGACCATTCGGAATTGGTTGTTGGTACCAACCTTTCGTATGAGGAGAGGCCCGTGTCTATATTGGACCGGAGAGAGAAGATACTCAAGAACAAGACTATTAGCATAGTCCGTATTGCTTGGGGTCATCACTCTTTGGGTGAGTCAACGTGGGAGCGTGAGGATAATATCCGATCACGATATCCCTAACTGTTTAACTCGTAAGGTATAATATCTTCCTTATGCCTTATGTTTCCATCCCTTGCCTGCATGTATGATTGTCTGATTGCTTGCCTGGTTATAGCTTGCCTGTGATTAATATAGCTTGCCCTCGTCTCTCTAACCTCTTAACTAAATTCCGAGGACGGAATTCTTTTAAGGTGGGTAGAGTTGTAACACCCATATTCTGAATACGTATTTTGTCAAGCTTGCATGTATTTCAGTCCTGTATTTATTTTCTCGAATTTTGGCATATGCTTGTAATTGGCTTGACTTGCAGATTTTGGTTCTCGTAATTGGGTTTTACCTGGCTTGGTTTGTTTTGTGGAGGAGAATTGGTTTGATTTGGTTTGGTTTATTTTGCATTGGAGCACCTTAGCTAACCTCCACCCTACACTCAACTTATTCTCCACCATTAAAATCTCCACCTAACACTCTCTTTCTTCATTACTTTCCTCTATTAATTCTTCTTCCTCTTCCTCTACACAACACCATCACCCATAGGCAAGTGCACCTTGCCACCACATGAGAACCACATTTTATTTGTTTATTAGCTAGATTAGGCCATGGTGATCAACATTAGTGCTTGACATTTTGTGATTTGGAGTCTCTATTGTTCTAGATCTAGGTTTTAACTATTTTTGGATTTACATGATTTTGATCTATTTTGGTTGGATTTTTGTGGGTTTTGATGCTTCCATGTGGAAGAGAATTCAATTTTACTCAAGTTAGACCTTTGAAAATCTAGATTTGGTTTTGATTTGACCAAGATATGAAGATTTGAACTTTGGTGTTCTTGAAGAGCTCCTCTCGGCCTGGAGTAGCAGTCTGCAGCCTGCGCTCTTTAGCGCAGTGCTGGACTGCGCATCCCCTCTCGGCCTGCGCTCTTTAGCGCAGCGCCGACCGCGCTGCTTGCCCCTTGGCGAATTACGCTCAGCCCCCTGCGCAGCTCACCCCTGCGCGCTTGGACCCTGCGCACTCCACCCCTGCGCAGTTCATTCCTGCGCCAACCATTCCTGCGCAGTTCATTCCTGCGCCAACCATTCCTGCGCAGTTCATTCCTGCGCCATCCACTCCTGCGCAACCCGACCCCAGGGACCCTTGTGCAATCTGTCCAACCATGGAGATTTGGTTTTATTTTTCCTTAAGCTTGGCTCTTCTATAGCCCTGTATATTGATATTTTATTAGATATTTTACGCCCATTTTATATCCTTACGCCTTTTGTCATGAACTTGATTTTACTTAATATGTTTGGAATGACTATTGTACATGGCATGGTATGACAAGGAACTAACATAACACGACAGTGACCCGTAGTGGTGCACTCCTGACATGACCAACCTGACATGATAGTGGCCCGTCGTGGCACACTCCTGACAAGTACCCTGACATGATTTATCTTGATGCTGTTGCGACGGCTAACTTGACTCGTATAATCAACTTAACACCGTGGGTGTTCCTGCTTGCTTGCTTGTGCAATCCACTTGTCTTGTCTTGCATCATGTCTAGGACATGACTCCCTGGTTCCCACGGTCAGAGATTCATACTGAATATGGATTAGGCTAATGACTAGATCAAATTATAGTTCATGGAGAATTTCCAGTCACAGGTAATCTCGTTATCTGGGCGCTCTTAATTGGACTTGTAGCTTGCCGACGAGTAGAGCACATTTCCAGCGCACTGTCATGTGTTGCACCCTCTAAGTCATCTAAGGGTATATCGTCTCCGGGGCGATGTACCCAACCATACTCTCAACCCGCGGAAGGATAACTAGATGGTCTGCAGGGCTTAGGACTGGGAAATTCTCATTGCATCTTGTTAGTAATTAGGCTTGTGACAACCCTAGTTAGTTAAAGTAGTAAGCCGTAGTAATTGCTTGGCCGCTTGTGAATGGATGATGTCTAGCCCTGTCTAAGTCTTGTCTAGTCCCTGTACCTGGTACTCCTGAACATGATTGTTTTACTTGCTTTAACAATAATTGGGTAGGGACAAGGAGATATTCAGGCGAAGGATTACAACCCCGGTCCTTGTTTGGTTTACGGATTATAATCTGGCTCCCAGAATGATTCCACGTCCCTAGTCGTTTATTGTCCTGACGTGCTCTTTATTACTTTTACTTTTATTTCATTTCTTATGTTCTGATATGCTGGCTTTTGTTCTTATTTTGTGGCCTCCTTTGTGGCACTTGCTCTTTCTGGGGTTTGACCCAGCTGGTTTTGTGTGGCCAGATTTCGGAGCAGCACCCGAGGATCTACCGAACCTCCAGCCCGATGGTGGCAACTAGAAGGAACCCGGGCTACGAGTGGGTTTTCCATTTTGTTTCGCTCACTCTATTGTAAAATTATTCTTTTGAGGCGTTTAGCCGACGAGCACCTGTTAGCTCGATGCACTTTACTTACTGTCTGCCTACGGGCTGTAAACATGATTAACAAATCCTAGGATTGATCATGTATGACTTAACTCTTGCTAGTCCTAGCATTTTGTACGACTAGCTTCATGATCAGCTGATATGTAATATTTGGGACGCCTTTTATTGTATATTTGGTGGTCAAACATCTTATAATTATATTATTTGCTTGAGATTGAGACAGTAGGCTTGACCTTAAGAGACTGTTGGCTTGTAGTAAACCTTCATATCTAGACAGCCGTGACCGTATAGCGAGATGGACTTCATTTCAATATACGTAGCTGGCTATATTCGCCCCCGCTCTCCAGTATTCTGGTTCTGGGGCGTGACACTATGCCGCGGTGTCGGCGGTAGAACGCTGTATAGGTCATCTATAACATCTAACATCTAACAACAAGATATATAAACCTGTCATCTCCGCACGGAGGTATAACATAACATCTCAACTCTATATCTCAAACACAAGACTAGGAAAGATAGAGCATGATATAGAATCAGATGAAAGGAAGAAACTGAATATAATAGAGTTATCACACTACACAAAGTAGATGTTCAACACAAATAAGTACAAGACCTGAAATATAACTAAGTCACAACTAACAATCGGAACAATCCGATACAAAATGAAAACTATAAACACTAGACTAGACTAGGCACCCTCTACTGAGCTAGATGCTCCTCAGGCTCCTGAAGGTCACCCTCATGTGTCCCATAGAAGGTAGGACAGTCACCATCATCATCTGTAATATTTTCAACAGGTCCAGTCAGGACAGGAACGAGCACAATACATCTCACACAGTTCATATCATGTTAGAAAATGTAAAGCATGCATAGAGTAAGATACATGGACTGTAAAGAATATATATAAAAATGAGAGAGATTTGATAACTGAAAATATCTATATATATGATAAGTAAGAACTGTAGGTAACCTGTGATTTAGAGCATGGGATGGTTATATAAACGGGTTAGGACATATACAAGATTTCACAAGATTGTACAAGATGTAATTTGATCACATAACCATTTCCTACTCACCCTCCCCAATCAATACACAAGGATCCAGTCAAGTTACGTTACCTTGCACAAGAGATTTTTATCATGTTTGCTCACGTGATCATGAGAGTACAAGATTGCACAAGAGTATACATGAAAGCGGTGTACATAAAATACAAGATGTTCATGAAAAGTACATGACAACTATATTTGATGCATCCCGAGGGGGATAACATCGCATGACAAGATCCATATAGTACCAATCTGTGATAATAACGTGACAGCATCATGTAAAGTAATCTAGAGCAAGAATATAAATCCTAACAAGTATGAAATGATCAAAGAATGTACTCGCCGGTCACCCTATATGACTGATATGAATAGATGTCCGAACTGGTGTCACAGAGTCCTATTCAGAGTAAAACAGGTCACAACATATCCACAATGGTAAAAATAGAGTATACAATGCATACTACATGATTCTAGGTCAATCTAGGCCAAAGTCAACTCTTGGTCAACTCTGGTCAACTTAAAAAGTCAAACTAGGTCAAACTAGTCAAAGTTATCCAGGGTTTAGTCAAACCTTAGTCATTAAGTCCTTCTAAGTCCTTTCTAGGTTAATTAGGTCAAGTTTGACCTAAGGTTGACTTTGGTCAACTCTAGTCAAACAAGGTCAACTACCTAGGTCAAGGGTCACTTGGTCAAATTAGGGTTAGCCCCTAATGGCCATAGGCTAGTACATCTAGGGCACTAGTAGATACATATAGGTATCTATATATATACAATAGATACATACACTATCTATACCATATATATACATAGGCCATATTATATATATATACATATCTATAATATATATACAATATATACCCCACTATATATATACCATATATAACCAAATATATAAAATACTATATATATACACTCACTATATATAACATATATATATATATATATATATATATATATATATATATATATATATATATATATATATATATATATATCCCACACATATATATATATATAAAGAGAGAGAGAGAGATGTGAGAGATATAGAGAGTGAACAAGAGAGAGAGAGAGGGATGTGAGTGAGTGTCACTGTGTACCAGAACAGAGGGGGTTCTGTCCAAATTTTTGGAATCAGAAATCAACCACACATACACACACAATAACACACACACACCTATATATATACATATATGTATATACAAATGTACACACATGTATATACCCCAAATTTTCACCTACACACACACAAACACATATATATGTATATACAATACGTATACATACAAATACATGTATATTAAACATCAAAAATCATTTTGAATCTCGAATTTGAAAACTGGAAATAATACAAAAACTGGGATTATCTATACTGTGACAGTGGGTTAGGGTAAACCCAAAAACATCCTCAAAACCCGACTAAGGTGTCCAACCAACGGTTGGTAATGGTGTCCCTAGGTGTCCTCTAGAGTCTAGGGGGCCTGACACAATGTCTAGACATGACACGATGTGTCAAACTCACTGGAAACCCAATCGGGTAAACTGACACATAAAATCAGTGCACCGCATCGTGCACGCGTGCACCTAGCTCTAGGATACGACACGCGTGTCTAGGAGTCTCGTGCTCGTGTCCCTAAGTTCGCCTAGGGTTGGTCTAGGGTTAGGATAGCATGTCTCGTGTCCACGTGTCACCAGGACGCGACACGAGACGCGTATCAGTCGAGAAAACTCGACTGATACACACTGTGCAGTGCAGTATGGTGCGGTGGGTTCGACGCCTCGTGGACACGACACGCACCACGTGGGGCCACGTGGTCGTGTCCACGTGTAGCCCACGTGTTGGGCTACACACTCGTGCAAACACGAGGTGTCCTAGTGTCGTGTCCGTGCGACACGACGCGCGCGAAGTTGGCTCTGTGCGTGTGTGCACTATCAGTGCACGACCAGTGCACGTGTCCTCGTGTCCTCGATACGACACGAGGTGTCGTGAAATTTGAGGGGGGGCATGTCAGAGGTTGCCCCCACCTCTGTTCCAAATGGCACGTGTCCATGTGACGTGAGGAGAGAGAAAACATGGTCGAGTAGCAGGGGATTTTTCGTGTCTGTGCACAGTGTAAAAACGTGGGTTCGTGTCCAATTTGGACACGAAAAAAATCTAAATTATGCTCAGTCAAGTGGGTACATGTTCTACTAGTCTAGGGCTACAAGAATATGTAATTTGTTTTGCAAAATAACAAAGTTCAATCCTTTGGGGCATTTCATCAAACAAGATTTTATAACCTAGGATACGTGTCCGATACGGACACCAAACCAACCCTAGATTTTACCAAACTTGTTCAACAGCTAGGGTATACCTATATGCATGCATTTATAAAAGAAAAACAAAATATTAACTAGGTTTATAGGTATTTACCTATTGAGTGAAAACTCAAGATTTCAATGGAAGGGGGGGTGTCCTCTTCACTTGTTGGTGTCCACAGCTATGTGTCCAGCTTGCTAGCCTCCCTTAGCACCCTTTAGGTTGTAGGAACCCAATGCAAAAGACTAGGAGTGATTTGGTTCAAATTTGAGGAAATTATGAAGGTTTGATGAAAAAGGAATTTTCTAGGTTTTAAATTCATGTAAATTGATCATGAATGAATGTGATGGGGTTATATAGGAAGGGAGCATGCTAGGGGGGTACCTTTGGCTGGTCATGGCAAGGGGGGTGTCCTCTTGCCTTCCTTCATGGTGAAGGCAAGGACTTCTAGGTAAGGAAAGGATATTTTGAGGGTTTTAAGGAAAATATCTAATAAAGGTATTCTAAGATATTTGTGAATAATGCCATGAGATAATTAGCTATCCTTAATCTCTAGGTTAGTGGCTAACCTCTAGATTAGGGTAAACTAGGTTAGGGACTCTCATGACAATAATTAAATAATAATAATTCACATAAATCCAATAATTCCAATAATTTCTCAGTAAATTACCAAAATACCCCTTAGGCTAAAAAGCCCTAACTTGATGTTCTAAACCTATGGCTAGGCTCATATGATCATGGTTAGTCTCTAGGTTAAGTAATCTCTAAGGTTGCACTAGCAAAACATCAAAATCACAAGTCGTAGTTTTAAATAGTTTTAAAATAACTAAAAATCACAAAAAATCATAATATGGTTTAAATATCATTATTAAATAATTATAATTACAAAATTTTAAAATTATCCTCATTTTAGAAACTGGGTGCTACACGATAGCAGGTACGTGCTTCACGCCTTGAAGCGTCAGAGACTTCTCCGAAGTCAGCTTCAACACCACCGTCCCGATCCCGAGCACTTCAGCTTGTGCCTGGTTCGCCATCATAACCACTTCAGAAGTAGGTGTATAGGTGGTGAACCACTCCTTACTGGAGCAGACATGGCAGGAGGCTCCAGTGTCTACCCACCAGTAAGAGTCAGTCCTTACCGCATCAACCTGTGCAATCATAGCAACAACATCAGTGATCATAGAAACCTTACTAGGCTCTCCTTGCTCTGATTGCTTGGTCTTTGCTTTGCACTCATTCTTAAAGTGGCCCTTCTTGCCACACTTGAAGCAAGGCATTTGAGACTTTGGCTTCTTTTTCTTGATAAAAGTTCCCTTGACTTTTAGATTGTCAGAGTCCTTCTTCTTGCTGTGGAAAGCCGCCTGCTTTTCCCTTGGTTCCTTGGTCTGAACCAGATTGGCGTTAGCCAATTGCTTGGACAGTGTGTCCACCTTCAGTTGAGCCCGCATCTGGTCCTCAACATATATTTCCTGTAAGAGATCTTCAAGGCTGATCTCAAGCTTCTTCCAATGCATGTTTGTATAGAACTTTCTCCACCCAGCGGGGAGCTTTGAGACAATCCCTCCAACAACAAACTTGTCGGGGAGGGGCATCGCCTCGTCTTCCAGCTTCTGTCGCAGTTTCAGGAACTCCTTCACCTGCGGCAGCATAGACTTTTCGTCCTCAAAGAACCACTTGTGATATTTTTCAACCACAAATATTTTACTGAGGTTCTTGTCTTCTTCGTAGAGTTTTTCTAGAGACTCCCATATGTCTCTAGCGATATTCTTCTTAGAATAGGATTCTGCAAGGGAATCCTCCATAGCATTCAGGATAAGCAGCCTGCAAATGCTATTTTCTCTTCTCCACTTGGCCTGAAGTTTAGTAGCCGCAGAGATTGCGGCAACAGACCCAGTATCTGGAACGGTAGGTTCCTCTTCAAGAAGCACGTGATCCACGTCTCTGAGTTGAAGAGTGAGAAAAACCTTCCTCTTCCAGACTTGATAATGCTCTCCATCAAACTTTTCTAATTTGCAAAAGTCAGTATTGAGGAGTGAAGCATTAACGTTTTCCATCGTAGCAATAAAGCTTTGAGATTGTTATTGCCGGGGCACAATTTTTCGATGAAAAACTGAGAAGATGAAACAATTGTAAAAATAATGTTCTAACGCAACACTTCTAGGAAGGTTGCGCAAGTATAACGAAGATCTAAAAAGATATCGTTATGATATTACGAGAATCTAAAAAGATTTCGTAATCACAGCAATCAGATCGTAGTACTTCTAAAAAGAAGATACAATTAGAATTACTGGCAGCAACGAAGAAGGTGACTGGCGAAAGATGGAAGAAGGCCTGCTGGGGTGAATGATCACCGTTGCTCAAATCTTTATTCGCCCTACACGAACAACTTCCAGGAACCAGCAAGTTCGTCGGAGAACTTGGAACACTCCTGCTCTTCTGACTTCGTGGAAGGACACGAACTCCCGTGCAAAAGCAACGCTGGTGCGGCGCCTTTCCTCTCTCTCTCGAAGGCTACTGAAAGATCAGAACTGTGTTAAAGAACACTTCTGAATAATCTGTTTACTTGTGCTAAAAAACACTCGTAAACTTTCTGTGGTGGCTTCTCTTTTTTATTCTGTAATGAGCCTTGAGAGAGAGGATGCCTTATATAGGCCGCACTATGCGCCTAGCAAGTGCAAAGTGCGCCAACAAAACGCCACATGAGCCCGAGCCCGAGCCCGAGCCCGATTCCGAGTCCGAGTCGCTAAGCCCCTACGGGGCTTGGCTCCCATAGAAATGAATTTCCCAAGAGCAAAAAGCATGAATGCTTTTATTGTTGATTTAGTCCTTTTTCCATTAGAAAAATAACTCCACATGGCACACCCATGTGCACCTCCACACCACATGTGCATCTCTAAAATAGGAAAGCTATTATATAGAGATACAACTCCTTTGGTCTAGCCGATGTAGGACTAAAATTCACTTAGAAAAAGACTAAACTCCAACAGAATATATATATACCTTCATCCTAGAGGGAATTCTCACAATGAAATTAGTCAAAAGCAATCTATTGAACCAGAAGACATGAGCAATAATGATCATCATAGTCGGAGTCCGCCATAATTGCTTCGATGAAAAGAAAAAAAAAAATCTGCCAGAGGCCAAAATACGAGGGAGTTCTCGAGATCTTGCGAGGACATTGCATTACACACCATGCAGCCCAGCATTACTTTTTCCGTGTCGAGCAGGGTACGAGATGTGGTCGGCCCAGCCCGGTTTACATCTCTAACACCTGCTACAGGTGGTGTGCTCTCTGTTTAATCCACTTTTCCAGAACAACTAGAGCCAACCTGGACCTAGCTAGCTAGCTAGTTTAATTAAATATGCAAATTGTTGCTTAAAAGTCGTAAAACCATGGCCTATCTAACTGTACTTCGAGTGTCGGCAAGACTGTACACCAAACCACACCTCCTCCATAGTCAGATTATGCTTTGGATTGTTAAACAAACTATCAAGTAAACAATGTAATACTTCTCATCAAATTTGTCGATACATTAAACACACAAAGACAGAATAATCTTCAGTTATCGAGGAATGTGCTTGCTTAATCATACTTGTTTTGTGTCACTGAGATTGAAGAAATTATTCAGTAGTTCAGACTCACGTGGTAGTGATGATAATTGACTTCCCACCAATAGTGTTATGACATACTACTAAAGACTAAATTAAAAGAAAAAAAATGTCAAAAAACCGTCGGTGGAAAGTCAACACTCATCCATGCGTTCCACATGGTGAGTCCCGGGCTACTGAATAATTTCTTCTGAGATTGGTCTTCACATAAAAAAATGGTCATGTTTCTAATTAATCTTGATTGGTAAGAGGGAACTAGCAGCAGTTCCTTGTGCTAGTTGGTGCCAGAACAGCACAGGTAGATAAGTAGTGTATATATTCCAACAACTGCAACAACAGTAAGTACGTAGGGAAGAAGAAGAAGACGAAGCACGAAGCAACAAAGACGCAGATACTCACAGGTAGATAGTGGTTGATGGGATGTCGACATGGACTACTACTACTACTACTCTACTGAAAATTAAGTCTTCAAGTCGTACAACCATGACTTCAATTATGTGTTTGTGACAAATAACACACTTTTTGATGCATGGGGCCTCCCTTCCCTTCCCTTCCCTTCCCTTCTCCCCATGAGAATTATCACGAGGTATCCTAAGAATTATATATCAGGTATCCAAAGTTACAAAGGAGTTGTTGACCAACAGTTTTTTTTTTTTCCCTCCTTTTCTTTCGTCTTGTAGTGATTGGAAAAGTTTTACCATGTCTTTGTTTGTGTTTGTGAATGTGTGGCACTGCCTACTAGTGCTAATGTGTTCTGTAACCAAAGCAGCTTCTCACAAACCCAGTAAGATTTTCTTCACCTCTTGTTAAAGACTCTTTACGTTTTTTTTTCTTCCTTTTAAAAGGAACTTGGGTAGAATACTAAATATACAGAAGATAGAAATTGATTTAGCAAAATAATATTAGAAAGTCGGAAAGCTTCACTACTACTAAAAAAGATTACATATTTATCTAAGATGGTGTCACTTATCTTACATATTAACAGTGCTGGTTTAGGCGTCCGAGACGAACTTTCAAAATAGGACCCTCATATATAATGTAAAAAATGTTAAAAAAAGCTAAGTTGTGTTTGATTGAGCTTTTTTTCGTAGAAAATATTTTCATCACAAATTCTCCACCAATTGTAGTTTGATAGCGTATATTTTTCATGAAATTATTTCCCAAAAAATCTATCATTTTGCTTCTTCTTTTTTTTTCAAAATGGCGGAAAATAAAAATGGTCCAGCCCATAGGAAAATATCAATTTTCATGAAAAACAACGACAATCAAACATTCAAATTATTTCCGTAGAATTTTTTTTCATGGAACCTTTTTCTAATAAAATAATTTCATGAAATTAATTTATTTTTCACATTTTTTTCACATTGTAATCAAACGCAACTAATATAAAAGTAAATTAAAAAAATTACTACCAGCACCCTAAAATAGAAGTAAATTTAAAAAAAATTACTACCAAGAATTTTCTTGAACTAAGGACCTCTAGTATTTAAGTCTAACAACTACATCACAATTGTTTTATGTTAAGGAAAGCCCATGAGACATATTAGTTCTATTTTAGATATAAGATTATTAATATATTTATGTTTAAACTGGTTTTTTAGGTGCTCCTATTCCGTGGGTCCTGGACGATTGTCTTGACTACCATGGGCCAGGGTCCGCCCTGCATCTAACGGCTAGAACTAACTTTCGAGACCTCTATAACTAAGATAATTACAAAGATGTTATAATAACTATTTATATGATAAACATATAGAACTAATTATTAAAATTGCATGGAATGTCTGAAGAATTTCCAAAGGAATATCCAATAAATCTCCAAAGAATTTCACACGACTCTAAAATGTTTGTTCTAAAGACTTGTAGAAAAAACTTCTTGCTCCTGGAGAGTTCTCTCCCTAAACCCTCAACCAAATGTAGCACCAAAAAAATAAAAGAAACACATACATATATACAAGTTACACAGTATCTCCTTATATCGGCTCTAGAAGACTTATAATCCTAATATAAAAAATAATTATAAATAAAATAAATTAAAAGACAAACATTATCAAATATGAACCCAGAATTCTCCATAGTCTTCGAGGTGTGTTCGTTGTGGCAATATAAGAGAATCTATATATATCATCGCCTATAGGGACGATATTAATATATAGAACCGAAATTTATTTTAGTTGTTTCTTGATTCTTATTATAAACTGGCCACCCGAACCAGTACTTATAGGTCATGCTGGATCAGAAGAGTTGTTCTAAGCAGAAATAGATTGTCCAAATTCAATGTCTTGTGGGACTTACTCCTAGACCGGTCCTGCGTACGTACAATATTCAATACAGCTGGCTTTCTTCTCCACCATTGTGCACGAATCCTTTGACAGCAAGCTGTACATCTACATCTTTGCGCATGCCGTTGACCAATCTTGTTTCTGAGTCGACAGAATCAATCCATCCACTGTCGACAATGAATATAACTAATAGGTCTCTATAATAATATATACACGTATTGCAAATTACGTTTCTGAGCTGGTTCGTAGCTTCACAACATGCACGCAAGCCTCTCACACGTGGGGCGGATCAGAAGAGTAATAGACGCAGAAGAAATCGATGGGTATATAAACGGAAATGCTTACTTGACCGCATGTGGGTTGGTTCGTCCGTCTGCATGGCTGAAATTAATTTGTCCTCACTAATGATATGGGGGGCATATGATGGCGGACTGGTCCGCGTGCGATCAGTGTAACAGCGCCCATATATAAATAGAATATTTATTTAATGTTAGAATTTGAATTTCGAAATCACTGTTCACGTAAGCTAATAAAATGCATATCTCTTAACCACTAGGCTAGAGGTCATATGCAAAATATATATATATATATATATATATATATATATATATATATATATATATATATATATAGAGAGGATGAGGGAGGTGAGGTGCCACCCTATGGAGGGTGTCTACTTGTCACCCCCCACATGCTGTCATCATGCACCCATGTGCATGATGATAGCATGGGGGGTGACAAGTAGACACCCCCCCTCCCCCCCTCCCTCGTGAGGTTCAATTGATGATCATAGCCATGAAACATATCAAAAGAGATAACTTATTTTGGTTATTTCTTGATATGTTTCTTGAACTTTTTATATATATATGCGAGATTCTAAATCTAAATAATCCTCTATAAATCGATCATCGATGAACTAGACGTACGAGTGACATATATCACGTGGCCAATATCTAATTAATTGTGTCGAACGTCCGCAGGCAAAGGAAGCTCTACAGCTCACCAACAGAAGTACGTACGTGTTCTACTCTACTGTGTAATTAATTAATTAAATGGACTGATTGCTCAGCTAAGTTGGCACTTAAAACAATTAATAGTGCTCCAGGGATGGAACTAATTAATTTTCATCGCCGGATGACTCAGATCTCATGACATTTAAGTTTGGGGCTGCCTGCCTGTTTCAATTGATTAATTAATTAAGATAACTTTTGGATAACTGGGGACACGGGAGTTGGGAGGAATCATTAGGCATCCAACATAAACTAAAGACCCCATAAATCCTTTCTTAATTAATTAATTAATATACGCTTATCTTACGTTCTCTGTCTCACAGGTAAAATCAAGAACGATATATATTCAAATTATGAGAACATCGACCCAATGTTAGGCTCTAGAAACTCTCAGCTTCCAATCTTAGAGACGACACCACGGATAATTTACTCCTATATGGTATAAAAGAAAAGTTATAATACTTTCTCAACTCTGTTTGGGTTGTTTGGTTGCTTGAAAGTTACGAAATGTATGAAAGTTCAATAATAAAAAGATTGCACATGAACTACTGATTATAGAATACGAAATCTTTGTCACACAAAGCTTAGACTATGAATTTAAGTTATCTCCTTATTTCTCATCATAGCCATGGAACATATCAAAAGAAAAAAAATATTTGCTGAATTACATAAATAAAATATATCAAACTCAAAGTTCAATTAATAGGTAGTAGAGATGATTTAAATATAAAACTTGGAGTCTCAACGTAGTATTAGAGCGGAAATGATATTTGGCGGCGTGACCGTGGGCCACATGTCCGAACCCTATAAGCCCTTCCCCACCCCTCTCCCCTCCTCCTATTTGCTTGGGTCCGCCATTGTTGACCTGCCATTGGAGAGGGTCCACGTGGACCGCGGACCACATGTCCGAACCCCATAAGCCCTTCCCCATCCCTCCCCCCTCCTTCTATATATTTGCCTGGGTCCGCCGCTGTCGACCTGCCATTGGAGATGGTCCATGTGGACCGCGGGCCAAAACCGTCGTCAACGTAGCATCGTCGGGTTAGTAAGCACCTCAGCCGTAGTAGAAACAAATAAAATTTTCTTTCTTGGCGCAGAGATAATACTTGGAGTCTGAAAATTATTTCCAAATGCAACATAGAC
Source organism: Iris pallida (assembly GCA_029216955.1). Classification (NCBI taxonomy): domain Eukaryota; kingdom Viridiplantae; phylum Streptophyta; class Magnoliopsida; order Asparagales; family Iridaceae; genus Iris; species Iris pallida. The sequence continues at coordinate 1,396,474 of JANAVB010031819.1, read as the reverse complement.
AATAAATCATTGTATAAAATCCCTCATCACCGACAATTGTAGCCACAAACAAGTCCAAAACCGAATTTCTATAGGTATAGTCGAAAGCATTAGTAGGAAAACATAATTGCAAAATTCTTTATCTCATCGTATCCTATAGTCCCTCTCATCATAGTCCATAGTTGTCACGCCCCGATTCATAGAGTCATTTAATCACATAATTATCTCTTGGAATCGATCGTCCTCGCTTGGGCGTGATGCCGTACAAGTCTGGTGTTGCACTTGTACAAGGCAAATATGGTACATAATCGATAATCTTCAGATAGGAACACCTCGCAGCGGCAGAAGCAGACAAATTAAATTTAGTGAGGGCAATCTTTCTGATTGAATAGAAACATATCAGTTTCTTTATAGCAGCGGAGATAAAAGGATAACTTGTAGTCATACAGAGATATACAGAACTTTATTCTCTTTATTGATAATTAAAGAAGGGTACAAGACTTGTTGAAGTACAATGCTTACAATACATCTCACTTTACATTGGAAGCCAACAGAGCAATGCTACAAAGTTTACATTTGTTACTTGGATATATTGGATTACAACTCGATATACTGACTTGGCTTACAATCTCACTGGTACAACTGATTACAATGTTCCATACATTATGCCCTTTATAAACAGAAGACTTCATCTTGTGCAAGGAGAGCTTCTGTATGTCCAACAAATCTTCGATGCCGCGGAACCAATCAAGCCAATCTTCGTGTGTAGAATATCCCAAGCACAAGCACCTGCCCACAAAACGTGGGTCAGCACATCATCTATGTACTGGCAAGCAGAATCCAACCCACTCGCATAAACCAACATTTAAGTGATCATTTAAGCAAGCATTCATTAGAATGATCTTTCTATTTAGGGCCTAGCATCAGTTTACAGTTCATAGACAATAATCATAGTGAAGCATGTAAACATATTCATAGTAGCATTCATATGGACATATCATTTTAGCATTCTTGGTGTTATCATGCAAAGGCATCATTGAGGCATCGTTAACATTAACATCTTAAACATGTTATGACAATTCTCGCTTCAAGCATCACTTAGCATGTATCTTATGTTTGAGCAATGATCATAGCAAGGCATCTTTCTAGCATACTGAATTTAATATATTAAGCAGGTTCTCATATTGAAAGACTACGCATAGCATCATTTACTTGGCACGTTAAGCACGCAAGTTAAGCCAACACATATATTGAGTATATCACATTTAAGTGATTTCTTACCGATAGCCAACTCCCTTATACCTGCATAAAAATACATGATAATATGATATCCTTACTCTGTCTGCACAAAACATTCGTTAGCATGCATCCTGACTACATGGTCGTTGGTGAAACTGCACCATAAAGGACTTTCCAACGGGTATTACGACGCACCATTCCAGGGTAGGTTGCAAGCCTAGCCGAATGTCCCGTAATACCTCGTGCCACCATAGTACGACCAATGTTTCCTCCCGGGTCGAATCGGTCCCGGTGCCCCAGGTACCGTTCGAGGAAACTTACTCAGACTTGTACAAGTACGTCCATGACCATGCGAATGCGTGTCGACTCGATAACACAAATGCATGGTAAAGCAACTGAAAGTAAGCAGAGCCAACAGTTCAACATCTCATCTCAATCCCGAGCCGTGTTCAACGACTAATCATTACCATCATTCTACTTGGTGATCTCCATGATCCCAAGCCTCATCATTCTTCATTTATTGATTCATTGCACATTTCTTATAACATTCCTCTCAATGAGGAACCAATAACATTTCATTCATTTCAAAGGGACAAGCAGCTTTTTCCTTCATTTCATTGGGACAATTATTATTCATTTCATTGCTTATACAAAAACAGGCATCGTCTCATTTCTTTACAACAGTTGTATAGAGAGTACATGATTCAAGAGTCTTATTCAATTCTTTGTGTTAATAGCATAGCCAGTTCTTTTCTCATGTCTCATTCACGCAGCATCTCGATTATTCAAGTGATTCATTTATTTTATCAAGATTAAGCACAAGGGACATTATCAATTCATTCTCAGGCAACAAGTTACATTAGCAGTTCGAGTGTGATTCAATCAGCAGTTCAATATTCATGTCTTATTCATTTCAACAATTCTCAGCATAGGCATCTCTATTAATCAACAACTAAAACATGGAACATTTAGGGACAATTTATAGCATCACGTTATTCCATTTATTAAGCATGCAGGAATAAGGAGGAAGGAGGACAGTTCCACTTGCCTGCATAAAAGGTTCTTCTTATTCTGGTTGCACACATTCCCCCTAAGTGTAGCTCCACCAGCGAGCCACGTTCCAACACTTAATCCGTTCAGCCAGCTCAGAGAGACTGCATCAGTCTCAACTCTCTTGGTTCTCAACATTCTGATCCCATCCAACAAGCCAACCAAATGCCTCGTGCGGAGCGGGACATTACATAATATACTACTCAGAAAAAGTTTCGTCCTCGAAACTTAAGGAAACAACTCATCTACTAGATTCACTCAATCACAATGAGTTACTCATTCAGCTTCAATTCAACATTCATTTTAGCCCACTTGATCATTTCAAAATAGTTATCCAACTGTATCATTTTATTCCATCAACGATTCATTCCGTCTTTCTCTTTTCCAAATACTTGCAACTTTTCATTAATTCACCGACATTTTCCTTGTATTCTATCTTGGTCGCAACAAATCACTTCATTTGGATCCATACAAATATTTCAGGCGTCCCCAAAACATATGCATTTCAGCCAAAGTCCGTGCTAGTGCAATAAATTCTTCCAATAATGTTATCTCAGTCGCAACCTATCACTTCGGCTGGATCCATACACATATTTTAGGCGTCCCCAAAACATATGTACTTCAGCCAACTTCCATGATAGTATAATTCGATCAGCCACGGTATAACTCTCTTTCCCAAATCAGACTTAGCATCCATTCAATTGACTTATCACTTTATTCACTTGTCACAATCACTATCTTCCAGGCCACAACACTTTACATCATGGACAACTTGGTTAAGCTCTCTATCCGGGCATAATATTTCTAGCATTCAATCAAGGGTCTAATCTTAGAGCCAATCATATCAAGAGTCCACAACATGCAATTATATTCCTTTCCAAATCCAACAATATTTCTCACCGAGGCAATTCATCTTTTATAAAAGATACAATCCGACATCACCAACTATCGATTATCCGAGTCAGGGTATAATTCTATGTAACAGTCAAGGTTAACCCAGCTACCCGACTATAGATACCTATCCAACATTTCCGTCATGAGCAGTCAATTCTATCTCATATAATAATTCACTATTCGATACATACAACTCAAGTCTCATCCCATGATTCCATTTCCCACTATAGGCCGACACATAATCCTCAAGGGTGAACATCTCTAAGGTTCATATTGAAGCATATACTTACAACTTATCATTCTTAGATCATACTCATCACCATCTCTCGTTCAATGCCACAAGATCATTCTATGGGTCGCCAACGGCCATCTATTATTCGGTCCAGTCTCAATGGTTAGCTATACCGACAGCTATACCTAATCATTCAGGTGACTTCCCTAGAGTGGACGGCTACTAGGGATCATGCTAGTTTCTTTTTCTTAGGGCCAACAAGCAAACGACAGTTCTAAAAAACTCTACCCAAACCTATGGGTATCAACTCAGTCTGAATAATGAATCGCCAATTGGGCTAAGCCAGCAATTGGTAATTCATCAACTGGTCGCTAGGGTCAAGTCTATCTATCCAGGGTCTTCGAATCCGATATTCTTAACATAACTACGGAATCATACTATTCGATCCGTATGACAGAGTCACACCACCAAGTTATAAGCCAACAATCTATCTCCCAACCAACAGTCACATATACCGACATTATCCAACACGATTGCAATTCCTCAATCCTATTCTTTTCTTCAGTCATCAACATCTCATACGGACATTCTTAAATCTCATATTGCAAGGGTCGAGTAATTCATTCCATTCAATCCGACAATTCATGTATCAATTAACCATTCCCTATGCAACACAATTATTCAGGGTTGCTACTTGTTACTTTTCTAGTACAATTCAATTCCTCAGTATTCATGCACAGGTGCAACGACTATCCTTTGGTGATCAAGATGGGTTAACATCTATTACACCTTAGGGTCAAGGCACAGATTTCTAATATTCCCTTGATTCTTCGACAATATTTCTAAAACTTTTAGCTTAGCAACCAACATTGTATTAGCCACATATAATTTGCATCCAACCATTCAAAATCAATATTCAAATATTTTAAGCCACAACATTTTCTAGCCAAATCCATTTACCCATAGCATACTAACTGTCTTACCAGCCTGAATCATCACTCGACTAAATAATTTCTAACTAAGCCACCAGTTACAATTTTCGACAATCTCGCTACTCAATATCACAACACCGTCAAGGGACACTCGAGTCATCTAGCAACAATACATGACTCCCAGCTAAGTCTCGGTACTACCCAGTACCCACAGATAGTCTCATTGATATCCTATGGAAAGGGTCAACAACATCTCGTTTTGAGGTGGTAGAGGCAATATACCACTCAAAAACGAAGCCATCCTTAAACAATACCAACCCAATTCTATTCCGGACATTCGGGATCTATAATGATCACATTATTTAACCAACATCTCGGGGTCTCAATATCACAAGCCAACATTCTTAGGGTCTCGAAAGCACTTAGCAACACACATGAGTCAATTCACCAGTTTCGTTGAACTCATCCATCAATTACCCCATTCATAATTCATTTCCAACATCACATGCAATTCTCAACTTGTTACAGCATACATAGCCACTTTTCCTTATTTCCATAATTTCTAAACAGCACTCACAACATAGCATACTATGGCATCGAGTCATTGTTGGGTTATTTGTGTCCAAACCAACAACAATCATTTATTCAGGGGCATCACAATGTATATAGACTTATTGTATGGAACATCCAGTGAGCAGCCAAGAGGGTCGATGAACTTTCAGACACGAACAACGTAGGATGATGGTAGAACAACGACAGCATAATCGCGGAAGCAATCTTCAATTTAATCGCGGAAGCAACGTTGAGTGATCGCGGAAGCAACTTTGGTTAATCGTCGATGCAACTTTGATTTGAAACGAATCAAAGAAGAGACCAAGGACGTAAAGCCGTGCTCTGATACCAATTTGTCACGCCCCGATTCATAGAGTCATTTAATCACATAATTATCTCTTGGAATCGATCGTCCTCGCTTAGGCGTGATGCCGTACAAGTCTGGTTTTGCACTTGTACAAGGCAAATATGGTACATAATCGATAATCTTCAGAGAGGAACACCTCGCAGCGACAGAAGCAGACAAATTGAATTTAGTGAGGACAATCTTTCTGATTGAATAGAAACACATCAGTTTCTTTATAGCAGCGGAGATAAAAGGATAACTTGAAGTCATACAGAGATATACAGAACTTTATTCTCTTTATTGATAATTAAAGAAGAGTACAAGACTTGTTGAAGTACAATGCTTACAATACATCTCACTTTACATTGGAAGCCAACTGAGCAATGCTACAAAGTTTACATTTGTTACTTGGATATATTGGATTACAACTCGATATACTAACTTGGCTTACAATCTCACTGGTACAACTGATTATAATGTTCCATACATTATGCCCTTTATAAACAGAAGACTTCATCTTGTGCAAGGAGAGCTTCTGTATGCCCAACAAATCTTCGATGCCGCGGAACCAATCAAGCCAATCTTCGTGTGTAGAATATCCCAAGCACAAGCACCTGCCCACAAAACGTGGGTCATCACATCATCTATGTACTGGCAAGCAGAATCCAATCCACTCGCATAAACCAACATTTAAGTGATTATTTAAGCAAGCATTCATTAGAATGATCTTTCTATTTGGGGCCTAGCATCAGTTTACAGTTCATGGGCAATAATCATAGTGAAGCATGTAAACATATTCATAGTAGCATTCATATGGACATATCATTTTAGCATTCTTGGTGTTATCATGCAAAGGCATCATTGAGGCATCGTTAACATTAACATCTTAAACATGTTATGACAATTCTCGCTTCAAGCATCACTTAGCATGTATCTTATGTTTGAGCAATGATCATAGCAAGGCATCTTTCTAGCATACTGAATTTAATATATTAAGCAGGTTCTCATATTGAAAGACTACGCATAGCATCATTTACTTGGCACGTTAAGCACGCAAGTTAAGCCAACACATATATTGAGTATATCATATTTAAGTGATTTCTTACCGATAGCCAACTCCCTTGTACCTGCATAAAATACATGATAATATGATATCCTTACTCTGTCTGCACAAAACATTCGTTAGCATGCATCCTGACTACATGGTCGTTGGTGAAACTGCACCATAAAGGACTTTCCAACGGGTATTACGACGCACCATTCCAGGGTAGGTTGCAAGCCTAGCCGAATGTCCCGTAATACCTCGTGCCACCATAGCACGACCAATGTTTTCTCCCGGGTCGAATCGGTCCCGGTGCCCCAGGTACCGTTCGAGGAAACTTACTCAGACTTGTACAAGTACGTCCATGACCATGCGAATGCGTGTCGACTCGATAACACAAATGCATGGTAAAGCAACTGAAAGTAAGCAGAGCCAACAGTTCAACATCTCATCTCAATCCCGAGCCGTGTTCAACGACTAATCATTACCATCATTCTACTTGGTGATCTCCATGATCCCAAGCCTCATCATTCTTCATTTATTGATTCATTGCACATTTCTTATAACATTCCTCTCAATGAGGAACCAATAACATTTCATTCATTTCAAAGGGACAAACAGCTTTTTCCTTCATTTCATTGGGACAATTATTATTCATTTCATTGCTTATACAAAAACAGGCATCGTCTCATTTCTTTACAACAGTTGTATAGAGAGTACATGATTCAAGAGTCTTATTCAATTCTTTGTGTTAATAGCATAGCCAGTTCTTTTCTCATGTCTCATTCACGCAGCATCTCGATTATTCAAGTGATTCATTCATTTCATCAAGATTAAGCACAAGGGACATTATCAATTCATTCTCAGGCAACAAGTTACATTAGCAGTTCGAGTGTGATTCAATCAGCAGTTCAATATTCATGTCTTATTCATTTCAACAATTCTCAGCATAGGCATCTCTATTAATCAACAACTAAAATATGGAACATTTAGGGACAATTCATAGCATCACGTTATTCCATTTATTAAGCATGCAGGAATAAGGAGGAAGGAGGACAGTTTCACTTGCCTGCATAAAAGGTTCTTCTTATTCTGGTTGCACACATTCCCCCTAAGTGTAGCTCCACCAGCGAGCCACGTTCCAACACTTAATCCGTTCAGCCAGCTCAGAGAGACTGCATCAGTCTCAACTCTCTTGGTTCTCAACATTCTGATCCCATCCAACAAGCCAACCAAATGCCTCGTGCGGAGCGGGACATTACATAATATACCACTCAGAAAAAGTTTCGTCCTCGAAACTTAAGGAAACAACTCATCTACTAGATTCACTCAATCACAATGAGTTACTCATTCAGCTTCAATTCAACATTCATTTTAGCCCACTTGATCATTTCAAAATAGTTATCCAACTGTATCATTTTATTCCATCAACGATTCATTCCGTCTTTCTCTTTTCCAAATTCTTGCAACTTTTCATTAATTCACCGACATTTTCCTTGTATTCTATCTTGGTCGCAACAAATCACTTCATTTGGATCCATACACATATTTCAGGCGTCCCCAAAACATATGCATTTCAGCCAAAGTCCATGCTAGTGCAATAAATTCTTCCAATAATGTTATCTCAGTCGCAACCTATCACTTCGGCTGGATCCATACACATATTTTAGGCGTCCCCAAAACATATGTACTTCAGCCAACTTCCATGATAGTATAATTCGATCAGCCACGGTATAACTCTCTTTCCCAAATCAGACTTAGCATCCATTCAATTGACTTATCACTTTATTCACTTGTCACAATCACTATCTTCCAGGCCACAACACTTTACATCATGGACAACTTGGTTAAGCTCTCTATCCGGGCATAATATTTCTAGCATTCAATCAAGGGTCTAATCTTAGAGCCAATCATATCAAGAGTCCACAACATGCAATTATATTCCTTTCCAAATCCAACAATATTTCTCACCGAGGCAATTCATCTTTTCTAAAAGATACAATCCGACATCACCAACTATCGATTATCCGAGTCAGGGTATAATTCTATGTAACAGTCAAGATTAACCCAGCTACCCGACTATAGATACCTATCCAACATTCTCGTCATGAGCAGTCAATTCTATCTCATATAATAATTCACTATTCGATACATACAACTCAAGTCTCATCCCACGATTCCATTTCCCACTATAGGCCGACACATAATCCTCAAGGGTGAACATCTCTAAGGTTCATATTGAAGCATATACTTACAACTTATCATTCTTAGATCATACTCATCACCATCTCTCGTTCAATGCCACAAGATCATTCTATGGGTCGCCAACGGCCATCTATTATTCGGTCCAGTCTCAATGGTTAGCTATACCGACAGCTATACCTAATCATTCAGGTGACTTCCCTAGAGTGGACGGCTACTAGGGATCATGCTAGTTTCTTTTTCTTAGGGCCAACAAGCAAACGACAGTTCTAAGAAACTCTACCCAAACCTATGGGTATCAACTCAGTCTGAATAATGAATCGCCAATTGGGCTAAGCCAGCAATTGGTAATTCATCAACTGGTCGCTAGGGTCAAGTCTATCTATCCAGGGTCTTCGAATCCGATATTCTTAACATAACTACGGAATCATACTATTCGATCCGTATGACAGAGTCACACCACCAAGTTATAAGCCAACAATCTATCTCCCAACCAACAGTCACATATACCGACATTATCCAACACGATTGCAATTTCTCAATCCTATTCTTTTCTTCAGTCATCAACATCTCATACGGACATTCTTAAATCTCATATTGCAAGGGTCGAGTAATTCATTCCATTCAATCCGACAATTCATGTATCAATTAACCATTCCCTATGCAACACAATTATTCAGGGTTGCTACTTGTTACTTTTCTAGTACAATTCAATTCCTCAGTATTCATGCACAGGTGCAACGACTATCCTTTGGTGATCAAGATGGGTTAACATCTATTACACCTTAGGGTCAAGGCACAGATTTCTAATATTCCCTTGATTCTTCGACAATATTTCTAAAACTTTTAGCTTAGCAACCAACATTGTATTAGCCACATATAATTTGCATCCAACCATTCAAAATCAATATTCAAATATTTTAAGCCACAACATTTTCTAGCCAAATCCATTTACCCATAGCATACTAACTGTCTTACCAGCCTGAATCATCACTCGACTAAATAATTTCTAACTAAGCCACCAGTTACAATTTCCGACAATCTCGCTACTCAATATCACAACACCGTCAAGGGACACTCGAGTCATCTAGCAACAATACATGACTCCCAGCTAAGTCTCGGTACTACCCAGTACCCACAGATAGTCTCATTGATATCCTATGGAAAGGGTCAACAACATCTCGTTTTGAGGTGGTAGAGGCAATATACCACTCAAAAACGAAGCCATCCTTAAACAATACCAACCCAATTCTATTCCGGACATTCGGGATCTATAATGATCACATTATTTAACCAACATCTCGGGGTCTCAATATCACAAGCCAACATTCTTAGGGTCTCGAAAGCACTTAGCAACACACATGAGTCAATTCACCAGTTTCGTTGAACTCATCCATCAATTACCCCATTCATAATTCATTTCCAACATCACATGCAATTCTCAACTTGTTACAGCATACATAGCCACTTTTCCTTATTTCCATAATTTCTAAACAGCACTCACAACATAGCATACTATGGCATCGAGTCATTGTTGGGTTATTTGTGTCCAAACCAACAACAATCATTTATTCAGGGGTATCACAATGTATATAGACTTATTGTATGGAACATCCAGTGAGCAGCCAAGAGGGTCGATGAACTTTCAGACACGAACAACGTAGGATGATGGTAGAACAACGACAGCATAATCGCGGAAGCAATCTTCAATTTAATCGCGGAAGCAACGTTGAGTGATCGCGGAAGCAACTTTGGTTAATCGTCGATGCAACTTTGATTTGAAACGAATCAAAGAAGAGACCAAGGACGTAAAGCCGTGCTCTGATACCAATTTGTCACGCCCCGATTCATAGAGTCATTTAATCACATAATTATCTCTTGGAATCGATCGTCCTCGCTTAGGCGTGATGCCGTACAAGTCTGGTGTTGCACTTGTACAAGGCAAATATGGTACATAATCGATAATCTTCAGAGAGGAACACCTCGCAGCGACAGAAGCAGACAAATTGAATTTAGTGAGGACAATCTTTCTGATTGAATAGAAACACATCAGTTTCTTTATAGCAGCGGAGATAAAAGGATAACTTGAAGTCATACAGAGATATACAGAACTTTATTCTCTTTATTGATAATTAAAGAAGAGTACAAGACTTGTTGAAGTACAATGCTTACAATACATCTCACTTTACATTAGAAGCCAACTGAGCAATGCTACAAAGTTTACATTTGTTACTTGGATATATTGGATTACAACTCGATATACTGACTTGGCTTACAATCTCACTGGTACAACTGATTATAATGTTCCATACATTATGCCCTTTATAAACAGAAGACTTCATCTTGTGCAAGGAGAGCTTCTGTATGCCCAACAAATCTTCGATGCCGCGGAACCAATCAAGCCAATCTTCGTGTGTAGAATATCCCAAGCACAAGCACCTGCCCATAAAACGTGGGTCAGCACATCATCTATGTACTGGCAAGCAGAATCCAACCCACTCGCATAAACCAACATTTAAGTGATTATTTAAGCAAGCATTCATTAGAATGATCTTTCTATTTGGGGCCTAGCATCAGTTTACAGTTCATGGGCAATAATCATAGTGAAGCATGTAAACATATTCATAGTAGCATTCATATGGACATATCATTTTAGCATTCTTGGTGTTATCATGCAAAGGCATCATTGAGGCATCGTTAACATTAACATCTTAAACATGTTATGACAATTCTCGCTTCAAGCATCACTTAGCATGTATCTTATGTTTGAGCAATGATCATAGCAAGGCATCTTTCTAGCATACTGAATTTAATATATTAAGCAGGTTCTCATATTGAAAGACTACGCATAGCATCATTTACTTGGCATGTTAAGCACGCAAGTTAAGCCAACACATATATTGAGTATATCACATTTAAGTGATTTCTTACCGATAGCCAACTCCCTTGTACCTGCATAAAAATACATGATAATATGATATCCTTACTCTGTCTGCACAAAACATTCGTTAGCATGCATCCTGACTACATGGTCGTTGGTGAAACTGCACCATAAAGGACTTTCCAACGGGTATTACGACGCACCATTCCAGGGTAGGTTGCAAGCCTAGCCGAATGTCCCGTAATACCTCGTGCCACCATAGCACGACCAATGTTTTCTCCCGGGTCGAATCGGTCCCGGTGCCCCAGGTACCGTTTGTCACGACCCGTTACCCAAATTGTTGGGCCGGGCCGAGCCATGTCCAGCCTACGCTTAAGATAAAGCGCAGTAAGCTGTTCTAGACAGTCAGGTAATAATGATAAATGTGCTAATAATTAAGATAGTTTAAGAATGATCACAACACAGCTTCTATATAGATGAAAAACTACTAAGTTTGATAATAATACAAACCAAAATGTAAGACTGGAGACAAGGTCCAGTTTAAAGGTACAAACAGCAACTGTGATAATAACCAAACACTAAGTCAAACTAAGCAGCTAAGCAGGATTCCCTGCTGGAATATCCTCAACTGGAGCTCCATAGTACGGGTCACAAAGCATTTCTTCCTCGGTCAAAATACCTACAACGTTATCCTGTCAGGACGGGAGCAAGTACAACCTCTACTACTAAAGTACTGAATGTATAATGCAAGAGATGTACAACAGGAACATGGTATGATAAGACTGAAAAATAGACATACTGGAATCAGGGTAAATCATATAAAGCGGAAAATCATGGTATATCTTGATTATCATTTTAAGACACTCTTGTCAATTGTGGCATGTGTACATTATGTATTAAAACTGGAGCTGGTATGAGATCGGTCAATAAGTGCTATGCTAGTTTACTGCAATGTACGTATGTACATTCCACAAGTCCAGAAACTACATTGTTAGTTTACTGCAATGTACGTAAGTACATTCCACAAGTCCAGAAACTACATTCTCAGTTTACTGCAATGTACGTATGTACATTCCACAAGTCCAGAAACCGCACTGCTAGTTTACTGCAATGTACGTGAGTACATTCCACAAGTCCAGAAACTACACGATTAGTATACTGCAATGTAAGTGAGTACATTCCACGAGTCCAGTAACTATACTATCAACTCTCTCATAACCCAGTAATCATCATGTAAAAGATACGGGAAATAGTGTAAAGCATGGTGGAAACTGGCAATAGTATGAAACATGTTATGATTTGACTTGCTACTCCAAGGATCAGCATTCACATGGGTTGATTAACATTCTTTTATCACATAACAGTGTTTTAACATGTACAATTAACAAAAGACTTGCAACTGGATTAATGGTAATTTACAAGGTTGTCACATGTACTTAACATTAAAAGACAGTAAATGAGTTTGTAGATGTACTTGCCTCTAGCAAAACAAGCTGCGATAAAAGTGCTATGGATGTCTGGTAACTCGTCACTGTAGAAATACATACAATAACTTAGCTTTACACTAAGCTAAAACACTAGGACACTAATCTGGTGCGATACGACTTGTGATTGGGCACTTAGCCAAAATAATGACTTGGCCTAGGAGACCAATGTGGGGTGACACACTATGTTAACTAACTTTCTAGGGTCTTTACACTAGTGAGGGGTGGGGTTCAACACGACTAAAACTCCAAATAACACAAAAAGCTACAAGTCGTAATTAATCAATAAATAAATCAGAAGATCATTGTGTTCCAACAATTTTTAAAGTAGACAAAAAGCCTAGTTTTGCATAAAACAAAGTACCAAAACGATCCTTACTAACTATAGAAATTTATTATAATTTTTCTGGGATTTATTAACCAGTACAAATATTTTATAAAAATCAGTTTTCCTAAGTATACAGAAAGTGAGTTTTGGTTTCATATGCCAAACTAGAGGCAAAACAGTAAATTAATTACTACAAAAATTATACTAAATTAGCCAACTTAACAAAGTATCTAAAAACTATTTTTCCATAATTTTAGCAATACTCTAAGTATTTTTAGAAAATCATAAAACAGCTATGTACAATAATAATTAATTATCTGCGTATTTTGTCCATGTATATAATTTGAACCAAAGTTCAAATACAGGACCCAAGGCCATGAATCAAGTCCAATATGACTTGTACAGGTCTTGAATGTGTGAAAACACATTTGAGCCCAAATACCCATGCTAGGTTTGGACATCAAAATGGTTGCAGTAATTTAAATACAATAAAAATACTAGTTGGTAATAGTGCAAAATATTTATTATTATTTTAATAAGGTAAATTTTATATAAAAGAATATTTACATACCTATGCCAAAAGTACATATATATATACACAAGAAAATACTTAATTTGTAAAGTATATATATATATAATAATATATATACATAGACAAGAAAATATATATACATATACATATGTGTATATATATATATATAAATAAATACTAACATATATACATAGAATTTACTAACCATAAAATATATATACATATATACATATACTGTTAAAACAGTATATATATACATATATATTAGTATATACATATATATATATATATACATATATATATATATATAAACAATAAAAGAAAAGAAAAAAGAAAAAGAAAAAGAAAAAGAAAACAGAAGGAAAGAAAGGGGGGGGCTCGAACTCAGCCCAGCAGCGGGGGGGGGTTTTAAGAAATGCGCGCTGGCCAGTGGGCCAGCTCGTGCTTCGTGTTAGGGGTAGGGTTGGGTTAGTTTTATTAGGTTTTAAATGATTTAAATGATAAAAAAAAAAATATACCACAGTCCTGTGTCCGGACAGTTAGGGACACAGGGTTTCTCGTGTCCGTGCTACGCACGACACGCACAGGTCGAGTTCTACGTGTCCAGACTCACCACTATGTTGCTCGTGTCCAGGCGAACGCTACGCGCGAGTTCGAGACACGCACGACACGAAGTTGGGACTGCAACTTACGTGTCCGAGGTTTGAGGGGAGTTTCGAGGCGGCGAACGGCGAGGAACGGCGTCGGGATGGTAGCGCTCCGGTGGCGCTGCGCCCAGCACGTCAGGGCGAACCGATTGGTGGTGGTGGTTCACGGCGAGGTCGTCGGGATGGGGAGAACGGGGTTCGTCGGAGCTAGGGTTCCGGCGAGGGTGATTGGGGAAGAAGAGAGTCAGGACGGGGTCGTGGTGGTTCTGGGCGGTGTGGGGTGATTCTGGCCGTCGAGGGGGGTCTTTATATAGGGTCTATGGGCGGTGGGAAGTCGGTCGGGACGTGGGGGGGGGCAGCTGGCCGGTCGTCGGCAGCTGTCCGGTCGTCGGGGGGGGGGGGGGTGATTTGGTAATTTGCACAAAAGCCCCTATAGTTTAGGAATTTACACTAAGGCCCCTTACAGAATTAAATGCAAAAAGAAATTTGCATTCCATACATTACAACAATTTAATAATTGCAAACTGTTATAAAACAATTTAAATAATTACAAATCTGTATTAAAACAATTCTAATAATTGCAAATTGATATTAAAATAATTCTAAAAATTACAAAGTGATATTAAAACAATTCAGCAAATTGCAAAATGATATTAAAACAATTTAAAAAATTACAAATCAATATTTTTGTATTAAAAACTCATTTAAAAATCATTTAAAAATTCTAGAAAAATTCATAAAAATCCTAATAATTATTTTAAGGCTAAAATTAACATTAATAATTAATTAGCACTAATTAAAAAAAATTTGAAAATCAGGGGCTTACACCGTTCGAGGAAACTTACTCAGACTTATACAAGTACGTCCATGACCATGCGAATGCGTGTCGACTCGATAACACAAATGCATGGTAAAGCAACTGAAAGTAAGCAGAGCCAACAGTTCAACATCTCATCTCAATCCCGAGCCGTGTTCAACGACTAATCATTACCATCATTCTACTTGGTGATCTCCATGATCCCAAGCCTCATCATTCTTCATTTATTGATTCATTGCACATTTCTTATAACATTCCTCTCAATGAGGAACCAATAACATTTCATTCATTTCAAAGGGACAAGCAGCTTTTTCCTTCATTTCATTGGGACAATTATTATTCATTTCATTGCTTATACAAAAACAGGCATCGTCTCATTTCTTTACAACAGTTGTATAGAGAGTACATGATTCAAGAGTCTTATTCAATTCTTTGTGTTAATAGCATAGCCAGTTCTTTTCTCATGTCTCATTCACGCAGCATCTCGATTATTCAAGTGATTCATTCATTTCATCAAAATTAAGCACAAGGGACATTATCAATTCATTCTCAGGCAACAAGTTACATTAGCAGTTCGAGTGTGATTCAATCAGCAGTTCAATATTCATGTCTTATTCATTTCAACAATTCTCAGCATAGGCATATCTATTAATCAACAACTAAAACATGGAACATTTAGGGATAATTCATAGCATCACGTTATTCCATTTATTAAGCATGCAGTAATAAGGAGGAAGGGGGACAGTTCCACTTGCCTGCATAAAAGGTTTTTCTTATTCTGGTTGCACACATTCCCCCTAAGCGTAGCTCCACCAGCGAGCCACGTTCCAACACTTAATCCGTCCAGCCAGCTCAGAAAGACTGTATCAGTCTCAACTCTCTTGGTTCTCAACATTCTGATCCCATCCAACAAGCCAACCAAATGCCTCGTGCGGAGCGGGGCATTACAATAGTCACTATATTATGTAATGTGTATTCGAAACCCCATCCATGAAAATGTGGAGAAAAAGAGCAATTTTCTTGCAACAGAAAATCCATTCATGAAAATGTGGGGGAAAAAATTGCATAATATACGTTGCTAACATGTACTCGAATATCGCTACACGTATCAGCTAAACATGGATAGCGACATATTAACAACGTATATGCGTCACTATATTTGGAAGTATAGTGACGTCCATGCATGTCGTCGAACATCGCTAATTTAGTAGCAAGTGCTCTATAATGTTATCCAACGTTACTAAGCCTGCAAGAACAACCCCAACCTAGAAAAAAAAATAAAAAAATTCCCGGACGGATCCGACCCTGATAGGCTGATACTGTCGAAACTTACAACCTAACCCGCTAAACCTAACATTTTGTTCCCATTTGAAACTTTTGGTTGAGAATGCTAGCTAGGATTTCATTGGCAGTATCCTAACCAACATGATCACATCACTTGAAACCTTTTGTTAACGTTTTGTGTTCCGTTAGAAGAATGCGACGCTTACACCCATACGCATCCAATCTCAGTCGCCTGAATTTTAGAGCCGCCAAGAGGGACTAAATGACGTCATTTGAATATTTTCCATATCCCACCCACATCCTTCGAAATATTAGGGTTATTTAGTAATAGGGACTCATATAATATGTGATATTAGGATGAGATATTTAGCAAATGTTCTCATTCAAAATACAGTAGTAGTGGCTTACAGACCGCGGGTTAAATCACGGGACACGTGTCTGGGTCCGATTGATCGGAATTTTATTGCCTATGTTAACGATGGTAGTGATGTCATCGGATTTGGTCCGACCAATCAGGACCAGACACGTGTCATTTTTTTTTTTCCGGTTTCGGTGTCCGTCTGGCTAATAATTACTATTCTTCAAAATATAGAAAATAGCATATATTCCACTATTTAAAAAACTATCAAATGTCTCAATTTTTTTGTAAATCAGCCAAAATTTTGGTTAAATAGTGGAGGTATATCTTAAAATTTTATTTGTTCCATATAATGGAATGGAACATTTGCTAGTTTAAAAAAAGAGGGGAATATATGTTAGTTTCTATATTTTGAATGAGAGCATTTACTAAAATATTCCTATAGGATTTGGTTCTCCAAGGGTCACCATGGCTCAAAATTGATAACATGAACAATAAAAATTAGACCAGAACTCTAATACCAAACAATTTGGAGACTCAAATTCTAATATCACATATTACATGAGACCATATTACTAAATAATCCAAAATATTATTAGTAGTGGTCTGCTCCATTTCCGTATTTATATAGTTAGATAAATGTATAGTGCTTAAACAATAAAAGATCGATCCTTGTCACTCTGATTTCCACAATTATATATGATTTTTTTTGTCACCATCATATAGTTGTGTTTAATCAGACATTTATTGAATGAGAGATTTACATAAATTCTATGAATTATTTTAGATATATGAATTTTTTAGATGAGTTGATCTCTAATTTGAGGAAACTTACAATGCTGTGCAGTGAAACTTCATCTACTTTTCTTGAAATGTAAATGAGATTCCTAGAGTATTTTTTCTCCCCGACAAGTGAGGATCCAGTATTTGGATGTTATCACGGATAAGTAATATAATTATCAAACAATCCCCAAATTATAAAATTATTAATTTAATTACCAAAAACTTTCTAAAAAAAGAAAGGGAAAAAAGAGGAATGTCCAAGGATCTCGAGCCTTCACAACAACGACCCGGACCTTACCCCAAACAGCCCTCATTTTTCTTCTCTTTTTTTTGAAGAGGCCTTCTTCTTCTGTCCCACCGGAGCCGATCTCCTCCAGATCCGGGCACGGCCTCACCGTCTGCTACGTCACGGCTCTAGGCTCTCAGATCTGGGTCCAGATCCGCCTTCCTTGAAGTCGCAGCAGCGGCGGCGGCAGCGTCGTCGTCGTCATCCCCAGCGGCAGGGTCGTCGTCGACTCCAGCGACGGCGCCGGCGTCCCCAGCCGCGTCGTCGTCGTCCGCGGGGAGTACCGCTCCCTCGGCCAGATCCTTCGACCACCACCGTCGGGTCTTCACTTGCGGGAGAGTTACAGTAAAAATTTGATAGAAGTGAGGGGGAAAAGAAAAGCAGGGAGACAGCAACTCTGCACTATCAGAATTTTCCACCTCGTCCTCACTTTCGACGTCCATCAAAACGCGGCAACTAGATTCACCTCCAGTGAACCGTGGCAGAAATTCTGTTTTTCACCTTACTTTCTTCACTCCACTCTCTCCAATCGCATACCAAACAGGCCCTAATACAAGTAAGAATTATTATGATGTCTGCATTATGCAATCTAGCTTTTAAAAACTGTTTGCAAGAAGATACAAGCGACGAGTTGGTGGATGCACAAATAATCTTATTCCAATCAAGACTTTAGGAACATGTAACACTCATTTTCACAGTGATCAATTAGAATAGGTCATCAGTGATATAAGAACTTTGATTAAAAAAAGAAAGTAAAATTAATGTGCAAGTATAATTAATGTAGCTTCTTTTATTGAGTAGTCAATCGAGGTGGCCTTAATTAAAAAATAGCTCATGTGATACAACCGTTCAAGTGGAAGTTTTTAACCGGATACAAGTGTCATTTTATAAGATGGTGGTGTCAGAAAGCACAGAAAGAGTCAGCAGCCTCCTCAAGCAATCAACAACCATTAATTTTAGACCATTTAGCTTACAACTTAGTTGCAATCGTTTATGTGACAGTTTTTAATTTGGTCCCTCCTTCCATGTAAGATAGAAGAGGAGAGGGATTCCAATTAAAAACTTCCACTCAAACAGTTGTAAGCGAATTGTAAGTCCAATGATTATAAATTTAGTATTTTTGTTAATTTTAGGATGGTGTTATTGATATGTCTAAAATGCCATCATATACTTTTTTTAAAAATTTTCTATCATTCTAATTTCAAATATATTCATGCATTAAATATGACATTAATTTGTGCAGGCATGGAAGGAATAATGTATAATGATATTTTAGGAGTGACAATAGTTTTAATACATGTGACAAATTTGAAATTTGAATGTTAGAAAATTGAAATAATTAGCGTTTAGACCCTGTATTTTATACTGGTTTAGAGTTCAAACCCTCACATGTCCAATTAAAGAGTTTAGACCATGGAGTTTTATTTTTTCCATTATACCCTCCCTAATGTATATATAAAAATTTCAGATGTAAGGGTATAATAGGAAAAAAAGAAACACAAAATATAAATATATGGTCTAAACTCTCTAATTGGACATGTTAGACTTAAACTCTAAACTGTTATAAAATTCAGGGTCTAAACACTAATTAGCCCTAGAAAATTTAAAAAAAGTACATGATAATATTTTATGAGTGCCAATAACGACATCCTAATTTTAACCTTCTCCTAATTTGCACTTAAACCTTCAAATTTTATGATTTTCACAACGATGATAAATACAAGGGATATTCAGTTTTAGTGTCTCACATATACATAGATATTAGGATTTGGGTCTCGAAATTGACCGAAGTTTGAGTTTCGAAATCACTGTTCACGTATTCCAATGAACAGTGATTTCGAGACCCAAATCTTAACATAGATCAATTTTGAGACCCAAAATCTAATATCCATATATATGAGACCATAAAACTAAATAACCCTAAGGGTGCGTTTGATTGCAAGGTGGAAAATACATGGAAAAGAAATTAATTCTATGGAATTTTTAAAAAAATTCATGGAAAACTTAATTTGGGTGTTTGATTGCCATTATTTTCCTAGAAAAATAGTTATTTTTCATGGAAAATAATATTTTCCTATGGGTTGGACAAATTTTATTTTCCATAATTTTAGATGAAAATATGAAAAATAATATTTTTGAAAAATAATTCCATGAAAAATATAAACTATCAAACACTGCAATTGGTGTAAAATTTGTGATAAAAATATTTTACATGGAAAAAAAATCCAATCAAACACAGCATAAATATAAGGGATAATTTAGCAAATACCCTCATTCCAAATGTTAAAACTAGCATATACCCTCACTATTTATTTTATTTAGCAAATACCCCCACTCCTATGTAAAAGAGTGGGGGTATATCTTAAATTTTTATTATTTTATATCAAAAAATGGGGGTATTTGTTAGATAAATAAAATAGTGGGGGTATATGCTAATTTCAACATTTAGAATGGGGGCATTTGCTAAATTATCCCTAAATATAATGGTCCCATGGCAACAAAATATTTTGTCAGGAAAAGTTGACCCGTACCAAATAAGTACTGACCTCGGTATTACCTCGAAGAGAGGTTTGGTAAAATGTATAGGATGATAGTAAGATAATAAGTTTTAGGCTTAATTGCTACTTGATACTCTCAACTATTATCATTTTTTAACTTTGTACCCTAAACTTTTTTTTGTAACAACTTGATACCCGGATATTATTTTGGACAAAAATGCCCCTACCCTTAACCTCCCTCCTCCCTGCTCGCTTCGTCCCCCCCCCCCCCCCCCCCCCTCCCTCTGCTAGCTCCGGCCGCCCACCCGCATGCTAGCTCCCCCCCCCCCCCCCCCCCCCCCACCCACCCCTCCCTCCTGCTCGCTTCAGGCCATCCCCATCCCCCCTCGCTCCGGCCGTCCGTCCGCTCCCGCCTCTCCCCTAGGGCTCGGCAGCGGGAGGAGGGGGGGCTGGGAAGGGGGGTGCGGGGCGGGAGGCGGGGCAGGGGTTGGCCCGGAAGCGAAGAGGGGGGGGTTCGGCCGGAGCTAGCAGGGGGGAGGGGGGTAGAGGGAGGGAAGGGATAATGACATTTTGGGATTTTTTTTAAATGTTAGGTATTAAGTTGAAAAAAAAAAATAGTTGAGGTATCAAGTTGTTACGAAAAAAAGTTTAGGGTACAAAGTTGAAAAACGGTAATAGTTGAGGATATCAAGTAGCAATTAAGCCTAAGGTTTAATATTTCAGAAAGCTCCGTTCATTGTAGTTGAGATTGCACATGGAAATGACACGCAGTAACAACTCCAAATTTACTATAGTCATATAAATATACGAGATATTGACTATAAAAAATTTATTTTCCATTACAAACTGCAACATTTGTAAAAAAAAAAAAAATTACGTGTAAGTGCATAGTAATTAATAAGCCCACAGATATATTTTACCGGAAAGGAATAATAACATCAGCTTTTAAAAGACTAATTATATGGGCACAGTCAAAAGTGATTGGGACTAGTCTATTTTTTCAATTTTTCTGACAGTCCAGTCTGTAGTTTCTAACAAGGACTGTCAGGATCTAAAGATTGAACTGCCAGAAAAATGGACAGTCCTAGAACTGATACAATAGGATAGCTCCGATCACTTTTGGCTTGTGCCCCCATATAATTTGCCTTTTAAATCCCATAAATCACAGCATTAAACAATCTTTCCAACTCCTCCAACCCCACAGACTCAGAAAAGAGAGAGAGAGAGAGGGGACACACTGACACAGAGCGAAAGAAAAGAACAAAAGCAGTCCCCCCTAGAGAATACTGAACAACAGTGGTCATCAAAACAAGTAAAGGAGCTTTCTTTCTGTTGCCAATGGCCAAGACTCACTGAAGAAGAAGAAGAAGAAGAAGAAGGTACGAGAAGATGAAGATGGCTAGAGAAGCAAATGGAGGAGGAGGAGAAGAAGAAGTTGGGAACACCATTGTGGTCGGAGTCAAGATGGACCAGCAGAGCAAGGAGATCCTCACCTGGGCCTTGATCAAGATTGCGCAGCCGGGGGACCGAGTCGTTGCGCTCAACGTCCTCCCTTCCTCTTCTTCTTCAGCAGCACCAGGTGCCAATTCTGCTCCCAAAGATCCCTCCTTTTTGCTGTTTTCCTCGTTCTCTGACAGTTTTCGTTCAGACCCAGCTGGGAAATCGCAGTCCCCGTCCGGTGGCGACGGCCTGGAGTCGATGCTCGCAGTCTACGAAGGCTTCTGCAACTTAAAGCAGGTGTCTTTGCCAACAAAGACTCGATCTTTTTGCAAAAAAAAAAAAGAGGATTTTTTTTGGGAGGGAATTTTTACATTGTTTTTTTGTGTGTGGCAATTTAGATTGATTTGAAGCTGAAGGTGTGCAAGGGTTCGTCAATGAGGAGGATTCTGGTCAGGGAAGTGACCTCCTTTGGGGCTACTCAGCTGATTCTCGGGGCTACCAAGACCAGGAGCACCATTGGGTTAGCCTCCTTCTTTGCATTTCTTGGTGGTGGTTATTTCAAAGGAGGGTGAGTGGATTTTAATGGTTATGAGTACTTTGACAGGCCTTCGTCGACATCGGTAGCGAAGTATTGCGCGAAGAAACTGCCGAGGAATTGCTCGGTGGTCGCGGTGTGCAATGGCAAGATTGTGTTCCAGAGAGAGGCAACAGGTTGTTATTGAATTCTTGGTTTCCTACCTACTCGAAAACCCGATGAGAAAGTGACCTCTTTTTTGTTGAATACAGAGAGCAACAGGGACAATGGTTCTAGTTGCATAGCCGAATCGGAATGTGTCAATGTCGAATCGTTCATTGCTTCATCGGAGCCGAACTGTGTAATTTGTGCTAGTCCTTCTGTACCCCCAAAATCGGATGAATTGAAGGGAACAGTCGAGAGTGCAGAGGCTCCTTCAACGTCCTCAGACTCGCCTAGGATGAGAAGACTGCTGGAGACGAGACCGGGCTGGTCGCTCCTACGCAGGTCGGTGTTGACCCAAGAGCCGCCAAAGGTGTCGATGGTTCAGTGGGCAATGCAGCTCCCGGCACGGTACAGCACCTCTTCGTTAGTACACCCCAACCGCAAACACAAGAAGACCAACTCGACAGACACGTGTAGTCTCAACGGAGAGAGAGAGTCGTCCAGTCCCTCCCTTGCAGTCCACGACGAAGAAAGCAGAGCTACGAAGGAGATGGAGTCTCTCCGAAAGAAGTACTCACCGATTTCTCAATCCTTTAGCTACAAGGAACTTGTGGATGCAACCTCCAATTTTTCATCAGGTTAGCTTCCCACCTCTTTCATTCTGTGTTGATTTGCCTTCTAATTCTTGGTTAAAATTGTGCAATCCAGATAATTTGATTGGGAAGGGAGGCAGTAGCCGGGTTTACAAGGGTTGCTCAGTCGACGGAAAGCAATTGGCAGTGAAGATACTGAAGCCATCTGAAGATGCAGTTAAAGAGTTCGTCGCGGAGATTGAGATCCTCACGACCTTGAATCATAAGAACATTGTTTCGATCTGTGGGTTCTGTTTCGAGAAGGATCATCTCATATTGGTGTATGAATACTTGTCTAAAGGTTGCTTAGAAGAAAACCTTCATGGTGAGCAATACATTTCTTACCATTCTTCAAACCATATAATGCTAATTCCTCAGTAATCACTTACATTAGGTGTCAAAGAGGACGAGAGTTCTATCGGCTGGGCTGAGAGATATCAGGTGGCGATTGGCGTAGCGCAGGCGCTAGACTATCTACACGATAGTAGCCGACCTCAGCCTGTGATACACAAGGATGTGAAGTCATCCAACATCCTCATCTCTGATGATTTTGAGCCTAAGGTTTGAATTTACTGAACTAAAATGCTATGAACATGTAGAACTACCATTTTCTTTATATACCTTATCGTTCATACTTCTCTTCTTGATGATACGGTTCAGTTATCCGATTTTGGCCTTGCTACATGGGCATCGGCTTCACAGTCACTTAGTTCGTGCAGTGACGTTGCAGGAACATTCGGGTTTGTACAATATTTGAGCACTTGCTTATATGTCGATAATGAAAGAGGCTTGTTTTGAACTTGTATGTCTGTTGTATGTCTGCGTAACAGGTACTTGGCTCCTGAGTACTTCATGTTTGGGAGGGTTAATGAAAAGATTGACGTCTACGCCTATGGTGTCGTGCTTCTTGAGCTTCTTTCAGGGAAGAAGCCTATCAGTGCAGGGGGCTCTCACGGCCAGAAGAGCCTTGTATTGTGGGCAAGTCCCTTACCATTTCTCTTTTAAGAGCCTTCTTGCAGGACCCTTTTTCAAAGCCTTAACTTGCAGACTGTCCCAAGTTTTATTCTATTTGTTTAGGAATGTCCCAAGTTTTATTCTATTTGTTTAGGAAATTACTAAGGGCAACACACAAAGGGATAGGGCTATCACATTATTTAAAAATATGGTTATTTTTTTATATCCAAATTACCCTTCAAAAATGTTAGGCACAACACATTATTTCAAACACCCAAGTCACACAACTTCCTCTTCCTGGTAACTAACCTCTTCTGTCAATCCTAACTGTTAGGACTCACAGAATTCTGCCACTCCTAGGACAAAGAGATATATATATCCCTGTCCTAGGACTGAGGAGTCCTTCCCAACTTGAGTTCTAAAATTTGTTGACAGTCATAGGACAAAGAGTTATATATATCTCTGTTCTAGTACTGCCAGGATTCTGGAACTGCCAGAATCTTGAAAGTCCTCCGTCGTCCCCAATCCGATTTCTAAAGTTTGCAAACCCTTATAATGGGTTCAAAACCACCTTGTGTTTGAATTTGGAAGAGGAAGAGGAAGTTGTGTGAGAGGAAGAGGATTGGGTATTTGAAATAGTGCGTTGTTCCTTAACAAATTGTTACCCTACCACTTTTATCGTCCCTAGCACTTTTGGTGCTTCCCTTAGTAATTTATGCTGTACTTCTTCAACAATACTTGCTGTATCACAGAAAATTTGATTCATGGACCTTCTTTGCAGGCAAAGCCAATTCTACAAGGTGGAAAACCTAAGGAACTGGTAGATCCATGCTTATCTGATAAATATGATGATGATCAGATGGAAAGGATGATTCTCGCTGCTTCCCTGTGCATTAGGAGGGCTGCTCGATCTCGACCCAGAATGGCCCAAGTAAGACTGCCATTTATCTAGCAGACCTCACTATTCTATACTAAATTAACATGTCTTTTGAACACTAGTCAGGGATGAGGTTTCCTTGGAGCATGAATCTCATGTTGTGGCACCGCTCTAAGCTTGTGCGACCAAACATATTAAACTAACTAAATTACTATGTTCCCATTTGGATTGGTTCCACATCCTCCACAAACTCATCTATCTCATCCTCCGAAGATTGGTAGTGTGTAGGGTACAATTCCTCCTCTAAAGCTATTAACGTAAATATCTTCAATCAGTAGTGAGCAAAATAAACATGAAAGAAAACACACTGAACACTTAAACCACCATGTGACTCTAGAAAGATAAGTGAGCAACGTAAACATGAAAGAAAGTACACTGAACACTAATACCATCATGTGACTCTAGAAAGATGAGTCATATATTGTTTAGTACCTTTATAATTTATATCCTTAACCAAAATGAAATAAATTAAAACTTCGGATCTATGTTGTAATGGGCGCTAGGCGAAGCGACATGCCACCAGCCTCGCCTAGGCGCGTCTGGGCGTCCGTCCAGGATCCGCTGTTCTTAAATCAATTTTTTTTGCATTTATGTATACAATAAATATGTAGTATAACGAATAAGCAATAAACATTAACCAATAAGCATAAAAGTAATATAAGAAGCAAAAAATATGAAATAACCAATGTTTAACGTCAAGTAAAGATACTAAGCATAATTGGGCAGCCCTTGGCGACCCTAGGCAGGTCTTTTTTTCCACTTGGCGACCCTAGGCAGGCGCCTAGGCATGCTTAGGCGAGCGTCCCCTCACCTAGGGAAATTTTCTCCAGGTCGAAGCGAGTCCTCTCCAACCTGCACGGCTAGGCGCACCTAGGCGTCGCATGTGACAACATAGCTTCGGATTGAAAAGTGCACTAGCACTTAGGTTTGGAATACAAAGATCCTTCTCACTTATTTCACACTTTTCACTTGTATACACTTCAGTTTTTAAGATGGTAAAGATATTCATATCTATAAGAGAAGGTTGAACAAGCCTTATGTTTATTAGCATAAACTTCCATAACCTATGTGTTACCCCTATTGACTTGTACATAGACGACTTCAGTCCAAGAAAGCACACTTGAGTGGTTCATCTGCAGAATGTTCATACTTCTTAACTCAAGTAATCTATTCCGAATCAATGAACTTCAAGTAATCTAACAAAATTGTAACATCCTAAATTTAGGGTGTTCTTGACTCAGGTTTAGAGCTGCAAGTGGGTTAAGCACCTAATGTGTTCATATCATGCAGATTCTAAAGCTGCTCCAAGGAGATGATGACACCGTGAAGTGGGCGAAGTCAAAAGTCGGTGCTATGGAAGAGATAGATGAACTGGAGGACGAATTCGGGGCATATTCAGATTCCAACATCAGATCCCATCTTAATCTTGCACTCCTCGACATTGAAGATGACTCGACCTCTGTCAGCAGCACGGAGCAGTCGGTAGATTTCATAACGAGCAACTCTTCCTTGGACGATTACGTGCAAGGGACATGGAGCCGGTCGTCCAGCTTCGACTAACCTAATTGTGCAGATTCTTCCGGTCTTCTTCTCTGTGCATAATGTTTGTACTAATTTTTTCCCCAAGCCCCTTAATTTTTATCTGCTCTTCAATTGTTCTCAAAGGAGAGCAACAAATAAGGAGAGATGAATGACTAGTTGTTGCGGGTTTTTTTTTTCCTTCGGTTTTAGTTGTTGGGATGCGAGTATGTAACCATCTGAAGAGCCACTTACAGAAGCTGGCTTGATGTGAAGGTGATTTTATGTGGTGTTTGAGTGGAATTTGATGCTGACATAAGTGATTTTTATAATCTGCCTTGTCGAGCAACCTATCCTCGTAATGACTGTGCATAATGTTTGTACACTGTAATCGTAATCGCAATATAATCAATCAAATGAAAAAAAGTTATTTCTTCCATTTGATTACATTGCGATTACGATTACATTACAGTGAACCAAACGGGGCCTAGTTTAGATTTTTTTTTTTTTTACTTTGCCGAAATGACTAAGATGAGTAAATTTTGGGTTACATGATTCTTGAATTCAGAAATTCCAGTAGACATGGAGCTGATAAGCTTATATGTAATTGTGGGTGTAAAACAGCTTATGATAACTCAGTAGCATATGATAAGCTTTGCCAATACCAATTCCAGTAGAATATGGATCTGAGCGATTGGTTTGCAAAATCATGTCCTTGAAAAAGTAAAGTCATTCCTTTCATGTGTTTGAATGCCAAAGAAAACGAGGAAAGAAAAATAATTTTCAAAGGAAAGAAAATTACGGAGGAGAGTGATTTTCCTCTGCCCACCCAAGTATTCATTTTCCCACACTATGGATTCTTTTTTTGGCCTTTATAAAATACCGGAAAGAAAAACTGATAGAAATTGTAATTTTCTAAAGGAATTTGAAGACCAAAGAAATGAAGAATTGATTTCCTTTCCATACCGCAAACCAAACGGGCCTAAGAGTGAAATAAAGTTGGCATAAAGTTTTAATTAAATGTCTCTTCTATATGGGATATTGTGAAAATTAAAAGACAGCACCTCTCTGTTCATTTTCTTCCAAGAGAGAGACTCATATCCACAAAAGTTTTAATTGCAAGATTGGAGCCTGACTAAGGTTAATGACACTAGATTTTGTGCAAGTTTGATAAAATAGCATTTATACTCTTCTTCTTTGCAAATTTTGCATCCTCTAGATTATGGCTACAGGACTAAACATTTGCCAAGTAAAAAATATCTAGAGCTATTTTTGTCAGGTTTTAAAATTTTTGTTGGTTAACAACTTAAAACATATAATGGGCAAATCATCATTATCATCGTCATTGTCATGGTCATTGTCATCCGAATCATTTTCCATCAGAATGGTCGGTTACAAGACAAAGGGGAACTCCAAAAAAATTGAAATTTTTATAATCATCTGAGGACTTTGCTATAAGAGCATCTCCAACCCTATTGTGACTTTGGGAAAAAGTTAAGGCCACATAGGAATGACAAAATTTTATTCAAAAGTTCTTCTCCAATGCAATTGTCAAGTCAATTGTGAAGCTTATGTGACAAAAATTAAAGAAGACATTGTGAAATTGATTATCTTGTTCTAGACAATGCACTCTCCAATGCAAAAGTATTGAGGAGACAATAAAAGTATTTTTTTTCAACTTCCAAGGCAACTCCTCCACTTCTTCAACTTTTTTATAAATATTTCTATTCATAATTGATGATGTGGAGACAAAGTTATTGTGAAGTGCATTGTCTAGATCTAGACAACCAACTTCACATTGTCCTTGCCATGTCATTGCCATGTCAACTTCATATTTTATTCTACATTTGCATTGGAGAAAAAATTTTGGAATGAAAGTTTGTCATTCCTATGTGGCAACCATTTTTTCTAAACTCACAATAGGGTTAGAGATGCTCTAAGAGCATCTCCAACCCTATTGTCTTGTTTTGTGTTGTGAATCCTATGTGGCATGAGGGACAAGACAATGTCTTGTATAGGTGGCAAGGTTATATTCACAAATGACAATGGGTTTAAAAAATCATCTCCAATGCAAAAGTATTGAGAAGACAATACAAATAATTTTTTACAACTTCCAAGACAACTTTTACTCTTCTACTTCTTTTTTATAAATATTTTTATTCACAAATGATGATGTGGACATAAAGACATTGTGAAGTGCATTGTCTAGATCTAGACAACCAACTTCACATTGTCTTTGCCATGTCATTGCCATGTCAACTCCACACTTTATTTCACATTTGCATTGGAGAAGTACTTTTGGAAAAAATGGTTGTCATTCCTATGTGGCAACCATTTTTTTCAAACTCACAATAGGGTTGGAGATGCTCTAAGACAACCAGTTAGTGACTAGATAACAATTTCCTTATGCTTTTGTAGTACAAATTTATATGCAGCTAAAGAATACCAATAAAATTCTCCTAAACTACAAAAGAGTCGATAAATCGATACAAGGACTACATTTTGGCATCTCTTGTGACACATTGAGCCAAATCACAAAAAATATATCACATTAAATTTTTATTCCATCTATGATAGCGAGTTACATTAAATGTGATCGAGAGGCTATAATTTAAACTGTTCATATCCAGACAGGACAAGTTTATTAATAACAACAAACTAAAAATGTCATAAATTGAGGTTCAGATTTGAGGACACCATAATACCAAGGGTATCTGTATAGAATATGAAATAAAAGTTCAACAGTGTGTGACAGAGAAATGGCCAAGAATATGTATTGCTTTGCTCTAGTTGACAGTTCAAATAGGAAGGTGACCAGACAAGAATATGGATATGCATCAGCATCACTGTATGTCCTTCATTAAAAAAATTTGGGGTGGAAAATGGACAGACATTGATCAGAAGGACTATAGACTAATAGTCTGAGTGCATATCATGGCTCCCAGTTGTTCACCATACCTCCACATTCTGCAAAATTTAATGTCATCTGCTTTGAAAGCTCAGCTACAAGTATTGCTCTCAGAGGAATGGCACCATGCATTTACCAGTCTGTGGCAACTCTATAATCCACACCAGCTCCAACCGCTCGGCCACTCCCAGGTGTTGATGACTCGAGAGTAGGAGATGGCCATAAAAACCACCACAACAGGTGATGACTCGAGAGTAGGAGATGGCCATAAAAACCACTACAACAGTCGTAATAATCCGTAAGGAACTTCCATCGTCATTATCAAGGACAATTATTATGGTAAAATGTTCCAGATCGAACATCATCGAAGTTATGATGGTGTTATTTTGTTATTGTTATAATAGAAATATATAACCTTCACTACAACTAGAGTTTTGTTGCAGTGCTAAGGACTTTAACATGGTATCATACTTTTGGTGACTCCAAAAATCTCATCACGACAGCACCAAGTAGACTCTCTTTGGGCACTGAGCTGAATTTCTTGATCAACAAACTTGTCCGTTCTTATCAAGGGAGGAGTTGATAGATTGAAATATGTTAAAAGCATGGTTATAACAAATTGATTATCTTAACGTTTCTTAAAAGGTAAAAGAAAAAATATTATGGTGATCGCCCTGATATAATGTTAAAGGCCCTGCTGCTACACGGAAACACTGGAGTCGCTGTGAACTATAATATGTTATCAGTGCAACCCATGGGGGCGAGTTAGAATACAATGTAAATGAAAGTATACTTCAGCGTGAATCCAGCTCTCTTTCCAAAATGGACATTCAAACTATCAGAGGTGTGTTATAATATAAACACATGACCCTCAACCCTCACTACAACTCTTGAGTTTTTGGTGTACCGGCAGAGATTTTAAACGGCTATGACCAGCAAAATGGAGTATTATTCCGTTATAAGATAAAAGGATACTTCTAGCGTGGACACGTGTTGAAATTTCGGACCTAAAGTCCAAAATTTTGGTGTATGAAATAATTTCGCTTCTAATAAATCATACTACAGGCAAGAAGATGAAACTGCCACACACTAGAGATATCATATGTACCGAAACTCAGGGATGTGCCTTTGCGCTTCATTCTTGAGAATAGATAACCTTTGGCTCTGAAACCATGCCAGTTGGCATCATGTTCGTATCAGGTATAGAGTGGTTCAATTACAAACTATGCAGGGTGTAAAGTTGAGCAAACTCTTTATAAATAGTTTGCCACGAGCAGAGCCTAATATACAAGCCAAACTTGAACAACATATTGGAAATTACTAGGTTTGATTACAGTTGTTTAACCTAAAAAATAAAGGCAGGTCATGGTTTATCATCTAATTAGAAATGTTATAACCTGTAATATTAATAAGTAAGCAACTATCAGAAAGTTGCTAACATATAGCAACAGTGTCAATTACAAGTGTGCATATTCACTAAGACTTGATTTTAATTTCGAGTTTTAAACTGTTTAGTCTTGAATTCAAAGCTTCACTTACAGCTTGGTCTACTTTAATGTACACAATCACAACTAATTGAGATGTTAGAAGAATCTTAAGCCAAGCCTACTTCAATTTGAAGTGAACAAGGGGTTTCAGCATGGCTTGTCACAATTTCAAGTTAATTACATATTTCGTTTGAGAGTAATGCTATGCCCACGGAATTGGGCTCAGGATATCGTCTCTTATGAACCACTGGTGGCATGCACCAATGTCATGTAAGGTTTTCACCATTCTTAACAACCTCAAAGAGAGTGTACCAAGAGCTGCTTCTAACAAGAAATTAGTACAATATCCCTACTGAAGCTACGCGCCAACAAAATCATGTATGAAGTGACGAAGCTTCTATTCTACAAGGACATTTCCAAGGAGATGATAGATTCCTAGAACTCTCTCTGGAAATATGTTTATGCACAGCATCATTTCCAACTTTTTTTGCACTAAAGATCAGACACTCTGGTGAAAAGATGAACACAAGTGTGACGAAAACATGGAAATTTCACTCACTCCATGCTGCAAAATTCCAGCTTCACGAATCACCACTAGGCATAAGGGAGTACATGCCAACATGTCGGGACAGAACATGGTGCCCAATACCTGCCCACCGGCGTAAGCTTTGCCTCAGGCAGCTTCCTAGTTTGTGGTAATTCCTATCCTATATTGATTATATCTTTTAGGACATCTAAGCTCTTAAATGTCTAAATGACAATTAGTAGCCCCTTGGCTCCTAATATTTCTTACTACAGGCAGCTATTACTATGGATGATCATCTAAACCTATTCAAAGAGTAGAAACAGAAGGAAGCTGATTCTAGGATACCAGAAGGCAGCCTCCATCAACTTTGCGACACCATTTCAGAGTTCAAAGTAAGATCTTCTCTACTAAATCAATTTTGTGGTTCAAGGAGCTTCATTCTAGCTCTCCTACAGAAGTGGATCTGGATATTAAAGTTTCCAACTTCAGCTTGATTGTTTGAATTATCCATAGCTTTGGACCTTGACATTTGGAGATTGATAAACCTTCCACCTTCCCCCTACACTCTAAAAGTGAGCGTATAAAATAGTTGAAATTACTATCCCAAAATGAAAAGAGCTAGTATACAAAACACAAACAAAGTATGGCTTTCCCTTTCCAAAGCTGTAATTCCATATTAAATTGAATATTTCATGGATTTCCTCAAACTCAATTGTAAATTAAATATAGGAGCTTTACAACCATATATAATCAGAACAGACAAACACTTTGTGAAAGTAAAGGACATTCAATATGGATATGGTTCTTGTTGAGCTAAATGGGCAATGGCAATGAAAGAAGTAAAGCATGGAAAATATGGGCACAATTTCTCTTGTACATAAATCTCTGTAACTCAAAAAACTTCGTAACTATGAAATGAGACAAAGAAAATAGTGAATCAAACATGATATTAATACAGACTAAAACCAAAGAACTGACTAATGAGAATGGCTATGCCCATAGACATTGCAAAAAGAGAAGCAGCCCAAGTCAGTTTCTCAGTTATTCTAGGAATCCTTTCTTTCAATGCCTGGCTACATGAGCCTATAAAAGCCGTATAACTCCCCATTGCAAGCACAGTTCCAACCAAGAACATACCTAAGAAAGAAGCACCAGCTAAGCGTGAAGGAAGAGCAAGTGCTGGCAAGACTATCAAGAGTGCATCTGGCTGCAACCCATGCACAACGCCAGTTGCAAAAGTTGCAAACCCAATCTTCTTCTTTCCACTCGGAGCAGACTCTAGGGGCAGGGTGATACTCACATCGCACTCCCCATTCTCTAAAGCAACACAAGGAGCGGGCACCTCCAAGGCCTCTCTGATTCCCATGGCACCTATAACAAGCAGAGTTAGACCCACAACTATGGTTCCCCAGGAGCTGATGACTTCGATATGTAGGCGATCCTTGAGGAGCAGAAAGAGCAGTCCAAATATCAGCTGGCCGGCATCGTGGCCGCAGCCCCAAAGTGCCCCCACAATAGCACTTTCTGTGCTCGTTCTGCCAATGGATAAGGGGGCTAAGGCAGCTAGATGATCAGGGCCAGATAGTGTATGTAGGCAACCAGCAAATAGACCAGTCCAGGCACTGGTTAACAGCTCTGTTCTAACGAGTCCACCCGTCCTGACAGCAGACTGAACTGTCGTTGCATTGGCTAATGGTGCAAACATTGGTTGAATTAAGGTGACAATTGATGCTGATAGTAGAACGACTGCAACCGCAGAAGCAACCTAGACAAACAGTCGATTTGGAACCAAGTCAGTAGCATGAACAATAAGTGTGATGCCATTGTAAACTGAGATAACAGAGTTCATATGTGCTTGTACAAAGTTTGACTTTAACTTGATAGAAAATAAGAGAGATATCAGGGCAATGGTAACAAAAAAGACTGATCTTTGCTTGAAATTGGACTACGTTATGTAGTGCCCCGTCCCAGCTTCGTGCCATGTTCCTCGTTTGCGGGAAGCGCGATTAAGGAACACCGTCGATATCGATCGATCGGGACATATTAAATTAAGATCCTTTCCTCGTTATGAAATGATTTCTTCGGAATCAAGTGCCATGTCAGCGGATTGCGTCTTGAGGAAAGACTCTGCGGCTGACGCTCGAGGGACCTCTCCGCTGCTTGGTTTTTCATGCCACACTTGCTGCTTTGGCATTCGTTTTATGAATGCATTTTCGTGAATGTTTTCGATGTATTTCATTGCTTGCGTTCTTCGAACTTCGCATTTCATATCGAATACTGAGAGAAAGGGAACAAGTATTGATCCTTTGTTTATGCGATTGCAGGTGATCGCGTAAGCAAACACACAGTTTAGAAGACTCCTTTCTCTCATCACATTCAATCAACAGTGAGTGGCTTCACCTTCCTCCCTTTGACCCTCTTGCCCTTCAATCAATCAATGATACCAATAATTTGTTATGTCAAATATAGACGATAAGACACTAACTCTATCACATGCTTATTCATAGTAGGACGGCTATACAATTGCACATCATGAGAATGCTACATGTTTACTTTTATTATGCCTGCTATATATAACTGTGTGATGCAAAGATTGAATCAATGACTAAGTGTTGCAACGACAAGGTAGAACACGCTCGAAAGGATGAAGTTTCTTATAAATTCATAGGCCATGCTTGAGTAACTAGTTTAAATCTTCCACGGTCATGGACAACTTGTGCACAAGGTTTGACTTCCTCGAATGGCAATCTGGGGCCACGGAACCGATTCGACCTAGAGGAAAGCAAGATAGTTGTGATGGATACGAGCACGAATTATCTGGGAGCTTTCAGCGGGGGTCGCTACTCGCGTTGAAAGGTTCACCGTCTAAACCAAACTATAGTCCAGGATGGCTTTGGGTGTCAGTGACCTTCACGTATATACACTATTTTAGTTAATGATATTTGGTTTGACAGGGAAGGAACATGGTAAGCTTTATACTGCAGCAACAGACTCTGTCGTGGGTAAGATTTTACGTAGTTCTAACATATTATGCCTCTACTTATGTTTACATAAAATTTACTAGGATGGCTAGAAAGATTACCGATCATATTATATGTTTCACATAACTACTTGAACAAATGAGAGCGTGATATTTAATTAGTCACTCACCAGTACATGGCAATGTACTGATCCTCGCTCTCCACAGGTACTGAGAATCAGGAAGAGCGTGCCACATAACTGAAGGCGACGCTCGTGCATTTTGGAAGCCTTGGTTGTGTGCTCGTGTGCTCGAAGGCTTGTTCAACCCTTTTGAAGACCCCGCATTAGTCCAACGAAGATGACTCAACTCTCCCCAATAGCAGGTACTTTGAATGTGTTTGGTCGTGCCCACACGGCATCATGCCCGGGGGACGACAATCGATTCTACAGAATCGGGACATAACACATTAGAGCTTTAATGTGCCACATATTGGGACATAATTTATTTATCATTACCAAATTCATTTTCAGTTCGATGAGAAGTTTGAAAGAAATATAATTTGTACAAGGGTGCAGCTAGAACTAGGGGTAAAACTTCATTCCAAAAATTCAAAGAACTTCGCGCAGATTGAATTTAGGCAGTAGAGAAGGATATGTCATTTACTCATGTTACAAAGGAGATGGTCTTCACTAGAGCTGAATGGAAGAATAGGATTAATGTAACCGACCACCCAGAAGTTGGTGGTTGATTGTTGTTCTTCAAGTCATCTCACTATGTTTCTTTTCTACAAACATTTGCAGGCATAATATAATGACTGGTGAATTAATTGTAGCATGCAAGTGCTTTCAGAGTCTACAGAACTATGTTGAACATACACGTCAAATTGGTATCTGTATTTGCGCAACATAGGCAGGGGCAGATCCATGAGCTTTAGTCAGAGGGGGTCCTCCAGATATAGCAATGTAAACAATCAAATACAGTAAGAATAAACTTCAAAAAGATAAGTAGCCTAATGGTTGAAAGTTTGCTATCTATACAATAGATACATGCTGTGTTGTTAGTAGCTTACGATACTACTCGATATACTACAATTTTGTCACATATCGGTTGATCCCATACGAAACATACAGGTTGATAGGTAGTATCAGTTTTTCACTTGAGTTATGTAAAGTATATTTAAGAATCTTGATTGTAGAACTAGATAGACTTGTAAAAATGAAACATATAAAAAAATATCATTAGAAAATTATATTAAATCTGCATGGATTTAGAGTGTTAGACCTAAACTCCTAGAGTTACTGTACCTATGATGCAAGATACGATACGCAAGTAGATCGATATATGATACGTACGCGAGTTGACAACCTAGGATACACGATTCAAATCCTTAAACCAACCAGGGGGACTTGAGCCCCCTCTGGATTCTACATAGATCTGACCCTGAACATAGGTAACTACTTTTGTACCTATTTAAAAATGTCCATATCCCATACCTGTATCCGTGTCCCTATTCGTGCAATGCTGCTACAGAACAATATCTTGATACTACATCAGCCTTCCTGCTTACAAAAATTGCGGTATCAGGAGGTAGCTGCAAGCAAAGCAGCCAGCCAGCCTGACTTCTGGATTTGGCTCTCCGCAACTATGGCATAGTTGCAAGTGGAGTTGCTCCTTGCAGCATAGCATACGAGAGTAAATCTACGTAGGGAGCGACGATGGCCATGGCTTTCAGACTCGGAAACCATGCACCTAATGGCTAATACTCCATGTCCCCCAAACCGATGGCCATGTGGAGCGTGTCGTTGTTCATCCCTTAGAGTATCAATAGTAAGGCTCATCCCAATTTCTAGATTTTAGATTCAGAATGTAGGAGCTCATTTTGTAGAATAGTAAGGTTCAATTGGAGCCTCATGATAGTTACGTCCCAGCCACATGACTTATAGTTTGGGCATGAGAATTTCTACATCCAGAATATAGGAACTCATTTTGTACAATAGTAAGGCTCAATTTAGAGCCCCAATTTCTAGATTGTAGATTTTAAATTATTTTTTGACCACTTAATTTTTTGACCTATGCCACCAAAGATCGTTTTATGTTGCTGGATCATTCTTTTACTATTCTCGTACAGACCCATCTCATTCTAACTTTTTAATTAAAAATTTGGGCCCCAAATGCATTTTTTTCAGCTCCGTCTATTTTGGATGCTGTTAGTGACACATTTAACCAAACAGCTGCTGTGCAACACAACGATCGCCCCCACTTTGCTTGCAAGAACGATAAAGTTCCCAAATTTGCTTCTTCTTCTTCTTCTTTTTTTCAGGAACCCAAACAAAAAAAAAAACCGTAACTTCCGCCTACTTCAGTAAAATAGTAAACTTTGGTAAAAAAGAAGAAGAAACAGTTTGGTTGAGTAAAGATTTGATTTTGAGGATGGGGTTGTCACCTTTTGGAGGAGAGGTGCAGCCGCCGAATGCCGCGTCGGCGTCGTCTTGATGTCGTTGTCGTCGCAACGCGGAAGAATAGGGAAATTGTAGGTTTTGGTGACGTCATGGTGCTTGGAGGAGGAGGAGGAGGAGGCTGAGGGAGAGCGGAGCTTTAGGCGGACGGGAAGACTAGACCTTCGTGCCGAGGAGGAGGAGGAGCCATGGAGGAGGAAGAGCCTGCTGGCTTTAGGAAAACACAGAGAAGAAGAAGAAGAAGAAGAAGTAGAGATAAGCCTCTCCATAACTGCTGCAGAAATTGAGAGAGAGAGAGAGAGAGAGAGAGAGAGAGTTCCTAATAATAATCCATCCAAATTATAAGGAAGAAGGAAGAAGTTGGTGGGAGTTTACTTTTGACTGGTGAAACGAGAACTTGGTTGCTTGCAACAACGTGTGGCCTCGTTATTTCCACAAAACCCACACACGCCATTCCAAATTTAGTCCGTGCTCACCTCGTGTTCGTTTACTCCGACCGGTCAGTGTTTCCAATAGGACACGCCATGATACAAACACCACTTGTACGTTGACACGGCGTCGACTTTTAAGGTGTTTTCCCTAAGGAAGACGGGAATGAGGATGAGCTCAGACTATTCGATGGAAGTGTGGTCAACAAACCAAGTAGTAGGTAATCCCACTCCACCTAGACACCACTTTGATTCAGTTCCGACACAATTATTGTGCAGATGGATACAAAGGTTTTGAGTGGAAAAAAAATGAAGAAAAAAAAAAAGGCGGAATCATATAGGGGACTAGGGTGAAGTCCAGCCCACCCAAACCAAATAATAATAATAATCTATTCCACTATATAATAGGAAAACTTAGATGGTGAAACTTTTGAATTCCGAAAATATCCTTACATACATATACTAATTAAAAATAGTTCATTAATTTTAATAGGACAACTTAGTAATTAGGAAGACTACCCTTTGGTCTTCCTAAAGAGTTTTCCTAAACTAATTAAAAAATGTTAAAATACGTGCAAGGCACGTGCACATATGCTAGTAATAATAATAATAATAATAATAATTTTTATTTTTTTTATATCAGTCAACTCACACTTAGTCTACCATAACCTACTGTAGTCCACTCCGCCATTGCGTGGCTGATAGATCTGTCAATTGGGCCGGGCTAGCCCAGTCCAGCACGAGTTCAGCCCGAAAAAATGGTCCATGTGCCGGTCCGGCCCAAATAATCTTGGACCCGAACTGGTCCGACCCAGTATATCGGGACGTGTCGGATCTCATATTTCGACCCATAAGAGAATCTCGGTCCGGCCCGGCCCGATACAGTTGTGCACATACAATTCCGTCTTTCATGTGTTTGTGTTTGTGCACGCACCTTTCTCTATTTTTAAGCTACTTTTTTGAGGTTTAAAGTTGTGCCAGTAAAATTACAAACCTAAATATCATGACTTTGCTAAATATCATTTGCCATACCTGGTAGTATGGAACGAATGGCGTGCAACATAAAACTTTGGGCTAATTAGCATTTAGATTCTGAATTTTATATCAGTTTAGAGTTTAAGTCATCATATGTCCAATTAGAATAATAGAATGTATAGGCCCTGGAGTTTTGTTTTTTGTTTTCTTTTTTCCATTATTCCCTCCATAATCTATATATGGAAATTTCATTATCAAAGATGAATGGATGACATAATAGGAAAAAAGAAACAAAAAATAAAAATCCATATCTAAACTCTCCACATGTTAGGACTTAAACTCTAAATTGGTATAAAACGTCTAAACACTAATTAGCCCTAAAACTTTTCCCCCTCAAAAGAGAATCACAAGCAAGTGAGAGAACATAATCATAGAGATTTGCTTACTCCACACAAACCAGGTAGAAATTTCTTGTCTAGGCAGCGACTGCATAGGATGGTGAAGCTGCAGCACATTAGAAACAATATGTAGCGCACGAGATCCACAGCACCACTGATACAACCTGAGGCCCGGCCCATATCCGGCCTGGTCCAAAATCCACCGTGCCATGGGCCACATGTTGGACTCAAATTTTCACCCTTAAGCCCGGCTTGGCCCGCTTTAGAGCATATACCTGAGAGGCCCAGCCCACTTAACAGCTATAGTGGCCGACAATAGTTTCGGCCTCGGATCCAAACACGACATCAAATTTTAAGGTGCTAGCCCTAAGACCTCTCAGACCATTGTACCCATAAATCATCAGCACCAAAATGGGCCGAGGCCCTGAGATGGAGTAACAAGGAAAATCATTTAGCAGAATGAAAAAGAAGCAGCAATGTTCAAAATATATACTACACATAACCACACTTATCGAAGAAAACGCTTAACAAAAGAAAAAAGGATATCATATACACATATCATAAGTACAGGTTCAGTGTTTTGGGAGTATTATCTCAACAACTACAAAGGCAATGATTGGGCGATGATGAGAAGCTTGTGCAGAGCGTGCCGTCCGGGACACCCATGCTCGCACGCATCAGAGACCTGATTAAAGCGGTAATATTCTGAGCCATGAGAATAAATTTACTGGACTCGTGCACGTTACCTCGCCTCGAGCGAGCGTTCGTGCGGTCCGTGAATGTGCCTCGATTCTGGTCACGGGATCAGAGAAGTTACCTCGTCTTGTGCGTGCGGTCGAGCGGGTGTGACCGGCCCGTGGACGTCCCTTATCTCGTGCACGACCAAAAGGGTGCCAATGTTGACAGAGGTGCAATGACAATAAAAAAATGCCGCGAGGACGTGCGGACGGGGGTGGGGGGTGGGGTGTGGTGGTGTGGGGGGGGAAGAAAAAAGAAAAGAAAAAAAGGGAGGTATTATCTCGTAGTCAACCGAAGTAATTGTCTAATAGCCGGACGAAATCCATGGCATATATGCTCCTTCGTGGCACAAATTCTGCACACACAAAAGAAGGTTTTCCAAGTAACAGGTATTTAGCAAATTGGAAGAATATAACATTAACATGCAGCAACTCCACCAGATAACCTATATGGAGATGAGCAAATAAAAGCATTCAAACAATGTAGACATCTTGTGACTTTCAACCAAGACAACCAAAGCTTATATGCATCCTTGATCCAAATGAAAAACGGAGCTGCTATGTTGCCCGCGGTTTGTAACCGCAGGCGTGACCGCCGGCCCACGTGTCGGCCGGACATTGGCCTCCTGATCTAGGTGGGACCCGAGATAGCAGGGGGGACAATGGCCGGCCGATACGTCGGCCGGCAGTCATGCCCGCGGTTACAAACCGCAGGCAAAATATCATTTTCGAATGAAAAATAAGCATAAGAGTGATCAAACTTATCACAAGCAGCATCACAATCATCTAAAAATTTAATCCTCATCAAAAAGGGGTCGACTATGGAGCATTAAGAAGCTCCAAAAAAAATTTTTTATGACATCAACTGTCTGTAATAGTGCCAGATTCCTAACCCAAATAGCTTAGGAGCATGAGAGGGACATGTCATAGTACCTACACAGGCTAAGTAATTAAAACTCATGAACCAAGGAGCACCCTCCAAGTTCCCTAGCCTTATAAAGAGTCTAGACGAAGTCTGTATGTTTCCACATAGATACATATAGTGAAAATGGAATTAGAGTTTCAGAAGAAAAAAAACTGTATATTTTTGGGG
Source organism: Iris pallida (assembly GCA_029216955.1). Classification (NCBI taxonomy): domain Eukaryota; kingdom Viridiplantae; phylum Streptophyta; class Magnoliopsida; order Asparagales; family Iridaceae; genus Iris; species Iris pallida. The sequence goes on along the minus strand of JANAVB010031819.1, from coordinate 1,355,978 downwards.
TAAAAAACTAGAAACACATAAAACTTTTAAGGAAAAGATGTAGATATGTATGTGCTTTGCAAAGACCAAAGTATCAGTAATACTATTACTTGATAACTCAATGGTTACAGAGTTACAAAAAAAGATACTTAACATAGTACCATACTCATTTCATGCAAATTCAAAAACATCTACATCTTTCTGATGTTGATGATGATGATGGCGACGATCATCTGATAGGTCTTTATAAAGAAAACCAGTTGTAAATTTGATTAAAGCCCTAGGAGCCAATAGCAAGAAAGGTGTAACCATGAATAAATATTCTGCATCTTGCAGTTCAAAGTGGAAGAGTTCTATACAGGATTAGAAGTTGGCATCAGACTACTTGATGATCTGTACTCCTGAACTTTTTTCTGTGGAATTAATTTATTTTCCATATATTTTTTCTGCATTGGAAGCTCCACAATTGTATAGATAGAAGTTATTACTTACTACAGTAGATACATGAAACTTTATGCACACAAACTAGATATATATACAGCAACAACAAGAAGGAAAATGATTGAATGGAGAAACTCCCGAGTATTTCTTTTTTTTGGCCTCTGATACGCATCTTGTTTTGTAAGAAGCATCAAAATTTTCTCCTCTCGTCATTCACCACATCATCTCCAACATTCAGTAGAAAGTATTTTGGACCATTAAGAAGAATGTATGCTATATATGCACTAACTCTTTGACTTTGACATTAACATACATGGTCCTGTTACTTGATAACACACAAAAAAAAAAGAGAAAAGGTTTGATGATAGATCTTCTTGAGTTGAGTTGGGTTAATATTGAATCATTCAGTTAACTTATATGCAGGACCGGTCCTGGGGTAAGCTAGACAAGCCATTGGGCTTGGGCAACCCTCCGGTTAGGACAACCCCCTTTCCCTCCTAGGCCCCTCATTCTCCAGCTCTCTGCCACCCCAACTCCTCATTATCAGTTGAACTGACAATCTCCTATGCCTATATTTTGATATTCCACTAGAAAGGCCTCGAGGCGTAAGTCAGGAGTCAGGAGATTAACTCGGAATCTGAGCTCCACACTGCCGTTAGAACCGGAGACAACTAGCTTCTTAACGTTTATCAAAACTTATTACACTTATAGCTTTCAACTTGTTGTATTTTTTTTATATTTTTTCTGGAGTCAAGAGACAAAGAGCAACCAAATTTAGCTTTGACTAGAACAACCCAACCCGTTCAGCCAGCCCTGAGTATATGGTCCTATTACTTGATAACATGACAGAAAAAGGTTAAAGGCATGGATATTGTTGACTACAACTAACATTATTCTAATATACAAAATTTGTGAGTGTTTCTCCTGATATGAAATGAGACATCTAAGTCCGACAAGACTTCGGACAATTTTCCAGGTGATTTGTTTTTTTTAGGACTGGCTCAGCCCAAAACTAACTTTTTTTTTGTTATTATTGTCGTGATCAAGATTTTGTAGTAAAAGTACAGTGTAGTAAAGGTACAACCAAAATTAGTTCTGGTTAGGAAGATCCATCGCCCGGGCGTGTCTGATTGTAGCTATGATTAATTGTCCACTGTCCAGTGTACGACGTCAAATGGCAGTCACACGGTCCAGACGCCGACTGGGACATGGATAGGGATAATGATAAAGGAGAACTAATTAAAACATACTTGCATTATATGATTTCTCGTTTCCATCAGAAATGGGTCAGCTATGGAACATAAAAGACAAGTCAACTCTCTACGTCGATGCCAAATTTGTGAATACCTCATCTATGTTTTTAGCTCTCAACTGGTCTTAATAGGGCTGTCTGTGTTGGTGTCACAAAGAAGTCAACTCCTGCTTCTTCAGTGCGGTTGGAATGTGGTATTCTTAGACGCTGGCCTTGAGCAAGAAGTTGGATAGACTAGACTAGATTGATGGGCTTGACTCCCACTCACTCACTCAGAATTTTGTATCATAAAGTGAAGTATCGCTAAGCTGACTTTCGTTCATAGCCTTATTATTACCGACAAAAGCTAGTCGGGTGCCAGTAGCTTTTGGTTCCGCAAATGCCTAAAAGGTGAGTGGAACTCTTGCAAATATGCACGGTCAAAGGAAAAAAAGGCTATAATATTGAAAGAGGATTTGGATTCCGTCTTGCCTCTTTTATAATATTCGAAATTTGCATTTAGGTGTTTCATTTTGGACGGCCATTCTAAGTCTACCGTTAGGAGGACTAGAGGAGACACAGAACCTCATCTTGACAATATGCAAAATCTAAACGTATATTTGAATATTAAACGAGATCCTACAACTAGATAATCCAAAGGAAAATATGGACTTGCTCTCCGAAATCTTCTCATTCGCCAAACAAATTCATGAGTTTAGATAAGGGGTCAAGTGATTATTAGGACTGGTAGATGGTAGATCAAGGGGGGAGAACCTTGTATAAATCTTAGTGAACAAATGTATCAGGAAAGCGATGATGATGCTCAAGGACGGATGCTATTATGTATGTATTTCTCTAGATCTCCTCTGTCAATATGAAGCTTTCATATGCAAGTTTTCAGTGGAAGAGTAAGAAAGAACAAAACAAAATCATTTGCTCAACAGCATATTAGGGCTGAAAATCGAACGAACGAACTCGAACAAAGAGTGTTCAAGCTTGGTTTGACTTAACTATCGAACGAGTTTGATTCTAACCAAGCTTGGACAAAACCGAACACGAGCCGAATGCGAACGGTTTGAATCGTTTTACAGCCCTAGTAGTGAGTATTTATAGGACATGTTGTATAGACTATCATACTGTTTCTCTTAAGTTTTAAAGATTTTTTTATTGAATTACTTATGCTCTTTACATCATAAATTTACCATCATATAAAGAACAGAAAAATAAGTAAAATGTCTAAGACAAAATGTATTTATATCTATTAAAAAAGGCATAACATATAGAAAAAGTCCTAATATGAGAAACCGAGCCGAGCTCGAGCCTGTTTGTAAACAAGATCGAGTCGAACAACCTATGGTCGAACTCGGTATCGATTAGTCCACGAACGAGCTTGGACCGAACCGAACACGAGCCGAATGCGAACGGTTTGAATCGTTTTACAGCCCTACAGCAGATGGGTCGAATATTGATCACATCAGTCAAATGAAAATAGAGAACGCTCAGCCACTGCAGAACAAAGTGGCATACAATTTTACTCCCGAGTGGGACTATGGAAATGGACGACAAAGAATCAAGAGAAGGTACATTTTCTATGGTATAGACCGCAGAGAATAAGATGCGCAAATGTGAAGCAGATCAATTGACATTCTGTCACTCGTCTGCAATCCACTGGCCTACTGAGTTCACAAATCCGTTGCAAATAGGTCGTTCAAACAATAATTTACATCAACGCGTTATACGAATAACCAATAAAATCAAATTTTAGGATAGATGCAATACAAGCATGTTCGTAAAATAAGTAGTAGGTTCTACTTGCTAACAGATTACATTCAATCCATCATCGTGATAGTATCCACTACTTAGTTCAGTATTCTTCAATTTCCCATGCCTCAGGATCTGCACCAATCTGCGTCGTCACCTGTTGAACAAAGAACATACAAAATTTATGCAGGACAAACCATCCAGCATTTCTCTATTACACCATGTGCTTACATATTCATATATCAGATTTTGGGAACAAAACATCGTCAACAGGCAGGACAAAGCTAGGTACCTTCAACATTGACAAGTTACTCAAGAAGTAGCGATTTGCTGATGTGGATTGTGTTTTAGCATCTGAACTTTGCTGGAAGAATAACGAATGTGTTCAAGTGTTGTCGTTTTTAGACCATGTACTCCTCAGTGATATCACCTGCCGAGACACAAGTACTTTATTATCTCATAAAAGAAATATGCATGCATCCACATTGACGGTTAAAAGAACACTAATTTGTATATGGATACTATCTTTAGTAATTGCTAAGGATGCAATAAAACAATATAAACTGTTGTTATTAGTTATTACTGCGTAAGACTGCTATGGCTTGTTAAAGTAGAAAAGTTTGCCCGTTACAGTTGTTTCCTTCTAATAGCAACCAGTAATAATATATTAAAGGAAACTACATGTTTTTCTACATAAGAATGGCATCCAACACATGAACATCAGGTTGTCTAGCTGTATGAAATTTGTACTAGCTCAAACACTTTTGACTTGGCATCAAACATATACACTCCAAATACCAGTGCTATATTGTATTGCAATAATAACGCGTTGCCGTATACACTAGGAAATGTAGGTAGAAGTCATTATCCTGACCATGTCACCTTGTCCATATCATGTCGTGTCGTATTTGTAACCGTAAAATATAGCTTGGCATCATACAACAACAATAATAATTGCTCTATCCAGAAATTTTTTTGGGTCAGCTTATTTGAATCCTTTTTTCATTCAGCTATTGTAAGGGTCCATGTCCTCCATAACACTAACAAAAACTATAACCTTTCTTAAAAATGTCAATTCATGTTCGTCTGGAACTATTCCTGCGGCTCCTTTTACTACTATTTTATTGCTCTTCGTTACCGGTGCATCTATTAGTCTATGTTGAACATGTCCAAAGACTACAATCCACCTAAGATTGTTTTTCACCTTGTCCTCATTTGGTGCCACTTCCAACTTCCTATGAATACACTCATTTCTTACCCTATATTTTAATGTATTACCACCCATTCATCTTAACATTGTCATTTTGGCTTAGGCCAATTTTCTGGACATAGTTTCCTAATTGCTCAACATTCTCATCCATAAAACTACGAATGCTCTTGTAGTTGTCTTATAAAAAAATTCTTTCGAATTAAGTAGTATCTTGCAATTACAAAGTACTCATGGACGACTCCATTTCAACAGGATACATTTCATTCCTACTAATTTTAAAATCATTAGATTCCAAAGTTTTTCATCCAACCCCTCTTTATGCTCATCAACCATCACAATATCATCAACAAACATGATAAACCATAGAATCTCCTCCCGGATGTAATTTCATTAATAACATTAAGCCCGGTGTAGGCGAAGTTAGTTTGGCATCATAAAGCTGGATTTTTCGTTTGATGATTAGAGCCATATTACATGTGCATTGAGATTTGGCCCAGTCGTTATCACGAATAATGCTTTGTTTTGAGAATATCGAATAGTCTCTAAGTTAATGTCGTGACTGCTCGCTACATCACAATTAGCTCTCTTGAAAGAAATTGCCTCTACCTACTTTTACTTATCCCCCCACTCATTATAATCCATCACTACACATCTTGCCCATTCATCCCATCAAAATTCTAAACCTACCACAGGTCCTCTATCAATAGAGGCTAAAATGAATCAAAATTCCTGACCAACCACAGGTCCTCTATCTATAGAGGCTAAAATGAGCTCAAAAGCTCTAATCTTCCTCCCTTCTGCCACCCACATATGTTGCCCACCGATACTAACTCTGCCTTCTCTGCACCTAAGACTACTATCACTATTCTGCCCATTCCTATGGCCTGTGCCTCCAGTAATTATGTTACAGCCATCTAGAATAAGTATCCTAGTCCTCATCACGATCATGTTGCACCCTTCTCCTACTGCACGTGATGGTCATCAATCTCCTCTCAAATACTACACTCGTCAGCCTTCCCTCAATTGATTTACCAAAAATCGTGCTTTATAATGCCAACGTTATGTTGCAAGGAAACAAATATGACACTACACGATATGGACAGGGCGACATGGAAATAACACTTATTTTGGTGTGTCATAGTGTATTTTGGAGTGCTTGTGTCGTTTCTGATATGTGCCCATGCCAGAGACAATACAAAAGTATTTATGTTGATGTCAAGTCAAAGTGTCCGATGGTTTGAGCTGAGCTAGTATGGATTTCATACTCCACTCATGCCCTATTCTATAAGGTAGGACCTTTGGTGAATTCCAAAATTGAAGACATCAGATTGGTTCATTATTTCAACATGTTGAGGTCAAAAGTTGTCCTCGTGACAATCTAAACTTACACAAAGCATGACTTTGATTAATCTCTTGTGCACAAGATATATTTCAGAAAGCTTGCAAAACCATTACAAAGCATTTGGGGCTTCAATCAAATTCCACAACTTTACAACAAATCTACACGATAAGGCGGTCAATCTCTCATATTAGATTCACAGGTTAGACAATTTGTTGTTAGCCAAGCATATCATTATGTATATAGTTCAAGATGCATGGCCATAATTTGATATCTTGCTCACATGATATATTTGATGATGTTCATAGACCTGTTACAGATCATTTGGGGCTTCGAATGAATTTCAAACTTTACAATAAATCTGCAAAGTATAGAAATCTCATGGCCAATCTTTCAAGTATAGATTCACAGGGTTAGACAATTTGTTGTTGGCAGGATAACAACAAAATTTTCTATGTACCACAGTTATGTGGTTGATTAAAATACCAAGTAATGAATGATGTGAAACATATTATACCAAGTGCTAGTACAAGATAGGCTAATATACAGCTCCATCGTAAAGCCTCTTAATACTGCATAGGGTTCAACTAGGTTTCGGATGGTAAATTATGTCCAAGACGGTTTGAGTCGCTGCAGTTTAGGTCAGTCAAATCCTCTAAACTAGGGCTACTGAGATCCATGATACATGTTAATGCGGGAGAGAATTGATAGGTTATATTACTGAATGTGTGTGTGTGTACAAGAAAATGTACTATGATTGACAGTGCAATATCTGAGTCTCTCTCTCTTGCTAATTGGAGGTCAATAGTGGAACAGCAAAGTTTACAAGTATTCCCCCCATACATTAATTTTAGGTAATTAGCAAACAAAAGTTTCAAAATTGTATCTTACTGGAAACAAAATTCAAGCACTGGAAATTAAAGCATTATAGACGAGACTGAGAAACCTTCCAAAAACCTTTAGACGTGAACAAGGTTATATGTAGGTCATGCAAATAGGTATACAAAAATGGATAATAAGAATGATCCACACGGCCAGTAGCTTTTAAGTATCACTTAAAGGATGTAGTGAGGTGAATTCTAATTCAATATCAAAGCATCAACTTCTCTAGACAAACTGAAGTCCGGGTTGGTAAAAGGATGTGGTGTTCAGGTATCTATACACCTGTCTCCCAAGAATGAGGTGGTAATCAACTTGCTTTTGTGTTCTCACTTCTATTTTATCCACTTAGGCCTCGTTTGGTTCACGGATTTAAGGAACCAAGAAAGGAAAGTTGTTCCTTTCCTTTGTTTGGTAGCCACAAACTTGGGAATCAATTCCTTGACAAGGGGGAAAATTGGTGGGAATATGGTTCCACTCAAGACCCATGGGATTGATTTTCCCTCCTCCTTTTCCAACATTTATTACAAAAGTTATGACAAAAGTAACCATGTGTCATTGCTTATTTTACCATTAATGTTATTTTTTATAATATTATTTTTATTTTAAAAGGTAAGGATATTATTGGAACATTGTTATATTTTGCTTTCCTTTCCTAGGTAGTTTTTTTGTTTTACCAAACAACGGAAAGAAAATGTGACTGGAATCCTACTTTTCCATTCCCATGGAAAATACAAGGGAAGTCATTTCCTTTCCGTGAACCAAACGAGGCCTTATAGTAGCTGTGGAATCTGCCTTCACAATAAACCATATATTAGAGCATTGAAGATGTCTCTCATACATGTTATTGCTCTTCTCACATGCAGACCCTTAAAGTAGGACATTCATAGCTATATTGGTAATTTCATTTTGCAATCGGTAAAAAGCCATTTATTTCATTCAAATTAAATACCTAGCATACATGCCAATCTGGCTTTCTTGTCCCAAGAAAAGGGTTTTGTTACGGACAACCATAAGAGGCCTAACATTGTGGACCAACTGAAACTATAATCAAATGACCACCTACCTTAACAACTGGTAAGTTTCATCCACTTTAAAGTAGTTACATAATCTGCCATCAAAGTTTACCTTTGCATACATGTTTGGGCTCTTCATACATAAATCCCTAAATGCATGACATATCAAAGTTATATTTGGCCATCTCATTATGCATGACATTATCAAAGTTATATTTGGCCATCTCATTAAGCACTCAGTACAGGGAAGCTTAATGCTTAATCTGATGATATGGCTACCGACTAAAGCCATGGAGGTTGACCCCGTCTGTTGTGACGTTTCCCTAGGGGTACCGATCACGGGGATCAGTGTGGGACTGGACATCATTTGGACATGGAGCACTCCCAGCATCCAGGAGCTCCATTCAAGGGCTTGGTCCCAGCCTATTGCAAAAAGTCGTAGTATTGTTGTGAGTTCGTCGGCTGCTTCAGATGTGGAAGAGGAAGATAGTGAAGATGAGGAGGAGGATCTTGGGAGTCAAGCAGAGGATAAGCAGAGCTTACCATGTTGAATTCTAAGTGGTTAAAATTACTACAAGCTGCAGACCATGATCTGCTACCGCCGAGAACAAGGAAGAGGAGGTTTGGTTTGGGGAACAAGTCTCCCTCTCTTGTTATAGTTAGTAATCGCATCACTAAAGGGGCATATGTTGAGGTCTGCTATGTTGGGTTAGTTTAGTAGTGGTTGTAATCGTGTGTGCGGTGATTGTTAGTTTGTTCACGTGGTGGACACTTTTGAGTCCTATCACCCTTTTTGTACCTCTTTATATTCTATAAACAATTACCTTTACCTATATATATATATATATATATATATATATATATATATATATATATATATATTTTGTGTGTGTGTGTTACAGACTCCTAGCCCGAAGGCCGGCACCAGCACTTGTATCTCACCGCATCCAGCCCGCAGTCACATTTATTCCTCCACATGGAATTAAATGTGCTTCTCCCGTTGCTCGAACCTGCAACCTCTTGGGAGGATGTGCCTCACTCTAACCACTTGAGCTAGAGGTCATTGGCTATATATATATATATATATATATATATATATATATATGCGCCAATGACCCGTTAGCCTAGAGGTAGTGATGAGACATGCAGCCCGAGTGGTCGGAAGATCGATCGGGAGGTGGGGGGCATTCGACACACAATTACCATATTCAAAATTATATATATATATAAGATTATCCCCCTGTACCGTAAGATCCAACCTCACATATCTCACCTTATTTATGCTAATGATTTGCTAGTCTTTTTGCAGCCCTTTATGGCTGGACTCCGGACGGTCACAGATATCATGGAGGAGTTTGGTCGGGTCTCAGGCCTACAGTTAAACAAAGATAAGAGTAAGGTGTTCTTTAACACTCATTGCTCTCTCAAAGAGGAACGGACAGCGATATTGGGAGTGGAGAAGGGTGAATTGCCAGTAAAATATCTAGACGTTCCTTTGTCTGTAAACTATGCCAGAGATATGGATTGCGGGTCTTTAGTGGAATATACACAAAGACGGGTGGAGGGCTAGCAGGCTTATGGTTTGTCATTTGGCGGCCGCATCGAACTTGTTCGGTCGGTTATTACGTCCTTGGCACTATACTGGTTACAATCCATTAAGCTCCCGTTAGCTACCATCCGGAAAATAGAACGTATCTGCGCTGACTTCATATGGCAGAGGGGCTTACATGTCGTTAGTTGGGATCAGCTCAGTCGACCTATACAGGAGGGTGGTGTGGGACTTCAGAGCCTTCAAGCTATCCGCGAAGCTTCAGGGTTAAAGCTCACATGAAAATTCATTCAAGGTGGGACTCTTTGGGCCGAATGGACATCTAATAGATACTTAAAAGGGGATAATTTCTGGACTTTTGCATTCAACAACAATGTCTCCGTCACCTTTAAGCAACTCCTACGGAATCGTTCTCGCATCAAGACGGCCATACGTCGAGAATTTAAGGATGGTAGGAGTACGGACTTGTGGCGCGACCCGTGAATTGCACATCGCAGCCTATGGGACCTTATTGGAGAGCAGCTGGAACATGAGGCTCGCAAAGGACTTGGGGTGCATAAAATAATTGTTAACGGGAATTGGAGGCTGGAGACTTATGTCCACACGGCAAGGCATGCTGACGTGATTTCTCAGTGTCCGATTCATGGGGAGGCGCCATCTGACTGCTGGGTTTGGTCGCATACAATTGGTAGTGGTGGCCAAGCTGGTTTTAGATTCCGAGACTGCTATGACCTGGTCCGAGATCACCACCCGCACATTGACAACTTTGAGTTCATTTGGACGAAGGGTCTGGCGCGGAAAATGCAGTTGTGCTTGTATCGGGTGCTACTGGGCCGTCTTCTTACAAGAGACAGACTTCTTCGATTTGGGGTACACATTGCTTCTCCTTGTTGCGTACTTTGCCATTCCGCTGATGAGACTATCAGTCATCTCTTCTTTACATGTACTGCGACCTGGTCTATTTGGCGAGACCAATGTCATAGACTGGGAATGAGGGCAGAGGCTAGAGATATTGAGGGGATCATATCTCAAATTCGGACTAATAGACAAAGAGGAGTTGGGTGGTTTAAAGAGGCAAGGATGCGCATGGCTTCTACGATTTGGCATGTCTGAAGGGAACGGAATAGGCGTACTTTTGATGAATGTATCACATCGACTACTGGTATTTTACATAATATAGATTTTGATGTATCTTCGATGAACCCAACATAAGGACTCGTCGTATGTACTATGTATTGATTAAATGAATAAAATTTTACCTTCTTTCAAAAAAAATTATATATATATATATATATATATATATATATATATATAGAGAGAGAGAGAGAGAGAGAGAGAGAGAAAGTAATTGACTTTTGCCCGGCGTATATGTTCTGGACTTGGTACAACTCTCTCAATCTCGACTCCGATGACCATCAACTCAATCTCAAAGGACTTACAACTTGTCCAGTAGGCCCACAATCCAGCCCGTCGGCTTGCTCCACCGGAGGCCTACAACCCAGTCCGTCGGCCTGCCCTGCACCATTGTCACCCATGGGCCCACCGTCCCCACCCCCACCATTTATTTATTGAATGGAGGGAATAAAACGCTCCCACCTCAGATCGAACCTGAACAGAGGTGTGAATGCCTCCCACCTCAGGCACTTGAACTATAGGTGATTGGCTATATATATATATATATATATATATATATATAACCTTTTGTCCTTATATGAGTAGACAATTCAATTGCCGTCTTTCCCATCTTCTAGACTGTAGTTGCATGAGCCTAAAGTATGACTCAAATCCATACCCAACAGCCTTCTAAGGACAATGGAGAGCTCCTCTCTTGATATATTTTCCTTGTCCAGAGAAAGTTTGTTCAATAGTTCATGGAGACTTATCAACTTAGACCTCTGCTACATAACATATCCCACTGCTCAAAGAGTGTCAAAGTTTTTTAATCGAATTGGGATTAGCTTGGCTGATAAAACCAAGTGATGTTTTCTCAAATGTCTAATAGCAAAACAAATATTCCTGCAATCTAGAGAGTTTGAAGAATATGATACATGTATTAAACCAAACCAAGCAATTAGTTATGCAACACATGAAGATCGAAGAAGCTACTAATTTAGCAACCCAATAGCATTGACTGACTGTAAAGAATGGCAATCAGCACCTTGGCAAAGGCGAACAGCTCGAAGGGAAACCGGCAAAGACGTTGGAGTACGACTTCGTAAGGTAGGCGAAATTGGCAACTGGAGGCAGGGGAGGCACTCGCTCCCCTTTCTTCAACATTTCTTCCAAATCCAGCCTCTGCAGTGTCAGCACGGCCTTCGACTCCTTCCACACAAATGCGAGCATCCCGTTATGGATCTCGAACAGAGACCCGGGTTTCGACCCGGGGTACCGGAACCCGTAGCCATTGGCAATCCCCTCCCCAGAAAAACTGCATTTCACTTCCACCGAAACGCCGTCCCCGTCCATCTCCCACGGGAACGAGTCCGCCGCCGGCTCGTCGACCTTCACGATGAACATCGCCGACCCGTTGGGGTGGAGCACGTAATGCGTCCCCTCCAGGATCTTGGTCGCTATCAGGTGAAGCTCCCCGGCGATCTCCTCGTAGGAGAGCAGTAGAAAGAAGAGCGCCTTCCCCGGCTTGTCTTCGGACGGGCGACCCGGAGGCCAGCCGAAGGTGCCCCCCCAGATCCCGGCGTACTCCCTCCCGTCGGAGGGCTCCTGGAGCGGGAGCTTGTACAGCGCGAAGCGGTTGTCGTGCATGTTCGGCCAGGCGCGGTAGGTCGTCAGCCGCATGTTCGTCGCCCTCAGCGCCAGCCCGATCGTGTCGCTCCCTTTCAGGAACTCGCTAAGAGCCACGTGTTTGCTGTTGCTATCGCCGCCGCCGGCTGCTGCCGCCACGGAAGAGCAATTCTTCATCGAATTGCTGCCGCCTCCTCCGCCGCCAGCGGCGGCAGGCTTCCCGATGATCTGCCTGACGACGGAGAAGAAGCTCTTCCTGTTATTGCTTCCGGCTGCGCCGGCGGACGAGGAGGACCTGTCGGAGGAGTTGAGGCCGGCGGAGCGCCAGTCGACGCGTCCGGCGGCGGCGCGGGAGTGGAGGTGGACCAGCGCCATCCTGCGCTCGGCGTCGGAGGAGGCGGAGGAGAGGACGTTCCTGTGGCAGACGCGGTCGGAGACGGCGTCTAGGAGCCTGCGGCGGTCGGCGAAGGCGAGGCGGGAGAAGGGAGGGGAGGCGGGGTGGGAATCGACCTCGAGGAGGAGGACGTTGGAGTCGGGGGCGATGGAGAGGACGGATCCGGGGAAGAGGCAGTCGTCGGAGTGGTGGGTGCGGCCGTGGAGGAAGAGGAGGCGGGGGACGCCGTGGAAGGAGGAGACGATCTCGAAGACGGGGGCGAAGAGGAGGGGGCCCGGGGAGAGCTCCTGGGGGATGACGCGGCGGGCGAGGAGGGAGAGGAAGGGGCCGAGGGAGAGGAGGACGAGGTTGCCGAGCTCGGGGTTCTGGTGGACCCAGAGGCCGAGGAGGGGGGCGACGGAGAGGAGGAAGCGGCAGAGGGATCGGTAGCTGCTGACGCCGGAGCGCCAGCGGGGGAGGAGGGGGAGGGAGGGGTGGGAGCAGAGGAGGTTGGCGCACTGGGAGAGCCAGATCTTGTCGGAGGAGGAGAGGGCGGAGTGGAGGGAGCGGGAGCAGAGGGAGAGGGAGGAGAGCTCGCGGGGGGTCAGGTGGGAGGAGATGAGGACCAGCACGTCGTCCGGGAGGGACAGGAGGAGATCCACACCCATTCTCGACGACGACGACGACGACGACGGAATCAAATCAAATAGTGTGATGTGGTGGTGGTGTCGGTAGTCGAGCTGCTGCTTTGGTTGATGGGGGGACTCTGTGTACTGACACGGAGACGGAGGAGTAGGTTGCAAATGGGAAAGAGTGAGGGACACGCACGCATGGATTGTATAAATCGATGCTTTATTTATGTGGGCTGCTGTGCTGCCGCCTGCTGGGAGTTACTATTTCTTTACACTGGATTTTGTATTTGCTTTTTAGGCTGTGTTTGATTGATTTTTTTTCCCCACCAAAACTATTTCTATCACAAGTTTTTCACCAATTGTAGTGTTTAATACTGAATATTTTTCATATAACTACTTTTAAAAAATGTAACATTTTTTATATTTTCTTTCGAACTGGTGGAAAAAGAAATCGGCCCAATCAATAAAAAAAATATCAATTTGTATAAATAAAAAATAATTATTTTCTATGAAAAATAACGACAATCAAACATCCAAATTTATTCCGTATAATTTTTTTTCATGTGATTTTTTCTAGTAAAATAATGTCATGGAATTTATTTATTTTCTATATATTTTCCACCTTGTAATCAAACGCACCCTAAGATATTTTTACGGAACAATTTTTAGGCTGCATTTTGAAAGCAAATGTATCCTACAATAACAAATTAGAATGCGTTTGGTTCGAGTCTGCAATATAATCAAGTTTCTAATGTAATTATAATATAATTATATAATCATGTTGGCTTAGAACATGTAGTTAAATTATGTAATATAATAACAATTATATTCAAATATTTAATTTATTATATGTTGTAATAAAAAAAGTTTAAAAGGTTTAAGATAGAAAATTACAATTGCTAACTTTTATAATGTATTCCAATCTTTAAGGAGTTACCAAAACTACTCTCAATTTATTACATTTTTTAATTGAAAATATTTCTTATAAATAAGGCTAATTTTGGTAACCTATTTTAAAAATCCGTGGGCATTGCAAAAACTTCTTAAAAACAACAATTTTCTTAAAATAATAATAAAAATCAAAATCAAAACATAAAATATTCATAAACTAATTAACAATTAAAATTAAAAAATATATAAATCATAATAATCAAAAAATTAAAAATTAAAAATGCTAGCACAAAAAATAAAATCGGAACGGACGCCTCCGGATGCTAAAATAAACATTATCAAGGAGTCTGGAATATGTGAGATACAGAGAATAACTACCCATAAGTCCAATTTAGACACATGACAAAAATAAGTTGATTTGAGGTCAAACGGGGTCCACATGTGTGCCGCAGAGTGGTGAAATTTAGGTCAAAATAGTCGATCTCAAAATGTCAAACAAAACATAAACGACAATACGATCTCAACGGAACTTCCATAATTTTATTCCGATAAAATGATCACAAAACGTTTGTCGTGTCGGATCGTGAGATTGGGAATACAGCGATCCAATCAACTATTTCATAATTTGACGAAACTTGAGTCACATGACAAGTCAAATATTGCGAGTCCAATGGCTCAACTCTCGTTGCGACTTGACGAATGTACACAAACTAATTGGATTTTTCTCAAAAACTTTGATAAAATAATTTTTGACGGATGCAGACCAAATTCATCGTGTTCGAGCGACTAATTTGAATTCCGTCAAATCATAAACGTCGGATATTACCGTACAAGCCTCTCGATAAAAACAGTTCGAGTTAGGATGGTCCAATTTGTCGGGACGACACTCAATCATAAAGATTTAATATATATAATAGCTTTTTGAACTAGGGTATACCAGGATCGAGGGTCCTTTTGCGAGCACTCCGGCACTGGTTTTTGAGTGTTGGGCTGCAGTCGTATCAACTACGATCGAAACAAGGGTTCGACCGGCGGTGTACTCCAGCGGCCAGGAAGCCTCTTGTGGAGATGACGAGTCCTGGATTGGTTACGAGGTTTCTGGAATTGAGTTGGTTCTCTACAGGGCCAGCCAGAGTTAATTTTGGTTGCCTTTTGATCCTTATTGTGGACTAGGCTTGGGAGATCACCCGCGACCCTGACCTCTTGTAGGATCACGCTAAGCACGGGAGGTTGTTCTAGCAGAGGGGGGTTGTCCAAGTCCGAAGTCTTATCAGGCTTACCCCTGGGTCGGTCTTGATTCTCTGAAAGATGGTTGAGCACGAGGGGTTGAAAAATTACAGATGAATGTACAAAAAGAGTTTCATTATGTGAACCGTGAACCGGAGACTCAACAGTGCTATCACAAGATTGAAAAACCTTATGGACAACCTTATATTCTTGCAGAATATATGCTTTACAATATCGGGATAGATATATAGGCAAGGGCGGAACCAGAAATTTAAGTTAGGATGGACTGGAGTGGCTTAGAGTGGACTAAGACTCATAGAAAAAATCATATATATATATATATATGTATATATATGTATGTATATATATATATATATATATATATATATATATATATATATATATGAAAAAGAAGGTACGAAAAAAAAATTGGGGTGGGCAACCACATAGTGGGTACGCCCTTGTATAAAGGATTTATTTTCCCATTGGTTTTAGAATTTTATTTATTGACTTAATTTAGGATTCGATTGGTCGGTTGGAATTTAGATTAGAATGATTGGCTAGAAAATGTTAGACAATCGAATTTTAATTTCAAACATAAATTCTCTGTTTGAATTTCGCGGGTGTCCGAGTCACTTAGGGAAGACAGTGAGCTGTGAATAAATGGGTTTTAATTATTTCCTTTTGGTTTTTAGATATCCTTTATTTTTGTTTATATATTTATTTAATAACCTTTCTAAATTCTAATGTCTATTTTTATAAGTTTTTGTTTATTTCTTTTCTTTAAACTATTTCCATTTTATCATAATTTATCATTTACTCATGTTACTTTTATATATATATATATATATATATATATATATATATATATATATATATATAGTCCCCTTCTTATACGGGATAAGTTTACGGGAAGAGTTTACGGGATAGACCAATTTCTTATAGAGAGAAGAAACTCAAAATATCTGGACGAAATGTACGTATGTTTCTCTTCTGAATTTATTTATCTTTAATATTTAAATCTCTACTCTCTACTCTTAAAAACAAACATATCTCTATCTTCAAAAATAAGGCTTATCTATCAATTTATTTTTAAACATAGAGGGATTTATTTATTTTTAAAAATAGATATAGATAAATTATTCCATTTATTTTTTAAAATAGAGATAATTTTTTTTAAAAAAAGAATCTATCCTTATAAATAAATATATCGTTAAAAATTATATTTAAAATATTAATTTTAATGTTAATGTTAATATTAATGTTGATATTAATTTTAATTTTTAATTTTTACATTAATTTAAATTTTAATGTTAATATTAATGTTAATGTTAATGCTAATGCTAATGTTAATGTTAATGTTAAATTTAATTTAAATTTAAATTTAAATTTAAATTTAAATCTAAATCTAAATCTAAATCTAAATATAAATTCTAATCTTAATTTAAATTTAAATTATATTCTTAATCTTAATCTTAATCTTAATTTTAATATTAGATTTAATGTTAATGTTAATGTTAATATTAATATTAATGTTAATGTTAATGTTAAATTAAACTTAATGTTAATGTTGAAATTAAAATTAAAATTAATATCAACAATAAAGTTAGCCCCCAAAAATTAACATGAGAAATAATATTAAAATTAACATTAATATTAATTATATTTTTGAATAACATTTTAAAAAGATATTTACGTTTAAAGATTATTTTTTAAAAAAACAATCCATCTCTATTTAAATTTTTTTATAAAATTAACTTTTATATCTCTATTTTTTGAATAAATAATAAATCTTTCACTATTTAAAAAATAAGTAGACTTATCTTTAAGATAGAGATATGTTCCTTTTTTAAAAGAGAGATGTTTGTCCCGTAAGTTATTCCCGTAGGAGAAGCTTTCTGTATATATATATATAAAAAAAAAAAAAAAAAAAAAAAAAAAATATATATATATATATATATATATATATATATATATATATATATATATATATATATATATATATATATATTACTTGTACTTGTTTGTTGATATATACTTATTTATTTATAATTTTTTGTTAGATTGTTTAGACTAAAGGTTCTTAGGCTAGGGTTTATTCTTAGTTACTAAAAATTATCTATTATTATATATTAACAATTAGTTACTTCAAATTAGAAACAAAAAATTTAAGGGTTTACATTACATCTTTATCATAAACCCCAACTTGACACGGAAGAAAACAAGGCTTATATATAGTCTCCTTCTTCAAAGGTATGTTTACTTTTTATCTTAAGAATTATGTCGAATTTTATATCGACCTCAAATCTTAGTCTGATTTAAACATCAAAGTGACACTTGGGAGCTATCCTCACCCTACCTCTCATTTTATTCTTATACACAGAAAAGCAAATAGACAAACAGAGTTAAGAACTCATTTGAACCAATGAGAGGATGTTCAAAGATTCGATCTACAAACTTTTCGATAATCACGGTGTAGAAAAACATAGAGAATTAGGAAATTGTAATTGTCAAGATGGGTAATGTCCTCGAATTTTTTAGATGTATTACCAAAACTTTTCTCAATTTATTACATTTAAAAAAATAAATTTTATAATTTTTTCTTATAAATTAAGAATAATTTTGAATACCCACTTTAAAAATTCGTGAACATTAGAAATTTTTTTTTTGTTGACAATTAGTTCCTTAGAATTATATACAAGTTTTCACATGAAAACTATGTTTATTGAGTTCAAGCATTAAAAAGACGAAAAAGCATTTTCCATTGGTGGAAAATGATGGGCATTTTATAATTATTCATATGGATCCTACTAGACCAGACCAGAGTAAAGCAGGCATGCACTAGGTAGTAGGTAGGAATAATTTTTGGTCAAATGTAATGGAGTTATTTATTTCATAAATTGCCCGTTACATTGTGACATATACAAAGTGCATTTACTTATGAAACTGACACTATTTTAAATATTTTTAGTAAGTAACTAAAGTACATGGTTGCAAATTTAATTGGGTCAAGTCTTCCTTTTGAAGCTTAAGTTGGACTTATTAGAAAATCGACTTCTAGAGAAAAAAACAATTGACACCTGAAACAAGTTAGAGCATCTCCAACTCTATTGTGACTTTGGAAAAAAGTTAATGCCACATAGGAATGACAAAATTTTATTCAAAAGTTCTTCTCCAATGCAATTGTTAAGTCAATTGTGAAGCTTATGTGGCAAAAATTAAAGAAAATATTGTGAAGTTGATTGTCTTGTTCTAGACAATGCACTTGACAATGTCTTCTCTTCCATGTCATCAATATGAATAAAAGATATTAGAAAAAAGAAAGAAGATGAGTAGTTGTCTTAAAAGTTGCCTTGGAAGTTGAAAAAAATACTTTTTATTGTCTTCTCAATACTTTTGCATTGTAGATAGTTTTTCTATCTCATTGTCTTTTGAGATATAATTTTGCCACATAAACAAGACATTGTCTTGTGGCTCATGCCACATAGGAGCCACCTAAGACTTACAACACTTAACAAGACAATAGGGTTGGAGATGCTCTTACATGAAAATTGGCACCAAAATTGGATTTGTGAAACCGGCTCATTTGAATTATAAAATTTACTTTTTAGTAGTAGAAATTTATTGAATAGCCTGTTAGTGCCGAGGCACAATTTTCGATGGAAAATTCTGAAACTGAAACAATTGTACACACAACGTTTCAAATGCAGCACCTTAAAGAAGATGTGCAACAGAGATCCTGGAGGATTCTGAATTACGAGGATCTAAAAAGATTCTACGTAATACACAAAAAATCTAAAGAGACTTTGTGCAAGCAACTATCGGCAGTAGAGCTTCTAAAAAGAAGTTACTGTAAAAGGCAACAGCAGCGATGACAGACGAGAATGAGATGCTGGGGTGAATGAACCACCGTTGCTCAAAGCTTTATTCGCCCCACACGAACACGAACAGCTTCCAGGAACCAGCAAGTTCATGAAGAACTTCTGGAACGCTCGTAAGTCAATATTTGAGACTTGAACGGGCTTCCTGGACTTAACAGACTCCCTCAACTCTCTTCTTGGTGCCTCTTTCAAAGGAGGTCAAGGGGCTCTATTTATAGAGTGGAGTTGAGACTTCACCTCTTCTCCTATCCGATGTGGGACTAAAATACCAATACTCAAAAATAGAGTTTGATATTTTAGATCATCCCATAATCAGCATAGAAGTGTGCCAGTCCACGCCTACCCCCCGAACACTCCCGTGCATGCACGAGACATCCTGGAGTCCGTGTCCGATTCCGAGTCCGCACAACAAAAATTAACTTGCATCCTTGTTGGATTTAATCATTTTTCCTTCTAGAAAAATACTTCCACATGGCACAAACTTGTGCCCCACTACACCTCATGTGCACACCTCAACACAAGCAATGCATTATATTGAGATACTCACCATTTGGTGTAGCCGATGTGGGACTATCATTTCTAGTCCAAAGGCAAAAACACCAACAATCCCCCACATATCTCAATATATGGGTTGAGCGTTCCCCACAGTAACTGTCCATCATGCATTAGGAGAGATGTCGCTACGACTTGAATCTTCCCGCATAGGTTAAATAACAACATGATACAAGAATGGACTAAGCCTTGAATTCTGCACCATAACTGCAATTCTTCCTACTCACATAATGACATCAACTGTGCTTCTGACTGCACATTGAAGGCCTTGTGCCAGCCTGGTTTCAGTGTATAATTTTTGGGCGTCTACAAGTTTATCCTCAAGAGACGGCCTGATATCTCTGTCCATACACTATAGGTGAGTTCTTTATAAAGAGTCATGGCATGAAGCATTGCGCTTCTTTGCGATGCTACGCCACTATGACATGGCTTAAAGCCGAGGCTTTAACCCACCTGGGTACCTCATCGTAGTGTCATACTACTGTAGCATGAGGTCACAGGCCTCTTTGTAGTGCCAAACTACCCAGCATGAAGCCTTGCACTTCCGTACGGTGTTACGCCGCTATGACATGGCTCGCAAAGCCGAGGCTTTATCCTACCTGGTACCTCTTCGTGGTGTCATGCCACTGTAACATGAGGACATCGTCCTCTTTGTAGTGCTGTCTATTTCTCTTTATTACGATTGTCATACAGCATTAGGCTACCTGCCTATTTGCGGTGCTACTCCGCTGTGACTTGGCTTGCAAAGCCGAGGCATTATCCCTACCTGGGAACCTCATGGTGGAGTCACCCCACTGTAGCATGGAGTTGCACTCCTTGTAGTGTTGCGCTACCGTGCTTCCTGTAAAGCACTCCAGGCATTCACTCTGCCTGAGAACTCATTAAGGCATTTAAGCCAACCTTCCCACAGAAACCGTTTTTCGCAGAAAATAATAGTAGACAACAGTGGTTATAGGTCCGTAACCTCTCCATGTCCAATAGAACATGTACCCACCGTTCCTGATATTCTTCCGATTAGTGGTCCTCCCTTGAACCAAAAGCTAGATGCCTAGTAGATAAATCTTTGAACTAATAGCATAAAACTTTATGGTAGGAATACAATAATATAATATCAGAATGCCTTCAAGCCCATTTTACAAGTTGTGTCATCGACCAGCTGGTGCTTGAGGCCCTTGGTGAACGGATCCGCCAGGTTCTCCTGACTCCGAACATCAATCACTGCAATAACACCTCTCTTGATAAGATCGTGTACTGCTCTGAGCTTCAACCGCACCGTTCTCTTCTTTCCGTTGAAGAGTTCATTTGATGCCACTGCTGCTGCCGCCTGGTTGTCACAGTATATCGGTATTACCGGTATCTGAGCCCCAACCACCGAAAGATCATACATGAGCTCCCGAAGCCACTCTGCTTCGTCTGCAGCAGCATCTAATACAAAGAATTCAGATACCATGGAGGAGCGAGATAACATAGTCTGCTTCTTCGACTTCCACGATATAGCAGCTCCGTCCATGGCGAATACGAATCCACCTGTAGAATACTCGCTCTCCATATCTGAACACCAGCTAGCATCACTGAAGCCTTCCACTACTGACGGATCTCCGCTGTAGAAAAGTGCATATGTCTGAGTTTTCTTGAGATATCTCATAACACGCTTCACAGCTTTCCAGTGCTCAACGCCTGGATTGCCAGTGAACCGACTTAGCATTCCCACTGCAAAAGCTATGTCAGGCCTTGTGGCAGTAGTAGCGTACATCAAGCTTCCGATGACGCTAGCGTACTCCAACTGCCTGACGCTTTCCCTCGAATTTGGCTCCAGCTTCTGATCACTCCGGTACGGTGTATCAATAAGTATCAATAAAAGGAAGATCTTGATACCCGTAGCGAGTAAGCATTTTCTCAATATAATGAGATTGTGACAGCGCTATTCCAGTGCCTGTCCGGATGATCTTGAGCCCCAAGATTACGTCGGCATCTCCCAAGTCCTTCATAATGAACTTGGTCGAGAGGAATTTCTTTGTCTCTGTGACGCAGCTTAAATCCGTACCTAGGATTAGCATGTCGTCCACGTAAAGACATACGATTACTCCTCTTCCGTCAGCAAACTTCGTATAGACACACTTGTCTGTTTCATTGACCCTGTAGCCATTTGACCTTATCATCTTGTCAAACTTCTCATGCCATATTTTGGGAGCTTGTTTCAAACCATACAGAGACTTCATCAACTTGCAGACTTTGTCTTCCAGACCTCTGACGACAAAACCTTCTGGTTGTTGTATGTAGATCTCTTCGGTCAGCTCGCCATTAAGGAATGCCGTTTTCACATCCATCTGATGTATCACCAGCTTGTGTATTGCTGCTGGAGCAATTAACAATCTGATGGTTGTCATCCGAGCTACTGGAGCATAAGTGTCAAAGTAGTCGATCCCCTGCTTCTGAGCAAACCCCTTGGCCACTAGCCTGGCCTTGAACTTGTCAATGGTTCCATCTGCTTTCATCTTCTTCTTGAAGATCCATTTGCATCCGATGGGTCTTGCTCCTTCTGGCAGGTCAACCAATACCCATGTGTTGTTGGAGGTGATTGAGTCAATCTTGTTGTCTATCGCCTCCTTCCAGAATACATCATCTCTGGCCTTCATCGCCTCATCATAGGTAAGCGGATCTGCTTCCACATGATAGGTGACGAAGTCATCTCCGAAGTCTTTCGGCCTCCTCGTTCGCTTAGTTGACGGCTCATCGAGTTCTGGTTCAGCTGGTGTCTCCTTGACGACAGCTTCATCTTGGACTACTGGTTCATTAAAGACTTCTGTATTGTCATGCCCCAGTACCGAAATACGGAGACGGACTAGGCCAGCTACACCATATGAGGTACGTAACGTCATACGGCGATCGTGGATGTCGAGAGACTAGGGGGTACATGCTATAATCAAGTCTCCTATGGTCCCACAGAGTTCTATGTCTCAATCAATCAAATCACATCAGCAAAAGATGAGCATTAAAGATAAAGCAGTAAGGCGTCCCCGACGCTGTATCAAAATGATCATGAGAGACTAGCTTCATAATTTAGCTATCTCGGAGAGTCAGAAGTACAAAATTATACACAGCTGCAGTCTGTTTAATTACAATTATGTACTGACACAAAATATCAAGTAATCCGGCTAACAGGTGCCGGTGGCTAAACGCCGCAAAAGTATAAGCAGGAGTGGTGGAGAAGAAACCCACTCGAGTCCCCGAACTGCCATGCTCCTAGTATGCACCATGGATGTCAGGGAGGAAGATCGTGTCCTCTGGCTCTGCTACGGGATCTGGCCAAACAAAACCAGCGGGGTCAGCCCCGAATAGCAAGTACCGCCAAAGGGGCACAAGAGATAAGATTAAAAACCCAGTTAAATAGAATGATTGATAATAGTAATACTTATGCTACTATTATAGGGTAGCGCAACATCTTCGAACCCATATGTCACCCTTACAACCAAACAAGGACAAAAGGTGCCGCATGGAGTCGGGACGTGTCGTACTCTATAACATTCACATAAGTTAAAAGGTATAAGCAATAAAATCTCCTGATCGTGACTTCGGTCGATAGCCTATCACAGCACAATAACCAACCCAACAATCAAACAAGAACATGGGTTGGATCATGCACCACGATAGACCATGTTCCTCAGTCATTCACAGAAGTAGCACTTCACAACCAGAATAAGTCTTCCGTTCATAACTTCGGTCCACAGCCTGTCATAGTACGATAACCAACCCAACAATCAAACAAGAACATGGGTTGGATCACGTACCATGATAGTCCGCTTCCCTCAGTTATTCACGGAAGGTAATAGGGTACAAGCAAGTCGTTTTCACGGCCAATCAAGTCTACGAGTTTCTAGTGGGACGAGGTTATCCTCGCATCATGTTATATAGAAATTCTCAGATCGTATCTTTCCAGCAAGGCTAGCCCACCCAGGGGTTCGCGTAGATAGGTATGATTGAGCACAGGTCCCTCGCAAGGCCACCTTGCTAAAACATATAATATGTAGCAGGAATTAATCGGATACAGTCATCCACTCGTTGCAGATGACACAGTATCCGTGGAGACCAGCCGGCGCGTCAAGACAGTATCTCAAGGCGGCTGGTGTAACACGATCTCGGGATTTTGCCCTCCCCATGCATCTAGTATATTTAGTTGCCTAATTTAGCCCTAGGTGAAATCGTGGATTTTCATGCTGTGGCCTGCATGATTATCCTCCTAAAGTCGTACTTTAGTACGAGTACCCCAAAGAGGATCCATGTCAATCAGTATGTCAACATGTTCTACCCTCCTTAGTGTAATGTATCATTGTAATTACGCCACGTGGAGTTACGAGTCTTCTGTCGAGCATGAACAAGAACTAGGACATTCAGGTACATGTATCAGGTAGGAACACTTTGTTCTTCGGGTCACATTAGTGCTCATATCATGCTCGGGACAAAAGGCGTAAGGATATAAAATGGACATATAATATATATATATATATAATAATAATAAGGTAACAATATAGGGCACAAAAGTCCATGCGGCTCAGGGGGAGTGAGTCCATGCGGCCGGGTCAATATTGGTTCATGCGGCTGGGACCACACGCTCATGCGGCTCAGGGAGCCCCAAGGCGCATGCGGCTGGAAAGGCGGTTTCATGCGGACGAAGGGGTGTCAGCGTATGCGGCTGCGACTGCACGCTCCTGCGGCTCGGCATCAAACGAAGTCGTATGCGGCTGAGCATGGGCGATACATATGCGGCTGGATGATGGATGGTTTTATGCGGCCCCAAAAACAGTAGCGCCTATGCGGCTGGAAAACAGTAGCGCATATGCGGCTGGGTCAAAAGAACTCATGCGGCTGCGAAGGCTAGCCGCATGAAGTCCATGCGACAGGGGCTCATGCGGCTGAGTCTGAACAAGGCTATGCGGCTCAATTACTTGCCGCATGAAGATTCATGCGGTCAAGTACTCAAGCAAGTCTCATGCGGCTAGGAAGGATTTTCCTTGCGGCTGAGCTCGAACGAGTCTCATGCGGCTGGAAAGGCCATGCGGCCAGAGGCTTGCCGCATGAGGATTCATGCGGTCAAGTACTGCTCCTCTTCTCCATTTGTCCGAGAAGAGGAGCCAAGCAACAATGGCTTCTAAACTACATAAAACCTTCATCCGGAGCCCAAATCGGAACTTCCTTAGGTCAAAATGGGGTAGAACAAAATTCTCTACAACATGGAACCATCAAAACTTAAAAAATAATGAAGTTTGCTAGATCAAAACCAAAAAAATCCAAAAATTGTTAAAACCTAGATCTACAAAGATTAAAGCTTCAAAATGGAAAACTTCAAGTTCTAAACTAGTATAGAATAAGGAGAAGAACATATTTTGACAAATAATTTGTATGAAAACATCAACAACATTTATGGATCCATCTCTTGAGCAAGTTGGTACTTGCCTTGGTTGGTGGAGGAAATAAATGGAAGGAAGTAAATGAGAGGAGAGAGAAGGAGATGGGTTATATATAAAGATCTTGGACCCATGGGTTCATGATGAACCAAAGGGTTCAAGATGAACCATTGGTGAACCAAGAATATGTTACCCAAATGAGCCAAAACTATAGGCCCAAATGCAGAAAATAAATTACGAAATAATATTTTGTCGAATATTTTTGGGAAATGCATGAAGAAATACAGCCTAATAAATACAGTATAAATACAAGGTAAATACAATTTATCGGTTTACGTATTAAAATACGTATTTCAGGATCGGGGAGTGACATCTCTACCCTTCTTAGAAAAATTTCGTCCTCGGAATTCCAGCCAAGACAGGATAGTGAAATCAGGACAAGCAAGGCACAATCATATACAAGTTAACTATCATAGCAGTTATTATTATACATCACAAAGTGCAAAACAAGCAGGTGCAGATAAGCATGGAATCGTGTCAATAAGGTGCAAAAATATACCTTATCAGTCAAACAAATGCGGATACCGAGATCTGATCTCGTCCTCGCGCTCCCAGGTTGACTCTCCCGGAGAGTGATCGTTCCAAGAAACACGGACAAGGCTTATCGTCCGATTCTTGAGTACCTTCTCTCGCCGGTCTAAAATAGATACGGATTGTTCCTCGTAAGTTAGGTCGGTACCAACGACTAACTCAGAATGATCGAGGACATGACTCGGATCCGGGACATACCCACGTAACTGGGACACATGAAACATATTATGTATGCCAGTTAACGAAGGCGGAAGGGCAAGTCGATAAGCCACATCGCCTACCCGAGCGAGAATCTTAAAAGGACCAACGTATCTTGGACTAAGCTTTCCTCGGGTTCCAAATCTGATGATACCCCGAGTAGGCAAAATCCGCAAAAATACTTGGTCGCCAACTCTGAACTCTAGAGGCCTACGATGCTGATCTGCCCAATGACGATGTCGGTCCTGTGCAACTCGAAGGCACTCTCTGACCAACTTAACTATCTCCACAGTCTGCGTGATCATCTCTGGTCCCAACAACTTCCGTTCTCCGACGTCGTCCCATGCCAAAGGGGACCTGCACTTCCTTCCGTACAATGCTTCGAACGGGGCCATCTGAATGCTAGCCTGGTAGCTTTTGTTATAGGAGAACTCTACTAGATGAAGGTGATCCTCCCAAGATCCGCCAAAATCTAAGGTACATGCCCGTAGCATATCTTCTAACGTCTGAATGGTTCTTTCTGATTGCCCGTCAGTTTGTGGATGATAAGCAGTACTGAATCTTAACTTGGTTCCCAAACTTTGGTGTAAGCTCCGCCAAAAATGGGAAGTAAACCGCGTATCCCGATCCGATACTATACTAACTGGAACACCGTACTGCCTTACTATCTGCTTCATGTACATATCTGCTAACTGCTCAGTAGTCTGTCCAACTCGGAAGGGAAGGAAATGAGCGACCTTCGTGAGTCGATCTACTATTACCCATATTGTATTCTTGCCAGCCGGAGATCTAGGTAAACCGGTCACAAAGTCCATCGTGATGTGCTCCCATTTCCATTCTGAAATAGGAAGCGGCTGGAGCAACCCTGCTGGTCTCTGCTGCTCGACTTTTACCTGCTGACATACCAGACACTTGGATACAAATCTCGCTATCTCTCTTTTCATGCCATTCTACCAAAAGTACTGCCTGATATCTCGATACATCTTCGTTCCTCCTGGATGAATGGAGTAAACAGAACTATGAGCTTCGGACATAACTTCTTGCCGAAGGTCTCCACTCGGTACACAGAGTCTGTTTCCAAACCTGAGCGTACCATCTTCATGAATAACTAACTCCTTCCTACGGCCCGATTCACTCTCCGACCGCAACTTCTGAATCTGTGGATCTCCTGCTTGTGCTGCCCTTATCCTCTCTACTAAGGTTGACTGAATCTGCATACTGGTCATTCTTCCTATATCCCTTGGCAAAACTACTTCGATTCCCATACTCTGAAGGTCTTCTAAAATATGCTTCTGCGAGGTCAGGATAAAGGCACTGTTTCTCCTACTCAGTGCATCTGCAACTATATTCGCCTTGCCTGATGATACTGAAGATCTAAATCAAAATCCTTCAGCAGTTCTAACCATCTTCTTTGCCTCATGTTCAAATCTCGCTGCGTGAACACGTATTTCAAACTCTTATGATCAGTATAGATCTCTACCCGATCCCCGTATAAATAATGCCTCCACAACTTGAGTGAAAACACCACAGCTGCTAACTCCAAATCGTGAGTCGGGTAATTCTTCTCATGGTCTCGAAGCTGCCGAGACGCATATGCTATCACCTTTCCGTGCTGCATCAATACACATCCAAGACCCTTCCCAGATGCGTCACAATATACTGTAAAGCCTCCCGCTCCTACTGGAAGCGTCAAGATCGGGGCTGAGATCAATCTCTTCTTCAATTCTTCAAATGATGCCTGACAGCTAGCTGACCAAACAAACTCCACATCCTTGTGCGTCAAACGCGTTAAGGGCGCAGAGATCTTGGCAAAGTCTGCCACGAACCTTCTGTAGTAACCAGCTAATCCCAAGAAACTTCGCACTTCTGCAACCGTTCTCGGGACTGGCCAATGCTCTACGGCCTCAATCTTCTTCGGATCCACTGACAATCCTGTCCCAGAAATTACATGCCCCAGGAACGAAATGTGACCTAACCAGAATTCACACTTGTCGAGCTTCGCATAAAGTTGATGCTCCTTCAATGTCTGCAAGACAGTCCTAAGATGTTTCTCATGCTCCTCTTCACTGCTGGAATAGACAAGAATGTCATCTATGAACACCACCACAAATTTATCCAAATACGGCAGAAAGATGCGGTTCATTAAATCCATGAATACTGCGGGGGCGTTGGTTAGTCCAAAGGGCATTACTACAAACTCATAATGCCCATATCTAGATCTAAATGCTGTCTTCGGTATGTCTTGCTCCCGGACTCTTACTTGATAGTATCCCGACCGAAGATCGATCTTGGAAAAGACGCTGGCCTTGCTCAACTGGTCAAACAGGTCATCAATCCTTGGTAGCGGGTACTTATTCTTCACTGTTACTGCATTCAGCTTGCGGTAGTCGATGCACATCCTCGTCGACCCATCCTTCTTGGGAACTAAAATCACTGGCGCGGCCCAGGGCGATTTACTGTCTCGGATGAATCCCTTAGACTTTAACTCTTCTTCATGTTGATACAACTTATCCTGTTCTGACGGCGACATTCTGTAAACTCTGTCTGCAATAGGCCTCGTTCCAGGGTTCAACTCAATGCTAAATTCTACCTCTCTGACTGGCGGTATCCCTGGGAGCTCATCAGGGAAGACGTCGAGAAAATCTTCGACCACTCTCGGAATCTGTCCTGGCTCTGACACTGCTGCTGAGATGACGCCTCCGGCCTGATTCTTCAAGGTTCGAGTAAAGGTGAACTGCTCCATCCCAGGAATGCTGAATATGACCCTACCTCCTCTACAATCAATGGTCGCATGACTGTCTCTCAACCAGTCCATGCCAAGAACGACATCAAAATTCCCCATAGGGAATTCAATCAATGATGCGGGCAATAAATGCCCACATACCTCCACCGGACATGAAAAGCGCACTCTGCTAACTTCTACGAGCCCATTGCCGGTGAGTATATCCATCCTCTCCGGCAATGCCTCAAACTCTAATCCAATCCGTGTAGCATATTGTGCAGAGATAAATGAATGAGTAGCGCCTGAATCAAACAATGCTACAGCAGGAAATGAGGTGACGAGAATTTTACCTGCCACCACGTCACTAGACGCTAGAGCCTCTCCCAAGGTCAATGTGAGAGCCTGGCCCCGCGGAGCCCCTTGTTGCGGCCTTCCTCGACCATGCTGTTGCTGCCTCTGAGGGCCTCCGGCTTCCTGTGCCTGGCGGAACATCTGAGCCTGCGTTGGTAGACGCTGGGCTAGGGGCCTTACTGCTAATACTGGTCCTCCACTCGGGGTTGCTACCGGAGCTGGCAATGCTGGAAACTGCTGAGCTGGCCCTCCTGGCCTCTGCATCATAGGACAAGTAGAAATACGGTGGTCTGAACTACCATACCTCAAGCATAAGCCATTCGCTGACCGGCACACCTCCCTCGTGTGCCCTGCCTTCCCACAGAATGTACAGCCCTGGGGTGCTCCCTGACGCTGTTGCTG
Source organism: Iris pallida (assembly GCA_029216955.1). Taxonomy (NCBI): domain Eukaryota; kingdom Viridiplantae; phylum Streptophyta; class Magnoliopsida; order Asparagales; family Iridaceae; genus Iris; species Iris pallida. The sequence continues at coordinate 1,326,612 of JANAVB010031819.1, read as the reverse complement.
GTTTCTCGGCTGCTGATGCCGAACTGGCGCTGTATTGGTTGACACGGCCGTCCTCCGCGGTGCTCCCGCATCATGAATACGTACACCGGGTGCTGGTGCCGATGTTCGCTGCATTGCTCCTCCTCCAACCTGGGAATGAGATCTCTTCTGACCTCCTGCCCTCGATGCCAACCTCTGCTGGGTAAGCTCGTGCCTCCGGGCTGCCGTCAAGACAGCGTCAAACGTCTGGTAGTCGTGTCCCTCCACAAGCTATAGTAGTTCCAAATGAAGTCCCTGCTGGAACCTCATAGCTTTCTCTGGCTCCGTTGCCACCATTGCTGGTGCGAAACGGCACAATCTGCAGAACTCTGCTGCATACCCATCTACGGTCTTGTCTGCTTGCTTGAGACTGATGAACTTCTGCTGGAGCTCATATCGAGCTACTACGCCAAAATACTTGGCCTTGAATCTGTCACTGAAGGTGGTCCAACGAACAGGGCGTCTTATACCAACTTCTTCTGATGCCCACCAGTCGCGGGCAAGATCCTGAAGTACCAGTTTGACCTGATCAACCTTCTCATCATCTGGAACCTTGGCTGCCACAAGAATGGCTTCGATGTCTTGAATCCATGCGTCCGCAGTGATGGCATCCTCCGTGCCATCAAAATACCTCGGGTTCAAGCGACGGAACCTTCCTGATGCTCCCGAGTCAACCCCGACACTCCTCTCAAGAGCTAACTGAATCCCTTGGTTCAGCAACACGTTCTGCTCCTGCTGCCGAGTCTGTTGCTGTTGGTTAGTGACAAGAAACCCCCGGATGATCTCCAGGAGTGCTACGGCGTCTGGTACTGCCGTCGCTGCTGGTGCTGCAGAAGTTTCAATAACCTGCGGCTGCACTGCCTCTGGTTCTCTTTCTGCTCGTGCCTCCACCGGAGAAGGTTCTCTCCCCGGTTGCTGCCCAGTCGAGCCATGCTCTTGCTGCTCTTCCTCATGGGCCTCTCCTGCTACTGAGAATGAAGCACCCCTATGGAGAAGAATATAAGATTATTAAGTCCGGACGAGGAAGATTTCGAGGATGCAAGTCAAGTTAGAGATCAAGGCAAGGACAGAGAATTCGAAACAGAATTTCAAGGGGAACAAGTTTTGATTGAGACTCCTAATAATTCGCAATACCCCACAAGTCTGAAAATCAGACCTGCATGGGCCACCACTAAAACCTTGTCACGCCCCAGTACCGAAATACGGAGACGGACTAGGCCAGCTACACCATATGAGGTACGTAACGTCATACGGCGATCGTGGCTGTCGAGAGACTAGGGGGTACATGCTATAATCAAGTCTCCTATGGTCCCACAGAGTTCTATGTCTCAATCAATCAAATCACATCAGCAAAAGATGAGCATTAAAGATAAAGCAGTAAGGCGTCCCCGACGCTGTATCAAAATGATCATGAGAGACTAGCTTCATAATTTAGCTATCTCGGAGAGTCAGAAGTACAAAATTATACACAGCTGCAGTCTGTTTAATTACAATTATGTACTGACACAAAATATCAAGTAATCCGGCTAACAGGTGCCGGTGGCTAAACGCCGCAAAAGTATAAGCAGGAGTGGTGGAGAAGAAACCCACTCGAGTCCCCGAACTGCCATGCTCCTAGTATGCACCATGGATGTCAGGGAGGAAGATCGTGTCCTCTGGCTCTGCTACGGGATCTGGCCAAACAAAACCAGCGGGGTCAGTCCCGAATAGCAAGTACCGCCAAAGGGGCACAAGAGATAAGATTAAAAACCCAGTTAAATAGAATGATTGATAATAGTAATACTTATGCTACTATTATAGGGTAGCGCAACATCTTCGAACCCATATGTCACCCTTACAACCAAACAAGGACAAAAGGTGCCGCATGGAGTCGGGACGTGTCGTACTCTATAACATTCACATAAGTTAAAAGGTATAAGCAATAAAATCTCCTGATCGTGACTTCGGTCGATAGCCTATCACAGCACAATAACCAACCCAACAATCAAACAAGAACATGGGTTGGATCATGCACCACGATAGACCATGTTCCTCAGTCATTCACAGAAGTAGCACTTCACAACCAGAATAAGTCTTCCGTTCATAACTTCGGTCCACAGCCTGTCATAGTACGATAACCAACCCAACAATCAAACAAGAACATGGGTTGGATCACGTACCATGATAGTCCGCTTCCCTCAGTTATTCACGGAAGGTAATAGGGTACAAGCAAGTCGTTTTCACGGCCAATCAAGTCTACGAGTTTCTAGTGGGACGAGGTTATCCTCGCATCATGTTATGTAGAAATCCTCAGATCGTATCTTTCCAGCAAGGCTAGCCCACCCAGGGGTTCGCATAGACAGGTATGATTGAGCACAGGTCCCTCGCAAGGCCACCTTGCTAAAACATATAATATGTAGCAGGAATTAATCGGATACAATCATCCACTCGTTGCAGATGACACAGTATCCGTGGAGACCAGCCGGCGCGTCAAGACAGTATCTCAAGGCGGCTGGTGTAACACGATCTCGGAATTTTGCCCTCCCCATGCATCTAGTATATTTAGTTGCCTAATTTAGCCCTAGGTGAAATCGTGGATTTTCATGCTGTGGCCTGCATGATTATCCTCCTAAAGTCGTACTTTAGTACGAGTACCCCAAAGAGGATTCATGTCAATCAGTATGTCAACATGTTCTACCCTCCTTAGTGTAATGCATCATTGTAATTATGCCACGTGGAGTTACGAGTTTTCTGTCGAGCATGAACAAGAACTGGGACATTCAGGTACATGTATCAGGTAGGAACACTTTGTTCTCCGGGTCACATTAGTGCTCATATCATGCTCGGGACAAAAGGCGTAAGGATATAAAATGGGCATATAATATATATATATATATATATATATATATATATATATATATATATATATATATATATATATATATATATAATAATAATAAGGTAACAATATAGGGCACAAAAGTCCATGCGGCTCAGGGGGAGTGAGTCCATGCGGCCGGGTCAATATTGGTTCATGCGGCTGGGACCACACGTTCATGCGGCTCAGGGAGCCCCAAGGCGCATGCGGCTGGAAAGACGGCTTCATGCGGACGAAGGGTGTCAGCGTATGCGGCTGCGACTGCACGCTCCTGCGGCTCAGCATCAAACGAAGTCGTATGCGGCTGAGCATGGGCAATACATATGCGGCTGGATGATGGATGGTTTTATGCGGCCCCAAAAACAGTAGCGCCTATGCGGCTGGAAAACAGTAGCGCATATGCGGCTGGGTCAAAAGAACTCATGCGGCTGCGAAGGCTAGCCGCATGAAGTCCATGCGACAGGGGCTCATGCGGCTGAGTTTGAACAAGGCTATGCGGCTCAATTACTTGCCGCATGAAGATTCATGCGGTCAAGTACTCAAGCAAGTCTCATGCGGCTAGGAAGGATTTTCCTTGCGGCTGAGCTCGAATGAGTCTCATGCGGCTGGAAAGGCCATGCGGCCAGAGGCTTGCCGCATGAGGATTCATGCGGTCAAGTACTGCTCCTCTTCTCCATTTGTCCGAGAAGAGGAGCCAAGCAACAATGGCTTCCAAACTACATAAAACCTTCATCCGGAGCCCAAATCGGAACTTTCTTAGGTCAAAATGGGGGTAGAACAAAATTCTCTACAACATGGAACCATCAAAACTTAAAAAATAATGAAGTTTGCTAGATTAAAACCAAAAAAATCTAAAAATGGTTAAAACCTAGATCTACAAAGATTAAAGCTTCAAAATGGAAAACTTCAAGTTCTAAACTAGTATAGAATAAGGAGAAGAACATATTTTGACAAATAATTTGTAAGAAAACATCAACAACATTTATGGATCCATCTCTTGAGCAAGTTGGTACTTGCCTTGGTTGGTGGAGGAAATAAATGGAAGGAAGTAAATGAGAGGAGAAAGAAGGAGATGGATTATATATAAAGATCTTGGACCCATGGGTTCATGATGAACCAAAGGGTTCAAGATGAACCATTGGTGAACCAAGAATAGGTTACCCAAATGAGCCAAAACTATAGGCCCAAATGCAGAAAATAAATTACGAAATAATATTTTGTCGAATATTTTTGGGAAATGCATGAAGAAATACAGCCTAATAAATACAGTATAAATACAAGATAAATACAATTTATCGGTTTACGTATTAAAATACGTATTCCAGGATCGGGGAGTGACATGTATGCTTTGTACCCTCATCATTCTCCGGAAGATCCGCGAGAATAATATTCTTGTGTTTTGCAAACTTGTCTTCAAAGTATTCAGCATCGCGAGATTCGATGATATGGTTTGACTCGATATCAAGGAATCTCCGAGCATCACTCTTCTCGACATACCCCAAGAAGATCGCCTTCGTAGTCCTTGTCCCTAGCTTCTGAATCTTCAGATCCGGGAGCTTCACATAAGCCAGACACCCCCACACTCGACTGACATTCAAGTTAGGTCTGACTTTGAACCAGAGTTCATGAGGAGTTATGTCGGAAGTTGCATATGGCACTCTGTTCAGAATGAACGTTGCCGTTAGTGCAGCTTCTCCCCAGTAACACTTTGGAAGACCCGCAGTCAACAGCATGGAGTTCATCATCTCTGTCAACGTTATGTTCTTCCTTTCTGCTACTCCGTTGGATTGAGGAGAGTACGGAGCCGTTGTCTCATTGATGATTCCATGTTCTTTGCAGAATGATAAGAATTCATGAGACCGATACTCCCCGCCTCGATCACTCCTTAACCTCTTGAGTTGTTGTCCAGTTTGCCGCTCAGCCTCGGTCCTGAACTCCTTGAACTTCTCGAATGCTTCGTCTTTAGACTTGAGCAAGTAGACAAAAGCATACTTTGAGAAGTCATCGATGAAAGTAATGAAATACTTCATCCCGGCCTTTGTAGAGAATTGTTTGAAGTCACAGATATATGAGTGAACCAACTTCAGAAGATCTGTGCTTCGATGGACCCTGTGAAAGGGTTTCCTTGTGATCTTCGTCTGAGCACATACTTCGTATTTCTCTACCTTACCCCCACACTTGGAGATAAGTCCTAGACTAGACATTCTGTTAATCCTTTTACAATGAACATGTCCTAGCCTATTATGCCACAACTCAAGAGAATAATCAGAAAAAGTGATTGCATTTAAATTATCATGCTGGGTTACAACAAGCTGAATCTTGTACATTCCTTCAGTTTGGAAAGCTTTCCCGAAGAATGTACCTTTCTTGGACATCACCAACTGGCCAGCATTGATGTCCATCCTCAAGCCTGCGTTGCAGAGCAGACTTCCAGAGATCAGGTTCTTAGCAATTACTGGAACATGCTTCACACCTTGAAGCGTCAGAGTGTTCCCCGATGTGAGTTTCAGCTCCACCGTCCCGATCTCCAGTACTTCAGCTTGTGCCTGGTTTGCCATTATGACCTTCTTTGAAGTTGGCTCATAAGAGACGAACCAGTCTTTGTCTGAACAGACATGGCAGGTCGTACCAGTGTCTATCCACCAGTCCAAGTCAGCCCCCACAGTTGCAACCTGTGCTATCATGGCAACTAGATTAGTAATCATAGAAACCTTACTAGGCTCACCTTGTTCTTTGGGCTTGGACTTGCATTCGGATTTGTAGTGGCCCTTCTTGCCACAATTGAAGCAAGTCACATGGGACTTGGACTTCTGCTGCTTGAAAGCAGGACCCTTCACTTTCAGATTCGTGAAGTCCTTCTTTTTGCGATGAGAAGCAACCTGCTTCCCCTGGTACCCTCTGGTTTGGACCAGATTTGCCTTCGCCAGTTGTTTGGACAGAGTATCCATCTTCTGTTGAGAGCGCATCTCGTCCTCAACATGGATCTCTTGCAAGAAATCTTCCAAGCTAATTTTCATCTTCTTTCGATGCATCCTTGCATAGAAGTTGCTCCATTCTGTAGGAAGTTTTGCGACGATCCCTCCAACGACAAACTTGTCGACGAGGGGCATGTTCTCGTCTTCTAGTTTCTGACGCAACTTCAGAAACTCCTTCACTTGGGGCAGCATCGCCTTCTCGTCTTCGAAGGTCCACTTGTGATATTTTTCTACCATGAAGATCTTGGACCGGTTCTCGTCATCTTCATAGAGCTTTCCCAAGGAGTCCCATATCTCTTTGGCAGATGTCTTCTTGGAGTAGGACTCTGCCAGAGAGTCTTCCATGGAAATGAGTATCAGTAGTTTGCATATACTGTTTTCTCTCTTCCACTTCGCTTGCTTGGTCGTAGCAGCGGCCACAGCCGCAGCAGATCCAGTGGTTGGAACGATCGGTTCTTCTTCTGACAGCACGTGATCAACATTCACGAGTTGAAGATTTAAAGTGACCTTTCGTCTCCATATCTGGAAGTGTTCGCCATCGAATTTCTCTAACTTGTTAAAGCCGGTATCGATGAGCGAAGCACGATAATTATCCATCTTCTCAATAAAGCTTTGAGATTGTTAGTGCCGAAGCACAATTTTTGATGGAAAATTCTGAAACTGAAACAATTGTACACACAACGTTTCAAATGCAGCACCTTAAAGAAGATGTGCAACAGAGATCCTGGAGGATTCTGAATTACGAGGATCTAAAAAGATTCTACGTAATACACAAAAATCTAAAAAGACTTTGTGCAAGCAACTATCGGCAGTAGAGCTTCTAAAAAGAAGTTACTGTAAAAGGCAACAGCAGCGATGACAGGCGAGAATGAGATGCTGTGGTGAATGAACCACCGTTGCTCAAAGCTTTATTTGCCCCACACGAGCACGAACAGCTTCCAGGAACCAGCAAGTTCACAAAGAACTTCTAGAACGCTCGTAAGTCAATATTTGAGACTTGAACGGGCTTCCTGGACTTAACAGACTCCCTCAACTCTCTTCTTGGTGCCTCTTTCAAAGGAGGTCAAGGGGCTCTATTTATAGAGTGGAGTTGAGACTTCACCTCTTCTCCTATCCGATGTGGGACTAAAATACCAATACTCAAAAAATAGAGTTTGATATTTTAGATCATCCCATAATCAGCATAGAAGTGTGCCAGTCCACGCCTACCCCTCGAACACTCCCGTGCATGCACGAGACATCCTGGAGTCCGTGTCCGAGTCCGAGTCCGCACAACAAAAATTAACTTGCATCCTTGTTGGATTTAATCCTTTTTCCTTCTAGGAAAATACTTCCACATGGCACAAACTTGTGCCCCACTACACCTCATGTGCACACCTCAACACAAGCAATGCATTATATTGAGATACTCAACATTTGGTGTAGCCGATGTGGGACTATCTTTTCTAGTCCAAAGGCAAAAACACCAACATAGCCTATGGAGAAACATAACATCAAGAGGTGTCCTAACGAATAAAGAAGCATCCTCCAACCAGATACAAATATTAAGGACTCGTTTGGTTCGCGGAAAGGAAAGAAAATCAATTCCTTGTTCTTTTTCTTTTATTGAAAAATTGTAAAAAAATTTCGGTAATTGATAAAGTGAATTTTCTATAGTGGGTCCTTGGGGGGTTGGTCCTTATTTTTCTTTCCTATCATAATTATTTTTGTTTCCTCGTACTTTTATTTGACAACCAAACATAGAAAATGAATGACTTTCTTTTTCCAAACTATATAAGCCATTGATGAGCATATCTATAACAAGTGGGACATGGTAGTCGTGGTCGGTTCGGAGGATTGTGTTGTCCTATTCGAAGTTAATTTTGGTTATCCTTTGGTCCTTAATGTGAGCCGATTCCGGTTATCATCTGTGACTCTGACCTTTGATGAGATCACGCTAAGCCTGAGAATTGTCCTAGCAGAGAGGGGTTGTCCAAGACTCAAGTCTTGTCCGACTTACTTCAGGACCGATCCTGATGGCAGTCTTTTGGTTCATTAACGATAGAGAAGAGAGAGAGGTGGAGCGACTGAGAACACGGATAGGAAGTAGACGGTTACCATCCTCATAAATGCGATTGTCTCTATTTACGATGCCAATAGACCACGAGTCTGTCGTGTCCGACGCGACACTGAAAATGGAAGAAAGAATGAACGGCTAAGGGGCTGGCAACTGGCATTTGAATAATGAATATAATGGTCTTGATTTATTATAAGTACCACTTAGAGGAGCATAAAACAAAATAAAGAGTGGACTAATAAAGCTAGGCGGCAGATTTAGTTGATCCGTCGCACGTGGGAAAAAGAGAATTATTGCTCGTCATCTCCAATGTAAGTGTCAATAAGTCCTCGTCGCCGCGAACCCGCCATGTGCTTTCTTTGACTCTTTTCGCACACGTATATGTTCATTTGTATCGTAATATCGTTATCATTTTCTTGTCCGAGATATTCCGGTCGCATAATTGTCCGACACATCGGATCTCTACTTAAAATAAGAAGTCGATAATGATACGATTTGAAAATTAATTCGATTTATTTAAAAAAAAAGAGCAACAAAAATAGCTTTTGACAATAATATTACAACCGATTGTCAAATTTGACCTAAAATTAAACATGAATTTTTTAAAAGAAAATATTTATTGTTATCAAACAACTTAGGATGGGCTTGGCAATTGTAGGGGTAGCGGTTATGAGATATTTTTAGAGTACCGGTTATGAGCGGTTATGAGGGGTCCGGTCTTGGATGGTTTTTAAGTAGCGACTTTTAAATCAGTCCAATCCATACTTAGTAATTCACTAACGAGCGGCTCTGAAAATTTTTTTTATACGAATAAAATCAAATAGAGAAAGATATTAGTAGTTATATTATATATTTTTTGTGAGGATATAAATAAAATAAAATAATAAAATTTCTCTAAAATCATTCGATTTGGGGTTTTTATAAAGCCATCCAAAATTACATTACACCGATTTTTTTTTTGGGTTGGGGAGGGGGGGTGGGTGGGGGATGAGGGGTGGTTTAAGCCGGCACAAATCAATGCCTTAAAAAAATTAACAAGCACGAATTTTCATAAACGGTTGCTTCAAAAACACCCAAGAACTGGTGACCTTTACCAAGCAGAACCTTAAGGATTCTCAGGAGAAGCTGAATAATCTCAAACCCAGTCTGAGATAGTCTCGTGTCCAAATTTATAGACAATTTAGTTGCTCGGAACTGAAATACCGTAAAATATCTTATTATTATAAGTGGTGTTGTAGCAGTATTTATATTGGAGGAATTTATGAATTTGTATAACTATAATTCTTATTATAACTTTTGTTACGAGACAACAAGAAAAAAATTGTTTATGTATTTTTAATTTTATTTTATTTTTAAGTTGGACTCAAATGTAAGGCTTTTCCAATAACCATTTGTAATCGCAACCATTGAACGATCCCCAGACCATCCCCAGTGGGTAATTACCCACTGTTACTATAAATCTTGGGAGGAACATTTTGATAAAAAGATGCGATATTCAGAGGAATTATTTAGATAACAGGCCAGCTCTCCCATTTTAATTTTTCTAAAAAATTTTAAAAAAAATTTCATTGCTCGAACTAGTAACCTCTTGAAAGAAGAAAAATAAAAATAAATATATATATATATATATATATATATATATTTTTTATTTATTATTTTTTTTTTTTTTTGAAGCAATAGATACTTGTGAGGCGAACTCGCCTCCATTGGACCCGACCACTTGGGCCGCATGCATTCTCTTAACCACTAGGCTAGAGGTCATTTACATTATATATATATATATATATATATATATATATATATATATATATATATATATATATATATATATATATATATATGGAAACGGATCAAAAGTCTCCCTTAGAAAACCTCCTAAAAACTCCATCACTCTCAGCCGTCCTTTTAATGTTAATATTAATGTTAATGTTAATATTAATGTTAAATACTAAAATTAACATTAAACTTAACATTAAAATTAATATTAGTATTAACTTTAACATTAATATTAACATTAACATTAATATAAAAATAAAAATAAATATTAATATTAACATTAACATTAACATTAATATTAACATTAACATTAATATTAACATTAATATTAATATTAATATTTAACATTAATATTAACATTAAATGGACGGCTGAGAGTGAGGGAATTTTTAGGAGATTTTTTAAGGAAGGCTTTTGATCCGCTCCCTCTATATATATATATATATATATATATATATATATATATATATATATATATATATATATATATATATATATATATATATATATATATAATTTTGATCTTCTTCATGAGGTACGTTCATTTTGCATCATAGAAATTCTTTCATTTTGATTTTCATTACAACTCAAATTTTAGTCTAACTTAAACAAATAACCTTCCATCTCAAGAAAATAAAAAAAAAATCCCAATTTTAACCTAAGAAGCTTTTCGCACCCTCCTCTTATTAAAAAAAAATATCATGACAAACAATATAATTTGAGACAACAAAAAAATTACTTTATATATATAAATTTTTTTTTAGATGTTCGATAATACGCACAAAATTTTGTACATCTTGTATCTCTTCTCGATACCACAAAAGTCATTCGAGTTCGATTATAATTTTTTTTTTCAACAATTGAATACTCCACACATCCTTCCTGGACACTTCACCATTTTGTAACGTATCATTGTCAAACACATTGAGGAGGTTTTTAGACCACAAATAGCAACTAGTTTGACCTGCTTGAAAAGTTGAAACTGAGGGGAGTGCTCACTTGGCCCCCATTGCCACTGGCAAGTGCCACTCATCAACCAACCAACTTGTAGAGGAAAGAAAGAGACTTGTGAGGACGAGTTTACTTGTTCCTTGTCTTTAATTCATGGACACTAAATAGAAAACTTATTCCGGAACCTCTTTCATGCTTATGTCATGTTCATGTCACGTTGGGTACTGCAAAAGAATTTTTTTTTGTAAAATTCAATCTAATTTATCGTAATCTATGATTTGTGCATCTTATATAAATAACTTGAGCCTGGAAAAAAGATTGGTAGCTAGACTCTTCTTAAAATCAAGTTGGGTTTGAGCCTTTTAACATGCGGAAGTGCTACATTATTCGTAGACTTGGATCACAGTTCTGATCTGCAGGCATGTGTCGTCTTTCGATTGGCCGGAGGACTGGTGGGCCCCGAAGTTAGCAGGGGAGTGGCCTGGAAAAAAGATTGGTAGCTAGACTCTTCTTAAAATCAAGTTGGGTTTGAGCCTTTTAACCTGCATCAACTCATTTTAGTTGATGGTGATGAGCTCAGCCAGTCTTCGATGCGCTTTCTATGAGCTATACAAAGAGGGACAGATTAAAAAACTGTAGATGAGACGGGCTACCGTAAATTTGGGTGGACTACAACTAGACTAAAATATATAAAAGAAAAAGATTATAAATAAAATTTATATAGAGAAAAAAAGTTATTAAAAAAATTGACCTGGCTATAAATAAGAAGAGCAATGTTCCAAAGTTCTCTTACCAAAGCCGGTTTCCCAATTCCATCAATACGTATCGAGCTTCGAACCCTTATCCCCACTATATTTGGATGGTTTCGAGAATTATAGAACAACTGTATGTAATGTTAATTAAAAGAGAATTATAGAGTAATTTAAAAGATCTAATATTTCATTTGGTTGGTTTCAAAAAAAGATAGACTCTATAAATGAGACAAATATATATATTATTTTGAGCCTTGGTTATTAATAGAGCTAATTAGAATTTAGATTATGATTTTATATCGGCTTAGAATTTAAGTCGTCACATGTCTAATTAAAAGTTTAGACATTGGATTTTTTTTTTCCATTATATGCTGAACATGAGTACAAGGACAACAACTAAGACGTGCTAGAAATAAGGGTATGATAGAAAAAAATAAACAAAAAATAAAATTCATGGTTCAATCTTTTCAATTTGATATGTTCGGACTTAAATTCTAAGATTATATAAAATCCAGGTTCTAAATACTAATTAGCCCTTATTAATAATATTGTAGTGAATATATTTTAACCATTGTGTCGTCATTTGAGATAAAACTGGAAAGTAAATTTGTATATAAGTGATGTCTCGAGGAAAATAAAAATAATAGAATAATAGATTGAATGATGTCGTGTAATTTTTTAAAGTTTTTTACATTTCATTTCGTTATATTTTGCATTTACATGATCATGGACAACTTGTGGACAATATATCATTCTCAATCAGTGACCGAGTCATCTGATTCGTATCGACCGAGGAGAATGGTTATGCTCATGCAAAGTGGATATGCACGTATATTGTAAGATTTTTAGTGGAACTAGATACATACACTAGACGGGACGACGTAATACCATTGACATAGTCTGAATTGACGAGATACGCTACTGACTATCATACAAACAAAATACATTACTAACGATAGTTTTTGCAGGTGCACTACATTATAATCCCTTTGTTTCGTAGGAAACGGTTGTGGATGTGGATAAGAATATATCTGTATCTAAATGATGTCTTTTACATTATACTCTTTTATGTTGCTTGCAAATATAAATGAGTATGTCACTTTAGTTAAATGGAAGAACGAAAAGAACTTTAAAATGATAGCAAGATCACCTAATAATGAATGATGCTTCACATGATTATTGTATTTTTATTTAGGTTAATTTGGTCTTATCACTCACGGGTGTTTTCTCATCAAGTTCGAGAAACACTTTGGAGGCTCCGAGGCACTAGAAGCTTCTTTTTGATTCACCACATTTTGATTCCCGGAATGTGTTATTTTGTTTTAGTTAAAGAACATGATGCGTGAAAACTTGATATTAAATTTGTTTTATGAATTGCAATCCTAAGGGAGATATTTGACTTTCTTTGAAAAGAAACTTGGTAAATTGTTCAATGATTAACAAATTTATTCTTCATATATTCAATTTACTGTTTATTATCTGTCTCTAAGGCACTAGCCTAGTGGTAGTGCGGGAGGCCGTCCGAGCATAGATCTCGATTTGAATTTCTCCTAGACGGTTGGGTGACTTTGGGCCACGTTCCGGCTTGGAAAAAGGATACCTAAAAAAACTGTATTATACAAATGTTTTGTGAAAAAAATAAGGTTTAATTGCAACTTGATACCTTCAACTATTTCGGTTTTTCAAGTTCATATCCTAAACTTTTTTACTCAACAACTTAATACCATCAACTATTTTACATTTTCAACTTCATACCTAAAATTTAAATTTTTCGAAAATATCCTTGTCCTTCCCTCCCCCCCCCCCCCCCCCCCCCCCTCCCCCCCCGTCCCCGTGCCCCAGCACCCCCCCCTCCCCCGCTGCCGCGCCCCAGGAGGGGGAGGCGAGAGGGAGGGAGCACAAGGCAGGAGGGGGGATGGGCGGGAGGAGGGGGGCTGTGCAGGAGGGGGGTGGGGGGGGGGGGGGGGGGGGGGAGGGGCGGAGGCAGGTTGCCGGAGTTGGGGAGCGGGGGGCGAGGGGGGGCCGTTGGAGAGTGGGAGGAGGTTGGTAGTAGTTTTTAGTTTTGAGCAGGGACATTATTGTCAAAAAAAAATCAGGGTATCAAGTTAAAAAATAAATAAATTATGGTATCAAGTTAAATAACGAAAATAGTTGAGGGTATCAAGTTACAATTAAGTCAAAAAATAAATAAGACTTGTACAACAGTATACCATGTTGGACCGGATTCTTGAAAATCGTTATGTCATTGAATCGCGAAATAGAGTAAATTTTTTTGATAAACCTAAGAATATAATAGTTTTGCTATTCTTTTTAGCAAACTTATCCCTGCTAATTTTATTTAACAGCTTGGTTGCTGAAATTATTATAGCATTTTTTTGTTTCAACATAAGTTGGTTAGTCTGTTCAAACTCGTAAGAATTTTCAACAACAATAACTTCCAACCTATTCACCTCCACCACTAAAGTCATACGAGTATGACATTTTTGTTCCTTGTCAGCAGTTCATGTATTTAATTTGCAGTTAAAAAACTCAAAATAAGAACTTATATAGTTATGATACCTAGACTTATTTTTAGATTAGACCATTTATTTTCGAAAATTCTTTTTTAGGGGGGGGGGGGGGGGGGGGGGGGGGGGGGGGACCGTGCGCGTGTCCGTATGCCGACATGTCACACTCCACCGCCCCTCCTACACCACACCGAATCCGTCCTGAAATTTTTGGAGCCCTCTCTAATGAAGGGGAGACACGTGGTCCGCCGATTAGGATTGCGGTCCAAACCTGAGAATAATGTAACAGTTCCTTTTTCTTTCTCTAGGTTTTTAAAAAAATACATGTAATTCAACGGTTTGTCATTAACCAATTTTAAAAATTAGTAACTCATGAGTTACACTAGGATTTTTGTTTAATTTGAGTCAAAAAGCGTTTAGCTTTCATTAAATTTCTGTAGTTACGAGGAATGCATAGGTCTTGATTGATAGTCATGTGATCCGAGTTTGTTGCAGTAGAAAGATCGTATAAGTACTTTTCTTTTTTTAAGAAATGAACGGATCTCGTATGAAGAGTAAAACTTTGATATAGAAAATTGTATCAAATTTAATTTTTTATACAGTCTCTATATAACAAGTGAGCTCCTCTTATACATTTATATTTACACATTTTACGAACAGAGAGAGAATAGTCCACTTGTCACACAAAAATTATATTAAAGTTTTGATACATCCTTCTATATCTAAATTTTCTCCTTGTATGAGCATGTTCTTATTGTGTTTTTTTTTTTTGGAATGAATTGTGATATTTTTATTTTCAGCACATCTTCCATTGCAATTTGCAAATGGTCTTGATTGATTTGATATTTAACTGTAGATAAGTGGATGTTAAGAGTATATCTAATGCAAAAGTCTTTAAAAAAAAATTATGTGACAGCTTTAAATAGACAATGTCTTGTGAGTTGTATATTATGTAACAAAAAAAAGTTTACAATATATATACATCTTATAACAAAAGTCATCTCCAGTGTAAATATTTTGTTAATTCTTTTCTTCTAAAGTTATGTTTAGTCAGCAAAAAAAAAAAAAAAAAAAAAAAGTTGAACGAGACTTTTGTTTCGGATAGCTCTTTTTTGAATAATTTCTTTTAAAGGGTCATGTGTGGCACCAATTTTAAGACTAGTGCATTAGTATTGGAACTTACTATATATAATTAGGGAAGATTTATGAAATGCCCAAAAACTAAAAAAATTTTATGTAAAACCCGCCGCTAAAAAAACTTTCATCGCGTGCCCAGAATTAGAGAAACTTATCCAAAGCGGGTTCCAAATGACCCTTTTGCCCTTCCTTTTAATTTATTGGAAACACCCACAAAACTGCTCTTAAAAAAACGTTTCAATACTCCATCTTCTTCCATACGCTGCTCACTTTCGAATCTAGGTTTTCTCCTCAAAAATCTTCAAAAACTCGTCGAAAAATTTCGGAAAGACCGGGACGAACGACAAAAGTGCTAAAACGGAGGTCCAAACATCATTTTTTTGCGAATCTAAAATTTCGGAAGGCCGTCTAACGATAAAATTGTTACTTTCAGTCTCCTCGACGATACGCTCATTTTGCGACAAACGGGACCTCGTTTCGACCTCCCAGTCAAAAGTTATGGCCCTCCAAAGTTTCAGCTAACCATAAAATGCAGGAGAATGGCATTCTCCGTCTTAATTTACACGGAGAATGACCATTCTCCGTCTTAATTAGGACGGAGAATGACATTCTCCGTCTTAATTTACACGGAGAATGGTCATTCCAGTGTTAAAACGCAGGAGAATGACCATTCTCCGTGTTAGAAACACGGAGAATGCCATTCTCCGTGTTAAATGAAACGGAGAATGTCATTCTCCGTCTTAATTTACACGGAGAATGGTCATTCCAGTGTTAAAACGCAGGAGAATGACCATTCTCCGTGTTAGAAACACGGAGAATGCCATTCTCCGTGTTAAATGAAACGGAGAATGTCATTCTCCGTGTTAAATAAGACGGAGAATGGCCATTCTCCGTGCTAAATTAAACGGAGAATGACCATTCTCCGTCTTAATTAGGACGGAGAATGCCATTCTCCGTGTAATTTATCACGGAAAATGGTTATTCTAGTGTTAAAACGCAGGAGAATGACCATTCTCCGTGTTAGAAACACGGAGAATGCCATTCTCCGTGTTAATTAGGACGGAGAATGCCATTCTCCGTCTTAAATAAAACGGAGAATGCCATTCTCCGTCCTAATTAAGACGGAGAATGACATTCTCGGTCCTAATTAAGACGGAAACGGAGAATGTCATTCTCCGTGTTAATTAGGACGGAGAATGGCATTCTCCGTCTTAAATAAAACGGAGAATGGCATTCTCCGTCCTAATTAAGACGGAGAATGCCATTCTCCGTCCTAATTAAGACGGAGAATGGTCATTTCCAGTGTTAAAACGTATAATTTAGTTTTTTCAGGAATAAAGAGTTTCGTTCTTCTTTCAAAGCGATGATAATTCTTATGAAAAAGAAGAAGAAAGATCTTCTCTCCACAATTGAAGATCTGAGTTCAAATGTCTCCACGATGAAGATGATGATGATGGTGATGATGATGACGAGCGATGATCTGAGTTCGACTGAAGAAAAACACACCGAACTACGAACGATCTTTGCGATCTCTGCTGAATATGAGAGCAATGGAATTCAGATTTCCCGTGAAGAAGAAGAAGACGAAAATCGCAATCCAGATCTGAGTTTTTTGAATTCAAATACATATAGATGACCAATTCGCGCGGAGGGATAGTTTCGGTATTATAAAAATAGCAGTTTCTAGCGGGTGGCATCTAAAAGGGAATCTTAGAATATTTAACGTGAAAATACTTAATTCTGGGTATTTCATAAAACTTATCCAGCGG
Organism: Iris pallida; assembly: GCA_029216955.1. NCBI lineage: Eukaryota > Viridiplantae > Streptophyta > Magnoliopsida > Asparagales > Iridaceae > Iris > Iris pallida. The sequence goes on along the minus strand of JANAVB010031819.1, from coordinate 1,309,814 downwards.
GTGGGCATTTCATAAAAGCCCACCCCGAAATTGGGTTTCTCAGCAATTTCCAGATATAATTAAGAAGCATTCGACCAAAAAAAAAGGTTCAATTATTCTTTTTTTTGCACCAACTGTTCGTGTGGAATCTATTCTAATGTAAAGCTTCTCATGTGGCTCTCTCCACAGGATTCCAATAAAATTAGATTTCATGTTTGATAAAATTCTTAGGAGCAAATTATATTATTATTTATCAGGTAAAAAAATAATCCAATCTTTATCCAATTTTTTTTAAACTAAACATGTAATTTTTGGTGGTAATGTAATTTTTGGTGGCTTTATAAACACCCCAAAATCGGTAGTTTTTAAAATTTTTTATTATTTTATTCCATTTATATGCTCATCAAAAATATATAATTATACTCTATCATTTTTTTTTTTTTCTTTTTCATCTGTGTTCCTCTTCTTCTTCTTCCTACTTTTTCCAGAAAGTTAAAAAAAATTCTTTTCTACTTTCAACAATGTGTTTCTATTGTTTATGTGTTTATGTTATTTTGATCAAATATAGACTTATATCTTCTGATCGAGACGTGAACTGAGTGGTTGTTCTCGCACTCGATACCGTTTTGTTTATATATGATAATTTTATTCATGTACAAAACTTTCAAAACCGTTCGTTAAAAACCTTACTTTCTATTTCTTTAAAAGTATTAATCACATTTATTTGCAAATAATAATGCATCGTATTAAAAGAAAGGATTTCCAAATTGTAACCCACATCTATTGAAGGAAAGGATAATTGAAGTCCTAACTAAATGTCCGAGCTCTCTAGCCTAGTGGTATTAGAGCGGACATCCGGAGGGGCCGGCAAGGTTCGAGCCCCCCAGTTGTGTGTGTGAGTGGAATTTCAAAAAAAAAAAAGTCCTAACTAAATTATTATCAGTTAGTCATGAGTAGATAGAGATATATTTAGTAATTAGTAGTGGCTAGAAGTGACAATTCGAGATACTAATAATTAGCCAAAGTTAATCAGTTCAATTCTAACTAAATTTTAATTAGTGTCAACCACCTCTAGTCCATAGTGGTTGAGGTGGCTACCCGAATTCGAACCGGAATGAGAGCCTAAATTTTTATTATTTAATAAATGGTGGGAGTTGACAGCAACGAACTTGAGAAGCATGCAACGCATCATGTGTGGTACAAGCTCCGAGTATGTATGCCAGACATTTCAAGAAATAAAAACTAAATCATAATTAGTTATTATTAAATAGAGATATATATAGTTAGTTATTATTAAGATAGATTTTGACAACTATATTCTAAAATAGTGTATAGTTTATGTGTTTTAATAGGAATTTGACAGAAAACAACTCTCTTAGTATACAGCTATAGTTTAATGGCTCTATTTTTATACATTTATGTCTACTTAGAAAGTTGAATGTCCCTCAAATTTGTTTCGTAATGCAAATTAGCAAAATAATAGAGGGTTCTGGTTTTAAATTTTATTTGTTGTCTTTTTTTCTTTTTTTCTTTTTCGTATCCAGCCATTAAATCCTACTTTTTTTTTAATAACAGTATGTACAATCGTACAAAATGTTAGTAAAAGATTTGAATGTACCTCAAATTTGGAACATTTTCTTTTGAGTCCAGCTTGCATTTAGGAGTAAAAATTAATTGGGCAACCATTGGGCCCATCAATTTTTTTTTTTCTTCTTGATTTACGTTTTGGACTTTGTTTTAATGTCGATCTACTTCCAAATTCCATTTTCAACATGGGTCAAATTTTTATGGTAATTTTTATCATTTCACATCGCTTCCGTCAAATTCGGGTCTCCATTTTTTGTTGCTTTGTGCTGCAAACTTATTTTATGTGGCATCTTATGCATTCATAGCACAAAACTTTACTGCTCAAGCTGCGTTATATACTCATCACCAATACATCGCAGGATTCATCATGACAGGAGCTTTTGCTCACGGAGCTATATTCTTAATTAGAGATTACAATCCAGAGCAAAATGAGGATAATGTATTGGCAAGAATGTTAGACCATAAATAAGCTATCATATCTCATTTAAGTTGGGCCAGCCTGTTTCTGGGGTTCCATACCTTGGGCCTTTATGTTCATAATGACGTCATGCTCGCTTTTGGTACTCCGGAAAAACAAATCTTGATCGAACCCATATTTGTCCAATGGATACAATCCGTACATGGTAAGACTTCATATGGCTTCAATGTACTCTTATCTTCAACAACTGGCCCGGCATTCAATGCGGGTCGAAGCATATGGTTATCCGGTTGGTTGAATGCTATTAATGAGGAGTTCTGGACCGTGTTGGGTCTTGATTGGCACATAAAATTTGGACATTCATTTTTGTTCTTCTTCTAAAAAATTTTGTATATTAATTACAATCTATTTTCAAACACAAAAGATTGAACATCCAACATGTTTTCATATATATTTTTCAACAATCACATATATTTACGTAAATTAACATAACATAATAACATGATTAAGTTTCTAAATATTAATAACAATCATTTTTTGATATAGAAACTACTTGATTCTTATTTATCTGGATGGGCCGGACCGGGTCGGACCGGACCTATGTTATGGGCCGATATATGTAGTCTGGCACGATCTAATATAAGGGACCGGGTCGGACCCACGATTAATCGGGCCGGGCCGGCATATGGGCCAATTTTTTGGGCCGAACTGGACCGGTCCGACCAAATTGACAGGTCTACTTAGAATCTCTAATGTACCAATATCACAATTTAGGTACCAATATCAACACATACATCACAAGTCAAATAATAATATAAAAATATTATTGCTTTAATATTTTCATATCAAATACTATTAATTTAATCTTTCCCTTTTGGGATTTACTCCAAAGTGGATTGCAATCTTGGTACTTAACTTATGATATATGTAGATAACTTGTAATATTGATAATGATTTGTGATATATGCATCTACTTTGGAATATCAGTAACTAACTTGTAATATTTGTACAAAAACTTGTGATATTGGTATTCAACTTCTTGTAGTGGTGCAATGAAGATTACGGACAAACTCGTTGGTCTGAGACTGAGGCAAGTTCATAAATACGGAACAAGTCTTATACGAATTTTGGTGGCTTATACCATATACATAAGATGTATGCAAAGCGAGAAAAAAAAAATAAAGTGTCCGAGAGTATGAATACAAATCGGGTCACAAAAGAAGTTCAAGCTCACAATTAAGATCAATGTTGATGGAACCGTTGCTTCATCCTCAATAGCAGCAACGTCCATTGCCAGGGACAATAATAGCGGATTCGTTGCAGCAAAATCTTGGGTCTCATCGGCTACCAACTATTTCGAAGAGGAGAGGAGTCTTCTTAATGAGATCCAAGATATACATCTAGGAGTCCAACTTCCAACTCAGCTCGGACAGAACAACTTCATTATCGAAGGTGATTCTCTTTTTGCACATAGGATATTCATAAGAGAGGAGAACCTCATCCCATGGAGACTGCATGGTCTCGTCACCTCCATTTAGATGGAGAAGAACCGGATATGCAAACATATTGTTCATTCTTTCATTCGACGAAAAGGTAACAAGGTTGCACATCTACTGGCAACCTTCTCCTCGATCAACTCCTATGTCTGTAATGTGGATGTCCCACCGAATTGTATCCTTCATCAACTCGAGAAAGAAGTTGGGTCTTCTGTAAGTCATAATGCCTACATGAAATAATAAAGGTCATTTCCATTATAAATAAAAAAAAGCACACGGAGTACGTAAAAAATATTTCCTAACATATATATTTTTTAAAATATTTCTTTCATTTCGGAAGTAAAGTATTATCGTCCACTAAAATCGTAATTTATATAAAAAAAAAAAATAAAAATTTATGACTGTATTTGAAGCTAAGAAATAAAAAGAAAATAATAGTTGGGGGGGGGGGGGAGGAGCCCACCACCAAAGCCCACGAAGTGGATGGGGGCCCGTACCACATTCGAAAATAATTTATTTTCTCATGCTTATAGCACGTGATTGACTTTCGCTCAAGTTCTTGCGCTCCCTCTCCCTCCCCTCTCTTCTTCACCAATGGCGCTTCGTCGACTCTTCGCTAAGAGCTCGATTGATCAGATCTCAGCTAGGGTTCTCTCTTCTCCTCCCGTCCGATCCCTCTCCGCCGCCGCCGACGCAACCGCCGCGAACCCGATCCGCGCCACCCTCTTCCCCGGCGATGGAATCGGCCCGGAGATCGCCGAGTCCGTCAAGCAGGTCAGATTTCTCCCAACCTAATTAATTCTCTTGGCATAATTTTGAGAATAATTCTGATGATTTAGCCGTAGGGTTCTAACGTAGGTTAATTTAGTTGAATTTAAGTTATTATTCGGTTTATTTGTTAAATTTTCATCTATATTGTTGTCGAAATTGGGGTATAGTGAATGGAGGAGATTGGAGCACCGTAGTCATAATTGAAGCCGTGTCAGCCGTGTCTGTATCTTATTTTTCAGATAATATATCTGTTGTTATTTAGGTTAGCCATCAAAAATCCGATATTGATCGAGATGTTTCCTTCTTGCGTTGAACCTTCGGAGTGCCCATTGTGTTCTGGAAACGTCCGTAAGCCCGATTGAGAACGAATCTAGAAAAGAAGCACAATCAATTCATCATCCATATTTTGCATTTGCATGGTTATAACCTCGCAGGGGCAGCCCTGGCCCAGGGCAGACGGGACGACGGTCCAGGGCCCCCTGACGAAAGGGGGCACCAACATAGAACTGTCTATAATAGAACTAGTATGTATCATGTGTCTTTCTTTTAACAAAAAGCATTGTGGTGTAGTGGTTATAATGCTAAACTTACATTTAAGAGTTCCTTGGTTCAAATCTTGACTACAACAAAATTTTGTTTTATTTATATATTTTTATATTATGTATGAGGGCCCATTTTGGAAGTTTTGCCTCGGGCCCCCAACAGTTCAGGGCCGGCCCTGTAACCTCGTATATCTATTTGTCCATTATTGCAATATGCAAGTGTGTAAACAAATGTTGGTGTGATTTCATCTCCCGTCAAGTGCGTTAGTACGTGTCATCTCCATGAATCAGTTGTTCTTCTCGAACAGTTGCTTCATGCCGTCTTCTGCAGTGTCGTCTTTGGCATTGTTACGACGGCCCTATAGTAACTCACAGCTGGACGAGATATCAAGCCAGTCAAGGTGGTCCTTGGGTAACTGGTCCAATTAGTGAGCTAATGATCAGACCGGATATATAATTAAAATGCTAAAAGATAAAGGCAGGGAGGCAACCGAAGAAGAGTGTAGACCAGAAAGACATACTTAGGCCTCGTTTGGTTCGCGGAATCATGGGGTTGGGAAAGGAAAGTCATTACTTTCCTATGTTTGGGTGCCAAAGGAATTGAGGAGGAAATGAAAGTGATTCCCAATGGAAATGAAATTAGGGAGGAAAATGGTTTCATCCATCCAAGCAAGGATTCACTTTCCCACATTTAAGTATTCACTTTTCCTTCCAATTTACTTGGCATTTCCAAACACCGAAAAGAAAAATCGCTGGAAATTGTAATTTCCCAAAGGAAAGAAACACATAGGAATTGATTTCCTTTCCTTTCCTTTCCGCGAACCAAACGAGGCCTAAGAGTTTTACCCAATTAGGACTTCTCTAAGTGGGACATGTTGAAAAAAACCAACAAAACCCTTAAAAAGGACTGAGTGAAAAAAAATAATGCAAAATGTGTATTTTACCAATCTAACATAAGCATGTTCGGTTTTCTAAGACCAACAGGTCGCACGAGGTTATAGAACCCAGCTGGCTGCTGGATAAATTGAGTTTTTACAGGTCATTGCACCTCGGACCTCCATTGGCCTAAAACAACCAGATTAGTACCCCAGGTCTCCGCTTATTTCTGTCGGATCGACCGTGCTCCTTATTTAATAACTATGTTTCTCAATCTTTGCCTTAGCTTTGCTAGCTCTTATCGAAGATTTGATTACTGATATGGCTTTTTGCTATATAGAAACATGTCACATGGAATATTGTACATGAAATATTGTACTGTTGTTATAGAAACATGTAATATTGTGCTATTGTTACAAAACCATGTAATATTGTGCTCTTGTTATAAAACTATGTAATATTGTAATGTTGTTATAGAAATATAGAATGTTGTACTGTTATATCAAAGTAATGAAATTATGGAAAATGCTGCATTGAGAAGAATGTAATTACGAGGATTGTAGAAGTTCAAAAGAGGATGTGTTGCATAATTTTTATCAAGTTTATGTTATTATCTATATTATGTTTTAATAGCTAAGTTGCAAATGCATGCATGGTCATGAACAACTTGTGCATAGGTTTAGTTCCCTGAACGATATCTGGAGCATCGAGACCGATTCGCCCAAGGGAGAACATGGATAGCTGTGCTGACGTACTAGCACAAGTAATTTGAAAATTTCCAGTAGGGCTCGCTACCTGAACTGAAAGGATCGTCGTCTTACCAGGAATAGTCCAAAATGGTGTGTTGTCACCCAATCACCGTCTTATAGTTATGCTGCATGCTAATTTCAATATGTTTCCGTTCCTAACAAGCATAATTTGCAGTATCGGCTGATATCGATCCGATACGACTGATACTGATACGATTTGGCATGTTTCGATCTGATACCGACTGATACCCGATACTGGCTAATACCTATATGGGGGTCTTTTTTCTGATCAATTCGGCTAATAAAATTGAACGTAAAAGACCAATCATCAAGGGTGTAAAAGAATAATAAGATTGTAAAAGCATGTAAAAGAAAACTTATCTATCGCATGTAAACCAATTGGCAAGGGTAACTGCTAATTCATCCGATTTCAAAACTACTAAGAAACAACACAGAAAATACTTAAAATTATGTCTAAATGTATAAAATATTTATTTAAATGTTAATAGTTTATTAATAATTATTTGATTTCTGATACCAGAAAAATTCGATGCTCCGGTCCGAAACCCCCGATACTGTCGATACCGAAGGCGTCCCCGATACTCATAGGAATGGTCAGATACCGATACCAATACTACGAAAGAAATCTATCACATGTAAACCAATTGACAAGGATAACTACTATTTTATTCGATTTTAAAACCACTAAGAAACAACACAGAAAATACTTAAAATTATGTGTAAATGTATAAAATATATTTTCTAAAATGTTAATAGTTTATTAATAATTATTTGATTTCTGATACCAAAAAAATCGATATTCCGATCCGAAACTGCTGATACTGCCGATATCGAATGTACCCCCGATACTCATAGGAATGGTCCGATACCGATAACAATACTGCGAACCTTGCTAACAAGTTTATAAAGAGGAAGTCACAACACATTTTATGTTATAAACACTAACAATTGATGTAGGGCAAACTTATGACATTTTATATTATAAATGATAATATTGTTTGTAGGAAAAGATGGTAGTCTTGAGTAAGATTCACTGAATCAAGTGACATATATATGTGTGTGTCTGTATGTGTGTATGTTTATGAATTGTCAACTAATCCTAATGCAAGAATAGAAAGACAACTTAATAATTTTACTTGTCCTCACATGATTACCATGTTGGCTTAGGTGAGTTGGGTTAAGGCCGTTCACCAGTGTATTCTCCAATCTACTGATCCCCTCCTCCACAGGTACGGGGAATCGCTCGAACGTTTTGAGGCGTTTTGGAGCTCGTGTGGCAAGTTGAAGCTATTCTGTTGATAGATGTTCTTTTGTTTATAAATCACATAATGTATGAAACATTATAATCTCTTGTATTTATGAGTTGTAAGTCTTATGACATCGTTCATTGTAATAAGATCTAGTGTTTGTAGTATAATTGTTCCTTTGACCTAAGAGTTTTGCTGCAAATTATTATTAAAGAGAATTATTTTTCATATATCTTTTATCTATCAACTTTTTTGCTACAATGACTTGTTTTTGAGATGTTTTATCGCCCTTGTTTGTTCTTGCCTTGTATAAGTGCAAATTAGGCTTGTACGATATCACGTCCAATGCCGAATTTTGGTTCTGCGGAAACGGGGCATGAAATAATGGTATCAAAGTGCTATTAACTTCCTTGGACCCTTAATTGATTTTCTTCAACTCTAAGTTGCTTTCGTGATCTAAAGTCTTTTGACTCACTTTGATGTTACGTTGAATGTTCCATATAATAAGTCTAGATATTTTATGATTTTTATGTGAGTATTTTTTGATTAGCAATGGTTTCAATGGGCACAATAAATGGTTTGAGAGGATTGCGAGAGGATGTTTTGGAAAAAGATGATTTGGATGTTGGATGATCAACATAATGTCAGTAGAAATACTAGAGTAAGTTGAATGGAAGAAAGTGTACCAAACTTCAGAAGATGGAAACGAGTTAAATTGTTCAAGTAGAATATTTACAATTTAACTGCAAGTGATTGCCAAGTGGTAGGGAAGTGGGTGTTATATCTACGGTCGTCGGAGCTACCATGGTAATTTGGTATGGATTGTCCAGAAGTGACGCTAAATCAGTGTGTGACGAACGGATGTTTGTGTGCTAACTGGTTTAGTTCCTTGAGTGGTGTCTGTTTGATTTGTGGTATTGATATCAATAATTCTATCAGTAAGATGGGGTAGTGGGAGGTCTTAATTTAGTGGGAGGTCTTAATTTAGAGTTATGCCTGGTTAGATGCAAGATTCTTAACGACGGTAGGCGGGTGCATGGCAGATAGGCTCCGCCTACCACCTAGGCACGACCTAGGCTTTGATACATTGGCCACTTTTACTATTTTACCACTTTTTTTTGCATAATATGTTTATTTTAACGGTGTTATGTGCATAACTAAGTTGTAGAATAAAGATTTATGAAGTTTCAAACTTGTAAAAGTGAATTATAGGTCAATAATGCTTGCAAAGCCATTTTGCCAAAACATCTAGTCATGTTTTGCTCCGTTCAAGCGTCCACCTACGCAGCCTCACCTCCATATACGCTACCAAACGGCCGTGCGGTGCCTACTCCACTGCTAATGGCAAAAGCGGTACGGATAGCGGTCGTGCGGCTGCCTTAACCGCAATTTAGAATACTGGTTAAATGTGATTTTGAATGTCCTTTGTTGAATTGTTGTAGACGATTAAGGATGATAATGTTGGGAGATTAAGATAGTTTTGGATAAGAACTTGAATTTATGAAATAGATAGCTTGGATTATAAATCAATGTGGAACGTTTATTAAACTGTGGCTTGAATCTATTGGAATGAGTTTTAACTTTTAAGTTGAATAAAAAGACTTGGTGGTGTGATTGAAAGTTTATTTGGAGCATATGTGATTGACCCTAAGGATTTAGGAATTTTATCACTTGTCAACCTAAGATAGTCTAAAGCTAATTTAAGCTTGAGTGTGAAATAAGTTGATATTATATCTAGTTTGGCAGATAGCATTGGTTATTAAAATAAATTTGAGTTTAGCGATATATGTTTTCCTAGTTATGCATATATTTGAAGGGACTGAGGTGTGTTGAAGGTCGACCGATGTTGACTCATGGATATTGAATATGGACGACTCATGATTGTGTATTGTATGGAATCGTGGAACTATATTGTCTTGATGGATTTTAGCTCTATGGACTATAGATGGATTGAATGGTAGTATTGAAATTTCCTACGACTTGGTTAGGTAACCATGAACATAGTAAGAATGAATATTAGTCAAACTCGGCTTAACGAATGGTAGAATTTTTTTATGATTGATTTAATAAACTCGAGTGGAGAAAATTGATGGAGTATGGGGATTTTTGAGTCAACCTATAATCTGGATATAATAGATATGTAAGTTTGAAATAATTAGTGATTGCGAGAAGTGCTTTGACCTGTTGATTGGTTTTAAGTTCTTGATTATACAAGTAAATTGGACGCATAGAAATCGATTACAAGTTAGATTGAGATTGGAAGTAAGTTGTGACTGTTGGGTTGCGGAAAAAGGCAAATTCAGATTTAAGATTTGTGACCGATGATTTAGATTTACGATTTTGGATTGATGAAATCTACCGTATAAATTTAGGATTTGGATTATCAAAGTTCACTTGGATTGATTTCAACGATTATGATGTAGCTGAGAATGATTGTTGGGTGTAGTTACCCTAGGAAATGACTTTGCTAGATAGACTTCGACCCTTGAATTTTTGGTTATGCTTATGTTAGTAGACTGGTCCGAGTTGGTTCATTAGCTATTTTAAGTCAGAAGCATTTTTTTCCTAAGTTTGGGTTAGAATCCCTTAGATTGGTAGGTAAGGTTTGGTCTTAGGACATGAAACATATGAAGTGATTTCTGGTTGCCCACGAAAGATGAGTTATCTTGATGTTTAAGTGTGTTTTATGAATTAGCCGACCTTAGTCGTTAGGCAAACGTTTCAATGTTGAGTGTTAGGAATTGATAGGATGATCTTAAGAAGAGTTTGTCTAGGTGGATTGCGATAAGAATAGAGATAAAATAACGATATTAGATAAGCTTAAGCTTTGATTTGATTTGGTTCTTGGAAATTTTGATTGATTATGTGCGGTTGAAAGAATATATTGTATTTGGATTTGGTGGATTGATTTCTAATTATTGGATTATCTTGGTTGATTATACTCAAGTGTAGGTGGTGGATACATATTTTTGATATGCTGACAAGGTAGCTATGTATTAAGATCGACCCTTTGGAGTTAAATGATGATTGACTTTATATGGAAATTTGGAGATGTTTGGTATAAGTATTTCAAGTAGGTCAGTCTTGGTTGAATAGTAAATATCTTTTGAGTATTGGTGGAACTTTTATCAGTGAAATTTTTTTGACATTCGTTAGATGGATCATGACATGGTTGAAACTAACTTTAACCGTGGATGGATTCTCTAGAATTTGAAGCGAGACTTATTTTTGACAATGTCAACAAAGATTGTGATCATATTAAAAAGAGTGATTGATGTATATATAGTAGGTGATTCACATTTGGTAAAGTTGCTTTCTTGGATTGAGAATTTCTGTGGAGATGGATGGATTGATTCAACACTAATCTTTGAGATAGTGAGATTCTGCTACAACTGAGTATTAACGTATAATTGTGATTGGGATATTGATGCAGTCATATTTGGCAATTTGATAGATAATTGAATTTGATCTCCTGAGAGCGGTTTGGATCGTGTAGGGTACAATTCTCGGGATTTGAATGGAGATATCGGTTGGTTTTGGCTTTAACTGTATTAATAGTAGTTTGATGAAATCTAGACGGTGTAATAGTTTCTTGAATGCTTATAAAAGTTTGAGTTGGATTGATTAGTATTTATAGTGTAAATTGCAATGCGGATGTCTCCTTGGAAAATGGATATAGTTGGTTTGCTATGTTTTCTGTGATGCAGAATAGAAAAATATGGTGTTTGTTTTAGTCTGCATTGGTTCCCTGATGCTTGTATCTGCAGCTTATGTTCGATAGTGATAACTTTCATATCGAGTTTTAGAAGTATGGTTCTGTGCGAGGCACGCTATTGATGGAGACAGTGAATGTTGGTGAATAATTGGGGATAGTTGGATCAAATTTGGTGGTATAAGTTGTTTGATAGATTTGGCTAAGACGTGAGTCAGCTTATATTTATTGAGAAATGATGAATAGTGGTGTTTGAGTGACCTTTAATTTTATGCGAGAAATATTCAAGTTATCAAGCATATAATTGAGAGCGTCATGGAAGATGATCAAAATGATGAATTTGAAGATGATAAGTTCTAATATGGAGCTCGTTTCACGAAATAAGCTCTCAAAGTGGTGATGACATTGAATAATTTTTTGTTGCAGTACAAGAAAACAATAGCAAAACTTTTTACCATGTTAAGAAAAGTTAGATGAAATCCAAGGTAACATCAATTTCAAGAAGAAACAAAAAATGATTTGAGTAATATTTTAAGAATGCCTCATAAATGAATCATAAGCACTATGTTATCAAGATATTATTAATTTATTTACTACATGAGACCTATATAATTTTTTATAATGTAACATCTTATAAATTTAGCAAATTATTAATTTAGCACATTATCTCAAAGTCGGAACCGGCCAAAAATATTATTTAACCGAGATTATTAATTTATCGGGTATTAAATTTAAATTATTGAGGTTCTATTGTAGGTTGGAAATTCGGCACATCCATCATTTGTTACTCGTGACATATTAACTAGTAAGGTGATTCTACAGCTACCGAAGCTAAGGCATGATTGAGATGACGACATGCATTAAACATAGGAATAGTAATGGATGACTGCCATAATACATGGCAAAGACGGCATCAGAGAAGACCAAATGACACAGACCAATTTATTGAGAGAGGTCAATGGTTCATAGTACGACATGGTTGATAGGATCAAATCAACCAACTTTTACTTACATGCATTAATCTTGCAAGAATCTTAAATGGAAACGAAGCGGAGATGTAAGGGAATATAAGGAATGTTTTGGAGGAACTAATTATCGGAGAAGGTTCCTCACTTCTTTCCACATGTATGAGAGAGACATTGAAGGAAAAAAAAAGAGAGAACTTAGGTGATAGTTCATGGGAACCGAATGAAAGCAAGCCCTCCAGCCAAACCATTATCAGAGCATAATGCCCCGCTTTGCATGGTGCATTATGCTGAGTCGTTGACTCGAAGAGTTGCGTTGACCCGAAATACGTATCGATGCAAAGAGTTACGATGACCTGAGGAATGCATCGAGTAAGATCGACGCAAGTGTTAAGTTGGCCCAAGAGAGAGCATTGAGTCGGTTCGAAGATTATCGAATCGATGCAACGTACAAGTCTGATTCGAACGAATATTGATTTTAGTTGGTTTTGTGTGCAGGTTATGCTTTTACGTCGAAATATAAGAGGTCGACATTTTGTCTTGTTTACAATGGAGCCCGCAAAACCAAATCATCGCCTCGCAACGGACTGAGGCATAGGCACGATAAGCCAAATCGGTCGGATAATTTAACGAAGCACGCAGTGCTCGAATGGCTAAGTCAGAAGAGTTGGTCGTACAACAAAGTTATGAAATCGAGCCGCATCGGCTCGGAAAAACGACAAGGCATATCGGCTTAAGGTGGGAGGACTTTGACCCTTCTTTCCTACTCTTTCATGTCTAAGTAATATGTACCGTTGTATGCTAAAGTTCACCTATCGAGTCCACGGACGGGGCTCGATCGAGAGAAATCGTAGTGTGTGTCGAACACTAGATAGAACAATTGAAATGAAACGTACATCAAATACATAAGGTTCAGGGTTAACATGAAGTTAATAATTGTGGTAGTAAACCACATATCTTGATTAGTGCTTGTGTCATTTATTGTCATGTCCCGCTCCCCTAGGAGCGATCGTTCTCGCTAAGGCGTGATGCCGGACGAGCCTAGATTGCGCTCGTGCAAGGCGGGTTCCATAACGGCCGATTCCAGCGGCTGCGACGGGATCGTCGCACAGAAGTCCCATGCAGAGACATTGAATAATAGCAGCGGAAATTTAAAGGCAAAACACAAGTTATTCAAAAGAAGCTCTTTATTGATATTGAAACAAAGATTACAAAGGGCGCAAGACCAAGATTACAAGTCTCTCAAGCTCACTTTTCTCTCATTACAAGTTCACTCTGCTCTCTCTCATCTCTCAATACAAGTCTCGAGCCAACGGATGCTTTGGAAGGCGATGTCCATACATTATGTCCCGTATAAGTCTTGACTCCATGCGGCCGCACGCTTCGAATTGCCAAGGGACTCCGTGCCTCGATGCATCCAAGCGAGCTCCGCGCCACGAGCTTCTACCTGTGCCTGCACATGTAAACTATGTGGGTGTCAGTACTCAACTGTACTGGTGGCGTGAGCTCCTCGTCCACCCATACAAAACCAACACGTTTGATTTACTTTGTGCAACATAGTCCATTCTTATCAATTGTCTTTCTAGTCTTGTCTTAGGATCAGTTTTATGACAAACGCCTTGGCATACTTGTGTCTGAGGACCATCCCGTGCTTGCAACAGTAACGTCCACTTAACAACGTTAACCTATCAAGTCGTGCTTGCCTTACGGCCAAAATCAGAGACGCAACTACACGCTAGACTCCATTTCCTTGCCTCTAGACCTTTCTCGTGCTTGCATTGTCAACGCACCGACTCATACTGGTCTTTCTTGCCATACTCCGTGATGTAACGACTCGGTCGTGCCATGAACTCGATTCGTGCTTCAATATCTCTGAGGCAGTGCCTCCTCGATTAGTCTTGCCTATACTCTAGTTTTGACAATGCGGCCGTGCCTCACATTTCGAGGTCGTGCCCAGCAACTCGACGTAACTTCACCCAATTTGCCCTACGGCCCTTCTCGACTTAACTCGCAACAGCTCAAGTCTAACTCATGCAACTTTATGCCAACGACTTAACACTCGACGCCACATCTCGTGCCGAAGCACGCCGTCTTCGTTGTAGCCAAATCTAAGGCCCAGACATTGTGTCTTCTAACTGCATACACATTCAACTCAACTCAATCCAAAGGCACACATGCGGATTGCCGTCCGTACCGACACATCTATATGAATGGTCACTGGCATTAACTAGCCATCGTGGACATAGCCTGGCAAACGGGATCCTTGCACTATAGGTAGCGATCCCCGATGCAAGTTCCCGAACTACCGGTTGCTTCATACCCAACTCGGCTATAACCTGTTTCTTCCTAGGCCGAGTCGGTCCCGTGGTCCCGGGTTGCCGCTCGAAGAAACCATCGTCCTTGTCGACAAGTTGTCCATGACCACGCGCCTACGCTAACTTCTAGACTTAACGTAATTGCATAGTCTCATCATCATCAATTAGTTCCTTTGCTTTACTCTTTTCACTTTTCACACTTCTTTTACAGAGCCCCAAACCAGGGTTGTCTCGGCGACTGAACTACAGTCTCGACATATTTTCTCTCGGCGACTAACCATCGCTTAGACTTAACATTCTTTGAACTTAGGGAAACGGCTACTGCATAGCCTTCCAACTTAACTTGAACATAACGTGTTTCCTTAAGTATCGACAGACCGTGGCTAACTTTCCACTGAACCAACCGTGGCTCGTGCCTTAAACCGACTCGTGTTCTACGCAACGCTATCGCCCAAGTCATACCTCATATGACGGGCCTTGGGACCGTAGGACTATTTAACTTGACAACCGCATAATGAGCGGAACAGGACTTGGAATGACTTAGGTCGACCGGCATAACTTTGCCTAACTTACTCAAGCCTACAACTTAACCCGAGGGACGAGCAAAGGCTATGCCAAGCCTTGCGCAGTGGAAGCGTGCATGCTTTATCGAACAATTACGCGGGCGACGCCTATGACTTAGGCAAGTTCATAGTTTTGTGTCGAAGACCAACTTTCCTTCTCCCAAGCCACGGGACGAAGGACCGAGTGTCATTTTCAAAGCACGCTGAGTCGACTTCTAAGCAGACCGTGGGACCTTTTTCCATGTTCTAAGACATTCCGACCCGTCGGGATTATTCCCTTAGCTATGTGCGTTCGTAGCTTTTATATTAGCCTATTTGTGCAAGTTGAAAACATGCGAGTTATTATGTTAAGGCTAAGATGAGGCAAGTTCACCGAAACTACCCCACCTGAGCGAGCGGTCGCCTCGACCGAGCGATGTCTTCGAGCAGCCGTTGCAAGGCTAAGTCGGAACGCCGTCGGCGTTTCGATTCCTCCGATTGACTGAGCGGGACGGGACCCTACATCATACACCACTCAGAAAAAGTTTCGTCCTCGAAACTTACTGAGTACACTTATCGGCTTATAACTTGATCCAACACCCTACGTTTCTCGCACACACTATTCCTATACGTTTCCTCAATCCGAGCCACGCTCGTGCTACTGCTAACTTAGTCGTAAGGCACACCAACAGATCAACCAACATTCAAACTCGTCTCAATTCAATGATCGCATTACCATCAATATTCCTTCGAAACTCACGATCTCAAAATCCTCGACACTTTTCCGTTCCTCAAATCTCACTTAAATTCAACGTATCACTTAGTTTGGATCGTGCACACATTCCAGGCATTCCCGAAATACATGCATTTCAACCAAGCCTCATGATAGAGAATCCTCCATCACCACTCGAGTCGGATCGTGCACATATTCGGGCGTCCCTGATATACGTGCATGTCAACCGAGCCTCATGAGTGGTACCTCCACAATTCCTATCGCTCCGCACTCGTACGTCTGCCTAACCGCTAGGCTATGTCTTTCCGTCAGTATTGGAATCATAGTTTCCAAACAACAATATCAACACTGATCCCATCCTAAGGTCAAAGCAAATTGATAGTACGGAGTTTTCTACCCAAGCTCGCATCACTCCAATTTCTAAACTTCGAGCATAGATTGCCTACACACATCCCAACATTTGTCGCACGGGGTCCGAGTCATTCAGCAAAGCCATCCTACGATAATTCACGTTTCAACCAATTCCTTGACATATCAATATCACTTCGTTCATCAAGCCATTTCGCATAGTCTATTTCTTCGAACACGTTCGACATAATATGCCTATCAATCCTTCCAAGTCAAGCACGCTACGACACAATTCATTGCTAAACCATAATTCACATTCCATACTCCCTAAGTCATTTATTCCAATTCACGAAATCGATCACAAGGTCACCTGACTTAACAATACGTTGCATCCCGATCTCACGCGAGTCAGATTATCCACGGTGGACACGAATCACCATGCACGCTCCCGCGAGATAATCATTCTCGTCGGAACGTAACTCTTGTTTTGTGTCCAGACTAATTCATTCTCGATGCGCAGATTGGACCTACTCAATCCTCAAGTTTTATTCATTCGTCAATCATAAGTCCTACAAATCCTCGAGTTCACCTTCGCATCAAGCCAACAAGTCGAGACAATCAAAATTGTCGCGTCCTGATTTTCCCAGTTCGGTCATTCCCGCGACATGAATCACCATGTCAATGCTCACGCGGAACGATCGCCCCAAACCCGACGCAACGCATGTGCGAGGCCTGAGTTGCGCTCGCGCAAGACAAGATCGTCGACGTTGTGGTTATCCGCGTAACCATCAAGACATAATCATTTTCATCCAACATTCATCTCGATCAAAATCCTAAGTATAGCATCCAACCGAACAATAACACTTGCACGATCGTCATTCGCCGAGTCAGAGTACCCCCGAGTTATCGCATATCGATCTTTGATACGCCTCAATACCATCGACGATATGCGTAACCTGACAATCTTCCTTTGCAACCAATTTCGAGTCGTGCAAATGATGCTATCGTCCGACTGGATAATCTTCTCGACATTCAATTTCAAGTTTGATCATTATCCCTCGAATCATTCACAACATCAAGTTCCTCAAACCCAAATTCGCGTATCGTTCATCCCTTTATCTTAAATCATCGACCAACGTATTTCCTCAATTCGCATCATTCCTTGCTAACTCAAATCATCGAGCAACATTCAATCCAATCCTTAGAGTCATTGCGTAACTTCAAAATTCAATTTTTCATGCACGCTATCTATCTGTCGTGCTAACTTTTTATATACGATCCGCATCAATTTCCTCGATCAAGTCATCCATTCGTACATCCTAACTTTTTCCTCGATTCGATTTCACCTACTCAATCGTTTTCGCGTTTCATACTCGCGCAATCCTCAATCCCGTGCACGTTCCGTGCGCGTCATTTCTAGTATGTTCGAATCAACACTTCAAACTTCAAACTTCAAGACTAAACTTATTCAATGATACTCGCTCTACGGCTTTGCATAACGCGACGCTTGCTGATAGACTCACCGACACTCCGCATCCTCAATCGATCGATCGACATCCCTGAGGCTATCGCATACACCACTCAGGGATGAAGTCATTCAACAATTTCTCAACTTATCATTCGATTCACAAATCGACTTCTTCAAAAAAAATTCGTTCGAACCATTTCTCAATTTCCAAGCACGCTCATCTATATCGCACCGACGTTTTCGTCGCTCGATAGCACCCCTATCGATAGTCATCTCACTTCACTCAATCGAGTTCAACTCATTCTTGTTCGACACAATTCAATTCCCGCACTCGACTTTTCTAAGGTCGACGCAACTTTGGTGTATATGCCCAGCCCGACTTAGCCAACCGTGCTTACGCGAACCATCTTTTTGTTTTGTCAAATACTGTTCTCCTATGTTTTGCAAATTATTTAGACTTATTGTATGGACATCCCGTGGGACATTTGAGAGAGAGCGCACCAACGATATCAACATGCGGAAGCAACACATCAGAGTTTGCGGAAACAACGGAGTTAAAAAATTCAATTGATAGTCCAAGGACGTAAAGCCGTGCTCTGATACCATTATGTAACGTTCCGCTCCCGTAGGGGCGATCGTCCTCGCTAAGGCGTGATGTCGCAGGAGCCTAGATTGCGCTCGTGCAAGGCGGGTTCCATAACGGCCGATTCCAGCGGCTGCGACGGGGTCGTCGCACATAAGTCCCATGCAGAGACATTGAATAATAGCAGCGAAAATTTAAAGGCAAAACACAAGTTATTCAAAAGAAGCTCTTTATTGATATTGAAACAAAGATTACAAAGGGCGCAAGGCCAAGATTACAAGTCTCTCACGCTCACTTTTCTCTCATTACAAGTTCACTCTGCTCTCTCTCATCTCTCAATACAAGTCTCGAGCCAGCGGATGCTTCGGAAGGCGATGTCCATATATTATGTTCCGTATAAGTCTTGACTCCATGCGGCCGCACGCTTCGAATCGCCAAGGGACTCCGTGCCTCGACGCATCCAAGCGAGCTCCGCGCCACGAGCTTCTACCTGTGCTTGCACATGTAAACTATGTGGGTGTCAGTACTCAACTGTACTGGTGAGTGAGCTCCTCGTCCACCCATACAAAACCAACACGTTTGATTTACTTTGTGCAACATAGTCCATTCTTATCAATTGTCTTTCTAGTCTTGTCTTAGGATCAGTTTTATGACAAACGTCTTGGCATACTTGTGTCTGAGGACAATCCCGTACTTGCAACAGTAACGTCTACTCAACAACGTTAACCTATCAAGTCGTGCTTGTCTTACGGCCAAAATCAGAGACGCAACTACACGATAGACTCCATTTTCTTGCCTCTAGACCTTTCTCGTGCTTGCATTGTCAACGCATCGACTCATACTGGTCTTTCTTGCCATACTCCGTGACGTAACGACTCGGTCGTGCTATGAACTCGATTCGTGCTTCAATATCTCTGAGGCAGTGCCTCCTCGATTAGTCTTGCCTATACTCTAGTTTTGACAACGCGGCCGTGCCTCACATTTCGAGGTCGTGCCCAGCAACTCGACGTAACTTCACCCAACTTGCCCTATGGCCCTTCTCGACTTAACTCGCAACAGCTCAAGTCTAACTCATGCAACTCTATGCCAACGACTTAACACTCGACGCCACATCTCGTGCCGAAGCACGCCGCCTTCGTTGTAGCCAAATCTTAGGCCCAGACATTGTGTCTTCTAACTGCATACACATTCAACTCAACTCAATCCAAAGGCACACATGCGGATTGCCGCCCGTACCGACACATCTATATGAATGGTCACTGGCATTAACTAGCCATCGTGGACATAGCCTGGCAAACGGGATCCTTGCACCGCAGGTAGCGATCTCCGATGCAAGTCTCCGAACTACCGGTTGCTTCATACCCAGCTCGGCTATAACCTGTTTCTTCCTAGGCCGAGTCGGTCCCGTGGCCCCGGGTTGCCGCTCGAAGAAACCATCGCCCTTGTCGACAAGTTGTCCATGACCACGCGCCTACGCTAACTTCTAGACTTAACGTAATTGCATGGTCTCATCATCATCAATTAGTTCCTTTGCTTTACTCTTTTCACTTTTCACACTTCTTTTGCAGAGCCCCAAACCAGGGTTGCCTCGGCGACTGAACTACAGTCCCGACATATTTTCTTTCGGCAACTAACCATCACTTAGACTTAACATTCTTTGAACTCAGGAAAACGGCTACTGCATAGCCTTCCAACTTAACTTGAACATAACGTGTTTCCTTAAGTATCGACATACCGTGGCTAACTTTCCACTGAACCAACCGTGGCTCGTGCCTTAAACCGACTCGTGTTCTACGCAACGCTATCGCCCAAGTCATACCTCATATGACGGGCCTTGGGATCGTTGGACTATTTAACTTGACAACCGCAGAATGAGCGGGACAGGACTTGGAATGACTTAGGTCGACCGGCATAACTTTGCCTAACTTACTCAAGCCTACAACTTAACCCGAGGGACGAGCAAAGGCTATGCCAAGCCTTGCGCAGTGGAAGCGTGCATGCTTTATCGAACAATTACGCGGGCGACGCCTATGACTTAGGCAAGTTCATAGTTTTGTGTCGAAGACCAACTTTCCTTCTTCCAAGCCACGAGACGAAGGACCGAGTGTCATTTTCAAAGCACGCTGAGTCGACTTCTAAGCAGACCGTGGGACCTTTTTCCATGTTCTAAGATATTCCGACCCGTCGGGATTATTCCCTTAGTTATGTGCGTTCGTAGCTTTTATATTAGCCTACTTGTGCAAGTTGAAAACATGCGAGTTATTATGTGAAGGCTAAGATGAGGCAAGTTCACCGAAACTACCCCACCTGAGTGAGCGGTCGCCTCGACCGAGCGATGTCTTCGAGCAGCCGTTGCAAGGCTAAGTCCGAACGCCGTCGGCGTTTCGATTCCTCCGATTGGCTGAGCGGGACGGAGCACTACATTTATTGATGTACATCCTTTTCGGGGTACCAATCATTTGTAAGCCAAATCTCAAAGCATATCCTATGGCTATAAAGTTGGTGGGCTTTATCCTAGAATACTATCATATCAAGGTATGTGCTTGTGTGCCTGTGTGTTTGTTTGTGTGGTAGAGGTGAATGCAGGTTCCTTTAGCAAATTATATCATCTTACGTCTTTGTCTAGACTTTTTATAGTATAGAAAACTTGGAGGGTGCTCCTTGCTTGCATGAGCTTAAACAACATAACCAAGAGGTAGGTTACCTACACGGCAACTGGCCATCTAGGTTTTTATAGCATGACCTCTCTCGTGCACATAGATAGAGGGCTGACGTCGAGTCGATAACCAGCTGCAATTTTTTTTGTTGTCAATCCTGTTTTGGTGCTTTCTTATGCTGCACAACCGTTCATGAGAAGGTTTCAAAAATGGTTTGGTTGGGCAAGTGGGCACAATAAACATTGTGAAATTGTGCCTCTTTCACTTTATACTTTCTTTTCTTTGAAACCTTCATCCAATGATGAGATCCATTTCATAAATGTTTTTAAGTCATGATGAGCACATTCAGTGGTGTGAATTTGAATTGAAGTCATCACTTTTCATATTTCTTATCCAATCAGACACACACACACACACACACACACTCATCTGCCATATAGAAACCTGCAGTTGAAAACTTGTCCTGAATGTCGTTGTACAGTTGTCATGTAACCATATATGTCAAAAGGAAAACCTTACTACATATGTTACATAAGCATGTAGTCACGGGCAATACCTTTGTGTAAATGTCATGCAACCATGCAGTAGCTCTAGGCATTATCTAAATTATGGCAACAGAAGGTCATGTAGTACTTTCTAAGTCCTGCTTAGTTCTTTACTTTTCTCTCTGCTTGTCCTGTACTCTTGTGTATTCATATTGCTTGAGCGTTGCAGGTCTTTAATGCAGCTGATGTGCCTATAGAATGGGAAGAACATTTTGTGGGGACTGAAGTTGATCCAAGAACACAGAGCTATTTAACATGGGAAAGTCTAGAATCAGTGCGACGAAATGGTGTGGGTCTGAAAGGCCCAATGGCTACGCCAATTGGAAAGGGCCACAGGTCACTGAATCTTACTCTTCGGAAAGAACTCGGTTTATATGCCAATGTTAGACCTTGCTATAGTCTTCCTGGGTACAAAACTCGATATGACGACGTCGATCTTGTCACTATCCGCGAAAATACAGAAGGGGAATACAGTGGCCTTGAACACCAGGTTAGCTTTATGGTGAATGCCTTTTATGCTCTTTTCCCTTTTACATGATTATGAATTCCTTGTGCAAGGTGTAATATCATTTTGAATATTCTAATAGCTCACGAGCATGACTCCAGGTTGTGAGAGGTGTAGTAGAGAGTCTCAAGATCATTACTCGCCATGCTAGTTTAAGGGTGGCAGAATATGCTTTTCACTATGCTAAGTCTCATGGAAGACAAAGAGTGTCTGCTATACACAAAGCAAACATTATGAGGATGTCTGATGGTCTGTTTCTCAAGGTCTGCTAAATCATAACTATTATTTTATTATATTGTGAAAGTACAACCAAGGTGCTAAACTGAAGGTGTATATTTTCTTCTCTTTTTATTGTAGTGCTGCCGAGAAGTTGCTGAAAAGTACCCAGAGATAAAATATGAGGAAGTGATCATCGACAATTGCTGTATGATGGTATGATTGTCTGTTCTTGTAGCATTCTCATATTTGATCAGATATAGACTTCCATCTTCTCATAGACCTACTTTTTCTGGGTTCCAACTGTGTCTACCTCCTTAACAGCTTGTGAAGAACCCTACACTATTTGATGTGTTAGTGATGCCCAATCTCTATGGAGACATCATCAGTGACCTTTGTGCTGGTTTGATTGGGGGCTTGGGGTTGACTCCAAGGTAAGATTATTTCACTCCGCTGATACTAGTACAGTGTTGACAATATCTCATCTACATCCTTTTACCAGCTGCAATATTGGTGAAGGCGGCATTGCTCTGGCAGAAGCTGTTCATGGTTCAGCACCCGACATTGCTGGCAAGGTTATTGATTGTTCCAACTCCCTATTTTCTCCTTCCTCAGTATCCATCTATTCTATTACTGAAACAAAGTAATGCTTGAATATATGCATGCTGCACTGTTAAAGATTAAAAAGTCCTTCCTCTTTGCATTAGGTTAAAAGTTTAAAACCAGGTTTTTGCTTTAGACTTTAGGGATTATGTTTTATTGCATATCCAAATGTATTACTGTGCTTGTGGTAGTTTTCTTTTGTAGCCTTTATTAGTTTCATCTCTCAATTTATAACTCTAATTTATATTTATATAATTTTTAGTTTTAAGATATTGTCGCCAAGGACGACAATCTTCATTTTGTGCTTGTTTTAAAGTTTCAAGGCTATCATGCTTATATCTAATAAAATATTCCTTATTCTCCTGTTCCAGAACCTTGCAAATCCTACAGCGCTCCTGCTGAGTTCTGTCACAATGTTGCGGCATCTGGAGCTCCATGATAAGGCTGATCGGATACAAGATGCGATCCTCAACACCATATCAGAAGGGAAATACCGGACTGGTGACCTCGGGGGCAAATCAACTACTACGGAATTCACAAAGGCGGTGATTGATCACCTATGAAAATATTTACTTTCATCTGAGAAGTTGGATACTAGATGACGATTTTTAACTTATTTCCCCGACAGTGCCATTGTTTTGAGCTTTTTATGAAGAGAGGAATAAAGCTCACAGTTCATGTTAATTCCAAAAGCTGCATGTTTTGTTAGCAGTGCAATTACTGGTTATACATAAGCAAAAACCAGGTGCTTTGTCCATTCTGACGAGATATCTTGTGTTTGATAAGTTTGACATTAAGAAAGCCTTATGGCAATTGAGTTTCTTTTCATTATTAAACTGTTTCAATTTGCAGATGAATTGCTGCTGTTATGCTTGCCGGTCCATCATAATGCGTCGTAGTCCCTACTAAATTCTGCATAATTTGAACACTGGGTTTTCAAATTTGTGTTGCAAGACCAACAATCAAAAGGCACAAACAACGGTAAAGTTCACAATAATAATAGAAGATATTCTTCTTGGTGATTTTGGCTTTGGTGTTGATCCTATCGTTCAAGAGCAACCACATAAATGTTTTAATCATTAGGTGAATATCTGCTTTTTCATAACAATGCAACATCATGTAATCAAATTGCCTGAGATTAATGATATAAGAAAATGATAAAAAAATTGGAGAAGGGGACTAGTGGCATATAGGCTTCTCAACCGGCTCCCAATCCAATTTTCTGAAATTTTTGAGGGACATGTACCAAGAATTTCCTTTGTATTAAATCGCATGTTTTTTTGCTATACCCACATAATGATCTCTAGTCTAGCTTAGCTGCAACATACACATGCATCTCATAAAGGAAAAATAAAAACATGCATTCACAAAATTAACCATCATTTCGTAACCAAATGAATAAGCATGAGTGTCATCACCGGGCAACCGTGTAACAATAAAATTTACAGCTACGAAGACAAGAACATAATTCTTCTAGCCTTTGGTTTTTACTCATTTGAATGCATGGGTGCCACATGAAAAAGACTAGCTATCAAAGCGCAACTTCTTTTCTAATGCGGCAATACAATGTCTCTGGCTGCGGTATTGACCTGCCTAGTGAGGTAAGCTTCATATATCTCTACCACGAGTCGAGGGTCCTTCTCTACGAGCTCCTTGTACTCTTCTCGTACGGTGAGAGTGGCCATGTTGTCCGTGATCAAGGATAGAGCAGCATCTAGCAGTTGCTTGGAGTTGTGTCGATGTGCAAAGGCAAAGTTGGCAATTGCATTCTCATTGTTAACTTTGGATGTCATGAACTTCTCGCAAAAAGCCTTGAGGTGCTTCACTTGGTATTTCTCTGCCAGGATTAAGAGTTCGCATGCCATATGCTCATCGAGGAGAACTTCTGCAGTGTACAAGTAATGGACAAACGAGCGAAGAACATCATAGGAGACATCATTGATCTTGATCATGCCACTCCGGCTCTCTTCCATCTCATTCTCCAACATTGCTCTAAAAACGGGTGACCTGCTTATCTGAATGTTTTTTTTTTAATAGTCAATGAAATCTGAATCAGGAAAAGCCTGGTCTGTGACTCTATGCTACAAGTAATCTCACATGAAAAGAAGCTTACAGACCTTAGGCATCTTATGACAATAAAAACAAACTTCTAGTACAGTTGTAGGAAGGCAGAGGTTCCAATTTGTTAGCTAATTAACAATTAGATTACATTGCTGTAGAATAAAGAACAGGAGATTTATCATATAGAATATCAAGATGATTCTTGAGGATGAATAGGATGTTTAAAACTTAAAGTAAGCACTCATGACTTGTAAATTTGACATATTATGTGTACTAGTTTCTGGGCCATGTGATGCATGTGCAAGTTGTGCTCCAGGTATATTTAGCTTTAGATAAGTAGCAACAAAGTTATAAATAGGGTAATTGTGCAAATAGGGATCAAATGCCATGTTGTGCAAAGAAGTTGTAAATAACTCTTTTCCTCTGCTATTCAGGTTTTGCGAGCCACTTAAGCAGAGGAATCGGGAAACCAAGGAATTAGATCTCAACCAAATGCCAATTTGACGCCTAGGAATTAAGGGTCTACAATATAAATTCAGAACCCCGTACATCTTGATACTATTCTATTCAAAATTTGGGGGGTATTTTGTCTTAAAGCAGGTAAAACAAACAACAATATCTATTACAGGTAAATAATTAAGAAGTATTGAATATTGCCTCATTCAAAATTAACGGAAAACAACAAAAAATACACAAGATTGTCTAAATATCAAATATTTTCTACATTCTTTAAATAATTTCTTACTATTTTTTGGCATTCTGAAACCAATGATTCTGAAAGTTCGATCCGAAACCATTAAAATTGCCGAAATCGGTTCTGATACTGATACTGATACTACAAACCTTGGTAAAACTTTCAGAAATGTTCTCCCAGAGGAAAAAAGTGCCAAGAATACAAGGGTATAAATACAAAGTTATACTCTTTGTATGTGTGCATATGTAAAACTATTTTCATCAGAAGTTTATGTCATATAGATGTGATGTGAAGAGAACATTAACTTCTAAGGGTTCAAATGCAACTCTTGCCACACAAAGTGAACATGTGGAGGCTTTTTTTAGTCATTATAGTTCAGATTCAAGGTCTAAAAACCAACTTTTACTCGGGCATGGTCATCCGTCAAGAGTCTCAGTTCTGCCACTTTTAATTCCTGTCTAAGTTCCATTTTTGACATTTCAAGAACATAAAATATGTAATGGTATGTATATAAGATATATATGTATAAAGGTTTTCTCCCTATATCCTCTGTCCGACCATGACCATATACTCTAGCATCTGCAAGCCTGCACTCGTTCAGCGGCTAGTGTGGCGTGACCGCATGAGTTTAGCTACACCAATTTGCCGACATGCTTCTGGAGTTCTATACCTACCACCTAACCTAAACCAGTTTCTTAAGTAAATAATATGTCTGTTTAGGTCTACTTCCAGAAATTGACCCAAAATCTAAGAATTTTATTACAAAAGTATGCTGTGTTTAACCTTTAGTAAGCCAGCAGCATACAAACTTGAATCTTGATTCAATTGGTCATATGTCACATTCTATTAGCCTGTGCGCACTCCCAAACTCGTTGTGCAAGGAAGCAATACACGAGAAATAGAAGGTACGAAGCAACAGAGTCAGCAATGGATTAGGGCAAGCATAGCGGCATTCCTGGACCCTCCTTAACAACATGTTAGCATTGGTCTAGTTTTCAATATGCTTGAACCAGACTGAAATGAAATGCTAATATATGTATCAGTTCAGTCCGGTACCTTTCGGAATCGAACAAAGTATAGGCATATATAACGCGGTTAAAGCCAGGTCAGATCTACTCAGATATGTAAAATGGCAGAACAGCGTGTGCGACTCGAGGATGATGGTGGAAGCCATGGCCGTTTCTGACATTCTAAGGGCCCCGTACAAATACTAAAAAATAGCAATTTTCTAGTCTTCTAAGGGCAATAGTTACTGCAGTAAGTTCTAAATCTTAAAAAAAAAATCGAAATTTCACATTAGTAATATATACGGAGGTTAAACTTTTGGGTCCTTCCGGTTTTTTGGGCCCTGGGCCGTCGCACGGCTTGCACATGCTTAGAAACGGCCCTGGTGGAAGCCGGAACCATTTGGTCGTTCAACTTTTGCCTTTTGCACATCAGCTAATGCGTTCCGAAAATTAAAGAATATAAAACATGCAGCAGCAATTATTAGATGTGTGTCCCCGTGTCCGTGTCCGGGGATGGTGAGGGGGTTGGATTACCAGTACGGCGCGGTGGGCGGGGACGGCGGGGGCGGAGGTGAGGGGATCGTGCTGCGGCGGCGGCGGGGAGGAGATGGCGTGGAGGAAGAGGTCGGGGGAGGGGAGGTCGAGAGGGGAGTTGAGTCGGAGGAAGGAGACTTTGGACTTGAGGTCCTCGATCTCCCTCTTGAGCTCCTCCTCCGTCTCGCTCGCCTCCTCGTAGCACTCCTTGCACGTGCCGGCGTCATCCTCTTCGTACTCCTCCCTACACGACTGGCACCACATCCTCCCTCCCTCTCTCTCTCTCTCTCTCCTGCTGCTGCTGGTGGCGGCCGGCCCCGACTTCCTCCTCTCTTAGTTATTTAGTAATAGGTTTCGTATTGGCAATTATGGGGTTGTGGTTATGAGCACAAATGAACCTCGTTTGGTTCGCGGAATCTTCATGGTGGGAAAAGAAAGTGATTACTTTCCTATGTTTGGGTGTGAAAAAAATTGAGGAGGAAATGAAAGCGATTCCTAATGGAAGAGAAATTAGGGGGGAAAGTGATTACATCCATCCAAGCAAGGAATCACTTTCCCACATTCAAGTATTCACTTTCCTTTCCAAATTCCTTGGCATTCCCAAACATCGGAAAGAAAAATTAATAGAAATCTTAATTTCCCAAAGGAAAGGAAATGTCAAGGAATTGATTTCCTTTCCCTTCCATTCCGCGAACCAAACGAACCCTATTGTGACTTTGGAAAAAAGTTAATGCCACATAAGAATGACAAAATTGTATTCAAAAGTTCTTCTCCAATGCAATTGTGAAGCTTATGTGACAAAAATTAAAGAAGACATTGTGAAGTTGATTGTCTTGTTCTAGACAATGCACTTGACAATGTCTTCTCTTCCATGTCATCAATTATGAATAAAAAATATTAGAAAAAAGAAAGAAGATGAGTAGTTGTCTTAAAAGTTGCCTTGGAAGTTGGAAAAAATAATTTTTATTGTCTTTTCAATACTTTTGCATTGGAGAGAGTTTTTCTATCTCATTGTCTTTTGAGATATAATTTTGCCACATAAACAAGACATTGTCTTGTGGCTCATGCCACATAGGAGCCACCTAAGACTCACAACACTTAACAAGACAATAGGGTTGGAGATGCTCTTATAAGGGGTCTTATTTTTTTGTGGTTTTAAGTAGCTAACTTTTAAATTAGTCCAATCCATGCTAGGTAATTCATTAACTAGCTGTTCTGAAAGTTTTCTATAATAATAAAATTATCTTTATGTCCATATCTTTCACTATATAATGAGGCTTCAAAACGGCTCAAAAGTGAACCGTCTAAGCCGTCATTATATTACGGTCCATTTTATTTTAAAAAAATAAATTATGTAAAAAAATGTTGAAAAATGTAAAAATTTGTCAACATAGAAAATCAAACTCAACCAAACAAGAAAAAAATCTTACACCTTAACCACATGAGTTAGAAGAGACATTTAACTATAATTGGATAATATTCTTATTATACGTAATTCTGCGTGCAAAGCACGTGCATTTACTAGTATAAATAAAAGTTATTCTTGATAAAATATGAGTTTACCGACGTGAATGTAATCCCTACATCAAAAAAATATTTACTGCATTCTTGTCTCAAAACTGCACCCAATAGAGCTCCAAGGACAAGTACAAGGTAAGTTCCTTGATTTTCTTTCAATCGGGAAGAAAAGAGCAGTCGTGGGAAGGAAAGAAAGAAAAACGCAAAAAGAAAGAAATATGGTTTAGTTATTAGTAGTTATATTTATATTTTTTTTGGCGATGATATAAATGGAATAAAATAATAAAGCTACCCAAAATCTATCGATTTGGGGTGTCTATAAAGCCATCTAAAAATATATTACACCAGTTTTTGGTGGTTTTTGAGCCGACCAAATCCAGTAGCTCATAAAAATTAAGAAGCATGAATTTTCATAAATTGTCGGTTTAAAAATACTCCAAAGCCGATGAAAACACCATTACCAAGCAGACTTTTAGAATCTGCTTGGATCGAGGGTTAAGAGAGCTAACTGAGGAAAAAATAAACCATGCTTGGTTTAAGGGTGAGAGTTTAGGAGAGAGGATTATAGAGGGTTAAGTGAAAATTTATTTCACCCTTTTGTCCATTTTTAACCCCCAAATCGGAGAGTTAACGAAAAGGATTGAAAGATTTTGTTTATAAAGTCATAAATATCCCTTATTTGTTTTATAAATATCATGATTTTTTTCTTCTTATTTTCAACATGTTAATGCGTAACTTCCTAATTTTGTAAAAATATTTTGACAAGTTCTAATTAAAATTTTAATCAAATTTAATATTTTGACATATGTAATAATATTATTTTGGTAACTATCATATCTTTATTAATCCTCCTCTCACTCAAAATCTTTCAATCCAAACAAGAGTTATTAAACACCGCCACTTAACTCTTTCTCAAGTCCAAACAAGGTTATCGTATTGACTCTACTCCCCCTCACTTAATTCCTCTTCAGTTAACCCCACTTAACTTAACTCTGCTTATTTTTCCCTCTCAATCCAAATAAATAGACCCTAAGTATAGGATTTTGGGTCTCGTATTTATTGTTCAAGTACAAATCAGTTATCAATTTGGAAATCTAAATCTAAATCCTATATTATGAGACCTATACTTAAATATATGAAGACACAAATTCTAATATAAAATATTATATGAGATTTATTTACTAAATAATCCTTTTTTCACCACGAGGATTCTTGAAGCCACACACTCTTCATTAATTGAGAATTTTCAACTTGACTTTACTTCCAACCAAATTCACTCATTCGGCGTCATTAAATCCTCTCTTGTAGATATAAGATGAATTTTTGTTAACATGTACCCTACAAAAACATATTAATACATTGGTAAGTATCAATGCACCTTTTACTTAAAATGTACATTGATAGATGTAAGATGTGTATTGATAAAATATTGATGAAAGTATTCATATAAAATATACATTTATCAATGTATTAATATGTATCCTTAGGACACATGTTAACAAAACTCGTAAGATTTACTCACTACAGTTCAGTGAACGTCTGTTGACAATCATATTTTTATAGGGTTTTTTTGGGGTTTTGAGTCGATCATTTACACCTTTTTTTTTAAAAGAAAAATAATAATGACATAAATTACGAAGATAGATTTTTTGGTTTTTTTGGGGTTTTATTTTTTGAGAATTATTATTATTTTCTTCCATTTATACTCACGTTAAAAAATATAATTACAACTCCTACCTAAATAATCCAAAAAGTGATAATGACATAAATTTAATATATATAAATAACACATATAACAACTATTTAGGTTATTCAAGAACTCACTATAACATAACATCAAATTACATTTTCTTGTTGTGACCGGACAATATGCAATGATATGCTTTGAATAATTTTTGTTTATATATGGACATATAAATAATTTTATTTTTTAAAATACTTTGAAAACTACTCCTAATGAATTACCAAGTATGGGTTAAAACTAGTTTAAAACTCCCTACTTAAAACCATCCAAAATTGGACCCATCGTAACTACTCATAACCGGTATTTAAAAAAAACACATCATAACCACTACCTCTAACAATTACCAAGCAACTTGGTAACATTGTTTTTACCGGTTTTGGGTGTTCTTGAACCGAATGTTTATGAAATCCTTGCTTGTTACTTGTTTTTGAGGCACCGATTTTGGCCAGCTTACAAACCTCCAAAACCAGTGTAATGTAATTTTGAGTGGTTTATAAACACCCCAAATTGGTAGGTTTTGAGAGATTTTATTAATTTATTTCATTTATATTCTCACTAAAAATATATAATTATAATTATTAATACCCTATCTTATTTTTCTTTTTCATATGTGTTTCTCTTCGACTTCTTCCAAACTATGACTACTTTTTTCGGGTAAGTTTATAAAATATTTCTCTTCTACTTTCAACAAGACGTTTCAATTATATTATACGTTTATATTATTTTGATCAAATATGAATTTCTTCCTTCGAGTCGTAGACTGGGTGGCAGTTCCTGCGCTCATGATCGTTTTGTTTATATATGGACATATAGGTAATTTTATTCATGTAAAAAAAATTCAAAATCGTTCGTTAATGAATTACCGAGCATGGTTTGGACTGGCTTAAAATCCGCTACTTAAAATCGTCCAAAATCGAATCTCTCGTAACCGTTACTCTAGAAATACCTCATAACCATTTACCCCTACAATTGCTCCAATAGGAGCGCAGCAGGCTTCTGACATGGTCGAAAGGGGAGTTCTAGCCTCGGAATCGTGTAGAGTGTAGCCGGGTGCGTGAGTAATAAAAAAAAAATTGTTTGGTAACAACTATTATGTCTATGCTTCTGATAAGCTAACCCCTTACTGCTTTTGAAAATTGCTTCTGCATTTGAAAAGCAACAGCAAATACCAAACCAGGGCCTTTGGCATACAGCTGACTAGCTGAGGGGGGTTTTGCTTCCCATTTCTGAGGGAGGAATTAGGGTTTTGGAGGAGACTGAGAGCCACGTCGACGTGAAGCCCCAAATCTCGTCCTCCGGCGAGGGCTTAATCACGTACGCTCGGCGGAAGTGGTCGATGTCCGTTCGGTCGAGCTCTCCGCCGCCTGCTGACGAGGTTGGGAACTTATTAATTAGCCCCCCTTTTATTTCTCTTTATTTTCTTCTCACTTGTTGTGAATATGGTACTCTTTGGTGTTGGTTTGAGAAATGTGGTTGTTTTCCTATACTTATTTGCTGAAAAAAATGTTTTTTTTTTTTTTTTTGAACTGTTTAAATAGAACAAATATGCTATTTTTGCTCGTTCTTTTTACTTGCTGATGCGGGGAATTAAGTGAAAGTTGAGTTTGGTTCTTGATTATGTAGCGAATGACTCGATCTGTTGCGGATTTTTTTGTGTAGGGTTTTGTCATTTCATTGTGCAAAAGCGTGGAACTTTATAAATTTAAGCATTTATTTACTTCTACTGGAAGCAGAGAAAGTGTTGATTCGAAAATAAGATTGAAATACTTCAAACTTGTGATTTTCACGGAAACACAATGGGTTCCGTTGGCACTCTTGAAGATTTTATGATGAATGATGCCTACTATCACTTTGAATGATTCAAAAAGCGTGCAAATTTTGTTGAATTCCTCGCCATCTGGGTTGTAAATTGTGGTCTTAAAAAATCTCTTGGCCGAAGAAATCACACTTTGAAATTCTAGGGTTCTAGATTCGATATGATGATATAGTATGACAATCATGACCCAAAAATACTTGCAAATGAGACGGTGGAAAGAAAGATGACTACGATTATCTCGAGGCTGACGAACATTCATCATTAAGAACTCATTTTGTCACTAAAAATCCAATTTCGTCACTAAAATGTGTCAATAAAAATGTTCGAGTACCAAAGTCTAAAATGGAAAAAACCAATACCCAAAGGATAATTAGGTCTAAACTTGGTACCCTTACGCAAAATAATCCTATTTTTTATTATTTGTGTTTCATCTTTACAGGCCAACATAGTTCCAGAATCCAGATTCTTAACTATACATTACATGAATTAAGTAAAAAAAGCAGATACCACCTATGAACATATATTGTTAGTATCTTATGATACAATAATTTTAGGAGTTTAGGTCTATACTTCTAAATCCATATAGGAACATGATTTAATATTATTTTGTCATATTTTTTATTATTTGTGTTTCGTCTTTACATGCCAATATAGTTCCAGAATCCAGATTCTTAAGTATATATTACATGAATCAAGTAAAAAAACAAACACTACCTATCAACCTATATGTATCGTACCAAATCAACCGATATGTAACGAAATGGTAGTATACCATATTGTATCTATAATGTATCATAAGATACATAAGGATGACCACTGTAACTATAACTTACAAACTCTAGTAACAAGTTTAAAACTCTGAATTTTACTAATACATAGTTTGGCCAGGCCTAATAGAACTAAATGGTCTATTACTAGAAAAATATAAAATGCAGGGAAAGACTTTAACTGCAGTTAACTGTACCACATACATAGTGGCCCTTTGGGTGACAAGTAGCATCTTATGTGTATTTTACGTGTAATTTGCACTAGTACATCCGTTTGTATAGCTCAGCAATCTTCTAATTTGAGTTTCTAGGGTCTAGCCCAAAAAAAAGTCGGTACTCAGACGGAAACTACTAAACTGAAGTGCTCCAGAGGGGAGGCCAAAACCTAACGGTTGGAACTATGGTCTTAACAGTTTCCTTTTTAGAGTTAGAAAGTTATTTTTGCTAGCTATAGCCAAATCCTTCTATAGCTGGGTTTTTCTTTTTTGCGGTTTTGCTTATATGATAATCTTGTTTTCTTTTGCTTGTTGGATTGTGGTATTCCAGATTTATTCACTTAATAAAGATTGGTTTTCATTTGAATTTCACTGCAGAATGAGCTTATATATATGGGTCTTGGATTTGAACCCAGGAGCTTCCCTCCCTTATACCAAAGGCCTCAATTACTTGGTTCCCTCCTATTTTCTATGTGAAATGATGATTTTCTTAGTACGTTCTACAGGTATGGAGAAAATTTAAAAGAATTGGTCTAGATATGGTTCTTTTTGCCAAGAAATCTTTCAAATATATCACGAGAATTTTATCAGAAACTGGTAAGAATAAGGGAGCATTTACAATTACAGCTTTCCACGCTATTTCGTAAATCTAGATGTTCCATACTTCTTTGTATAACTCTAAACATTTTATGTACCTTAATCTCGGATGTTTTACTTACCGAGGGGGCACTGTCAAAGCTTATGGAGTTTCTCATCTTCTACATCCATATGATCCTTGTTGAACTTACAAGCATGATGGATCAAAATGTTTATAGGTTGGAGTAGACGTGGTACATGAAGACTTTGTACCTGAAACTGTTGAACCTCAATGTAAAGCAAGTAATGCTGTTAATACACAATCTTTCATTTATAAGGTTGAGGGATGACTATGATATGGTTACTTATATTACAGAAAGCTGGTGTTTGTTAGATTGTCCATGCTGCATTGTTCACTATTTTCCCTGTTTTTTTTCCAGGAGAATCAACAGGTTGGTGCTGAGCAAAAGAATTCAAATGATTTGGATATTGCAACTTCGTTCCCTGTCTTTACAAGATGTGCACTTGCAAACAGTGTGGTGGTGAAGCAGGATTCAATCTCTAAATGCTCAAATAAGCAATGCCAAACAGGACACCATGCATGATAACTGTGGTGTGCGTGCTAGTCTTGAATTCACTGAGGAAAAAGAGCGCAGGTGAAGGAGAATTGCAGGACTCCAGTGGCTAGTGGCTGTAGAGAGACCTCAGTCTCTAGTATGGCGTCTGATGAGCCACCGGAGCCATCCAGGATTGCTTTGTCATGCTTGTGCAAGCAATGCGGGACTTGTGAAGACGAGGACAAGTGATTCCTAATGTGTGACCAGTCAGTGTACTTGTAAGTTCTAGCACATCAGATGCCTGACAAACTAGTCAGATTGCAAGCCTCCAACAGATGAAACAATCATGGTTTTGTACTGCCCTTCTCGTCTTTGTAGAGATTGTTTTGCTGACAAGTCCGATGACAAGATTGTCCCCGGACTACCATACTGGATGCTCATTGGTATTGTATCTGGTGTAATATGGCGGAGGCTAAGGAAGGTATGAGGAGAGATGAGGAGTTGATGTTACAATTACAGAGATGTAGATTACTACTCTCTTGTGTGTAAACTTGTAAGCTTGGACATCAGGCATCATAATGTCTGGATCAACAGCTGGATAAAGTGAAGGAAAAGAAGGTTGTAACAAATGAATTACTTTTATTTATTTTCTGGAAAATGACAATAGTGACAGGTTTGTTCTTTACAAAGTTTTCTTTTTTTTGAGATGCCCGGCGATAGGCACGGGACTTTGTGCACGCTGTATTGCATGCCTGTTGGGTCCACTGCCTTCCAATTCCTACCAAATAAATGGAAGGAACAATACGTCCCGTGGCTCGTTCCACAGATCTTTCGTCATCCAGCCATGGTCTTATGCTTCTCCTCGGTAACCACAAGAGTCATTCGAGTTCGGTATTCTTTACAAGTTGCTGGATGATTTAATGAAGGAGAGATGATTTTGTGGAAGGTACACTGGGGTTAGTTATCTCGTCTTTTATTTAATGTTCAAACTGGCAGTCTATTTGATTAGCATGGTATTATTGTTAGTCCCGGGGCTTGATCAAAGATGGAAAAACTGATGCAATCGAGATCTGAGATGTCACACAAAAACTATGCAGTGATCAAACTCAAGATCTACGATGGTACAATAAATCAAATAGCCAAATTACAATCTGAAGGAGGAAAATAGAGAAGAGAAGATCTCTCGTTCTTCCTTGCAAACATGTTGCAATTGGGACAGAACGAGTTACAATAATCTGGAGAAAGATTAGATGAAGAACGGTTGCTGGGGTGTCAAAACACCGTTGCTCAAAACAAGATTCATCCCACACGATCTGCTTCCAGGAACCAGCAAGTTTGAAGAACTTGTGGAACGCTCGAAGTCACCTCTGTTCTGACTCCTCGGATGGACTTGCAATGGCGGCAGCAGCTCTCTCTCTTTCTCCTTTTCTGACTTGTAATTTTCGTAGTAGCCACAAAGGAGGCCAGAAGAGAGTATATATAGAGAGAGGGTGGAAACCCTAGCCGCCTCTTCAGTTATGGAAAGATTGAATCAAATCACAAAAAGATAGCAACGAATTAATTCTAATCCCACAAAGATAGGATCTGAATTAATTCAAATCCCACAAAGATAGGAACGAAATTAATTCAAATCCCACAAAGATAGGATCTGAATTAATCGCATTGATTCATCCTTTTCATAACTGATTTGTAATCTGCACAGTCAGCGCAGCCCTCCATGCGGCAGCAGCAGCAGCAGCCTGGCCGCATGGACCGCTTGGGCCGCATGGACCGCTTGGGCCGCATGGACCACATGAGCCGCATGGCCGCATGGACCGCATGGCCGCATAAACCGCATGGCCGCATAGACCGCATGAGCCGCATGGTCGCATGAACCGCATGGACCGCATGAGCCGCATGACCGCATGGACCGCATGGCCGCATGAGGCCGCATGGCCGCATATGAGCCGCATGACTGCTGACGTGCTAAGTGCAAAGTGCGCCAACAAAATGCCACATTACGCCTCATGAGCCCATGAGCCCGAGTCCGAGTCGCTAAGCCCCGTTGGGGCTTAGCTCCAAATGGAATTAATCCAAGAGAATAACAAAAGCATTAATGCTTAATCTTTGGAGCCTTATTCTTACCTCCTAGTAAAATCACCCACATGGTTCCCTCCTTAGGATCACCACCCCATGTGCATCTCTCAACAACACAACCAAGTATATATGTTGAGATCACTCATGGTGCATTTTCGATGTGGGACTATAATTTTATAAGGCATGTTGAGAGCAAGCTCTCTCCATGTAAAGAAAGCACCAACAATCCTCCACATATCACAACATATATATATATATATATATATATATATATATATATATATATATATGTTCAGGGTTGAGCGTTCCCCACAGTAACTGTCCATTTTGCATTAGGATAGATGTCGCTGACGACTTGAATCTTCCCGTATGGGTTAAATAACAATGTGATACAAGAATGGACTAAGCCTTGAATTCTGCATCACAATTGTAATTCTTTCCACTCACAAATTGTAGTTACGTGTACTTCTGGCTGCACATTAAAGGTCCTGTGCCAGCCTGGTTTCAGTGTATAATTTTGGGCGTCTACAAGTTTACCCTCAAGAGACGGCCTGATATCTCTTTCCATACACTATAGGTGAGTTCTTTATTAAAGAGATATGACATGAAGCCTTGCGCTTCCTTGCGGTGTTACGCCGCTATGACATGGCCTGAAGCCGAGGCATTACCCCTACCTGGGAACCTCATCGTAGTGTCATACTACTGTAGCATGAGATCACAAGCCTCTTTGTAGTGCCAAACTACCCAGCATGAAGCCTAAGGCTTCCTTGCGGTGTTACGCTGCAACGACATGGCTTGCAACGCCGAGGCTTTACCCCTACCTGGGTACCTCATCGTGGTGTCGTGCCACTATAACATGGGGCCATCCTCCCCTTTGTAGTGTTGTCTACAACTCTTTAATTACGTCATACAGCATTAGGCTACCTGCCTATTTGCGGTGCTACGCCGCTATGACTTGGCTTGCAAAGCCGAGGCATTACCCCTACCTGGGAACCTCATGGTGGAGTCATCCCACTGTAGTATGGAGTTTCACTCCTTGTAGTGCTGCTCTACCGTGCTTCCTGTAAAGCACACCAGGCATTCACTCTGCCTGAGAACTCATTAAGGCGTTTAAGCCAACCTTCCACAGGATCTGTTTTTTCCGCAGAAAAAAAATACATAGTAGACTACAGTGGTTATGGGTCCGTATCCCTTCCATGTTCCAGAGAACAAGTACCCACTGTTACCTGATAGTTTTCCAGTCAGTGATCCTCCTTTGAACCAAAAGTTAGATGCCTAGTAGATTTCTCTTTGAACTAATAACATAAAACTTTATGGTAGGATTACAAAGACACACTATCAGAATGCCTTCAAGCCCATTTTACAAGCTGTGTCATCGACCAACTGGCGCTTGAGGTCCTTTGTGAACGGATCTGCCAGGTTCTCCTGACTCCGAACATCAATCACTGCAATTACACCTCTTTTGATAAGATCGTGTACTGCCCTGTGCTTCAACCGCACAGTCCTCTTCTTCCCGTTGAAGAGGTCATTTGATGCCATCGCCGTAGTCGCCTGGTTGTCACAGTATATCGGTATCGCCGGTATCTGAGCCCCAACCACTAGAAGATCATACATGAGCTCCCGAAGCCATTCTGCTTCATCTGCTGCAGTTTCAAGTGCATAGAATTCAGATTCCATGGAAGAACGAGAGAGTATAGCCTGCTTCTTCGACTTCCACGATATAGCAGCTCCACCCAAGGAAAAGACATATCCACCTGTGGATCTCTCGCTTTCCACCTCTGAACACCAGCTAGCATCACTGAAGCCTTCCACTACTGTCGGATACCCGTTGTAGTGCAGTGCATATGTCTGAGTTTTCTTTAGATATCTCATCACCCGCTTCACAGCTTTCCAGTGCTCAACCCTTGGGTTGCTTGTGAACCGACTCAGCATTCCCACGACGAAAGCTATGTTAGGCCTTATGGCAGTGGTTGCGTACATCAAACTTCCGATAACGCTAGAATACTCCAGCTGCCTGACTCTTTCCCTTGATGTCACGCCCCAGAACCAGAATACTGAAGAGCGGGGGAATGACTCAGCCAGCTACGTATTACGGGTAGATGAATACCGTATAATATGATCAATGCTGTCTAACCAGACGAGGGGGTGCATACTACATGAAAGTCTTACTATGGTCACTTCACATCTATTGTCTCAATCATTCAAACAAGAAGCAAAAATAGAGAACATGTAAGATAAAGCAGTAAGGCGTCCCAAACGCTTAGTCAAAATGTTCTTGAGATCTGGCTTTACAAAACATAGCCAGATGGTATAGTAACATATACACAATTGTTATCAGCTGCAGTCTGACTTAGTTACAATTATGTAAAAGTAAGTACAAGACGATCCGACTAACATGTCGGTGCCAAACGGCTAAGTATGAAGTAAATAACAAGATGAGCGGTGAAGTAAGGAACCCACTCGAGTCCTCCTGCGATCATTTCCCTAGTATTGACCATCTTGGAGGTGGAAGTAAGCTGAGTCCTCGGGAATCGGCTCTAAATCTGGCCATGCAAAACCAGAGAGGTTAGACCTCTAATAGCAAGTACCACAAGGAAGCACGATATGAAGGACTAAACCAATAAGTAAGAGAATATAATAATAGATCTCTGCTTTTCACTAGGATTCACATAACATCACGACACTTCGAACCAACCTCCCAACCAAACAAGGACAGAAGTTGGCCCGTCATGTCCTGACATTCTGATCATCTCAGTTAGGCAACAGAGTAGGTACAGTACACAAACAAATCATCTTGAACGGCCAATCAACTCCTACGGCTTGCTATTGTGAGTCCCAAGTTATCCTGAAATTATGCAAATAGGGATTCCTCAGTTCTTACTATGCGCGAGCAAGGCTAGTCTATCCAGTCAATCAATTGCGCCAATCATGAATTAGACGAGTCCCAGCGGGACGCCCGTCATCAATATACAATATACAATAATAATATAAGCAGATACCGCTCCCTGCCCGTGTGGCAGGTTTATAGTATCTGTGGGAACCAGCCGGCCTGTCGGGCACTACTAGTCCCAAGAGGGCTGTCATGTAAGAACTCGGAGATCCATTCTCTCCATGCAATCATTATTTTTATTTAACTTAATAGTCTCTACGTTGAGTGAAATCTCATGCCGTGGATCATGGTTATTCAAATGAGTACTTTTGTACGGGGTACGATATGCGCAACTCTACAACGATATCCGTACGGCTAGGTTGTAGGTCTTACATAGCGTAATGCAACAATCAAATCTAACCACGGAGTAATCATGCCTTGACCATAAAGTACACATGCTGCTTTTGTAAAAAAATAAATAAATAAATAAATTAAAGCCTGCATGTGCCTGTACGTCAATATTCGGGATCAGCCAGTCGATTACAATAGTTCATTACATGAACGTGTCTCATTCATTTAATTCAATAAGGCGACTAGCCAGTCTCTTAGTTCCAACTAGGAACGCATGATCAATTTTAGTCAAGATAACCATTATTATCAATGGTGACAAGGCATGAAAGTCAATTAGTATTACATGAGGTCGAGTCTATAACTCTCAAGGTTAAGTTCCAGTCTTACTGGGTATCCGTAGACCAATCAAGACACAGGGCACGTTCTACACAACCATTAAAAATATTAACATGCTAAGATTATCGAGTTCATGCAAAAAGCATAAGGATATAATAGGAGAACTATCATGCCACCATTAAATGAATAAATTATAGAACAAATAGAAACACCCAGGTCAGGAAGTCACGCCAACAAGTCTATGCTAAGGCCAACAAGTCACGCCAACAAGTCTATGCTAAGGCCAACAAGTCACGCCAAGTCTAGTAGGTAGGAGTGAGCGTATAAACAACGTGAGCGTGAAAAGTGGTTCACGTTGGCATGCACAGCGTGAGCGTGAAGGGAAATTCACGCACGCACAGCGTGAGCGTGAAAAGTGAGCGTGAAAAATGAGCGTAGAAAATGATAAGAAATTCACGCACGCACGTAAAGACGTGTGCGTAACTAAAATGTCACGCTGACACGCAAGAACGTGTGCGTGACTAAAAATTCACGCACGCACGTAAGAACGTGTGCGTGACTAAAAATTTACGCACTCATGTAAGAACGTGAGCGTGACTCAAAATTCACGCAGACACGTAAAGACGTGTGCGTGACTGAAAATTCACGCAGACACGTAAGAACGTGTGCGTGACTAAAAATTCATGCAGACACGTAAAGACGTGTGCGTGACTGAAAATTCACGCAGACACATAAGAACGTGTGCGTGACTAAAAATTCACGCAGACACGTAAAGACGTGTGCGTGACTCAAAATTCACGCTGGCACGTAAGAACGTGTGCGTGACTGAACCTTCGTTCCAAGCCAGAAATGAAGTTCCCATGGTTCAGAACTCATGGACAACCGAGAATACACGCCAGGTTGGGAGATCAAAACCCATGAACAACCGAGAATACAACTTAGATCTAGAAGAAACAAGCCAAAGAAATCAAAAATGCTAAGTACTAAACTCTCTCAGGATCATGAGAGGAAGACAAATGAACCATAAAAATGGTTCTCCAAGTGGGAAGCAAGAAGCAAGATGTACTTGCCTGCTGTTGGTTGGTGGAAGAGAGTAGTGAGGAAGAAGAAGAAGTAACGGTGAAGGAGAGTTATGAGGAGAGAGAAGGGGATGGGGGCTTTAAATAGGAAGGGTGGTGGTAGGTGGGGTTCGGTTCATTGAACCACCATGAACCTGAGGAAACCAACCTAGGCCGAACCACATAAGACTAAAGCAGAGAATAAAATGCAGAAATAAAATGCAGGAATAAAATTACAGGAAATAAAATGTAGATAATTAATTAACATAAAATTAAAGGAATTTAAATACAGGATAATACATGATAAATATTAAATAAATAAATATGAGTTGTACATGTATAAAAATACGTATTCTGGGAACGGAGAGTGACACTTGAATTTGGCTTCAGCTTCTGATCACACCTGTATGGCGTATCGATCCCTGGAAGATCCTTATACCCATAGCGTGTGAGCATCTTCTCAATGTAGTGAGATTGTGACAGCGCTACTCCAGTGTCTGTCCGGATGATCTTTATGCCCAAGATGACATCTGCATCCCCCAAGTCCTTCATACTGAACTTGGTTGAGAGGAACTTCTTTGTCTCTATGACACAGCCTATATCCGTACCTAGGATTAGCATGTCGTCCACGTACAGACAAACGATGACTCCTCTTCCATCAGCGAATTTTGTGTAAACACATTTGTCCGTCTCGCTGACTCTGTAGCCGTTTGACCTAATAACTTTGTCAAACTTCTCATGCCACATCTTGGGAGCTTGCTTCAAACCATACAATGATTTCACCAACTTGCAGAGTTTGTCTTCAAGACCTTTGACGACAAATCCATCTGGCTGTTGCGTGTAAATCTCTTCGGTCAGCTTTCCATTTAGGAATGCGGTTTTTACATCAATCTGATGTATCACCAACTTATGTATAGCTGCTAGAGCGATTAACATCCTGATGGTGGTCATCCGAGCTACTGGAGCGTACGTGTCAAAGTAGTCTATCCCCTGTTTCTGAGAAAATTCCTTGGCTACCAGCCTGGCCTTGAACTTGTTAATAGTTCCATCTGCCTTCATCTTCTTCTTGAAGATCCATTTACATCCGATGAGCTTTTCTCCTTCAGGTAGATCTACCAACACCCATGTGTTATTGGAGGTGATAGAGTCAAACTCGTCATTCACTACCTCCTTCCAGAAGATAGCATCTATGGTCTTCATCGCCTCATCATAGGTAGGCGGATCTGCTTCCACATGATAGATGACAAAGTCATCTCCGAAGTCTTTCGGTCTCCTCGCTCGCTTAGCTGACGGCTCTGCGAGTTCTGGTACAAGAGTTGTTTCATCAACAACAGCTTCTTCTTGGACTACTGGCCCATATAAGATTTCAGTCTCATTTACACCTACATCATTTTCCGGAATGTCCGAAAGAATAATGTTTTTATCTTTTGCAAACTTGTCTTCAAAGTATTCAGCATCGCGAGATTCGATGATATGATTTGACTTAATATCAAGAAATCTCCTAGCATCACTCTTCTCGGCATATCCCAAGAAGATCGCCTTCGTAGTCCTTGTCCCTAGCTTCTGAATCTTCAGATCTGGGAGCTTCACATACGCCAGACACCCCCACACTCGAATGACATTCAAGTTTGGTCTGACTTTGAACCAGAGTTCATGAGGAGTTACGTCCGAAGTTGCATATGGCACTCTATTTAGAATAAAAGTGGCCGTCAATGCAGCTTCTCCCCAGTAGCATTTAGGAAGACCCGCGGTTAGCAGCATTGAGTTCATCATTTCTGTCAACGTTCTGTTCTTCCTCTCCGCTACTTCCGTTGGATTGAGGAGAATATGGAGCAGTAGTCTCGCATATGATTCCATGTTCTTTGCAGAACGATGCGAATTCATGAGACCTGTACTCCCCACCTCGATCACTTCTTAACCTCTTGAGTTGTTGTCCAGTCTGTCGTTCAGCTTCGGCCCTGAACTCTCTGAACTTCTCAAAGGCTTCGTCTTTAGATTTGAGCAAGAAGACGAACGCGTATTTTGAGAAGTCGTCGATGAAGGTTATGAAATACTTAATCCCGACCTTCGTGGAGAAATGTTTGAAGTCACAGATATCGGAGTGCACCAACTCCAGAAGATCTGTGCTTCGATTGACCCGATGAAAGGGTTTCCTTATGATCTTCGTCTGAGCACACACTTCACACTTCTCCATCTTACCCCCACATTTGGAAATAAGTCCTAGACTAGACATTTTGTTGATTCTTTTACAATGAACATGTCCTAGTCTATTATGCCACAACTCAAGAGAATAATCAGAAAATGCAACTGCATTAATGTCATCAAACTGGTTGACAAGCTGAATTTTAAACATTCCTTCGGTTTGATAAGCCTTCCCGAAGTATGTTCCTTTCTTGGACATCACCATCTGACCAGCATTGATGTCCATCCTCAAGCCTGCGTTGCAGAGCAGGCTCCCAGAGATCAGGTTCTTGGCAATCGTCGGAACATACTTCACACCTTGAAGCGTCAGAGTGTTCCCAGAAGTGAGTTTCAGTTTCACGGTCCCGATCCCCAGAACTTCAGCTTGGGCTTGGTTCGCCATGACAACCTTCTCAGATATCGGCTGGTACGTGACGAACCATTCCTTGCCAGAACAGACATGGCAAGTCGCACCAGTGTCTATCCACCAGTCAGAGTCAACCCCCACATTTGTGACCTGTGCGATCATAGCAACAAAGATAGAAACCAATGAAACCTTATTAGGCTCACATTTCTCTGATTGTTTAGGCTTAGATCTGTATTCACTCTTGTAGTGGCCTTTCTTGCCACAATTGTAACAAGTCACGTGGGACTTAGTCTTCTGTTGCTTGAATGAAGGACCCTTCACTTTCAGATTTGTGAAGTCCTTCTTCTTGGGATGAGAAGCCGCATGCTTCCCCTTGGGATCTCTCTTCTGCACAAGATTGGCTTTAGCCAACTGTTTGGACAGAGTGTCCACCTTCTGTTGGGAACGCATCTCGTCCTCAACATGGATCTCTTGAAGTAGATCTCCCAAGCTAATGTCTAGCTTCTTTCTGTGCATCCTTGCATAGAAGGTACTCCATCCAGCAGGAAGTTTTGAGACAATCCCTCCGACGACAAACTTGTCGGGAAGGGGCATCTCTTCGTCTTCCAGTTTCTGACGCAGCTTCAGAAATTCCTTCACCTGTGGCAACATGGGCTTTTCGTCCTCAAAGAGCAATTTGTGATATTTTTCAACCACAAATATTTTGCTCATGTTCTTGTCTTCTTCATATAGTTTTTCCACAGACTCCCATATGTCTCTGGCAAGTTCCTTCTTCGAGTAGGATTCTGCCAGGGAGTCCTCCATAGCATTCAGGATGAGAAGCCTGCAGATGCTATTTTCTCTTCTCCACTTGGCCTGGAGTTTGGTAGCCGCGTTGATAGCGGCAGTAGATCCAGTATCTGGAACAGAGGGTTCTTTCTCCAACAGAACATGATCAACGTCTTTCAGTTGAAGAGTTAGATAGACCTTCCTCTTCCAGACTTGATAATGCTCTCCATCGAACTTTTCCAACT
This sequence comes from Iris pallida, assembly GCA_029216955.1. Classification (NCBI taxonomy): domain Eukaryota; kingdom Viridiplantae; phylum Streptophyta; class Magnoliopsida; order Asparagales; family Iridaceae; genus Iris; species Iris pallida. The sequence continues at coordinate 1,265,196 of JANAVB010031819.1, read as the reverse complement.
TGCAGAAGTTCGATTGGAGGAGCGAAGCATTAATGTTTTCCATCTACACGGATCTTGCTTTGAGATTGTTAGTCCCGGGGCTTGATCAAAGATGGAAAAACTGATGCAATCGAGATCTGAGATGTCACAAAAAAACTTTGCAGTGATCAAACTCAAGATCTACGATGGTACAATAAATCAAATAGCCAAATTACAATCTGAAGGAGGAAAATAGAGAAGAGAAGATCTCTCGTTCTTCCTTGCAAACGTGTTGCAATTGGGACAGAACGAGTTACAATAATCTGGAGAAAGATTAGATGAAGAACAGTTGCTGGGGTGTCAAAACACCGTTGCTCAAAGCAAGATTCGCCCCACACGATCTGCTTCCAGGAACCAGCAAGTTTGAAGAACTTGTGGAACGCTCGAAGTCACCTCTGTTCTGACTCCTCGGATGGACTTGCAATGGCGGCAACAGCTCTCTCTCTCTTTCTCCTTTTCTGACTTATAATTTTTTGTAGTAGCCACAAAGGAGGCCAGAAGAGAGTATATATAGAGAGAGGGTGGAAACCCTAGCCGCCTCTTCAGTTATGGAAAGATTGAATCAAATCACAAAAAGATAGCAACGAATTAATTCTAATCCCACAAAGATAGGATCTGAATTAATTCAAATCCCACAAAGATAGGAACGAAATTAATTCAAATCCCACAAAGGTATGATCTGAATTAATCGCATTGATTCATCCTTTTCATAACTGATTTATAATCTGCACAGTCAGCACAGCCCTCCATGCGGCAGCAGCAGCCTGGCCACATGGACCGCTTGGACCGCATGGACCACATGAGCCGCATGAACCGCATGGGCCGCATGACCGCATGGACCGCATGGCCGCATGGACCGCATGGACCGCATGGTCGCATGAACCGCATGGACCGCATGGACCGCATGAGCCGCATAAGACCGCATGGCTGCTGACGTGCTAAGTGCGCCAACAAAACGCCACATGAGCCCATGAGTCTGAGTCGCTAAGCCCCGTTGGGGCTTAGCTTCAAATGGAATTAATCCAAGAGAATGACAAAAGCATTAATGCTTAATCTTTGGAGCCTTATTCTTACCTCCTAGTAAAATCACCCACATGATTCCCTCCTTAGGATCACCACCCCATGTGCATCTCTCAACAACACAACCAAGTATATATGTTGAGATAACTCATGGTGCATTTCCGATGTGGGACTATAATTTTACAAGGCATGTTGAGAGCAAGCTCTCTCCATGTAAAGAAAGCACCAACAATTATGATGTTCTACTGTTTTTTTTCTTGGTGATTCTTGGTGGTTCATATGTGTGTGCGTGTGTGTGTGGCGGATCAAAAGATCTGTGCGGAGCCCAGCCAAAGTTCCGTCCTCTTGTACCATCGGATTGGGGGGCCCGTGCGGGGACTGCACTTGCGCCTGCTCGATCCAACGATCGAGAGTGGTGGGGCTCTGCAGGCGGGTTCTTCCGATCCGCTCCCAATATATATATATATATATATATATATATATATATATATATATATATATATATATATATATATATATAATAAAAAATATATATATATATATATATATATATATATATATAATTGTACAGTATATGATTTCAATGTGTATGAAAATATAGTGACTGTATTAGTTTGAGAAATTTTACTTTGTCAGAACCAAGCAAGAAGTTATATAGTTACTGTAACATTACGATCAACAAACCAAACAGAAGAAATGTGTACTAAGCTTGAGGTTGATCCTTTAGAATCAACATACCCTTGCATTGTTCCTCTATAGACAATAAACAAATAAAGCTGTGAAAAAAGTAAGCACTTGTCAAATGAAGATGAAGCACTCCATAGTGATGAGAGGGTTATCAATGTTCTCTACAAGAGCAGCCTTGGTTTTCTGCACCGTACGTGGCCTGCTCGCCGAGTTACAAGGACGGCTCAGAGTTTGAACCTCCACAGTACTATTCGAGGATCGCAATGTCCGACTCGACGGAGTCACCGGCAAACCTGGTCCCTCCCTTGTCGACGATCGCGGTGTGGCGGACGGGCGGTTTGGATGCCTCGGCTTCAAGGTTTGGAGTGGCGAACTTCTCGGTTTCGACCGCGGGGCGCCGTCGAACTTGTGCGGATCAAGGATAGTTATCCTCGGAGTTTCGGATAGTAGGAAGTCATCAGAGTAGGGTCTAGTCTTAGAAGAGGAACAAGAAGAACAAGTACTAGTACTGGTACTAGTGCTAGTGTTAGAAGAAGAAGAAGAAGAAGAAGAAGTGGTTGATTGTGAGGAATTATAAGACTGGGGTTGTGATTGGGGAAGGATGAGTTTGTCTACATCAAGTTTGGGCCGACTGTTGGCACCAGTCCTACATTTTGTCTCAGAAAAAGCTAATTTGCCTGCAGGAGGACTGGTCCGTCCGTTGCGTGGCCGCACTCCATTGGCCCCTCCTATATTTACGGATTTCATGCCGATTGACCTGCCAATGGGACATCGACACGTGACGGACGGACTGGCCTGCAGACGTGCAACGTAGCGGTTCTCTTTTGTCTCTGCGGACGGAGGAGGAAGGGGCTCGGCAGCAACGGAGCAACATTTACTAACATAAGTGCCCATGCTAGAGGTTCTTCTTCTTCTTCTTTGAAGTCAAATAGAAGTAGGGAGAGGAAGAAGAGAGAGAGAGAGAATGGGAGGAGGTGGGCTTTATTTTTATGGTGTGATTTTGTAAGGGGGGATGTGTGTGTTTTGAATTTCTACAGGCAGGGTTGGAAACCGTTGGTTGCACAACGGATACATAGATGGGGACAATTATGGGGCCGGTGACCTTCATGTGACTATCATTAGTGTTGTGATCAAAAGAAAGGGGTGCCTCTATAAAGGAGCATACTAGGCACTTAATTTATTGAGAGGTGAGACAAAGTCACAATTTTTTTTAAAAAATGTGTCATCTTCTTGTATCCAAAATATACTTAAAATAAAATTTAGGTGGGCTGTCACGGTTTTATGTGTATTAAAACTGTTAGGATTTTGACTTGTCAGTCATAAAACAGAGAACTGTGTCTTAGGACTGTAGGATTATAGAAGTCCTAACTGTAGTTATGACTGTTAGGATTCTAGCATTCATTCGTCGTCCTCCATTTTGACCGTGCCGATTTCTAAAGCTTCTAGTGTTGATCGAAAAAAAAAATAAAAATCTCCAACATATATTAATTGAAATCTGAAAATAAAAAAAATCCTAAAAAATATTGTGTTCATTTTTATTTGGAAAAACTAAAAAATACACATTGAAATAAGAAAGAGAAAAAAAAGAGATTATGAATTAACTTGTCATATTCGATTAGGGTTGCAAAGGAAGAGAAAGATGTATAGGAGGAAGAGGAAGAGAGAAGATTTTGTGTGTTTGAAATGGTGACGTCCTCTAACAAATGATGTGATGTTCCCTAACACTTTTATAACTTAAGAGTGACGTCCCCTATCATGTAATAGCCTTCTATCATTTTTGGTGGTTTCTAGTGACAGACAACCATGTAGAGAATAGAGTGGTCTCCAGCCCATACTAATTTTCTTTTCCTAAAATAAAATGTGATGTGCTCTAATAATTTAAAAATAATATTTTTGAATATTAAAATATGACTATTTTTTTTTTTAAATGCAGTTCCTCCTTGTAATAGCTATTGTGCTTTAGTGAGCTATTTCTTAAGAGCGGTGCTACCTTGTCCGCCTGCGGGCAAATTACACCAGATGTATTTAGGAAGAGTAGAAGTTTTGAATATTTACAAGGAAGGAGATGTGGTGCTATCTTAGATGGCGTCCAACACAATTCTTAGACTTGGCGCCATCTTAAATGGTACCCAATTTTTTTTTCTTTCTAGGATCTGGTTCCATATTAGATGGCGTCCAAATTTTTTTTTTTTAATCTGTGATGACGTGTGAAGGTTAGATTTTCGCATTCGTAAATAAATTTAACTCCTTATATACAATTTTATCTTCTTCTTTTTTCCAAATCTTACATATTTATTTAAATCTAAAATTAGAAAAAATATGTTCAAAAAAATTAATTTTTTTGTGTATATATATATATATATATATATATATATATATATATATATATATATAATAAAAAGAATTGGGTGGACCAGAGGCTCTGGAGTGGAGCCCTCCTCAGCCATTGAGTAGTTCCCCCTTGATCACTACTCTTTGGCCTAGTTTGGTTCGCGGAATGGAAAGGAAAGGAAACTGATTCCTTGTATTTCCTTTCCTTTATCGTTTGGTTCGCGGAATCTCCCGGTTGGGAAAGGAAAGTGATTACTTTCCTATGTTTGGGTGCCCAAGGAATTGAGGAGGAAAGGAAAGTGATTCCCAAATGGAAGAAAAATTAGGGGGGAAAGTGATTCCATCCATCCAAGGAAGGAATCACTTTTCCACATTGAAGTATTCACTTTCCTTTCCAAATTCCTTGGCATTGCCAAACATCGGAAAGGAAAATCAATAGGAATTAAAGTTTCCCAAAGGAAAGAAAATGACAAGGAATTGATTTCCTTTCCCTTCCATTCCGCGAACCAAACGAGGCCTAACTATTAATTCCTTGTCATTTTCTTAAACTATTAATTCCTTGTCATTTTCTTTCCCAAAGGAAAGAAAATGACAAGGAATTGATTTCCTTTCCCTTCCATTCCGTAGGTGGTATCTAAACTATTGATTAACGTGCGAAGCTCATAGCCCGGGTTACTTCTCTGACTTCTTATTTATGGGATCCCCCTTTGGTCTGAAATAGCCGTACGCACTCTGGAGGTAGAGCCCAAGAATCCTATCTTTTTTGTTGAGTGGAAGTAGGAATGGAGTGGCTCATGCCAGACCGGAGAGATCATACTTATCGGCTAGCTCAATCGTAAATCGGGCATCCCCATGATATATTCAGCCAGCTTGTTAGCTCAGCCTCTTGCAGACCCTCGGGACTCGACATTCTTATAGGATTCCATTTCGTCTCCACAAGTTAGCCTGTCTGCCTGCAAGGCCCAATCGAAGCAGATTGTCCCCGACCTTAAGGGTTCCGGATAGCGCCCCTTCACTTGTAGTTTCGCTACTCTAGGACATCAACACCAACTCAGGCTCCAGCCCTAACTTCAGCAAATTAGGTACCAGCCTAGGCATCGGTTTCCTTCTTCGTAGTCTTCTTCTTCACAGTTTCCCTCGGATTCAGCATAGCCTTCTTCATCTTATTCATCCTTGTCTTCGTCTCTGTCTACCAGATCGGATCCAATCAAAGCAGTTCGTCCCCCTTCTCAAGTTCCGGAGGGTGGCTCTTCACTTGGTGTTCACTATTCTTTTGTATTGGCACTAACAATGGCACCGACTTTCACTTTGACTTAGTCCTCCGCTCATTCATCTGGCTATCTCAAGATATCCGGATTCCATTCCTTTCTGATGCGCCTTATGTTTCCAAAAGGTCAGACTTTCCCCTTCCAGGGTGACCCCATTTGCCCGAGCCCTAATCGAGGAATGGCAATCTCGTTTCGGCCTGGCCTTAGCTGCTTCGGATACCTTGGCAACAACTTATGAACTGACACCAACCGCTTGAAAGCCCCTGGCTACTACTTCCCATTCCGGTCACCGATCCCTTAGCCTGCGACCCTGTGAACTGGTGGAACTATATACTACGGGAAACCTGTGCCCACCTGATCCTGATGAGGCTAAATCGGCTGAGACTGATTCGGCAAACAAAGCAGCGTATGCTGCACCGGTAGCTCTTTCCCCAAGAACAAGATCCGGAACATCCCTGGTTGGACTCTTAGCTGGCAACTGGTGACCTTTACCTTGGGACTCTATCCGAGAACTTTTGCGCCTGCCGTGCGTGTTGCGTCTGAGCGGCGGGCTGTGCAGTGCGATTCGCGTCTGTTTTCGTGTCTCTAGTTGATTCTTCGGGGTGTGCGTACTCCTGGGGTCTAGCTTCAATGATAGTAGTGAGTAGTGCCCTGCTCGGTACCATGATGCTCGTTCCGATTGTTTCTAATGTTGTTCACTGACTACAACTTCTCTCATAGTTAAAGAAGTCAGGTTTCATGAGTTCATACACTGGGATTTGCCTAAGGTCACTTCCAGTGAACGGACTCTGGTTTCTGACTTCTTCTGTTCGTTCTTCTTGTTTGCCGCGGCTACGATATCAAGAAAGCGGCTGGACCAATGTGCCTTCATAGATCCCAGGACCTAGTGTCGGGTGTTGTTGGCCGGTCAACCAGATCCCGATGTACGATTCTAGCTAAGGAAAACAAGAACGCAGTAAGGATAGAAAGATTAATTGAATTGTTTACTTGATTCTCTTTTGTTCATTTTGCTACTATATGAGTTGAAGAATTCCCATCTCAAGCTTGAAAGCGAACCCGGCAACTTGTCCCTTTGTCTCAGTCCGCTGAACCCACTTAAAGCTGGGGCCAGACATACTCTTGAAGACACTTGCTTGTTTGGAACAAATCCCTTGGCACATCAAATGGGAGAATGCAGTCAGGAAAGCCTACTTCTTGGGAAAGCCTACTCTTGAAGTCGGAGACGGGCTTAAGGAAGAAGAATGCTGCCCTCACCTCTATCTTCAACTAGAAAGCGGTTTCACTCAATAGTCAATCCTTCTTTTTCCGGTATGCCGCTCCGCAAGCAAGGAGTGCCACGCACGAGCGGAGCGAAAACTATGCAAGGGGAATTCCTATATGGAAAGCATGCGAAATCCTTTTCTTGCGTATTTCATATACATCCATGTCTTTCTTGTGGAACTAGCAAGGCAAGGACAAAATTCTCACATGTCCGTTTCGTTATTACAACCTTCTTTCTTTATGTCAAAGACAAGAAGCTACGCGAAAATTCTCATTGGATCTCGGTTGTTCTTAACAGCGATGGCTATTCATTTAAGTCTTCGGGTAGCACCACCAGATCTTCAACAGGGTGGAAATTCTCGTATTCCGTATGTACATGTTCCTGCGGCTCGGATGAGTATAGTAGTTTATATCGCAACGGCTATAAACAGTTCCTTGTTCCCATTAACAAAACATCCCCTTTTTCTTCGCTCCTCCGGAACCGGTACAGAAATTGGTGCTTTTTCTACTTTGTTTACCTTAGTTACTGGGGGGTTTCGGGGAAGGCCTATGTGGGGTACCTTTCGGGTGTGGGATGCTCGTTTAACTTCTGTATTCATCTTGTTCCTTATTTACCTGGGTGCACTGCGTTTTCAAAAGCTTCCTGTCGAACCGGCTCCTATTTCAATCCGTGCTGGACCGATCGATATACCAATAATCAAGTCTTCAGTCAACTGGTGGAATACATCGCATCAACCTGGGAGCATTAGCCGATCTGGTACATCAATACATGTTCCTATGCCCATTCCAATCTTGTCCAACTTTGCTAACTCCCCCTTCTCCACCCGTATCTTCTTCGTTCTGGAAACACGTCTTCCTATTCCATCTTTTCCCGAATATACCTTAACGGAAGAAATAGAAGCTCGAGAAGGAAGACCAAAAAAACCTAGCTCACTCCCTAGCATCCATGGCTGAATGGCTAAAGCGCCTAACCGGGCAAGTAGGTTCGATTCCTGCTGGATGCTTCTGATGAATAGCAAGGCGAAGGACGGACTGGAACTGCCAAAAGTAGGAATGGCTTTATTCAGGCGGAACTGTTGAAGGTCAAAAGCAAAACCTAAGACTAAACTAAGTAAAAACCTCAATGTCCCTCAAGAGGAGGTCCCGTTGACCCATGCAAACCTCATTGAAGTCCTATCCCTTTCACTTCCCGAAACCTAGCTCTGACGTATCTCTGATATAAGGGTACGGAAGGAGTCAATCCGACGAGCGAAGCAAGAATCAACTCCATTCCCATTCTACGTGTGATTCCCAGCGAGCTTCCCCACGCCAGCCAAAAGGAATAGTTAGCCGTCTCTAATATCCCTTCCTTGAGGGCAATTCCATGGGGCGCTCTTTCGCGCTTTTTGCGTATGTAGCGCTCGGTTTTTAGCGCGCAATTGCCTCTCCTTCTCCCCTCAAACCTTGTTCCGAGCAACTCCGCTCAATCAACATGGAAATTCTCTTTCTATATATAAGGCTATCCGATGGTTTAGTATAAAGCCAACTGACCGGAGTAAGTCTACCAGCTTGGACAGAAGACAATTTCTAGTGCCATTCCTTTCCTAAAGGGACTAAGCGCTAGGCCTTTCTTAGTCCGATTCTTATATTATGGATGCCTCCTCAGATTCGGATTAGTGACAAGGGACCTTCCTTCGGGCGCCTTCATTCCTAGATGCGAAGAATAGCCCTCTTTCGTACCCATGAGAAATTCCGTCATGGGCGTAATCCTCTTTGAGAAATAGAATAGGCTGCAAGAAAGAATCTCTTAGGAATCTCTGTCTCTATGTCATCAAACGGTTTGATCAATAGAATTCGAAGAGCAGGGGGCATCATAGTAGAAGGAAGAGGAGAAGGAAGTGACATATCGGATCTTGCCAGGCCAGGAGTTAAAGAAGGAGCGGCTTTGAGAGAAGGGTCTTAGAGAGGTAGCACGAATACAAGCTCTTTTCGCACGTTAATCAATAGTTTAGATACCACCTACGGAATGGAAGGGAAAGGAAATCAATTCCTTGTCATTTTCTTTCCTTTGGGAAAGAAAATGACAAGGAATTAATAGTTTAGGAAATTATAATGGCAAGGAAAGATCGGGATTATAGCCGGAATATATCTTTAATTTTCATTATTGTGTTTGATGTTTGTAAGGAAAGGAAACAAAATCAAGTCAATTTTCCAAAAATATCCTCGTGCTAATAAAAATAATTATTACTTAGAAATATTTTTGTCTAAAAGTTATTATGGATAAAAATGGTAAATAATATTATGAACATGGATATTTTGGTCAAAACTTTTTGTAATAAATGCGGGAAAGTTGAAGGAAAAGTGATTCCTTAGATAAATGGGAGGAACCACTTTTCTCCCTATTTTTCTATCTCTTGGGAATCATTTTTTCTTTCCAACAACTTTCCTTTGGCTCCCAAACATAGGAAAGGAATCACTTTACTTTCCGAAGCTCAAATTCCGGTAACCAAACGAGGCCTTTGGATTTCAACTATTTTAAGATAATTTTGAATGTGACTAAGATCTTGGATAACTCATGTAAGTTCTCAAAATAAAATTCAAACAAAATCATCAAATTTCCTGGTTCAGCAACAACCTGACAACAGAAAGAAAACACGGAATTACTTCGCCCACTTCATTGTAACATGACTCAAATGGTTCACAAGGCAAAGTGCCAAGTGCATACAATAGTATTTGTTACTAAACCATTATCATTAATTAACAAAGTTATTTGCAAACTAAAATGTTTTTTTTAGGGGCACCCCCATTTCTACTAGGGGGCAGCCCTTACTTAGGGGACAGCCCATTGGGTGGAACTTTTACTAGGGGGCAGCCCAAATTTTACTAGGGGGCAGCCCAACCCCCCAAACTCATTTTTTCATCTCATTTCATCATTTCCTCTCTCTCTCCTCCAAAAGAAGAAAAAGAGAAGAGCTCTCTCATCTCCCTAAACCCTACAAATTTCTCCTCCACCATTCCTCCACCCATTTTCTTTCACGAACTCTCCCACGTTCGACGAGATGACACGCAAGTCGACCCTAATTTCGTTCTATAATTTTCTAAATTTTTTTTTTGAAACCCTAGAATAGTTTTAATTGTCTAAAATTTTTTGATAATTTAGGTTTATAATGTATTTAGGGTTTATAAATGGCATTTTCGAACACGACAAACCCACAATATCTCTTCAAACCCTAACCCTAGAAACGACAAACTAGCGAGTCGTTTCTGTTGGCCGAGTACAGTAGGACTGCCAAGGTTGTGCAGTCCTCATGTACACAAGGACTGCCACAGTCCTGGCAGTCCTCTGTTAATAGAGGACTGCCAGGCCTGTGGCAGTCCTTGTATACATGAGGACTGCCACAACCTTGGCAGTCCTAATGTACTCAGTTCTGGGGGTAAGAATAGGGGGTAACAGTCGCACAAATTAGGGGGTAACAGATCTATTTTAGTCTGCATTAGTTATTAATTGTACGGTCGCACAATCTATTGTTCTATAGGGGTGACAGTCCTCCGGACGCACCAAAAAGAATACGTCCCACCGCATCAAAGCGGAAGGAACGCGCCGAACGTCCTCTTGAGCGCCCGATAACAATTTCCGAACCGGAGGGCCAAGGTCGGGCTGGGACACGGAGACCCCCACCGGTTGCACAAGCTCGGTCGAAGCAACGAGCTCGTACTCCTTCTCCTTCCAGTGATGACGACGACGTGCCACTTAGCCAACTCCTACCACCACGTCAAGAGGAGGTCGGTCCTTCTGAAGAGGCCGGTCCTTCTGAGCCGCCTGTCCGGCCTCCAGGTTGCTCAATGTTGGCTTCTTTTGAGAACCATATTGCATATGCAATATGGAAGGACCCGGTATGTGCATTACTTTTGTAAGCTAGCAGTTCAGTATATAATATCTATATGTATTTCATATGTTTTATGTTTTTATATGTTGTTTGATATACAGAGGACATATCGTATGCTTAGGGCTGTGAGTCACGGGAAGAAAACCGTGTCTTGGCCGTTTAGAAGCTTACCGAAGGCCGTCCAGGAGAAAATCGTACCGAGCGGTTTACATAATTTGGCTGATTATGCCTATAGGACAATGGATAGTGCCCTGATATCCGCCTTTGTGGAGAGATGGCACCCGGAGACCAATACGTTTCATCTCCCATGCGGGGAGATAACCATTACACTTGACGACGTGTACCAGATACTAGAGCTACCAGTTACCGGTCGCGTCATGACCAAAGAACATTACAGAGATGAAAAATCGACAAAATGGTACTCAAAGATCGTCAAGTTTGTCTCAAGTAACCTTGGACTTGAGGAAACTAGTTTTACCACTCTCCCGGGCTTCAAGAAATCATATGGAATTCCTCTTTCATTTCTGGTGGAGCACTTCAGGAATATGGAATTGGATGAGGATGATTTTGAGTTGGTCGACGCGATGGCCCGTGCTTACATGCTGTTCGTCCTTGGAACGGTGGGCATTTCGGACAAGTCTGGAACCTCGATACATGCGAGGTACATGCTCAATTTATTGTCCGTGGATGACTTCATCGATATATCGTGGGGTAGCGGTATTCTCGCCTATCTTTACCGCGAACTCGGCATCGCATCCCGTGTCGGGACTAAGACAATTGCTGGATGCCAGACTCTGCTACATGTAAGAAAACTTTCAACGATTTAATCTCGTATACTTCATTTTGTTGTTTATATTTTGTGACTATTAACTTAGTAATTGAATAGGCATGGATATACGAGCACTTTCCGATGCTCAGGCGGGGTGACCAGAACCCAATCTATTTTGAACAACTTCCTAGAGTGGCTCGATGGAGGCCGGCCCAGGTGGAAACCAAAGATTGGCAAATCCTGGCTTCCATTCGTGAAGTACTTGACAATTTGGTACCGGAAGAGGTAATAAATTGGGACTAACCTTAATTTTTCATGTTAAGTTTTTTTTTGCTGTTAACTGTTTTCCTACAGATATTTTGGGATCCATACCGGGATTTGCGCGAGGGGAGTCGTGCCATCCAACCAGTTTCTTTATTTCATGGCATGATCACATGCTATGATATCAAGGAGCCGTACATGCCTGATCGTGTACTTCGGCAGTTCGGCTTCGTGCAAAGTGTGCCGAAGCGCACACTACAGATGTTGGAACCTCCCCGCGGGACCCAACCATTGAACTACAAACCGGCGTGTTTCGACTGGGTGACCGACTTCTACTCCGAGTGGCAAAGGCACCTGCTTCGGGAAGATGAGAGCCAACCGGTCACCCAGATGGCCGACTGCAGCAAGGACTACATGCCGTACTTCCGGCGGGTCGGACATCCCAAGTTGTTGAACCCTACAAACCCGGGTCCCTCGGCCGTAGTAGCTGTTGGAAATCTTCCTTCCAAAAATATCTTGTACGCTTCATTGGTGAAGATGGTGAGTTCCGCATTAGTAGTTAGTTCGAGATTTTCATGTTTGTATACTAAATTCAATTATACTTTCATTTACAGTCTAAAAGGGCGAAGGAACTGGCCAAGACACTTCGGAGCGCTTGCCAAAGTGACACTAGTGTCTTGGTCGACACTAGTACCTTGGTCGCCAACGAGCTTGAGCGCATCGACGACGAGGTTGAGTTCCCATTCATGCGTAATGCGGAGTCTCGTTCGAAGGCCCGCCATGATATGTGATATGATTGTCTAACGTCTGGCTGTATGATGTTGAATACTTGTGTCCGTCTTGTAAACTATTTTGGATGTGTGTTGGATATGTTGATATACTTCTGTTAGATATGTGATATGTTGGATATGTGATATGTGTTGGATATGTGATATGTGTTGGCACTATTTGTGTGGATTTGTGATATGCTGGATATGTGATATGTGTTGGCTGGATATGTGTTGGATATGTGATATGTGTTGGCACTATTTGTGTGAATATGTGATATGTTGGATATGTGATATGTGTTGGCACTATTTGTGTGGATTTGTGATATGCTGGATATGTGATATGTGTTGGCTGGATATGTGTTGGATATGTGATATGTGTTGGCACTATTTGTGTGAATATGTGATATGTTGGATATGTGATATGTGTTGGCACTATTTGTGTGGATTTGTGATATGCTGGATATGTGATATGTGTTGGCTGGATATGTGTTGGATATGTGATATGTGTTGGCACTATTTGTGTGAATATGTGATATGTTGGATATGTGATATGTGATATGTGTTGGCACTATTTGTGTGAACATTCCAAGTTGGACTGCCACATACAGGGCAGTCCTACACAAGTGTAGGACTGCCCTGTGTGTGGCAGTCCTATCTAAAATGTATTGTGATCAAATCACAGAACATTTCAAGTTGGACTGCCACACACAGGGCAGTCCTTCACAAGTGTAGGACTGCCCAGTGTGTGGCAGTCCAACTTGAAATGTGCTGTGATCAAATCACAGAACATTCCAAGTAGGACTGCCACACACAGGGCAGTCCTACACTTGTGTAGGACTGCCCTGTGTGTGGCAGTCCTATCTAAAATGTGCTGTGATCAAATCACAGAATATTTCAAGTTGGACTGCCACACACAGGGCAGTCCTTCATAAGTGTAGGACTGCCCTGTGTGTGGCAGTCCTATCTAAAATGTACTGTGATCAAATCACAGAACATTCCAAGTAGGACTGCCACACACAGGGCAGTCCTATACTTGTGTAGGACTGCCCTGTGTGTGGCAGTCCTACTTGGAATGTTCTGTGATTTGATCACAGTACATTTTAGATAGGACTGCCACACACTGGGCAGTCCTACACTTGTGAAGGACTGCCCTGTGTGTGGCAGTCTAGCTAAAGTAGAGGAAACATATATTGGACTTCATTTTTTACACCCAAAAACACACAAAACACACATGTATAACACTCAAAACACACATGTATAACACACAAAACACACATGTATAACACCCAGATAGAAGACATATAACACCTGGATAAAATTAAGAAACATATATTGGACTTCATATTTCATAGTTTAATGTATACAAAAGTGGTACTCTATAACCAAAATGCCAAAAAGTATACAAAAGTGGTCCTCCATATAACACATTGATACTCAGTCGATTTCGACGTCACAGTGGTCTGCAGGTAAGTCTCTTGGCTCCTCAAACTTCAACAGCTTCTTACAATGGTCGATTTGATGATCGAAAGGTGTGGTCCAAGCTCTGGCTTCGACCGGTGCTCTTTTGTACCAAACTGTTGAAGGTGGAGGAATCGGAGAATGACCGATCATCTTCAGTATGACGAAGTGGTCACCGATGTGACCTATAGTACATAGGTTAGAATGTCCGTGGTCCGGCGGAGGTGCGCACATCGGAAAGAATGTTTCTCTAATACCCATCGAGAAAATTACGAGAGGTATCATGTACCTATTGGCAAATAAATAGCCGGCAGACGGGACTGACATGTAGTGGTCTGTCCCGGTAACACTGTCGGTGCAAGGGATACTTAACAACAAACTTGCAACCGTTTCTTCGCTTAGGAGACGGGAGTAGAATGGAAGACGAGTCTCTAACTCCTCGTACAGCTCCTGCCTCACCCGTCTCCATCCGTCTTTGACATCATAACCAAGATGTCTTGCAAGCACATGGAATCCACAATGGCCATCACCGGGGACATCGACAATAGACCAAATGTATCGGCGAAGCTCAGGTTGGAATTTATCAATATACATGTTCAGTGTCTGGCTTGCAACGATATCTTCTCTTGGGAGGTCCATTTTCTCCAATTTTCGGCGAATGACAAGCTTTCCCTTCCGTACGGGCGGAGCTTGCTGTAAGCTTCGTTCAACATGCTCAAAGTGCGATGGATCTCTCCTAGTTGACTCCAGCCTTCTCTTCTGTGAACTAGTCAATCTTGTGTGAGGCATGCCTTTAGGATTGGAAACAACGGTCGGCTCATGCATTGTAGTAGTGACCGGACATGCTATTTCTTGCACTTTAAGCTCAATGGACTGCCGCTCTGCTGCTACTGAGGCTAACCACCTTGCGTGAAGAAGTTTCACACTTGGCAAAGAGAAGAAATCATCGCTCGTCTTCACCACAGGCATCATAGACAACTGCCTCCAACGTTGATCTACTGCTTCTACTGGAATAGGAATGGATTCACGGCGATATTCATTAATCTGATGTGCACAAGGGAGGCCCAGTGTATGTCGATGTACACACCCGCAAACTTGGGGATCAAACCCGACATCCTTTGACCTTTCAATCTCATAACATATTAATGTCAACGCCGTGTGTGATACCACGCGAACTACAGCATCTAACAGTACATTCTTTCTATGCTCATGCTTGACTATATTTAAGCTCATCTCAAATGATGCCTTAATTTCATTCACGGTCCGGTCTACCATAAGATGTATAGCTTGCCAAACAGAGACAAAGTTGCCGAGAGATGATTTTAGTTGTCTCTTCACTACAGAGTGTGCTCCTTCGACACGGTTGGTAGTTGTCGTACCGTAATGCTTCACCAAATTCGTCCATGCTAAGACGAAGTGTTCTTTGTGCGGGTCAAGCCATGTATCTTTGATGTATGTAATGCATGCCGGCTCCCTCGCCTCCCACTTATCCTTGAACATGTACCATGCGGCGTCGTAACTGTCAATCGTAGAGGCTCGCCACACACAATTCCAGTCATTGGAGAATTCTTGAAAATTTTGCATGTCAATTTTACCTTCCTCCTTATGAAACTTCAACTTACATTGGGCTTCAATATTACGATTGACATGCCAAGTGCATAGCAATGTATCCGCTTGAGAAAAAACAATGTGAGTAGCATTTATTAGGACATACTCTCTATCGGTCACAAGAACTGACGGCTCTGTATGACCGTTGTAAAGTGTTTTCAGTTTCTCCAATGTCCAAGTGTAGTCTTCAAGTTTTTCACTCTTCATGAAGCAAAATGCCACCGGGAATGTTTTCCGAGTACAGGTGAATCCGACAATATGAAGGAGAGGCATCTTGAACTTGTTGGTCTTGTACGTGCAATCAAGGACTAACACGTCGCCAAAAGACCTGGCCAGATTTGTGCAATCTGGATGAGCCCAAAAGATTGAAATTACTTCCTATGGAACTCAACGTAGTGATTATCGGCAAGCAACTTCAGCACTTCTTGCATCGCCATTCTTGATTTGTTCCAGACAGCGTTCGAAGAAGATAGGGCGTTGTATATTGACCTCATCGTAGACATGTTCTTCTCATCTTCATGCCGTATGACTGAATATATTTGTCTAGGTGCAACACCGGAAATAGACAAGTCTTCGGCTATCTTCTTCTCCGTAGGGTTCAACCGTCCGACATACGGATGACCCAATAGTGTCTCGGCAATCTCATGATTGTGGGTTCCATTCTTCACTTGTACTGACCACTTCCCTTCTTCTTCTTTTCTAATCTGGATCGTGAATGGACAACCACATTTCCTCGTTCCAGCTTTCTTTCTTGGAACGTTATCTTGGATAACTGTGTCTTTCTTGTGCGATCGGAACACACCACCTCTTTCACAACCAACCATAACACTTTGTCGTCCGGGGCGATTTCGGGCCGATCTGGATATCACTAGAACCAACTTGTTTTTCCTTCCAACTTCTCGACACCATTGTACCGTATCGTCGCTTGATGGAAACGAAAGATCGGTCCAAAATAAATGTCCTACATCGATTGCAATTGGAGCATGTACCGCAACCTCGGAAGATCGAAAGTCCTACAATAGAAGTTAAAAGTCAAAACTAAACAATTACATAAAGCGTATTATTATTTATAGAGGAGTCTGTATTATTATTTATAGAGAAGTTTGTTCTTGGTCACAAGTTGAGACACTTCAAAGTAACATTGTCCATTTGGATCAATGTTCATATTTGGGTTATATATATGTAAATCTGGATTAACTAGTTAGATAGTACTAAAAGGAAAATCACGTATTGGTGTGATATACAAATAACTTAGAAGGCATTAAACCTATAGGCTACAAGTGAAATTCCAAGACAACACTTATAAATATATACATATGTACATTAACACACATTCCTACAGAGGACTGCCACAGATTGGGCAGTCCCTCACATACATTGGACTGCCCTGTGTGTGGCAGTCCTTCACATATACAGGACTGCCACATCTTTGGCAGTCCTATATATGTGAGGGACTGCCCAATCTTTGGCAGTCCTCTATGTCGAAGTTCAATTTTTCACTCTACGTAAAGTTCAAATGTAGTTACCACGATGATTTCCGATGCGTCAAAGTGTTCTTCGGATGTGTTGGGAGGATAATATCCAGCATTTGATGGTCCGGGTTGATCCATTGTCTATTTCTTTATACATAAACAAAAAATTCCACTTTTATATGTAAAATTTAGGTTAAAACTTAAAATATTACACAAAAATAAATTCGACGACTTACAAATAAATGAGAGAAGTGATTGACACTGTATTCTACCAAAAATCTTCAACGATTTTTGGTTGGGGGACAATTTCACCTAGGTTAGGTTAGATATAGGTTTATATGAGTAGAAGAAAAAAAAGAAGTGGAGGAAGAGAAGTAGGAAAAGAAGAAAGAGAGATGAAATAAAATGAAATTGGGTTTTATAGCTTTTTTTGGGCTGCCCCCCTAGTAAAAAAACCCAATGGCAAACTTGTAAATTTTTCAAAAAATTTTTGGGTTGTCCCCCAGTAGAAAATGAGGTGCCCCTAAAAATAACCAAAATTATAACTAGTCCATGACGTACAAAACAAGCATGCATATTTTATCTTGTATATAGTGTTGGGAAGGAAGTGCGAAAACGCAGCAAAATTAAGATCGTTTCCGACTGAAAGACCTCGTGAGGAGTGAAGAACGAACTTATCCTGCAAACGCACAATCACAATACCACAAACCACACTCAACAAAAATGCATACACGAGATTTTGATGAGGAAACCCAAAACGAAAAAAATTATAGAAGGATCAAAGTCCAATCCGAAAAATCTCCACTAATATAAATAGAAAAATACACAAACTTCTACCAAATTTCTCCTACCGATTCTATAAAAAAAATCAACCACAACTACCCTAGGGACGAAAATAGATTACAAGTGGATAAAATAACCTATGTTGTTACGGGCGGCGCCTAGGCGGCTTAGGCGCACCCGATTTGAACAGGTCGTCTCGACCTGCATATTTTATTGCAGTGTAAGGCGAGGGCCGCCTAGGCGGGCGTCCAAGTTCGTCCAGGGGAGACAACTACGGACGTCTAGGCGGTGGATTTCAGGATGGGCTATGGACTTTTTACTAATTTTTTTTTTGGCTTTAGGGTTATTATTGTTGCTAAAACAGGTGCTATTGTAAAAATTGCTGGTGTTTGTTGCATTCTGCTACTGCTATTGTTGCCTTTTGCTACTGCTACTGTTGTCTTCTCACTCTTATTGCAATCTGCTACTGCTGCTGCAGCCTTCTGCTACTACTGTTACGGCCTTATGCTACTGTTGCTGCTGACTTTTGCTACTGCTGCTGCCTACAATATTTACACAGATTTAGAGATCCAGAAATCTGGGCGGACGCCTAGGCGAGGCGGGCATAGTCTTGCCTCGTCTCGCCTAGCGCCCAATACAACATAGAAAATAACAATGTTACCGGAGAGCAAAAACGCGAAAACAAATGACGATGACGTTTTACCTAAGTTATATCTACACAAGGAGTACTGGTACGATCTTCATATAGGCTTGAGTTACTACAATACATGTTTCTTTCCGTTGCATCGGCTGGTCTCAAGTTCTTCTAAGTTCGAACTAACAATATGCTCAGGGAGTTGGATCTTGATAGGCGCAGTCACCGAAATATGACAAGGCTGGTTATATATGTATTGAGTTACTACAATACATGTTTCTTTCCCTTACATAGGCTGGTTATATATGCTTCTAAGTCCATAGGAATTCATGAAAGCGAAGAAGAAATATGTCAAGGATTATTCCCAGGATTTGTAATTTACTGCACAAATTTGAAATAAAACATATATAACCAGGAGCAGGGCCGGCTCATCCTTTAGGCAAAGGAAGCAGCCACCTAGGACCCCACTTTTTTAAGGGCCCCAAAAATATCATATACTAGTATATATATATATATATATATATATATATATATATATGCATTTTTGTAAGGAAAGCCCGGCTGAAAAAGAAAACAGCCGCTTGCCATTTGTAAAAAATTTAAACGTAATTAAATCTATTAAAATTGGGAAAACAAATAATAACCATTGTCGCTTCTTGGTCTCCTCCTTCAGAAAAAGATTTGGTATCTTCGTCTTCATTTACTACATAATTAAAATAAATATATATGTACAACTACTTCTTATTCAAATTCTAAAAATTATTAATGAAAAAAGATTTTAAATCCGCCTATGTAACGTTTAGGGCGTGTTTGGCTACTAGGAAATGTAGCCAGATTTTAGCATTTCATAGGAAGTGAGCCAAATTCTAAGTTTTCCATTGTTTGGCAAAGCTTGGAAGATGGTGGGGAAAAAAACACAGAATTGACAGGTGCACTTCCTGTCGGCTGACGTGGGAAGAAGGCTTTCCACATCCAATCTTTTGCTTAGGATGTGGATTGTAGTTGGTAGGAATTCTATTTTTTTGTTATTAATTTTGTACATAATTAAAGTTATCAATTATAAATAATATCCAATTGATTATTAAATATTAATTAGTAAGATAAAGTTATTTTTTGTTAATATTTTTTTGATGAGGATGACAAAGTTTAAAAGTTTGGATGTGTCTGTACTTCCTAGATTTGAACCGAATTTATTTGAATTATCTAATTAGTAAATAAGATATTAACTACTATTTGAGATAAATTATTTATCTTATTATATAATTAAGATATCTATTATTATTTATTATTTTATATTAAGTAACACTAATCAAAAAACCGAATGACACATCTAGGTAACACTAATTATTTATTAATTTTTGTTCCTAATTGTTTTTTAGATTAAATTATTATGTGAATTAATTATATTCTTCCACTTCTCAATTTTTACTTTACTATCTCAACCAAACACATTTGTCTAATTTTTTCACTTCCCACTTCTTACTTCCTATCCCAACCAAACACATTTGTCTCCTACTAGGGGGATAAGGAAGTGCATGGATTCCAATCCTTCTTTCCTTCATGAAACTCCAAATCCAAATCCACTTCATGTTTACCAAACAGCCCCTTATAGCGATATACCACCGGTCCCAAGTCTGAATCAAGGATGAGAATTTGCATATAAATCAATATAATAAAATTATATAATTTAATTATGTTTAAATTTTCAAAAAAAGGGTTCTATCTTTGGACTTTTGCCTAGGGCCTCCAAATGGCTTGAGACGGCCCTGACCAGGAGTCCACAATTTTGTGTTTGCTTTCAATTTTAATCTACTGACCATCCACAGTTACTTTGTCAGTTCCCCACAACCTTCAAGTTTAATATATGGAACTTTGTCAGTTCCCCACAACCTTCAAGTTTAATATATGGAGCAATGCATCTTAATAACTGATAGAAACCTTTCCTAGTTGTGGTTGTTCTTGATTAGTTGACACATGCCCAAAGATCCTTCAGAAATACAACTGTTAAAATTAACTACAAACAGAAGGAACGGTTTGTATGTTCTTCAAAGAGAAAACAAGAAAAAGAATGATCACTTGTTCCATTTTTAAACTTTACAGAAACAAGGTCAGATGTTCCAGAATCACAAATCAATCATCTCTTGTATCCTTACAATTGAATGCACGGAATTATGTTATTAACAGAAGGAATCGAGAAGAATGAACGGTTTGTTGCAATTGTGGATATCTTTTACCAATTTTTCTCCAATTTTTCAGAGTATCATCTCACAGGAGGAAAGCGAAGAAGGCATTCAAGATCGTCCCGGGACTTGCCCACTTCCCAATATTTTCCAGTACAGAATTCCGGTAGCCATGATCTGATCTAGTTTCGAGTGTTCTCTGGAATCAACCAATGCATTAGTTCTTGTTAACGAATCGTAAATATCTCAATCTGAACTTATCTACCATAGAGAAACTATATTGATCACCTGAGCTGCATCATTGAGGGGTCCCCAGCATTCGACTCGGTTATACTTCTTTGATTTAGAATGGAAATGCACCCAAACGACAGCTTCCAATAACGCAGGATGCTCACTGAAGAGAGCTGAATCTCCATAAACCACAGCTTTAAGGACCTAACATGTCCAGAGAGAAACTATCATATGGTCCTCACTTGTACTTGAAGGCTTAAGACCAAAAGACTAATAACACAAAATTTACAAAAAGTTGAATTTTGTCATCAGGGAGGAGTAGGAAAAGACCGAGATTGAAACAAATTAGACAGTTGAATCTGATTGTAGGGATTTTTAATATTTGGGGAGTATGTTTTCTATTTGCCAGATATGGACACGGATACAGATACGGATACGGATACGGATACGGATACGGATACGGATAAGGATAAGGGTACGATATATTACAAGATACGGACATTTTCAAATATGGACAACATTTTTCTGTAAGCAAGCCCAAAACCAGTGCTCTACTAGGAGAATGTAACCTGCATTGGGTTAACGTCCTTAAAATCTGCGTAATTTGTGATTGTATTGATCTTATTTTTCATTTAACTACTTGCTTTCTAACAAGACTGCTTTTTTTTGCCAGAGGAATATTACCTAATTTTGGAGTTTGCTCACCCTTCCTACCAACTGACCTACTAGGCTTCAAGGGAACCCTAGGAAGCATAGAGGCTCGAAAAATGTAGGCCATATCATGTCGGACACATATCAGACACAACCAAAAATATAGTAGGGCACATCAAAATAGATGCCGCGTCCGTGTCATCAGTTTCTTACCATGTTGTGTCGTATTCGTGTCCGTGCAACATAGAGGGGACCCGCTCATTTTTACTAAGTTTCCTTGGCATGAACTTGATGCTGACCTAATAAAAAACGTTTCTTATGAATTAGGTCATGACTGAAGCCTTCAGTTAATTGACCTCGTGTTGATAGAAGAACATGATTGGAAGATAACAAAGACAATATATCACAAATGAAATGAATACCAAGATGAAGCAAGAACTGACCAGTGGAAGCTCCTTACAGAAGATATGGTATCTAAATTCAGCAGCGAGCTCTTGGAAGGGATTGGCTCCACTCACATAGCAATGTACATGCAAAGACATCTCCTCTTTCACCTTCTTCCACTCAGCTACCACATCGTCCCTTTGTAGTGTCGTCTGCCACTCCCTCAGCTGTCATCACAGGAGACATGTTTCAGAGCAATTACGAGCTTGGATACCAAGATTGAAGCAAGAAATTCCTGACAAGATTTCGTTTGAGAAATCTTCAAGGGGCTGTTTGGTTGCCCGCAAATAATGTTGGTCTTGCTGCAACATTTGTTGCATCATTTGCAGCATCTAACATAGTTCAAGAAATCTCTCACGGGTTAATGATTTCCGAATGTAATATGAGATTAGACTCTTTACTCTTCAATCTCAACCCTTGAGCAATTCATCAGGCAATTTATGAAACGAAAAAACAATGCTTCTAATTTAGATGGCACATAGAAGATCCACAGTTCGTACCATGTCATTAGTGATGCTGTCCGAGACTGCTAAGGTTAAATTGGCTGTGAAGTCGCAATGAGTAAGAGTATAGGCTCTCGGAATGGTGGAAAGAGGCTTTCTCTCCATTTCTTCGCCCGTGAAGATCACCTTCAGCTTTGAAGCTTCAAATCTAGTCGGAGGACCCAAAAGACTTGCAGCCTGATCATGAAACACATTGTTATAGTCTCACCATGATATAATAAACCCTCTCGTCGTCAACAGTATTGAGCCTTCCTAGCTAGGAATGAGGTCTATATCAGGGTGTTTTGTAATCAAACTCAAACAGACAAGACATTTGTTACAGACCATGCCACTACATCAAAAATCTAAGAGTTGTGAGAGAGTTGAGGTTGTATAGTTATATTATTCCAATATGTCCCCAATGTTGACCGCCCATTTATGGAGAGATGGATTCGTGCAGGAGTACAATTTTTGTAAGATCATCATAAAATGGCAAGATTTAGACGAGATTTGAACTTTTGGTTGCTTTGATACTATGTTAAAGTACCTGGACGAGAGATGGATTCGTGTGGTAGTACACTTTTTGTAAGATCGGCATAAAATGGGCAAGTTTTAGACGACCGAGATTTAAACTTTGGGTTGCTCTGTTACTATGTTAAAGTACCTGAAACTACCCAAAAACTCTAGAGTCGTGGCGAGGGTTGAGGAGGGTTATAGATTTATATTTATTCCAATAATAATCCAACGTTTTTTATCCCTATTCCGAATTGGTGTTAGGCAAAAATCTGGATCAGATGTGTGTACCATGGAATGGAAGGATGGAAGGATGGGTGACTATAATTATAGCCATGTAACTCATACATGCATTCTCTGAAGCCCTCCAAGAAAAATTAAAGAAATTAATATCATCTATGGTTAAGTGCAAAAGCTTGTGGTTCCGCTTGTGTGAACACTAAGAAAGCTACTTGTCACGCACAAAAATTTGCACGCCACCGAAATGGACTTGCATAACTCTCCACGGACCGGGATTATTTGGAAAGCTTTCAGATTGTTCCAGAAGATGGTGGAATGTTCCAGAAGACCCGAGAATCTTCCAGAAAGCCCGAGTATCTTCCAGAAGGCCCAAGACCTTTCTAGATGGACCATGATCTTTCTGGATAGACTAAAAGCTTCCTTATAGTTATCTAGTAGTAGAAATAATCCCTAGAATATTCCATTTTCAGCAGCTCTTTGTAAGCCTTGGAGGCCCTATAAAAGTTGTACTCTCTTTTCTAGTATAGTTAAGTTTTTTAAAAAGAAAAAAAATCTCTCTTTTGCTCCACAATATTCTCAATATCGCCTTAGCGATCTAGCTAAGCGGATTCGGGAAGGCTTGTACGAGTCTTCAAGAAGGAAGATTGTGCACCGCACGGGTCGAAGTGTAGCCTAAAACACTAAGTCCGTGACTACTAGTTCAGTTGTGCACTTGTACTCCTTCAGTGGACAACCTACTTATTGGTGTAGCATGTAGCTGTTTTATTAAGTACTGCTGCATGGTTGTTGCAAGTCCTACTTATCCACATTGCAACATATACTGTAACTTACTCTGTGGTAGGAAGTAGTAGAGAGAAAGAGAGAGCACCTTGAGTACCAGTGAGTTATAGGAGTCCCTCCGGTCGCAGGAGAAGACGAGGAGAGGCTTCGCGGGGACGAGGCCGGGCATGGGTCTCTTGCCAGCAGAGGAGGGCGAGACAGTTGCTAGCAAAGAATGGTTGTTAGCGAACGACGACGTCCCAGTTGAGAAGCAAGCCATGGATGATGCATTAGTGCTCCGAAGAAAGCATTTCATCTTTCATGGCTCTCTCCACTCCCCACAGCATAAACCACCACCACTCCATTGGATGCTTCTTCTTTTCCTTTTTTCTACTTTCAGCCTTCTTGTGGACTTGCTTCTCTCACACCCATGTTGGTCCTCACACCGAAACAAGGCCATAGGTTTCCCTGGGTCAGAATGTCCCACATCGTGCCAAGTGGACGTCAACTATTGGACAGATTTCAAATTGAATGGATAACTGGATGAGTCTGCATCATTCTGCATTATTGACAATGGGTCGAAATTAAGCCACCACCATCACCACCACCACCACCACCACCACCACCAACAAAATCTTCAAGAACTGAAGAGTGAAGTACCAAAGAGAAATAATTTCACTCTTCCAACAGATCAAACTTATTATTATCCATATAAAATGGGCTAATTATTCATTCTTGAGCAAAATGTTACATCCAATCACGATTAAAAGACTACAGGAGGCAGGCCGAATTGATACACCAATTCCCACAGGTAAAGTGAAAAATCCTGCTCGATAGAGAACTAAAGGTAGTAAGTAGTACATCTCATGATGCAATATGAGCAAACTTCGCATCGGATGAAGATGAGACCGCGTTCACATTCCTTGTCGCACAAACTCACTGCCTAGGGGTTTCAATGTCGTCGCCAGAAACAGTTGGTACATGCCATCTACCTCGTTCAGACTCCAGCAGCAAACAAGACAGACGAATCAATTAAGTACGCCATCCTTTCCAGTATAAAGATAGCAGAGTCGATAAAAACCACCACTGCCGATTTTGCCACTCTTGTACCAGATCAAGCAGAGGAAGATATGAATGAATTCCTTGGTAGGGCGACAACCATTTATCAGCCAAGTACAAAAAAAGGGATCTCATGAATCCGAGGAATCACAACCATTTATTCACTTACTTTGCAACATTTGGATAATTGCAATGGAATCAATTTCTACAATACAAAAATGGTTCACACTTGATCCTTGAATGCATGAGCTAAAATTGAACCCTCTACCAAGATAAGGCTTGGATGAGATGGCGATGACTAACAGGAAGCTGCAGAGAAAAATTATACATGGGTTTCATATTAAGAAGCTTTAGCAGGAAAAACAATAAAAATGTCTTTAAAATGGGAAATTTTGTATTGCTAACCTGCATAACAATGGAATACAGAGGCGGCATGCCGGCATGTGAAAGTTCGGGCCTTGTTTTCCTTATGTCGAGCGCACCTGCCAATGTTAATATGCAAGTTAGAAAGGAGCTCATGTATATATTTTAAGATTGATAGCTCATGAAACAAAAACCCAAGTAAAAGTTCCCAGAAAACAACAAGAGATGAAGCTCATTATGAAACAAGCAAAAGTATGTAAAGTTCAAGTAACTTCCTTTCAAGTAGCATTCAACTTCATTTTATCTGAAAAATGACGACAATCCATCCATTTAAGTATGCAAACCCAAGGTTCTAAACGGCGGTAGGCGGGTGCGCGGCGGAGAGAATCCGCTTACCGCCTAGGCGGTTGATACATTTTGAACATTTTTTACTATTTTACTTCTTTTTTTTTTTTGCATAATATGCATATTTTAAGGGTGTTCCATGTATAACTAAGATGTAGAAGGAAGATTTATAAAGTTTTAGTTTTGTAAAAGTGAACCGTAGGCCCTTAATGCTTACAAAACTTTTTTGACCAAAATATCTTGTTAGGTATTGCTCTGCCTAGGCGTCCGCCTATGCCACCTCACCTCCGCCTAGGCCGCCAACTTTCATTGGCCGCCTACTCCACCGCCTACCGAAAAGCGGTGCGGAGAGAGACCACCTACTACCTAGGCGCCGCCTAGGCGGCCGCCATTTAGAACACTGCAAACCATGTCCCCCAATCCCCCTAAAGGGAAGAGCCTCCCAGCGCCTCAGCTATTCTTATCTGGTAGTTATACTAACTTAAATATTGCTTCCTGTTAGAGGTTTACAAGGTAGGTAATGTTATTTTATATGCTGTGTGCTTAATAGTTAATACGAATTTAGCAAGCTCGTTTGATAGGATATGCAGATCAAGTTGATAGAATTAGAGACCTATTTGGCTAGTGGGAACTGTAATTGCATGAACTGACAAAAATACGGGGCTGCAATTTCAGTTCCATGTGTTTGATTGGCATTTTACAAAAGGATTTTGAATTCCTGTTCCTTCCATGTGTTTGGTTTAGCTTGAGCAGGTACAATCACCTTTAATTTTGGAGGTTAACTTACCTGCATAACATTAACAAGCAAATGAAATTGTACTGGATATAACCAACCACCTTACAGCTTGAGAGGTGAGATTACCCGGGTCATATTAGAACCGTGTTAGTGTTCCGCATTCCGATACCCCATCTTTGTATTAAAGAGGCAGAGTTCAACTTCTAGGCGAAACTGGAATTCCTGAATTAAACTAAACCAAACGGCAAAACTGGTCCTAATCGTAGCATAATCAATTCATGGAATTCCACTCCATATTCACCGAAGTGTCATTTGGTGTAAAAAAAATTGTGAGATGGCATTTAAAGTGAGTCGCCCAATATAAATGTGTGAATACAAGATAACCAAAGATTATCATGTTAGTTTACTGACTTTTGGTTGTTATTTTATTTTACGACGAACTGCAGAGAGGAAAAAACCATATAAGACTTCTTTTGGATATAAATACGTTGCCTCTTTTAGACAAACCTCAGCTCCTGCTTTAAATAAAACAGAGTTCTTCAAAGCTGTGCTTAAGGGTCTACTTGGCTATTGTAGGGGTAGCGGTTATGAGGTATTTTTAGAGTACCAGTTATGAGTGGTTATGAGCACTTGTGCTCTTCAGTCTCAATGAAAATGAAACGGAGAGAGAGACCTTGATGCCAACCACCTCCAACGCGACCTCAACTCCTTCCACATAAATCAATCCAGATGCTTGACCGTCCAACAGATATGAATCCCACATATCTCGAGGAACTTCTCCAACTCTTGCCCCTGCCCTCTTCCTCCAAATCTGTAGACAAGTCTGAGTGTGGCATGAAGGCTCTGGAGATGGCATTCTAAAAGGGCAAGGATAAAGTGTTGGGTCCTCATGCTGAAGTTGATCATAAGATTGGTTGAAGAATTCCAAGCATAAGGTTTGGAGATTTTCTAGGGTTTAGAGTGTTTCTCTTGTTCATTTGATGTTGGCATTTTGCTTGCAGAGCATAGAATAAACAAGAAAACGGCAGGCTTATAAGACGACTTCATGTCAAAAAGTAAAGACTTGGACCAAAATCATTTATTATTTATTTACTTTATGCTATGTTGCACGAACAAGGACATGGATAAGGACACATTACAGATAGGCGATACAGACATTTTCAGATAGAATACAAGTCCATTGGGATTTTAGAATCCTAGGCTGGGATTTGAAAATCAGGGTGTTAGTCAACTGGGATTTGAAGAACCACAATCCAAAGCACCTGTTAGACAATCGAGATTTTAAAGCCACCATAACCTTTAGGGGAAGTCCTGGGTTAGAGACCCAGGGGGGGGGCAGTGAGTGACTGACCCTCTGATCTAAAAAAAAAGTTAAATAATGCTATAAATTGGTCGAATGAGTTAGGTATTCGCATGGGGTATCATATTAGAAGCACAAAAATATACCTGGCGCGCTTCTCTTTCCATCTTGGGAAGAAGCTAGTTCCCATTATCTCAAACAAGTGGTCCCTCGTTTCATCGTCTGTAACAAGCAAAGATCCACAACTGACGGCAGCGTACAACCAGTACCTGAAATAAGAAACTTCCTTATCAAATAGAACATTCAGTAACGGAATGTAGATAGCATTTGTACAAAATAACAAAAGGGGATCAAGTTGAAGATTGTAACAGCCTATATACATCAAGTGCTATGTGCAATCATCACAGGTGCTGAAGATATTGCCAGTGTAAATCTATTTACTGGTTTATGTTTACTGCATGAACAACAAAGCTTCCAGCCCAAACATTGGGAAACCCTAGTCATGGTTAATTGGTTATGATACTCAATTGATGAAGAACAACTGAACAATGACCAGTAAGTCTGAGCAACCAAAATCCTAGCCACCACTATTTATGCACTCTTCCACCGGTAAGATGATGCTCAATCTGTAGATACCTATTAATAGCAGGTTAAGAGGATTTAAGTTGGCATGGAAACTGTCAGAAAGAAGAGCTACCAAAGAATCATTGCAGATTTTCATAAAATTCTTATTTGTTTGGTATATCTTTTCCGAGCCACCCCGTCCCGTGCCAGTGCCACCATCCCCCTCCCTTCCCTGACCACCCCCTCGTCCCACTCCTCCGTTCCGACCCACTCCGCCGTGTCTGACCGGAATCACTACTCCACTGTCCCTGCCGTCTCCTCCATCACCCGTCTCACCAAGCCCCTCATTCGCTGCAGGACCGGCAACCCCGACTCCTCGGGGTCGATCCCGTTAGCCTCCGTATGGTTCTCGACCTCGTGGGGCGTTCAAGAAGTCGCCTTTCTTGCAGAACCCGGACAGCGCCGGCCCGTACGACCGTAACCTCGGCGGGGTGTCTAAAGACTGCATCTTGTTGACGAGGTGGAACGCGAGCTCGGGTTTCTCCTCCGTGGCGCGGGGCGGGCGAGGGAGGTGAAGGTGTCGAGCAGCATCAGGTCGTCTGATCTCGAACCCGAGCGACGTCGAGGAGGCATTGTTGAGGGCGCAGAGGGAGAGGGAGAGGGGGGGCGGAGTCGGCACGGGCGGAGTCGTAGAGGCGAAGGGCCTCGGCTAGGTCGGCGTTGAGGGAGCAGAGGCCGAGGCAATGGCGGAGGACGTACTCGGGGGACTCGTTAGGGGTGCGACGGTGGTGTTTGATGTTATGCCTGTGAGAGGAGGAGAGGGGACGATTGGCATAGTGGCGGCGGAGGGGGAGGAGAGGGGTTTGGAGAGGAGGAGGGAGGGGTGGGTGGCGGAGGATAAGGGAAGAGCATGGGAGAAAGCCCGCCAAGGCCATTCTTTATGAATCAAATCATTTTCCTACTATTTAACTGAGTCCAGCTGAAATTAAAATTTAAAAAATCATTTTTTTTACAACTAGTAACTGGGTTTCTTACAAGAATAGGCAAATGGGTTTCCATTTCTTGAAAAGTTATGGGGCTCAGATTCTCTTAGATTATATTTATTGGGTGCGGATCGGCCGGAGCCCTGCGAGAGCCCTATCCTGCTCGACCGTTGGATCGAGTGGGCGCGCGCGGATCCTATGTGGTCCGCTCGATCCAACGGTGCACAAGGGAAGGATCTTTTGATCCACTACCATATTTACGTATTTTTATTTTTATTTTGAAATGTTCGACGATGCGTACAGAACTTTGTGCACGCTGTATTGCATATTTTTTTGACCTACTGTCCTCCAACTCCCACCATTTACGCTCCCGTGGCTCGATCCACTGATCTTCTGACACCCAGTCAGGATCTTATGTCTCTCTCCTCGGTAACCACAAGAGTCACTCAAGTTCATCATCTTAGATTAGATTTTGTGCAACCAGTAGCCAGAGTATTTTATGTCTATTTTACTTGTGTCCTACTAGACTATTTTAATTACAGTAATGTGAAAGGGACATCAAAATCCAACCACATTTTATTGATCATATTTTTTTGAAATTTTTTTTATTTGCGTCCCACTTATTAATATGAATTTGTACTTATATTCACTTTTTGTGTTTATTAGACTTACATTCTATTTTCGTCATGGAAAACATTTGTCTTGTTTCATGAAAAATACTTTTCGTAACAAAAAGTGGATTGTAAGTCTAATAAACACAAAAAATGGAATATAAGTATAAATTTATATTAATAAGTGGGACGAAAATAATAGAAAAATCTTTTTTTTTT
Source organism: Iris pallida (assembly GCA_029216955.1). Taxonomy (NCBI): domain Eukaryota; kingdom Viridiplantae; phylum Streptophyta; class Magnoliopsida; order Asparagales; family Iridaceae; genus Iris; species Iris pallida. The sequence continues at coordinate 1,235,311 of JANAVB010031819.1, read as the reverse complement.
ACCATAGGATATAACAGTATGTAATTATGTATGTTGAAAATATTAATTGGATATGTGACCGCATCTCAGCAAGCTTCTCTCTCTTGTCAATATGGAAGTCGAGGAATGCTGTAATTTTTGAACAGAAACAAATCTGTGTTCGAAGAATGTGGGAAAAATATGAATCGCACAATCCCTACTATCATCCAATTCCAGCTATATGTGATAACTATGGCTTGAACGTCAATTGGTCTCCTCCAAATAACTTTTGGAAAACCAATTTCGATGGGGCTTATCATGAAGAACAAATGGCAGCGCATCTATTCTTAGAGATAGCCAGGGACTATTTCTAGCTGCAATCTCAAAATTCCGGGATGAAGGATCACCATTAGAAGCACAAGGTTTACTTTCCCTCGAGTTCCATATTGTTCCTCCCACCAAGCCAAGGATTCATTTCCCTCCTCTAAGGATTCATTTTTCCTCCTAATTTTTTTAGTTTTTCCAAACACCGAAAAAGAACTTGATCGGAATTGCAATTTCTCAAAGGAAAGTAAATATCAAAGAATCAATTTCCTTTTCTTTCCTTTCCTTTCCTGGAACCAAACGAGGTTTGTTCATGAAAAAAAAAAATCGAGAGCTTAGGCAAGAGAACACGTATTCACTCATCGCACAAGGAGAAGAGCAAACAACGTCCATATGTGCAATTTATTCGGGTTAATATAGATATAATGCTGCCGAACTCGAGTGATCCTTGTGGTTATCGAAAAGAGGCATAAAATCTTGACTGGATGGCAAAAGATCAGTAGATCAACCCACTATAGCGTATTATTATTTTTTATTTATAAAAATGGTGAAAGTTGAAGACAGTGAACTCAAAAGCCATGCAAAATCAGTACAAACGCATATATACTCCCAAGTGACTAACAATACATAAGCACCAAATTGCATCTAAAGGCACGAGGAGACGAGTCATCACTCTCATTGCTCAAACCAAATGGCATAAACCATCCATTCATACGAGTTGTACAACATTTCATTCACTGCCTTGCCTGACGGATTGATGATAAGGGATGTCCAAATGCGAAAACCCAAAAATATATCGAGCTAAATTTTTACAAAGATCCCAAAATTTCAGTGTCCTAAATTTTACAAAGATGCCAAAATTTTCATATAGGACCCCTCATTTTTAGGATCGCCTAAGGCTCCATTTTTGCTCATTTGCAACTGGGTGTGAATTTCAATTATTACTAGTCAATGTCTGTTTCACAAACAACAGATCCGTAGAGTAAAAAAGATCTGTCGAAATATGATTTCACTTGTACATCCCATTACATTCAACAATTACTGATCAAAAATTGCATGACAGGAAACTATATAAATCAAAAGCAGCAGACAATGGTATCCAACCCCATCAAGAACTCGTGAATTTTTCCACTAATTCAAAATTTTATCATTCTACAGATTCAACTTGTTAAGCAGTAACCCGAACTCCCCCCTTCTCCCCCTTTGGAGGAAGCAGATACCAGAAACAATACAACATACATCACTATAAGCAATACAAAGGTAATTATAAATATAAAAAAGAGAATATTATTAACCTACCCAAGAATTACTTGCTCGATTCCACTTCCTGAGGCCGCCACTTCGTTTTCTGAATGCATAGCAATCCCTCGTTGTCCTTTGAGTAGGTCATCCGTATCTCCCAGTGCAGAGATTTTGCCATGTTCTCCACCTCGTTGATGATCTCCACGTTGTCTCTCACGATTAGCTTCCCTTCTGGTCTCAGTATCCGGTCCACCTCAGCTATCACGGGCAAAAGCCTGCACCTGTAGGAGATTGCCGAAGACTAGTTAGAGGTAAAGTTGCGCATCAATATATATATATGTAAAGTTGCGCATCAATATATATATATATATATATATATATATATATATATATATATATATATATATATATATATCCACTAGTCTAAATGACCAAGTGAGAGAAGTAGCACAAAGGTCTACGAAGAAAAATGAGTCACTCAATTGACCATTATATGGATTAAACAAGCCTCTGAATTGATGGGAGAGGAATATTTGTTAGTAAATCAGGATAACTCCATTTAGTATAAGTTTATACTGTTGAAATTATTCAATAATTATGGGGCCACACATGTAAAATTAATTGTGTTTGGGCTATCTAAATAATTAAGCCAAATTAAAGTGGTCTATATGGAAATTGGCTTAAGGGCATAATTGTCATGGAATTAATGTGTAGATACCGGAGATAATTCTAATTTGATGAGGGGCCAAATTAGAAATATCACAACACACATATCTATATATATGTGTATTCATTAGGGTGTTATGGTCCCCAACTCATACGGCCACCAAAGAGAGAGTTTCTCTATTCTCTTCTGTATCCCCATCAACAAAGAGAGGAACAAAGATTTCATCTTTGTTATTAAGGGCCGTAGCGGGTTGGAAGATCGAACCCAATAAAGAGACGATCGCTTCAACATCCATCAAGTCTAGCAATGGATTCAGGTACGCTTCCGCAATCAATTTAATTTATATTCTTCATCTCATGAATCGACATGGCACAATAAAATTTCTAACAAGTGGTATCAGAGCCTACATGTTTGATTTATGAGATCGAAGTTTTAGAATTTATTATTATTATTATTATTTTTGGATTCAGAACCCTAGATCGTTCGGTCTAATTTAATTTAAAGAGAATATTTTGCTATCCGCTTATTTCTATAATTTATGTTATTATAAGCTTATTCGATGACCCATTTGATAAAAATGCCTATGATTCTTCCAGAAAGAAATAAAGTTTGTAGCTTTGGTTGTTTTCGTTTGATAAAATCTATGATTCTTCCATGAGATCATATAAAGTCTGTTGCTTTTGGTGTTTTCCTTTGATAAAATCTATGATTCTTCCATGAGATCATATAAAGTTTGTAGCTTTGGGTGTTCTCCTTTGATAAAAACCAATGATTTTTTTTTCAGAAAAAGATGTAAAGTTTGAATTTTTTGGTGGATTCCGATACTGCAGTTGTTAATGAATTATTGATTTCTCCATATTTATTGGAACTATTGCGAATTAGGCAATAATTCCTTGACTACTGAGTATTGAGCCTAACTCCTCCGATCGTATGTTACCTACTTTTGTTGTCTCGAAGATTCTTAATTCTAAACTATCATCTAGAAGTGATATGTTGTTGAATAAGGTTCAAAACTTAATGTTTTAAATAAAATAATCTACCGAAGACAAAATCCTAATTTTAATTTGAAAAACAATCATATATTTGACCTTCTATAGATTATTCTATTTAAAGTAATCCGTATGCATTATTTGATATTATCTTTGGATGCATATCCTCCATAGATTATTTCATGAATTTTGTTATAGTGATAATATCCAATTTTGCCAAATTAAAATTCATGATTATGCTTTTGATTACTTTATTTGAGTAATAATCTTATGAATATGCATGTATATAAAGTTTTGGACATGATTCAGTTTTGTAAAATTTAGTCAACATTCAATTTTTTTTGGTGCCTTTTATGACTAGCAATAGTTGTCCAATATTCTAAGTAGACTCATTGAAACAAGATGTCGCCAAAGTGACCTCTCTTGCGTAGATAGTCTATGAGGGATGTCGGATGTTTGTGTGTGTATATTCATGCAGGTATTAGCCGGCCCAAAGGAAGGTTAATACTTGGCCGAATTGCACACATACTTGTGGTGATAAATGTGTGACAATTATACGGTTTACATGTGAATAATAACCCGATCCAAAGATAGGCTTACTATTTGACATGACTTATTGTCAACATTTGATCACTACACCAAGAGTACCACTTGCAGTTAATATCACTGTCCAAAGACTTGATATTAATGACGCACTAGGTATCTTGAGATGGGGTTCACCATTATTTGGATTTGTTTGACTATATTTTACTCTTTGGTTATTAATTAGAGCATGTCATTTTTTGTTGTTTTGTTCTCTTTAAAATTAATGTTGCTATAATATCTGCCAATAAGAATTTAGTTTCCAAGTTTAATGGGATAAACTTTAAGGGCAAAAGAAAATGAATACAGTAGCTGCTAAGGGTCTAGCTCAAAAGAAACAACAATATAAAACTAAGGGTTGTTCTTTTGTGATAAGGCAGGACACATAGGAAGAAATGTACAAAGTACCACGCATGACATATAAAGAAAAGTACATTTCTAAATTTGGTCTGTTCTGAGGTTAATTTAGTTTTAGTACCAAGAAACTCATGGTGGTTAGATTCTGGTGTAACTACCCACATTAGTGTTTTAGACAAGGTTACCTGAGCTACCGAAAGCCAATTGATGGTGAAAGATACATCTATGTGGGTGACGGCAAATCGGTAGAAATGGAAGCAATAGTACATTTTTTTGTTATTATTAGAAATCGATTATTATTTGGATTTGATAGACACTTTTATTGTACCGTCTTTTAGACGAAATTCAGTTTCAGTTTTCTTAATGGACAAATCTGGTTATCATTGTTCATTTGGAAATAATAAGTTTAGTCTATCTTTAAATCCAAATATTATTGGTAGCGGTTCCTTTAAGGTTTATGATCACCTATATTCAGTTAAAACTATTGCAGCTTAAATGAAACCTTGCAAGTGGAGTCATGTGGTACTAAACACAAAATTAACAATAAATATTTTTAGTCTCATTATGACATAAGCGATTTGGTCACATCTCTAGAAATAGAGTTGAACGACTTGTGTCTGATGAGATTTGGATTTTATTGACTCTATAGACTTTAATGTCTATATTAATGTGTAAAGAAAATACAGACCAAAGTTCAATTGTAAGCAGCTACTTTATTGGCTATGCTGACAAATCAAAGGGGTAATAATTATACGATCCCACACAAAAGAAAATTTTGAGACGAGAAGTATAATATTTTTTGAGGATGTTGAGTTTGGAAAAAAAATAAAGTCAGGATCATTGTCTTTGAGAAGGAATCAATTACGATTTCTACTCACTTTTGATGATGTGCAGGATTCTATACCTGTCATGATCAAGAAGTGAATTCGGAGCCTCAATAAGACAATATCGAATTACCTCTATAAGTCGTTGTTGAGATACCTCAACAACGACAATATAGCGGCACCCCATTCAAGATAAGGTAATTATTCCTAAGGAACAAACTCAACAACCTCAAGAACCGGTAATATAAAGATGGTCCACCAGAGAGGAGAAATATAATTTCGGACAATATTGTCATATTTCTCTAGGAACGTGAGAAAAACTATGGAATATTGGAAAGTGATTCAATCATCTTCCGTCGGGCCATGGAAAGTTCCAACTCTTAAAAGTGGATTGAGAAAATAAATAAAGAGTATAAGTCTATGCAAGACAATAAGGTTTAGGAACTTGTCACATTACCAAAAGATACGAAGTTCATTGGTTGAAAATGGATATTTAAAACCAAGAAAGATTCGAAAGGATAATGTGGAGAGGTATAAAGTACGTCTTGCAGCTAGTGCCTTTACTCAAAAGTCAACGGTTGATTTTAAAGAGACTTTCTCTTCGGTATCTTTGAAAGACTCTTTTAAAACAATCACAACACTTATTGCACATTTTGATCTTGAGTTACATTAAATGGATGTCAAAATTGTGTTTCCCAATGGTAACATCGACGAAACAATTTATGGTGCATACAGAAAACTTTGTGTCAGAAGACCCAAAGAATATGGTTCGCAAACTGACAGAATCTATTTATGGACTCAAGCAGGCTTCTCGTCAAAGATACTTTAAGTTTTACCAAGTAATTATCTCGTTTGGTTTTGAGATAAACATTATTGAAGATTATGTGTATCACAAAGTTCAGTGGGAGTAGAAATAATTTTCTGGTTTTGTATATTGATTAAAGTATTCAATGCAAACCAGGTTACACCTCTTGTCAAAGGAGACAAATTTGGTCTCAATCAAGTGCCCTAAGGTTAGCCTTAAAATTAAGAAAATACAATAGATTTTTCCTTCATAATGAGTTGTAGGGAGTCTAATGTATGCTCAAGTATATACACGTCAGGATATTGCGTATATATTAGGAGGTTAGGTAGATATTTAAGCATATATGGATGGATCATTGGGTAGCAGCCAAACTACTTAAGTAATTAATAGAGAACAAGAAATTATATGCTCTTTGTAGGAGATGGAATAATTCTGGAGATCATAAGGTATTCCGACTCCGATTTTGTTGGATGCTAACACAGCAGGAGATCCACATCAGGTTATGCTGACTAATGGAGATATATTTTTGGATGAGTGTCAAACATGCACTCATAATTTCTTCCACCATGAAAGCAAGGTTTATAACATGATGTGGGGTATCTATTCAGGGAATATGGTTGCGAAATTGTCACAAGGCTGCGCCTACAGTACGGTGTTGAAAGACCACTTAAATTATGGTGTGACAATAAATCAGCAGTAATCTATTCCAAAACAACAGAAACTTGTATAAGTCAAGGATATTGACATAAAGTTTCTAGTTGTGAAGGAAAGAATTCAGAATGGTTATAGTGTCCATATAGCACATTAGGACAAACTCCATGTTAGCGGATCCGCTCACAAAAGCATTATCACCCAGGGTCTTTCATGAGCATACTGCTCATATGGGTGTTAATTAAGAATATGGCAATATAGTGGGAGTTTATATTTTATGTATTTGGGTGCTATTTGGTTTTGGACACATTTATGTATTAAAGTATTTTGGATATTTATCTGATCAGATATATGGAAATTCAGTTCATTCTGTTTTCATTATGTTAAAGTATTGATCTCATTAAAGTTAAGGAGGACCAGTTGGAAATAGACATGTATTGATCACATTGCGTGTAATTTCCATGCTACGCATCCATGATTGATCTATGTCGTTTAGCTATATTGGTATATGTGACCATTGATGGTTTAGTTACGCTATATGTGACGAAGGCCGCTTTGATCCTATGTTGATATGGTTAATGGACGAGATTGTCCGAATATACCCTAAGGATTAAGATAGCAATTTATGAGCTCACTAAGGTTAACACAATTATAAGGTTACATATGTGGCCCAGTGGGAGATTGTTGAAATTATTCAATAATTATGGGACCACACATGTAAAATTAATTGTGTTTGGGCTATCTAAATAATTAAGCCAAATTAAAGTGGTCTATATGGAAATTGGCTTAAAGGTATAATTGTCATGGAATTAATGTGTATTAATGTGTAGATACCGGAGATAATTCTAATTTGATGAGGGGCCAAATTAGAAATATCACAACACACATATCTATATATATGTGTATTCATTAGGGTTATGGTCCCCAACTCATACGGCCACCAAAGAGAGAGTTTCTCTATTCTCTTCTGTATCCCCATCAACAAAGAGAGGAACAAAAATTTCATCTTTGTTATTAAGGGCCGTAGCGGGTTGGAAGATCGAACCCAATAAAGAGACGATCGCTTCAACATCCATCAAGTCTAGCAATGGATTCAGGTACGCTTCCGCAATCAATTTAATTTATATTCTTCATCTCATGAATCGACATGGCACAATAAAATTTCTAACATATACTGCCTGGATAAATTTTTTTACCAATTATTCCATTAGAAGAGGTTTACTTAGAAATAGAAAAGTAGTATCAGACTTTTATGTTACGAGTATAAAGTTTGGAATTAATACGAATTGTTACATAAATAGGTGAAAAGAAGTTCATGGGGCTATCCAATTTGCTTCCCAGGGAACTTATCGTGGTCTTAAAGGCAGCAGAAAGCTATTTTTTGAACTTTTTTATGTTATGGTTTTCCAGCAGCCATTTGTCCTCTCCTTGGAGGATAAAACTGGAATAAATATTCAAACAAACAACCCCAAAAATCTGCCATAAGGACTTTGTTGTTGTTGTTGTTGTTGTTGTTGTATTGGGTAGTTTAGTTTCCTAGAAAATTTTAGGAAATTCAAAACTAAGGCATGATGTAGGGGCAACACCAAGGTTCTGAACGGCGGTAGGCGGGTGCGGGGCAGAGATGGTCCGCATACTGCCTAGACATCGTCTAGGCGGTTGATACATTTTGAACATTTTTTTACTATTTTATCACTGTTTTTTGCATAATATGCATATTTTAAGGATGTTCCATGCATAACTAAGTTGTAGAACGAAGATTTACGAAGTTTTAGTTTTGTAAAAGTGAACCATAGGTCCATAATATTTGTAAAACCTTTTGACCAAAACATCTTGTTAGATATTGCTCTGCCTAGATGCCCGCCTGCACTACCTCACTTCCACCTACGCCGATAAGCCCATTTTGGCCGCCTACTCCACCGCCTACCGCAAAGACGATGTGGACAGAGACCACCTACTGCCTAGGCAGACGCCTCAACCGCCATTTAGAACAATGGGCAACACCCGGTCAACTAAACCAAATGGTTGACCAGTTCAATTGTTTCAAAAGAGCCACATATTGACAAACTTTGATGTAGATTTTGTAAGTCTTTTTTTGGATAGTTTATGTTTTATTTTTTTCCTTTTTTTTGTTAGGATTAGATATAGTAGGATTCTATTTAGGATGAGGATTTCTTTCTTCTTCCCTAAGTTATCTAATCATATATAAAAGCATAGTACTGTATTAGGTTTCTTAACTCCATATTATTGCTACTTTTTATTGAGATTTGTTGTCTTTATTTTTTTGTGGGATTTCGTGGATTCGAGTATGTCTTCTGAATTCTAGAATCGCTTGTGGATTCAGACAAATTAAGTTCATTTCGGCGGAGGGTGCTGGTTATCATACTACCCTCCATCGGCATCGTATCACCCTCTATCGGGACATTTCGGTGAGGCAAACTCGAGAAATTTGCTTCCGCCAGCCTACTCTCTACTCTCAACTGTAAGAAGATACATATATTATTTCTCTACATCATGTGGTATCATAACTTCGGCTCGGCAATCTCCACATCCTTGACACCAAGTTACCACGTAATTGTCTTCACTTGCCAACCACGACAACCAATCCGATCACCGTCTCTCCATGTCATCAACGCCCACCACTGTCGTCGCCATCCGCTCCCGCTCCTCAACATCCATATCTCCTCAAAAAAAGAAAAGAAAAAATCCTCGTTTCCACAACCCAATCAACTGGCTTCCATAGCCTCAAGTTTTTGTTATCATCCAAGCCATCTTTTCATACTTACCTTTTCGTTTCGACCATCACGTACAGGTCCAAATAAATTTAAAAGAAAAAAAAACACTCCTCGTCGTTTCTGCGAGTTCACCAACTGCCATCGTTGTCACATCCTCGTTTGCACCAGCAACTTGTCAAATCCAGCCCCTCCTGCTTAGTCGTCTTCACCGACCTGTCGAGCCCTCGCCAGCACGCAAGAAGCTCACCAGTAGCGCAACGCCTTGAGCCACCACTTCCCGACCAACAAGTCGGCCTCGCGGAGTCTCCTTCCATCGACCAAGTCTAGCTAGTGTCAAACCACCACCACCGAGCTCTCACTGTACCAGCATCACCTTGCCGACCACCTACAACCCGCAGCTCTACTGCCGCTCATTGTCCTCGACCACCTCATGTCCCGAACTAGCGACGCTCCGGTCATCATCATCTTTCAGGCCATCTCCGACAGCCAGTTGACCGACCCCCTTCCCTTCAGCCGCCGACAACAAATCCCCGAACCAGGAACCCTAACCCAAAATCCTAAAATTCCAAATTTCCTATCCTAATCTATAGATCCAAAACCATTAACTTATGTTAAAACTCATTTGATTAAATAATCCGAACTCATTTCAGTTAAACCCGATACACATTACCCATTTAACTTAAATTTCAAAACCATTAACTCCTCTTTAGAATCCCAGGCCTGTTAACCCCACCAGACAATAACCCATTACCTTCATACCCGCTAGTCCTTTAACCGAAAAACAATTAGCCTTTTTAACCTAAAAGCAAAATACCCAAAACTACATCGAAAGAAAAAAAACATATCCAAAACTACTTCTCCATCAACGCAAACTCAAACTCACAAAAGGAAGTCTGTTACTAGCAAGATGGAGATGGTCATTCCATCCTTCGGTGGACGTATGCAAGTCGAGGAGACTCTTGATTGGGATGGTGTGTGCTTTTAGTTATTTGGAAATTCGTCTGTGGCACCATGTTAAGATTGTAGAGTAAGTCTTAACTCAAAGGAAAAGTATTATCATGGTGGACTGAAGTTCAAAACTCTCGTGTATGGTAAGGAAAGTTTCTTATAGAGACATGGAAGAAAATGCAACAGATGATGGTGCAATTTCTTTCAGATGATGGTGCAATTTCTTTTCGGAATGATTAGCGGATTATCTCAAGGGAAAGCAACTTTGATCACATTGGCATAACTGCAATGTAAGAAATTCATGAAAGGCAATGTGTACCTCTTTTTTAGCCTGGAAAATAGATGGTCTGCATGTAGAAGATCATATGTTCTTGGATATGTGCTGAATGATTCACACCAATCATGATACATTCCAAACAGGCCACGCTCATAGATAATGGGAAGTGTATCCGGCGAATCAATAGAAACAACATTCATAACCCACACCTTAATGTCCCGCAAAGCTGCCGCAAAACTGCAAAAGTGAGAAACATATAAGAAATCCAATGTTCAAGTTTGAGATATGCAAGACATTCATCTGAAGGAATAATGTTATTCAGGATCCTCCAGTTGAAGGATTATGTATACACATAACAAAAAAAAGAACTAATTTCAAAATGTCAGGGAACTTTGACAGTCGTTTTTTGGTATAGGTCTCCAATTAGAGACCAAGGTCAGCAGCAAATGTGTAGGAACTACACTAAAACATATGATGCTAATGATTCTCTCAGATGACAGGAAAAAATTTAAACAGCTTGAGTAGGCATTAAATAGTTCATTTCGCAAGTCATTTAACTATGTAGTATCTATATGTAGAAAGAAAATGAAACTGACTTATTCCAAACAACGATATTTTGTCAGACTGTCATGATGATGATATATAAATAAAGGTCATCAAAGAAAATCAGGAATCACTAGCGAAAATATATATGTAATGTTTCCATGAAATGGTAGCACAAATTTGGACGATTTAGAGTAATATACAATATTCACTGTCATGAAAATAATATAGTTTATTTATGCAGAAACAACTCAAAACATGAGAATTGCTAACCACGAAGTTCTGTTAGACAGCAACAATGATCTTGAAATATAAACATAACAAAGCCAATACAAATAAGCACCTATACAACTTGTAAAATAAGTTAAAGAAACATCAATTAATATCTAACCATGGTGAGACCACTCCTTCGCCACTTGAGAATAAGCCACGATGGCATTTCTTGAATAAAAAAAGAAGAGCACAATTAAAGGAAAATGCAGCATTTCTCTTCATGACGTTAGTAGTGATCTAATGGACTCTTCAGACATTGGGATGTAAGAATCTGAATTGTCTTTCATAAAGGTTTAAAGGCAACTCTATAATGTGATAGAATTAGCCACTAGGGGTGTTGGGTCTGGTGTAGGGTTATTGGAGAGATCCTGGGTTCAAGGCCTAGCCTTAACGCAAAAAGAAAAGTAAAAAACGATAGAACAAAATATGTTATTTACTTACCCTCCATAAACTGATCTCATGTCCATGACATTTCTCACAATAGACCAGTCAATCCCCATTCCTGTGAGATACGAATTGCCAACAACACGCTTCCAGTGTTCATAATCTGCTTTGAAGTCTTCAGGGGCAGCTTTGCCATAAACCCCTGTCTGTGAACTGTCTAGCCAATAAGGTGCCGTTTCCACCCTCTCTGGCCATTGCTCTGGCCACTGTGACCCACGGACAGCAGTATCGACAGGAATTTTGTGCATACATGCTTGCAAAGAGACGTTCCTATAAAAACCATGAAAAAGGAACCAATTTAACCATGTTATTATAGCTAATAATCAGAACGCTCTTTGTTCCAGATTCATGTTCTCTCTCTCTCTCTCTCTCTCTCTCTCTCTCTCTCTCTCTCTCTCTCTCTCTCTCTCTTTATATATATATATATATATTTTATATATATATATATATATATATATATATATATATATATATGAGAAAACTTACCAGGCTGCATTTGGATCATCGTTATCTTGGCAGAGCGGTGGGCTGTTCTCTGTTCTTTTCTCGTAGCACTTATTGTCAGTAGGTTTTCTGTAGATCGCGAAGCCCACTTTGTTGAAGGTATCCTTTGTTTTCTTCACCATTTTCCAGCACATTGACTTTGTCAGTGCAGACATAGCTGGCATGAATTTCAAGGTTAATGAGAGTTAGATTTGCCTAGAGTATTTTATTCCAAGTGTTCATTTTCCTCAAAGTTAGCTGACAGAATTAATGACGATCAAAGATAAGATGTGCAAAGCTTCTCTATAACTCTAGTTTAGAAAGATGATGTGATCATCAATTTACAGGTGATATAAGTTGTAACACTATTGACAATGTTTTTGAGAATGGATTATAACCAAGAATCCTGGCACTTAGCACTTGCCTCCGCGAAGATAAACTTATCGGTCACTCATATGTAGTGTCTTGCTTTATGAATGTATACAAGTTTTAAGAGCTAAAAGTGTGAGCACAACCTTTCCAAATCTCAACATCTTCCGGAAGGTCTTGGTAAACAGGGGTCGCAGACCAAACAAAATAACCTCCAGGACGCAACAAACGATTCAACTCCAACAAAAGCATACCACCTGCAATTTAAGACTTTAATCATCCACGCTAAACAAAGAGAATTTGCCTAATGGATTCTTACCCTCGATGTGCCATGGGACTCGACAACGGGCACAATGAATAGCATCATAAACCCTGCCAGGGAAGGGAAGCCTTTTTGTACCCATGACTGCTGAAAAAGCTGGAATTCCTCTTTCAAGAGCAAACTGCACTTGAGCTTCATGCTCATCTTTAGGAGCAAATGACATGGTTAGCACATCTCTCTCAAAGAGATAGCCTCCAAAGCTAGCAACTCCGCAGCCAACATCCAAAACGACACGGCTTTGCTTTCCCCAAGCTATATCAGGCAACGCCTACATAACAAAATGAACAATAGTTGATTAAACACGTCAAACAAGAGTACATCACTTTTCTCTGTTATGAAATCACAGAAGCACAACTTGTATGAAGTCTACAAAATATCACAGCTGAATTAAACAAATACAAATATAAGGACGAGAGAATATTTCAGTGTGCACTCATTTACAATGATAGCAAGGAGTAAACCAGTTAGAAGTGAACCTCTTGAATTTTATCAATATAGTGAAGTGCACCGTTTTTGAATTGAGTACCACCCCCTGGAAAAGTGAGGTATTCTCCAGTAACTTTCACCCAATTCTGGTGCCCCTTGACCACCGCAAGCTTTGAATGAGGGACATTATGATACCATATCTGCCATTAGACAAGACAAAACTTAAGGACAAGGAATTTTTACAGGTTTGCATTTGAATAAAGGTAAACTATATCATACTCGAATACCTTGTCCCTGCTACTGGGCCATTGAATTGGTCTCTGGTAACCATCAGGAAGAGGTACAAGGCACGTTGGGCCCTCCTCAGGGCAATGCCTTTCTCGGTGTTCATAATGCTTAGTACTGTGAAGCTTCTTGATAGCATCCACATTGTCAAGGCATGGAATATAATCTGCCCCAGCTTCCACATTACAAAGTTTCCAGTTGTACTTAGCAATTTTACCTTTTGATGAAGTTTTTTGTACTTCCTTCTCATTCTTTGACTCTGCAGCCTGTGTCGACCATGCTCCATTCTGGGTATTGACCTCTTTTAAGATCTCTGACTGTGCGCCATCAGGGAACACCTCATCCTTTGCCTGATCCCCTGTTTTGTTCTCATCGGTCTTCTGTTCTGCTTCCTTCTCTTGGTTCTCCTCTGTCTTCTCCACTATCTGGTCTTGCCCCTTCTCATCCTGTGTTGTATTTTCATCAGATCTCTCCTCTTGCCTCAATGGCTTCTCACTATCAGATTGCTCGGCATCATTTTGTTCTCTTGATGTCTTCTCACCATCGGACTGTTCTACACCATTTTGGGTTGAGTCCTTCTCTTGGTTCTCTACCTCGGCACCTTCTGAATTTACATCTCTGCCTCCAGCATCTCCCTCTGCATCAGAAGAAGTCTGGCTCTTTGATGAATCATCGGACTCGTCTTTTCTGTCTGTATTGTCAGTAACAGGATTCTCTTCTTGAGTAGTTTCTGCCGAGCTCTCGGTAGTTTTCTCAGGCACATTCTTATCTTCAGAAGAGCTAGTGGTATTCTCATCAGTTGCATCTCCAGAGTTATCCTCGAAAGTAGTAGAATCAGTAGCAGAAACTTGCTCTTTCGACTCAGATTTAGACCTCTCTACAGGTACTCCGGTAGACGATGTCATCATCCAGACTCCCAGCAAACAAAGAGCAACGAACACGACAAGGGTCACAGTTGAGCAGTATGCCGTTGACGACCTCTTGTCCATCCGTGGGCCTTTCCCCATCGCCATTATCGAACAAATATGTAAGCCTCTCCAGCAGTATATCTGGAAAAGAAAAGTAATGATGTTGAACAAAAGGAAATTTTACCCAAATCCACCCATGATATAATTGAACTCAAGGATAGAGCAAACAGAAGAATATGTATGAATCATTCCTTATAGGACAGGAAGCCCCCCTAAGATTAGTGCAGCTAAGTAAAAGAAAGTAACCCAAAATATTGCTTTCTTCATCACTTTTCCCCTGTTGTTAAAATTTTGATGAAAGTTCCATGAAAATACTCAGAAAATTGTTAAAAAATATAACAATAGTCAGGTAAATGGTGAAAAGATAAAAGAATATAGGGGTGTTTCCTGTAATTTATCTTCTCGGATATCTTAAATTTTAATTTCCTAATGCCATTCTAGTTATTTATCAAGCAAAATACAAATAATTTTCTAATGCCATTTCTATGAGACCTATCTTGTTAGAATATTATAAAAATATAACCCACACTACAAGTCGATAATTTTGGTGCAGGGGCCTTAGAGCAGAGATTTTAACATGGTATCAGAGCGATGCATTTTCAATCCCTCTGGCGTTGCATTTTAGAAGATATAAATAATATATCTATTGCGTGAATCCAGCTCAGTCCATAAATGGGCCTTCCACATGTGGGGGCGTGTTGGAATAATGTGAAAATAAAACCCTCACCACAACTCTAAGAGTTTCAGTATTTGAAATTCTTGTACCCTGAATCAAAAAGATTTATTATAGTTGAGATCTAAAGGACATAGGACGAATGTAACAATCAACCAAAGAAGCCTCTTAAAACTGTATAGATCTCTAAGAACACTCAGTAGATCTTGACACGCGACGAAGACTAGAGGAAAATATGATTTGTATGAAATTGGAAATTTATGACAAATTGGGAGCACAAGTTTTAAAATGAAATGTGAACAATCAACTACTATAAGGCCTTGTTTGGTTCGCGGAATCTTTGGGGTGGGAAAGCAAAGTGATTAGTTTCCTATGTTTGGGTGCCAAAGGAATTAAGGAGGAAAGGAAAGTGATTCCCAATGGAAGGAAAATTAGGAGGGAAAGTGATTCCATCCATCCAAGCAAGGAATCACTTTCCCACATTGAAGTATTCACTTTCCTTTCCAAATTCCTTGGCATTCCCAAACATCGGAAAGAAAAATCAATGGGAATCTTAATTTCCCAAAGGAAAGGAAATGCCAAGGAATTGATTTCCTTTCCCTTCCATTCCGTGAACCAAACGAGGCCTAAATTTATTACAAAAATTATAATAGAAATAAAAAACATAACAATCAACTTATAATTAATGGGAATATCGAGTTTGGGATGGCATGTTGGTGACGTCGAATCTCGATGCTAGACTTTTGTACCTAAGACCCAAGTAAGCGTCAATGTCGGAGGCGAAGAAGAAGAAGATAAGATAGAGAGATCCACTTTAGAATTTTGGCATCCCAATACAAACTCAAAAATAGCTTTCTCATTCTTTAATTTTTCAATCCAATAATCCTCAGCTTCGAAAGATTCACCTACCGATGAATCATGCAAACGTGAAATCCAAAAATTATGCACCTGATGATGTCCTCCAAATTGGCCATGGCAGTAGCCTCTGATTCGGTACTCTAGTGAACACAAAGACTTCTAAAAAGTCGGCGAAACCATATTACGGTATTGTCCGTTGTGGAGGTAAAAAAAAAAACAGGATGTCCAATAGGGACCTAAGATCAAGCACCTCAATAAGTGGTAGTTGTCTCGGTGCGCCCAAACAAACAAAATAAATTATTATTTCCTGCAAATTATTACAATTATATGTAACAAACAAATAATAGAACTTGTCACGGGCACTATTAGGACAAGTTCAAAATATTTAGAATACCTAATAGGTTTTTTAAATTCATTGGATTGATCAAACGACTTATTTAATTCTTCTAATGCTGATATATAAAGATCAAATTTGATTTTTGTTTTAAATCTATACCTAGTTTCAACCACAAACCTATTTTTTGTTAATTATGATAGGTTCATTAGGTTCAACTAATGGATACTCTAACAATATGGTTGACTCCGAGTTGAACTCTTCGTGTAGATAAGTCAACTATTATATGTTTGTTAGATTCAACTAATGGACACTCCAATGATATGGTTACTCCAGGTTGAACTCTATTTGTGTAACACAATGATTGTTAAATATATCTTTTAGTCTAGCTTCAAATTTAGTACAAAATTTATCATGCTCAGAATCTTTATCACGTTCAAAATCGTAAAGATCTATAAACTTTTTAATATAAACTTTCTAATGAACTTTTCATGATCCATATTTTAGTTTTAGTTGATCCCTTATGTTTTTACCTACGAATAAAAATATTTTTTAACCTAAAATTTGTATACCAATTTGACACGGGACAAAGACATAGTGAAAAATATAATTTGTATGAAATTGGAGATTTATGACAAATTGAGGGCGGAATATTTAAATGAATGTGAACAATCAACTACTATACTTTTATTACAGAAATTATAATACAAATGCAAAACATAACAATCTGACTTATAATTAATGGGAGTAACCGGCTTGAAATGGCATGTTTGTGACGTCTGATCTCGATGCTATACTTCTGTACTCGAGACCCAACTAAACTTCAATGTCGGAGGCGTAAAAAGAAGATAGAGTTGATCTCTAAAAAGATACTTAAAATTCCTAACGTATAAAAGAGAGAAAATAATCTCTATCAATAATACTCCAAAAATAACCCCAATTTTTTTTTAAAAAAACATATATCCAAACGGGTTTATCCCATCAGATATTATAACACCCAGTTTTCCAAATGAGGGTAATTTTGAAATTTTGTATTTTAAAATATTTAATTATGGCATTTAATTAATAATATGATTTTTGGTGATTTTAATCATTTTAAAACTATTTTTAAATCATGACTTATGATTTTGAAGTTTGACTAGTGTAACCTTAGAGCCTAGCCAGGTGATTAGGATGTTTGACTAGTACATTTTAGCCTAGAGGATATTTTGGCCATTTTAGGATTTATTGAATTTATTATGATTTATGGGAATTTGTGTGAATTTAATATTAATTAAATATTGCTGTGTTGTGTTAGTCTTGACTAGTTGAGACTTGTAGACTAACCTAGAACTAACCCTAGTTGGTGACCCTAGTCTAACTCTAGTTAACCTACTTTTAGTCATTAGAGAGTAGTCTTAAGGTAAGAAGGATTACTTAAGTGAAATTAGTTCATGACTTATGGCTTAAGTCAATGACTTATGACTTAGCAATTTAAAGCCTAGTATTTAAGCCATAGGCCCATGAATTAAGCCCAAGACCAATCCTAACCCAACCATGGCAGCCACTATTAGATTTTCCTTGCCTATAAGTAGTCTCTTAAGAGTGTTCTTGCCTCTTTTTAGGTTTGCCCTAATTTTTTTGGAGGAGAGGTAATTTCCCATATGCTCAAATTCCTAATTAATTCATTTTAGCTCCTTTTTAGTCCTAGTCTTTTGCAATAGGATCTAATTTATGTTTATATACTGATTTTGGAGGAGCACCTCAGTTTGCATGCCATTTGGAGATTTGGAGTTGCCATTTGGAATCCCCTCTTTGAAGCTTGTTCTTGAGTTTTGATACTCAATAGGTAAACCACCTAAACCCTTGTTTCTTCCTGACTTCTTTGCATAATAGGTTAGGTTTTAGGGTTACCTAACTACCCACAAAATTTGGGCACAATTTGTGTCCATTTCGTGTCCGTATCGGACACGTATCATGATAGGTGCATAGGTGTTTGTAGAAATGCCACATAGGAATTTATTTTCGTATTTTTGAAATGTAATTACATGGATTTGTAGATCTTGATGTGTGTATCAATTTTTGTGAAGGTGTCCTGATGTTTTGTGTCCGTTTGTGTCCTATTTTTGCGCGTGGACACGCAGCACGGGCCCGTAGGCCGTGTCCTGCATCACGGGCTCATTTTCTCTCGACACAGGACACTTCGTGTCCTAATTTTTGGTGTGAGCCTAGGGGCAACGACTGTCACCGTGCTCCCAAAATTTGGGAGCACCTCGTGGAGTGTGCGTGGCGCAATCGCCCCCGCACTGGCCGCGCACTGTCGCGTGCAGGCGGCTGTGCACGCGCACAGGCGCTGCTGGCACGGGGTTCGTGTCGTGTCTGTGTGTCACGTGGACACGATACAGGCTGACACAGACCTAGCCCTACCCTAGGCGAACCTAGGTGCACAAACACGTGTCGTGTCGTGTCGTGTGTCGCGTGTTATACGCGCGTGCACGACAATTACTCGTGCACTGTCAGTGTCTGTGTTTGTGCATTGTTTGGGACACGATTCGTGTCCAATTTCTGGACACTAATACACTCTATAGTACACTCACATATATAACACTAATTACCAACCTTTTTATTGTGATTTTAATGGTTGTTTGTTTGCGAATCATTGATTTCCCATGTGCACTGCTAGAACACTGATACTCTGTGCTGGAAATTGATTTTCTGATTTTTATTTTGTTTTTATTAACTGTTAGATGATGTTAAATGTTAGGATTAATTCACCTACATGTTTAAAGAATAGATTACATGATCCTTGTGGTTTTTTTTAGATGAATTTGGAATCGAAATGGGGTTCTCATATGTTCTGATACCCATGTTCAGTCTTGAGTGATTTCCTGGACTTCAAATCTCTTTTTCTGATTTCTAAATGATGTTAAATTGATATGTTTAATCCATACATGTGTATTAGTTACTGATAAGATGATACATGATTTAGGATTTTCGAATTCACATTGAAATGATAAAACTGATAAACTGTTTGGTACACACAGTAAAAACCTGAATTGGGTTTTGAATATGGAAACCTGAGAACACTTGATTATCATACTGAAATTCTATTTCCAGTTTTGAGCTAATTTTGGTGGTTGATTTCCATGTTTAATTTCATCCATGATTGTTAGTTACTTAAGTTTAGTTTGTATTGTGTTAGAGAAATTGTTAAATAGATTTCGAATTTGTGTCAATGGTTTGGGTTAAAATGAAATGTCAAATTTCTGAGAATTCCTGAGTTCGTTTTCATTCCTGTTTTAAACCATCATCGACTCCAGTTTACAAACCAATTTTGAATGTCCTGAACTGTCCGAGGCAATTTTGATAACTGGAACACTGTACACACAACCTGGGACAGATTTCCAGATTCCTCACATCACTCACTGCTTGTTTTTCCTCTCACACTCTCATACCTTCACTGTCACACAGTGACACACATCACTCACATAGGAATTACACTCACACACCTACACCCAATCTACACACATGGGAATGATAACTGGACACTATTTCCTGTCCCTACACAGCCCATTTCAGTCCCTATATATATGTCCCATGGCTGTCCTTAAACCCCCTTGAAACCAACCCTTAACTTGTCCCTAAACCACACCCATATGACAGCCTTAAACCATTCCATTGATAGCCCTACATTGCTTCCTTGTATCAGTCCCTATAGCCTACAAATCAGCCACTAAACCAGCCTCCTGTTCAACCTATACCTGTCCCAAAACCTGTCCTTATCCCAGCCTTGTGGCTGTCCCCAAAACAGCCACAGACCCAGCACCTTATCAGCCTTACAAGCTACCCAAATCAGCCATTAACCTGTCCATACTAGCCCCTAAACTTACACCCAAACCAGCCTAGTAGCAGCCTTTAACAAGCACATTTCAGCCCCATAAAACCACTCCAAAACAGTCCCTAATGGACAGCCTATAGAAGTCCTAAACCAGTCCATGATTGCCCCTTTGTTCAGCCTTAGTACCACTCCTAATCCAGTCCAATTGGACAGCCATTGGCCTCCCATTCCAATCTACATTTCAGCCCTATGTGTATTTATATAGGTGAATTTATATTGAGTTGTGTGTGTGAGCCATTGAGTTTGTGTGTTAGCTATGTGTGTGTATGAAAGTGCCATATATGTATTTGTGTGAGTGAGCTTATATATGAGTATAGTATGTCTATAAGCAGAGCCTATAAGTGATGTTATCATATAGCCTATGATTATATGAATGTGTATTAAATATATTTAGTTAGATATAATTGATATGTGTGGAATGGTCTATGTATGATATAGCTATGGCTTATAGCCTATATACAGGGCACATAGCCTATGGCTCATTGCTTGTGT
This sequence comes from Iris pallida, assembly GCA_029216955.1. Taxonomy (NCBI): domain Eukaryota; kingdom Viridiplantae; phylum Streptophyta; class Magnoliopsida; order Asparagales; family Iridaceae; genus Iris; species Iris pallida. Next base: position 1,214,605 of record JANAVB010031819.1, on the reverse strand, counting down.
GTGTGGTTTGAATGCCAGTATAGGTGTGCAGTTGGCTTGTACAGCCTTGGGATTGATGTAGAGTGCTAGCCTAGGCTTGGTTAGGCTTAGTGAGACTTATTAGACTTGTTTGGGTTAGGTTGACCTAGTTTGACTAGTGCAGTTGACTAGAGTTGACCAAAGGTTGACTTGGGTCTATTTTGACCTAGACAGCATGCAGATGCATTGTACATTTCATATATCACCCTCTGTATACATCTTGACTTGTGTTGCTCTAAATAGGAGTCAGGTACCTCATCTCGGACAGTACATTTACTTCAGACATTCAGATACCATGCGAGTACATTCTCTGACCGTTTCATACTTGTCTGGATTTACATTCTTGCTCTAGATTACTGTACTTGATGCTGACACGTTGTTATCACGGATTGGTACTATACGGATCTTCTTTTGGGATGTTATCCCCTTGTATTCAATAAATACATATTGTGATGTGCGTTTCACTTACATATTGTATTTATTGAATACCCATATCCTTGTATACTCATTGTGCATATTGTACTCTCATTATCACCTGAGTTCCAGGGATAGACTATTGTACACTATTGTATAACATTGTACAACTATTGTATAACATTGTACATCTATTGTATAATATTGTACACTCATTGTATAACATTGTACACTATTGTACAAGATAACGTAACTGGAGTAGATCCTTGTGTATTGATTGGGAAGGGGGAGTAGAATTGGTTATGTACTCAAATCCTATTGTACAAGATTGTATATTATGTCTATTGTACACCCACGTACAATGGAGTTACCATTGCATTTTCCTAGACCGTTTACATAACCATATTGTACTCTAAATCACAGTAGGCTTACAGTTCTTACTTATCATATATAGATATTTCCTGTTATCAAACCTCTACTGTTTTCATATACATTCTTCTTTCAGCGTTTCATGTACCTTACTCTATTGCATGCTTTATATTTCCTAACATGATATGAACTGCGTGAGATATTTTGTGCTCGCTCCCGTCCTGACTGGACCTGTTGAAAATTTTACAGAGAATGATGAGGAACCCTGCACTCTTACTTGGAGCTTGCCTAGTTGACACTCGCGACCTGGACCCCTGAGGAGGTTCAGGCAGCTGCTCAGGATGATACCTTGTATAGTGTAGATAGCTTAGACTGTTCCTTCTTTTCATGTTTAGCCATTGTCTTTATTTTCATAGTTGTATATTTTAGAGATGAGGAGATTTTGTTATTTCATTCTGCTGTATCTCAGTTGAGGATTTCTTATCTATTTCCATCATGCTACATTCTACCTTAGATTGTGATTGAGTTGTACCTCTGTGTTGGTCTCCTTTTGGAGAGTATATTTCATGTTATGTAGTTATAGTTCATGACCTAGAACAGCGTTCTACCGTCGACACTGCGGCGTAGGCTGGGCGTTGTTACGTTCTCGTACCCTCACAGTGGGTGCGGGTCGTGACAGATATACTTATGCATTACCACACAAAGTTCATCTCCATCTCTAGGCAGAATTAAGTGGGATTAAGTGAGGGGAAGTTAAGTGGTGGGGAGTAGAATCAATACATATAATCTTGTTTGGATTGGAGGGAGAGTTGATGGGGATGTGTTTAATAACTCTTGTTTGGATTCGATTGGAGGTTTTGAGAGTGAGAAGGATCAATAAAAATATAATAGTTATCAAAATATTCTTATTACATGTCATAATATTAAAACATCTTCACAGAGGAGGAAGCTACGAAGCAACATGTTGAAAGCAAGAAAAAATGGAAAGAAAAGGCATGATATTTTATAGGACAAATAAGGAGTATTTATGATGTTTTAAACAAAACCCCCGATCCCCTCGTCAACCCTCCGATTTGGAGGGTTAAGAAAATAAACAAAAGAGGGTTAAACAAACCCTCTATAACCCTCGCTCCTAAACCCCACCATGGTTTTATTTTCCCTCGCTTAACTCTTTTAACCCACAATCCAAGCAGACCCTAACTGTACTAACTTGATATGTCAAAACTATCTATTGTTGATTCTGAATTTAATTAAATCTCGTAACTGCAACTTGATATCATCATGGTGAGCATGAAATTATGGAACAAAATTGAACAAATACCATATTGCATTCATATTTACAAGAAATTAAGATCAGAGGAGAGAGCAAGAACAAGATCAGCAATAGAATAACACTACTTCAAGATCTACTTCTGCTTCGAACGAAACGCTGCATAGAATCGTCTAACAATTGAAGCAAGAATTACTAAGAACAGCGCTAGATCTGAATCTAAAGAAAAATCCTAAGAAAATCAGACAAAAATTATGAAGGAAAGGAGAACTCAAACCAAAAATACCACAATAAATTCTAGAGTAAGAAAATCGGGAAAAATCAGAACAATTCCAGAAACAAAAACTGGTATAAGTTTATGGATCTAAAGAATGCAGTATATTGTCAGTGCCTTTTTTATCAACTACTTCCATTCTTTACGTTAGCTCGAGATCTACTTCTGCTTCATACAAAAAAATGGCGGGAAAAATAAACATGCATAATGCTGTTCTAATACAATCGTACCAAGAATTACTAACAGCAGCACCAGATCTAGATCCAAACAAAAAAAAACTCAAAAAATAGGGGGTAAAATAGAGATTACTCCGAATAGTGAAGGATCCACTGCAACTAGACGAAAATTCCCCCCAAAAAAATGTCAAAAAAAGTAACAAAAAATAAGAGAGAAAATCAGGATCCTTCGCTCTACCGAAAGATCTGCTAAATCTAACCTAAATCTCCAAAAAAATCGAGAAAAAAATCAGAAAAATGTTTTAAAAACAAATATTTGATGGATCTGGAGAATATGGTACATTGCACGAACCTCAATTTAGCTGGAGCCGATCCAGTTCGGGGGGGGTGGGGGTGGGGGTGGGGGGAGGGGTTCCCGCTCGCTACTGGGAGGAAGAAGGGAGTGTCGATGGAGAATATAAAGAGGAGAATAACCCCATTCGATCCGACTAGTAATTATTATTATTATTATAATAAATCTCTATTGACTCTGATCAAACTCTAATATAATAATGAAGCTAAGTAATTAATGGTGGGGGAACCGGAACGAGGGTGTCGGTGTCGGTGTCGGTGTGGGGATGTCTGGTGCCGACATCAGTGGAGAAGCCCCCAACCACAATAGAACGTGGAGAAATACTTATTTCTCAAGGTGCTGCCCTGCCTAACCTCTTGCCGTCTATGACAGGTGGGCCACGTGGGCCTTTATTCTACATGCGCTAACCTTGCCCCACCTGTCAATGCAGTGGACCTCACCAAATCATGGCGAGCAGATCTATTGTCTGTACCAAAATAGTTCATCTTCCTATTAAAAAAATCAGAAAATTTACTGTACCGAATAATAATTTAAATAATATTTGCTTAAACGATAGATGTTTGGAAAATTTGGTCAAACAATACAATCCGACAGACGGATTGTCGGAAAATGAGCATAAGCTCAAATTCCGACAGTCCATGTGGCTGGAATAAGTGGGTTGGGTGGGTTGGGTGGGTTCGGTTAATTGATGTTGTTGGAGTTGGGTTGGGTGGGTTTGGTTTAAATTTTTTTTATGGTTTACTTGAGTTGGAGTTGGAGTTGGGTTGGGTTGGGTGGGTTAATTCCAATCAATTTACGGTTTTTTTACTTGTCCCCTTAGTATGATGGTGAATTTTACTTGTCCCCTTAGTATCATGGTGAATATTTTTGTTGGTTTTTTACGGTTTGGTTTTTTTTGTTGGGTTGAGTGTTGGGTTATCTTTTGTTGGATTTCTAACGTTACAATTCTCAATGTTACAATTGTAACGTTCTAATTCCAACGGCTATATTAAACCACAACCATCTATAAGTATCAAACCACTTCACAACATCTCTCTCATTAACTTCACAAGATCTCTCTCATTCACTTCACAACATCTCTCATTCAGTAAGAAGTTTGTCAAGTCTATTTCGTTGAAAGCTGAAGCTCCTCTCTTCCTACAGAAAGTTCATCTTGTTGTCAACATGGATGAAAATCTAACAATACTATGCTCGCTTGGAGGTGTACTAAATGGGTTAGCGTATCAAGGGGGTTTAACCCAAGTTCTTTAGTTGATCGAAATATTTCGTTTCTTAGTTTACATAATCTAATTATTGATCAATATTCTATCGACTACGAATTTATATTAGTACATATTTGCGTATCTAATTGTATAAATGTAGATAGTGAAGAAGCATGAAAATTTGTTCTTCAAGTGAATGCACAATCACCGTATATTAATATCTATGTCACTCCGTCCCCATCTAAAAATGTAAGTAATATACCTGCTTGTAATGTAACTTTTAACGTTGGTCCTAGTTTTTCTCATCAAGTTATTCCATTTACTGAAGAAGAACATATAGTAGATGATGTTAATAATGATGATGAAAATAGTGATGATCTAATTGAAAATTTAGATGATGAATTTGATGATTCTGTTGATAGCCTTAGCACTCATTATTTATTGGAAAACAATTTGAGAATTAATCTAAATTTAGAAGTTTTATTAGTGATATAGCAATTAGATGTAATTTTACTTGTTCAGCTACTTTAAATAATGCTACTGGGATTATATATAAATGTAATAGTTCAAATTGTCATTGGAGGGTATACGCTAAAGCCATAGGTGGAGGCGAAAGATTTTCTATTGCAACGCTAGAAAATATTCATTCTTGTTTAGGTGGACTTACAACTGGTTCTCATCCATTAGCTACCACTGTATGGGTTAAAAATCAGATTATTGAAAAAATTCGATATAATCAGTCGTATAGTCCATCTCATGTTGTAAAAGATATATTTAGGGAACATCGAATACATATTAAATACTGTAAGGCTTGGAAAGCTAGAGAACTTGTTCTATCCGAAATAAATGGTAGTTATATTGATGCATATAGTAGTCTCGAAGAGTATGGTCTTAGAATTATTGAAACAAATCCAGGTATCCAATGTTTTATGAAGATTACAGAAAATAATAGTTTTGAAAGAATTTTTATTTGTTTCAAGGCATGCATTGATGGATTTCTAAGGGAATGTTTACCTGTGATTAATATTGATGCTACTTTTATTTCCTCTAAATATAGAGGTATTTTATTTATTGCTTGTGCTCATGATCCTAACTATCAACTATATCCAATTGCATATACTGTTGGGGAGAGTGAAACCACTGATTCTTGGACTTGGTTTTTAAACGGTTTAAGAATATCTTTTGAAATATTTTTTGATGCCTGGAATACAATTTTTTTTATATCGGATAAACAGAAAGGATTGATAAATGCCATGCGTGCTATTTTTTCGGAATCGCCTCATTTTTTTGTATTCAACATTTTAAGGCAAATTTGAAATCGGTATGTAGATCAAAGCATTTTCAACGTAGCTTGGACTATCTTGCAAGTTGTTATAATGAAACAGATGCAAATAATTGCTTGGAGATGATTAAAGCTGAAAATGTTGATGTTTACAATTGGCTCGTTGGAGTAAATGATGAAAATCGTGTTTTCTCACACTGGATTACAGCGTATTCTCTTTGTCCAAGACTAGATATTTGTCACTTTCGTTTTCTGTTATACGTATTTCCAGTATACGTGTACGGAATTCTGACCCGTACCATGATTTGTCATTTGCTAGCTAAACCTGGTTTAATCTTGTTTAGATTCATCATGGCATGTATTGGCTTGGTTGGTTTATTTTGATTTAACTTGGTTAGACCCTCCTTGGTTCATCATGATAAACCATCCTTTATAACTCACCAACCCTTTCTCTCTCTTCATTATTTCTTCTTCTTCTTCATTTACTCCTCTCCACCTACACCCAAGAGCCCTAGGCAAGTGCAACTTGCTTCATGATGGATCTCAAGTTTTATTGTTCCATTCTCTTCTTTACACGATTATAAGCCTTTTAGAACTTGGAGTTTTTGATTTTTATGGATAGATTCTTCTAGATCTACATTGTAACTTTGGGATTTCATGAGTTCATGGAGTTTTCTTGATTTTTGACCTACTAAAACTTGTTATTTTTGAAAACTAATAGTTCCATGAGCAAGAGCACGGAATTTCGTATGAATTTGGTTTTTGATTCACCTCATTTCGAGTTAAAATAAAGTTTTTATGGCCAAAACAAGTTTTCTAAATTTTTCATGTCGGCTGAAGAATGTAGTGCTGGCTGAATGTAAATTTTATGCAGGGAACCCTGTTTTTGCGTATTTTACGCAGGATTGTATCCTGAATGTAAATTTTACGCAGGGAACCATGTTTTTCGTATTTTACGCAGGATTGTATCCTGAATGTAAATTTTACGCAGGGAACCATGTTTTTGCGTATTTTACGCAGGATTATATCCTGAATGTAAATTTTACGCAGGGAACTATGTTTTTGCGTATTTTACGCAGGATTGTATCCTGAATGTAAATTTTACGCAGGGAACCCTGTTCATGCGTATTTTACGCAGGATTGTATCCTGAATGTAATTTTTACGCTGGAACCCTTCTCTTTTTGCGTATTTTACGCAGAATTGAATTTTTGGCGTAAAAAGTGCACAGAATGACTGTTTTTGCCAAGTTTAACTATTTTCTAGCCATAATTTTGAAAAACTTAAAACATAAAAGTTTTATATCTTTGTCTTGCCTTTCCAAATATCTTTGGAGCACCTCCTTTAGAGTTCGTATGTGGATGTTATGCCTATTTTTCTGAGATGTGTTGAACCTTGGATTTTGGGGAATACCATTGGATCTTGTGTTTTCATGCGTTGAGCTATGACCTTATATGAACTAGACCTTGTGATAAATGACTCTCCAACTATGTGCATAACATAGGCTTCTTGTTACCAATGATAATGATTCATAAGGAAGTTATGTTCAGTTTTACGCCAACGATGTTATGTTCTAATTTTACGCCTGAACATTTTCGCGTACTTTCTTGAATATTGAGAACTGATGTGTTATGACAACTCCCATGCATGTTTCTCCTAGTTCTTGTATATATGCTTGTGATCTCACATGTGTCATGTACTTGGCCTAACTTGTGACGACCCCACTTGATAACTTGTTAATATGGAGCATGATGGCCTTGAGCATGGTATGACTTGATAACATGAACATGAGGTGATCATCCTCGATAGTGGACCGTCGGGGTGCACTCTTGATAAGTAACAAGTAAACATGGCATGTACCAGCTTAATAGTGGCCCGGGGTGGCGCACTCTTGACAAGTAATCTTGACAAGTAATATGTAACTCTCGTCTTGACACCGTGGGTGATTTCTCTTGATTGTCTCTATACAAGTTATATGTCCCGTCTTGCATCATGTCTAGGACATGAATCCTTGATTTCCCACGGTCAGGGATCATACTGAATCGGACTAGGATAATGACTAGATTGATCAAGTAGTTCATATAGAGAGATGTTTCTAGTTACAGGCGATCCCGTTATCCCGGCCATACCTGAGGGACTTGTAGCCTGCCGTCGAGTAGGGCCCATTTCCAGCCCACTGTCATGTGGAGAACTCCATGAAACAAGTTCTAAGCACACTGTTAGGTGTTGCACTCCAAGTTACCTAATAATTATTGATAACTCTTAAATAAATCTCGCCTGGATAACCTGGATAGCTGCAGGGCTTGTGACTGCTGGAACATCTCATTGCATCTTGCTAGTAACTAGGTTTGTGATAACCCTAGTTAGTTAAAGTATCAAGCCGTACTCTTTGCTTGGCCGTGAGTGTTGGATGGAGTCCAATCCTGTCTAGTCTTGCCCAGCCCCAGTACATGCTATCTCAGGACATGCTTGCTTATGTTTTACTCTTGTCGATAATTGGTTGGAGACTAAGCTTTGTTCAGGTGAAGGGTTACAACCGGGTCCTTGTTTGGTTTACGGTTGTAACTTGGCTACCGGAATAGTCCCTTAGTTGTCCTATCGCTTATCACCTTTTTCTCTTTAACTCGTGTCTTAATTATTGTTCTCATGTGCTAATATGCTGGTTTTAGTTCTTAAGTGAAGCCTCCCTTGTGGCACTTGCTCTTTCTGGGGTATGACCCAGCTGGTTTTGTATGGCCAGATTTCGGAGTAGCTCCCGAGGATCTCCCCGCCTTCCAGCCAGATGGTGAACACTAGAAGAAACCATGATAACGAGTGGGTTTATTTTGCTCTCCCGCTCAAATTGTAAAATTATTCTTTTGTGGCGTTTAGCCGCCGAGCAAGTGTTAGCTCGTGTTGAAACCTATACTTTTGTCTGCCTACGGGCTGTAACATGATTGACAAATCCTAGGGTTGATCATGTATGACTGAAACTCTTGCTAGTCCTCACATTTTGTAAGACTAGCTTCATGATCATCTGTATATGTAATGTTCGGGACGCCTTACCTTTCATGCCTAATGATCTGATATCTTGTAACATGTATTACTTGCTTGAGATTGAGACAGTAGGTTTGTTCTTGACTATAAGAGACCGATGGCTTGTAGATAAACCCTTATGCATCTAGACAACCGTGACCGTATGTCGAGGTGGATTACACTTCTATACGCAGCTGGCTGTGTCTGTCCTCCGCTCTCCAGTATTTTGGCTTGTGGGGCGTGACAATATTAACACGTCAAATCTTGCTGAATCTTTCAATAACTGGATTAAAATTATTCGTGATAAACCAATAACGACACTACTTGATGGTATTCGAGCCAAGATTATAACACTTCAGGACAAAAACAGACAACAAGCTAAAAATCTTGAAACAAATTTTTGTCCGAAGATGTTAAAAATGATGGCTCGTATCACAAAAGAAAACCATCAGCTGGAAATGTTACGTATAGTGGGTCATTTGTTTGAGATATTAGATCGTCAAACAAATAGAACATATGTTATTCGTTTAAATGAAAACTATTGTTCATGTTTAAAGTGGTATCATACTTTTCTTTCATGTGTACATGCATGTTATGCTTGTAATTGTTGCAATATTAGGATTGAGCATTATTATCTAGTTATATTTTCAAAGGAAGCATTAAAAAGTGTCTACGAGCCGCACTTGGAGCCAATTCCAGTCCCTTACAACATTCAAAGTGCATTGGTTATGTCACGACCCGCACCCTAGAGTAAGGGCACGAGACGTGGGTACATCCAGCCTACGCCGCAGTGTCGACGGTAGAACGCTGTCCTAGGTCAAACATCTAACAATATAAAGGTACCTGTACAGTATATACACTCCGAATGGAGGTGACATAACAAATACAGTCTCAATCACATCTAAGGTAGAGCATGATAACAGATAGATAGATAGATAAGAACAGAATGAATCTACAGAGAAAACAATCCAGATAAAGTCTAAGTGTCTAAGATAAATACATATCCAGAAACATCAGATAAAACAACTCCCAGTATATACAATAATGTATCAATGAGAAGACAAGGTAAGAGTCTAAGCTAGCAGTCTAAACCACTGGTGGTAGATCCTCTACTACAAGTGGGTCCAAGTCACAAGTGTTGTCTAAAGCTGCACCATAATGGGTAGACACCAGAGCCTCATCATTCACTGTAAAATTTTCAACAGGTCCAGTCAGGACAGGAGCAAGTACAGTACATCTCAATAAATCATAACATATTAGGAAATATAAACATGCTAGAGAGTAAGATACATAAAACTGGAAGAACAACACGATGTAAAAGAGAGAGACTGTAAGTAAATAGCTACAGTATATAGAGAACTAACAGTGACTAGTGATTCAGAGCACAAGATGGTTATGTAAACGGCACGATGTTGTACACGAGTAATCTAAAGAGGTTGTACACGAATAATCTACTGGATTGAATACATAACCACTTCTACTCCCCCGCCCCAATTAATATACAAGGATCTAGCCAAGTTATGTTATTATACACGAAGTATAGTTGTACACGAAGATCATGTAAACACATGAATATACACGATTTCACACGATTTGCACACGAATGTCACAAATACAAGGAGTACACGATGCTCACGATAAAGTACACAAACATAAAATACCCGATGTATCCGCTAAGGGGATAACATCGCACGACAAGATCCATATAGTACTAATCCGTATTTCTAACGTGTCAGCATCATGTAAAGTAATCTAAAGCAGAAAATATAATCCTAAACAAGATATGAAATGATCAGATAATGTACTCGCCTGTATCCTGAGTATCTGAAGAGTATCTACTATCCGAGGAGTGGTGTCTGTCTCCTATAGAACAGTACAAGTCACTATAAGTCTAAAATAATATATCAGACTGCTACAATGCATCTACATGAAGTTTGGGGTCCAATTGGACTAAAGTCAACTCTAGTCAACTAGACTAGTCAAACTAGGTCAACTAGGTCAAGCCTAAGCCAAACAAGTCTCACTAAGCCTAACCAGCCTATTCTAGCAAGTACACACCATTTCTAGGCTATACAAGTCAACTACACACTTAACTGGCATTCAAGCCATACCCATAGGCAATGAGCCATAGGCTATAGGCCCATAGGCTATATTACCTATAGTCCAAACCACATATTCACATATACATATATATTAATATATCTAAATTAATATAATAGCCACATTATAAATATATAGGCTACATAATAATATATGCATTACATATATATATATATATATATATATATATATATATATATATATATATATATATATATATATATATATATATATATAGAGGGATAGGTAGAGGAAAACATGTGAGGGTGTTTGTGTACATGTGAGATAGCATGTGGCATGGTGTGGGTGTTAGGTGCACTGCAACTGAAAAACAGTGTGAGAGTTATAGGACTAGCAATGTGTACCATGTGTGTTCCTGTGAACAGTAGAGTGAGGGTGTGAGGTGCACTGCTGTCACGACCCGATCCCAAATAATTGGGTCGAACCGGATCATGCCCAGCCTGCACCGTTGTGAGACGACGGCAGTAAGCTGTTCTATAATGCAGGTATTCTCAACAACATCTATACATTTGTCACAACTCAATATACGAAAATTTTAAAACTTTATTCAACATTTGAATAGTACAACTGGAATTAAAAGAACTGAAATAAAATACTGAATTCAAATTAACAAAGTTCAAAAAAAAATAATGAAACTGGAAACTGGAAATAACTAGCTAAACGTTCGGCTCGTCGGCCTCAGGTCCTGCGTCCTCCAAGGAGGACTCTGGCAATACCACAGGGTACAGAACCGGGTCATAATAGCTATTGTACAATAGCTCAGCATCCTCAATGTCACCTAAAAATGTTGTTTCCAGTTAGGAGGGAGCAAGTACGAATATGTATCTCATATTTTAAGTAATAATGGAAAAGTGCAGGCTAAACAGTTGAAACAATATTTTCCAGTAATTTTACGATTAAAAATAATGTGATTTGAATGTGTAATCGTCTATGACGGCTTGGGTTATACAATAGCGTCCTAGCGACGCGATACGGCTTATCTCCGTGTGTAAGAGGGGTAAGCTCGCACAATCTTGCAATATGAGGGGTATTGGCCATAAATGTTACACTATTCCCCTAATTCCCACAATCAATCAATCAATATCTGGACCCTAGGAGAGGGTCCCGTGTAACAATATGGTTTGAACATGCAGCTAGACAATTACTAAGTAAAATACAAGGAAAATATAACCGTAACTTGCCTTTGTTTATGACTGGAGTAGGATGACGGTTCCGGGAAAGAAGTTAGTACCGTCCTTGGAAATCCTACAGTTGGAGAACTTGACTTAGAACCAAAATTGTAGCCATTCTAAGTGTGCTAGTTACAATCTCTAGTAGTAGTGTCCTAGTCGAATTTTAAGTTCTTTTATTTAACCTACTGTAACGCTTTACGTCGCAAGCTACGTGCGTTGTCAATTAGTTTGTTAAACCGATTAATTGGGAAAAATAGCAATTACAGTTTAACTTAGAAAAACTTTGTATTTTTGTAATATATATATAAACTAGTTTTCTTCTAGTGATAAAACATGAACTTGTTATCTTGCTAATATTTTATTCATTTAATTAACTTAGGAAAATCTTTATTAATTTTATACAAAATAATTAATATCCTAATTATAATTTACGCGTCCAAATATGGAACCCAACCCAGAAAAGAAATGAAAAACCTAGACTACACAATACAGGGGCACAACTAACAAAATAGAAATCTGGGCTTATGTCCATACAAACTTTACATAAATAAAATTAGAGGAAAATTAGTTAGCTCTGAAAGATGTCCCGTATTTTAAATACTGAAAACAAAACTAATAAATAAATTAAATTAAATCTTAGGAGTCTCAGACTTGGTCCAATCGTCACTATTTTTAGCTAATGCCTCAACGTCCGGGTAAAACCGGTTTCGTTTGCATTTCGCTAGGGCCCACGGACCGGTACGGTCGTCGCTCAAAAATCTAATTAATAAATATTCCCGAAAATTCATTTATAAAATTTTATAAAAATTTAGGCAGCATTCCCTATACATTTGGGACAACCCAATACTGGGAAAATACGCCAAAACACCCAAAATATTTATCCCAAACCAGGGAAACCACAGAAATTAATTCCACCAAAAACTCATAACCAATTCCCAACATAGGCCAAGCCAACAAAACCACAGAACATTCCGAAACGAAGTTCGAAAAATTTCCGAAAAGTCACAGAACCAGTATAGATTCGAAAATATCCGAATTTAACTCGGAAAATTCCAAGAAAGTCAACAGAAGCCAAATAAGAAAATCTACAGAACTTTTTCGAAGGAAAGTTCGGAAATTCCGAAGGATCGGAATCACTACCGTAATCCTCAAAACCGATTCCAGTTGCGGGATCGGGGACCGAAATCACCATCGACTACGAAAACGGAAACGGGAACGGGAACGCGAAATTATACCTTGGGTTGCTCGGCTAGAACTCTCAGATGTTAAAATTGGAATAAAACCAAGTTTTCGCGGAATCAGGAAAATCCAGAGCTCGCGGACAGTAAAGGAAAATCGCGGAACGGGAGATCGGGGTCGGGATCCGACGCGGGGGCACGCTGGACAGAGGAGGGGGCTGCCGGAGCGCTCGGGGAGCGGCGCTGGGCGAAGCGGGGTCGCCGATGGTGGCGGGCTGCTGGCCGGAAAAGGGCCTGGCCGTGCCGCTGGAGCGGGGAGGAGCGGGGGAGCGGGCAGAGGGGGCGCGGGCGAGGGGGAGCGTGGGCGCGGGGCTGGAGTTGGGCGGCCGGGGAGCGGCGCCGGAGGTGGATGCGTGGCCATCAGGGGGAGGCCGGGGGAGCGGCGCCAGAGGTGGGCGGCCCAGGGACGCGCGGGGAGATACGGACGGGGGTGCTGGAGTCGAGGGCGGCGCCGGAGGTGGACGGCCCAGGGGTGCGGGTTGCTTTGGGGAAGAATTTGGGAGGGAGAGAGAGTTGGAATGGGAGTGGGGAGAATAGAGTAGTGAGGGGTTTTAAAGGGAAGTGGTGGGGATGTGTTTGTGGTGGATAGGGAGTGAATTATGGAGAAGGTGGCTGAGAAATAGTAGGGAGAAGAGCCATTCGTGGGGATGGAGTCTCCAGGAGGGAGGAAAAAGGCCGGGTCGGGTCGGGTGCGGGTTGGGTTCGGGTAGTTCTAGGACTAAGCCCACCACAAAAATTATTATGTATATTTAACCAAAAACATTAATTTAAAATCCTAATTGGGTTCGGGAAACGGGATTCGAAAAAATCGGGTTTGGGTCGGGGTCGGATCCCGGCACGGGATCGGGACAGACAGCAATCAAAGATCCCATAATTAATTTAAAAATAATATTTTCCTGACCCGACTATTATAATAACAATAATAATTATAATGATAATAATAATAACCTAATCTAAACTAATAATCCTAAATATCCAATGATTAATCTAAATCTAGAAAGCGGGTTTCACAACCTTCCCTCCTTAGAAAATTTTGTCCTCGAAATTTCAAAGATAAGGGCCAGGGTACAATCAAAATTACTAACCTAGATCAAAAAATAGAATTTAAAATTATCAGGCACGATCGGATTCTAGGCATGATCTCTAGGTACAATGATAAAATATAGGCACGATCCGAATTATCTAGATATGATCTGAGATAGAGTTGAAATATTGTTGTGATCAAAATCATTTTAGCACGAGTAAAATTAATCAAATGATCATAAAATAGTAACAATCAAATGAGGTCTCGTGAAACAGAAAAGACAAGAAATAAACGAACGTCAATCGTTTATTGAAAAGACAGAAAATAATAGAATCTTCTGAGATGAGGGACTAAAAGAAAATTCTAAATCAATTTGGAATGGGATATAAGGGTTCGTGACTAAGGAGAACTCAATAAGTTGTATGATGGGAGGATAGCGAGGATGATTAGAACAACATATCTATGATAGGAATGTAATCGAGTAAGATATTTCCACTGAGGGTCGAGTGATGATCAAAGGGGATAGAAATAATATCGTTCCACTATTTCAACGATCCGAAGATATGATATGCAGGAAAAAGGCTTACAAGATAACTATCTTAAACCAATTTCTAACTAGCTGAACCTTCGATATCTACATAAAACTAAGATATCTGCCAAGGTATTGAAACTAAATATATTTTGAAACATAAATCATCTAAATCAATTTTCATCCATCGTTGTATTTAACTCGTATACCAAATGTATTTCAGATTTCAAGTATTTCTCTCGATCAAGTTATTTTACAGACGTTAATTTCCAATTGTCTGCCATTCTTCCAAAACTGACTACGTCAAAGTTTATAATATTTACTCGTCATAGTAAATCCTTAGAAGTTCTTTAAGTTGATCCATGACCTCTATTCGAGAATTCTCAATTCTTGAAACCAATTGACAAAATTATAATCCCTAATCAAATTCTAATCCTTAACCATGCATCTAACGATCGTTCTTATCCAACGCATTAGCAAAATATCCCAGAATCCCAATCATTCTTACCATAACTAATATGAGTCTCCAAAGTTTGGTAGAAATTACAAATCCATTGGCTAATTACCAAAGTTGCATGCCAATGGTCTTATCTCAATTCCTAGCTGCTTATTCTTTCTCTAGAACCTATCATTCCATTGCTCGTATTATTCCTTCCATGGCTATATCCGTCCCTTCTAGGTATAGTAGTCATCTAACCATAAAAGTTGATCCTCGTCAAGTGTTTCTTTACTTGATCATTATATTCACATGTTTATATATCATCCAAATTCACTTCCTTCATAGGAGAATCTTACCAAATCTTAGACTTGCCTCGCTAACTCTACCTATGTCTTTCTCTATCTCCCATACTCTTCTTTAAATATAGAATTCAAAGTCGTCAAATACCTTCATTTGTTTGAATGAGGTTTAGGCACTGATGAGCACTACCAATAGTTATAACCCGAATAAGTCACAAGTTAAGACATACCACTCTCTCAAGACTAGCTTACTCAAGGTATTCTTCTATCTTTCCGACCCTTTAGCTAACTAATATTGATCCCAAAGATGTCCTTACTAGAAATGCGATAGGTAACAATCTATGTTTCTCCCGCATATAGCTATACACTATATACATATAGTCATCTACAAGATGTATATTAATTAACTATTTAATATCTAAAGCTAACCACAACTATCCACAGCTTCCAGAATATGTAACTAAAAATAATAATAATAAATAAATCAATAAATCAATATAAATATATATATATATACAACGTACTAAGTTTGAAACAGAAAAGAGATTGAGTCAAAAGAGATTGATATGGTCCTAAATAGTTCTAGAAAAAATCAAGTACAATTTTTTTTTTATAGAAAATAGATCCTTTCTGGCTGTGATAAGAGATTACTGGAAATAGAAAGCCACTAAAAAAATATAAATCCTTTATTCAGACAACAGTGAGAATAATTTGATGGTGCAGAAAAGACGACCATATTATGGATATAGTTTCAATAATATTTGAAAACCCAAATATATCCGAAGTCACTTTGCCTCAAATTTATGCCTCGCCAGAGTGCACCTGACTGCAGTGAAATTTGGCTCCATAACTTAGATAGAAATATGTTTTCGAGTATTCTATCAACTTTATCCATTTCTTGGCTGAACAACATAGGAGACAAATTTGATGCATTTAGGACGTAGCCTCAATAATATCCAAAAACCTATCAACACCTGAATCACTTCAACTTATAGTCTATGCCCCGCCAGTGCGCAACTAGCTGCAGTAAACTCGCAGTTTCCATAATTCAGACAAATGACTACAACGCAAATGTGCGAAGCCATATTAGGTCACTGAATATTTTTTTAACTTTGTCCATAAGAATTTCAAAGAAGTTTTCTAAAAATTCAAACGAGTTCTAAAGTTCTAGTCATAATAAAAAAGATGTTGATGTATGTTCTTCTGGAATCAAAAAAATTTATCAGGATATATATGTGTTCCAGTATCCCTTGAGATTTGAGAGATTGGTTTGAAGTCATGAAATTGGTCTGACTGGATTATGGCTAATTGAGTTGGACACAAAATAAGATATAAGCACCAGAGCTTCGAGTTGAGTTGAAGAAGCCAATGAGAATATTTCCGACAAATCACTTAAAGGATACTGACATTTACCAAAATTATTTTGAAGAAATAATTTCTTATCCAAGGAAAGTTTGAGAATGTGCTGGGTGTAACACCCCTGAATTTTTGAATTTATTTTTTTATTTAAATTGCCTTAAATATGATTTTATGGATTTAATGAGTATTTTTTAAAATTAAATTATTATTAAATATGACCTTAACCATTGTTGAGTTTTGGAGCACAAGACGTCTAGAAATTATGGCACAGATGATGTAGCGGTGAGCCTTGACTAGTGTATTAGCCATGCTAAGGGAGGTCTAGCCATAGTGATGCCCGAACTAGGAAAACCAGGCCAAGTTGTGAAAAGACTCATTTAAATCATTTGATTGGTTATTATTTAATATATTAATTTTTTTTGATGACTCGGTTGTACCCAATCAGTCCGATCCGGACTCAAACCAATTTCAAGCCCATGTAGGCACGCAGTGGACCAAAGACGACCATGTAGGCATATTTTATGTGTGTGCATATAATTCTTAAATTATTTTTAGAATTTGATATTGTATTTCTAATTATTTATTATACTATACAGTATTGGTATAAATATATTATTAGATAGGTGTGTGACCATATTTGTTCAATTTTCTGGACCCGAATAAGGTGTGTAGTATAAGTTCACTAATTATAACCACTTGGAGATTTTTATTATTTTATTATTATTAAAGTGATTTTTGTGATTAAATAATAATCATTATTATTATTAGATATTATATTGATTTTATAGCCAATTGAGTTGTTATACATATGTATAGATATTTAAATAAATTAAATATATGGATAGGTAATATTTGGATTTTTTTGAGATTTTATTGGGTGTATTTAGATATGTACATATCAATATATATGTATATTAGGTATAATAGAAAGAAAAGAAAAAAAATAATAATTAGTGAACAGTGCAATGCACTGTTCACGCATCCTCCACCCCGAGCCCTGTTCAAAACCGAAGTTAGCATTTAATTTTTTTTGTTATTTTCTTTGATCCACATCGATCAAATCTTGGTCGATTTAATCCGAAATTTTTCCTACCCATCATAATCCTATTCTCCAATAGATAAGCCAAAACACAATTGATTTGAATTTAGATTGGATTCAAAAGAAATCCATATATATATATATATTTATTTAATATATATATATATATATATATATATATATATATATATATATATATATATATATATATATATATATAAAATAAATAAATATATATATATATATATATATATATATATATCAGCCTACCGCTATATAACTGAGAGTCGATTTCGAGAATTCCCAAAACACAACCTTTGTGACATCCACCCGACCTTGGACGACTCCGCCCCACCTTCCCGCGCGTGCGCCACCACCTGCAACCGCCGGACGAACGCCGGAGATGGCCAACCCGCGCGCAAAAGCAGGGGACAGTCGGCAGCAACATAGGAAACAGGTACCCGTATTCGCACCCTATTTTCTTCCTCGATACTCGACCAATTCTCGAACTAGAAAATCCTACATGAAGCCGATATAACCCTCTAGGCATCCCAGTAAATAGTTTCAAGGATCATAGAATAACCTGTGCGTGATATCGACTCAAAGTCAACAATAAACTGTTCGAAAACAGTTTCAACTCAGTCCCAAGTAGCCCACTTTGGAGATCGATTCCTATCAACCCGATAGGGATTTCAAAAAAAACTATTTGAAGACACTTAAAGACAAAATGTAGGGCTTCCTAACCTATTTTGTAGTTTTGATTTTCATTAATTATGTGCAGAGAAAATAGTTTACGAAATCGAGAATTTATCATTAAAAACAGTTTTCAAAAACTTTAAAATTCTCCCGAGCCAACGTGCGTCCCGCCAATCCGAGCGACGTGGTCGCGAACCGAAAGCATCAAAAGCTGCATAACGGCTTCGTGGTCGTGTGGGCTTTGACGGAATTCAAATTGGTCGCATGTACGCGACGAATTTGATGCGTATCCGTCAAAAATCACCGTATCGGCCTTTTTCAAAATTTTCCAATTACTTTGTGCACGTTCATCAGATCGAGATGAAACTTGCGCCAACAGGACCATATCATTTTTCTGGTCCTATATGCCAAGTTTGGTCAAATTCTGAGACAGCTGATTGGATCGCCGTTTTGCGGGCCCTACGGTCCGATTCAACGGGCGATTTTGTGCACGGCTCATCGGAATCCAAAATTGGACATACCGTTGGGTTCGTATCATCAAAATAAATCCGTAGACATGTAGTTTGACAATTTTAGAGACCATTGACTTTGGCACGCTTTTCGGTGTAAAGCGGGTCCAACGGCGGACACCGTTTTGACCTGAAATTACCGTTTTGTCCCTGTGTCCAGAATTGGACTTATGGATAGCCTATCCTGGCTATTTTGCTTATTTTGGGACTGTTGGAAATGTCTGTTTCAGCATCCGAGGACTGTTGCAGGAGTTCAGCTTTCGCGGACATTTGATCTGACAGGTTATTTAAACGTGGTTGAGTCTACACCAGGCAAGTACACCTTGCCAAACTCTACAGTAATTACATGCTTTCCTATATTTTTAGTATTTCTTTCTTTGTTACATATCTCTCTTGTTTTCTCTCATGATTCTTTCTAGTTACACGTGCACGTAGCTTTTGATTTTTTCTATACTACTTATTCTATCTTTCTTATCATGTTCATGTCTAGTGATAGTGTTGTTTTGTCCATGCCATGATCTTCTGACCTATTTGACTTGAACTTGACCTTAGTCTCTTTACCGGTACTTGATTGACTTGACTTGACCCGATCATGATCGTTTGATTTGACCCTGATATGTTATTAGACGTGACTATACCTGACCACCTCGTTCGTGAGCTCCCATCGAGTGCGAATGAGCCTTACTATAGTTAGAGATTCCCCATCGGCTACTGACTATAGGACTGTGAGCTCCCATCGGGCTGCGGTTACCCCGACTTACTATTAGTCACGCTTGATAGCACTATCTTTGACGGTATGCCATTTATGCTTATTCTTTAGTCTCACATTGTTCTTTGTACCATTTCCTATTTTCTCGCATGTTATTTACTGTACAGTAGGCATGTATATTATGTGTCTTGCTAGTCCTCTGAGGACCTGGTGACCTATCCAGGCTTAGTTAGAGACGAGGACTACCCGAAGGTTTATGGTTCTAGAGTGGAGACTGGTGACGCACCTTCGCAGGAGGCCGAGATAGTGGCTGAAGACTTCTCTTGAGACATGTCTCTTCATTCATAGACTTGCTATTTTATTTTCTTTCTTTTCAGTGGACATGTAGTGGATTATTTATTTCTTTTACTGTAGTTTCGGGATATTTTACCCGCACAGTTACTTTCATATTTCATGTTGGACAGATTTCTTTATTAGTGTCATTTTATTAGACTTGATATATTGTGTCATATTTTTTATGGATGAGATTAGCTGTGTACCTGTGACTTGAATTATACTCTGGGTTGATTATCATAATTTACAGCTTAAGCATTTCGCTAATGGGCTTATTATGAGGTTTGGCCTATTGGTGAAGTGTTGCTGGCATGTACCGTATCCTAGTCCTATACGTATTTTGGGACTGGGACGTTACATGTTTTTATGGTGGCCCATACAGGTCTACGTTAATCACTTCGGTTACGTTACTGTACCGACGTGAGCCTGCGAATAGGATAGGAAGACCCTTAGGATCTCATCCACATATTTATATTGTTTCACGTCCTTGAACTCTATATTTCGACTTCGAAATTATTTCCTTGACATGCATCCTGCTTGATATCAATTTTCCTTTAGCTTATAAGTTTAATTTGAGTGCAGTGAAATGGACCCGCAAGCCAGTGACGAGAACCCCGCTGTCACCCCGCAGGGCGCTGTAGTGACTCATGTCGACACGACCCCGCCACCGGTTGGAGGTTCTTCTACCCAACCTGGCGATCCAGCAGCTTCACACCCACCGAGGGTCAGGAGAGACGACATCCCATCCATGCCAGCACTGCCACCGATGCCACCGACGATGTTTCCCCAGCTTGGACAGACGATGGATCCCCAGCAGCTTTTCCAGACCATCTACGTGATGATGCAAGCGCAACAATAAGTTCAGATGGAGGCCCAGCAGAGACAGACGGAGCACATCGAGGATCGTATCGCGTCAGCACTCGAGAGAGCCACTCCTCCAGTTCCCCAGACGATGACGGAAACCATCGCAAACTTTCGCCGGTTGAAGCCAGACAAGTTCTCGGGCAAGGAGGAGCCCATCGAAGTTCATGAATGGCTCACCAACATTGAGCAGCAATTGGAGGCAGCCAAGCTACCAAGAGATCGATGGATGATTGCCGTCAGGATGCAGCTGACCGGCAATGCGCACCATTGGTGGCTTACGGAGGAGAAAAGACTTGGGCAGGATAAGGTCACTTGGGAGGAGTTCTCCAAACTCTTCCAA
This sequence comes from Iris pallida, assembly GCA_029216955.1. Classification (NCBI taxonomy): domain Eukaryota; kingdom Viridiplantae; phylum Streptophyta; class Magnoliopsida; order Asparagales; family Iridaceae; genus Iris; species Iris pallida. The sequence goes on along the minus strand of JANAVB010031819.1, from coordinate 1,193,564 downwards.
GAGATGTTTATCCCTGCCACTTTCAAAGCAGAGCTTCGAAGACAATTCTTGCACCTCGAGCAAGGCAGCAGGATCGTGGAAGAATACAACGCCGAGTTTCTACGACTGAGCCGCTTTGCACCTACTTTGATCCAGACTGAAGAAGAGAAGGCCGAAAAATTCTACGAAGGACTGAGCTACAGACTACAGGAGCTTATTGGGGCTGTAGCACCTACCACTTACTCCGAAGTTCTTACTGCAGCACGACGCTTAGAGCGAGTCCATCGAAAGGGAACCAGCGAGAAAGCGACCACAGCCAGCGACACAGTCAGCAAAAGCATCATCAGGAGGACCTGAAAGACGCGTCGTCGTACACCAGCAACAGAGAGTCGCCCCATACCAAAACCAAGATAACCCGACGTGCCAGTACTGCAATAGAAGAGGTCATACTCAACAAACATGTCGCAGAAGATTAGGCCAATGTCCAAGATGTGGTTCAACTCAACATCAACTTTGAGATTGCCAAACAAGAGGCCCACCAACACCACCAGCACCAACAGTACCAGCTCAAGGAGGATATCCACGAGGACCACTTCCCAACCAGGCAACACAGTTCGAGCGGGCGAGACAACAGGCGGAAGCACCACGACAAGGACATGCCTTTGCTATGAGGATTGAAGACGGTGCGACAACACAAGGAGCAAGAGAAGGTAACAACTTAAGACTTTTATGATAATGATAGAGAGTATAATATTAGTTATGCTTGCTTGTTACATGTTTGCTTAGGAATAACAATAGAAACATAGCACACCTTAGACATCTTAGAGCCATAGACATATTTTTCTTCTACCGTAGTGTAAGCCCCTATTTTTCAAATTTCATTTTAATTAGTGTTAATTAAATTTTTATGTCATTTATAGCCTTAAATAATTATTAGGAATTTTTAGGAATTTTTCTAGAATTTTTAAATGATTTTAAATGGGTTTTTAAGTAGAAAAATATTGATTTGTAATTTTCTAAAATATTTTAATATCATTTTGCAAATTTTTGAAATGTTTTTATATCAGTTTGTAATTAAAGAATTATTTTTAATTAAGAAATACAAATATTGTTTTGCAATTGCTCACTAATAATGCATTTGTGTAAATCCTAATTCTATGGAGACCTAACTGCTAAACTACCTAACCCCCCCGACCAGACACTCTCTCTCCTCACCCACTCTCGTTGACCCGACCGACGACTGTCCACCGCCACGTCGCCCTGACCCCGCCATTTCCGGCTGCCCAACCGCCCAAAAATCCTATAAAACTTCCCCCCTCTCTCCCCTGAACTAAACCCTAACTCTAACAAACCCAGCGGGCTGACCCCCTGGCCAGCCCGACCCGATTAAACCCCCCCGCTGGCTTGGGTTCGAGCCCCCCTTCTGTTTTCCTTTCTTTTTCTTTTTCCTGTTTCCTTTCTTTTCTTTTTCTCTTTTGTTTTATATATATATTTATATATATATGTATATATATATATATATTTTTTTTTTATATATATATGTATATATATATATTAGTATATATATATATATATATATGTATATACTGTATTTTTGACAGTATATTATATATATGTATATATATTTTATAGTTAGTAAATTTCATATATATGTTTATATATATGTATATACTTTTATGTGTATATATATTATATATATATATACACTTTATTAAGAGTTTTCTTATATATATATATATATATATATATATATATATATATATATATATATATATATATATATATATATATATATATATTTGTATATATATATATATATACTTTATAAATTAAGTATTTTTCTTATACATAGATATATGTACTTTCAACATATGTATGTATATATTTATTTTGTATCTTATTAAAATATTAATATTATTTTTGCACTTTTACCAAATTATATTTTTAGTGTATTTAAATTACTGCAACCATTTGGTGTCCAAGCCTAGCATGGATATTTGGGCTCAAATGTGTTTTCACACATTCAAGACCTGTACAAGTCATATTGGACTTGATTCATGGCCTTGGGTCCTGTGTTTGAACTTTGGTTCAAATTATATACATGGACAAAATACACAGATAATTAATTATTGTGTACAATGCTGTTTTTGATTTCCTAAAAATACTTAAAGTACTGCTAAAATTATGGAAAAATAGTTTTTAGATACTATGTTACCTTAGCTAATTTAGTATAATTTTTGTAGTATTTAATTTACTGTTTTGCCACTAGTTTGGCATATGAAACCAAAACTCGTTTTCTGTATACTTAGGAAAACTGATTTTTATAAAATACTTGTACTGGTTAATAAATTCCAGAAAATTATAATAAATTTCTATGATTAACAAGGATCACTTTGGTACTTTACTTTAAGAAAAACTAGGCTTTTTGTCTATCTCTAAAATTGTTAGAACACAATGGTCTTTTGATTTATTTATTGATTAATTACGACTTGTAGCTTTTTGTGTTATTTTGAGTTTTAGCCGTGTTGAACCCCACCCCTCACTAGTGTAAAGACCCTAGAAAGTTAGTTAAAGTAGTGTGTCATCCTACATTGGTCTCCTACGCCAAGTCATCATTTTGGCTAGGTACCCAGTCACAAGTCGTGTCGCACCAATTAATGTCCTAGTATTTTTAGCTTAGTGTAAAAACTAAGTTATTGTATTTACTTCTACAGTGATGAGTTATCGGACATCCGTAGCACTGTTATCGCAGCTTGTTTTGTTTTGCTTGCTAGAGGCAAGTACTTTCTACGAACTTTACATATTGTCACATAAATGAACTGCAAACCCCACCATGTTAAATGCTGATCCTTGGGGTAGCAAGTTAGACCTCTACATGTTGTACTTCCAGTTACTACCATGCTTAGAACAGTCTTCATATATCTCTCACATGATTAGAATATGGGTTATGGGGAAACTGATAGTATTGTACGTGATCACGACCCCCCTACAGTAGCGAGAGAGGTTGCATTTTATATGTATACCTTGCCGCAGGCCATTACCCCGCATGTCTGTACGGATGTACACCTATGCTTGTTAACTTGTACGTATGTACATTTTATTATGTGCCCTCCAGCACATTGTACATCTATTGACCGATCACGTACATTGCTACAGTTTTAAACATTACATATACATCTGTCTCTATGACATATGTGTCCTTGCCATGATAGATTATGTGATGCCATGCTTTCCAGTTATTTCTCTTATGTTCATTTCCATGTTTCATATGCTAGTTTGCTAGATTTAGTACTTGCTCCCGTCCTGACAGGATAACATTGTAGGTATCCTTACTGAGGATGAGTTACTCTGCGACATATATTATGGGGTTACTGCCGAGGACCCGGCTCTGCTTTACGAGGATGTTCCTGCGGGGAACCTCGCCTAGTTGTCTTTTGTTTACTTAGACTTTTGAGAGTAGACATGTATTAGACTATATCTTTTTGTAACTGGACATGTATCCAGTTTTATTTTTCAGTTCATTTGTACTTGGACATTTCACTATATACGACGACTTTTGTGTTTGGAGCGTTTATGATTCTTCTTCACTTATAGAACTGTTAGCACATTTAGTCTTATCCTGTTGTCTTTAGAACAGCTTACTACGTTTTATCTCAACGTAGGCTGGGCATGACTCGGCCTGGCCCAACAATTTGGGTAGCGGGTCGTGACACGTATTGAGTTATTTCAATTTCGAGGAGGAAATTCTTTTAAGGGGGGTAGGATGTAACACCCCTGAATTTTTGAATTTATTTTTTTTATTTAAATTGCCTTAAATATGATTTTATGGATTTTATGAGTATTTTTTTAAATTAAATTATTATTAAATATGACCTTAGCCATTATTGAGTTTTGGAGCATAAGACGTCTAGGAATTGTGGCACAGATGATGTAGCGGTGAGCCTTGACTAGTGTATTTGCCATGCTATGGGAGGTCTAGCCATAGTGATGTCCGAACTAGAAAAACCAGGCCAAGTTTTGAAAAGACTCATTTAAATCATTTGATTGGTTATTATTTAATATATTGATTTTTTTTGATGACCCGGTTGTACCCAATCAGTTCGAACCGAACTCAAACCAATTTCAAGCCCATATAGGCACGCAGAGGACCAAAGACGACCATGTAGGCATATTTTATGTGTGTGCATATAATTCTTAAATTATTTTTAGAATTTGATATTGTATTTCTAATTATTTATTATACTATACAGTATTGGTATAAATATATTATTAGATAGGTGTGTGACCATATTTGTTCAATTTTCTGGACCCGAATAAGGTATGTAGTATAAGTTCACTAATTTTAACCACTGGGAGATTTTTATTATTTTATTATTATTAAAGTGATTTTTGTGATTAAATAATAATCATTATTATTATTAGATATTATTAATTGATTTTATAGCCAATTGAGTTGTTATACATATGTATAGATATTTAAAGAAATTAAATATATGGATAGGTAATATTTGGATTTTTCTGAGATTTTATTGGGTGTATTTAGATATGTACATATCAATATATATGTATATTAGGTATAATAGAAAGGAAAGAAAAAAAAAGAATTAATTAGTGAACAGTGCAATGCACTGTTCACGCATGCTCCACCCCGAGCCCTATTCAAAACCGAAGTTAGCATTTAAATTTTTTTTGTTATTTTCTTTGATCCACATCGATCAAATCTTGGTCGATTTAATCCGAAAATTTTCCTACCCATCCTAATCCTATTCTCCAATAGATAAGCCAAAACACAATTGATTTGAATTTAGATTGGATTCAAAAGAAATCCACACATATATATATATATATATATATATATATATATATATATATATATATATATATATATATATATATATATATCAGCCGACCACTATATAACCGAGAGTCGATTTTGAGAATTCCCAAAACACAACCTTTGTGACATCCACCCGACCTTGGACGACTCCGCCCCACCTTCCTGCACGCGCGCCACCACCTGCAACCGCCGGACGAACGCCGGAGACGGCCAACCCGCGCGCAAAAGCAGGGGACAGCCGGCAGCAACATAGAAAACAGGTACCCGTATTCGTACCCTATTTTCTTCCTCGATACTCGACCAATTCTCGAACTAGAAAATCCTACATGAAGCCGATATAACCCTCTAGGAATCCCAGTAAATAGTTTCAAGGATCGTAGAATAACCTGTCCGTGATATCGACGCAAAGTCGACAATAAACTGTTCGAAAACAGTTTCAACTCAGTCCCAAGTAGCCCACTTTGGAGATCGATTCCTGTCAACCCGATAGGGATTTCAAAAAAAACTATTTGAAGACACTTAAAGACAACATGTAGGGCTTCCTAACCTATTTTGTAGTTTTGATTTTCATTAATTATGTGTAGAGAAAATAGTTTACGAAATCGAGAATTTATCATTAAAAACAGTTTTCAAAAACTTTAAAATTCTCCCGAGCCAACTGCGTCCCGCCAATCCGGGCGACGTGGTCGGGAACCGAAAGCATCAAAAGTTGCGTAACGGCTTCGTGGTCGTGTGAGATTTGACGGAAGGAGAGAAGAAATAGTAATATTTTATGTAGAAGTATAGTGACACTTCAACTTATCTGTAGGGGCCTACTTCCCTTTTTTTTATAAAAATAAAATCTTAGTATTGATTTTATCTTTATTCGTGTAGTGCATTGGTATGTAGAATTGTTCCACGCTTTTTTTTACTGTATCTATGGTTGTTCATTCCCAAGAAAAACAAATCAACACGTGGCAACTGTCCTGTGGTCACGAGCGCCTTTTATTAGGATCTTTCCCAAAATAAACTCATGCCAACCGTTTTTTCGACCCTTTATAAATAGCCGAGTTAAAGAATATTTTATGCATTCTCATTCTCATTCTCATTCTTTTTCTCCGAAGATAGCTATTTGCAAGATTTCATTCTCCAACAAGAGATTAATAATGACGATGCTTTCCGATATCGTTCCTCTGTACGCTCGGTCATCAGACGTTGATTCAACCACTCTTAAAGCCAAACCATCTGACCTTGATGGTAAGTTTGATTCATAAAACAATTGTCTTCTTTTGAGCTTTTTGTTGAAAACAGATGTCTATCTTTAATAGATAAGGCACGCCTACTGAAAATGAGCGCAAATCTTTGATAGATATGGAGAGCATAAAACACAGGTGCAAAGCCTTTTAGATAAGATGCACATGAAACACGAGCGTACAAAAGCCTTGGTGAATAAGGTGCACATGAATCACTGGTGTAAAGCCTTGTAGATAGGATGCACATGAATCACGGGCGTAAAAAGCCTTGTTGAATAAGGTGCACATGAAACACTGGCGTAAAGCCTTGTAGATAAGATGCACATGAATCACAGGCATAAAAATGCCTTGTTGAATCTTTAATTGACCAGTAAGTGGCTGATGATACTTCTGTTGAAATTTTTTTCCTGTTGTTTTCTGCAGAAGCTTGGCTGAAGAACTTTTACAGAACCGGTATTGGCGACTTGGATGCTGTGAGGAGCATTCTTCTGATATCAACATCAGGGAGCTCATGCGCTTTTGACGTGCAAACCAGACAACTCAGAACTTTTCGTGGGATAGAAGGGTCTTCCTCAGATGGTAGGAAGAGCCTTTATACACGAAAAGTTGGATGGTGGAGTCAACTCTATCCCGAAAAATTGGATAGTAGAGTTCCTTTCACGGCAAGACTAGGAATCGTATCCCAATGCTGGATACATTCCTATCTCTTCTGAAGGGCCGCCATTTCTCTACCAATTGTATTGGCAGCAACACGTCTTCGGGCTGCCATACTCTGGGATTCTTCTCTCGTCTGAGAGAGAAGACCAGAGTTAATTCCTACTGTTCTGGTCGCCATTGAGGCTCAGACAGCAAGGAATTGACACCAACAACGAATCCGGTGAAGAAGATCTAAAGAAGAAATAGATCTCGATTAGGTCATCGTTGTTGTATAGAATGAAAATCCAAGATGTAATAGATTTCCATTATAATTTGTAAGAAAGTCTAAGAAATGTAATAGACTTTTATAAAGTGAGAATGGAAATGACAAGTTTTCTAAACTCAATAATTTGTATCTTAACCAGAGGTAATATAGACATGAATGAAATCTCGTTTTCTTTTTCAGAGTATACAATACTATCAGAGGTAATATGGACATGATAGATCGTAATAACTCAAAGAAGACAAGATTAATATCTATTCAGAGGTCAAATGGACATAATAGATAGGAAATACAAACAGATTTAATATTTATTCAGAGGTCATGAGAACATGATAAATAATAAATCCAACTTTTTATACCAACTGGTAAGATAGAAGATTAAAATTTTTCTCCAAGGAGACAAGTAATCAGCTTATCCAAACATTGGTAGCTGGGAAAATAAGAAGACAAGTGTCATAGAGAATACACGCCAATATTGATAAAAGAATGGATGAACCAACGTATCTTTCGGAAAACAAAAAGTCGGTTCAATTCCACAAAATGGATGAATCTGATGTAACGAATGGATAGGTCTTTTCGGGAATGAAAAGTTGTTTCAATTTCCAAGACCGGTTCGTTAATAGATCTCTCCTATAAATAGGTAAGAACGCTTTGTAACATTTCATTCTTTATTTCCATTCCTCTATCGAAAATGTCTTCCAAGGACGTACAGCAAAAGAATGAAGTCTCTATGAAAGTTGAGGACGTCATCAAGACGCGCCCATTGAGCCAATTGTGGCAGACCCAACCAAAATAGGCGAAGGCTCTTCTACGCCCAAGCCACCACAAGACATCCTCGCTTTCTTAGTAGAGCCAGGAAAAACTCCTGAGGAAGAAGTACTGAGGATGGCTGCCTGCAAATTTTTTATGAAATCAGGCACCGATGCCTTCGATGCATTGGCCGACTATGTATTTAATAAGGAAGGCAGTGGTCCTCGTCCTTAATCTTTTATTCAGAACAAAAATAATAAAGGAGATTTTATTTTCATTCTGTCTCTTTTTTTTTTATACATAGTACTTCTTAAGAAATTTGCCATTGATCGGCATCATGAGTAGATCTCCATTAGGCTTGGATAACCGATAGGCGCCATTGGAAAACACAGTCTCAATGACATAAGGGCCTTCCCATTTTGCTTGGAATTTCCCTTTGCTTTTGTGAGTCATCACCATCGGTCTTCGAACAGCTAATACCAGCTCGCCGACCTTGAATATCCTCTCTTTAACTTTACGATTGAAAGTTCGAGATATACGGGCTTGATATAGCTCAATATGCTGTTGTGTTTGAAGACGCTTTTCGTCCAATCCTTCAAGTTCTTGGAGTCGTAAGCGATCATTATTCTCTATAGTTAGCTCATTAGCAATAGCTATTCGAAGAGATGGAATCTGAATTTCCAATGGAAGGACAGCCTTACATCTATAAACCAGTAAAAATGGTGTAAAACCAGTAGGAGTTCGGACTGTTGTTCGGTAAGCCCATAAACATTCTCCAAGTTTTTCATTCCAGTCACGTTTATTAGAAGAGATGAACTTTTTGAGAAGTTTGATGATCGTCTTGTTGAAAGCTTTGGCTAAACCATTAGCAGCTGGATTATAAGCCGTAGAAGCCAAATTTTGAATTCGATTCTTATCACAGAACCGATAAAATGCCTGACTGGCAAATTGTGGTCCATTGTCATGAATTATCCGTCGAGGAATCCCAAAACGATAAATGATATGGTGTTTGATAAAACTAATCACATTAGATGTTTTCACTTCAGTAAGGGGGACTACTTCTGCCCACTTGGAAAAGTAATCAGTTATAGCCAATATAAACCGATGTCCTTTAACAGAAGGAGGGTTAATCGGACCAATGATATCCATACCCCAAGCTTCGAAGGGCCAAGAAGCTGCTGTAGGATATAAAAATTCAGAAGGTTGGTGAATAAAGTCAGCATGAATCTGACATGCTTTACACCTTCTGGCGTAATCCACAACATCTGCTATCATGGAAGGCCAATAATACCCCATTCTTCGAATACGATCTTGTAACTTTGGACCTGGTTGATGAGCACCACAGACACCATCATGAGCCTCACGGAGTGTCTGTTTAGCTTCACTTTCTGAGAGACAACACAGCAAGAGTCTATCGTATGAACGACGATATAACATATGTAAAGACGAATCATAATAGAATCGAAATGATCGTCTCTTAATTGATGCAGTTTCTTTTGGATCTTCAGGTAAAATCCCATGAACCGCATAATCAATAAATGGAGTTCTCCAATCCCTCTACTGGGAGCTTGACTCTGTAGTATAACTCTGTTCAATATACAAATTATTCTTGACACAGAATAAGTCTCGGTCCAACAAAGTAATTGTATTTTATCTCCGAATTGGAACAACCAAGTCTGCAGCTAAGCTAGCAAGAGCATCAGCTTCTACATTCTGAGAATGTGGTACAAATTCGATGAAGAATCCTTTGAATGAAAGGACCAACTCGATTACCACTTGATGGTAAGGGATGAGATCAGGATTTCTGACTTCATAAGTCCCTCTAACTTGATTAACAATCAGTTGAGAATCTCCATAAGCTTCTAGAAACTCAATGTCCAACTGTTTTGCTACTTGGAGACCAATCAACAAAGCATTATATTCTGCTACATTATTAGAGCATGGCTCATTGAGAGAATAGGCACGGTATATGACCATTTTATCAGGAGAAACCAAGACGATTCCTACTCCAGAGACAATATTACCCTTAGGTCCAACCCGTGATGCTCTATCAAAATATAATTGCCAGATATCATTCTTCAAAGTCGTGTTGCAATCTACGACTTCATCTGGAATGTCCTCATATAGTTTTGATATTTCAGGTATAGGATGAGCAGCTAAGAAATCAGCTAATGCTTGACCCTTCACTGATTTTTGAGGTATATAAACCATGTCATAAGGAGTGAGCAACATCGCCCAGGTAGCTAACCTAGAGTTAAGAATGCTCGATTTTCTCATCAATATCCGAATAGGATTTATTCTGGAGATGACATGAATAGTCTGTCCTGTCACATAATGTCTTGTCTTTTGGATAGCAAAAACCAAGGCCAGACATTCCTTTTCTACAGGAGTATACCTGTGTTCTGCTCCGACCATCATTCGGCTAAGATAATAAATTGCTTGTTCATGCCCTATATTATTTTTTTGTGCAAGAGAGCACCAAGTGAATGATTCAAGGCTCGAACATATAGCAAAAATGGTCTTCCTACCACTGGAGGTACCAGAATAGGTGGATTTGTAAGGTATTGCTTGATGTCATTGAAGGCTTTTTGACACGCTTCATCCCAAACAAATGATACACCCTTCTTTAATAGACGGAAGAAAGGTTGACATCTTCCAGAGAGATTAGATATAAACCTCCTAATATAAGCAATGTGACCCTGAAAGCCACAGAGTTCTTTCAAATTACAAGGAGAACGCATTTCAAGAATTGCTTTAACCTTATCAGGATCAACATGGATACCCTGAGAAGTAATGACAAATCCTAAAAACTTGCCACTGGAAACCCCTAAGAAAGACTTAGTAGGGTTCATTTTCAATTGATGTTGGCGCATCAGTTCAAATACTGTCTTCAAGTCTTGAATGTGATCATCTTTTGATCGACTCTTAACAGCAATGTCATCTACATAACATTCTACTGTCTTCCGTAGATGTTCTTGAAAGATGTTGCTCATAGCCCGTTGATACGTGGCACCAGCATTTTTAAGACCAAATGGCATAACCGTATAGCAGAAAACCCCAAGAGGTGTACGAAAAGCAGTATGCTTCTCATCTTCTGGGTGCATCTTAATTTGATTGTATCCTGAGAATCCATCCATAAAAGACATGCGTTCAAAACCGTATGTATTATCTATCATGACATCGGTAATCGGAAGTGGAAATTCATCCTTTGGACAAGCTGCATTAAGATCTCAAAAATCTATGCAAACTCGGACTTTTCCATTCTTCTTCATAACAGGAACAATGTTAGCAACCCAGTCCGGGTGTTGTTCTTCACGAACGAAGCCACATGTGATCAGCTTTTTGACTTCCGCCTCAATTGCATCCATCATGTCTGGTCGAAAACGTCGTTGCTGTTGTTTTACAGGCTTGGCATTAGGAAGAATATTGAGTTTATGAGTAGCAACTTTGGGATCTAGACCTGGCATATCCTCATAACTCCATGCAAAAATATCAATATATTCTTTGATCAGTTTTATCAATTCTTCCTTTTCATTTTTAGAAAGGTTTTTACTGATGAATATTGGTTTAAGCGTAGTTCTATCTCCAACATCAATCTGGACAATCTCGTCCTCTGTAGGTGGTTGTCGTTGTTCAAAACGAAGTTTCCATTAAGTGTCCATCTGTTGAGCCCAAGGATCATTCTCAAATGGTTCAGATTCACCATCAGTTTGAACCATGTTTACTGAGAATATTTGTTCAGATTCATCATAATAACCTCTTTTAACACACGAGGAGTGAGATGTATCGGATTCGATGAATTGAATTTCTTCCGAATCTGATGATTGTGAAGAGCTAGAAGAGAATTCTTCTTGAATATCGTTATTAAACATATGGGACGGATCATATCCCAACCCATGACGAGTTTTCTGATAAAATGGATCACCACTTAATGGTAATCGTCTACCCTTGCCTTGATTGAGACCTTGCATAGTCTTCAAATCATATTCCATATTCTGGATAATCTTGAGAGATTGTTGACTATATCTGTCAATTCGGATTCTTCCTTTATTTTTATCTCTCAAATTATCTGTCTGAACAACAGGGATATTTTTAGCCGTGCCAAACACAATTTGGTGCTTGTTTTTCTTATCAGACGAAATCACGAAATAAGATTCTTCGTGACGTCTATAGGTTACACAAGCTTGTGATGAAGCAACTACAGGAAGAAGATAAGGAGAAGATGTTAAGAACCTTTGAGCATAAGGTCCAACATCGATATGAGGAGGAAAAGAATTTTCCTTATGATCAATGTATAAGGTTTCTTTTGTGTCTATGTCGTCTTTATACTGATGATTTTGATCATCAGAAGATAAAGTCATTCTTTCAACATATTTGAAAGCCATATACTCAAAAAGAAAATCTTCATTGATATTGGAAAGTATAGAATGATCAATATTTACATCATTTACAATTTGACTGCTATACTTCGGATTAATCACTAATGGACCATCATCCGTCTTTTGCGTAGATTTGCCAAGATTAACAATCAATGGTGGTTCTGGATCATTCGTACGAGAAGTACATCCTTTGACCTTGATCCTAAGAGGTTGAACTTGGCTTTTAGTAGGAACATTCACTGATTCCTCAGATGAAGTTTGAGTTCTCCCTTTGACCTTGATCATCAGAGGTTGATTGTTGACAGGTTGGGATTGGATTCGCCCTTTGACTTTGATCTTCAAAGGTTGCTCTTCTGGCGGATCTTCATTAATAGACTGATCTTCGGCAGATGATCGATCTTCAGCTATGTCTGATATCTCTTTCACATGCTCTTGTTTGTAGAGCATTGAATCAGAAAAATAGGCTTCGATACCCTTGAAAGAATTGATATCAGCAAACTCAGTTTTCACAACTCCTTGGGAATCCACATACTTGAAGCATTGGTGGAGAGTTGAAGGCACGATATTATGCTCATGTAACCACGGTCTTCCAAGAAGGATGTTGTAGGATACGTCTGAATTAATAACATAGAATGTTGCCATAGTTCGAAGATCACCAATTTGAATCTTCAGACGAATCTTCCCCAGTGGTTTACTCCTTCCAGAGTTGAAACCAACTATTATGGTACTATCGTAAGTCAAGTCACTAGTAGGAATCCTCAACGGTCTTAGCATACTTTGAAGAATTATGCTAATGGAAGACCCAGGATCAATATAAATTCTGTCAACTTCAATGGATTCAATATACCCAGTGTAGCACAAAGGCATGTCATGCTTGTTATGCTTCAACAGCATATCTTCTTATGTAAAGGTGATGTTGGAAATTGCTTCCATCATACTATGACATTGTGGGCATGACACTGGTATATTATCAGGAGTCTTGAGTTGAGCTAAGCAGGAATCAGCTTGCAGCAAAGCTTCACTCAAAGTTTTGCGACTTTCTTTAGAAAGGCGAAGCAACTCGAAGATAGATAATCTAGCCGGAGTATTAGCTAACTGGGCTAGAATATCAAATTTATAGGGTTTCATCACCACCCCCTGACTGGAAGAAGACTTCAATGGGACGTCAAAACGTATTGGTTTCTGTTTCCCCTTTTCAACCACAGCAGGAACAAGAGACGGTTGAGATGATGGTGTTTCAACATTCTCTGCTTCTTTGGAGGATCCCTCATAATCTTTGTGGTACTCTTTTCCAGATCTTGTACCAGCAAAGGTTTCTTCTTCAGACTCAGAAGAAGGAAGTACCATATTGTAGGATTTAGTCTTCCTTTCCTTAGCCTTCTTCTTACAAGGATCGTTATGAAGAACCTCAGAACCCAATCCAACAGTGGATTTTTGATTTTGAATTTGTAAAGGAAGTCGTATTCCTTTATCATAATTCAAACCTTCTGCCTTTTGAAAATCATAACCCATCTTCTTCATGAGAAGGACAGATTGCTGACTGTACAAGTGAGTAGGCAACGGACTTTTAATAGGTGGTTCAACAGAGGAAGAAGAAGAGATCTCTGTAACTAAAGGAGAATGAGGAATAGAATTCTCTGTAGCTACGGGAGAAGAAGGATTCAGGATACGAGAAAAAATCCCTATAGGGGCTTTTTCATAAGCAGCGAAGACTTGTTGTGCCCTGTATAAGGGAACACTATTCATGGCTAGCCACTGCTGATGAGTAAGCTTGAGCTTGGTAGGAGGAGCCAGACTTGGAGGACATATGTTCAATCCTTTCAGTCTATCTTCCAAAGGAATGCCATCCCATAGATGATCCTAATCATCAGGATCTGGAATAACATGAGAATCATGTTGCAGGTTTTGACTTTCTTACCTTTCTTGGATTTTGAAGTTTTACCTTCATCTTCCATTTCAGGTACTAAGTCAGGATGTACCCACATAATTTCACCATTCTTTAATGTAAGAGGCAACAATCCTTCATTTTCCTTCCTGGCAGGCGGGATATTCACAATCTTCATCGTCGCCTTCGGAATTGTGACAATTCCATCTGGTACTTGTTGAGAAGGAAAATCTCCAAATTGAAGAGAAACCATATTGGTTGTGACCGTATGCTCATCATTAGTTAGAGAGATGGTATTGGCATTAATCAATTCTTGGATTTTTTTCTTTAAGACATAACAAGCCCTAGTGGGATGATTTATGTATCTGTGATAAATACAATATTTGGGATTGTCAGTCAGATTCACCTCATTAGGCCTCTTTGGCTCTGGGATCTGAAGTTTGTCACTCTTCACCAGACATTGAAATATTCCTGGGATATCACTCTCATCAAAAGAATATTCTTCTTTTGGCTTAGAAGACTCCTGATTATTCGGCATCGTTTTATTTTTGGAAAGATTAACCATAAGAGTGTCTTTTCCTTTTGCATTACGATTGCCAGAATTATTACCAGGATTACCTTTCTTTCCTTTATCCTCTGAGGCAAAAATCATCCCATGTTCACGAGCCAACCTACCAATGGTCTCGGCATAAACTGCTGCTATGATAAACGAAGCCCAATCTGTGAATTGGGAACCCGTGAAGACAGCAATGGATGGTCGCAGATTCATCTTGCATGTATCAATTAACGCTGAATCTGGCATACCAGGAGGCATCTTTAGAGTCGTCTGTCGAAAACGTTCAATGAACGTCCGAGTATCTTCTTTCTCCTTTTGCTTGATTTCTATTAAGGAGGACATGTTCATGTCCATACCTCCTTTATAGAAGCGGGAGAGAAACATTGCCTTAAATTCGTCAAAAGACGAAATACAATTATCGGGTAAACTACGATACCAATCGTAAGCTGAACCCGTCAAGCACCCAATGAATACTCGAGTGAGAAGAGCATCATTTTTCTGCAAATGTACAGTCATAATATCAAAGTAATTGATATACTGACTAGGAGAAGCCTTTCCATCAAACAATACCATTGACTGTGGCTTAAATTTCGGTAGAAAGGGTACATCATTCCAATGAGGAGGATAAGGTTGCTTAATCCCTAACCTCTGGAGTTGATCCTTTTGCTTCAAAACTTCAAACTGTGCTTTGAGCTCACGCACTGCTTGAATGGCTTCACTGGTTTACGGAAGCACATTTGATTGAATTATTGTTGGTTGTACCGTAACCCCCACCGGAGATGGTACATCTTCTGGAATGATGAGATCTGGAGATGCAGAATTTTGGTTAACAGCAGGCTCTTGGATATTCAAAGGTATATCAACTCCTTGGCTATCTTGAGTTTGTGCTGCTACCTGTACCGGTGTTACTATTGCCGGTTGAGCAGTTTGCTGAGCCGTTATTATCTGGTGCATGCTTTGCATCATGTTAAGCATGTCTTTCAATGATTGCTCAACGGCAGTGAGACGTTGTTCTGTATTAGCAGATGACGTCTCTGGTTCATCTCTAATAGCGTAGGATTCAACCTCTCTTGAAGATACAGAGGGATTAGTGTAGAAGCATGGAATTTTACAACCAGAAAGACCATGCGCCAGACACCACATGCGCCAGGACTCGCACAGAACACTTCACAGCAAAGTCAATAACCATAGACATTTGAAGAAGGACTTTTTATTTATATATAAAAGTCTATTACATGTCTAGTAAAGGTTGTACAAAGGAGAATTTCTATAAAGAAAAGATCCTAAGTCTACAGCCAGCGGCCACCATGCGCCTCCAGATAGGCGCAGCAGTCATCATGCGCTGCCAGTCACCATGCGCTGCCAGTTAGGCGCAGCAGATGTCATGCGCCTCCAACCAGGCGTATCCCGCCATCTCTTCAGCAGCTCAGTTATGTGCATCCCTTCAGCAGCCCAATTATTCTTCCAACCAGGCTCACCTGGCCGAGCAGAGCCCAGTTATGTGCCACTCTTCCAACCAGGCTCGCCTGATAAATGCTTCGATACACAAAGCATTTAACCCTCTGGCTGGAACCAAGGAAGAGAAGAGCACCGCAAAGCTGTGGCCAGGGGAGGCTTCGAAAGAGCCTCAAAAGGCCAAGGAAGACCGTGATCGAAATCACGGCGAAAGGCAGCTTTCAACACAATCAGAGCGGGCGACACCCACTTTGAAGAAAGAGAGAGCCTAGCACCGCCATTCCGATCTACGGCTCTTCCAGAACAACGGAGACGAGGCCCGAGCATCACTATCTTTGGATGCAACAGGCACCTTCCTCCTGCCTCAGAAGCCCTCGACTCCGTCATTTGGATGTAACAGTCACCTTCAAGAGCATCAATGACGACATGGCGTCTCATCTTCACCCTCGGGAACACTTCGTCAACAGAATGCACCCGAAAACCTGAGTTCTTATTTGAAAGACGTGAGGGAATGAGAGGCCAACCTTCTTTCCATGCCACTATTTATAGGCCGGGCAGATCAAACCCACGCACCAAGTGGATGGCTCTCCGAGTTTCGAGCAATAAACTCACATTAAATGGATGAACCGGACGCCACGACTTCAGCCAAACGGCTATTTAAAAGCACTCGAGAAGCAAAACAGCCGCATTATTAAAGACGTGTCGGATGCGCCGACTGGACAGCGCACCATACCCCTTCAAACACCAAGCGCCTCCTACAGATGCGCCCTGTACTGAGCGCATCAAAGGGGATGCGCCCCCATACGCCTAGTGGAACGTCAACCGACGCGTCCACTCAGCTGTCCATCAAATGTCACTAACATTAAATGCTGAACTGACAGAGTTGGCAGCACGCCTTCCCAAGTCTGAACGGCTGACAGCTTTTGCAGAAGACGAAGTGTCCACAACGTCAGCATCATCATGACTCTATCCCGACGGCTACTGCCACGTGGCCACTCGACCATCCGCATGCGCCTCCGCGGCCATGCGCCCAAACCTGCATGCGCCTCGAAAGCCATGCGCCTCAGACCCTTCACTGATCCCTAAAGACAGAAGAAGAGTCTCCAGTTGAAGCTTTGCATGCGCCTCAAAAGCCATGCGCCCCAGACTGATCTCTGATCCCGAAAGACAGAAGGAAAGTCGCTTGCATGCGCCTCAAAAGCCATGCGCCCAGAACGGCTCGTGACTCCTAAAGGTCACGAGCCAAAATCTCATCATGCGCCCAATCCAAGGCGCATCCCACCAAATCATCCCCCACCAAATCAGAGATCTTCGAGCCATGGGTCGACGACATGTGTCATTTGACTCAACTCATCCAAGATCTCAGCAACAGAAAGATCTTCTCCTTTGCTACGTGCCGGCTCACAATAGCAGTATGAAGAATTCAACCCCGCGAGTAGGGCGCATCATCCATGCGCCTCCATCAGCAATCTCCACGTGGCGTCCCCACGCACCGGCGTATCCTACATATGCGCGCATGAGCAGCCAACCTGCCCAGCTATAAATGGAGGAATCATCCCCTCCTTACACACACACAGACAAGGAGACATACATACGAACAATCCAGACAGAGATTATCAGAGAGGCAGATACAGACACTCAACGTCTTCCTCCTCTCAACCAGCTCCAGCACCCAGAGCAATCTACACCTTCAGAGAACCGATAACCGTCGTCAGCCCGTCAACGGAGTCAATGCATTACCATTCGCTCCATTGGCACTTACGACCCAGATTAAACAAAAGTGTACTCCTAGGACTACATCGAAGTCCTATATTGTAACACTGTTCTGTTTGTATTAAGATTTGCAATCAAACGATTTTAATAGCAAGCAAGCTGGCGACTCTGCTGGGGACTTCTTTCTCCTCTTCCGAGAAAGTCGTATCACAGGCCGACGACGTGAAGGTGGGCTCCTCCCACAAGACGCTGGTCGTGCGCCTCAATCAACAGGCGTACGAGGAGTTCATTTCTGAAGGAAGCGCGAGTCCTTCGAAGCGGCTGCCGAAGCCGAAGAAGACCCGCCGTGTCTGGGTGTGCAAAGTCGACGCCTCGGGCACCACCACTGAAGGGAATACGCCAATCCAGCCCTCCCTTCCTGCTGACGTTCTCAGCAACCAAGGTGCGCCCGCTGATGCAGTGCATCTCTCGGGGAAACGTGCGGCTGACCACATTCCCCAGCCATCTCCCTCTCAGGCGAGAAAGATGCGTCGATGGAGCAGGGGCGCAGCCAAAGCCCCGCGCATCACCTCTGATGCGCCACAAAAAGTCTCTGTCTTTGACAGACTCACTCGCTGTAATGGCGAGGAGAATTTGGATGCTGAGTACTATGCGCCCCAGCGGGCTAGTACAAAGAAATCTAAGGCGGCACGGGCCATGCGCCACAAGCGTGCTATGCCAGCAGCAGGCCAGAGGCACGTGCTCACAATCACGCGCGGTGCCGATGGCAAGCTGTACAAAGTCGACTCAGGTGCTTCGGCACCAAAGACGAGTCGATCTTCAAAGTCCTCATCTCACTTGGGCGCATCCACTGCGTGCATAACCAAGTCGAGTACGGCAAATTCAGTGGTCTTGAACTCCCGCGCCTCCTCTGGTTATGCGTTTGAGGTCCGTTCAAGTCACTCCAAATGTTGTTGTTCCCCCACTACTGATCATGATGCCTGCTTGGTATTAGATCAGGGGGCGCAGCACTCACCTGTCCACCCCGGCGTTTGGCCTTGCCATACGCCTGAAGGGGGTATGAGGGTAGCACTCTCCTCCAACGACCTGCGTAATGTGATCACTCACAAGCGCCGGTCAGGAGAGTCGACCAACAAGCACGATGAGCCTCTCACGGGGCATACTTGTGCGGTGGTCACTATCAACTGCTGTGGCAAGACGACAGTATCACCAAGGCAGTCAGTCTTCCAGCGACTGCAGTCATCGACACCCCTCCGACATCGCCTTGGGAAGAAGGTGTCAACAGAAGAGGAGCCAAGAGTTGCTTCATGCAATGTGGTCTCAAACACCTCATCTCTTCGGAAGGCGACCGACAATTCCTCGTCCAAAAGCCAATCAGGGAGAACCAAGGCAGCAGTCTCGACCTCCGGGGTGTTCGAAGGCACTCGGTCAAAGAAGAAGTTCTTGGAGAAAGCTGGGGGTAGTCAAATCCTTGTTGAGCTTTCTTCCGAAAACGAAGATGTCCAAAGCACAGCTGCGACGGATCTTTATCCTCAAGGCGAGGTCAGCCTCCCAAAAGCGCCTCGAAACAAAAATGTCCCTCAGGACACAGCTGGGGGTAGAGACGAAGAGGCCCTTCAAGACGGAGTCGAGGATAATCAGGCCCTGACAGATGCACCCGTCGAGAATGACCTCCAGAACGTGACTGGGGGTGACCAAGGTAAAACACCAGGAGAGGTGACTCCCCCACATGAAAGTGAGGCCGAGAGCGAAGCCTCAACCAATCTATCCACTCCTGGCCGTGTCAGGACAGTATACATGGCTGGGGATGATGCCGAGTCTGATGCACCACCGCAGGACATTGTTCAGCACATAGACTCATTAGAGGGAGGACTCAAAACCCTCTCTGCCTCTATGCAAGCACTGACTCAAGCAGTATTTGATATTCGGTCGGCCTTGACCAGAACACCTTCAACCGATCCCGACCCAGGAGTTAATAGGGAGTCGAGTGTACCCCTTCAACGGGCACCCTCCGACACAGAAGCACCTCGGACATCGGAACCCTCAAACGCTCCGCTTCAGATAGTGCCACCTTCCCCGACTCCTAGCTCCACGGAGGATATGGTCGAAATGATCAAGGACCTGCGGGAGCGCTTCGAGTCCAAAAATAGGCAAGAGGAACGCCAGAAGATGGGCATTCCCCAGCCTTATCCCCTCGAGTGGAACAAGGTGGTTTATCCTCCAAAATATAAACCACAAACGCTCACACCATACGATGGAAAGGACTCTCCGCGTCGATACCTGACGTATTTTCAGTCACAAACAGGGTATCTCCCAAAGGAGGACGCGCTCCTCACCAGCATCTTTGTTGGGGCCCTAAAAGGGGTGGCGTATGACTGGTACTGCAGCCTCCCCGATAATTCTATATCGTCCTTCGACGACTTGACGCGCCTCTTCCTCGATCGCTTCTACGACGGCGGGAAGGACATGACGATGGCATCTCTCATAGAGATTCGCCAGAAGGAGAAAGAAACGGTTCGGGTGTTCATCGAACGCTTCCGACAAGCCTGCTTCAGGCTACCTCCAGGCATGCCAGAACATGCGCTCCTCTCCTCTTGCAGTATGAACATGCTGCCCGCAGTGAAGCTCTGGCTCAACTCTACTCCCCCTCCCGACTGGAGCTCCCTGATCATCGAAGCTGAAGCCGCAGAAAAGAAGGCGGCCAATGCACGTCTTTTGGGTGTCAGCTTCCCTGCCTTTGATGATAAGGGGAAAAAGTCAGCAGCCAACAACTCCGGGCGAGAAGCAAAGGAGAAATAGGCATTGACTGTTAATGCCTCGAAAGGCGCATCTGCGCCTACTCAGAAACCTCTACTGGCGCCGAGACCCAAGGAGGTGTATTCATTCAATGACGAAGACACCCTGCAACTCTTCGAAATACTGACAGGGTGACAAGATCAAGCTCCCGGACCCAAAGCGGCCCGATGAAGTTGGGAAAGTGGACAACCCGAGGTACTGTCACCACCATCGGTTTGTCGGACACCCGACCAAGGACTGCTACGTCCTCAAGAATTACATCCAGCGTATGATCAATGCCGATATAATCTCCGTCGACTATGAAGAGAAGACGGTATCAGCCAATGTGGTGTCACTTCAGTTCGGCACCTTGCCGCCGACCACCACACAAGATGGCGTCGTCCCCATCCCTAAGGCGACAATGGAGGTGGTGAACTTGCCACCTACCCGTGACAATGTGAGTGGACTCATCCCACTCACCACATCTCGAGGAGAGGTCCTCTGGGTTCACCCCGACCTCGTCTCCGAGGTGACTCAACCGGAGGTACGCTCTACCCCCAAATCAAAAGGCAGGAAGATCAAGTCTTGCCGTACGGTCTCTTCTTCAACAGAAGAGGCACTTCCAGTGCAGACGCGTGCACAACAGAACGCTCAGCCCGACGAAGCTGCTGCCGAGGTGGTGCCTCATGGCACAATCCCTGAGGAGGGCCCGTCTAAACCCTCAGCAGCCAATAAGCAGAAGCAGGTGGAGGCTCGTTTCGACAGACCTCTACGGAAGGAGAATGCTTCGGGGCTAGCCAAGCCCCACAACTTTGACATTCTGGCACAACTGGCCAGTACTCCTGCGCGCTTGTCTTTGTTTGAGCTCCTGCGTCTTTCCAAAGACTCCCGAGAAGCTCTCTGCGAAGCTCTGAAGGACGCTGAATCCTTCCTCAGTCAGGTCAAGCAGCCTGAAGACCTCCCAACTACTTGTGCGCACTGTCATTGTGCGGATGAAGTTATCCCAAACATAACTTTCACCCAACAAGACATGCTGCTCAAGCACCATCGACATAACCGACCACTGTATTACACGGGGTACATCGGTTCAGTCAAGGTAAGCCGGATTCAGATCGATCCGGGGTCTTCCCTCAGCATCATCCCGAAGGCGCTGATGTCAAAACTGGGGATCCCAATGTACCGGCTGGCGCCCTCCAACACAACCATCAGTGGCTTCAACGCTAGCAAAAGCGAGCCACTGGGCAAGATTCGACTGAAGTGTCACATAGGCAACCTCAAAACTGAGGTGACTTGTTATGTGGTGGATGCCGAGGTCAACTACAACATCCTGCTCGGCCGACCATGGCTACATGAGTATATGGTGGTGCCTTCCACGCTCCACCAATACATGAAATATGTATCTACCAACGGTGTCATCCGGACGGAGTTCGCAGACATCGATCCTTTCAAAGGGATTGAGGCTTACTTCACCGATTCCGACTTGTACAAGCCACTTGACGAGGAGGAAGCCAACGATGCTGATGATGAGGCTGAGACGGCAACTGAGCCGGACACGGAGCCTGAGACGAATCCAGATGCTCCACTGAAGATCCGACTGAAGGGCAAACCACCCCAGAAGGCGCCTCCAATGAGCATCAAGCTATCCGGAAAAGCACCGACTCTTGAGGCTCCCCAGAAGATACGCCTCAAAGAAAAGCCGCCTCAAACATCGGCTCCCCTGGTGACAAAATTACAGGGGAAGACACCACTCACAGGAGGCGCAGTTGAGGCACCTCTGAAGGTGCGTCTCAAGGGCAAGCCCCCGCAGTCATCCAAGATGCCAGAGAGGGCTCACATAACCCTCTCAGACCCCAAGATCAAGGCTGTGGTGGACTCTCCTGATCCAGCCCCAGTGCTTACAGACGAGGAGCTTGGCGAATATATCTCTGCTGATGTAGATGCACCCTCCTTAGACAATGTAATCCTGCGGGATAAAATCTCGTACTTCATCAATAATAGAGTATCTTTTAATTATTCTTGTCTTCCACATTGGAATGCCATGTATACATTAGATCACGCTCTACGGTCGTTGCAAACACAAATAAAGACCGTCCATAATGTAAACCGAGTAGTCCCGTCTCAAGGAGTCTGTTTCATAAACCCTCCACGAAGCCGAGACGAAAGATCCTCCATTTTTGGCAAAGTCGAGCGTCATCAAGACCACCCGTCACTCGAGCCTGAACCTGATACCGGCAGAGTACAAGTTTATCGATATACGGATACAGCAAAGCACATCATCCAGAAGATGGGCTACGACCTGAAAAGCAACAAAGGCCTAAACTATGGCAAGGGTCAACCTCTCCCTCTCCAGTGTTCAACACCCAAAGGAAGGACGCAAAACTACTACAATAAAACTCGACGGGGGATAGGCTATGTCACGTCACCATCAACCCCAGAGAGCTCAGACGTAGAAGACGTAGAACATTCCCACTCGTCCGAAGCGTCGACTTGGGATTCTGATACCAGTATCGGATCAGTCTTCAGGAAAGTGCTGTCAGCTAACATGACGTCAGCACAACCTCAAAAAGGTGAAGGCGAAGACCAAACGCCGGAACCCTTCGAAGAAGAACCCTGGGCTCAACGCCTAGGAGAGCAATGAGAGTCTCGTTTTGAGTTACGTGAACCTCCCACCGAAGACGAAGTCGAGCAGATCGACCTTGGGGACGGATCTTCTTCCAAACCCATCTTCGTCAGCAAAAGCCTAGAAGGAGAAGACCGAGAGGCTTTAATCCAGCTGGCTAAAGAGTATATCGACGTCTTTGCCTGGAGCTACGAAGATATGCCAGGACTCGATCCACAGATCGCAATGCATAGGTTGAACATCTTACCTAATGCCAAACCTATCAAACAACAACAACGACGTTTCCGTCCGGACATCATGAATGCCATCGATCAGGAGGTGGACAAACTCTTGACTAGCGGCTTCATCCGTGAGGAACAACACCCAGATTGGGTAGCCAACGTCGTACCTGTCACCAAGAAGAACGGGAAGATACGAGTCTGTATCGACTTCAGGGACCTCAATTCTGCTTGCCCGAAGGACGAATTCCCGCTTCCGATCACCGACGTGATGATCGACAACACATGTGGTTTTGAACGCATGTCCTTCATGGATGGATATTCAGGCTACAATCAAATCAAGATGTTCTCCGATGACGTGAAACACACGTCATTCAGGACTCCAAAGGGTGTTTTCTGCTACACAGTAATGCCCTTCGGCTTGAAAAATGCCGGTGCGACATACCAACGAGCTATGAGCACCATCTTTCGTCAACATCTTCGCAAAACAGTCGAATGCTATGTTGACGACATCGCAGTCAAGAGCCGCCTCAAAGGAGATCACCTACAGGATTTGAAGACAGTCTTCGATCTCATGCGGGCACATCAACTCAAAATGAACCCCGCTAAATCCTTCCTGGGGGTTTCTAGCGGCAAATTCTTGGGCTTTGTCATCACGGCGAAAGGCATTCATGTTGATCCCGAGAAGACCAAAGCCATCCTCAACATGGACCCTCCGAAGAATCTTCGAGAACTTCGAGGCTTGCAGGGACGTCTGGCATACATCCGGAGGTTCATAGCAAACCTTTCCGGTAAATGTCAACCCTTCACTCAGCTAATGAAGAAGGAAGTCTCTTATGTCTGGACAGAGGAGTGCCAGAAGGCTTTCGACGACATCAAAGCCTACTTGACGAGCCCACCAGTCCTGGTGGCACCTGTCGCGGGCAAACTATTTCTTCTTTACGTCCGTGCCATGGATCATTCCCTTGGCGCTCTGCTGACTCAAAACTCGTCGTGAACCAGATTCGAGGGCAGTACGAGGTTCGCCATGAAGATCTGATCCCTTACCATGAAGTTGCATTGAACATCATTTCAACCTTCACCGGGTTCTTCATCGAATACGTGCCTCGTCTACAAAACTTGGAGGCTGACGCTCTGGCTGGCCTCGCAGCCTCATTGGCAGCACTCTTTGGGACTCAACACTATGTCACGGTAACAGGTCGAGACTTGATTTGTCCCAGAAACAACCTGTGCTTGCAAGTGGCCCACGCCATGCCGACGAACACTGGTGTTAATGTTCGAGACTGGAGGTTCCCGTTCATCGACTTTGCTGTCTATGGAATTCTTCCAGAGGACCCGAAGGAAGCCGTCTCAGTCAGGAGACGCTCTCTTCGATTCTACTACGACACAGCTACTAAAATGCTGTACCGACGTTCCTTCGATGGGCTCCTCCTACGATGCCTGTCCAACGAAGAAGCAGCCGAAGCCCTCCGAGAAGCTCATGATAGAACTTGCGGAGCTCATCAACCCAGTCCTAAGTTACAGGATCGACTGCGACGTATGGGCTACTACTGGCCAACCATGGCCGCCGATGCTGTTGAATATGCTAAGAAGTGTCACGCATGCCAACTCCATGCTGACTTCATACATACACCGTCTGAACCACTACATCCTACAGTCACCTCTTGGCCCTTCGAAGCCTGGGGCATGGATATTGTAGGGCCAATCACCCCTCCTTCATCGAGAGGACACCGTTTCATCCTGGCCATCACCGACTACTTCTCCAAATGGGCGGAAGCAGTTCCATTAGCAGAAGTAAAAAGCTCCAGGGTGGTCAGCTTTATCAAATACCATGTCATTTACCGTTTCAGAGTACCCCGGCGGATCATCCATGACAACGGTCCTCAGTTTATCAGCCATATTTTCAGCAGGTTCTGTGACAAGAATCGCATTCAGAACGTGGCCTCAACCGCTTACAATCCGGTAGCAAACGAATTGGCTGAGGCATTCAACAAAACTATCGTTAGGCTGCTCAAAAAGGTCGTGTCATCCAACAAACGCGACTGGAACGAAAAGCTTGGCGAATGCCTTTGGGCCTACCGCACAACGGTACGGACCCCAACAGGCAACACTCCATTCTCCCTGGTCTACGGGAGCGAAGCAGTACTGCCTCTCGAGATACAGATACCTTCGCTCCACGTAGCAATCACAAACAAACTCACAGAAGAGGACAATCAACGTCGTCGTCTGCGGGAACTGGAGGCACTTGACGAAAAGCGTCTCCTAGCTCAACAACGCATCGAGTTCTACCAAGCCCGTATATCACAGGCTTTCAACAAGAAGGTCAAACAGAGGACTTTCCAAGTAGGCGACTTGGTTTTAGCAGTCAAAAGACCAATGGTGTTGACCCACAAGACACCAGGAAAGTTCGAGCCCAAGTGGGAAGGACCTTTCATCATAGAGACGGTATACTCAAACGGTGCTTACCGCCTCGCCAAACCCAATGGGGACTTGTTCATGATGCCCATCAACGGAAAGTTCCTAAAGAAGTACTATTCTTGACATCCTCCAGACATGTACTTCCCCAAACAACCTCTTTCCACAAACTCATATGCTTCCGGAACCCAGCTGTTCCGTGGCATCTTCCAGTAGAAAGATAACCATGTCCATAT
Source organism: Iris pallida (assembly GCA_029216955.1). Classification (NCBI taxonomy): domain Eukaryota; kingdom Viridiplantae; phylum Streptophyta; class Magnoliopsida; order Asparagales; family Iridaceae; genus Iris; species Iris pallida. Next base: position 1,167,595 of record JANAVB010031819.1, on the reverse strand, counting down.
TACCTCTGAGTTGTCTCTCTACACCCTACAAAGCAGAATCTTACACTTCGTAAGCCTACGCTACCCTTCATGTTTACCACGTCCACATTACCTCTGAGTAAACATCTCGTACAAACAACCCCTGCGTTGTCGTACATTGATCGTAGAACTTCCACGTCCACATCACCTCTGAGTTGTTCAACGTATCCCCCAGATCATTCCTACCATGTCCATAATACCTCTGAGTAGGGAGATTCTATCATTTCGAACCCAATGATTGCCATGTCCATATTACCTCTGAGCAAACATAATGGTTCCTTCAAACTTATTATCTGTACCTGAAAACCAAGGTGCGCAAAAGATAATAGGTCCACACAAATCATCAAGTTCATGACAACAAAAGATGAACACATCACAAAAAAAAAGGTTGTAGACTTCTTTATTCTTCTGAAAAAAGGAGTACAAGAAGCTACATCATCCCCCAGTAAGGGTTGCAAAAGAACACAAAAGAAAAAGGGAAGAGCTATGGTCCCTGAATCTCCCCAGGATGGGCTGAGAGCTCCCTGACTCGAAGCTTTAAGTCGACTGCGTGGGCCTCCACCGTCGCCAGGACTCGTCGCTCTGCTTCTTGGCGCATCAATTCAACGGCCCCAGCGGAAGTATCACTTGCATGCTTCTCATCAAGCTGTTGTCGTTGCTGCGCCAATGCAAGAGTCCGCTGAGTAAAAGTCGCTTCATCCTTCTTGAATGCTACATGTTCAGCCCGGACACGCTCGTCCTCTAACTGGAGTCGGGCCCGCTGGTCTTCAAGGCGGCGCATCTGGGTGTCGATATCCGCGATATTAGCTTCCAATGCAGCTCGAGTTTCCACCGTCGTCTTCATGGACTGAGACAACTGCTCTACCGCAGCCTCAGTCTCAGCCACCTCACGCTCCCAAACGCCCACGGTGGCCTGGTATGAAGACTCGATCTCGGCAATCAGCTTCTCCTTCTCCGCATCTATCAGGACAGAGAGGTCGTTTCGCTGGATGCGTTGAAGTTTCGCGAGCCGCTCATCTAGCTCAATCACTGAAGCCTCCAGAATTTTGGCCATGTGGTCGTGGCCTTGGTGAATACGAATCAGCTCGATGCAGGGCATTGCCAAAGCTTTCGCCGTCGCAAAACTCCTGTTAGCATCCATTACGGCAGATACACCCTTCTGCAGCATTTTGTATACTCCCTCGACGAGAAATTTCACATACTCGTCTGCATCCGCCAGGACCTACGACGTCATCGCAGGAGTTGGAGGAGCTACTACAGTTTGTGGACCGGAAGAAGATCCGCCAACCTCAATCAGCGAGGCTTGAACCTCGACATCAATGGGCTCATCATCAACAGGGGCTGGACTGCTAGCCCGAGGAGCCGAAGCAACAGAAGGGGCCGGCACAGGCGTCGAGATGGTCCCCCAAGTAGAAGGAGCGACACAGGGTTCTACACCCTCGCCCTTCTCAAGCCCGGAGGAACCACCGACGTCAACGGCCACCTCTTCTACCCCCAACGTCCTATCGACAACTGGTACTTCCCTTGGCAGAATGGGGAAATTATCACTCGTCTCTTGACCCGCCTCAGCAGTTGTGACCGACAGACGGGTCTCGTCATCAAGTCCCTCCACTGGGACAGAATCTATCGCTACCTCCTGATCGGTAGCCGCCTCAACTACCACGGTTGAAGCCGGGGTAGGACTCGGCAATGATCCAGCCGACCTCCCCTCGCCATGATAAGGAGGGGAATCAACCCTCTCCTCTGTCTCAACCATATCTGTTGCCCCCGCAGTAGACTCTTGCGGATCCACGGCAACGTCATCCAAGGCCGACGCTGTGGCCTTCACCTTCTCAGAAGCTGCTGCATCCTCAGCTTTCCGTCTGACATAATCCGGAGAGGCTGGAATCTCTACAGCAACACCCTCGGTATTCTCCTCCATGGGAGATATCATAGTAGGTGGAATACGCATGTCAGACGAGCCCACCATCTCCTTTGGCCTGCTCCCACCAAATTTTGGAGTGCGAGACTTTCTTATCAGCGGTTCCTACACAACAAGGGGAAAAGCATGATTACATAAGGAGCTGAACTTGAAATCAAACCTTACAGGACATCTTACCTCTGCAGATGCGGAGTCCGAGGACACCGTCGGTGACGACGCCCTCTTCTGCTTTTTCGATACAGGAGAGTCGACTTTTGTATCTGCACCCCTTTTCGTTTGATCAACCGAGGGTCTTCCCTGACCCCCGGTAGATACGGCGGGGGCGCCTCGACCCAACTCGGGCGGACGGTACGACCGAGCCTTCGCCAAAGTGTCTGCACCCGCCGCTAAATGGGTGCCTGCAATAAAACTGGTCTCCCTATCATATCCGATAGGCGGAGCAGCCATAGCACAGTAAAATCTGGCGGCTGAGTAGAGAATCGACGGCCGCAGATTCTGGACGGGGAGCGTAAAGCGGGCTCCAGTACATCCGACATTATAGTAATGCCAAGCTCGTGCACCATCCAGCAAACTTCCAGCGTACCCCAAGGTGATACTGGGATTGTCCAACATCAACTGGGCGTACCCGAATTGCCTCGCAAAGCGGCTCGGCAGATATGGTTCCAGGTAACACTGGTTCCTGTTCCGATATACCAAATGGGACGGCCGAATACTTTACAACCAGCGGAATCCCCATGGAGACAGAGTGGTGGCATCCTCACCCGAGTCCACCAGAACTTCGTTGGCCTCAAAATCGGAGAAGACAGGACCAACTTTGGCGATCTCCCATCCCTGAAGATGGGATAAAACTTTCCTGCAGACAGGAACACCGGTGTGTAACCAATTCCTCCGGTGGAAACGTCGGAGGAATGCATCTCCGGACCTGTAGTCTTCCTCCGAACCCGGGCTTATCACATTGGGATGGTGCAAAATTAACCACCCCATCAAATAATGAAACGGTAGTTCGGCACGCGGGAAGTTGTTGTTTTTGCCCCGCTCGTGAATGACATCTCCTGCAAACTCTCGAAGACCCCGCAACAGGTTACACACCATTACGGGGAGTAAAGCTAAAGGACGGCTGAAGGCTAACTTCACGGCCGGCAGAATTAAGTTCCGAGTCACCCTCTCTACAGAGCCAGACCCGCCTGAAAAGACGTGGTCCCGGAGCCAAATCCCGGAGCCAAATCATAAGATACGAGACTAATACTGCTTTTGGCGACATCTGATAGGTGAGATGCCAAAAACAGCTATAGGAGCGTTCATCCGACTGCTGGTCCTCGCTCTCCAAGGGATTCTTCTCGCCTAACCTACTCATTTCAGAAAGTACCTCGTTACGAGAAAGTGCCGGCGGGGTAGAAAAGTGAGAAGGTTCCTCTTTGTCCTGCCTAAAGATGTGATCTCTCCAAGCAGTCACATGAGGCTGCGTCCCGCCCCTGTCCTTCTTCTGTATATAGTAGTGATGACTCGCTACTTCTTTGAAGACAGCCATCATCTCATCAGCTTTGTCTCCCAAGACCTGGAATTTTTCATTGGTCGGGAAGTACTCCTCGTAAGGTTCCGATCCCCATGGGAGTTTCGATACCTCGTACATCTCATAGAGCGCGAGCCCTAGCTCCCCCACTGGAGTGAAGAAGGTCCCGGTATAGGTATCAAACATTTCCAAAAGCGCAAGGAACATGTGCCTGTTAATCTCCACACCTGCCTGAGTGGCGTGGATCGCGGCGGTCAGCCCAACCTCTTGGAGCTCAGTCTGAAACCGCGACAGGATCCAGTGTGTCAGTTTGTCCCATTTTGAAACATAATGACACCAACCCTCTACCCGAAATTCTCCCTTGGGGTATGATTGTTCCATCAACAACATGCGACGAGCAAAAGTCGAGGCACCCAGGGCAAAAGTATTGACGGAAACATCGCTATAAATACTCCCAGGACGAAGAGTCCGCCAGGTGTACGAGGTACCAGCTCGCGAGGCGACCAGAGTATCCCTCTGATCAGAAGAAGAATCAATTCTGATGACGCCTGTTACTGTTTGCCATTGATTGTAAAAGAACAGAACAATTATCGGAGGACTGAACTTAGACTCATAATACAAACTCGCTCGTACAAAGAAAGCCTAGGGACAAAAACCTAGGTACAGCAGACTAAGTACGATTGTTTATTTTTGATTCTGGGGGGTGACGATAGAGGCTCGGGAAAGCGACGGCCGCTCTGCCTTACTCCTTGGATGATCAGTATACAGCCTTGGCTCGGGGAAGATTTGCTCGACGTTGATGAAGAAACGCTCTTCTTGCTCTCCTCGGATTGCTCTTCTGGCTTCTCTCTCTCTGTGATTATCAAGAAGAAAGGGGGAGCTCTCTCTGTGTAGATCTCTCTCTTCTTATTTTTTTTATTCTTTTGTTGCCGACCTCTCCTCTTTTTTTTTTAAGGGAATGATGCTGGCTATTTATAAGAGTGGGGGGTGATCATTAGGGTTTGCTAATGATTATCTGTTTGGAATGTCGGCGCTCCTTCATTCTATCTGAACCCTTGATCCTGATTACAGTGAATCTCGGCCATTAACGTGGATAGCATCGTATCTCATGAGCAATTAATGCTAGCTGCTTTAAATCCTCGTGATTGATTATGCCAATATCTGATTGCTCGCCACGTGTCCCATTAGCTTGATGATAAATGATATGCCCTGATCTCAGTAATTATGACGATGATGTCAAATATATTTGTTGAGATTCGGTTAAATCTCTTATTGATCCCATGCCACGTGTCTTAATTGTGAGTCCTGTCAGAGCCGAATAGGCTTGACGATCCTCGAACCGTAGAGAGATACTCTTTGTAAGCCGCATAGGACGATGCTTCATCGAGCCGCATATGCGTAATCTTTGTGAGCCGCATGAGCTGGTGTTGTATTGGGCCACAGGGAATGTGTTCCCAGGGAGCCGCATGAGCTAGCGTTGTATCGAACCGCATGGAACGGGTTCTCAGGGAGCCGTATATGACTGATTGCCACGTGGCAATCTGGGACTTTTGACGGATTTGGTCAGAGATTTTCTTCTTTTCCCGAGGAGTCAGTCATTATGGCAAGGCCATTATGAAACTTTATGTCAGGGCCGCCACAGTGAATCGTGCTGGAGCAATAAATGAGGCCACTCCTCAAACGATCAGCTGTAGGGAAGGATCACGCATGGCGTCCATCGAGCCGCATATGCCTTGCTGAACCGCATACGCTCCCGAGCCGCATGCGCTCCCGAGCCGCATGCGATTGAGAGTCTTCTTTGAACCGCATAGGGCCGCTCCTGTGTGGGCCGCATAAGCTTCTTACTCAGAGCCGCATGGATCATTATTCTAATATTTTCCATGCTTCTACAGGACCCCCTTCAAAATTTTCAATTTGTAAAAATTGGAATACTTTGAACAAGAAGCATGGCCCCGTTCATGCCGCATAGGATTTTTCTGTATGCCTGAGCTTCCTAGCCGCATAAGTGCCTTAGCCGCATAAATTTATCTGGCCGCATAAACTTATTGCCACGTGTCCTGATCACGTGTGAAAAATCTTCATTAAGTGCCGTTGATTTGATTTAACGCCGCCTTTTGGGGGAGGATCCCAAGAGTCGGTTTTGCCTTGACCGAAGCGTTTTGCCTTTATTCTTTGGGGGCGGCGCATAATCCGAGGCATACTCCGAGACGTCCGTTCGTTTCGTGGGTCTCTTTTGCCTATAAATAGGAGTCTTCTAGTCTCTTGGGGCTTTTCTTTACCTTCTCTCTTTGCTCTGAATCTTTATTTGCTGTCTTTGCTCTTCGTCTTTTAACAACCGACAATGGCTCCCAAGAAGGCTGCAGCATCGAAGGCCGCCTCATCTTCTGCGACAGCGAAGGGCAAGAAAGCTGCATCTTCATCGACTGCGGCGGCGAACATGGCGGCTCCTCCGTTGACTGACGTACCCGCTTTTCACCCCGACGTCCACCCGCCTATCGCTGGTAAGGGTCCCTTAATATGAACTGCCATGGCTACGCCGCATATTTTATGCGCGAGCCTATATTCCAAAGCACACTGTGTGTCCGACTCATGCCTGGGCCGCATGGGGTATGACCCAGGTTTGAGCCGCATGAAAGTGGTTGCGTAACTACTTCTTTAACAGGGCCGCATAAGCTCATCCTCGCTGGACTGCATAAGCTTATCCTTGCAGGGCCGTATAAACGTTTTCGAGCTGAACCTACTCCTTTCGGACCGTATAAGTTCCTCCGTACTGAGTCGCATGAGTTTCCTTCGAACGAAACCGCATGAGTTTATTCGTACTGGACCGCATGGGCTCTTTCAAACTGAGCCGCATAGGCTCATTTGAACTGACCTGTATAAACCGAGCCGCACCTATGCTGAGCCGCATAAGCATCATGTGTTTTTGCGTTTCAGCTATCATTTTGACCTTGTTTCTTTTGCCTTTCTTCAGTGACTCTGCCCGTGAATCCTGCTGGGGAACTTATGGTAGGCTCGCGTCAGTTTGCCTCGGGCGTTCATCGGGATGACTTAGTTCGTCAAGTGTCCGAACAGCTACTTGTTGATGAACCTTTGGAGCGACTAAATGCTATCAGGGTTCAATCCTTTCAGTTCCTTGTTGATATGATAAGCTCTGGGCAGTCTGACGGGAAGTATCTGAAATCGGTCTTCCTCTTTGGGGATGCGTTGGTTGTAGAAAACTCCCTAGTGTTGGATGTTTCGGAGAGTTGGGATTTTGACCTGGACGGGATGCCGATTCACATCCCTATTATGAAGCGCCATTTCCCTTTTGAGTGGTTCAATATGATCGTTCTGGATAGGCAGATGCCGGACACCCTCACTCCAACCAGACCGGGGATGTTTGTTGGTAATATCCGTTATAACAGAGCCACTGGGTCAGTGCGCGCAGTCAAAGATCCGGCCAGTCGGTCCGTGATGGGGTTAGTTCCAGGTACCTTCATCAATACCCCTGGTCCTAACTTTTCATTCTTCCAGGCTGATACCTTCCTGAGTCAGCTTACTCGCAAAGGGTCCTATCCTATTGGTAGGTTGGTCCTGCCGAGCTGGTTACACCCCATTCCTCCGTGGGCTAATCTGTCCTCATGGATCCTATGAAAGTATAAAGAGTTTTTGTGGGGAGTCAACCTTTATGAAGCTATACGGGATACCAGCCACGGGTTGCCCGTTAATAAGCCACTGTTTATGGCCCTTTTGGAGATGTACAATCATCGAACGGGGACCTTTTTTACCCCTGTTGGAGAATTAGGGCTCGCTCTTCACGAGATGTATGCTGTCTCCAAGCTCCCCTGGGGGGATGAACCCTTCGAAGTGTATACGCCGACGAATGAGGAGCTCCAAGATTTGGATCAGCGATTCCCCGGTTTCGTTACCGTGTATCAAGAATTATTATGCCATCATAGCACCTGTCACCGGACGACTATCCAGAAAAATGACAGCTCGGAGGGGGACTCTCCCCATACTAAATCTTGGGTTGCATACCTTTTCAAATTTAGCACGGCTGGCCGGGTTACTTCCCGAGATCGTTTGACTCCTAAAGAAGTGGAGGTCTTGATGTCGACTGCCAGGAGGTCGAAGTCTCAAAGTGACAGGTTCGGGAGCCAGATTGACTCCTTTAGCTACTTTCGTTATGGTACTTGGCGGTTGTCAGAGAAGGCACTCTTGGCCGGATTTCTAATGGTGTGGCTGCGCAACTGCGTGGTCTTAGGAGGGGCATGCTCTATTGAGAGGATCAGTCGCCACTTCATTCTTCCTGCCATGAAGTTGGCCTTTGGGGTCAGCCTGGCCCTCCTTCCTGCCATGGTGTGCAGTATTCAACATAGTCTTCGCGCCTTCTCGTCCAAGGTCATTGCTCGTGATGTGGCAATGGATTTTGAACGTGTAGAATTGCCTTACCATTACTTGCTGGGATGGCTATTGCTGCATTATCAATCCTTGATGAGACCCGGGACGGGAGATGGCGTTACAGGTGATGACGCATTTCTTTTCAAGTATCACCACCAGCCTTGGGAATGTAGTACCATGCCGACGTGTCGGAGGATGCTGGCGAGGGTGGATGGGTACAATTTCTTCGTATCCGTTCCTCGTTTCACTGATCAAGAGGTGAGGAGTGTTCATGTTGATGGGGTCGGACCTCTTCATTTCTTGCCTGAAAAGATGCGTTTCTGGCTGCGCAACATTCGTCCGGCGCATCTAGTTTACCGAAATCGCAACACTGTGTATTTGGAGCCCTACTTGCCTAGTAGGTTTGCCCGTCAATTTGGGTATAGTCAGCTATTCCTCGGGCGCCCCAGTTCTCACCTGGGATTTGAAGGCAGCATTCTTGATGGTATCAGAGCATGGAACTACTATGACACCTGTCATACTCGGACTAGCTTCTTGGTCCCTGCCGCAAATGTGATGGATGAAATCCTGCATATGGCAGCCCTGTATCATGTCACGGCGAATCCTCCTCCCCTCGATTTTGACTTGAGGACTAGCTTCATTGTGGGCACTCGCCTAGCGGAGAAGGCTATGCGTCGAGAGCAAAGAAGAAAGGGACGAATAGGGTTCCTTCATCCGATTCCGAATCCTTCGACACAATTGAGGAAGATAATGAGCAGGACGGCGAAGACTCCTTTTCTTCGGGTGATGGGATAATGGCGGGTCAGCCTCCCGTTATGGCGGCTGAGATGGCGACGGAACAACCGTCGGCCGTATTTGACGAAGCAGTGGGCCCGTTACCGTCTGCGTCGGAGGAGGTACGGGTAGATCTATCGCCCGCCATGCCTGGTCCTTCGCGTAAGCGAGGCAGGCATGAGCCTACCGGTGGAGGGGTAACTTTTTCTGTAAAGAGAGCGGCTGTCGGTCCCCGTAGGCTGCTTATTACGGAGAAGGGTGAGGGTGTAGACGATGTTCCGGAGGTAAGTCCAAGTCGGAGTTATATCTTTGTTGTAGCTTTCTTTCCTTTCGGGGATATGACTTGATCATTTTTTTTTGTAGGCGTCTGACGAACCAGGCTCTCCTGAACCATCTGCTACCTCAATAGTTGATCCGGCCCTTGCCGCTTTGATTAGGGACATGTGTGCCGCGGTCCTCTCTGCGGGGGCTCTCTCAGCGGCGGCTAAGGACTCCCAAGCTGCTGAGGCCCCAGCCCGGGGTGACGAAAGTTTCCTTGGGCCCGTCTCCGAGATTTCCGAACTTCAGCGAAATGACGCCATCCTCGGTGCATCCCCTCCCGAGGATGCAAGGGCGGATGAGTCTTTTATTCCTGACTCGGAGGCTGTTGGTGAAGAGGTTGTAATGGCTGTAGGCGAACCTCAGCCTCCACATTCCTCCACTGGTAAGCTGAGCCACATATTGACCACCGAGGGGGCTTATTTGCTCTATCAGCATACCCTTCGAGTCAAGTCGATTCATGGTTGCCTTGGCCGTGCAGGTCCTGACCCTTTATCTCCTACCGCTGATGTTCTTGGAGAAGGCCCGGTCTACCGTGATCAGGGGGAAAGGAGCGTTTTCTCCCCTTCGTCATCGCATGTTGAGGGACATCCTGCCAGCTCTGGGTAGATGGGGATGGAGTTGGTGCTGGCCCCGGCCTCGTCTTCGGCTGCTTATACGGCTCCGGAGATTGACTTCTCGATCCTGCCGAGCATCCAAATTCTGCGGGCCGCTGAAGAGGAATTGACCGATGTTCAAGCGTCCTTCCGTGCGGAGTTGGTTTCTCTTGTGGCAGGAGCGGCAGATTCCGTCGCGTCTTCTTCCGTGCTACCAGCCACATCGATTTTCTCGGAGGCTCTGAACGAGGTGACGCAGGATGTGGTCGACAGCTTCTATCGCCACTTAGGGAGGGGTGTAAACGCTGCCGTGGAACGGGGGGTCCCTTTTTCTCTGTCTCTACGGGAAGCTCGGGGCCAAATTGACACTCTGAAGGGTCTTCCTGGCGGGCTGGGGTTAGCAGCGCTCCTGGAGCCTAAGTTGACAGAGGCTGATCAGCTTGTGACCCAACTGCTGGCAGTACGGCAGGCTGGCTTGCCCGCCGCGACTGAACGGGAGCGGAGCTTCCTGGTCGCTGCTAGGGACAGGATTAAGCTCGCTCGAGAAACTGCCGGACCGGCTGTGCAGGAGGACCTTGACAAGTTCTCCGTCTCTTATGACCGACTGGTTCGTCGGAGTCAGGCTTGTAGAACCCGGGAAGAATCTGCCTCTCGTGGAGTAGCTGATACAAAGGAGCGGATTCTCGCACTCCAGAAGGAGTTGGCCTTCTTAGAGTCAGAGCGGGAGGCTGCTCGTACAGAACAAGAGTTGATTGCTCGAGAGGCCAAGAGGATTTTCCGATCCTCTGTCAACCTGGAGCGGGCCTTCAAGAAGTTTGAGGACAACTGGCGAGCCTATGCTCATCTGGAGGATGCGGCGGTGTTGAATCAGGAAGCGGAGCGCCGAGCCAGACAGAAGCTTGAGCGGTCGGTTGCCTTGATAAAGGACCGTCTTACGGCGTTATGTGTTCCAGAGCAGTGATCGGCTTTCTGTCTTCTTCTTCTTCTCTCTTTCTCTCTTTTTTTTCTTTTTAATTTTTGCAAGGGGGTGTGATCCCTGCTGATGTAGCCTTTGATTTTTGAATAAATGAGCATCTTTTAACTCATCTTTTCTTTCTTACACTTGGGTGTTTATGGAATTTGGACTTGCTGGAGGATTTATTTGTGGACCTATTATCCTAGGCGTACCTTGGTTTTAGGTACGAATAACAGTTTAGATAGGATGTCCGGGACAGCCACGGCAAAATGGTCATGGATGTTCTCGGTACTGGGGGAAGGAATGTCGTAGAGCAGCTGGGCTCCCGGGGCATGGTAAGATGGTGGATTTATGCTAAGAAGCTTAGCGAATGAATATTTGTGGACCTATTACCCTTGGCGTACCCTAGTTCAGGATGCGGATAATGGGGTGAAAGGGAACCGATCACATTTGCTCAGAGGTTATGATGACATGGCAAAAATGAAGGTTTTATCGTGAAATCTTCCTGCTCAGCGGTAATAAGAACATGGAAGGAGAGACTTTACGGAAGCTATTTGTGGTTAACAGAGGACATTTGTGGTCAACAGAGGACATTTGTGGTCAACAGAGGACATTTGTGGTCAACAGGGGACATTTGTGGACCTATTATCCTTGTCGTACTCCGGTTGTGGGTACAGATAATAGGTTAAAAGAGGACCGACATACTTGCTCAGAGGTAATGTGGACATGGCAAATATGACGATTTCTTTGACGGAGCCTTCCCACTCAGAGGTAGTGAGGACATGGCAGGAGTGGGCTCAATGAAGATTGGGTACATAGAACGACTCAGAGGTAGGAGAACGTGGAAGTTCTATGTGAGGGGGCGGTTTGTTTTTGGTAGAAGTGAAGACGACTCAGAGGTAATGAGGACATGGTCGTTTTAGAAATTGGTGGATCGACTACCCTTTTTGTGCACTGGGAGTGCGGGTAGTGAATCCTGAGGGAGGATCTCTGCCAGGAAGAAAGTTCAGAGGTATAATCATACTTGACTTACTATCTGAAAGAGTGACCGGAATGTAAGTTCAGAGGTACCAACTGGTACATAACTTGGTAATTTGGACTATTGAGGGAGTGGGAGTTCAGCGGCACCAGCGGGTGCATGGCTCGATAATCTGAAATAGGGTGGATGAGAGTTCAGTGGTACTAAAGGGGTACATGACTCGATAATCTGGAGAATGATGGATGAGAGTTCAGTGGTACTAAAGGGGTACATGACTCGATAATCTGGAGAATGATGGATGAGAGTTCAGTGGTACTAAAGGAGTACATGACTCGATAATCTGGAGAATGATGTTCAAACATAGTATTTCTTCAGGAACTTGCCGTTGACGGACAACATGAGCAAATCTCCGTTCTGCTTAGCGAGGCGGTAGGCGTCGTTGGAGAACACGGTCTCGATGACAAATGGACCTTCCCATTTTGGCTGGATCTTACCGGTGGTCTTGTGAGTCATGACCATCGGCCTCCGGACTGCCAGAACAAGATCACCCACTTGGAATGTTCTGATTTTAACTTTTTTGTTGAAGGCCCCTGAGATGCGTGCTTGGTATAGCTCGATCCTTTGCTGAGCTAGGAAGCGCTTTTCATCTAAAGCCTCCAACTCTTGTAGTCGTCGTCGGTAGTTATCATCCGTCGTCAATTGATAAGTGAGGGCGACGCGGAGTAAGGGGATCTGAGTCTCCAAAGGGAGGACTGCCTCGCTCCCGTACACCAGAGAGAATGGTGTATTCCCGGTGGCTGTTCGAACCGTGGTGCGATAAGCCCATAAGCACTCGTCGAGCTTCTCGTTCCAGTCGCGTTTGTTGGAGGAGACGAACTTCTTGAGGAGCTTGATGATTGTTTTGTTGAATACCTCTGCCAACCCGTTTGCTGCCGGGTTGTATGGTGTCGAAGCGACATTCTGAATGCAGTACTTATCGTAGAATCGGTAGAATGCATGGCTTATAAACTGTGGACCATTATCATGGATGATTCTTTGTGGTAGTCCGAAGCGGTAGATAACGTGATGCTTAAGGAAGCTGATCACGTTTGAAGTTTTAACTTCTGCGAGTGGGACAGCTTTCGCCCATTTGGAGAAATAATCAGTGATCGCAAGTATGAAGCGATGTCCTTGGGAGGAAGGTGGGGTAATTGGACCAATGATATCCATTCCCCATGCTTCGAATGGCCAGGATGCCACCGTTGGATGCAGAAACTCGGATGGTTGGTGAATGAAATCCGCGTGGACTTGGCAGGCCTTGCATTTTCTGGCATAATCTATCACATCTGCCACCATCGTGGGCCAGTAGTAGCCCATCCGGCGAAGGCGGTCCTGTAGCTTAGGGCCGGGTTGATGGGCCCCACAGACACCGTCGTGAGCTTCTCGTACAGCTTCTGTAGCTTCCGCGTTCGACAAGCACCGGAGCAATAATCCGTCGTAGGAGCGACGATACAACATTTTCGTCTCTGTATCATAGAAGAATCTGAGAGAACGCCGTCTGATAGAGGTAGCTTCCTTTGGATTCTCTGGGAGGATGTCGTATACGACGAAGTCGATGAACGGCTGTCTCCAGTCCGGTGTGTCGTCGACCGTCTGGGCGGAATAACTTGCCATGGCTTGAACGTTGTTCTTGGGACAGACCAGTTCGTGACCTATTACGTCAACCGAATGATGAGCTTGGTTCGGCACTGCTAAGGAAGCGGCAAGGCCTGCTAGGGCATCGGCTTCGATATTTTGGAGTCTGGGGACGTGCTCGATGAAGAATCCCTCGAATGATGAGATAATGTTGATCGTAATTTGATGGTAGGGGATCATGTCTTCATGGCGAACCTCGTATGAGCCCCTGATCTGATTGACGATTAGTTGGGAGTCGCCGTATGCTTCAAGGTATTCTACCCCCAGCTCTTTTGCAAGTTGGAGGCCAATGACCAGAGCGTTATATTCGGCCACATTGTTGGAGCAGGGTTCTATGAGGGAGTAGGCGCGATTGATCACCAGCCCAGTAGGAGAAATTAATACCACTCCGACCCCGACGACGATGTTTCCCTTGGGTCCGGTCCTTGAGGCGCCATCGAAGAACATTCGCCATATGTTATCGTGGGTGGCTGTATTCGAATCGGCGACCTCGTCTGGGATCTCTTCATAGATTCTGGATGACTCCGATCCTGGGTGGGCTGCCAAAAAGTCTGCTAGGGCTTGACCCTTAACAGCCTTTTGCGGGACGAAGATCATATGATAGGGGGACAGCAATATTGCCCATGTGGCGAGGCGAGAGCTGAGGGCCCCTGGTTTAGTCATGAGGACTCTGAGGGGGTTGACTCGCGAGATCACATGTATGGTTTGTCCTGTGACATAGTACCGCGTCTTTTGAATAACGAATACCAGGGCGAGACACTCATTCTCTACGGCGGTGTATCGATGTTCTGGCCCGATCATCATTCGGCTGAGATAATATATGGCCTGCTCGTGGCCTGCATCGTTATTTTGTGCTAGCAGGGCACCAAGGGAGTGTTCCATTGCTCGTACGTAGAGCAGGAATCGTTTTCCGGGGACCGGGGCCACCAGGACTGGGGGATTCGACAAATATTCTTTGATGTCGTCGAAAGCACGCTGGCATTCCTCGTCCCATACGAATGAGACTCCCTTCTTCATGAGGTGTGTGAACGGTCGGCATCGCCCGGAGAGGTTGGAAATGAACCTCCTGATGTAAGCTAGCCTCCCTTGGAGGCCTCTGAGTTCGCGGAGATTTTTCGGGGGACCCATCTCCATGATTGCCTTCGTCTTCTCAGGGTCTACATGGATGCCCCGTGCCGTGATGATGAAGCCTAAGAATTTCCCGCTGGATACGCCCAAGAATGATTTCATAGGGTTCATCTTTAGGTTGTGGGCTCTCATCAGGTCGAATACCGTTATCAGGTCTTGCAGATGATCTTCCTTATGGCGACTCTTGACGGCGATGTCGTCGACATAGCATTCTACTATTTTGCGTAAATGTTCTCGAAAAATGATACTCATGGCCCGCTGATATGTAGCGCCAGCATTCTTCAGACCGAATGGCATGACTGTGTAGCAGTATGTACCAATCGACGTTCGGAATGATGTGTACTTTTCGTCGTCGGGAGACATCTTGATTTGATTATACCCCGAGAATCCATCCATGAATGACATACGTTCAAAGCCGCATGTGTTGTCGATCATGATGTCTGTGATGGGGAGGGGAAACTCGTCCTTCGGACATGCCTCATTCAGATTACGGAAGTCGATGCAGATTCGGATCTTCCCATTTTTCTTAAGGACCGGCACTATGTTGGCGACCCAGTCAGGATGTTGCTTTTCACGAATGAAGCCGCTGGCTATTAGCTTGTTGACTTCGGTTTTAATTGTGTCCATGACGCCTGGGCGGAAGCATCGTTGTTGCTGCTTGACTGGCTTTGCATCTGGCCGTATGTTGAGTTTGTGAAGAGCGATATCGGGGTCTAGCCCCGGCATGTCCTCGTAACTCCACGCGAACACGTCAATATATTCTCTGACAAGTTTCAGCAGCAATTTTCGTTCTTCGTTTGTCAGGCTTTTACTGATAAAGATCGGTTTTGGAGAAGATTCGCTGCCGAGATCCACTTGTATGACCTCATCTTCAGTAGGAGGTTCTCTCAGTTCGAACCGCTTTTTCTATTGCGCGTCTAATTGTTGGGCCCACGGCTCTAGCTCAAGGATTTCGGGGATGTCTTCGTCTTCTTCGTAAGCGTCAGCGAACGCCATGTTGACTGACATGACTTGTCTGAACACATCTCCGATGCTGGTATCTGAGTCGGAAGTCGGTGATTCGGTTGAATGTGACTGCCAGTCGCATTCTTCATCTGAGCTTTCAGGGGTCGTAGTAGGCGTTACATACCCTAAACCGCATCGAGTTTTGTTATAGTAGTTTCGTGGTTTGCCTGCCGGGGCTGGCGACTTCAACGGTAATCGTCGTCCAGTTCCGTAGTTCAGTCCTGGTGTTGTCTCTAGATCATACCCCTGTTTCTGCATGAGATATTTAGATTGCGGGCTATAGAGATACAGAGGCAGTCTTCCAGCATTTGACCCAAAGTCGACTTCTTCCATAGCGAGGGGATGTGGGTTGTTCGTCCGGCCGAAGATGATCGGGTGGTCCCCTCCCTCGACTATTCGGTAAGTGTCTTCTACTGGAGTAAGTCGGATGGCGGTGTACACGTTTGTCACCTGTGTATGTAGGTGAGTGCCTATACCGTGTTCCATAGCATACATTGTACATAGCTTATTGAGCTCGGTGTAGTTTAAAGATAACCCTTTATTGATGAAGTAAGGTATCTTTTCTAGAGGGATTACATCATCTGTGGAGGGAACATCAGTGTGGGCAGCCACATACTTGGCTAGCTCTGGTTCCTCTTCAGCTACCCCCTGTGTGAATGAAGATTGAGAGGACGCCCTGGTCAGCTTGATCTTCAGAGGTTCAACTGACGGAGCAGAGCGTGGGGTTGTCGGTAGACTAGCAACCCCCAGTCTGGTAATCGATGTGGAGCGAGGAGTGGCTGGTTCGCTAGAAGTTTTAGACCTTGTATCGGGATGATGACCTTTCTTGGGAAGGCGTATTGTCAGTGGCCTATCGGAGGGATTGAGTTTCTCCATTTGGGGTTGAGCGACTCTTGGCAGTCTGATGGTAAGTGGCCCCGTTGTGGGTCTCGGCACCTGGCCGGACCTTGGCAGCCGGATTCTCATCTGTTCTTCTTGTGCGGAGAGACTGATTGCGTCCTTACGCAGAGTGGCCGTAAGGGGTACAGAATTGCCCGGTTTGTGAGCCTGAAGGTGGATCGTTAGAGGTTCTTCTGATCCTGTAGCCGTCTTGTTGTGAGCTTGCACATCTTCTTTGACCAGATGCTTCTTCGATTTTTCGTACAGACAGGAGTCTGAGTAATAAGATTCGACCCCCTTGAAGGGGTCGATATCGGCAAACTCTGTCCTCACGAAGCCGTGCTTATCGACATATTTGAAGCACTGGTGTAGCGTGGAAGGCATGATCATGTAATCGTGTATCCAAGGCCGCCCCAGAAGGATATTGTAAGAAGTGTCGGCATCTATGACATAACAGGTGACTTCTGATTGGAGATCGCCGATCTGACACTTCAAACGGATCTTCCCTATTGGGTAGCTCCTGCCCGAATTGAAACCGCTAATGGCGGTGCTTGTAGGTGTCAGGCGATGCATCGGAATGCGAAGATGATGTAGCAGACCCTTCGGAATGATGCTTATAGAGGACCCAGGATCAATGTGCATTCGGTCCACCTTTACGTCGCCGATGTATCCAGTGTAGTATAGCGGGCGATCATGCAGGTTAGTTTTGATGAGCATATCTTGCGGAGAGAAGACAATGTTGGGCATTGCTCCCGTACACGCACTATCTTGGAGCTCTGCAGGTTGGTTATCTCCCGTGAGGTTGACCTGAGCCAAGTATGCGTCGGCATTTTGGAGCGCCTCACTTAAAGCCGTGCGAACATCCTTTGAGAGCCTGAGGAGTTCATATAAAGACAATTTGGCCGGGGTATTAGCTAATTGCGCTAAGATGTCGAAGTTGTAGGGCCTCTCCAGCCCATGAGGTGTCTCCTTTCGGAGGGACTTGTCGAAGCGAGTCTCCTTCGGCCTAGGCTTGTCGGTCGTCGAAGGCTGAGCCGGTCCCGGAGCATCATTGGTAGTGGGCGGATGATCATCAGTCGCGCTTTCGGTCACCGGTTGGGCTTGTGTTCCAGATCGAGTAGTGACGGCCGAGACTTCCTCTTCTTCCGCCGAGGCAGTGCGGCAGGATCTGACTTTTTCACTTCTCCTTTTAGAAGGTGGAGAGGGCTGAGTTACCTCGTGGACTAGGTCCGGATGGACCCACATGATTTTCCCTCGTGATGTGGTGAGGGGTACTAGACCAGCGGCTTGATCGCGAGCAGGCGGCAGATTAGCAATTTCCATTATTGCCAGAGGGATGGGTATAACCCCATCCTGAGTCTCTGTTGGAGGGAAGCTGCCGAATTGTACGGACACCATGTTGGCTGCCACGGTTATCTCTTCGAAATCGACGGCCAGGGCGTTCGAATCGATGAGGTTTTGGATATACCGTTTCAGTTGGTAGCAGTCGTGTGTAGCATGGTGGACGTAGCGATGGTAATGGCAGAACTTTGGGTTCTCCAGATCAGCCAGCCGAGGCTCCCGTCTTGGTGGAGGAAGCTGAATCCTATCTCCTTGTATAAGCATGTCCAAGATAGGCTTGACGTGACCGTCTTCAAAGAAATAAGTGATTTGAGGCCATTGTTTGTCTGCTGGCTGTGGCTCGGGCTTCTGGGCTGTATCGGTCACCATAGCCTGCTTGCCTTTGTTGTCCCGGTTGTTGGAGGGGATACCCCCATTGTCGTTGATGGTATTGGGACGCTTGCTCTTGTTCTCTCCCTCCGAGATATGCAACCCCAGTTGGCGAGCCTTCTTCAATCGTCACTACCAAAAGTTGTCCATTTAGCGACGGCCAGATCCGTCGCGAATCCGTCGGTAATATAAATTACCGACGGCATAGCGACGGATATTTGATGAAAATGGCCGTCGGGAAAAACGTCGTCGCTAAAATTGGTCCGTCGCTAAGCCGTCGGACAAATGATTAACCGACGGACTAGCGACTGATTACCGACGGTTGCCTTACAACGGATTAGCGACGGATTAGCGACTTGTTCCCGTCGGTTTACATGCCATATAATATTAAAATATCCGTCGCTAAGCCGTCGTAAATAGGTCGGTAAAAGCGTATCAGAGAGGTTCCTGATACGCAAAATCAGTCGCTATTCCATCGCTATTCCGTCGTTACCCTCGACGTTATAGCGACGGATGAGTGACGGGTAGGGCGTCGGCCTGGTTCTGGAAAGCTTCCATAATTCCAGAACCATGTCGACGGATAATGGGTCGCTAGGCCGTCGCTAGTCCGTCGTCATCCTCGACAGATTAGCGACGGATTAGCGACCCATTATCCGTCGACATGGTTCTGGAAACCTACCATATTTCCAGAACCATGTCGACGGATTTGCCGTCGCTAGGTAGTCGATATTTCGTCGCTAATATTAATTGTACCCAGTTAGCGACGGATTATCCGTCGCTCGCCCGTCGGTAACTGCAAATATTTATATAACCCAGTTAGCGACGGATTATCCGTCGCTCGTCCGTCGGTAACTGCAAATATTTATATAACCCAGTTAGCGACGGATTATCCGTCGCTAGTATGTCGCTCATCGGTCGCTAAAAAGATATATCCGTCGCTAAGTAGTCGCTAGTCCGTCGCTAAATGCAACATTAATAAAAAAAAATTACAGAAACATTCTATTTCCTTTTCGTAAATATTACACATATTCATAATATCCAATATCCAAACATCCATGTACGATCAACAAATATCTAAATATCCAAATTCATAATATCCAATATCAAACAGAAATATCCAAACATCTATGTACAAATATCCAAACACAAATACACAAATTTATAATATCCAAACATTCATGTACGCTTCCAAAATATCCAGAATTCAAAATCCAAAAACAGTACAAATATCCAAAAACAGTACAAATATCATTGAGATGGATCGCGTCGTCGTTCGGCTCTGCGGATGTACTCTTCCACCATGTACGCCGGCACCTGGGACAACACATGCTCTGGAAGCGTGCGGAGCTGCTCTGGCGACATCAATTCCATGAGCCCAATGAGCGCAGTATCCGGTACCAGGCGGACCTCGGCAGAACGGTCAAATGAATAACGTCCAGGGTCGGAAGGACCGGCAACCGCACTAGACGGACCGGGAGCAGACGGATCTGGACCGGGAGCAGAAGAAGGACGCGGAAGGCGCTCCAGCACATCCGACATTAGACTCCGCATTTTCGACATATCGGAGGTGAGAGTCGCAAGCTGCTTCCTCATATCGTCCGACGGGGGCGCGGGAGGAGGCGGGGGCGGTGGATATCTCGGAGTCGCGCCCTGCAACGACGCCGCCAGGGAACCTACGCCGTAGACGCGCCCTTTATTAAAGCCGCCGACAGACTCTACGAACACGTCGTCGTAGCGAGCGGCCATAGAAGAGGGCGTCTGGGTGGGCGTCGTTTCGCCGACAACCTCGGCAGGGGGCTCAATCTGACTAAGGGCCTCACGATATGCAGCCTATCCAATGAATGTGTTTATACTATAAGTTTTCCTAAGTTATAATCTAAATCCTATGTTTTCCTAAGTTATAATTTGAATCCTACGTTCACCTAATTAAGTTAACAATAATTATATTTCTAATATAAATCTCATAAACGTAATTACTTACATCAGTCGCCTGGGCCCTCGCGTCGACGAAGCTCCCGTCTGCCCGCCTCTTGTGTGTATGCAGGAATACATCGTAGGCGGTGACCGACTCCGGCTCTCTCCCCTCCTTTACCGCCCGTTGTGCCTGCATACGAAATATACGTCGAATTTAATTAACTACGTATATTAATAGTACCGAATTTAATAGTGAAATGAATTTGCGGTATCTCACC
The DNA here is from genome assembly GCA_029216955.1 of Iris pallida. Lineage (NCBI taxonomy): Eukaryota > Viridiplantae > Streptophyta > Magnoliopsida > Asparagales > Iridaceae > Iris > Iris pallida. Next base: position 1,147,556 of record JANAVB010031819.1, on the reverse strand, counting down.
AAATCTGCACGCGTCGCTGCGTGGGCCCTTGAACCTCCCGTATGCAGACCAGCGGCCTGTCTGCTCGCCTTCGCTTTCTCTGATTTCTCCCTGTACTGAGCAGTATTCATCTTATCCAACATCTGCTCGTAGTACTCCTTCCGGAGCCACTTCTTCCTCGAATGCGCCGTACGAACGTCGTACACCGCATCCCGTATCTTCTTCCCGGCGGCGGCTTTGTAGGCCTTGCGAATCAACTCCTCGCGATGGGGGGGCCACCAGAACGTCGTCTGACATACAAATTAAATTATCACGTAATTAAAAAATTAGTGGATTAAAGAATAATTAATAATTAACCAAAAGATATATATATACCTTCATCTCCTCGAGCCAGACGTACTGCATGTTCTGAGGCACCTCAGAAAAATTGAGGTAGGGGCCATGGTAGTTTTCCCGGATAATTTGCCCGAGTATCCGGGCAGCATCATACGGGAAAAACCTACAAAGAAGCAAAGACTGGATTATTAACTTGAATAAATGAAACAAATTTAATAAATTAACTTAAATTTACTTACGTATCACCCGCGGGCCATAGCTCTCGTCGGTTCTCGCCTATCGGCCTCTCTGGAGGCGTCGGAGGATCCGCGGGTCCGCGGATGTACTCACCGGTAGCAGGATGAAGCTGAATCCGGGGGTACTCCGGAGCCCACCCTGCAGTAACTGATGGTGTACCCGCTGGTGCATCCGGGGGCGGAACGGATCCGCTAGCGGATGGAGTCTCAGGCCTCGATGAAGATGAAGGTAGCGCCTCGGCAGATCGACGGCGGGAAGAGTCTGTGGCCGGGCTCTCCAGGTCGGGATCGGAGGACTCTATATCCGGGGAATGTGGAAGGCGACCACGACCGCTACCACCACGACCGCTACCATCACGTCCACGGCCAGTGCCGCTACCACCACGACCGCTACCATCACGTCCACGGCCAGTGCCGCTACCACCACGCCCACCACGGCCAGTACCGCCACCACCAGCACCACTACCATCACGTCCACGACCACTGCCAGCAGCACGAGTGGTAGTGACCATGACCTGTAAATAGAACACATAAATATAATTAACAATATAGAAGTATAAATGAATATAAAACTGAACTAAAATATATATACCAGCAGCAGGGCGGCGAGTGCCGTCAAGACAATGAGAACTAAGAGTGCCATCTGTAAAAAGAAAATCATACAATAAGTAGATGATCGAACGACAAAAACATAAACTGAAATAAGAATGTGTCCGTCTAAACTGAATTCACTAAGTTGTAAGTGCTTCTAATATATACCGATATTTAATCTAATCATCGTTATCGTCCTCGTCCTCATCGTCATCGTCATCGTTCTCATCCTCATTCTCATCGTCGACTTTATCTATATCATCATCCTCATCGTCGACTTCATCTGTATCATCATCCTCATCCTCATCCTCATCCTCTTCTTCTTCTTCTTCTTCTTCTTCTTCTTCTTCTTCTTCTTCTTCTTCTTCTTCTTCTTCTTCTACTTCTTCTTCAGGCTCAATACTTGGGACAAGACGCCTCTTTCTCCCCTGGTTGACAGCTAAGTCTTGTATATCAACCTCTTCCTCCCCTCTATTTTCCTCGGCATGAGGTATATCGACATCTTCCACGTCCATGGTATCCGACTGTTGTCCCATGTATTGGGGCTTCTCGATCTGGTCCTCTTGGTATGCTGGGTCTCCAACGTTGAATGTATTTCTAGATTTAATCTTGCATACTGCCCACCAGTCAAATCGATCTCTACGACGCCTTGGGTAGCTTGTATAGTAGACTTGAACAGCCTGACTTGCTATCGCAAACGTGTCGGACCCTCTATACCTCCTGCGATGATTTATATCGACGAATCCAAATTGTTTATCGATTCTCCAACCGATATTTGGTCTCGTATCGAACCACTCACATTTGAACATCACAATATGCATATCATATGGGGCACTATATTGTAAATCTACAATCTCCCGAAGCACTCCATAATAGTCAAAGTCCGGCTCGTCGTCATAGATGGTGCCTCTTATGCAAACACCAGAATTCTTGGTATCGAAGCCGTCATTGAGAAATTCGGCATTTATAGCATGCTGAGTTGACTTAAACTTGAAGCCATTAACGACATAGCCTGACAAAGTCTTTGCATGCTTCTTCGGTCCCAATGCCAAATAACGAATGCTCTCATTTATGAGTGTTGTTTCAGGCAATAAAACCTGTAAACATGTATTGATAATTTAAATATTTTAGCTGCATATATTTTAATGGTAGCCGTATAACATATTATCTCAGTTACTTACGTATTTACGAAACCAGGACAGAAAGGTACAATCAACCTCTCTTTGAAGTCCCTCATCTGTAATATATGGTGTCCTCATTTTGACTTCACCTCTAAATACACTGTTAGAGAGAATAAAAATAAGTGTAGTCACTTAATTCACCAAATTAGAGATTATAACGAGGCGTAGTTACTTACTTCTCTAAATCTCTCACTTCTTGTATGTCACAATTTAACAAGACATATCGGTGAGCGGTATCATACTCATCGTCGGTCAACCACCGTTTCTTACTAGCCCCAATAGGCTTGCCCCTTAAATTGAATATACCTCCATCCTCAACGTCTTCTTCATTCCTTTGAGGTCTATTTCGATTTGTCTCGACATGAGTATCGAAATAAATAGAGCAGAAATTTGACACCTCCTCGATAAGATATGATTCGCATATCGAAGCCTCTATATGAGCCTTGTTGCCAACTTTCTTCTTTAGATGGTTTAGGTACCTAAAGAGACAAATTATCTTGAGAATTAACAATGAATTGTAAAATCCACTTAAATTTCACTTAAATTATATCGATTTTTATTTACCTTTCAAAGGGGTACATCCATCGATAATGAACAGATGCACCGACACGGGCTTCGTATGCTAGATGAATCGGTAGATGCTCCATGCTGTCGAAAAAGCCCGGTGGAAATATTTTCTCTAACTTGCAGATTGTTAAGACAATCTTCTCCTCAAGTTGTACCATATGTTGCACCGTCAGCTTAGTTGAACAGATATCCCTGAAGAATGTAGACAGCTCGGCCAACGGAACCCATACAGCAGAAGGCAACAACTCTCTCAAAGAAATGGGCAGTAATCTTTCCATAAACACGTGGCAGTCGTGACTCTTCATTCCCGTTAGCTTGCGTTCATTGAGATCAACGCATCTAGACAAATTCGAAACATAGCCGTCGGGAAATCTTAAATTAGATATCCACTTGCAGATTATTAATCTATCTTCCTTGCTCAATGTGTATGGCGCTATAGGCTTACTTAATTGTCCACCAGCACCCCTTTGTATCAAGTTCAGATGAGGACGCTTGCATATCTCGACTATGTCTTGTCTTGCTTTTGGATTGTCCTTCGTCTTTCCTTTAATATCCATGACGGTATTGAAGACATTATCGAACACGTTCTTTTCGATATGCATGACATCAAGATTATGCCTTATAAGATTATCTTTCCAATAAGGCAAGTCCCAGAAGATACTCCGTTTGGTCCAGTTATGGCTTTGTCCGAACCCCTCGACACGATGGTTCGATGGATCTTCCATTGCGGTGGGCAATTCCTTTACAGCTTCCCAAATATCGTATCCCGAAAATCTGGCAGGAGGTTGAGAAAATTCTTGTTTTCCATATCTGAACGCGTCCTTATTCTTTCTCCAAGGATGGGTCGCGGGCAGAAATTGACGGTGACAGTCAAAGAAAGAAGTTTTTCCTCCATGCCTAAGGCGGAACGCCTTACTATTTTCCATGCATATCGGACAAGACATGTTGCCGTGCGTACTCCATCCCGACAGCATACCGTATGCTGGAAAATCATTGATTGTCCACATGAGTGAAGCTCTCATCTGAAAGTTCTGTTTCCTAGAAATATCATAGGTCGTGACGCCGATCTCCCACAGCTGTTTCAGCTCATCCACCAACGGCTGTAAATATATATCGATGTTCTTCGTCAGATTTTTAGGACCGGGTATGATAGCTGTCAGAAACATATAAGGAGTCTTCATACACATCCATGGTGGCAGATTGTAAGGGGTAAGAATGACCGGCCAGCATGAGTACTGAGATCCCGACTGTCCGAAAGGGGCGAAGCCATCAGCACATAGCGCCAGGCGTACATTTCTAGGCTCTGCAGCAAAATCTGGATGACACAAATCAAAATGTTTCCACGCCTCTCCATCCGAAGGATGTAACAATTCTCCTTCGTCCTTTATGCGTTCTTCGCTGTGCCACGTCATGTGTTCTGCTGTATTTAGAGACATATACATCCTCTGCAAGCGCTTCGTGATCGACAAGTAATGCATATACTTGTAAGGACGTCGTTTTCTAGTCGACTTTCCTTTTCCCTGTACTGGCTTGTAACGATCCGCATTACAGAAGCTGCAACTTTCTGATACGCAATTCTCTTTGTAGTACAACATGCATCCGTTGCGACAACAATCTATCTTCTCGTACCCCAGTCCCAGTTGTCGGACCATCATCTTTGACTTGTAGAAGTTTTTTGGTAGCTCTTTTGATTCCTTCGGTAACACCTCCTTGATTACTTCTGTGATCCGATTATAGCAAGCTTGTGGCAAGTTAAAATCAGACTTTATGTTCAACAACCGCATCGTCACTGACAGTGCGGAATGAGTCTCACAACCAGGATATAGAGAAGTATCTGTGTCCTGAAACATGTCATAGAACTCCTTCGCCTCGGGATTAGGATCCTCCGGATCAAAATTAGGCCCTGCCGCATCATACACCATATCTCGTGCAAGGTTCTGCAGATCTCCATAATCAACAGAGCATCCGTGGTCTTCGATGACATCCGTTGCAGCATTATCATCAAAAGCATAAGTAGCAGCTTCCGCAGCCTGTCTTTCCGAATATAGTTCACCTTGCGATGACCACAGGCCGTAATTACGTACGAAACCCTTACGGGTCAAATGATCTCTCACAGTCACCACTTCTTCGTAACGTCTATTGTGACATTTAACACATGGATACTTAATTTTGTTACCGTCCATGTACTGAGCTTTGCTCATTGCATAATTAAGAAATACTTCCACGCCTGCCTGAAAATCGTCACTCACACCAATTCTACTCTCGTGTTGCCGTTTGTACATCCATGTACGATCAACAAAATAACGACTCATCCTCAATTTGGATGTGAAAATCTGTATCGTAAGACAAACTAAACATAAGAATAGCCCGATACCGATACTCATAAATTTGGATTAGGGTTAGGATGTTAGATATAAGTGAACTAGGTGATGTAGAGTACAATATAGGGAACTGTGAATGGACTGAAAGTTGCACATGAGAAGGTTCAATGAAGGGCCCATAAATGGGTTCACATGATAAGTTAGTAAGAATCCACATCACTATACATACTCCCCCGTCTCAGGAGTGTGTCTGGCTCCTATTTAGAACAGCACAGGTCACAACATGTCCAGAATAGCAAAACAGAGCTCTACAATGTATATCGGTATCGGACTATTCCTACGAGTATTGGTATCGGCGATATCAATACTCGTGTGAATAGGAGATTGCAATATAAGTCTAAGCTATCTAGCTAACATGTATACTTGCATTTATATTGTATCATAACTTGTATCTAGTTACCTTGCTAATCATGTATATACTCTTAACATATATGTGAAGACACTATACTAACATGTATTTAAATCAAGGTTCAAAGTATCGGTATCGGAATCGGTATCGGACTATATATTCCTACGAGTATTGGCATCGGCGATATCAATACTCGTGTGAATAGGAGATTGCAATATAAGTCTAAGCTATCTAGCTAACATGTATACTTGCATTTACATTGTATCATAACTTGTATCTAGTTACCTTGCAATATAAGTCTAAGCAATCTAGTATTGGTATCGGCGATATCGGTAGTATCGGCGGTATCGGATCGAAGTATCGGATTTTTTTTGGTATTGGAAAACAAATAATTATTAAGTTATTCTCAACAAGACCAACCTCACATTGAAGAATGACAAAATCTACTTACTACAAATCCTTCATACTTGACATCATGTACACCATCTATTCAAACATGATGAAAGAATACCCAAATAAAGAACAAGATCATACCCATGATGGAAGAGATGACACATAAATAACTCATCATACTCAACAAATAACTACCCAGATCAAAGAAGTACAAGATAACCCATACCTATCCTGGAATATCTTACTAGAAGCACACTGTTGTACGGACACAAATACGACACGACATAATAGGGGGACACTGCGACGATTCGGCACCAATTTTGGGTGTTTTAATGTATTTTCGAGTAACCATATTGTATTCAATACATGTCGTGTCTTAACGTATTCTGGAGTGTCGGTGTCATGTCCAATAGGTGTCCCACAGGACCCCCGACCCCCCTGCCCTCTCCACCCCCCACCCCCCGCCCCCCGACCCCCCTGCCCCCATTCCCGACCCCCCCCGACCCCCCTGCCCCCATTCAACACCCCCCCGACCCCCCTGCCCTCTCCACCCCCACCCCCCGACCCCCCTGCCCCTATTCCCCACCCCCCCAACCCCCTGACCCTCATTCCCCACCCCTCCACCCCCTGCCCCCATTCCCCACACCCCCCCGACCCCCTGACCCCATTCACCACCCCCCCGCCCTCTCCACCCCCCGCGAAGTCGACCCCCCCACTCCCCCCCCCAAAACCCAAAATTAGAGAAAGAGAGAGAGAGAGAGAGAGAGAGAGAGAGAGAGAGAGAGAGAGAGAGAGAGAGAGAGAGATACCTGGTAGAGAGAGAGAGAGCCGCGAGAGAGAGAGAGAGAGCCGCACGCGCGAGAGAGAGAGCCGCGAGAGAGAGAGAGAGAGAGTTTTGGGGGGAATGAAAAATTCCCCTCCGTCGGTTCAATTTAAGTTAGGGCACAGAAACTAGCGACGGAATAGCGACGGAATAAATTAGTCGCTAAACCGTCGCCAATTAAAAGGTTTTTTTCGACGGATATATCCGTCGCCAGTTAGTCGCTAAAGTTCCCGCCAATGTTTTAAAGATTTTGCCGCCAACATTTGCGACGAATAAGCGACGAAAAAGAATTCGTCGCTAACGTTCGTCGACTTAGCGACGGAAACCCGACAAATTTTTACATTTAAAATTGAAAAAAATTATGTTATGTTGTCTGTCGCTACTCCGTCGCTAAGATGTCGGAAATTGGTCGCTATTAGCGACGGAATCCGTCCGTCGGTAAACTTCCGTCGGTAAAGTGGGGTATTTTAGTAGTGCGTTCTTTAGCACTTGTAGCACTGATGATAAAAGCCTTCCAGTCCTTGAACTGACTTTCGCCCATCCAGAGACTAATTGTTGGAAGTAGTCTCTTTTGGCAAATTTCAATCAAAGAAGAGTCCGGGTTGCCAGATGGTAACTTCATTGCGGTTTGACGAAACCGCTCAATGTAATTTCTCGTCAGTTCTTTCTCTCCTTGAACGACGTCCATGAGGGTAGACATCGTAACGTCCTGCCCTACCTCATAGAACCTCTCCAAGAACAAGCGTTTGAAGCCAGCGAAGGAGTGGATGCAATTGTCTGGCAGGTTGCGGTACCAATCGAAGGCGACTCCTTCCAATGCCCCAATGAATAACCGCGTGAGGATAGCATCATCATGGGGCAGATGGTCGGTAGTGACCTCAAAGTAAGTGATGTATCGACTTGCTGAAGTCTTGCCATCATATGGATTGATATTGAACGGCTTATATCTTGGCGGAAAGGGAACATCCCTCAATTCAGCAGGATATGGTTGCCGTATTCTGAGGTCTTGAGAGTTTTCTCGGGCGTGGAACATTGCTCGGAGTTCCTGAACCTCTTTTCTTACTTCTCGGGCCTCATCTGTCGCGGTAGGGGCCGTTATCTCGGGAGAATTATTACCCTGGTTTGGTGCCGCTGAATTTGAATCTACGTTGATTGCGGGACCCGTGCTTGTCTGGCCAGGTGTCACTCCCTGCAGAGTAGGAAGTACCGCTTTGATCTCGTCTACAGACTTGACTAAGGCATGCAATATGGCCGCCAAAGTGTCGATGCGCTGGCGATCGCTGGAACCGCCTTGATTGCTGTCTGTCATGAATACCGTCTTCATATGAGAAGTGACGGAGGGAGTGGTGGAGGATGTATCCTCCGAGTCGTACCCATGCGTCGAGAAATCATCTGGATATGTGGGGCTGTTCTCTTCAGGTTCGGACTAGAAAGGGACAGTACCCCCAGCTTCAGAGCTTGCTTCATCTCGAGAATCATGGATGTCCTCGGGGACATCAGCATCTGTTGTACCCGACGGAAGGGTTGTTTCTCGGGGTTCGTCTCCTTGAAACGTTGGATTATTGTGGACGTTCGGAGGAGTACTACCCCCAGCTCCTACGACCCCCAGGGTCGGGGACGATGAGTCTCCTGTTGCAGCAGATTTTGTCTTCGACCGGGTGTGTTGGTATACTCCGGTGGAGGGCAACCGTTTAGCCGACAATTTTTTAGTTGTAGTGGCTGATATCTTTGGACTGGAGATGCTTGTCTTCTTCCCTCTCCCCTCGGCGGGGACCTTCTGAGCGGAATTGCAGGAGACAACAAGAGGTGCCTCATCTTCTGAGTTCGGGTGCTGTAGTCTGTGGAAGACGGACGGACGATCTTTCGTCACTGCCGCGTTGTTGTAGCAGCAGTTGACGATGATCTGGGTGCAATGACGTCTATGTGAGGATTCTTTGCACGCCGAGGCCCCTTCTCTTTCCTTGCGTTTGTGGAGGATCGCCTCACGCAGGTCAGAGGAACCACTCTGTCCGTTCGCCGTCGGGGATTGGACTTGAGCGGTTCTGTACAACTTCCCATCAGAGGCCCGTGTGATAATCAGTGGGACGCCCTGATAGTCAGAGGTTGGGGCAGCTGTATGGGCTTGATGAGCCCGCGCTGTCCTAGACTTTTTCTTTCTAGCACTTGTGGGTGCATAATAGGAAGAGTCCAAGTTGAACATCACAGAGTCTGGCTTATCATCCAGAGAGTCATCAGGGTTCGGACCGTACGAGAGACGGTCGAAAACTGATCGAGAGGAGCATGGAGCAGATGCTATGCGGCTGGGAGCGAAAACCGTGCGGGCTGTCTGCATGCGGTTGTCTCCTATCGTCGGACGAGTTCTTATGCGGCTAGGGGTCACGACCGTATAGGCTGGCCGCATGCGGTTGGCATCTATGGCCGCATGGGTTTTTTGCAAATGATTGACTTTACTGGCCGCATGAGTCTCATCCATGCAGTCGGAAACTATAGTCGCATAAGTTATGCGGCTGACAGAAGTAGTCGTATGAGTTTTCTTCATGCGGTTGGCGGATGTAGCCGCATGGGCTTTCTCCTTGCGGCTAATACTCTTCTGCGGTTCGGTCCGCGTAGAGTCCCTCTTTGTCCCTGCAAGTCCAGCATCATAATATTTTCTTCTGCTGGACTTGGGGACAACAGAGTTGTCTACGATCTGAAGTGGGATCGCAGGAGAATCCTTCTCGTCGTCTTGAGCAACAGAAGGCATCCCATCGAGGGCTTGAGGAGGAGCAAATGACTTCGGTCTCCATTCTTTGCGAGCCTTCGTGGTGCGGATGCGCTTCTGGGCTGGGCCAGCGCTGCCTTCAGAGAGCATCTCTTCGAACGCCTGTTGGTCGAAGCGGACGACCATCTTCTTTTGTGTGGAGCCAAGTTTGGCTGCATCTGATTGCGTCACCAACTCCTCAGCCGTGGAGAAGTTAGTCCCCAGCAGAGTCGCCATCGTATTTGCCATTGATTGTAAAAGAACAGAACAATTATCGGAGGACTGAACTTAGACTCACAATACAAACTCGCTCGTACAAAGAAAGCCCAGGGACGAAAACCTAGGTACAGCAGACTAAGTACGATTGTTTATTTTTGATTCTGGGGGGTTACGATAGAGGCTCGGGAAAGCGACGGCCGCTCTGCCTTACTCCTTGGACGATCAGTATGCAGCCTTGGCTCGGGAAAGATCTGCTCGACGTTGATGAAGAAACGCTCTTCTTGCTCTCCTCGGATTGCTCTCCTAGCTTCTCTCTCTCTGTGATTATCAAGAAGAAAGGGGGAGCTCTCTCTGTGTAGATCTCTCTCTTCTTATTTTTTTATTCTTTTGTTGCCGACCTCTCCTTTTTTTTCAAGGGAATGATGCTGGCTATTTATAAGAGTGGAGGGTGATCATTAGGGTTTGCTAATGATTATCTGTTTGGAATGTCGGTGCTCCTTCATTCTATCTGAACCCTTGATCCTGATTACAGTGAATCTCGACCATTAACGCGGATAGCATCATATCTCATGAGCAATTAATGTTAGCTGCTTTAAATCCTCGTGATTGATTATGCCAATGTCTGATTGCTCGCCACGTGTCCCATTAGCTTGATGATAAATGATATGCCCTGACCTCAGTAATTATGACGATGATGTCAAATATATTTGTTGAGATTTGGTTAAATCTCTTATTGATCCCATGCCACGTGTCTTAATTGTGAGTCCTGTCAGAGCCGCATAGGCTTGACGATCCTCGAACCGCAGAGAGATACTCTTTGTAAGCCGCATAGGACGATGCTTCATTGAGCCGCATATGCGTAATCTTTGTGAGCCGCATGAGCTGGTGTTGTATTGGGCCGCAGGGAATGTGTTCCCAGGGAGCCGCATGAGCTAGCGTTGTATTGAACCGCATGGAACGGGTTCTCAGGGAGCCGCATATGACTGATTGCCACGTGGCAATCTGGGACTTCTGACGGATTTGGTCAGAGATTTTCTTCTTTTCCCGAGGAGTCAGTCATTATGGCAAGGCCATTATGAAACTTTATGTCAGGGCCGCCACAGTGAATCGTGCTGGAGCAATAAATGAGGCCACTCCTCAAACGACCAGCTGTAGGGAAGGATCACGCATGGCGTCCATCGAGCCGCATATGCCTTGCTGAACCGCATACGCTCCCGAGCCGCATGCGATTGAGAGTCTTCTTTGAACCGCATAGGGCCGCTCCTGTGTGGGCCGCATAAGCTTCTTACTCAGAATTGCATGGATCATTATTCTAATATTTTCCATGCTTCTACAGTTACCGCTCCTCCTTGAGATGGAGTAAGGTCCCAGGACATTCTCCTTTTAGAAGCAAGTCGACAGAAAGTTAACAAAGGCCATTGATGTTCAAGCTGCCTGACGGTCATATGCACGCCCCTGGCTGTAAAGAACCAGTCTTCTTTGACCTTCAGCACCTGGGTTTCAGTAGAAGAAAGGCGGTCCCCAAACAGGAACTCGGGCTTTAAGAAGGTCACTTTATCGGAAGTGGCGGATTTCAGAACGCCACGTTCCATCATCCGTTTAAGGAACCCGTGATGTTGTTTCCGAATTTGAATCATTCTTTCGGGATGCTGATCCAACATAATAGCCGCTTGAGCAGGGTTTATCACCTCTTCATCATAATCTACTCCCATCTGACAGAATGCAGCGTCCAGGAGCACTTCGTTCAAGAGTGGGATAGTCATCGACACTGACAAAAAAAAAATGCAAAGATATTAGAGACAACACAAAGATCGGAGCTTCATGCTCGTCAGATGTGCGTATTAAGCGCATCTGAAAAAGGAGCCTCAGCGCATCATCAGGGTATAAACCCATACGCGGCAGCGGTAGAGCCTCGGCGCATCATCAAGGCGTGAGCCCATGCGCGTCAGCGAAGGCTTCGGCGCATCATCAGGGTGTAAAACCCATGCACGTCAGCAATTAAAGCCATGGTGCATGATAAAGGCCTGGGCCTATGCACGTCGGCGGGAAAGTTCTCAACATCGATAGGAGACAATAAAGCTCACCGACTACCGCCGGCCGAACTTCGACAGGCGGGCGAGGAATGTCACTCACGACAGCCTCCACGGGCTCCTTCTCCTTTCCCTTTCCTTTGCCGGCACCGCCGCGAGGAGTCTTGGGAGCCATTCTAACAGAGAGGAAGAAGTTAGGGTTTTGAAGAAAGAACTCTAAAGGAGGCAAAGGCACAGAGCAGAGGAACTCTCTCTCTCTCCACCTCTCACCTATTTATAGGCCGTGGTCGCACGCGTGAACCGATGACGAGTGATCTCAGCCGTCGCCTCGGGTCTTGTGAAGATAGCAGCAGATAAAACCAAAAGATCATCATTAATCTTTTTCGGTTACCGAGACATTATCAAATTCATTAAACGCATGCGGCTGAACAGGCATGCGCCCCAACAGTCATGCGCCCTGATCACCATGCTTCTTATTCAAAGTATTCCAAAACTTATTCAAAAGTTTTGAAAACTTTGAAGGGGGTCTTGTAGAAGCATGTAATTTCACAACCAGAAAGACCATGCGCCAGACACCACATGCGCCAGGACTCGCACACAGCAAAGTCAATAACCATAGACATTTGAAGAAGGACTTTTTATTTATATATAAAAGTCTATTACATGTCTAGAAAAGGTTGTACAAAGGAGAATTTCTACAAAGGAAAGATCCTAAGTCTACAGCCAGCGGCCACCATGCGCCTCCAGATAGGCGCAGCAGTCATCATGCGCTGCCAGTCACCATGCGCTGCCAGTTAGGCGCAGCAGATGTCATGCGCCTCCAACCAGGCGCATCCCGCCATCTCTTCAGCAGCTCAGTTATGTGCATCCCTTCAGCAGCCCAGTTATTCTTCCAACCAGGCTCACCTGGCCGAGCAGAGCCCAGTTATGTGCCGCTCTTCCAACCAGGCTCGCCTGATAAATGCTTCGATACACAAAGCATTTAACCCTCTGGCTGAAACCAAGAAAGAGAAGAGCACCGCAAAGCTGTGGCCAGGGGAGGCTTCGAAAGAGCCTCCAAAGGCCAAGGAAGACCGTGATCGAAATCACGGCGAAAGGCAGCTTTCAACACAATCAGAGCGGGCGACACCCACTTTGAAGGAAGAGAGAGCCTAGCACCGCCATTCCGATCTACGGCTCTTCCGGAACAACGGAGACGAGGCCCGAGCATCCCTATCTTTGGATGCAACAGGCACCTTCCGCCTGCCTCAGAAGCCCTCGACTCCGTCTTTTGGATGTAACAGTCACCTTCAAGAGCATCAACGACGACATGGCGTCTCATCTTCACCCTTGGGAACACTTCGTCAACAGAATGCACCCGAAAACCTGAGTTCATATTGGAAAGACGTGAGGGAATGAGAGGCCAACCTTCTCTCCATGCCACAATTTATAGGCCGGGCAGATCAAACCCACGCGCCAAGTGGATGGCTCTTCGAGTTCCAAGCAATGAACTCACATTAAATGGATGAACCGGACGCCTCGACTTCAGCCAAACGGCTATTTAAAAGCACTCGAGAAGCGAAACAGCCGCATCATTAAAGACGTGTCGGATGCGCCGGCTGGACAGCGCACCATACCCCTTCAAACACCAAGCGCCTCCCACAGATGCGCCCTGTACTGAGCGCATCAAAGGGGATGCGCCCCCATACGCCTAGTGGAACGTCAACCGATGCGCCCACTCAGCTGTCCATCGACCATCCGCATGCGCCTCCGCGGCCATGCGCCCAAACCTGCATGCGCCTCGAAAGCCATACGCCTCAGACCCTTCACTGATCCCTAAAGACAGAAGAAGAGTCTCCAGTTGAAGCTTTGCATGCGCCTCAAAAGCCATGCACCCCAGACTGATCTCTGATCTCGAAAGACAGAAGGAAAGTCGCTTGCATGCGCCTCAAAAGCCATGCGCCCAGAACGGCTCATGACTCCTAAAGGTCACGAGCCAAAATCTTATCATGCGCCCAATCCAAGGCGCATCCCACCAAATCATCCCCCACCAAATCAGAGATCTCCGAGCTATGGGTCGACGACACGTGTCCTTTGACTCAACTCATCCAAGATCTCAGCAACAGAAAGATCTTCTCCTTTGCTACGTGCCGGCTCACAGCAGCAGTATGAAGAATTCAACCCCGCGAGTAGGGCACATCATCCATGCGCCTCCATCAGCAATCTCTACGTGGCGTCCCCACGCACCGGCGCATCCTATATATGCGCGTATGAGCAGCCAACCTGCCCAGCTATAAATGGAGGAATCATCCCCTCCTTACACACACACAGACAAGGAGACATACATACGAACAATCCAGACAGAGATCATCAGAGAGGCAGATACAGACACTCAACGTCTTCCTCCTCTCAACCAGCTCCAGCACCCAGAGCAATCTACACCTTCAGAGAATCGATAACCGTCGTCAGCCCGTCAACGGAGTCAACGCATTACCACTCGCTCCATTGGCACTTAGGACCCAAATTAAACAAAAGTGTACTCCTAGGACTACATCGAAGTCCTATATTGTAACACTGTTCTGTTTGTATTAAGATTTGCAATCAAATGATTTTAATGGCGAACAATTAGTATAGAAGTATGAATCGACACTATCAGTTTCGGACTCAAGAGATTGAGTACCCCCAGCTTCTGAATCAGAAGTCTGCAATTGTCTTTGTCTTCTTGATCGAGTATTCTGATATACTCATTCAAAAGAATCAAGAAGTCTATTAAATTGTTGTTGACCTGGGGTTTGGGACGTGTTCCATTTAGGACGTCATCCTCTGTTGGTGTGAGATGCCATGTTGACTGATGCATATGACAACTCATCAGCTTGTTGTTGGGACGCATTAAAACTTAACCGATCAAAAACTGACCGTTTGGAGGCCGAACAACAATATTTAATTACAATCTGGTGACACTCACAGTGATGATTTTCTTGGGGGAGTGTCACGGGAGATTGTCTATTTTTACGCTTTTGCATTAGCAATTCACGTAAATCAGAAGGAGTAGAAGGAGTAGTCTTCTTTATTACATTTGGGGTAGCAAAACGTTTAGTCCCTTGTGTATAAAGAAGATTACTGGCTGCATTTGCAGAACCAAACTGTATATTTTTATGTGCTTGGAGTTGCGTGCGTAAATCGTGAGATTTTTGAGCACGAAGGACTCCATCTTCATTGCGTGTAATTTATAAGTTTGGTACCTTGCGTACAGAAGGTTGTTGGTTGAAAACAGAAGTTTTACCAACTATGTTTTTATGCTTCATACGTACAGGTACATTCACTTTAGATACAAAAACATCTTTGTAAATTTTATCTACACTGTCACAGACAGGAGATTTACCTTTACGCATAGAGCGCAAAATATGAGTATCTGCCACGTCACAGACGGAAGATTTTTCTTTACGCGAAGAGCGTAATTTTTGTGTCTACCACGTCACAGACGGAAGACTTATTCTTACACTCAGAAGCGCAAACATTAGAGTCTGCCTCATTACAAATGGGAGACTCGTTCTTATGCACTGAGCGTAAAATTTGGTTTTTACCCACTGGGTATAAAACATCATTTTTACGCACTGGGCATAAAACTTGGTTCTTACGCAGTGGGCGTGAAACCTGATTATCTTCACCGTCACAGGCGGGAGATGAATTGTCACACTTAGAGTGCAACGCTGAAGTAAGGACTGCCTCGTTACGAACGGGAGCCCCTACGACAGGAGTGGGAAGAATTCCCTTGCCATCAGAAGCAACAGAGAGATCAGAAGCTACTTTGGATTTAGGAACCCAAACTTTTCGTGCTTTGCGAGATTTTTGAACATTGGAGCAGCGAGAACCACCCCCAGTTCGGAGCATTTCTTAATAAACAGTCTGGCCGAAGTGCACAACCAGAGTCTTCTTTGTCGATCCAATCGACACATCATCGTATTGAGCAATTGCCTCCTCGTCAGAGGAGAAGGTCGTCCCCAGCAGAGTCGCCATTTTATTTCACTTAACAAAAGGCCAGAAATTGGCTTTTGAAAATAAAACGAGAAAAAGTACAAATAGTACAAATTGTTCTGGGAAGTATTGCTATGGAAGTCCGATCTGAAGTCGATCACTTTGTTCCTTGGACCATACGATGATGATGAAGATCACTGCTAGAAGATGAACAACCAGAAGAACTAAGTCACCAGAAAGGTATCGACACACTTGGGCACTGATGGCGATGCCGAATGCTTTTCTGCTTTGCTTCACTCTGTTCTGGAAGAAAAGTTGAAGAAGAATGCTCCGGAGAATCAAAATCTCTGGGTTCTGATCTCTATGTATTCTCTTCTTGTCTCTCTCTCTCTGTCTGTGTATCCCTCCCCCTCATATGAGAAAAACTCAGTCTATTTATAGACTTGGCCTTCTGTGCGTAAAACTTAGCAAAAGTTCTGTCTTTACGCTAATAACTGCCACCCATGACTGAAGTCATCCTCTGCATACGTTGACACGTGTCCCATTATTTCAATAAGAATAGGATGCACGTACACACGTTCTTCAAGATGTGTGGTATGAAAGCCATGTAAACAAACCACGTTCCAAAGTAGCCAGGAAGGATAGGGCGTAAACAACAACCCAAATATACTCTGAGCGTAAAGTAGTAGACTAGGCGTAAAATAGCCCTGACATGGACTTCCTGCGTAAAGTGGCTAAAAAATAGCCTTGAGCGTAAAACGTAGCCCAAATAAACTTTATACACACGTCAACTTTTGAGCGTAAAAACTCATATAGTCTCCATGCGTAAAAGAAGTCATATTGTGAGCGTAAAATAGCTCAATCCACATACTAAACGACAACATTGGTCTCTGTGTAAAACAAATTCCTTCGAATTCTGTGTTGTATGCTATCAGTAAATCCTCATGTCAGACTTTGCATTAAATACATGACTTGACAGCTTTGTCCAGCGTAAAGTGGTTAGCTTATCTCTGGAGTAAAACCACTGGCTTGACCCTGGCGTAAAGTGATTAGTCTGTCCTTGGCGTAAAATAGATCATTTTGAGTGGAATACTCTATCTTTTTGACTCAGTCTATGAAGCACACATTTTTTACGCTCCTACAATAGGGTACAGAACCGGATCATAATAGCTATTGTACAATAGCTCAGCATCCTCAATATCGTCTAAAAATGTTGTCTCCAGTCAGAAGGGAGCAAGTACGAATATGTATCTCATATTTTAAGTAATAATGGAAAAGTGCAGGCTAAACAGTTGAAACAATATTTTTCAGTAATTCTATGATTAAAAACAATGTGATTTGAATGTGTAATCGTCTATGACCGACTTGGGTTATACAATAGCGTCCTAGCAACGCGATACGGCTTATCCCCGTGTGTAAGAGGGGTAAGCTCGCACAATCTTGCAATATTAGGGGTATTGGCCATAAACGTTACACTATTCCCCCAATCCCCACAATCAATCAATCAATAGCTGGACCCTAGGAGAGGGTCCCGTGTAACAATGTGGTTTGAACATGCATCTAGACAATTACTAAATAAAATACAAGGAAAACATAACCGTAACTTGCCTTTGTTTATGACTGGAGTAGGATGACGGTTCCGGGGAAGAAGTTAGTACCGTCCTTGGAAATCCTACAGTTGGAGAACTTGACTTAGAGCCAAAATTGTAGCCATTCTAGGTGTGCTAGTTACAATCTCTAGTAGTAGTGTCCTAGTCGGATTTTAAGTTCTTTTATTTAACCTACTGTAACGCTTTACGTCGCAAGCTACGTGCGTTGTCAATTAGTTTGTTGAACCGATTAATTGGGAAAAAATAGCAATTACAGTTTAACTGGGAAAATCTTTATTAATTTTATACAAAATAATTAATATCCTAATTATAATTTACGCGTCCAAATATGGAACCCAACCCAGAAAAGAAATGAAAATCAACCCAGAAAAGAAATGAAAAACCTAGACTACACAATACAGGGGCACAACTAACAAAATAGAAATCTGGGCTTATGCCCTTACAAACTTTACATAAATGAAATTAGAGAAAAATTAGTTAGCTCTGAAAGATGTCCCATATTTTAAATACTGAAAACAAAACTAATAAATAAATTAAATTAAATCTTAGGAGTCTCAGACTTGGCCTAATCGTCACTATTTTTAGCTAATGTCTCAATGTCCGGATAAACTCGGTTTCGTTTGCATTTCGCTAGGGCCCACGGACCGGTACGGTCGTCGCCCAAAAATTCAATTAATAAATATTCCCGAAAATTCATTTATAAAATTTTATAAAAATTTGGGCAGCATTCCCTCTATATTTGGGACAACCCAATACTGGGAAAATGCGCCAAAACACCCAAAATATTTATCCTAAACCAGGGAAACCACAGAAATTAATTCCACCAAAAACTCATAACTAATTCCCAACATAGGCCAAGCCAACAAAACCACAGAACATTTCGAAACGAAGTTCGAAAAATTTCCGAAAAGTCACAGAACCAGTATAGATTCGAAAATATCCGAATTTAACTCGGGAAATTCCAAGAAAACCAACAGAAGCCAAATAAGAAAATCAACAGAACTTTTTTGAAGGAAAGTTCGAAAATTCTGAAGGATCGGAATCACTACCGTAATCCTCAAAACCGATTCCAGTTGCGGGATCGAGGACCGAAATCATCATCGACTACGAAACGGAAACGGGAACGCGAAATTATACCTTGGGTTGCTCGGCTAGAGCTCTCAGATGTTAAAATTGGAACAAAACCAAGTTTCTGCGGAATCAAGAAAATTCAGAGCTCGCGGACAGCAAAGGAAAATCGCTGAACGAGAGATCGGGATCGGGATCCGGCGCGGGGGCACGCTGGACAGAGGAGGGGGCTGCCGGAGCGCTCGGGGAGCGGCGCTGGGCGAAGCGGGGTCGCCGCTGGCGGCGGGCTGCTGGCCGAAAAGGGGTCGGGTCGTGCCGTTGGAGCGGGGAGGAGCGGGGAAGCGGGCAGAGGGGGCACGGGCGAGGGGGCGCGGGGCTGGAGTTGGGCGGCCGGGGAGCGGCGCCGGAGGTGGGCGCGGGGACGGCAGGGGGAGGCCGGGGGAGCGGCGCCGGAGGTGGGCGGCCCAGGGGCGCACGGGGAGACGCGGACGGGGGTGCTGGAGTCGAGGGCGGCGCCGGAGGTGGACGGCCCAGGGACGCGGGTTGCTTTGGGGAAGAATTTGGGAGGGAGAGAGAGTTGGAATGGGAGTGGGGAGAATAGAGTAGTGAGGGGTTTTAAAGGGAAGTGGTGGGGATGTGTTTGTGGTGGAGAGGGAGTGAATTATGGAGAAGGTGGCTGAGAAATAGTAGGGAGAAGACCCATTCGTGGGGATGGAGTCTCCAGGAGGGAGGAAAAAGGCCGGGTCGGGTCGGTTGCGGGTTGGGTTCGGGTAGTTCTAGGACTAAGCCCACCATAAAAATCATTATGTATATTTAACCAAAAATATTAATTTAAAATCCTAATTGGGTTCAGGAAACGGGATTCGGGAAAATCGGGTTTGGGTCGGGGTCGGATCCCGGCACGGGATCGGGACAGGCAGCAATCAAAGATCCCATAATTAATTTAAAAATAATATTTTTCTGACCCGACTATTATAATAACAATAATAATTATAATGATAATAATAATAACCTAATCTAAACTAATAATCATAAATATCCAATGATTAATCTAAATCTAGAAAGCGGGTTTCACAACTGCAAACTAAAAACAGTGCTAACAGTGAATGGGTGTCCTTAGTGAATTTAATCAAAACTAGTGTGTGAACTATGGCGATTCAAATGGAAATCAGTTGACAGTTTAACAAGGGAAACTATTAGACAGTTCAACCATAAATCCCAATCACCAATTCGAAGCCCTTTTTCCTAACATAACATAACTAACAAATGGGGGGTTAACAATGTTCAGGAATTTGAATCAATGATAGTAAGAAATTCTCAGTTTTAGGAAACTCAATGACAGTTTATAAATTCATTCCAAACCAATTTCAAATCCCATTCAACAATGAACCTAACTAACATGAATTTAATCTAACAATGCCTAACTCAATGTTCAGGAATTAACGTAAAGTAATTGAATTTAACCATGGCAAATTTAATACTGAACTCAGTGTAAATCAGGAATTAAATATCAAAATTTCAGTCTATTCATTAACAGCCCACTCTACATTCGAAAATCCAAACAAACCCAATCGAAACCCAAACTAATCAGTGAACTAACAATTGTAAATGGATTTAATCATGGCAAATAAACTTCAAATCAGTTTAAAACAGGAAATAGAAGTTCAGGAATTTGATCTCAGGACTGTGTATCAGTCCAGTTCTTCTCAGCCCATCCCATAATCAAAATTCCATTACCAAGTGCAAAAACCAAATCTAACATGTAAAATCAATCTAGCAGGTACTAATACATATGTACATGAATCCAACATGAAAATCTAACACCAAGATTCAGTTAAAATAGAAATTAAAATTCAGAATGAAGAACAGGGTATATAGTATCAGTCCACATTTCGAAAACCCATTCCAATGTTCGAATTCCACAATCTCAAGTGCAAAAACCTATCTAACTTGAAAATCTAACCGAGCAGGAACAATTACACATGTAATGGCAGTTTAAAACATCACAAATCAGTTTAAATATGGAAATCAACTCACAGAAATCTCAAAACTGAACACGTATCAGTAAAAATGGGAATTCTCAGTTTGAATTCGAAAATGGAAAGAAATACATACAAAATAGGTTAGGATAGTGTCGTATACGTGTCCAGAGTCCACACGAGTCCCCACGTGTCTCCACGACTGGACACGGTGTGTCCAAGTCATGAAATACGCGCAGATACTATCGCGTGCACAGATTGCATCGTGCTGCGATGCAGTCGCCTCGTGGACACGACACATGATACATCATGCCACGTGGTTGTGCACATGTGTTCGCCAGGTATAGGGATAGGGTTTTATCACCCTGCAACGTGTCGGGGTCGTGTCGTGTCAGACTTTTAAGGCCGTGTCAGAGAGTGAAAATCCGCGCGGGTGGGAACAACAAGATTCAGTGCGCGGTCGATAACTTCTCGAATACTCCACCAACTCACCCCAAATTTTGGGAGGATTGTGGCAGAGGTTGTCCCAACCTCTATGCCAAAAATCGTGTCATGAGAGGCCGTGTCGTGTCCCACAGCAAGCCCGAGCAGCAGGGCACTGAACCGGATCTCGCACGGCGTGTCCAACTCAAAAATCTGACACAACAAGACACCAAAATACCAAACATCCTTCAAAAAAATTAACATACACACCTAGATCTAGGATTCTATTCAAATAGATTTACAAAAATAGCAAATCGAGTTGGTTCGGGCATTTCGTCGAACACTTAGCCTATAGGTTTGATACGTGTCCGATACGGACACGTAACCTAATGCAAATGACACGAAATTCCTACAGTAGTTAGGGGACACCTAAACCTAGCCTAATATACAAAGAAATCAGAATAAAAATGCAATTTGTAGGATTTTACCTATAAGTACAAATTATAAGAAAAAGCTTCAAATGGGGAGTGTCCTTCTTGATGGCCAAATGCTCCAAATTGATCCCAAACTGAAATAGCTCTCCACCAACAATCCACAAACTTCAATTAGAACCCAATGCAAAAGACTAGGATAAAAAAGGAGATTAAATGAATAAAATGGAAATTTTTGGAAAGGGGAAAATACATTTTTCTTCAAAACTAGGTCAAGCTTTAAAAGAGGCAAGAACTCCTCAACATGTCATTAAATAGGGAGGGGCTCTCCTATGGCTGGTCATAAGTTGCAAAATTAGGGTTAGGGTTTCCTAAATTGGCCCATGGGCTTAAGTCATGATTAATTAAATCATTAAGTCATAAGTTATTTCGTAAAACCATAAGTCATGACTTAAATTCACTAAACCAAATTCCCTCATTCTAAAACTAATCTCTAATGACTAAAATGAGTTAACTCAAGTTAGGCTATGGTTACCATGGCTAGGGTTAGGTTCTAGGCTAGTCCACTAGTCTCAGCAAGTCTAAGTCAAACTAGAATTCACCAATCTAATATTTTAATCAATAATTCTAATAAGCAAAATGACCAAACTACCCCTAGGCTAAAAATGATAAATAAATATCTCTAATCACTTGGTTAGGTTCTAGGTCAGACAGTCTCTCGGGTTTCACTAGCAGTACATCAAAATTACAAGTCATGACTTAAAACAGTTTTTAAATAGTTTAAAATGATTAAAAATTACCAAAAATTATAATATGAAATAAATAACAATAATAATAATTATAATTACAAAATTTCAAAATTACCCTCATCTGGAAAACTGGATGTTACAATCCTACCCCCTTAGAAAAATTTCGTCCTCGAAATTAAGATTATCGCACCCCTTCTAGGTCAAACATAGTCAAGGGTCTATCACTAGTCAATTTCTCAACATCCTAGTACTTGGTCATCAGCTGGTCAACTTCTTAGGATTTTACCTATGCTAGCTACCTAAGTGTTGGCAACTAGAATTTAGCAAAAGAAAAACTCTATAATAGGCTAGCTCTTAACTTTCCAATCCTATCAAGTCACCCATAACTAAATACCTACAAGCTAAGCACACCAATCCCAAATACCACATATATATGCTCAAGAACAACAACCCATCACATATATCCTAAGTATATCATCTATATATATATATATATATATATGACTGATCAACCAAGGGTTAAAGTAGACTAAACTTATAAGGGACTGAAACAAATGCTTAGAATTTAGGCTAAGGATGAAAGGTCTGAATCATCAGCGTAGGCAAAGGGAATGATGCTAAGGAGACTGAAATTATGAGCTAAAGGACAAGACATTTGGGTCCACTTATATAGTCAAAGTGAAAGAAAACCTAAATGGTGACTGAATATGCCTCTAGATCAACTTGGCCTCTCCTCTCTATCTGGCTGATCTAACTATATGCAGGACAGTGGTATGAAGAAGTGAACCAAACTGGTGTACAGGGAATGCAATAGGCAGTATACTGCAAATGGGTGCAGGCTACATACCAATCAAAATACATTACATATATATACAAACTATATATTGACCCTCATCACCTCAACTCTACTCAAGGACTAATAACACACACTCCCTACCACATGTCTATCACTCCAATGAAGGGGTCAGATACTGTAAGGTGTACTGGGACAGAACAGTGAACTGTCCCAAGTGGTGAGTGCAGACCTCTAGTATGCATGATACTAACTCTCCAGATATGCAGAATATGGTAAGGGGTTGATGGTTATATTGGTGAGTCAATAATTGGGGTCTGAACTATGGTCCAGTGAAACCTATGATGCAACATGGTAGGTAATGAAATTTGAGTACAGTGAACAACCTGTACAAGTCTGAACCAAGGGGATAGGGTATCTAGTGAAGGGTCTGCACACTGCCTATAAAGATTGATCAAACATGACTGAACTCAACACAAAGAGAAATTAACTAAAATATAAAACTAAACCAAATATAGGCTAAACAATATGTCAATACCCTATACAACAATGGCTTATTGATACCAACCAACCCATCACATATGCCAATATCATCTGCAGTCTATATGTATATATAGACCTCTCAGTCTTAGGTGAACTGCAACTATACCCAAGGACAGGCTCTGGTCATGGGTGCCTCACTGGAAAAAGGTAAGGGAAAATAATAACAATCATCAAGGCTGTAAGGCATACTAACATCCTATATATAAACTGGTTGGTATTATAAATAACAGAGAAATCATCTACAATGGGTTACTATTCTAATACCAATGCTAACTATCATCTCTAGGGTACAGACACTCTACAAGTCATCATATCATTACACTATGAAAGAACTACATATGAATAAGCTCTACAACTAAATATCCCTACTCCTAAGTTATTTGATGGAATACAATTTTATAACAACAGAAGGGTACGATAGAGATGATGTGTTCAAAGACCTTCTCAAGATGCAATCTGATAATCATATGTGTCTGTCCAAAATCATGTTGTTCAGAGTCTTCGTCATGCTAGTGAGCAAGGCTACGATAATCACAGAGTCCTTGACTAAGGTACATACCTCTAGGTTCATGGTATTTAAAATTTTCGCATTGCCGCATGCGACGACAAAACCTTAAATTCCTACACCTGAAAAATACGTCCAAAATCTGACTATATGTCCTCACTATGCCAGCTAACACGACTATCAAAGATTCTAGATCCCATAACTGAGGTGACCTAGCCCATATGATTTTCTCAGAAGAAAACAAATATAACACAGGAACAACTGTCACGACCCGCACCCACTGTGAGGGTACGAGAACGTAACAGCGCCCAGCCTACGCCGTAGTGTCGGCGGTAGAACGCTGTTCTAGGTCATGAACTATAACTAACGTAATATGAATACTCTCCATAAGGAGGCCAACACAGAGGTACAACTCAATCACAATCTAAGGTAGAATGTAGCATGATGGAAAATAGATAAGAAATCCTCAACTGAGGTATAGCAGAAAGAAATAACAAAGTCTCAATATCTCTAAAATATACAACTCTGAAAATAAGACAACAGCTAAACATGAAAAGAAAGGACAGTCTAAGCTATCTACACTATATAAGGTATCATCCTGAGCAGCTACCTGAACCTCCCCAGGGGTCCAGGTTGCGAGTGTCATCTAGGCAAGCTCCAAGTAAGGGGTGCAGGGTTCCTCATTATCCTCTGTAAAATTTTCAACAGGTCCAGTCAGGACGGGAGCGAGCACAATACATCTCAACAGTTCATAGCAGGTTAGAAAATATAATCATGCAGTAAAGTAAGATATAGATACTGAAGGAAATGCAGTATGTAAACAGAGAGAGAACTGTAATAGAAATATCTACTATAAGTAGAGAGCTACCAGTGACTAGTGATTCAGAGTACAAAGTCGACATATGAACTGCTTGATTTGTACATGGCTATACTAAAGAGGCGTACATGGCTATTCTACTTTGGAATTATTCACATGGCTATTTATACTCCCCCGTACCCCCAACTAATACACAAGAATCCAACCAGGTTATGTTATGATTCTATGTAACAGCCCCCGAAGGGTGGTAAGCCCCTAAAGGGTGATATGCCCCCAAAGGGTGATAAGCCCCCGAAGGGTGATATGCCCCCAAAGGGTGATAAGCCCCCGAAGGATGGTACATAGTAGTCCCACAAATGGGGATTCTGATAGACCCAATAAATGGGATAAGGATTCAGAGAAGACTCTGTGATCATATGAGTATATGTCACAAGTGATCAAAGAACCAAAGAAGCATATGATACGCCATGTAAGTGAAACGCACAGAACATAGAGTACCCGATGCTCCCTGAAGGGATAACATCTCAAGAAGGGATCCATATAGTACTAATTCGTGTGACCAACGTGACAGTATCAAGTAAAGTAATTTAATACAGGAAATAATTCTAAGCAGGATATGAAATGATCAGAAAATATACTCGCCTCGTATCTGAATGTCTGAAGTAAATGTACTGTCCGAGATGAGATACCTGACTCTTAGTTAGAGCAACACAAGTCAAGATGTATACAGGGGATGATAAATATAATCTACTACGCATCTGCATGCTGTCTAAGTCAAACTAGACCAAAGTCAACTCTCGGTCAACTCTAGTCAACTAGACCGGTCAAACTAGGTCAAGCCTAAGCCAAACAAGTCTCACTAGGCCTAACCAAGCCTAGTCTAGCAATAATCACACCAATCACAAGGCTATACAAGCCAAACACATCAAGCCACACATCAAGAGTACATTCACATTGAGCTATAATCAACATTGTATAATGAGAGAGAAAGGGTTGCATGTATTGCTATGTGTGTGTGTGAACATGGAGGTGCACAACAAAGGGGAAAATCAAACACTACTTATAGATTACACTAGAACATGGCACAAGTTAACAAGGTTACATCTATTTTCATCTTGGAAATTATCAGAGGAGGGTTACATGGCATGGTGGTTTACATATGAAATCTGAATTTAACTAGCATTTCAATTTAAGTGTTATGGGTTGCATCATATACAGGTATTCAATTAGGCACTCTATATTAGGCTAACAATATTAGGCCATATACATTACACTCGCATTACATAGAAAATACTATATTGATTTCAACTTACCCTTTCACTTTACTCTATCATTTTACACATTCACATTAGTTTAGACATTTAGATATACACATATAGACATGCATACATACTTTAGCTATATGTATTGTATGTACATAGAGAGGGGGTGACATCTCATGGCAATGTGAGTGGGTGTATGTGTGTAAGGGAAATGAGTGTAGGCTAGTGTGTTTTCATGCACAAACTTGTGTGTGTATGGGGTTAACAGTGTGTCAATTCCATATATGTGTGTGTCAATATTATCACATAGGTTCTCAGATTTTAGGCACATGTGTGTGTGTGAAAGTTACATGAATGTGTGTGGCTGAAATAATGTGCAAGAGTAGGAAAAATGGTGTACTTGTGTGTGCGTGGGTTAGCAGGACATTAGAGTGCATGGGAGTAGGCAAATATGTTCTCAGGATTAGTGTGTGTGCCAGGAACTATGTATGCAATGTGTGTGGATGAGTGTTAGAGTTTTCAGGAAATGAAAACAGTGTATTCATTTAGGGGAAATCACAGCCATGTGACATATGTGTGTGAAACAAATGTGTGTTCAGGTGGCAGGAATGAGTGTGTGTGGATGAGAGTACATGTGAGGGTGTATAGCAGGGGGCTTCACAGGTTATAGGGTTCTCTGGTATTTCAGTGCAAGGACAGGCTTCCAAGTGTTCACAATCAAAGTGTAAAGGGTGCCATAGTGTAGGGTGTCTCTAGTTTGAGAGAACATAGAATAACACAGTGAAGTGAGAGTAGAATCTCAGGTTTTGTAGAGGGTGTCTCAGGTTCCTTAGAGAGGAAAGTGTGTGATATCATCACAGGAAACAGTGTGTCAGTTTTCCAGTTTACATAGAGTAGTGTGTGTGCATTATAAAGTGTACAGATATTACATGTGTACTAGAGTGTACAGTGGTGCAACAGGGAAAGGAAAGAACCAACACATTCATTATCGATTCAGTTATATAGGAAAGATAAAATTAGTTCAAGTTAAGAAAAACTGGAAAATAGTGCAGTGTATGGCAGGAAAAATAGTTTTGCATGTGTGGTGAATATATTTCAGTTCATGGTGTGTGTGTGAGTGAAACCTAGGTGACAGTGAAATAAGCCATCTTACTGGAAAAATGAATGCAACATTTGAAACCAAAATCCTGTGTGCGTGTGTGTGGGTGGATGAATAATGGTGACAGTGTCAGGATTAAGCCAGTGTCTCAGTGCTGGAATTTTTAAATAGTTTAATAGGAAGTGGCCATTCAATCTCAGGTTTCAGTTGTAAATGAAAACATTTAGAATCAATAAAACAAATCAAACTCGAATCTCATGAATTTAGTTTAATAGTGTGTATAAGTATAGGATAGATGAGTGTGTGCAACTCAGATTTAAAACATTGAATCAAAGCAGTTCAACAATCTCATGTTAACATATAAAACCATTTTAAGCAGTCCCCAAAATTGAAATCCCAGATTTGAATCACACAACCACCAATTCAAACCCAAAACATATCAAAATCGACACACACCTAGCTAACATATAGGTGAGCCCATACATGGCCCTAAACCACACTAATCTACAGTTTAGAAAGGTTAAATTGATGACCAAAAACGAATTTAAAAACCTGGAATCAAACAGAAATTAGAAACTGAATGTAGGTATCAGAAATTTTAGGGAATTTGAGAAACGACAATGCAATTTAAATTAAAACAGTAAATTTAAGGTTGGTAATGCATAAACACAATGTGTACGTGTTATGTGGTGTGTCTGTGTCCACCAAAGTGGACACAAACGTGTCCAAGTCAAACACATATCACAGACACAAATCTGTGCACAGACTGCATCGTGCTGCGATGCAGTCGCCTCGTGGATACGACACGTGACACTTCATGCCACGTGGTCACGTCCACGTGTACGCCTAGCATAGGGCTACACGTGTGTCACCCTGCACCGTGTCCACAAGTGTCGTGTCAAGAGAAAACAGTGTGTATCAGTGTCGATTTCTCGGCTGATACTGTGCAGTATAAATCCAGTGCACGTGTCCGTGCTCCCTCGACACGACACAAAGCCATGTCAAACTCGATGGGTGGCACGTCAGTGTGTGCCCCCACCTCCATGCCAAGTGGCAGCCAGCCACGTGGCGCGTGCAAGGAGGAAAGCCCCCCGAGCCGTAGGGCACTGCCCGTGTGTGCTGCGAGCGTGTTCGTGTCCTGTTTGGACACGGACACGGCTCGAAAATCAACTCAGTCCATGGGGAAATTAGTAAACACATATAAATCAATATTTTTGTCACGCCCCAGTACCGAAATACGGAGACGAACTAGGCCAGCTACTCCATTTGAGGTACGTAACGTCATACGGCGATCGTGGCTGTCGAGAGACTAGGGGGTACATGCTACAATCAAGTCTCCTATGGTCCCACAGAGTTCTATGTCTCAATCAATCAAGTCACATCAGCAATTAAATGAACATTAAAGATAAAGCACTAAGGCGTCCCTGACGCTTCATCAAAATGATCATGAGAGACTAGCTTTATAATTTAGCTATCTCAGAGAGTCAGGAGTACAAAATTATACACAGCTGCAGTCTGTTTATTTACAATTCTGTACTGACACAAAATATCATGTAATCCGGCTAACAGGTGCCGGTGGCTAAATGCCGCACAAAATATAAGCATGAGTGGTGGAGAAGAAACCCACTCGAGTCCCCGACCCGCCATGCTCCTAGTATGCACCATGGATGTCAGGGAGGAAGATCGTGTCCTCTGGCTCTGCTACGAGATCTGGCCAAACAAAACCAGCGGGGTCAGCCCTGAATAGCAAGTCAGCCCTGAATAGCAAGTACCGCCAAAGGGGCACAAGAGTTAAGATTAAAAAAAACCCAGATAATAGAATGATTGATAATAGTAATACTTATGCAACTATTATAGGGTAGCGCAACATCCACGAACCCATATGGTACCCTTACAACCAAACAAGGACAAAAGGTGCCGCATGGAGTCGGGACGTGTTGTACTCTATAACTTTCACATAAGTTAAAAGGTATAAACAATAAAATCTTCTGATCGTGACTTCGGTCGATAGCCTATCGTAGCACAATAACCAACCCAACAATCAAACAAGAACATGGGTTGGTTTATGTACCATGATAGACCATGTTCCTCAGTCATTCACAGAAGTAACACTTCACAACCAGAATAAGTCTTCCGTTCATAACTTCGGTCCACATCCTGTCATAGTACGATAACCAACCCAACAATCAAACAAGAACATGGGTTGGATCCCGTACCATGACAGTCCGCTTCCCTCAGTTATTCACGGAAGGTAATAAGATACACGTAAGTCATTTTCGCGGCCAATCAAGTCTACGAGTTTCTAGTGGGACGAGGTTATCTTCGCATCATGTTTTTTCAAAATTCTCAGATCGTATCTTTCCAGCAAGGCTAGCCAACCCAGGGTTTCGCGTAGACAGGTATCTTTGAGCACAGGTCCCTCATAAGGCCACCTTGCCAAGACATATAATATATAGCAGGAATTAATCGGATACAGTCATCCACTCGTTGCGGATGACACAGTATCAGTGGAGACCAGCCGGCGCGTCAAGACAATATCTCAAGGCGGCTGGTGTAACACGATCTCGGGATTCTGCCCTCCCCATACATCTAGTATATTTAGTTGCCTAGTTTAACCCTAGGTGAAATCTTGGACTCACATGCTGTGGCCTGCATGATTATCCTCCTAAATGTCGTACTCAAGTACGAAAACCCCAAAAGAGGATCCATGTCAATCAGTATGTCAACATGTTCTACCCTCCTTGGTGTAACGCATCATTGCAAATATGTCACGTGGAGTTACGAGTCATTTGTCGAGCATGAACGAGAATTGGGACATTCAGGTACAAGTATCAGGTAGGAACACTTTGTTCACCGGGGTTACATTAGTGCTCATATCATGCTCAGGACAAAAGACGTAAGGATATATAGCATACACAAACATTTACATATATATATATACAATATAATATATACATATAAAAATATAAGGTATAGGGGAGTCCAGGTCAGAGCGCGCTCAAGTCAGGCTACGCTCAGGTTAGCCTACGCTCAGGTCAGCCTACGCTCAGGTCAGCCTACGCTCAGGTCAACCTACGCTCAGGTCAGCGTACGCTCAGGTTAGCCTACGCTCAGGTCAGCCTACACTCAGGTCAACGTACGCTCAGGTCAGCCTACGCTCAGGTCAGCCTACGCTCAGGTCAGCGTATGCTCAGGTCAGCCTACGCTCAGGTCAGCCTATGCTCAGGTCAGCCTACGCTCATGTCAGCGTACGCTCAGGTCAGCGTATGCCAGACATACGCTTCCAAAAGGCAGCGTATGGGGTCCATACTACGCTGCACTAAAGAGCGCACGCAGCTCAGTGGCACAAGCTAAAAAGCTCGTGCACACTGCTCACTGTCTTCTCCAAATCCGCAAGAACTCCATGGTTTAAACCCAAATCTTCAAAAGTCCATAACTTGGTCAAAATAAGTCCAAATCCAACTTTTTAAAGGTTAAAATTGGGTAGAATAAAATTCTCTACAACATGGAACCATCAAAACTTGAAAATAATGAAGTTTGCTAGATCAAAACCAAGAAGATCCGAAAATGGTTAAAACCTAGTTCTACAAAAATTAAAGCTTCAAAATGGAAAACTTCAAGTTCTAAACTAGTATAGAATGAGGAGAAGAAGATATTTTGGCAAATAATTTTGTAAAAAAATATCAACATCATTTATGGATCCATCTCTTGAGCAAGTTGGTACTTGCCTTGGTTGGTGGAGGAAAATAAATGAGAGGAGATAAATGAGAGGAGAGAGAATAAGATGAGTTATTATATAGAATCTTGAACCCATGGGTTCATGATGAACCAAAGGGTTCATGATGAACCATTGGTGAACCAAGAATAGGTTACCCAAATGAGCCAAAACTGTAGGCCCAAATGCAGAAAATAAATTACGAAATAATATTTTGTCGAATATTTTTAGGAAATGCATGAAGAAATACAGCATATAAATGTCGTATAAATACAAAGTAAATACAATTTATCGGTTTACGTATTAAAATACGTATTCCAGGATCGGGGAGTGACATCTCTACCCTTCTTAAAAAAATTCCGTCCTCGGAATTCCAGCCAAGACAGGATAGTGAAATCAGGACAAGCAAGGCACAATCATATACAAGTTAACTATCATATCAATTATTATTATACATCACAAAGTGCAAAACAAGTAGGTGCAGATAAGCATGGAATCGTGTCAATAAGGCATAAAAAAAATACACCTCATTAGTCAAACAAATGCGGATACCGAGATCTGATCTCGTCCTCGCGCTCCCAAGTTGACTCTCCCGAAGAGTGATGGTTCCAAGAAACACAGACAAGGCTTGTCGTCAGATTCTTGAGTACCTTCTCTCGCCGATCCAAAATAGACACGGGTTGTTCCTCGTAAGTTAGGTCGGTACCAACGACTAACTCAGAATGATCGAGGACATGACTCGGATCCGGGACATACCCATGTAATTGGGACACATGAAACACATCATGTATGCCAGTTAACGAAGGCGGAAGGGCAAGTCGATAAGCCACATCGCCTACCCGAGCGAGAATCTTAAAAGGACCAACGTATCTTGGACTAAGCTTTCCCAGGGTTCCAAATCTGATGATACCCCGAGTAGGCGAAATCCGCAGAAACACTTGGTCGCTAGCTCTAAACTCTAGAGGCCTACGATGATGATCTGCCCAATGACGATGTCGGTTCTGTGCAACTCGAAGGCGCTCTCTGACCAACTTAACTATCTCGACAGTCTGCATAATCATCTCTGGCCCCAACAACTTTCGTTCTCCGACGTCGTCCTATGCCAAAGGGGACCTGCACTTCCTTCCGTATAATGCTTCAAACGGGGCCATCTGAATGCTAGCCTGATAGCTGTTGTTATAGGAGAACTCCACTAGATGAAGGTGATCCTCTCAAGATCCACCAAAATCCAAGGTACACGCCCGTAGCATATCTTCTAATGTTTGAATGGTTCTTTCTGATTGCCCGTCAGTTTGTGGATGATAAGCAGTACTGAATCTTAACTTGGTTCCCAAACTTTGGTGTAAGCTCCGCCAAAAATGGGAAGTAAACCGCGTATCCCGATCTGATACTATACTAACTGGAATACCGTGCTGCCTTACTATCTGCTTCATGTACATTTCTGCTAGCTGCTCAGTAGTCTGTCCAACTCGGAAGGGAAGGAAATGAGCGACCTTCGTGAGTCGATCTACTATTACCCAGACTGCATTCTTGCCAGCCGGGGATCTAGGTAAACCGGTCACAAAATCCATCGTGATGTGCTTCTATTTCTATTTTGGGATAGGAAGCGGCTGTAGCAATCCTGCTGGTCTCTGCTGCTCGACTTTCACCTGCTGACATACCAGACACTTGGATACAAATCTTGCTATATCTCTTTTCATGCCATTCCACCAAAAGAACTGCCTGATATCTCGATACATCTTCGTTCCTCCTGGATGAATGAAGTAAATAGAACTATGAGCTTCGGACATAACTTCTTGCCGAAGGTCTCCACTCGGTACACAGAGTCTGTTTCCAAACCTGAGCATACCATCTTCATGAATCACTAACTCCTTCCTACGGCCTGATTCACACTCTGACCGCAACTTCTGAATCTTTGGATCTCCTGCTTGTGCTGTCCTTATCCTCTCTACTAAGGTTGACTGAATCTGCATACTGGTCATTCTTTCTATATCCCTTGGCAAAACTACTTCGATTCCCATATTCTGAAGGTCTTCTAAAATATGCTTTTGCGAGGTCAAGATAAAGGCACTGTCTCTCCTACTCAGCGCATCTGTAACTATATTCGCCTTGCCTGGATGATACTGAAGATCTAAATCAAAATCCTTCAGCAGTTCTAACCATCTCCTTTGCCTCATGTTCAAATCTCGCTGCGTGAATACATATTTCAAACTCTTATGGTCAGTATAGATCTCTACCCGATCCCCGTATAAATAATGCCTCCACAACTTGAGTGAAAATACCACAACTGCTAACTGCAAATCGTGAGTCGGGTAATTCTTCTCATGGTCTCGAAGCTGCCGAGATGCATATGCTATCACCTTTTCATGCTGCATCAATACACATCCAAGACCCTTCCCTGATGCGTCACAATATACTGTAAAGCCTCCCGCTCCTACTGGAAGCATCAAGATCGGGGCTGAGATCAATCTCTTCTTTAATTCTTCAACGATGCCTGACAGCTAGCTGACCAAACAAACTCTACGTCATTATGCGTCAAACGCGTTAAGGGCGCAGAGATCCTGGCAAAGTCCGCCACGAACCTTCTGTAGTAACCAACTAATCCTAAGAAATTTCGTACTTCTGCAACCGTTCTCGGGACCGGCCAATGCTCTACGGCCTCAATCTTCTTCGGATCCACTGACACTCCTGCTCCAAAAATTACATGTCCCAGGAACGAAATGTGGTCTAACCAGAATTCATACTTGTCGAGCTTCGCATATAGTTGATGCTCCCTCAATGTCTGTAAGACAGTCCTAAGATGTTTCTCATGCTCCTCTTCACTGCTGGAATAGACAAGAATGTCATCTATGAACACCACCACAAATTTATCCAAATACGGCAGAAAGATGCGGTTCATTAAGTCCATGAATACTGCGGGGGCGTTGGTTAGTCCAAAGGGCATTACTAAAAACTCATAATGCCCATATCTAGATCTGAATGCTGTCTTCGGTATGTCTTGCTTCCGGACTCTTACTTGATAGTATCCCGACCGAAGATCGAGCTTGGAAAAGACGCTGGCCTTGCTCAACTGGTCAAACATGTCATCAATCCTTGGTAGCGGGTACTTATTCTTCTCTGTTACTGCATTCAGCTTGCGGTAGTCGATGCACATCCTCGTCGACCCATCCTTCTTGGGAACTAGAATCACTGGCGCGGCCCAGGGCGATTTACTGTCTCGGATGAATTCCTTAGACTTCAACTCTTCCTCATGTTGATACAACTTATCCTGTTCTGACGGCGACATTCTGTAAACTCTGTCTGCAATAGGCCTCGTTCCAGGGTTCAACTCAATGCTAAATTCTACCTCTCTGACTGGGGGTATCCCTGGGAGCTTATCAGGGAAGACGTCGAGAAAATCTTCGACCACTCTCGGAATCTGTCCTGGCTCTGACACTGCTGCTGAGATGACGCCTCCGACCTGATTCTTCAAGGTTTGAGTAAAGATGAACTGTTCCATCCCAGGAACGCTGAATATGACCCTACCTCCTCTACAATCAATTGTCGCATGACTGTCTCTCAACCAGTCCATGCCAAGAACAACATCAAAATTCCTCATAGGGAATTCAATCAATGATGCGGGCAGTAAATGCCCACACACCTCTACCGGACATGAAAAGCGCACTCTGCTCACTTCTACGAGCCCATTGCCGGTGAGTATATCCATCCTCTCCGGCAATGCCTCAAACACTAGTCCAATCCGTGTAGCATATTGTGCAGAGATGAATGAATGAGTAGCGCCTGAATCAAATAATGGTACAGCAAGAAATGAGGTGACGAAAATTTTACCTGCCACCACGTCACTAGACGCTAGAGCCTCTCCCAAAGATAATGTGAGAGCCTGGCCCTGGCCCCGTGGAGCCCCTTGTTGCGGCCTTTCTCGACCATGTTGTTGCTGCCTCTGAGGGCCTCCGGCTTTTTGTGCTTGGCGGAACATCTGAGCCTGCGTTGGTAGACGCTGGGCTAGGGGCCTTACTGCTAATACTGGCCCTCCACTCGGGGTTGCCACCATAGCTGGCAACGCTGGAAACTGCTGAGCTGGCCCTCCTGGCCTCTGCATCATAGGACAAGTGGAGATACGGTGGTCTAAACTACCACACCTCAAGCACAAGCCATTCGTTGACCGATACACCTCCCTCGTGTGCCCTGCCTTCCTACAGAATGTACAGCCCTGGGGTGCTCCCTGACGCTGCTGTTGGTTCCTTGGCTGCTGATGCCAAACTGGCGCTGTATTAGCTGACACGGCCGTCCTCTGCGGTGCTCCTGCATCATGAATACGTACACCGGGTGCTGGTGCCGATGTTCGCTGTATTACTCCTCCTCCAATCTGGGAATGAGATCTCTTCTGACCTCCTGTCCTCGATGCCAACCTCTGCTGGGTAAGCTCGTGCCTCCGAGCGGCCGTCAAAACAATGTCAAACGTCTGGTAGTCGTGTCCCTCCACAAGCTGTAATAGTTCCAAATGAAGTCCCTGCTGGAACCTCATAGCCTTCTCTGGCTCCGTTGCCACCATTGCTGGGGCAAAATGGTACAATCTGCAGAACTCTGCTGCATACCCATCTACGATCTTGCCTGCTTGCTTGAGACTAATAAACTTCTGCTGGAGCTCATATCGAGCTACTACGCCAAAATACTTGGCCTTGAATCTTTTACTGAAGGTGGTCCAACGAACAGGGCGTCTTATACCAACTTTTTCTGATGCCCACCAGTCGCGGACAAGATCCTGAAGTACTAATTTGACCTGATCAACCTTCTCATCATCTGGAACCTTGGCTGCCACAAGAATGGCTTCAATGTCTTGAATCCATGTATCCGCAGTGATGGCATCCTCCGTGCCATCAAAATACCTCGGGTTCAAGCGACGGAACCTTCCTGATGCTCCCGAGTCAACCCCGGCACTCCTCTCAAGAGCTAACTGAATCCCTTGGTTCAGCAACACGTTCTGCTCCTGCTGCTGAGTCTGTTGCTGTTGGTGAGTGACAAGAATCCCCCGGATGACCTCCAGAAGTGCTACGCCATCTGGCACTGCCGTCGCTGCTGGTGCTGCAGGAGTTTTAATAACCTGCGGCTGCACTGCCTCTGGTTCCATTTCTTCTTGTGTTCGTCCTGGGGAAGGTTCTCTCCCCTGCTGGTGCCCAGTCGAGCCATGCTCTCGCTGCTCTTCCTATTGGGCCTCACCCGCTACTGAGAATGAAGCACCCCTATAGAGAAAGATATAAGATTATCAAGTTCGAACGAGGAAGATTTCGAGGATACAAGTCAGGTTAGAGATCAAGGCAAGGACAGAGAATTCGAAACAGAATTTCAAGGGGAACAAGTTTTGATTGAGACTCCTAATAATTCGCAATACCCCATAAGTCTGAAAAACAGACCTGTATGGGCCACCACTAAAACCTTGTCACGCCCTAGTACCGAAATACGGAGACGGACTAGGCCAGCTACTCCATATGAGGTACGTAACGTCATACGGCGATCGTGGCTGTCGAGAGACTAGGGGGTATATGCTACAATCAAGTCTCCTATGGTCCCACAGAGTTCTATGTCTCAATCAATCAAGTCACATCAGCAATTAAATGAACATTAAAGATAAAGCAGTAAGACGTCCCTGACGCTTCATCAAAATGATCATGAGATACTAGCTTTATAATTTAGCTATCTCAGAGAGTCAGGAGTACAAAATTATACACAGCTGCAGTCTGTTTATTTACAATTCTGTACTGACACAAAATATCATGTAATTCGGCTAACAGGTGCCGGTGGCTAAATGCCGCACAAAATATAAGCAGGAGTGGTGGAGAAGAAACCCACTCGAGTCCCCGACCCGCCAGGCTCCTAGTATGCACCATGGATGTCAGGGAGGAAGATCGTGTCCTCTGGCTCTGCTACGAGATCTGGCCAAACAAAACCAGTGGGGTCAGCCCCGAATAGCAAGTACCGCCAAAGGGACACAAGAGTTAAGATTAAAAAAAACCCAGATAATAGAATGATTGATAATAGTAATACTTATGCAACTATTATAGGGTAGCGCAACATCCACGAACCCATATGGCACCCTTACAACCAAACAAGGACAAAAGGTGCCGCATGGAGTCGGGACGTGTTGTACTCTATAACTTTCACATAAGTTAAAAGGTATAAACAATAAAATCTCCTGATCGTGACTTCGGTCGATAGCCTATCGCAGCACAATAACCAACCCAACAATCAAACAAGAACATGGGTTGGTTCATGTACCATGATAGACCATGTTCCTCAGTCATTCACAGAAGTAACACTTCACAACCAGAATAAGTCTTCCGTTCATAACTTCGGTCCACAGCCTGTCATAGTACGATAACCAACCCAACACTCAAACAAGAACATGGGTTGGATCCCGTACCATGACAGTCCGCTTCCCTCAGTTATTTACGGAAGGTAATAAGATACACGCAAGTCGTTTTCGCGGCCAATCAAGTCTACGAGTTTCTAGTAGGACGAGGTTATCCTCGCATCATATTATTTCAAAATCCTCAGATCGTATCTTTCCAGCAAGGCTAGCCAACCCAGGGGTTCGCGTAGACAGGTATCTTTGAGCACAGGTCCCTCGTAAGGTCACCTTGCCAAGACATATAATATATAGCAGGAATTAATCGGATACAGTCATCCACTCGTTGCGGATGACACAGTATCCGTGGAGACCAGCCGGCACATCAAGACAATATCTTAAGGCGGCTGGTGTAACACGATCTCGGGATTCTGCCCTCCCCATGCATCTAGTATATTTAGTTGCCTAGTTTAACCCTAGGTGAAATCTTGGACTCACTTGCTGTGGCCTGCATGATTATCCTCCTAAATATCGTACTCAAGTACGAGTACCCCAAAAGAGGATCCATGTCAATCAGTATGTCAACATGTTCTACTCTCCTTGGTGTAACGCATCATTGCAAATATGCCACGTGGAGTTACGAGTCATTTGTCGAGCATGAACGAGAACTGGGACATTCAGGTACAAATATCAGGTAGGAACACTTTGTTCACCGGGGTTACATTAGTGCTCATATCATGCTCAGGACAAAAGACGTAAGGATATATAGCATACACAAACATTTACATATATATATATACAATATAATATATACATATAAAAATATAAGGTATAGGGGAGTCCAGGTCAGAGCGCGCTCAAGTCAGGCTACGCTCAGGTTAGCCTACGCTCAGGTCAGCCTACGCTCAGGTCAGCCTACGCTCAGGTCAGCCTACGCTCAGGTCAGCGTACGCTCAGGTCAGCCTACGCTCAGGTCAGCCTACGCTCAGGTCAGCGTACGCTCAGGTCAGCCTACGCTCAGGTCAGCCTACACTCAGGTCAGCCTACGCTCAGGTCAGCGTACGCTCAGGTCAACGTACGCTCAGATCAGCGTACGCTCAGGTCAGCGTATGCCAGACATACGCTTCCAAAAGGCAGCGTATGGGGTCCATACTGCGCTGCGCTAAAGAGCGCGTGCAGCTCAGTGGTGCAAGCTAAAAAGCTCGCGCACACTGCTCACTGTCTTCTCCAAATCAGCAAAAACTCTATGGTTTGAACCCAAAGCTTCAAAAGTCCAGGACTTGGTCAAAATAAGTCCAAATCCAACTTTTCAAAGGTCAAAATTGGGTAGAATAAAATTCTCTACAACATGGAACCATCAAAACTTAAAAATAATGAAGTTTGCTAGATCAAAACCAAGAAGATCCGAAAATGGTTAAAACCTAGATCTACAAAAATTAAAGCTTCAAAATGGAAAACTTCAAGTTCTAAACTAGTATAGAATGAGAAGAAGAACATATTTTGGCAAATAATTTTGTAAGAAAACATCAACATCATTTATGGATCCATCTCTTGAGCAAGTTGGTACTTGCCTTGGTTGGTGGAGGAAAATAAATGAGAGGAGATAAATGAGAGGAGAGAGAATAAGATGAGTTATTATATAAAATCTTGAACCCATGGGTTCATGATGAACCAAAGGGTTCATGATGAACCATTGGTGAACCAAGAATAGGTTACCCAAATGAGCCAAAATTGTAGGCCCAAATGCAGAAAATAAATTACGAAATAATATTTTGTCGAATATTTTTTGGAAATGCATGAAGAAATACAGCATATAAATGTCGTATAAATACAAAGTAAATACAATTTATCGGTTTACGTATTAAAATACGTATTCCAGGATCGGGGAGTGACATCTCTACCCTTCTTAGAAAAATTCCGTCCTCGGAATTCCAGCCAAGACAGGATAGTGAAATCAGGGCAAGCAAGGCACAATCACATACAAGTTAACTATCATATCAGTTATTATCATAAATCACAAAGTGCAAAATAAGTAGGTGCAGATAAGCATGTAATCGTGTCAATAAGGCGTAAAAAAAATATACCTCATTAGTCAAACAAATGCGGATACCGAGATCTGATCTCGTCCTCGTGCTCCCAAGTTGACTCTCCCGAAGAGTGATGGTTCCAAGAAACACGGACAAGGCTTATCGTCCGATTCTTGAGTACCTTCTCTCGCTGGTCCAAAATAGACACGGGTTGTTCCTCGTAAGTTAGGTCGGTACCAACGACTAACTCAGAATGATCGAGGACATGACTCGGATCTGGGACATACCTACGTAATTGGGACACATGAAACACATCATGTATGCCAGTTAACGAAGGTGGAAGGGCAAGTCGATAAGCCACATCGCCTACCCGAGCGAGAATCTTAAAAGGACCAACGTATCTTGGACTAAGCTTTCCCCGGGTTCCAAATCTGATGATACCCCGAGTAGGCAAAATCCGCAGGAACACTTGGTCGCCAGCTCTAAACTCTAGAGGCCTACGATGCTGATCTGCCCAATGACGATGTCGGTCCTGTGCAACTCGAAGGCGCTCTCTGACCAACTTAACTATCTCCACAGTCTGCGTGATCGTCTCTGGCCCCAACAACTTCCGTTCTTCGACGTCGTCCCATGCCAAAGGGGACCAACACTTCCTTCCGTACAATGCTTCGAACGGGGCCATCTGAATGCTAGCTTGATAGCTGTTGTTATAGGAGAACTCCACTAGATGAAGGTGATCCTCCCAAGATCTACCAAAATCTAAGGTACATGCCCGTAGCATATCTTCTAATGTCTGAATGGTTCTTTCTGATTGCCCGTCAGTTTGTGGATGATAAGCAGTACTGAATCTTAACTTGGTTCCCAAACTTTGGTGTAAGCTCCGCCAAAAATAGGAAGTAAACCGCGTATCCCGATCTGATACTATACTAACTGGAACACCGTGCTGCCTTACTATCTACTTCATGTACATTTCTGCTAGCTGCTCAGTAGTCTGTCCAACTCGGAAGGGAAGGAAATGAGCGACCTTCGTGAGTCGATCAACTATTACCCAGACTGCATTCTTGCCAGCCGGGGATCTAGGTAAACCGGTCACAAAATCTATCGTGATGTGCTCCCATTTCCATTCTGGGATAGGAAGCGGCTGTAGCAATCCTGCTGGTCTCTGCTGCTCGGCTTTCACCTGCTGACATACCAGACACTTGGATACAAATCTCGCTATCTCTCTTTTCATGCCATTCCACCAAAAGAACTGCCTGATATCTCGATACATCTTCGTTCCTCCTGGATGAATGGAGTAAATAGAACTATGAGCTTCGGACATAACTTCTTGCCGAAGGTCTCCACTCGGTACACAGAGTCTGTTTCCAAACCTGAGCGTACCATCTTCATGAATCACTAACTCCTTCCTACGGCCTGATTCACACTCCAACCGCAACTTCTGAATCTTTGGATCTCTTGCTTGTGCTGCCCTTATCCTCTCTACTAAGGTTGACTGAATCTGCATACTGGTCATTCTTCCTATATACCTTGGCAAAACTACTTTGATTCCCATACTCTGAAGGTCTTCTAAAATATGCTTTTGCGAGGTCAAGATAAAGGCACTGTCTCTCTTACTCAGCGCATCTGTAACTATATTCGCCTTGCCTGGATGATACTGAAGATCTAAATCAAAATCCTTCAGCAGTTCTAACCATCTCCTTTGCCTCATGTTCAAATCTCGCTGCGTGAATACGTATTTCAAACTCTTATGGTCAGTATAGATCTCTACCCGATCCCCGTATAAATAATGTCTCCACAACTTGAGTGAAAACACCACAGCTGCTAACTCCAAATCGTGAGTCGGGTAATTCTTCTCATGGTCTCGAAGCTGCCGAGATGCATATGCTATCACCTTTCCATGCTGCATCAATACACATCCAAGACCCTTCCCTGATGCGCCACAATATACTGTAAAGCCTCTCGCTCCTACTGGAAGCGTCAAGATCGGGGCTGAGATCAATCTCTTCTTCAATTTTTCAAATGATGCCTGACAGCTAGCTGACCAAACAAACTCTACGTCCTTGTGCGTCAAACGCGTTAAGGGCGCAGAGATCCTGGCAAAGTCTGCCACGAACCTTCTGTAGTAACCAGCTAATCCTAAGAAACTTCATACTTCTGCAACCGTTCTCGGGACCGGCCAATGCTCTACGGCCTCAATCTTCTTCGGATCCACTGACACTCCGGCTCCAGAAATTACATGTCCCAGGAACGAAATACGGTCTAACCAGAATTCACACTTGTCGAGCTTCGCATATAGTTGATGCTCCTTCAATGTCTGTAAGACAGTCCTAAGATGTTTCTCATGCTCCTCTTCACTGCTGGAATAGATAAGAATGTCATCTATGAACACCACCACAAATTTATCCAAATACGGCAGAAAGATGCGGTTCATTAAGTCCATGAATACTGCGGGGGCATTGGTTAGTCCAAAGGGCATTACTAAAAACTCATAATGCCCATATCTAGATCTGAATGCTGTCTTCGGTATGTCTTGCTCCCGGACTCTTATTTGATAGTATCCCGACCGGAGATCGATCTTAGAAAAGATGCTGGCCTTGCTCAACTGGTCAAACAGGTCATCAATCCTTGGTAGCGGGTACTTATTCTTCACTGTTACTGCATTCAGCTTGCGGTAGTCGATGCACATCCTCGTCGACCCATCCTTCTTGGAAACTAGAATCACTGGCGCGGCCCAGGGCGATTTACTGTCTCGGATGAATCCTTTAGACTTCAACTCTTCCTCATGTTGATACAACTTATCCTGTTCTGACGGCGACATTCTGTAAACTCTGTCTGCAATAGGCCTCGTTCCAGGGTTCAACTCAATGCTAAATTCTACCTCTCTGACTGGGGGTATCCCTGGGAGCTTATCAGGGAAGACGTCGAGAAAATCTTCGACCACTCTCGGAATCTGTCCTAGCACTGAAACTGCTGCCGAGATGACGCCTCCGGCCTGATTCTTCAAGGTTCGAGTAAAGATGAACTGTTCCAT
This sequence comes from Iris pallida, assembly GCA_029216955.1. Taxonomy (NCBI): domain Eukaryota; kingdom Viridiplantae; phylum Streptophyta; class Magnoliopsida; order Asparagales; family Iridaceae; genus Iris; species Iris pallida. Next base: position 1,105,382 of record JANAVB010031819.1, on the reverse strand, counting down.
CCCAGGAATGCTGAATATGACCCTACCTCCTCTACAATCAATTATCGCATGACTGTCTCTCAACCAGTCCATGCCAAGAACAACATCAAAATTCCCCATAGGGAATTCAATCAATGATGCGGGCAGTAAATGCCCACACACCTCTACCGGACATGAAAAGCGCACTCTGCTCACTTCTACGAGCCCATTGTCGGTGAGTATATCCATCCTCTCCGGCAATGCCTCAAATACTATTCCAATCCGTGTAGCATATTATGCAGAGATGAATGAATGAGTAGCGCCTGAATCAAATAATGCTACAGCGGGAAATGAGGTGACAAGAATTTTACCTGCCACCACGTCACTAAACGCTAGAGCCTCTCCCAAAGATAATGTGAGAGCCTGGCCCTGGCCCCGCGGAGCCCCTTGTTGCGGCCTTCCTCGACCATGTTGTTGCTGCCTCTGAGGGCCTCCGGCTTCCTGTGCTTGGTGGAACATCTGAGCCTGCGTTGGTAGACGCTGGGCTAGGGGCCTTACTGCTAATACTGGCCCTCTACTCGGGGTTGCCACCGGAGCTGGCAACGCTGGAAACTGCTGAGCTGGCCCTCCTGGCCTCCGCATCACAGGACAAGTGGAGATACGGTGGTCTGAACTACCATACCTCAAGCTTAAGCCATTCGCTGACCGACACACCTCCCTCGTGTGCCCTGCCTTCCTACAGAATGTACAGCCCTGGGGTGCTCCCTGACGCTGCTGTTGGTTCCTCGGCTGCTGATGTCGAACTGGCGCTGTATTAGCTGACACGGCCGTCCTCCGTGGCGCTCCTGCATCATGAATACGTACACCGGGTGCTGGTGCCGATGTTCGCTGCATTACTCCTTCTCCAATCTGGGAATGAGATCTCTTCTGACCTCCTGTCCTCGATGCCAACCTCTGCTGGGTAAGCTCGTGCCTCCGAGCGGCCGTCAAAATAGCGTCAAACGTCTGGTAGTCATGTCCCTCCATAAGCTGTAATAGTTCCAAATGAAGTCCCTGCTGGAACCTCATAGCCTTCTCTAGCTCCGTTGCCACCATTGCTGGGGCAAAACGGTACAATCTGCAGAACTCTGCTGCATACCCATCTACGGTCTTGCCTGCTTGCTTGAGACTAATAAACTTCTGCTGGAGCTCATATCGAGCTACTACGCCAAAATACTTGGCCTTGAATCTTTTACTGAAGGTGGTCCAACGAACAAGGCGTCTTATACCAACTTCTTCTGATGCCCACCAGTCGCGGACAAGATCCTGAAGTACTAATTTGACCTGATCAACCTTCTCATCATCTGGAACCTTAGCTGCCACAAGAATGGCTTCAATGTCTTGAATCCATGCATCCACAGTGATGGCATCTCCGTGCCATCAAAATACCTCGGGTTCAAGCGACAGAACCTTCCTGATGCTCCCGAGTCAACCCCGGCACTCCTCTCAAGAGCTAACTGAATCCCTTGGTTCAGCAACACGTTCTGCTCCTGCTGCTGAGTCTGTTGCTATTGGTGAGTGACAAGAATCCCCCGGATGACCTCCAGGAGTGCTACGGCATCTGGCACTGCCGTCGCTGCTGGTGCTGCAGGAGTTTCAATAACCTGCGGCTGCACTGCCTCTGGTTCCATTTCTTCTCGTGTCCGCCCTGAGGAAGGTTCTCTCCCCTGCTGGTGCCCAGTCGAGCCATGCTCTCGTTGCTCTTCCTCTTGGGCCTCACCCGCTACTGAGAATGAAGCACCCCTATAGAGAAAGATATAAGATTATCAAGTCCGAACGAGGAAGATTTCGAGGATGCAAGTCAGGTTAGAGATCAAGGCAAGGACAGAGAATTCGAAACAGAATTTCAAGGAGAACAAGTTTTGATTGAGACTCCTAATAATTTGCAATACCCCACAAGTCTAAAAAACAGACCTGCATGGGCCACCACTAAAACCTTGTCACGCCCCAGTACCGAAATACGGAGACGGACTAGGCCAGCTACTCCATATGAGGTACGTAACGTCATACGGCGATCGTGGCTGTCGAGAGACTAGGGGGTACATGCTACAATCAAGTCTCCTATGGTCCCACAGAGTTCTATGTCTCAATCAATCAAGTCACATCAGCAATTAAATGAACATTAAAGATAAAGCAGTAAGGCGTCCCTGACGCTTCATCAAAATGATCATGAGATACTAGCTTTATAATTTAGCTATCTCAGAGAGTCAGGAGTACAAAATTATACACAGCTGCAGTATGTTTATTTACAATTCTGTACTGACACAAAATATCATGTAATTCGGTTAACAGGTGCCGGTGGCTAAATGCCGCACAAAATATAAGCAGGAGTGGTGGAGAAGAAACTCACTCGAGTCCCCGACCCGCCAGGCTCCTAGTATGCACCATAGATGTCAGGGAGGAAGATCGTGTCCTCTGGCTCTGCTACGAGATCTGGCCAAACAAAACCAACGGGGTCAGCCCTCCTAGTATGCACCATGGACGTGTTGTACTCTATAACTTTCACATAAGTTAAAAGGTATAAACAATAAAATCTTCTGATCGTGACTTCGGTCGATAGCCTATCGCAGCACAATAACCAACCCAACAATCAAACAAGAACATGGGTTGGTTCATGTACCATGATAGACCATGTTCCTCAGTCATTCACAGAAGTAACACTTCACAACCAGAATAAGTCTTCTGTTCATAACTTCGGTCCACAGCCTGTCATAGTACAATAACCAACCCAACAATCAAACAAGAACATGGGTTGGATCCCGTACCATGACAGTCCGCTTCCCTCAGTTATTCACGAAAGGTAATAAGATACACGCAAGTCGTTTTCGCGGCCAATCAAGTCTACGAGTTTCTAGTGGGACGAGGTTATCCTCGCATCATGTTATTTCAAAATCCTCAGATCGTATCGTTCCAGCAAGGCTAGCTAACCCAGGGGTTCGCGTAGACATGTATCTTTGAGCACAGGTCCCTCGTAAGGCCACTTTGCCAAGACATATAATATATAGCAGGAATTAATCGGATACAGTCATCCACTCGTTGCGGATGACACAGTATCCGTGGAGACCAGCCGGCGCGTCAAGACAATATCTCAAGGCGGCTGGTGTAACACGATCTCGGGATTCTGCCCTCCCCATGCATCTAGTATATTTAGTTGCCTAGTTTAACCCTAGGTGAAATCTTGGACTCATATGCTGTGGCCTGCATGATTATCCTCCTAAATGTCGTACTCAAGTACGAGTACCCCAAAAGAGGATCCATGTCAATCAGTATGTCAACATGTTCTACCCTCCTTGGTGTAACGCATCATTGCAAATATGCCACGTGGAGTTACGAGTCATTTGTCGAGCATGAACGAGAACTGGGACATTCAGGTACAAGTATCAGGTAGAAACACTTTGTTCACCGGGGTTACATTAGTGCTCATATCATGCTCAGGACAAAAGGCGTAAGGATATATAGCATACACAAACATTTACATATATATATATATACAATATAATATATACATATAAAAATATAAGGTATAGGGGAGTCCAGGTCAGAGCGCGCTCAAGTCAGGCTACGCTCAGGTTAGCCTACGCTCAGGTCAGCCTACGCTCAGGTCAGCCTACGCTCAGGTCAGCTTACGCTCAGGTCATCCTACGCTCAGGTCAGCGTACGCTCAGGTCAGCCTACGCTCAGGTCAGCCTACGCTCAGGTCAGCGTACGCTCAGGTCAGCCTACGCTCAGGTCAGCCTACGCTCAGGTCAGCGTATGCTCAGGTCAGCCTACGCTCAGGTCAGCGTACGCTCAGGTCAGCCTACGCTCAGGTCAGCCTACGCTCAGGTCAGCGTACGCTCAGGTCAGCGTATGCCAGACATACGCTTCCAAAAGGCAGCGTATGGGGTCCATACTGCGCTGCGCTAAAGAGCGCACGCAGCTCAGTGGCACAAGCTAAAAAGCTCGTGCACACTGCTCACTGTCTTCTCCAAATCAGCAAGAACTCCATGGTTTGAACCCAAAGCTTCAAAAGTCCATAACTTGGTCAAAATAAGTCCAAATCCAACTTTTCAAAGGTCAAAATTGGGTAGAATAAAATTCTCTACAATATGGAACCATCAAAACTTGAAAATAATGAAGTTTGCTAGATCAAAACCAAGAAGATCCGAAAATGGTTAAAACCTAGATCTACAAAAATTAAATCTTCAAAATGGAAAACTTCAAGTTCTAAACTAGTATAGAATGAGGAGAAGAATATATTTTGGCAAATAAATTTGAAAGAAAACATCAACATCATTTATGGATCCATCTCTTGAGCAAGTTGGTACTTGCCTTGGTTGGTGGAGGAAAATAAATGAGAGGAGATAAATGAGAGGAGAGAGAATGAGATGAGTTATTATATAGAATCTTGAACCCATGGGTTCATGATGAACCAAAGGGTTCATGATGAACCATTGGTGAACCAAGAATAGGTTACCCAAATGAGCCAAAACTGTAGGCCCAAATGCAGAAAATAAATTACGAAATAATATTTTGTCGAATATTTTTAGGAAATGCATGAAAAAATACAGCATATAAATGTCGTATAAATACAAAGTAAATACAATTTATCGGTTTACGTATTAAAATACGTATTCCAGGATCGGGGAGTGACAATTTTCATTCAATTACTTTTCAAAAATAGCAAATAAATTCCTTTTGTGACATTTCATCAAACACATGCATAAACACAATGATACGTGTCCGAAACGGATACGAAATAGACACGACTCGACACGAAATCAATACCTATAGCTAGGGGACACTTAGGGATTCCTATTCATGCAAAGAAATCAAAAATCTATGGAAGGAATAGGAAGTTACCTATATGTTCAATTTCCAATGAAAAGCTCCAAAAAGGGGGATTTTTCCTTGTTAGCCAAACTCTCCAAATTGCCCCAAAGCTGAGGTTGAACACCACAAACAGTAAGAAAACGAAAATTAGGATCTAATGCAATTGATTGGAGGGAAAAAGGAGATAAAATAGAATTACTATGGATTTTTGAAGATGGAGGCTCACCTCTTCCTAAAGCTTGAGAGAAAAATAATAAAGGAGGCAAGAACAAATGGAAGAGGCATTAAATAGGGTGGGAAACCCTAGGTTGGCTGCCATGGGCCAATTAGGGTTAGGGTTTGGCTACATGGTGTGGGCCTATGGGCTTTAAGGCTAGTTATTGATTTAAGGTTTAATCACAAGTCATGGCTTATGACTTAAATCTAACTTAAGTCAAATAACCATACCATGGGTCAACTCTAGTCTAACTAGGGTTACATGACCTAACCAAGTCCAAACACAACTAGAGTTAGCTTCTAGGTTAGCCTACTAAGGTCATTGCTAGTCAAAGTCAACCTAGTCAACCCTCATTCAAACAATTCCAAAATAAATTCTAAAAAATTCCCATAAATTCAAATAAATTATAATAAAATCAAATAACCCCAAAAATGTTAAAAATACTCTAATCACATGGCTAGGCTCTAGGGTAGGCAGTCTCTACTATTCACTACCAAAATACCAAAAATCACAAGTCATGAATTTAAATAGTTTAAAAAAATAATTAAAAATCACTAAAAATTATAATATGAAATAAATATCATTAAATAATAATTATAATTACAAAATGTCAAAATTACCCTCATCTAGAAAACTGGATGTTACAATCCTACCCACCTTATAAAAATTTCGTCCTCGAAATTAAAATGGTAGTAGTCCTTCTAGGTCAAACACCCTACATTCAAAGTCTCAAACATACCGTCAGATAATCATATGCGTCTGTCCAAAATCATGATACTTAGAATCTTCGTCGTGCTAGTGAGCAAGGCTACGATAATCACAGAGTCCTCGACTAAGGTACGTACCTCTAGGTTCATGGTATTTAAAAATTTTGTATTGTCGCATGCGACGACGAAAACCTTAAATTCCCGTACCCGAGAAATATATCCAAAATTTGACTACATGCCCTCACTATGCCAACTAACACGACTATCAAAAATTCTAGATCCCATAACTGAGGTGACCTAGTCCATATGATTTTCACAGAAGAAAAGAAAAACAAACATAACGAAAGAGCAACATGACAAAATTAATCAATCAACAAGGAACAGATGGAATCAGATTTCAAGGTATTTATAAAAGACAAATTCGGGAATAGAATTGAGAACAATGGAACTTGCAGCAAGATCTCCAATGGTCTGTGCATCCTCGACTGTCCTGACGATAGCTCGCCCTGCTGGTTTTCCCTGATCTGCTGCTGATGCTGCATGAATCGCTGCTGCTGAGAGAAACCGGAAATGACGAAAAAAAGTCTCTGTACAGACAGAGGTGCACCTCCAATGTAGCAGAAATGCCAACCTGAGTCGGCACAACAGAAGCTGCGGTCTCGAGGCCCTGATAAACAGGACGAGAGGTGGCCAGCCTCTCGATAGTATCCTCCGAACCGAAACGATGAGATCGTGTCTTCATAACCATCATAAAAACAGATCAAAACAAGAAGCAATTTCTGAGAATGAAGCGAAAATTCAAAGGAGGACAGTTTATATTCAAGGGAAGTCAATAAGCAACAATTTTAGACAAAAGGAATCTGATTAAGAGTTTTACCTAATGTGATTGAGTACCTCCAAAAATAATCCTAATCCTACTGCAGGCTGTAGTGATACTCTAGTTCGAATACCACTACATAAACTTGACCTGCATGGGCCACCACTAAAAATGTGTCACGATCCGCACCCACTGTGAGGGTACGAGAACGTAACAGCGTCCAGCCTACGCCGCAGTATCGGCAGTAGAACGTTGTTCTAGGTCATGAACTATAACTAACATAATATGAATACTCTCCATAAGGAGGCCAACACAGAGGTACAACTCAATCACAATCTAAGGTAGAATGTAGCATGATGGAAAATAGACAAGAAATCCTCAACTGTGGTACAGCAGAAAGAAATAACAAAGTCTCAATATCTCTAAAATATACAACTCTGAAAATAAGACAACAGCTAAACATAAAAAGAAAGGACAGTCTAAGCTATCTACACTATACAAGGTATCATCCTGAGCAGCTGCCTGAACCTCCCCAGGGGTCCAGGTTGCGAGTGTCATCTAGGCAAGCTCCAAGTAAGGGGTGTAGGGTTCCTCATCATCCTCTGTAAAATTTTTAACGGGTCCAGTCAGGACGGGAGCGAGCACAATACATCTCAACAGTTCATAGCAGGTTAGAAAATATAATCATACAGTAAAGTAAGATATAGATACTGAAGGAAATGCAGTATGTAAACAGAGAGAGAACTGTAATAGAAATATCTACTATAAGTAGAGAGCTACCAGTGACTAGTGATTCATAGTACAAAGTCGACATGTAAACAGCTTGATTTGTACATGGCTATACTAAAGAGGCGTACATGGCTATTCTACTTTGGAATTGTTCACATGACTATTTATACTCCTCCGTACCTCCAACTAATACACAAGGATCCAACCAGGTTATGTTATGATTCTATGTAACAGCCCCCGAAGGGTGGTAAGCCCCCAAAGGGTGATATGCCCCCAAAGGGTGATAAGCCCCCGAAGGGTGATATGCTCCCAAAGGGTGATAAGCCCCCGAAGGATAGTACATAGTAGTCCCATAAATAGGGATTCTGATAGACCCAATAAATGGAATAAGGATTCAGAGATGACTCTGTGATCATATGACACTACTAAAATACCCCATATTAGCGACGTTAGAATACGTCGCTAAATGAGGAAAATCCGTCGCTAAACATAAACTGCGACGGATTTAGCGACAAAAATTTGACGTCGCGTAATGGCTTGTCGCAGATGACCAATTCGTCGCAGTTCGTCGCTATTTGCGACGTAAGCTAACTTGTCGCTAGACGTCGTAAAATTAGCGACGTCTAGCGACTATAGAGTATGTCGCCAGATTGGCGACGTAGGGCGACAACTTAGCGACGCATTGAACTTTAGATATGATGACATGGCATGTCAGCCACGTCAGCACGTTAGCGACGTCTAGCGACAAAGTTATCGACGTCCGCACTTTAGCGACGTCTAGCGACAAAGATATGATGATATCCCACGTCAGCACTTTAGCGACGTATAGCGACATCACGTCGCAAGTTAGCGACGTATAGCGACGTTCACTCTCCGTCGCTAGACGTCGCAGAACGTCGCTATATGTCGCAGACTGTATAAAAAAAATTATAAAAAAAATAATTGCTATTTTTGTTATGCTGTGTGTCTGTGTTTACAGTGTGTGTGAAGTGCAGTGTTCGAACCATCGACAGTTTCGCTTACTGTTCTATATTTTATCTTAGATAGAAAGAGCAACAGTTCAGGGTGCACTTCTCAGAGCTTCCTCTTCACGTCCTTCACCTTCTCGGGATCCTTTACGACGTCCCGAGAAAGTGAAGGCCGTGAAAATGAAGCTCTCAGAAGTACACCCTGAACTGTTGCTCTTTCTATCCAAGATAAAACATACAACAGTAATCGAAACTGTCGATGGTTCCGAACACTGTATTTCACATTCACTGTAAACACAGACACACATCATCACAAAAATACACATTATATTTTTTAAAAATTTGGGCAGCACCTCCTTTGTATATCAGATCATCGCTTATAACCCAGCGTAGGTATATTCGTCATCCCCGTCGCAGATAAATGGCAAAACAAGTCTACAACCAATAAAAGTTTACAATCAATAAAAGTCTACAAACAATAAAAGTCTAACAAGTAATACAACCAATAAAAGACGATGGAGCAATATCATCACCCAATACAACTAATAAAAGTCTCGCAAGCAGAGAAAGAAGTATCTCAACTAATACAAGTCAACCACAAATAAGAGTCTCACAAACAGAGAAACAAGTGTATCAACAACAAATAATAAAAAAGACATCACAAAGGACCCCGGCTGCGCATCTGGGATAAAATGATGTCGTACTGCTCCTGTGTGAGCTGTGCAACGTCCGGAGGCAGTAAAACGTCTGGAGTCGGCGCCATCGATGGACCGGGAGGACGCTGCTCTATCTCTGGCAGTCGCTCAGCATGCACAGCCAGGGCACTCACCATCCTCCGACTACTATCCTCAAGCGAAGTCTGTACCTGATTGAGTGTGGCAGACATGGCGATCTGCGTCCCCTCCAGCTCGACCTGTCTACGCTCTGTGCGCTGTGTAGACTCGGTGAGCGTGTGCAAGTTAGCAGCTGTAGCCTGCTGCAGACTCATCATCTCCTGCATACTGCACTCGATCGCATCAAATCGTCCGGTGATCGTCGGATCGTCGGATCGTCGCTCTGCCCCAGCTGCCTCAGAAATCTGCTGCTGCAACTCGCGACGCAGCTCCTGGAGCTGACGAGCAATATCATGCGCCTGTGATGACGCCTGCGAAGCTGGAGACTGCGCACTGACAGAGGGGGCCCGGGATGACTCTGAAGCCAAATAGGCACCGTAGGATCCCGTACCGTAGTACGTACCCTTCTGAAGACCACCAACGGCGGTCATCCAGAGGTCGTCCGGCGATGGAGCTGTAGGCGGCTGGAAGGAAGTACCAGGCCCTCCTTCTGCTGGCGCACTAGCAGCAGCAGCAGCCGCCTCCTCTTGTAGCCGAAGAAACTTGGCCTAGAATAATGTTTGCTAACGTCTAAGTGTTTGCTAAAGTCTATATTGATATCTATTTTCCTGTTTTCTAAGTTATAGTAAATTAATATAAAGGATAGAACATACATATGCCTGCGTCGCCCTCTCGTCAATGAACTCCCCAGCCCTCCGATGGGTGACCAGGAAGACGGTCACCATGTTGGGGTCCTCACCCTTTTTTACCTGTTAAAATATATATTTATCTATTATTAGTATTAAACATTCTTTCCAACTATATATAAAATGATGTCCGTCATAGGAAACGTACCAGACGACGAAAATGCTCCGTCATAGGAATGGAGCCACCACACCACTTACCGGCGCTCGACCGCGCCATCTTGGCCTTCTCAGACCGCTCCCGGTACCCGTCCTCGTCGAATCTAGCCTTCATCGCAGTCTACTGCTCTGGCGTGATCCAACCTTGGATCGGCTTTCCGGCGCGGTCACGATCCTTCTGGTCGCGGATCGCATCACGAATGAGCTTGCCTGCGACGGCAGGAAATTGGCCCTCGATCTTCGCCGCCCGGTGTGGTGGATAGAAGTAGGTCCTCTACGAGAAGTCAAATAGAAAAGTTGTATAATATACAAAAATGATTATTAAAATTTAAAAATAAACAATTTTTTTACCTTGAAGTGGGCCAACCAAAAGGCCTTCCTATCGGCGGGAGCATCTGAGTAGTTAATCCAAGGCCCACCATAGTTCTCCCTCAGAAATCTTCCCAGCGCTCTCTGTACTGCAGGAGGCCGATATCTATAAAATAATAAATTTCATGAATATATATGTACATATAATCATTTGAGAAATATATATTAACTAATTAACTTACTTCGTAGGCCCGTCCGTCCAAATCTCCATCCGCGTCTCGCCCGGTGGAGCGCATGGAGGGTCGCTATCACCTCCTGCCTGGTCAGGATCAGTCTCATCCCCGTCCTCCATATGCTGGGCGTCGGCTCTCCCCATGGAGCCATCGGCAGGAGGAGTGCTGGACGCAGGAGGAATGCTGGACGCCGGAGGAATGCTGGACGACGATGGTGGAATGCTGGACGACGAGGGAAGATCAGTCGCCAACCTGCTGGAACTGCCCTGTCCCGATAATGGACCGGGAACAGTACTGTACACTGGCGTACTCGGAGATGAGGATGAGGGTACGGAATCTGTCTCCCTATCCCGAGGCACACGGGACTGACTCGTATGATAACGTCCTCCGCGTCGTCCTCCTGCCATACCTGATAATAACATATTTATATGATAGACATCACAGATTTTTGAAAAATATCATAGTCCCAAAAGTGTCACTAAATACATCACAGATTTTTGAAAAATATCATAGTCCCAAAAGTGTCACTAAATACATCACAGATTTTTGAAAAATATCATAGTCCCAAAAGTGTCACTAAATACATCACAGATTTTTGGAAAATATCTGTCACAAAAGTGTCACTAAAGATAACGTCCTCCGCGACGTCCTCCGCGTCGTACATATTTAATCCTCTTCTGAAAATTCATCTTGTTCGTTTAGCTCTTCTTCTTCTTCTTCTTCTTCTTCTTCCTCCTCCTCTACATCTTCACTTTCATCTGCATCTTCCTCTTCGGATAATTCTACTTCTTCTACACAATTAGATGTGTAATGAGGAACTTCCGTATTGTCCACTTCTATATTATTTGTTATAAGAGGTAGTTCATCCTCTTGATAAGCTATATCGTCAACCTCAAAGGTATTTCTAGCTTTGGTCTTGCATACTGCCCACCAGTCCGACCTTGTTGTTCCCTGTTTAGGATAACTTGTGAAGTACACGAGCTGAGCCTGACTTGATAGGACAAATGGTTCATAGCCTTGATATCGACGCCGATAGTTTATATCCACAAGACCGTGCTTGTCTACTTTCCAACCTTGACCTTCAATCGGATCGAACCAATCACACCTGAATAACACAATCTTAGCAGGCTCTATTCCATAACTATATGTCAGCTCCACAATCTCCCGTAGGATGCCGTAGAAATCGTTGCCCGCATCAACATCTTTGTAGTTCGAAGATCTGATACACAAACAGCTATTTTTGGTGGAGTCGAGATCCACAAAGTTGTCTCTGATCGGGCAAGTTGTTGACCTGAACCTGAACCCATTAACACAGTAGCTTGGCCATATTTTTGCAGCATAAATTGGTCCCTTGGCTAGCGTTCTAATAGACTCATTCTCAAGTCTTGCGTATGGACTATCGACCTAAATACCACGAAAAAATAAATTAAGCTCATTCTCAATCAAGTGCATATACTGAAAGGTAATTACAGAGTTCTCAAGTCTTACATATGCACTCAACCATGATGGAAAATAACGCCTCATTTCTTGTTCTAGTTCTTCTTCTGTTATATGTGGCCTACCTGACCTCACTTCATCATTAAATATGCTGAAAACAACATCGTTCAATTAATGTAATAGTCTAATAATCAACACTATTAAAATAATGTAAACGTATTAATTACTTACCCCTCCAGCTTCTCTACTTCATCCTCATCGCAGTTGAGTAATACATACACCTGAGCAGCCCTTAGCTCATCATCGTTCAGATATCTCTTCTTCATTTTACCCGACGGCTTTCCTGAAGCATTGAATACCTTCAGTATTGTATCATTACATTCATGATCTCCGTCGTCGTTTCTGGAAGCTCTCGTTCTATTAGTTGCAACATGAGGCTTGAAATACATCGAACAAAAGTTTGTAATCTCCTCGAGAACATAGGCTTCACAAATAGAACCCTCGACCCGTGCCTTATTTTTCACCTTTCTTTTTAGGTGATTCAAATGTCGCTCGAACGGGTACATCCATCGATATTCGACGGGTCCACCAACACGTGCCTCATAGGATAGATGAATCGGCAAATGCTCCATAGAGTCGAAGAATCCAGGAGGGAACACCCTCTCTAGCTTGCACAGTGTTACCGCAATGTCCTTCTCTTGCTTTTCTAGACGATCAACGAGCAATTTCTTAGAACAAAGGTCCCTGAAGAATATGCTAAGCTCCGTCAATGGATCCCAAACTGCCTGCGGTAAGAATTCCCGAAATGCAATCGGAATTAACCTCTCCATGAATACGTGACAATCGTGGCTCTTCATACCCGTCAATTTGTTTTTCTTCGGATCGACACATCTTCTCAGATTTGACATATATCCGTCTGGAAATTTTAGGCCCTGGATCCACCAACAAAGTCTCACTTTATCCTCCTTGTCCAGTGAGAAGATTGACTTCGGCAGGAACTGTTTTCCATTCTGCTCTATCAAATGCAACGCAGGGCGTTTGCATATTTCTGCTAAGTCCAACCTGGCCTTGGGATTGTCTTTCGTTTTTCCCTTTACGTCCATCACAGTATTAATTATGTTATCAAACACATTCTTTTTAATATGCATGACATCAAGATTATGTCTGATCAGATTGGTACTCCAATATGGCAGATCCCAGAATATGCTCCTCTTTGTCCAGTTATGATCTCTACCAAATCCATCGCACTTGTACCCAGTTGTAGGATCTTCGATAGCACTTGGAAAATCTCTAACCTCCTCCCATATCGCGGCTCCGCACCACCTTGGCGGTGGATCACCCTTCTCTACAACGCCGGCACGGAATGTATTCCTGTTCCTTCTGAACGGATGATCTTTTGGCAGAAATTGTCGATGACAATCAAAGAAGCACGGTTTTCCTCCGTGTTTCAAGCGAAAAGCCTTAGTATAGTCCATACAAATCGGACATGAGAGACGTCCATGAGTGCTCCATCCAGATAACATTCCATATGCCGGAAAGTCGTTGATGGTCCACATAAGGGTTGCCTTCATCTGAAAATTCTGCTTCCTGGAAACATCGTACGTGTTAGCGCTTACTTCCCATAACTGATTCAACTCATCTATCAAAGGCTGTAAGTACACCTCAATGTTCCTCTTGGGATTGTTCGGACCAAGAATTATAACGGTTAGAAACATGTACTCGGTCTTCATGCACATCCAAGGCGGTAGGTTATACGGAGTGACAATCACAGGCCAGCACGAATACTGGGATCCCGAAAGACCAAAAGGAGTAAAACCGTCAGAACATAGCCCCAACCTGACATTACGTGGATCTGAAGCAAAATCAGGATACACTCGATCAAAGTGCTTCCACGCTTCTCCATCGGATGGGTGATCCAACACTCCTTCAATCTGTTCTCGCATGTGCCAACTCATATTTTCGGCCGTCTCTTTCACCATAATAATCTTTGCAACCGCGGCGTTAAAGGCTGGTAGTGCATTGAATCGGTCGGTCTTCTTGCACCGGTAGACCTTCCTGTACTAGTTGGCTTATAGCGATCAGTACCACAAAATCTGCACACATCTGCGTCCTTGTCGTCTTTGTAGTACAGCATGCACCCATTGCGACAAGAATCGATTTTCTCGTATCCCATCCAGAGCGATCTCACCATCCTCTTAGACCGGTAGAAGTCTTTAGGTAACTTAGCACCCGCCGGCAAGATCTCTATAATCAACTCCAGCACTCGGTTGTAGCATTCTTGCGACATGTTAAAATCTGACTTAATGCTCAAAAGTCTTGTAACCACCTCCAACGGTGAATGATCCTCACAACCAGGATACAATGGAGTCCTTGCATTCTCCAGCAACTCCATGAACTTTGCAGCGTCGACATTCGGTGCCTCCTCAGCTGCATCAGGAACAAAACTGGGCCCAGCAGCGTCGAAAACCATGTTCACGCACCCGTCGTCGTATGCATGATTATCTGAAACAAAATTAGGTCCCGCATGCATATACGGCTCAACATAAGGCTCCGGCTCTGATGCTAACGACACAAGTTCTCCGTGTGCGGTCCACTGATAGTAATTAGGCGTAAAACCCCTCGAGTACAAATGATATGTCCCTTCCACTTCTGGATAATATTTCACGTTATGACATTTCACACACGGACACTTAATTTTGGTGCCGTCCATGTACTGAGGGAACGCCTTAGCAAACTGCAGGAACTGCTCTACTCCCGCTATGTATTCATCCCGCACACCACACATATCTTCAGGACGACGATTGTACATCCATGAACGATTCCGCAAGTAGTAATTCAGCTCCATTTGGAAATAATTCTGCAAAGATGAACACACCAATTAACAATGTTTGCTAACGTCTAAGTGTTTGCTAAGTGTTTCCTATTTTCCCGGTAACGATTTCACGGGAGGAGTACGAGATGTTTCCTATTTTCCCGGTAATTCATGGCTTCTGTGAAATAACCACATCTTGGCTATTTGTTAAATAGATCGACCCTGAGCTCCCATGTTCAGTCGTGCCTTCAACATCATATTCAAATGAAGGTGACAAGCAGCTGACTATAGAAAAATATGTCGTATTGAGCTTCATAAAGAAATGCAAGATTACTACATAGGAGCTTGTAATCTTGCATTTCTTTATGAAGCTCAAGACGGCATATTTTTTCATAGTCAGCTGCTTGTCACCTTCATTTGAACATGATGTTGAAGGTACGACTAAACATGGGAGCTCAGGGTCGATCTATTTAACAAATAGCCAAGATGTGGTTATTTCAAACGATAGGAGTCGCTATATTCCTTAGAATAGACTTGGAATATTCTCTAGAATATTCTTGGAATATGCCTTGTAGCCAAGTGCTAATTAGATCTAGATCTAATTACTCCTATAATTACCTCTTCTGCCCCCATTAGTGCTAATCACTACAAGTGGGGGGCCATGGGGGTGCTACTGCTGATGTAAACTGCTGCTACAACAGCTGTTCTTGCTGCTGCTGTTGCTGGAATGGGGGCAGCAGCTCCCCTTCTACTCCCCATCCATCTATCCACCTATCCATCCAACTATCTATCTAATATATATCTACACATACCAATAGCTAACTAGTATCCTATTTCTAACCCCAACTTGGTATCCCAAACCAAGGCTCTAACACTCTAGGATACTAACAACTACATATCTAACTAGGATATGGCCTAAGATGCTAACCTATATCTAACACATTTAACCTCACACTCATCCACACAACTCACTTACACACTCACTCACATATATCACCCATGATACCACACTCATAAGCTCTCACCTAGGCTTACATATAGGCTAACACACACACACACATATAGGCATATATAGGACACATATAAATAGGATTATAGGTCCACTAATCCTTCCTATCATCCTTACATCCATTCCATTTATTAATTCCCACACTATCACCACACTACAATATAACCACAACACTACAACATGAATATTATACCAAGAGACACACACACATATATATCTATATATAACCACATATATATAACATGTAGGTATATATATATAGGTGACATGTGTGTGTGTGTCTGTGTATGTCTGTGTGTGTGTGTCTGTGTGTGTGTGTCCGTGTGTGTGTGTCCAACTAAAGGCTAATAAGTAGGCTAACTAATGGCTAAAAGATAGGCTAAAAGGATGGGCTAATAAGTAGGCTAACTAATGTCAAGTGGGGGGCACACTGCTGCAAATTTCAGCAGCATATAGTTGCTGCCCCCCCCCCAAAACTGCTGAAAACAGCAGCCCAGGCTGCTGGTTGCTGTCCAAAACCCCCTCCCCATAAGCACACTTCTATCCTCCTTCAATCTCCATTATTTCCTCATCCTTTCATTGATTTCCATCCTACTTCCCACATAACAACAACAACAACAACAAGAACAACAACTACACAACAATCAAAACCTCTCAACATTCCCACAACCATAACCCCAAATAAATATACAACCACACACAAATATATATATAAATATATATATACATGTAAAGAGATACAACATATAAATAACACATGAATAATAATATAAAAAGAGCACAAGAAGAATATGATAAAATCTGTGTCAGTGTGTGTGTGTCTGTGTGTGTGTGTGTGTCTGTCCGTGTGTGTGTGTGTGTCTGTGTGTGTGTGTCCGTGTGTGTGTGTCCGTGTGTGTGTGTGAGAGGAGGAGGAGGAGGGAGAGGAGTTAGGGTTAGGGTTAGGGTTTACCTTAGGAAGAGGGAGGAGGAGGAGGAGCTAGGGAGAGGAGGAGGATCTCGGATTGGGGGAGGAGGAGCTCGTCGGAGCGGGAGGGAGTCGCCGGGGGCGGGGGGAGCGAGTCACCGGGGGCGGGAGGAGAGAGTCGCCGGGGGGGGGGAGAGTCGCGGGGGGGGGGGGGGAGGGATTCTGAAAATTTTGGAAATTTTCGAGTGAGGGGGAAAAGGAAACAGCGTGCCCTAAGTAAAACATTTAGCGACGTCAACTAAAGACGTCGCTAAACGTCGCAAAATTTTATTATATGGCGACATATATTAATACTCTGCCGCTGAACGTCGCTGTTCTGCGACGTAATTTATGTAATGTCGCTGAACGTCGCTAGTTAGCGACGATTTGCGACGTCACATGACGGGAGTCGCTATATTACATATATAGCGACGTTATTTTCTTACGTCGCTAAAACACGTCGCTAATATAGCATATTTTAGTAGTGTGAGTATATGTCACAAGTGATCAAAGAACCAAAGAAGCATATGATACGCCATATAAGTGAAACGCACAGAACATAGAGTACCCGATGCTCCCTGAAGGGATAACATCTCAAGAAGGGATCCATATAGTACTAATCCGTGTGACCAACGTGACAGTATCAAGTAAAGTAATTTAATGCAGGAAATAATTCTAAGCATGATATGAAATGATCAGAGAATGTACTCGCCTCGTATCTGAATGTCTGAAGTAAATGTACTGTCCGAGATGAGATACCTGACTCCTAGTTAGAGCAACACAAGTCAAGATGTATACAGGGGATGATAAATGTAATCTACTACGCATCTGCATGCTGTCTAGGTCAAACTAGACCAAAGTCAACTCTCGATCAACTCTAGTCAACTAGACCGGTCAAACTAGGTCAAGCCTAAGCCAAACAAGTCTCACTAGGCCTAACCAAGCCTAGTCTAGCAATAATCACACCAATCACAAGGCTATACAAGCCAAACACATCAAGCCACACATCAAGAGTACATTCACATTGAGCTATAATCAACATTGTATAATGAGAGAGAAAGGGTTGCATGTATTGCTATGTGTGTGTGTGAACATGGAGGTGCACAACAAAGGGGAAAATCAAACACTAGTTATAGATTACACTAGAACATGGCACAAGTTAACAAGGTTACATCTATTTTCATCTTGGAAATCATCAGAGGAGGGTTACATGGCATGGTGGTTTACATATGAAATCTGAATTTAACTAGCATTTCAATTTAAGTGTTATGGGTTGCATTATATACAGGCATTCAATTAGGCACTCTATATTAGGCTAACAATATTAGGCCATATACATTACACTCACATTACATAGAAAATACTATATTGATTTCAACTTACCCTTTCACTTTACTCTATCATTTTACACATTCACATTAGTTTAGACATTTAGATATACACATATAGACATGCATACATACTTTAGCTATATGTATTGTATGTACATAGAGAGGGGGTGACATCTCATGGCAATGTGAGTGGGTGTATGTGTGTAAGGGAAATGAGTGTAGGCTAGTGTGTTTTCATGCACAAACTTGTGTGTGTATGGGATTAACAGTGTGTCAATTCCATATATGTGTGTGTCAATATAATCACATAGGTTCTCAGATTTTAGGCACATGTGTGTGTGAAAGTTACATGAATGTGTGTGGCTGAAATAATGTACAAGAGTGGGAAAAATGGTGTACTTGTGTGTGTGTGGGTTAGCAGGACATTAGAGTGTATGGGAGTAGGCAAATGTGTTCTCAGGATTAGAGTGTGTGCCAGGAACTATATATGCAATGTGTGTGGATGAGTGTTAGAGTTTTCAGGAAATAAAAACAGTGTATTCATTTGGGGGAAATCACAGCCATGTGACATATGTGTGTGAAACAAATGTGTGTTCAGGTGGCAGGAATGAGTGTGTGTGGATGAGAGTACATGTGAGGGTGTATAGCAGGGGGCTTCACAGGTTATAGGGTTCTCTGGGATTT
Organism: Iris pallida; assembly: GCA_029216955.1. NCBI lineage: Eukaryota > Viridiplantae > Streptophyta > Magnoliopsida > Asparagales > Iridaceae > Iris > Iris pallida. The sequence goes on along the minus strand of JANAVB010031819.1, from coordinate 1,086,699 downwards.
CAGTGCAAGGACAGGGTTCCAAGTGTTCACAATCAAAGTGTAAAGGGTGCCATAGTGTAGGGTGTCTCTGGTTTGAGAGAACAGGGAATAACACAGTGAAGTGAGAGTAGAATCTCAGGTTTTGTAGAGGGTGTCTCAGGTTCCTTGGAGAGGAAAGTGTGTGATATCATCACAGGGAACAGTGTATCAGTTTTCCAGTTTACATAGAGTAGTGTGTGTGAATTATAAAGTATACAGATATTACATGTGTACTAGAGTGTACAGTGGTGCAACAGGGAAAGGAAAGAACCAACACATTCATTATCGATTCAGTTATATAGGAAAGATGAAATCAGTTCAAGTTAAGAAAAACTGGAAAATAGTGCAGTATATGGCAGGAAAATCAGTTTTGCATGTGTGGTGAATAGATTTCAGTTCATGGTGTGTGTGTGAGTGAAACCTAGGTGACAGTGAAACAAGCCATCTTACTGGAAAAATGAATGCAACATTTGAAACCAAAATCCTGTGTGCGTGTGTGTGGGTGGATGAATAATGGTGACAGTGTCAGGATTAAGCCAGTGTCTCAGTGCTGGAATTTTTAAACAGTTTAATAGGAAGTGGCCATTCAATCTCAGGTTTCAGTTGCAAATGAAAACATTTAGAATCAGAAAAACAAATCAAACTCGAATCTCAGGAATTTAGTTTAACAGTGTGTATAAGTATATGATAGATGAGTGTGTGCAACTCAGATTTAAAATATTGAATCAAAGCAGTTCAACAATCTCATGTTGACATATAAAACCATTTTAAGCAGTCCCCAAAATTGAAATCTCAGATTTGAATCACACAACCACCAATTCAAACCCAAAACATATCAAAATCGACACACACCTAGCTAACATATAGGTGAGCCCATACATGGCCCTAAACCACACTAATCTACAGTTTAGAAAGGTTAAATTGACGACCAAAAACGAATTTAAAAACTTGGAATCAAACAGAAATTAGAAACTGAATGTAGGTATCAGAAATTTTAGGGAATTTGAGAAACAACAATGCAATTTAAATTAAAACAGTAAATTTAAGGTTGGTAATGCATAAACACATTGTGTACGTGTTATGTGGTGTGTTTGTGTCCACCAAAGTGGACACAAACGTGTCCAAGTCAAATACATATCACAGACACAAATCTGTGCACAGACTGCATCGTGCTGCGATGCAGTCGCCTCGTGGATACGACACGTGACACTTCATGCCACGTGGTCACATCCACGTGTACGCCTAGCATAGGGCTACACGTGTGTCACCCTGCACCGTGTCCACAAGTGTCGTGTCAAGAGAAAACAGTGTGTATCAGTGTCGATTTCTCGGCTGATACTGTACAGTGTAAATCCAGTACACGTGTCCGTGCTCCCTCGACACGACACAAGGCCGTGTCAAACTCGATGGGTTGCATGTCAGTGTGTGCCCCCACCTCCATGCCAAGTGGCAGCCCGCCACGTGGCGCGTGCAAGGAGGAAAGCCCACCGAGCAGCACGGCACTGCCCGTGTGTGCTGCGAGCGTGTTCGTGTCCTGTTTGGACACGGACACGGCTCGAAAATCAACTCAGTCCATGGAAAAATTAGTAAACACATATAAATCAATATTTTCATTCAATTACTTTTCAAAATTAGCAAATAAATTACCTTTGTGACATTTCATCAAACACATGCATAAACACAATGATACGTGTCCGAAACGGATTCTAAATGGACACGACTCGACACAAAACCAATACCTATAGCTAGGGGACACTTAGGGCTTCCTATTCATGCAAAGAAATCGAAAATCTATAGAAGGAATAGGAAGTTACCTATATGTTCAATTTCCAATGAAAAGCTCCAAAAATGGGGGTTTCTCCTTGTTAGCCAAACTCTCCAAATTGCCCCAAAGCTGAGGTTGAACACCACAAACAACAAGAAAATGAAAATTAGGATCTAATGCAATTGATTGGAGGGAAAAAGGAGATAAAATAGAATTACTATGGATTTTTGAAGATGGAGGCTCACCTCTTCCTAAAGCTTGAGAGAAAAATAATAAATGAGGAAAGAACAAATGGAAGAGGCATTAAATAGGGTGGAAAACCCTGGGTTGGCTGCCATGGGCTGATTAGGGTTTGGGTTTGGCTACATGGTGTGGGCCTATGGGCTTTAAGGCTAGTTATTGATTTAAGGTTTAATCACAAGTCATGGCTTATGACTTAAATCTAACTTAAGTCAAATAACCATACCATGGGTCAACTCTAGTCTAACTAGGGTTACATGACCTAACAAAGTCCAAACACAACTAGGGTTAGCTTCTAGGTTAGCCTACTAAGGTCATTGCTAGTCAAAGTCAACCTAGTCAACCCTCATTCAAACAATTCCAAAATAAATTCTAAAAAATTCCTATAAATTTAAATAAATTATAATAAAATCAAATAACCCCAAAAATGTCAAAAATATCCTAATCACATGGCTAGGCTCTAGGGTAGGCAGTCTCTACTGTTCACTAGCAAAACACCAAAAATTATAAGTCATGAATTTAAATAGTTTAAAAAAATAATTAAAAATCACTAAAAATCATAATATGAAATAAATATCATTAAATAATTATTATAATTACAAAATGTCAAAATTACCCTCATCTGAAAAACTGAGTATTACAACAACAGAACAAAATTGATCAGTCAACAAGGAACAGATGGAATCGAATTTCAAGATAGTTATAAGAGGCAATTGCGGAAATGGAATCGAGAAATTCGGAACCTGTAGCAAGATCTCCAATGTCCTGTGCATCCTCGACTGTCCTGGCGAAAGCTCGTCCTTGCTGGTTTCCCCTGACCTGCTGCTGCTGCTGCTGCATGAACCGCTGCTGCTGAGAGAAATCGGGAATGACGGGAAAAAGGTCACTGTACAGACGAAGGTACACCTCCAATGTAGCAGATATGCCAACCTGAGTTGGCACAACAGGAGCTGCGATCTCGAGGCCCTGCTGAACAGGACGAGAGGTGGCCAGCCTCTCGATAGTATCCCCCGAACCGGAGCGATGAGATCATGTCTCCATAACCATTATGAATACAGATCAAAACAAGAAGCAATTACTAAGAATGATGCCAAATCAAAGGAGGACAGTTTATATTCAAGGGAAGACAATAGGCAGTAAATTGTAGATATACAGAATCTGATAGAGTTTTTCCAAATGTGATTGAGTACCTTCAAAATTATCCTAATCCTACTGCAGGCTGTAGTGATACTCTAGTCCGAATACCACTACATTTCTAAACTGACATACATGGGTCACCACTAAAAATGTGTCACGACCCGCACCCGAGAGTAAGGGCACGAGACGTGGGTACGTCCAGCCTACGTCGCAGTGTCGACGGTAGAACGCTGTCCTAGGTCAAACATCTAACAATATAAAGGTACCTGTACAGTATATACACTCCGAATGGAGGTGACATAACAAATACAGTCTCAATCACATCTAAGGTAGAGCATGATAACAGATAGATAGATAAGAACAGAATGAATCCACAGAGAAAACAATCCAGATAAAGTCTAAGGTCAAAGATAAATACATATCCAGAAATATCAGATAAAACAACTCCCAGTATATACAATAATGTATCAATAAGAAGACAAGGTAAGAGTCTAAGCTAGCAGTCTAAACCACTGGTGGTAGATCCTCTACTGCAAGTGGGTCCAAGTCACAAGTGTTGTCTAAAGCTGCACCATAATGGGTAGACACCAGAGCCTCATTATTCACTGTAAAATTTTCAACAGGTCCAGTCAGGACAGGAGCGAGTACAGTACATCTCAACAAATCATAACAGGTTAGGAAATATAAACATGCTAGAGAGTAAGATACATAAAACTGGAAGAACAACATGATGTAAAAGAGAGAGACTGTAAGTAAATAGCTACAGTATATAGGGAACTAGTAGTGACTAGTGATTCAGAGCACAAGATGGTTATGTAAACGGTACGATGTTGTACACGAGTAATCTAAAGAGGTTGTACACAAGTAATCTACTGGATTGAATACATAACCACTTCTACTCTCCCGCCCCAATCAATACACAATGATCTAGCCAAGTTATGTTATTGTACACGAAGTTGTAGGCCTTTAAAAATGACAGTCACGCTGAGTTGATCAGGACAGAGTCAAAAGTCACGCTCAGTTGATCCAGACAATATTTATAAATCACGCTGGGGAGACAGCTCATCATTTGTCAGAGAGTAATTATGACTGACAGCACAACAGTCGAAGAATGTCTCTTCGTATGCCATGTATGCACAAAATTCGAGAGATCACAGCCGTCTATTGCGTGATTTTCGAAATCTTCTTCAGCAAGACTCAACCTTCGTCAAGTTGGCGTACCAAAAGAGCTTCTTGTCATTTAATGCGACTGACAAAAGCAATCACTGTCAGAGATTTTGTGTCAGTCGAGGCACGCTGAATCAAGACAGCTGGCAGTCCTATCTCAAATCTGCGTGTATTTTGAGCTTTCCCTCAAATCTGCGTGGATTCTGAAGTTTTCTTCTTCAACTCTGCGTGGATTTTGAAGCTTTTTGCCTCAAGTCTGCGTGGATCCTGAAGCTTTTTGCCCCAAGTTTGCGTGAATTTTGAAGCTTTTTATTCCGAGTCTGCGTGGATTTCGTCTTCAACAAGTCTGTGTAGATTTCATCAAATTGGAGTACATGGCAGTCATGCCACTGATCTCTCGCCTGCGTGTCCTGTAACTTGCACACGACTCATGCATGATTGCCATGTGTCCAACAGTTACAGGCCACGTCCAGTAATTGCTCACAACCTTGCGTATGTTAAATCCTGCGTGATTTTCAACTAAGCACAGGCTGTGAAGACATTTATCTTTTCAGTTATTATTTTTGACTCTATAAATAGGGTTCTTTTTCTCATTCATTGTAGAGATACATAGTTATCTACTGTCAAAATTTTGAGAGCTTTTCTTCTTCGCATAGTCCAAGGGATAAAGTGATAGTCTTCTAGATCAGATTCCCACAGTTGTAATTTTCCCAGATACACAATAAATAAAGGAATTTATTTATGGAAAACAAATTGGCGACTCTGCTGGGGAAAACCATCTCCTCTTCTGAGATGGCAACAACTCAATGCGACACTTCGTCAATCGGCTCGACGAAGAAGGTGATGACGATCAAATTCGATCAACTCGCCTATGAAGAAATACAGCGGGCTAAGAGTGGTAAGCCCACTACAGCCTCCATCATCACTGCCAAGTCGAAGGGACACTCTGTCTATGTCCCTAAGAATCAGTTGGCAGCCAATGGTGAAGTCTCTGCCACAGTGTCTACTCCTAACACTGGCAAGAACTCTACTTCAAGCACGCACACTCTTGTGCGCTCGAAGATGACAGCAATCAAAGATCACGCTAACAGTACTGGCTCCTTAGCCAAATCTGTTCCAGTGTGTGTCTCCAAAGTTGAAAGTCACGCTGACAGTACTGGCTCCTTAGCCAAATCTGTTCCAGCATGCAATTTTAACCTCAAAAGTCACGCTGACAGCACTGGTTCCTTAGCCAAGTCTGTTCCAGTGTGTAATTCTAAAATCAACAATCACGCTAACAATATTGGCTCCTTAGCCAAATCTGTTCCAGCGTGTATTTCCAAAGTCAAAAGTTACGCCAACAGCACTGGTTCTTTAACCAAGCCTGTTTCAGCGTGTATTTCATCTAAGAAGAATAGCTCTTTAGCTATCTCTTCTTCTTTGACAAGTTCTACTAGAACTGGGGGTGGTCTTCCACACAAAGTCGCTTCGAAAAGGAATAACTCTTTAGTTGTTTCTTCTGCTCCTGTAGTCTTTACTTCAGGAACAGCTTTGACTGACAATTTTGTTAGTCAAAGAAAAGGAGATGGTCTTTTGACTACTCTTCCTTCTGGACATTCTATGTCTCAAAACTTGAATGAGTCTAAGAAGAAACATTCCTTAATGTCTTCTTCTATGACTTCTTCGAATTGAGCACATAATTTGTCTAGAAAAGGTCTGTTACCAACTCCTAATCAAGGGGGTGGTTCAACTCTTCCTTCTCTGCAAATATCCAGATCAATAGAAGGAAAACTCCATGTTTCCAAAACTAATGTGTTACCTCCAACTGATCTAAGAACAAAAATTAACACTTCTGGTGTTAAGAAACCATACCAGTTGGAAACAAGGATAAAAGATCCGAATGCAGAGTATGCAAGAAATTATGTGGCTCATATTAATCATTCTCTATATAATCAAGAGCCATCAAGACCCAAGAACAGGAAATATACTCCTCAATCTTCACAAACAGATTTACGAGAATATCTTCAACAGAAAAGAAGGAGTAATTCTGTGACAAAGGACCATGCTGAATGTGACTTCTATCCAAGAGTCATAATTTAATGCAGATGTCAATCAATGGCTTATGACCATGTTGATCATGAATGTGACTTCCAGCCAAGAGAAACAATGCAATGCAGATGTCAAACAAAACGACAATCTGTCTTCAATCGAATTCAGTGTGAACCTATGCCTGATGAAGATGAGCCTTTGTTTGCTTCTGTCAATATGACCTCTCGGGATGCTGGGGGTAGAGTTGATAGTCCAGGTGGAGTATATAGAAATACCAGAGCAAGAGTCCTGGCCTCTAGTCAAAGAAATTTGATCTCTGAAGATGATTCTGAATTCCTTGGAGAATCTAACTTCCCACCTCTTCCTACTGGGAGTAGTTCTCCTATAATTGACTTTGATGCACAAAGCAATGATTCAGAACAAACAACATCCACCAGTTCATAAATAATTCCTCGTACAGTCACGACTTATATGGTTGATGGGAATACTGATGAACCTTCTTCTTCCTTGACTCCTCAAGATCAAAGAATTGCTTCTTTGGAACAACAAATGAAGTCTATGGCTGATACTATGAAGTCGATGTATGAACTCATGGCAATACAGATGCAAAATTGACAGACTGTACCAGATGCCATACCAACTGACACTGATATGAGTCCAGTACAAGTTCCTCCAGCAGTATAATCCAATACTCCTGGACCAGCTCAACCAAACCCTAGTCTCTCTGGAGCTGGGGGTAGTGCTTACAATGCTGTTCCTCCTCCCAACTATTCTCTACAAGTTACAACTCCACAATCTTCCGGAGTTGTTAATGAAGAATTGAGGAATCTCAAAACTCAATTCGAGGCATTCAAACAGAAAGATGGTTTACAAAGGTTAGGCATCAAACAACCTTATCCGATAGAATAGAAGCAAGTATCGTATCCTCCTAAATACAAGCCTCCTACTATCTCATTCTATGATGGAACCACTTCTCCAAGTCAGTTTATTAATCACTTTGAAGTGATGACTGATCAGCTGCAACCAAGCGACGCCCTCCTTACTCGGGTGTTTGTTGGATGTCTCAAGGGAACGGCTTATGAATGGTATAGAAGTCTCCCAGATGGGAGCATTACCTCATTTTTCGGTTTCAAATAGATGTTTCTTGAACGGTTCTATGAAGGGCTCAATGACATGACTATGTCTGCTCTTATTAGAATCAAGCAGAAAAATAATGAAGACGAAGAAGAGTTTGAAATCTCACCTGAATCAGAACAATGGGCCCAAAGATTAGATAATCAATGGGAGTTCCCTTTCGAGCAAAAAGAACCTCCGACTGAAGACAAACTTGTTCAAATAAATGTTGGTGAAGAGGGATCTCCCAAACCAATATTCATCAGTGAAAGTCTTTCTGAAACTGATAAGCAAGACATGATCAAACTCATTCGTGACTACATCGATGTCTTCGCTTGGAGTTATGAAGATATGCCAGGACTTGATCCACAAATTGCAACTCACAAGCTCACTATCTTGCCGAATGCTAAACCGGTCAAACAACAACAGCGACGATTGCGTCCAGACATTATGGATACAATTGAAGCTGAAGTCAATAAACTCATAACCTCCGGGTTTATTAGAGAGGAACAACATCCCGATTGGGTGGCTAACATAGTTCATGTCCTTAAAAAAACTGGCAAGATCAGAGTATGCATAGACTTTCGCGATCTCAATGCGGCATGCCCTAAAGACGAATTCCCTCTACCAATCACTGATGTCATGATTGATAATACCTGTGGATTTGAACGGATGTCATTCATGGACTGGTATTCTGGATACAATCAGATTAAAATATTTCCAGATGACGAGAAGCACACTTCTTTCAGAACACCGATCGGTACATACTGTTATACAGTTATGCCATTCGGTCTCAAGAATACAGGAGCAACTTATCAACGAGCTATGAGCACTATATTCCGTGAACATTTACGGAAAACAGTCGAATGCTATGTTGATGATATTGCAGTCAAAAGTCGACAAAAGGAGGATCATATCCAAGATTTGAAGACTATATTTGATCTAATGCGTAAGCATCAATTAAAGATGAACCCTACTAAGTCCTTCTTAGGCGTCTCTAGTGGTAAATTTCTCGGCTTCGTCATTACCTCTAAAGGTATACACGTGGATCCTGAGAAGATCAAAGCCATCCAAGAGATGCGTCCTCCACGCACCTTAAAAGAGCTACGAGGATTTCAAGGAAGGATCGCTTATATCAGGAGATTTATCTCTAATTTATCAGGACGCTGCAGACCATTCAACAAACTTATGAAGAAAGGTGTTTCTTTTGTCTGGAATGATGAATGTCAGAAAGCATTCGATGATATAAAATAATATCTGATGAGCCCTCCAATATTGGTACCTCCCATTTCAGGAATTCTATTTCTCCTATATACTCGAGCAATGAGTCATTCATTGGGTGCGTTACTCGCTCAAAAGAATCAAAATGGTCATGAACAAGCCATCTATTATCTCAGTCGTACTATGACCGGAGCTGAACCTCGATATTCACCGGTCGAAAAAGAATGTCTAGCCTTGATGTTCGCTGTTCAAAAGACACGACATTATATCATTGGCCAGACTATTCATGTCATCTCCAGGATCAATCCTATACGGATCATGATGAAGAAATCCAGTGTTTTGAATTCTCGATTAGCTAACTGGAGAATCCTACTTGCTCAGTATGACATGCATTATATTCCTCAGAAGTCAGTCAAAGGACAAGCTTTAGCTGATTTTCTGGCTGCTCATTCAATTCCAGAAGATTCAAAACTCTATGACGAAATTCCAGATGAAGTCCTAGATTCAAACCAATTTGCTGAAGAAGATCCTACTTGGCATCTATTCTTTGATGGAGCTTCAAGGATAGGTCCTAATGGTGATATTGTCGCTGGAGTTGGAATCGTTCTTGTTTCGCCAGAAGGTCTTGCTATCCAAAGAGCTTATTCTCTCGATCAGCCGTGTTCAAACAATGTAGCTGAGTACAATGCATTACTCATTGGTCTTCAACTCGCTAAACATCTAAATATTCAACATTTGGAGGCGTACAGAGACTCTAAACTCATTGTCAATCAGATAAGGGGTACTTATAAAGTCCGCCATCAAGATCTGGTTCCTTATCATAGATCAGCTCTAATTATGGCTTCTTCGTTTGAAGAATTCTTCATTGAACATGTTAGGCGAGCATGTAACACAGAAGCTGATGCTCTAGCTAATCTTGCAGCGGTGTTGGCTATCCCAATTAGACGACAACAAATGATTATTGTTCGCAATCGAGAATTATTTCATCTTGAAAATAACCTGACCCTAGGACTTCCAGTTGACATTGAAGAATCAACATCTCATGACGTCAACACAACAAGAGGATTTGGATTTAGTCGTAAATCTTTATCATCTTCATCTGATTCCAGCATGGAATTCATCTTCAATAATTCGGCCGAGAATCAAAATACGGATACGGATTGGAGACTTCCTTTCTTAGATTTCGTATTGTATGATATTCTTCCGGATGATCCGAGTGAGGCAGCATCTATCAGACGACGATCACTCCGATTCTATTATAATCATACAACAAAGACCTTATATCGTCGAGCCTATGATGGTTTACTTCTTCGATGTGTTGCCGGTGACGAGGCTCAACAAATTATTCGTAAAGCACATGATAGAATTTGTGGAGCACATCAGCCTGGACCAAAACTTCAAGACCGTATTCGACGTATGGGTTATTATTGGCCTACTATGGTATCAGACGCCATCGAATATGCAAAGAAGTGTAAAGCTTGTCAAATCCATGCGGATTTTATTCATCAACCTTCAGAATTTCTACATCCGACGGCAGCATCATGGCCCTTCGAAGCTTGGGGCATGGACATTATTGGTCCGATCAATCCGCCGTCATCCAAGGGTCATCGGTTTATTCTTGCAATAACCGATTACTTCTCCAAATGGGCCGAAGCCATTCCTTTGTCTGAAGTTAAGACGTCCAATGTCATTTGCTTTATTAAGCACCACGTTATCTACAGATTTGGTGTTCCTCGACGCATTATTCATGATAACGGACCACAGTTCGTCAGTCAGAAGTTTATTCGATTCTGTGATAATCACCGGATCAACAATGTGGCTTCTACCGCATATAATCCGGCAGCTAACGGATTAGCAGAAGCTTTCAACAAGACAATCATCAAACTCCTAAAGAAGTTTGTCTCTACTAACAAACGTAATTGGAGTGAGAAGCTCGGTGAATGTTTGTGGGCTTATCGCACTACAGTTCGTAATGCTACTAAATGTACACCCTTCTCTCTGGTGTATGGTTGCGAAGCTGTTCTTCCATTAGAGATTCAAATTCTTTCTTTAAGGATAGCAATCGCTAATGAACTCACTGCAGAAAATAATGATCGTCTTCGACTTCAAGAATTAGAAGCTCTGGATGAAAAGCGATTATCTGCTCAACAGAATATTGAATTCTATCAAGCTAGAATTTCAAGAGCTTTTAATAAGAAAGTCAGAGTTCGGGCGTATCAAAAAGGAGAACTTGTTCTAACAGTTAGACGTCCTATGACTATGACTCATATGAGCAAGGGCAAATTTGACGCAAAGTGGGAAGGACCCTATATTGTGAGCAAAGTTTTCTCAAATGGAGCTTATCAACTCTCAGAATTGGATGGTCGAAAAGTTTTGATGCCTATTAATGGCAAATTTCTTAAGAAGTATTATGTATAAATGTAAATGCTTGTAATCATCAGACAGTTTCATGTTTAGAAATAAAATTTTTATTTATTTTTATCATGAATGATGATACATGATATTAAAGAAGATCACTATCATCCTTTTCTACATTTGGACGTGGGCCATTGCCGTCCTTTTCGAAGACGCGATCAGCAAAAGAACTGAGAACCTCTTTGCTGGAACCCACGAGAAATTTACAAGCATCCATCCTCATGGATTCTTCTTCTTCAGTCCTTCCTGGTTCGAGCAGGAAGTCCAGAATATTCCTTGGTGGCGTGGGTACAGACGAACCTTCGCCTGCTACCGCCTTCTTCAATTGAATTGGATCAACAGGACATTCTCCAGTGCCTTTCTGAATCTTCATGGCAATTCCAGCTTTCTTGGATGCTTCTTCAGACGACATTTTTATGTTTGAAAGAAGAAGTGTTCGTTCTTGTCAAATTTTTGCTATATTTATAGGCAGAAGTTCTACAAATAATGAAACGTCACGTTCATCTGACGGTTCATCCATCCATTAATTGCGTTTATCCGACGATTCACACATTCATTAATACTTGACGGTTCATCCGTTCATTTATTCGTCCGTTCATGATCTTCTATCAATTTATTAAGTGGGGATTCGTTATTGATCACGTTTTCATAACCTCTGAATCAATTCCGAATCTACTTGCTCATTTGTCATTTTTGACCTCTGCATAGAAATCAATCTATTTTCTTTTGAGTTTCTACATATTATCACGTCCATAATACCTCTGATAATATCATATACTCTAAAACAGAAAAGAAGATTTCATTATCTATCATGTCCATAATTCATCCACAAATACAAATTATTGAGCATAGAAGAATTATCATTTCTATTCTCATTTCACCATAAAAAGTTTATTACATTTTCTTTGACTTTCCTACAAATCATAATGGAAATCATTACAATCTTGGATTTTCATTCTACACCACAACAATAACCTAAAAGAGATCTATCTTCTTCTTTGGATCTTCTCCGACGGACCTTCTCCGTCAGGTTCGTTGTTGGTGGCAGTTCCTGACTGTCTGAGTCCCAGTCACGACGAGATCAGCAGGAATCAAACTCTGGTCTTCTCTCTCAGACGAGAGGAGAACCACAGAGGTTGGCAGCCCAAAGTCGTGGTGCTGCCAATACAATTGGTGGATTAGGAGCGACCTTTCAGAGGAGACAGGAATGTATCCAACCTTGGGATACAATTTCTAGTTCTCCCGTAAAAGGAACTCTACTACCCGATTTCTCGGGATAGAGTTGACTCCACCATCCAACTCTCGTGTATAAAGGCTTTTCCTACCATCTGAGGAAGACCCTTCTATCCCACGAAGAGTTCTGAGTTGTCTGATTTACGCATCAAAAGCGTATGAGCTCCCTGATGTAGATGTCAGCAGGATATTCTCCACAGCATCCACATCCCCAATGCCAGTTCGGAAGAAAATTTTCAGCCAAGTTTCTGCAGAAAGTATTAAGAAGAAAAAGATTAGATCAACAGAAATCATTCAGCGTGCATTTATCAAACAGAGACAGGCATGTATTGTTCAAATCAAAAACAAGAAACAGAAAGCCTATCTTCAACAGCAAAAATAGTACACGTATTACACTGACTTACCTTTAAGTTTGGTGCTAAGGATTGGCAAACTCATGTTTGATACAGTGCGCAGAAGTCGAACATTAGAAAATATTGCTTTCCTGTTTGAGAGTGAAATCTTCCAAAAATTTCATTCTCAGAGAAGAAGAAGAGGAATGGGAGATGAGTATCTGTGAAACTCTTCTATCTATTTAAAGGGCAAAGTACAAGTCTATTCTTGGAAAAGATCCGCATAAATAGCGCTCGTAAACCGTGGAATGAGTGTCACGTGTGCTTTGGAAGACAGAGCAACATTGGAAATAGTCAAAAGGTGCTAATTAATATTCTTTATTAATACACGCAGATTAAACACAGAAGTTGTACTTCATTCTTCAAGACAGGCACTGATGGCCTTACAAAAGATAAAACAAAAAGAGTGCAACAAAAGCACAAAAGACACGCTCTATTTTCCAGAGCGACTAAGCTTAATGCCTAGTTCTTCTATGCTTTTGACCCCCATGCGGTGTAACAGAGCCTTCAACATTTCACGCTGCTCTATGAGGCTGCGCCCATCAGAAGAGAACGAGCCATCTAAGCCAAAATAGCTCAAGAAATTCTTGGCTAGTTGCAAGGGATCATCTTTGAGTTCGAAGACAGGGGGCTCTGGCTCTTCACCCCCAAAAGTGGGGTCACCATGGGAACAAAAGCCCAACTTGCGTGCTTCTTCCTTAGCTTTCTCCTTTGGTGTCATGTTGACGTAAGATGAAGATTAAAAATGAATCTTCTCCCTGTTTATATAATAGAGCTCGCCAGCGATTCATATTCCACCATAAACTGGATGCAATCAGTCTCGGAAAATGAAGAGTCATCATGACATTTAATAAGTTCATTTGGATATTTTCAAAGAACTTCGAAGTCTTTTCGACTTCCAAAAAAATTTTGAAGTCATCTCAGCGTGACTGATTTCATTATTCATCTTATTTTCAAAGTATTTCGAAAATTTTGAAGTCTTTTCAATTTTTCGAAAACTTTGAAGGGGGTCTTGTAGGCCTTTAAAAATGACAGTCACGCTGAGTTGATCAGGACAGAGTCAAAAGTCACGCTCAGTTGATGCAGACAATATTTACAAATCACGCTGGGGAGATAGCTCATCATTTGTCAGAGAGTAATTATGACTGACAGCACAACAGTCGAAGAATGTCTCTTCGTATGCCACGTATGCACAGAATTCGAGAGATCACAGCCGTCTATTGCGTGATTTTCGAAATCTTCTTCAGCAAGACTCAACCTTCGTCAAGTTGGCGTACCAAAAGAGCTTCTTGTCATTTAATGTGACTGACAAAAGCAATCACTGTCAGAGATTTTGTGTCAGTCGAGGCACGCTGAATCAAGACAGCTGGCAGTCCTATCTCAAGTCTGCGTGTATTTTGAGCTTTCCCTCAAATCTGCGTGGATTCTGAAGTTTTCTTCTTCAAGTCTGCGTGGATTTTGAAGCTTTTTGCCTCAAGTCTGCGTGGATCCTGAAGCTTCTTGCCCCAAGTTTGCGTGGATTTTGAAGCTTTCTAACCCGAGTCTGCGTAGATTTCGTCTTCAACAAGTCTGCGTGGATTTCATCAAATTGGAGTACGTGGCAGCCATGCCACTGATCTCTCGCCTGCGTGTCCTGTAACTTGCACACGACTCATGCATGATTGCCATGTGTCCAACAGTTACAGGCCACGTCCAGTAATTGCTCACAACCTTGCGTATGTTAAATCCTGCGTGATTTTCAACTAAGCACAGGCTGTGAAGACAGTTATCTTTTCAGTTATTATTTTTGACTCTATAAATAGGGTTCTTTTTGTCATTCATTGTAGAGATACATAGTTATCTACTGTCAAAATTTTGAAAGCTTTTATTCTTCGCATAGTCCAAGGGATAAAGTGATCGTCTTCTAGATCAGATTCCCACAGTTGTAATTTTTCCAGATACACAATAAATAAAGGAATTTATTTATGGAAAACAGAAGTATAGTCGTACATGGAGATCATGTGAATACATGAATATACACGATTTCACACGATTTGCACACGAATGTCACGAATACAAGGAGTACATGATGCTCACGATAAAGTACAGGAACATAAAATTTCTGATGTATCTGCTAAGGGGATAACATCGTACGACAAGATCCATATAGTACTAATCCGTATTTCCAACGTGTCAGCATCATGTAAAGTAATCTAAAGCAGAAAATATAATCCTAAACAAGATATGAAACGATCAGAGAATGTACTCGCCTGTATCCTGAGTATCTGAAGAGTATCTACTGTCCGAGGAGTGGTGTCTGTCTCCTATAGAACAGTACAAGTCACTATAAGTTTAAAATGATATATCGGACTGCTACAATGCATCTACATGACGTTTGGGGTCAAGCTGGACTAAAGTCAACTCTCGGTCAACTATAGTCAACTAGACTAGTCAAACTAGGTCAACTAGGTCAAGCCTAAGCCAAACAAGTCTCACTAAGCCTAACCAGCCTATTCTAGCAAGCACACACCATTTCTAGGCTATAAAAGTCAACTACACACTTAACTGGCATTCAAGCCATACCCATAGGCAATGAGCCATAGGCTATAGGCCCATAGGCTATATTACCTATAGTCCAAACCATATATTCACATACACATATATTAATATATCTAAATTAATATAATAACCACATTATAAATATACAGGCTACATAATAATATATGCATTATATATATGTATATATATATATATATATATATATATAATATATATATATATATATATATATATATATATATATATAAATATATATATATATATATATATATATATATATAATATATATATATATATATATATATATATATATATAAATATATATATATATATATATATATATATAAATATATATATATATATATATATATATATATATATATATATATATATATAATATATATATATATATATATATATATATATATATATATATATATATATATATAAAATATATATATATATTTTTTTTTAATATATATATATATATATATATATATATATATATAATATATATATATATATATATATATATATATATATATATATATATATATATATATATATATAAAATATATATATATATATATATATATATATAGGGATAGGTAGAGGAAAACATGTGAGGGTGTTTGTGTACATGTGAGATAGCATGTGGCATGGTGTGGGTGTTAGGTGCACTTCAACTGAAAAACAGTATGAGAGTTATAGGACTAGCAATGTGTAGCATGTGTGTTCCTGTGAACAGTAGAGTGAGGGTGTGAGGTGCACTGCAAACTGAAAAACAGTGCTAACAGTGAATGGGTGTCCTTAGTGAATTGAATCAAAACTAGTGTGTGAACTATGGTGATTCAAATGGAAATCAGTTGACAGTTTAACAAGGGAAACTATTAGACAGTTCAACCATAAATCCCAATCACCAATTCGAAGCCCTTTTTCCTAACATGACATAACTAACAAATGGGGGGTTAACAATGTTCAGGAATTTGAATCAATGATAGTGAGAAATTCTCAGTTTTAGGAAACTCAATGACAGTTTATAAATTCATTCTAAACCAATTTCAAATCCCATTCAACAATGAACCTAACTAATATGAATTTAATCTAACAATGCCTAACTCAATGTTCAGGAATTAACATAAAGTAATTAAATTTAATCATGGCAAATTTAACACTGAACTCAGTGTAATCAGGAATTAAATATCAAAATTTCAGTCTATTCATTAACAGCCCACTCTATAT
The DNA here is from genome assembly GCA_029216955.1 of Iris pallida. NCBI lineage: Eukaryota > Viridiplantae > Streptophyta > Magnoliopsida > Asparagales > Iridaceae > Iris > Iris pallida. The sequence continues at coordinate 1,070,190 of JANAVB010031819.1, read as the reverse complement.
TCGAAAATCCAAACAAAACCAATCGAAACCCAAACTAATCAGTGAACTAACAATTGTAAATGGATTTAATCATGGCAAATAAACTTCAAATCAGTTTAAAACAGGAAATGGGAGTTCAGGAATTTGATCTCAGGACTGTGTATCAGTCCAGTTCTTCTCAGCCCATCCCATAATCAAAATTCCACTACCAAGTGCAAAAACCAAATCTAACATGTAAAATCAATCTAGAAGGTACTAATACATATGTACATGAATCCAACATGAAAATCTAACACCAAGATTCAGTTAAAATAGGAATTAAAATTCAGAATGAAGAACAGGGTATATAGTATCAGTCCACATTTCGAAAACCCATTCCAATGTTCGAATTCCATAATCTCAAGTGCAAAAACTTATCTAACTTGAAAATCTAACCTAGCAGGAACTATTACACATGTAATGGCTGTTTAAAACATCATAAATCAGTTTAAATATGGAAATCAACTCACAGAAATCTCAAAACTGAACACGTATCAGTAAAAATGGGAATTCTCGGTTTGAATTCGAAAATGGAAAGAAATACATACAAAATAGGTTAGGGTAGTGTCGTACACGTGTCCAGAGTCCACACGAGTCCCCACGTGTCTCTACGACTACACACGGCGTGTCCAAGTCACGAAACACGCGCAGATACTATCGCGTGCACAGACTGCATCGTACTGCGATGCAGTCGCCTCGTGGACACGACACGTGACACATCATGCCACGTGGTTGTGCACATGTGTTCGCCAGGTATAGGGATAGGGTTTCATCACCCTGCAATGTGTCAGGGTCGTATCGTGTCAGACTTTTAAGGCCGTGTCAGAGACTGAAAATCCGTACGGGTGGGAACAACACGATTCAGTGCGCGGTCGATAACTTCTCGAATACTCCACCAACTCACCCCAAATTTTGGGAGGATGGTGGCAGAGGTTGTCCCAACCTCTGTGACACAAATCGTGTCACGAGAGGCTGTGTCGTGTCCCACAGCAAGCCCGAGCAGCAGGGCACTGAACCGGATCGCACGACGTATCCAACTCGAAAATCTGACACAACAATACACCAAAATACCAAACACCCTTCACAAAAATTAACATACACACCTAGATCTAGGATTCTATTCAAATAGATTTGTAAAAACAGCAAATCGAGTTGGTTCGGGCATTTCGTCGAACACTTAGCCTATAGGTTTGATACGTGTCCGATACGGACACGTAACCTAATGCAAATGACACAAAATTTCTACAGTAGCTAGGGGACACCTAAACCTAGCCTAATATGCAAAGAAATCAGAATGAAAATGCAATTTGTAGGTTTTTACCTATAAGTGAAAATTGTAAGAAAAGCTTCAAATGAGGGGTGTCCTTCTTGATGGCCAAATGCTCCAAATTGATCCCAAACTGAAATAGCTCTCCACCAACAGTCCATAAACTTCAATTAGAACCCAATGCAAAAGACTAGGATGAAAAAGGAGATTAGATGAATAAAATGAGAATTTTTGGAAAGGGGGAAAATACATTTTTTTTCAAAACTAGGTCAAGCTCTAAAAGAGGCAAGAACTCCTCAACATGTCATTAAATAGGGAGGGGCTCTCCTATGGCTGGTCATAAGTTGTAAAATTAGGGTTAGGGTTTCCTAAATTGGCCCATGGACTTAAGTCATGATTAATTAAATCATTAAGTCATAAGTCATTTCGTAAAACCATAAGTCATGACTTAAATTCACTAAACCAAATCCTCTCATTCTAAAACTAATCTCTAATGACTAAAATGAGTTAACTCAAGTTAGGCTATGGTTACCATGGCTAGAGTTAGGTTCTAGGCTAGTCCACTAGTCTCAGCAAGTCAAAGTCAAACTAGAATTCACCAATCTAATATTTTAATCAATAATTCTAATAAGCCAAAATGACCAAACTATCCCTAGGCTAAAAATGATAAATAAATATCCCTAATCACTTGGTTAGGCTCTAGGTCAGACAGTCTCTCGAGTTTCACTAGCAGCACATCAAAATCACAAGTCCTGACTTAAAACAGTTTTTAAATAGTTTAAAATGATTAAAAATTACCAAAAATCATAATGTGAAATAAATAACAATAATAATAATTATAATTAAAAAAATTTCAAAATTACCCTCTTCTGAAAAACTGGATGTTACAGGTTAGAGGCGACATTGGAGTACCAGATGTACGATGTAAAGCCGGAAGACCAAAGAAGAACCGTATTATGGCGAAGGATCAATCTTCCAGAGATCTCCGATGCAGTAATTGCAATGGTTTAGGACACAATAGAAGGAGTTGTACAAATCAACCAAGAGAATGAATATGAAACATCATGTGAAGTAACTGTAATAGTTTGTCAAACTTTTACATAAATGAAAACAAAACATTCATCTATCTTCCTTGTCTGTCTAATTCCCAATAGTCGGCACGATCAAGTTCTCTGAGATTGAGTCGGGCTCTCCTTCGCATTGTATTCTCCTGGGACGCATCACCACCTTCTTCTTGTGTGGGTGCTAGTGCTGATGGAGTCGTTAGTATCTGTGTATAATAACTTCCATTCAAACCATAACTTTGGAACCAATCTGTCACTCCGGGCCACTACGAAGTCCCCTGGAAAGTCTCCTGGCCAGCCCCCTGGGAAGAACCCTGGCCAGCCCACTGCGAAGTCTCCTAGCCAGCCCATTGGGAAGAACCCTGGCCAGCCCACTGCGAAGTCTCCTGGCCAGCCCACTGGAAAGTCTCCTGGCCAGCCCACTGCGAAAAACCCTGGCCAGCCCACTGGGAAGAACCCTGGCCAGCCCACTGGAAAAAACCCTGGCCAGCTACTGCGAAGTCTCCTGGCCAACCAACTGGGAAGAACCCTGGCCAGCCCACTCATCGTCAGCTTGCTGAGGCAGGATCTCGCCAGCTTGCTGAGGCGGGATCTCGTCAGCTTGCTGAGGCGGACTATCGGGGAACGGTCGGGTGACATGGTGCCTAACCCTGCGGGGAAGTAGTTGACGTTGGCTAATAATGCCTACAGGATAATCTGACAGAATATGTAGCGGAGGGTTCGGAGGCTCCGGATCCGCTTTCACCCAATTCACAAAGTTTCTTACTGTTGTTCTCAACACTTCAGGATCTGGGTTATCACATGCTTGCTCCAAAGCTGGAACCTGAAATAATAACACATTATTTAAGTTAGTTCTTATGTAAGCTAATACATTGTAAGCTAAAATATTGTAAAAAAAAAACTTACATCAGTTCTTATTATATGTTTATAAAATCCACGCAGACTATAATCATCTATAGCTCTATGCTCGAATCGAGGCTCCTGATATATGTAGCGTCTGTTGCTTATAACTGGAGATCCCCACCAAGATCTATATGTAAAATCCCCGTGTACTGTTGTATATACGAAAAATGTGAGATGTTATGAGACAAATGTGGATAAAATATTAACTTTAAAATAACTTACACTATAGTAGCTATATTCTGAGACAAATGTGAGATGTTATGCATCTCTAGTCTGGAATTCCAAGCAGGAATTAATTTGTGGGCTCTTGCGGTTGTACTTCCTCTACCACGATTGTAGTGAGGCCGGTCTTCGGGTATATGTTGTTTCACACCGAATTATCGCATAACCCGATCAGCTGGATGATACATTATGTCTCCATGGTATATTATGTAAAACCTATGGAGACTTAATTCATATGATGTTCGTTCTATCTCAGAAGGATAAGGATTAATACAGTAATACATAATTTGAACATGTTTTTTGGCAAATAATTATAAGTTAATAAAACAGAAAATACATTCATATGACGTAGAATGGTGACTTTTATTTACCTCTGAAATCTTGAGTGAATCAAATTGACCCCGATATATGTGGGCAACCGAGTAAACACTGTGTGCGGGATCGACCGCATCAGTAGTCCACCGTAAAGCGACCGAAAATACATGTGTGTCGCTACTGATACGAGAAAGTGGCCTACCGATAGAAAAATGCTCGTAGGACCAAACCTAAAAAATATATAATATAAGTGTACAAATTGTAAATGTATGCCAAATTCAGTCGAGATTAAATCGAGATTTCTTCATCAACTGAGATTTCTTCGATGAATAACAGAAATCGTAAATTTACCATATCCGATGCGTCGGGAAACAAAAATGCATTAATTAGGCCTAGTAGATAGGCTCTGGTGCATGCAATGACCTGAACAGAATATGAAAAAAAATTATTAGCTAAATTAAATCAAGATTTATTCGTCATAAATATTAACCATAAATGTAATACTTACTCGTTCCTCATCAACTGAGATTTCTTCGTCACCGATACGATCTACGTGCATAAAATTCTGACGAAGCCATGAATAGGACACTAGGCCTTTGTCTTTCAATTTTGGTGCCTCTACACCTAGGTACTCCATGATCGTTGTCTCAGCGAAAAATGACTCATCAAATATTATAGGTTCATCTGTGATAGGTAGACCTAAAATATTTGTAACATCTTTAAGCACAATAGTCATTTTTCCGAAAGGTAGCTGGAACGTATTTCGTCCGGGCCACCAACGCTCTACTAGACTGAGAATCAAGTCTCTATCGTGACGTAGAAAACGTATTTGATCAAGGTACCGAAAACCAAATACGTGCAATAAAGCTTCTTGGTCACTAGTCAATTTTCAGAAACTAAGTTGGCCCTCATAGCGCCATGTATTATGTTCTCGACACCGCACTTCCTTTTTATAATCACATAGCTATATATAAAACATACAAACTATGTTATTACAAAACATATAAATATAAATTTTATTCACTAACACAAATAAAAGTATATATACCTCTCCAGTAAATATCAAACTACATATGTGCGACTCGCGTTGCTGCTTAATCAATTATGTAGTTGGCCCCCTGGTATATAACCATCGTTTTGGGTATCCATCTGTAAAAAGATGATTGTCAAAATGCATATTTAAATACTCATGAATAGGATCTATATTAGGATCATGATTAAGGTTTACATTAGGTAAGGATTGAGATTATTACTAGGATTTTGATTACGATTAGATAAAGGTCAATGGTAGGATTAATTTGGGGTTTAAGTTAGGTTCAAGATTAGGTTTAAGTTAGGGTTGAGGTTTAAGTTAGGTTCGAAATTAGTGTTAGGATACAAGGATGAACATTAGTGTTTATGTAATATACACTATCAATGAACATTAGTGGTTGTTATTTTCTATAAAATTGTAGGTATCATTGATTATTTCTAAAAATAACATTAGTGTTTATGACACACAATTAGTGTTTACATCCTTGTATTCTAACACTAATTTTCATTGATATTACACAAATATGAACACTAATTGTAAATATCAATGAATATTTGAGCTAGAACACTAATATAGCAATGAACATTAGTGGTTGTTATTAGAGGTTGATATAAAATGACACACAATTTTATAGAAAATGATTAAATGATACCTATAAATGATATTGGTTGTTATTTTTAGAAATAATTAAAATACCTACAATTTTATAGAAAGTGATACCTATAAATGAACATTAGTGTTTATGCTCGTAGGATTTTGATAGTGGTTCAAAAATAGTGTTAGGATACAAGGACGAACAGTACATGTAATAAATAAAATTAAAAAAAATATTAGTGTTAGAATATGAGAAATATGTCCTAGAAAAATATGAGAAATATCAACATTACTGTTTAGGATACAAAGATGAACATTAGGATACAAAATGAGAAAGAAAAAAAAACTAACCACTCTTCTTTGAAGTTCTTCTCCTTCTCCTTCCTCCTCCTCTTCTTTTCTTTTTCTTCTTCTTCTCGGCTTCACTCACAGCAACAACTTTACTCCCCACCAACCCACCAACACTTTACTCCCCACCAACCAACCACCCCACCAACCTATTGAATATCCAATCTTACGACTGAACCGAAGAACCAACTGAACCGAAGTGAACGGGCGGGGGGGGGGGGGGGGGGGGGGGGGGGGTGAACCGAAGTGAAAAGGGGGGGGGTTGAACCGAAGTGAACCAGGGGGAGATTTCCGACAGACGAACTGTCGGAATTTGGGGTGATGTCCAAATTCCGACAGACCGTCTGTCGGAAATTGGGCTTCGTCCAATTTCCTACAGACCGTCTGTCGGAATTTGGACATCACTCCAAATTTCGACAGTCCGCCTGTCGGATCTTATCGTTTACATAAATTTTCCAAACTTTTATCGTTATTAGTAATTTATATTAAATTTTTTATTGTACAGTAAATTTTCTGTAAAAAAATAGAATAATACTTTGGAGATACATTTTTCTTAACACATTCTATAGCATAATGATGTAGCAACCTATTATTGAATATCAATTATTTCCTTCTTTTTAAGATTTTTTTTTTGACATCCAATAACACACTGTCGTATCAGTGTGACTATAAAATGTGTCAAATGAAGTGTGTTCCCACATCATTACTCTAAAAATAACATCCAAAACTAATGGAACCTACTCTTTTACAGAAAGAGAGACTATTTTGGTATACCAAAACTGCGGAAAGCATATCTGCTTCCCAAATCACGTGGGATGGCATCTCTAGTCCAAATATGGTGTTCCAAACACGTCTCATCCCTCACAAAAAGATGGGTCATACCGATGTGTATAAAAAATCACACTCACAATCGAAATGACCCATTTTTAAGGATATCTTTGGAAGACCATATTTAAGGACAGTATATCTCAAAATATTTTAGTAGAAGTAAGATCAAGAATCTTGAAAGTATAAAAAACTATTTGGTTATCAATTATTTTCCGTATAAATAACTATTTTATTTTAATTATTATTAATTTCACCAAAAAAAATTAAGTATAAAATAACTATTATAAAAGTCAAGTATAATATTATTAATATTAATATTAATAAAATACTCATTTAATAGTTTGAAAAATTATAATAATATTATTATTATTAAATTATTTATTTGATAAATAAATTTTTTATTTAAAACTTAATTAACAATTAAATAATATTACTAGTAAACTATTTAGTTCATATTAAAATAATTCTTTTATTTACAAATTATAAATTAAATATTATAATGATAAATTAAATATTTAATAATTATAATAATAATAAATTGATATGTCTTTTTTAATTTTTTTTTCTATTGATCAATTCAATGGGAGGCTGTGGAAGACAAGGGGTGACGGAAAACTAAAAAGAGTATATTTAAGATAAATGGACTCATGTGAGGAAAGGACTTCTCTGAAATAGATAGTGCCAGCTAACAGTGAAAATATGACTATTTGACAAAACTGAACAATATTTTCATGGAAAAAAATCTAATAGTTCTAAAATTTTAATTGACATAGATTATTTGGATAATATTTTTTATTGGATATATTTTTGAGTTAGTGTTTAGCTTGTTGAACTTGTTAGCAATATAGCCACGTGTTAGGGAAATGGAAAATGCTAAGTCTACAACCAAATTTTTACAACTTTCTTACAACCTCTTTCTCCTATTCCTTACACATGGATCCCATCCCTGCTACATGTGCTACATCCGATTCCACCATGTAACACCCACCTAATAAAATATTATGTTTATTGTCTATTTCTCTATAATTATATTTAAAAAAATTATTATTATTATTATTATTATTATTATTATTACTTTATTTATTTATCATTAATTTTATTATCATTATCTTATTTTCAATTAAACCCAATTTTCTTTTCTAAAATAAATTTTTATGCATAAGCCCTTGTAAATATTGCAAATTACAAATTTACCATGACACCTCAATTCCTACTTGTCACCTTGCATGAACATCATGGGTATTTAAGTAATTTCACATGAAGACATGTGTCATCATGCATGAGTTTAAATTAGTTACAAAAAAGGAAAAGAAAAAAAAAATCTAAATATATTTAGAGAAAGAGAGAGGGGCAACCCATCACCCGACCACCCCTCTCCCTCACTCTCTCAGTTTTCTCTCTCTCTCTCCCTCTCTCTCTCGGCACTCTCTCCCTCACTCTCTCAGTTTTCTCTCTCTCTCCCTCTCTCTCTCGGCACTCTCTCCCTCACTCTCTCGGTTCCATTCTCCCCTCTCTCTTTGCTTCCTCTCTCCTCCTCTCCATCCCTCTCACTCTCCTCCTCTCATTTTCTCCATCTCTCTCACTCCCTCTCCCCACTCCTCACTTGTTAGTGCCGAGGCACAATTTTCGATGGAAAATTCTGAAATTGAAACAATTATAAAGACAACGTTTCAAATGCAACACCTTAAAGAAGATGTGCAACAGAGATCCTGGAGGATTCTGAATTACGAGGAGCTAAAAAGATTCTACGTAATACACAAAAAATCTAAAGAGACTTTTGTGCAAGCGACTATCGGCAGTAGAGCTTCTAAAAAGAAGTTACTGTAAAAGGCAACAGCAGCGATGACATGCGAGAATGAAATGCTGGGATGAATGAACCACCGTTGCTCAAAGCTTTATTCGTCCCACACGAGCACGAACAGCTTCCAGGAACCAGCAAGTTCACGAAGAACTTCTGGAACGCTCGTAAGTCAATATTTGAGACTTGAACGGGCTTCCTGGACTTTACAGACTCCCTTCACTCTCTTCTTGGTGCTTCTTTTAAAGGAGGCCAAAGGGCTCTATTTATAGAGTGGAGTTGAGACTTCACCTCTTCTCCTATCCGATGTGGGACTAAAATACCAATACTCAAAAATAGAGTTTGATATTTTAGATCATCCCACAATCAGCATAGAAGTGTGCCAGTCCACGCCTACCCCCCGAACACTCCCGTACATGCACGAGACATCCTGGAGTCCGTGTCCGAGTCCGAGTCCGCACAACAAAAATTAACTTGCATCCTTGTTGGATTTAAACCTTTTTCCTCCTAGGAAAATACTTCCACATGGCACAAACTTGTGCCCCACTACACCTCATGTGCACACCTCAACACAAGCAATGCATTATATTGAGATACTCACCATTTGGTGTAGCCGATGTAGGACTATCTTTTCTAGTCCAAAGGCAAAAACACCAACAATCCCCCACATATCTCAATATATGGGTTGAGCGTTCCCCACAGTGACTGCCCATCATGCATTAGGAGAGATGTCGCTACGACTTGAATCTTCCCGCATAGGTTAAATAACAGCATGATACAAGAATGGACTAAGCCTTGAATTCTGTACCATAACTGCAATTCTTTCTACTCACATAATGACATCAACTGTGCTTCTGGCTGCACATTGAAGGCCATATGCCGGCCTGGTTTTAGTGTATAATTTTGGGCGTCTACAAGTTTACCCTCAAGAGACGGCCTGATATCTCTTTCCATACACTATAGGTGAGTTCTTTATTAAAGAGATATGGCATGAAGTCTTGCGCTTCCTTGCGGTGCTACGTCGCTATGACATGGCCTGAAGCCGAGGCATTACCCCTACCTGGAAACATTATCGTAGTGTCATACTACTGTAGCATGAGGTCACAAGTCTCTTTGTAGTGCCAAACTACCCAGCATGAAGCCTAAGGCTTCCTTGCGGTGTTACACCGCAACGACATAGCTTGCAATGCCGAGGCTTTACCCCTACCTGGGTACCTCATCGTGGTGTCGTGTCACTGTAACATGGGGCCATCCTCCCCTTTGTAGTGATGTCTATAACTCTTTAATTACGTCATACAGCATTAGGCTACCTGCCTATTTGCGGTGCTACGCCGCTATGACTTGGCTTGCAAAGCCGAGGCATTACTCCTACCTGGGAACCTCATGGTGGAGTCACCCCACTGTAGCATGGAGTTTCACTCCTTGTAGTGCTGCTCTACCGTGCTTCCTGTAAAGCACACCAGGCATTCACTCTGCCTGAGAACTCATTAAGGCGTTTAAGCCAACCTTCCACAGGATCTGTTTTTTTCCGCAGAAAATACATAGTAGACAACAGTGGTTATGGGTCCGTATCCCTTTCATGTTCCAGAGAACAAGTACCCACTGTTACCTGATAGTTTTCCAGTCAGTGATCCTCCTTTGAACCAAAAGTTAGATGCCTAGTAGATTTCTCTTTGAACTAATAGCATAAAACTTTATGGTAGGATTATAAAGACACACTATCAGAATGCCTTCAAGCCCATTTTACAAGCTGTGTCATCGACCAGCTGGCGCTTGAGGCCCTTGGTGAACGGATCCACCAGGTTCTTCTGACTCCGAACATCAATCACTGCAATAACACCTCTCTTGATAAGATCGTGTACTGCTCTGTGCTTCAACCGCACCGTTCTCTTCTTCCCGTTAAAGAGTTCATTTGATGCCACTGCTGCTGCCGCCTGGTTGTCACAGTATATCGGTATTGTCGGTATCTGAGCCCCAACCACCGGAAGATCATACATGAGCTCCCGAAGCCACTCTGCTTCATCTGCAGCAGCATCCAATGCAAAGAATTCAGATTCCATGGAGGAGCGAGATAACATAGTCTGTTTCTTCGACTTCCACGATATAGCAGCTCCGCCCATGGCGAATACGAATCCACCTATGGAATACTCGCTCTCCATATCTGAACACCAGCTAGCATCACTGAAGCCTTCCACTACTGACGGATCTCCGCTATAGAAAAGTGCATATGTCTGAGTTTTCTTGAGATATCTCATAACACGCTTCACAGCTTTCCAGTACTTAACGCCTGGATTGCTAGTGAACCGACTCAGCATTCCCACGGCAAAAGCTATGTCAGGCCTTGTGGCAGTAGTAGCGTTCATCAAGCTTCCGATGACGCTAGCGTACTCCAACTGCCTGACGCTTTCCCTCGAATTAGGCTCCAGCTTCTGATCACTCCGGTACGGTGTATCAATTATGGGAAGATCTTGATACCCGTAGCGAGTGAGCATCTTCTCAATATAATGAGATTATGACAGCGCTATTCCAGTGCCTGTCCGGATGATCTTGAGCCCCAAGATTACGTCGGCATCCCCCAAGTCCTTCATACTGAACTTGGTCGAGAGGAATTTCTCTGTCTCTGTGATGCAGCTTAAATCCGTACTTAGGATTAGCATGTCGTCCACGTAAAGACAAACGATTACTCCTCTTCCGTCAGCAAACTTCGTATAGACACACTTGTCTGTTTCACTGATCCTGTAGCCATTTGACCTTATCACCTTGTCAAACTTCTCATGCCACATTTTGGGAGCTTGTTTCAAACCATACAGAGACTTCATCAACTTGCAAACTTTGTCTTCCAGACCTCTGACGACAAAACCTTCTGGTTGTTGCATGTAGATCTCTTCGGTCAGCTCGCCATTAAGGAATGCTGTTTTCACATCCATCTGATGTATCACCAGCTTGTGTATTACTGCTAGAGCAATTAACAATCTGATGGTTGTCATTCGAGCTACTGGAGCATAAGTGTCAAAGTAGTCGATCCCCTGCTTCTGAGCAAACCCCTTGGCTACTAGCCTGGCCTTGAACTTGTCAATGGTTCCATCTGCTTTCATCTTCTTCTTGAAGATCCATTTGCATCCGATGGGTCTTGCTCCTTCTGGCAGGTCAACCAATACCCATGTGTTATTGGAGGTAATTGAGTCAATCTTGTTGTCTATCGCCTCCTTCCAGAATATAGTATCTCTGGTCTTCATCGCCTCATCATAGATAAGCGGATCTGCTTCCACATGATAGGTGACGAAGTCATCTCCGAAGTCTTTCGGCCTCCTCGTTCGCTTAGTTGACGGCTCAGCGAGTTCTGGTTCAGCTGGTGTCTCCTTGACGACAGCTTTATCTTGGACTACTGGTTCATTAAAGACTTCTGTCTGCTTTGTACCCTCATCATTCTCCGGAAGATCCACGAGAATAATATTCTTATGTTTTGCAAACTTGTCTTCAAAGTATTCAGCATTGCGAGTTTCGATGATATGGTTTGACTCGATATCAAGGAATCTCCGAGCATCACTCTTCTCGGCATACCCCAAGAAGATCGCCTTCGTAGTCCTTGTCCCCAGCTTCTGAATCTTCAGATTCGGGAGCTTCACATAAGCCAGACACCCCCACACTCGAATGACATTCAAGTTAGGTCTGACTTTGAACCAGAGTTCATGAGGAGTTATGTCGGAAGTAGCATATGGCACTCTGTTCAGAATGAACGTTGCCGTTAGTGCAGCTTCTCCCCAGTAGCACTTTGGAAGACCCGCAGTCAACAGCATGGAGTTCATTATCTCTGTCAACGTTCTGCTACTTCGTTGGATTGAGGAGAGTATGGAGCCGTTGTCTCATTGATGATTCCATGTTCTTTGCAGAACGATAAGAATTCATGAGATCGATACTCTCCGCCTCGATCACTCCTTAACCTCTTGAGTTGTTGTCCAATTTGCCGCTCAGCCTCGGCCCTGAACTCCTTGAACTTCTCGAATGCTTCGTCTTTAGACTTGAACAAGTAGACGAAAGCATACTTTGAGAAGTCATCGATGAAAGTAATGAAATACTTCATCCCGGCCTTTGTAGAGAATTGTTTGAAGTCACAGATATCTGAGTGAACCAACTCCAGAAGATCTGTGCTTCGATGGACCCTGTGAAAGGGTTTTCTTGTGATCTTTGTCTGAGCACATACTTCGTATTTCTCTACCTTACCCCCACACTTGGAGATAAGTCCTAGACTAGATATTATGTTAATCCTTTTACAATGAACATGTCCTAGCCTATTATGCCACAACTCAAGAGAATAATCAGAAAAAGTGATTGCATTTATATTATCATGCTGGGTTACAACAAGCTGAATCTTGTACATTCCTTCAGTTTGGAAAGCTTTTTCGAAGAATGTACCCTTCTTGGACATCACCAACTGGCCAGCATTGATGTCCATCCTCAAGCCTGCGTTGCAGAGCAAACTTCCAGAGATCCGGTTCTTAGCAATTACTGGAACATGCTTCACACCTTGAAGCGTCAGAGTGTTCCCCGATGTGAGTTTCAGCTCCACCGTCCCGATCCCCAGTACTTCAGCTTGTGCCTGGTTTGCCATTATGACCTTCTCTGAAGTTGGCTCATAAGAGACGAACCAGTCTTTGTCTGAACAGACATGGCAGGTCGCACCAGTGTCTATCCACCAGTCCAAGTCAGCCCCCACAGTTGCAACCTGTGCTATCATGGCAACTAGATTAGTAATCATAGAAACCTTACTAGGCTCACCTTGTTCTTTGGGCTTGGACTTGCATTCGGATTTGTAGTGGCCCTTCTTGCCATAATTGAAGCAAGTCACATGGGACTTGGACTTCTGCTGCTTGAAAGCAGGACCCTTCACTTTCAGATTCGTGAAGTCCTTCTTTTTGCGATGAGAAGCAACCTGCTTCCCCTGGTATTCTCTGGTTTAGACCAGATTTGCCTTCGCCAGTTGCTTGGACAGAGTATCCATTTTCTATTGAGAGTGCATCTCGTCTTCAACATGGATCTCTTGCAAGAAATCTTCCAAGCTAATTTCCATCTTCTTTCGATGCATCCTTGCATAGAAGTTGCTCCATTCTGCAGGAAGTTTCGCGACGATCCCTCCAACGACAAACTTGTCGACGAGGGGCATGTTCTCGTCTTCTAGTTTCTGATGTAACTTCAGAAACTCCTTCACTTGGGGCAGCATCGACTTCTCGTCTTCGAAGGTCCACTTATGGTATTTTTCTACCATGAAGATCTTGGACCGGTTCTCGTCATCTTCATAGAGCTTTCCCAAGGAGTCCCATATCTCTTTGGCAGATGTCTTCTTGGAGTAGGACGCTGCCAGAGAGTCTTCCATGGAATTGAGTATCAGTAGTTTATATATACTGTTTTCTCTCTTCCACTTCGCTTGCTTGGTTGTAGCAGGGGCCACAACCGCAGCAGATCTAGTGGTTGGAACGATCGGTTCTTCTTCTGACAGCACGTGATCAACATTCACGAGTTGAACATTTAAAGTGACCTTTCATTTCCATATCTGGAAGTGTTCGCCATCGAATTTCTCCAACTTGTTAAAACTGGTATCGATGAGCGAAGCACGAGAGTTATCCATCTTCTCAATAAAGCTTTGAGAATGTTAGTGCCGAGGCACAATTTTCGATAGAAAATTCTGAAACTGAAACAATTGTAAAGACAATGTTTCAAATGCAACACCTTAAAGAAGATGTGCAACAGAGATCCTGGAGGATTCTGAATTACGAGGATCTAAAAAGATTCTACGTAATACACAAAAAATCTAAAGAGACTTTTGTGCAAGCGACTATCGGCAGTAGAGCTTCCAAAAAGAAGTTACTGTAAAAGGCAACAGCAGCGATGACAGGCGAGAATGAAATGCTGGGGTGAATGAACCACCGTTGCTCAAAGCTTTATTCGCCCCACACGAGCACGAACAGCTTCCAGGAACCAGCAAGTTCACGAAGAACTTCTGGAACGCTCGTAAGTCAATATTTGAGACTTGAACGGGCTTTCTGGACTTTACAGACTCCCTCCACTCTCTTCTTGGTGCTTCTTGCAAAGGAGGCCAAGGGGCTCTATTTATAGAGTGGAGTTGAGACTTCACCTCTTCTCCTATCCGATGTGGGACTAAAATACCAATACTCAAAAATAGAGTTTGATATTTTAGATCATCCCACAATCAGCATAGAAGTGTGCCAGTCCACGCCTACCCCCCGAACACTCCCGTGCATGCACGAAACATCCTGGAGTCCGTGTCCGAGTCCGAGTCCGCACAACAAAAATTAACTTGCATCCTTGTTGGATTTAATCCTTTTTCCTTCCAGGAAAATACTTCCACATGGCACAAACTTGTGCCCCACTACACCTCATGTGTACACCTCAACACAAGCAATGCATTATATTGAGATACTCACCATTTGGTGTAGCCGATATGGGACTATCTTTTCTAGTCCAAAGGCAAAAACACCAACATCACTCACGCCCGCGACGGCGACCGGCTGGCCCTCCACCGCCGGCGGCCTCTCTCTTGGCCGCCGCCCTCACCGTCACCTCCACCATCATCACCACCACCATCATCTTCATTTCCATCCTCACCACCATCATCAAATAAACCCTAACCCACCTTATTCAAAAAAAAAAAAAAAGAAGGAAGAAGATGAAGGAGAAGAAGAATTTGTTGGAGGAAGTAGGAGAAATTGGAAGAAGAAGAAGAAGAAGGCTCAAACCCTAGTTCCGATTCCAAATCAATTTTCTCAAGGCAAGCCCCCTTCTTTGTCTATCTCAAATTGTTCATACTTTCAATTTTGTGTTCTTTACATTACCAATTTGGTATATAAAATTTATTAGGAATTTAAAGTTTAATAATGATGCGATACGGACACGTGTGTCCAAAGAAATTTGGACAAGTTGACACGGGTAATTGCAGGACACAACATGGATACGTCGACACAAGGAAATAATTGATGTCATGTGTTAGACTTGTTTGTTTGGTTAATATTCAAGGATTAATTAGTTTAAATACTTATTTTATATATATATATATATATATATATATATATATATATATATATATATATGTATAGCATATTCCTATTTAATATTGTGGATAAATTTACCCAAGTGTTTAATTAAGCTGGAACCTTAAGAAATTAAGTTATAACCACCCCTTGAACATCATAATGCGTATATGTATATTTAGTTGCCCCCTACTACGTAGAAATAGAAATACAAAACCAAAACTCGACACGTATTCTACGGATATGAAAGTCATTTTGGTTATATTAGCTAGCCTATCATCGTATAATAATATTTACAATAGCACAAGGATATAATAAATAGTTGATATCCGGAATTTTATTTTGGATATTGTTAGATGTTCTTAAAACTAGTAAAAGTAATCTTATGATTTAGTAGACCAAAGTTACATAGACAACCTAGTTTTGCTTTTCAAAAAAAAATGAATGATACAAGGTCGTATCAATCTCTTTTTGGTCATAATTTAATTTATCCCTTACAATTCGGCATTATAAATCTTAGGAATGTTATAACGAAATCCTTGTGCTCGTATTATATATTAGAAAAACTAAAGAAAGATAGGTTGGGTTTCTATATTATATATATTACTAATATGTATAATTCGTAGTCGATATTTTTACTATTTTGAATCTATTTCTATAAAATTCAGCATTTGTATGGTTTAGAATGCTATCCATGTCCGTTTGGAGAATGAAAATATAGTGAGGGATTGAGTAGGCATTTGTAGTATATAGTAGGTTTAAGCGTAGTACTCTAAGGCTTCATGAATTTTGGAAAAATCAAAATTCTAAATCAATTCTTATGAAAGTATCGTTAAAGTTCGTAATTATTATCCGATGTGAAATTTTTATCCTAAACATGGAAAGATCAATATCCTACAAATAAGTTAATTGAATAAATTCGTGTTTGAAAATAGTTATATACTCATATTCAATTGATGGTGTTAATTTTTTTTTGAATTATTCATGCTATTATAGACTATGTTGTCTAATATTTTGTTTAGTTGGATTTTGTAGTAAATATTGCAAATCGTTGATTGTTAGCAATAAAAATAAAATTGCCAAGGTAAGAAGCTAGACTTATTTATACTATATGTTAATATTATATATTTAACTGTATGTGTCTCGGTGTTGAGAGTTGCTCCACCGAAGGGGTCGGCGTACCCGAAATTTTATTATTGCGTGGTACCGGTGTCGAGGGTTGCTCCACCGAAGGGGTCGGCGTACCCAGGGTTTTGATTTATATTATTATCTCTTGTAAAAATTTAGGGCTCCAAAATACAAAGGAGACTCTGCCGAAATTTTTGAGAAATTTCCAGAGTTAGCCATTTTAGAAAGTCAAAATGATTAAACCCTAGTTCCTGATTTTATCCAAGTTTCTAATACAAACATAACCCTGAAATCCTTGAAAGTGTTGCCTTAAGCGTACAAATTCTAGTTTGACATTTTATTTCCGCTAAGACGGAATCTCCTGCTTAACTTTATTCTCGTTTAATGTGTGTTCTCTATCACACGAAAAACGAGATACAAAATTGAAATGTACTTTAACTAAGTTACATTTTGGTAAGAATTGTATTTGGGATGGGAGAGAAAACTTTGGATCACACCTTCGAAATCTTTGCAATATTATATTTTATAAAACTGATCAGTTCCTGTTACCGGCACTCGTATGGCCATACGGGTCTGTCGGGGTGAGGCTTAGCTCACTTCCTGTTGTCCTGTTCCTGTTTTTTATTGGATTCCGAATCCCCAAATTTGGTCCTATAACATCCAATGTAGCCTGCTCCGATATTCTTGAAAAATTTCAAGTCATATGACAATTGTTATAACACTTGATTCCGATAACTCGGAAAACCATTCATGTGTTATCCTGATTTTATCACATCAATATGTGATCCTGATACTAATGGGATGGATAAATCTAAGCACCGCCCATTTAGTATAAACCTGATCCCGGGTAAATGGGATTATTATTGCGAAAATAGAAGTTGTGTGATCCAGAAGTTTTTCTCTAAATATTGCATTTTTTATACAAAATTTGTTTGAATGCTTACACATTTATACCTGACACACTTACATTCTTTTAGGAAAAGATGTTAATACGATAAGAAATTTTATCAGTGAATATACCTTTTAAATTATCCTTTCCTTCAGTTCAAATTCGATAATTTTATCATCTTACCTTACCTACTTTACTCCTTTGACTGAGGGCTTGCTCGTCGTATTGACGACCTAGTTTTGTTCACTAGGTTGATGAAGGTCAGGAGATAATGCAAATGCACACTGAAGAGAAGCTTTATGAATGAGACAAAGAGGAGGTTGACTTGGTATCAACTAGTAAAACTTTGTAGCTGGTAATGTAATATATGTATTGGGTTAATGGTTGTAATTGGGTAGAATAATTAAAATTTCTATTTATAGTTTAGAATATCCTTTAATCAAACTGTCATTTATATTTTTATGCATCATGTGACCTGTGATCAACCTATCCTAGAACCCTACGGGCGACAATCGTGAATATGGGTACTGGAGTATTCATATGTCGCGTAGCCTGGGGATGTTACGTACTCGGCTCTCCTTATTTTGGGAGCGGGGCGTGACACGTCTTTTAGTGGTGGCCCATGCAGGTCACGAAAAATAGGAAACCTAGGATAGGATGCAGGTCTCAAAAATTAGAAAACCTAGGATAGGATGTAGGTCTAGATTTTAAGAAAACCTATATAGGTTGAGCTATATACCCTAAGATATACTCTTAGAAGAAGTCTACTTATCTATAGACTATGTTTCATTCCGATTTCCATATAGATCTTTGCCTAATGGATTTCTTGTTGAGATTCCATATAATTAAGAATCCTAACCTAAGACTGTCATTAAGGAATACATGATATTCAGAAAATCAATGGTAGTATAAGCATAGGCATAACCAGAAAATTTAGGTTAAGTTATTCAGAGAGCATTAGACAAGTACTCTCTTTTAAATTGGTGAGGGATCTAGAAAATCCTTTAAGGATCTCAAACTGGGTATCTTTAAGGGACATGGAGTTTAGATTTATCTAGAAGAATTCAGATTTATCTAAAACTATTATATAGTTAGACATTAAAAAAAAAGGAATAAGGGTTATGAAGTCAATAGGCCGATGAGGATTGCAGACTTCCAATTAGATTGGGTATACTATGTCCTGTGGGATTGGCATATATATAAATATATAGCTAAGAAGTAATGGGTAATCTAGTACTAGCATTAATCTTATCTAAGGAATATGTATAGTATTTATTATATATAGTATTGAATATAGCCTATTGAGAGTATGACTCCTCGACTTCTTGATTTTATCCCTGCTTCAATCCTGACGTATCTCCTCTTTCTTTGTTGAGATTCATGTTATCTAACTATTTCGCAAAATTTGATTTTCTTGAAATTCTCCAATTCCTTTGTTTTATCCAAAGTTCAAAAAAAAAAAATCTGGAATTGTATCCTCTCTTTTCAATACATTTTCGTTCTAGTAGTATTCTTGATTTTGGGAATCATTTTCCATCTAAATACCTAGGCTTACATTTCTTATTAATTGTTCATTGGATTTCTACTAAAACAATATTTTTATTGGACTTTCTGCAATTGAATTTTCTGTGAATGTATATTTATTTATTTGTGTTAAGAACCTAGAAATCCTTCAACTGATTCGATGAGGCAGTGAAAACTGCAATCAATCAATTGAATCATGGAAGAGAAGTTGTTGCAGCCATTCGGACTGGCCATCCAGATTGGCGAGGCACATATTCTCGAAACATGATTCAAGAATTCAATAACATTTTGGGAATCTAGACATAATTTCTTCGTGATGGATTTCGAAAATCGATACTTAGATTTTATTTTGTTTTACTACTGTTTGGATTTGAAAACCAGTGTTCTAAATAACTTAAAATGCTATTCAGTATTTTTTAACAACATAGATATATGAGATTTTCCTACTAAATTTTGTCAGAAGATTTTATATTATGATATTATATAGTATTCTGACACTTAGATAAAGGATAAAAGAAAAATATGAATTTCTAAGTACATATTCTAGTATCTTTTGAATTTTCAAGGTTATCCTAACGTGTAAGGCTACTTCAAAAATCATAATTTCCACTCATTCAATGGCTATCAAGGAAGAGGTAGCAAATCCTAATAGTGAAATGGTATCTTGATTGCAGCCATATACGCAATGGCGAGGCACAAGATTACTATATCACGCCAGAAAATGAGAATAAGGAATATGATTTTGAATTCATACATGGTTATGGATTGAAACAACATGGTATTTGACTATTTTATTTGACTATATGGAATTTCAAGAATCTTGATAATTTCTAGTATTTTTGAATTGTCTTTATTTTCGTGAAGCTTTTGATAAATAAGTTTCAAAATATTTCATTTAATAATTTAATAAATTACTACATCTCTGTAATGTGGGTGGAATTTTGTTTTCTTTATAATTATTTTGAAAAGCTTATCTTTAGATTTAAATTTCGAGGACGAAATTTTTGTAAGGTGGGTAGATTGTAACAGCCACCTAATAAAATATTATATTTATTGTCTATTTCTCTATAATTATATTAAAAAATTATTATTATTATTATTATTATTATTATTATTATTATTATTATTATTAAATTATTTATTTATCATTAATTTTATTATCATTATCTTATTTTCAATTAAACCCAATTTTCTTTTCTAAAATAAATTTTTATGCATAATCCCTTGTAAATATTGCAAATTACAAATTTACCATGACACCTCAATCCCCACTTGTCACCTTGCATGAACATCATGGGTATTTAAGTAATTTCACATGAAGACATGTGTCATCATGCATGAGTTTAAATTAGTTGTTAAAAAAAAGAAAGAAAAAGGAAAAAAAAATCTAAATATATTTAGAGAAAGTGAGAGGGGCAGCCCATCACCCGACCACCCCTCTCCCTCACTCTCTCAGTTTTCTCTCTCTCTCCCTCTCTCTATCTCGGCACTCTCTCCCTCACTCTCTCGGTTCCATTCTCCCCTCTCTTTGCTTCCTCTCTCCTCCTCTCCATGATAAGCTCCTACATCATAAAATGTTGCAGCAGGGAGAAGACCAAGCTGGTGCTAGAGAATGAAGGCCAGCTGCCAGGAGGAACTACCAAATGCCATCCTCCAGCTCTACCAACGGCCATTTTCCAGCTGCCAGGAGGAGTTGCCAGCTGCCATCTTCCTGACAGCAAACAAACAGTTAGATGAGTCAGCAGGTAGTTAGATGACTCAGCAGTAATTGCAAATGTAATTGTATCCTGACTATAAAAGGAAGAATTTACTGCAATAATAATCAGACTGGAATTTAGCAACTTATCTCTTATTTTCTTCTTCTTCTTCTTCTTCTTCTTCTTCTTTGAGTTCTTGATTCTGTTATGAGAGCTGTTGCAGAGGAAGCCATGGCTTCCCATGATCGAACTCCTTCCAGTTCAAGTATGAACGGGAGAGGAGTTAACAATTTGGTATCAGAGCCGGTGCACGAGTCCCATGGGAAGAATGGTGCGGCCAATCCCAACCTCATTCCAAGTTCCAGGGGGAATCCTCCACCACCAGAAGGAGAGAGGAGGTTCCAAGCCATTGAAGGTACAATCCAAACCTTGAACTCCAAATTTGATCAATTAATGGAGGAGTTAGCAAGATCAAGAAGACGGTTTGAAGTTCCCCAAATTAACCCCAACTTGGTGGGAAACCCATTCTTTCCCCATTCTATATTGGGATTGCCTCCCCTGTTGAATGCACCCCAGCTTCATCAGGCTCAACCGAGTGTTTCTCAAGTTCATGGAGGAATGTTTCATGGAAATTCCATGAACAATCATGTTGCCAGTGCCACTATTCCCATGTCTGTGCCATTCTTTCAAGCACCTGTGAACCCATTAGCACATACACCAGGGTTTATATCATCTGCAATGGGGGGACAAGCCCCTTTACCAGGGTTTATGGCACCTGCAATAGGAGTTCCAACCCCTGGGCCAGGGTTCATACCAGCTGCATTAGGGAAGACACATGATGGAGGAAATGTTCAGACAACCAGAGAATTCTAGAGGAACTCTCAACACAATACTTCTTATGGGCAAACAGGAAATCAGCCAATCTTGAGGCTCAAATTTCCAGAATTTGATGGTACAGGGGATGTAGAGGATTGGCTCTTGAGAGCTAACCGTTATTTTTCTTACTATGGGGTGGTTCAAGATGAGGACAGGTTGAAGGCCTGTTTAGTGCAGCTCAAAGGAACAGCTTCTTATTGGTATGATTGGGTTATGCAAGTGAAAGGAGGGTTCATAACCTGGGCAAACTTTTGCAAGACTATTAAATCACAATTTGGACCTTCTAAATTTACTGATTATATGATAGATCTTAGGCTCCTCAAACAGGAAACAACTATACAGGAGTATGATTTGAACTATCAAAAGGTGTCCCAAAGAATCCAAGGGATATCTGAAAAGTGTTTGGTTAGCCACTACATAGGTGGGCTGAAAGAAGAGATCAGATATGAGGTCCAACTTGCAAATCCTGAAGATTTACCTGCTGCTATGGAAATAGCAAGTCTCCATGAGGCAAAAATGAATGCCATGAAGAAAACATATAAGAGCACTTATTATGGGAGAAAATCAGCTTTTAACCAAGGTTCAAGTCCTCTCCCAAATCAACCTGATTCTGCTAGAAAGAATTTCACTCCAGCCTCAGCAGGAGGACAATTGCCACACCCTGCAGGAAGACAGCCATCCACTATCTCTCCAAGTGAGCTCCTGAGAAGAAAGAATTTAGGCCTATGTTTCTTATGTGATGAAAAATGGATGAGGGGACATCAATGTAAGGATAAGAAGCTATGCATGCTGATTGCAGATGATGGGTTTACTGAAGAAGAGGAGCCAGAACATGAAGATCCAGTCCAAGACAAAGAGGAGAATTCCTTTGCCATATCCTTGCAAGCTCTATCTGGAACCTTGAACCACTCTACTATGAGATTAAGAGGTACTATTCAGAACAAACCAGTAATCATATTAGTAGATTCTGGTTCAACTCATAGCTTCATTGATGCCAAGTTCAGTGACAGACTGAACCTACCTCTGAGTGATAATAAACCATTTGAGGTTCTAGTTGCCAATGGGGACAAATTGACAAGTCAAGGTCTGTACAAAGGGGTAGTCATAGAGTGCCAAGGCAAGAAGATATCTGCAAATTTTTTGCAACTACCTATAAGTGGGTGCCAGGTAGTCTTGGGAGCAAACTGGTTGAGCACATTGGGGGATATAATCTGGAACTTTCAAGACTTATCCATGAAGTTCACTGTCAAAGGAGAGGTACAGCAGTTTAAAGGGATCAGGAATGATAACCATCAGTGGGCAGAACCTGTTAACAAGGATCTCAGACAAAGGGGACAAGTATTTGTGATACAGCTATGTACCCAAGTGGCTGCTGAAACTGGAAATGCAGTTGAAGACCCAGAAATTAACACTGAGATAGATACCTTACTGCAAGAGTATATGGGACTGTTTGAAGAACTAAAGGACCTCCCTCCTAAAAGAAGCTATGACCATCAAGTACCACTCCTACCTGGGGCTTCACCTGTGTGCAACAGACCTTACAGACATCCTTATACACACAAAAATGAAATTGAAAAGCAAGTCAGAGAGATGCTGCAGACATGTATTATTAGACCAAGTAATAGTTGCTATTCTTCACCAGTCATATTAGTTAAAAAAGGAGATGGAAGTTGGAGAATGTGTATTGACTATAGATCTTTAAACCAAAATACTGTCAAGAATAAATTCCCAATTCCTTTTATTGATGAACTGTTTGATAAATTGTATGGGGCAACTATTTTCACCAAGTTGGATCTAAGGTCTGGGTACCATCAGGTCAGAATAAAGGATGAAGATGTGCACAAGACTGCCTTTAGAACACATGAAGGCCACTATGAATTCTTAGTAATGCCTTTTGGCCTTACCAATGCCCCTTCAACCTTCCAATCTATGATGAATGATGTGTTTAGAATGTTCTTAAGGAAGTTTGTGCTGGTTTTTTTGATGATATACTAGTGTACAGTAAGTCACTACAGGAACATCATGAGCACCTGAGATTTGTTTTCCAGAAGTTAGCAGATAATCAACTAAAAGTCAAGAGGAGCAAATGTTCTTTTGCACAAGGACAGGTGAAATACTTGGGGCACATAATATCTGCAAAGGGGGTGGAAGTTGACAATGACAAAATCCAGACAGTATTGCAGTGGCCTATTTCTCACACTATTAAGGAATTAAAAGGATTCTTGGGGTTAACAGGTTATTATAGAAGGTTCATCAGGGGGTATGGCATGATAGCTAGTCCTCTAACCAACCTGTTAAAGAAAGATGCCTTTCACTAGAGTAATCAAGCCCAAGAAGCTTTTGAAAAATTGAAAGTTGTTCTGACACAACCCCCAGTCTTGAGAATGCCAGATTTCCAAAAGGAGTTTGTGTTAGAATATGATGCCTCTGGGGAGGGGATTGGGGCAGTGTTAATGCAAGAAGGGAAGCCTATAGCCTTCTTGAGTCAAGGACTGAAAGGAAAGGCCAGAGACTTATCAACTTATGAGAAGGAAATGTTGGCCATACTATTGGCAGTCAAGAAGTGGAATCAGTACCTCTGGGGAAGAGTCTTCTTAATTAGGACTGATCACAAGTCATTAAAATACATGCTTGAGCAGAAGGTGCATACAGAAGCCCAATATAAGTGGGTCAGGAAGTTACATGGTTACAATTTCATAGTTGAGTACAAGAAAGGGAGAGATAACACTGCAGCAGACAGTCTATCTAGAAGGGGAAGTGTTCAAATTACCGCAATTACTCTGGTGTCTGCAGATTGGATTCAAAACTTTACAACACAGATGGCCCAATCAGTCTACTATCAGAACTTAATCAATCAGTGGGAGAGTGGTCAGTTAGATCACACTAAATATGCTTGCAAGCAAGGGTTGCTGTATTACAAACACAGGTTATTAGTAGATCCCCAATCTGAATTTGTACTCACATTACTCAAAGAACACCATGATAACTTGGAAGGAGGCCATTCTGGAGTATTGAAGACCCTGCAAATGCTGAAGAGGGGGTGCTATTGGAGAGGAATGAAGAAGGATGTAAGAACATATATGCAATCTTGTGAGGTTTGTCAACAAAATAAACATGAAACTACATCACCTGCAGGCTTGTTAAGCCCTTTGCCTATTCCTGAAAGAGTATGGGAGGACATTTCAATGGACTTCATAGAAGACTTACCAATCAGTCATCACAAGTCCACTATCATGGTGGTGGTTGATAGGCTATCAAAGTACATATATTTGTTTGCATTAAAGTACCCCTATATTGCAGCTACAGTGGCACAAACCTTTGTGGAAGGAGTGTTTAAACTACATGGGATGCCTAGGTCTATGGTGAGTGACAGGGATCCTATTTTCACAAGTCATTTTTGGAAAGAATTTTTCAAATTACAAGGGGCACAGTTGAAGTGCACTACTGCTTATCACCCACAATCTGATGGACAAACAGAGGTGACCAATAGATGTGTGGAGGGATATTTGAGGTGTTTTTGTAACCATAAACCCAAGGAATGGGCTAAGCTCTTGCCTTGGGCAGAGTTTTGGTTCAACACCAACTGGCATACAGCAACCAAAACTACTCCTTTTGAGGTTTTGTATGGGAGACCCCCCCCCCCCCAAATATACTCACATATGTTCCAGAGGAAGTGCAGGACAGGGAGGTGGCTCAAGCATTGGCCAGCCGAGACCAAGCACTACAAATACTGAAGGACAACCTGATACTGGCACAGGACAGAATGAAAAAATTTGCAGACCTACATAGGACTGACAGGAGCTTTGAAGAAGGGGACTGGGTCTATTTGAAGTTGCAGCCTACAGGCAGGTTTCTGTGGGACAGAGGAGACCTCAGAAGCTATCTCCTAAGTACTATGGTCCATTCCAAGTGCTGCAGAAAATTGGGACAGTAGCTTATAAGCTTGACTTACCATCAGATGCTATGATACATCCAGTTTTTCATGTCTCACAACTGAAGAAACATATCAGTCAGAGATTAGAAGTCCAAACAGGACTTCCAAATTCAGCTGAAAAAGCTATTATAATTTAATAATTAATATATTATTAAAATTTTAATTTATTAATCGTCATTATAATATTAATTAATAAATTATAATCATAACTACTATCGTAATTATAATAATAGTTTAATTATCAATCATAATTATAATTATAATAATTAATTAATAATTTATTTATTTATTTTTTATTAATTAATATTTTATTATCATAATTATAGTTTACCAAATCCTATGTTTGGTTGGAGTTGGATTTGGATTTGGAAATTCATGATTTGGATTTGGATTTGGATTGGATTTTGATTTTGGATTTTCAAATCCAAATCCATATTTTTTTACCAAACAAGCTCATCATGAAGTGACGAATAGGATATGCATGACTTGCTAGGGTTGTTGGGAAGATTGTTTTGGGACGTGTTATGAAATTTTGATACATTCATGTTCTGGAATTTTGAAATGTTGTTCTTACAGTCATTTTCATCCTCGTTTATACATCATATTCTAGAGAGTGATACTGATACATGCTTCATGCTTGTTCTGATACATGTACATGTTGGATACTGCCTATTGTAATGTCTGTGTTCGTATTTCGTACTCTTGGAATACGTGTACGTATTTATTCTTGTATTGCATGATTTTCTTGCTTAATTTCCTCCCTGGGCTTGGTTTATTCTTGGTTGGGTTGGCTTGGTTCGGTTTGGGATTGCTCTTGGTTCATCATGAACCAAGGGGTGAACCCCCTACCTACCACCACCTTTGATATTTATTGCCCTTTCTTCTTTCTCTCTCTTCATTACTCATCTTCTTCTTCCCCATTACTTTTTACCTACCAGAGAGAGAAGAGAGAGGTATAGGCAAGTACAACTTGCTTCATGGAGGAACTCTGATTTTATTGCTTCATTCTCTTCCTTACAGCATTTTAACATACTTTAGAACTTGGCATTTTCACTTTCCATGGCTAGATTCTTGTAGATCTATATTTACTTTATTTTCAAATTTTTGGGTTTTGATCTACTTAATCTTGTTATTTCCTAGTTCTGATGGTTCTATGTTGTAGAGAATCTCGTTCTACCCCTTTTTGACCTATGGAAGTTCGGATTTAGGCTCCGGATGATGGAGTTATGGAGCTTGAGGACTTGGCTCTCATGGTGTTCTTCTTCTCTGAAATTTTGGAGAAGATGAACAGTGCTTGACTTGACCGCATGAATATTCATGTGGCAAGTGTTCTCTTCAGCCGCATGGCTGGAAGTAGTTGAGCCGCATGAGGGCCGGACTCATCTGGCCGCATAACTCGCTCAATTCCCAGCTGCATAAGTTCTGAACTCTGCAGCCGCATGCGCCCTTCCCGCTGGCCGCATGAGACTTGCTTGACCCAGCCGCATGAGGACTTCACCCTGAGCCGCATGAACTCAACACTCGCGAGCCGCACATGCACACTTGCTCCCAGCCGCATAGGCATTGCTCCCCCGCAGCCGCATGAGTACTCTTCCCTTCTGAGCCGCATATGGTTCCCATCCCCCGCAGCCGCATGGGTTGCTTCTTCTCGAGCCGCATGGAACCACACTCCCCCCCGGCCGCATGTACCTGATTGGCCAGCTAGCCGCATAAGACCTATTCCCCCAGCCGCATGAGTTTCCTATCTTCCTGACCGCATGTGCCCCCTTGTCTTAGCCGCATGGGATCCAGTGACCCTGGCCGCATGTGCCTTAGCCGCATGGCTCTCCTATAGCCCTGTATATTGATATTTTATTAGATATTTAACGTCTATTTTATATCCTTACGCCTTTTGTCCTGAACTTGAAAATTATGAATTCATTTGATATGTTTGGAATTGATAATTGAGCACGACCTGACAGTGACCCGTAGTGGTGCACTCCTGACATGACAACCTGACATGACCTGATAGTGGCCCGTCGTGGCGCACTCCTGACTAGTACACTTGGCATGATAACCTGACATGATTATCTCGAATAGCTGTTGCGACGGCTACCTGACATGACATGACCTGTATAATTACCTGGACACCGTGGGCGATTGTGCTTGTACAAATAATCCAATTCTGTCTTGCATCATGTCTAGGAGGGGACTCCTGAGTACCACGGTCAGGAGTACCTACTAAAATGGACTAAGGTTAATGACTCGTATAATTCATTAGACATGAAGAGATGTTTCCCAGTTACAGGCGATCCCGTTATCCCGGTCGTAAATGTTTGGACTTGTAGCCTGCCGACGAGTAGGGCACATTTCCAGCCCACTGTCATGTGGGGCACTCTTGATTGTCACTTTAATGATTGAACTCTATTGTCTCTCTAATGTATTGTACTCTCTAGATTGCCACTATAATGATTGCCTAGATAACCTGGATAGCTGCAGGGCCTGTGACTACTTGGAGCATCTCATTGCATTTTGCTAGTAACTAGGATTGTGATAACCCTAGTTAGTTAATGTAGAAAGCCGTAGGCAATGATTGGCCGTGATTGATGGGATGGAGTCTAGTCCAGTATGGTATTGTCTAGAATTGATTGATTGTAAGATTGTACCAGAATGATTGAATTATGGTCACTCCAGATTGTCACTCTAATGCCTTGTACTCTCCAGATTGTCACCATAATGATTGTCACTCCAGATTGTCACTATAATGATTGTCACTCCAGATTGTCACTCTAATGCCTTGTACTCTCCAGATTGTCACCATAATGATTGTCACTCCAGAATGTTACTTGGCCTGATTTCTTATATTTATCTTTGCCGATAAATGGTGAGAGAAACCAAGTTCCGTTCGGACGAAGGGTTACAACCCCGGTCCTTGTTTGGTTTACGGGTTGTAACCTGGCTATCTGAATAGTCCCATGGTTATCTCATCGTATATCATCATGTCATGCTTTCTTTCCATATGTCCTGTCTTTTAGTGATTCTATACAAGATTGTCTTTTATAATTACCCATCATGCTTTTTCTTAAACTACTGCCTTTTATTATATAATTTTACTCTTGTGCTAATTGTTGGTTTTAGTTCTTAAGTGAAGCCTCCTTTGTGGCACTTGCTCCTTCTGGGGTCTGACCCAGCTGGTTTTGTATGGCCAGATACCGGAGCAGCACCAAAGGATCTCCCTGCTTTTCAGCCCGATGGTGGTCACCAGGCGTAACCAGGGCAACGAGTGGGTTTATTTTTGCTCTCCCACTCTATTGTAAAATTATTCTTTTGAGGCGTTTAGCCGCTGAGCAAGTGTTAGCTCGTTTGCAACTTTATTTACTGTCTGCCTACGGGCTGTAAGCATGATTGGCAACTCGAGGTTGATCATGTATGACTTAAACTCTTGCTAGTCCTTACATTTTGTACGACTAGCTTCATGATCATCTGGATATGTAATGTTTGGGACGCCTTACAATTGTATATTTGGTGATCTGATATCGTGTGATTATTATTAGTTGGTTGAGATTGAGACAATAGGCTATTTTATGACCTTAAGAGACTGATGGATTGTAGTGAAACCCTCACATATCTAGACAGCCGTGACCGTATAGCAGGGTGGATTCTATTCCGTTATACGTAGCTGGCTATGTCTGCCCCCGCTCTCCAGTATTCTGGTTCTGGGGCGTGACATGGTTTAAGTGGTGGCCCTTGCAGGTCTTGTTAAATCAAGATATGTGAGGGTTTACCGAATAGATGTCTCAATCGGTACTCGCCCTTGATCTCTGCTCGTATCCTCTTGATTCCTGAAAATTCTTGTCCTGATCACATGCTTGTAATCGTTGATCTGTCCTGGTCCTTCCTTATTGTTCCCATGTCGTCTTCTTCAGCGGCATTGAACCTGGACCTGCCGATCAGCAAGGCGGATCACCTCCCGTGGACCAGCAGCAACCAGAAGATCAGGCCCAGCACTCAGGAGCAGCCTCCCGAGTCGTACCTACTAGAGAAGAGCCGCCAGTTCAGCTAGTCCAGCCTGCAGATCCTGATGATGGCACTTTGGTGGGTCTCATCAGATCATTGTTAGCTTCCCAGGATCGTAGAGGCGATGCCTTGCACCAGGCAGTGGAAGATGCTCTGAATAGAAGTGGTCCCCGAGGGAACAGTACGGTCAACAGTTTTAAGCGCCTGAACCCTCCATTCTTCGATGGCAGCGAGGATGCCATTGCTGCCGATGCTTGGCTACAAGACATAGAGGTGATTCTCGAAGCCACAAAGATTCCAGAAGACGAGAAGGTGGCTGTGGTGCGCCTACAGTTATTGGATCTAGCCCGCAGTTGGTGGGCCGTACAAGCAGTGGGATTGACAACACCTGTCCCCTGGGCAGTGTTCAGCAAAAAGTTCCAGACCAAGTATTTTGATGCAGTGGCTCGGTATGACTTGCAGACCAAGTTCAGTAATCTTAAGCAGATGGGGAGGACGGTCGACGGATATGCGGCCGAGTTTTCCAGACTCAGTCGGTTTGCTCCCACCTTGGTGGCAACCGAGTATGACAGAGCGCAGAGGTTCCAGCAAGGACTTCACCTGGAGATTATATTGGCAGTAGAACAGTTCGAACATCAGACCTATGATGCGGTGTTGCGAGCAGCAAGGAGGCACGAGTATACCTCCCAGAGAATAGTGGACAGGCCCGGAGGTCGGAAGCGGTCCCACCATCAAATAAATCAGTCTTCAGCCCCAGTCCCGACAGCTAGGGCTTTAACTATTGGAGCTCCGAGGCAAGCAACCTCAGTTACGTCGGTCCAGTACTCGACCCCGACATACCCTCAGCAGAAACAGAAGCAAGCACAGTCTTCCGCTGTAGGCTATTCTTATTGTGGAAAGCCTGGACACGTGGTAGCAGAATGTCGCAAGGCATTGGGATTGTGTTTATTGTGTGGAGCACCGGATCATAGGGTAGGGTCCTGCCCTTTAAGAGTTGATTCAGCATCGACAGTATCTAGTCCCTCGGTTAGGGGACCAGCACCAGCACCAGCACCAGTACCAGCTCCAGTTCACCAGCAACAGCAGTTTCCGTTCCCGAGGCCATTGCCGACTCAGGCCCAGACTTTCCAGCAACAGAACCCGTGGCAGTTTGCCCTAGCCCAGGCTCAGGTTCAGAATCGACCGAGAGGTATATGTGTCCTCTCATCTTGCTTTTCTACCGTCATTATGCGGGGTGCATGACGTATTTCATGTATCCTAATTACAATGGTACATCCCGGGCCCGAGCCATGTCCTAGATCATTCGAAAAGGTTGGTACCAATAGCCTTAACCTTTTCGTATGAGGAGAGGCCCGTGTCCCTGTTTGACCAAGGGGAGAGACGCGCAAGACTATCAGTTTAGTTCATGTTGCTTGAGTTCATCGCTCCTTGGGAGAGTCAAACGTGGGAATGTGAGGATGATATCCGATCACGTTATCCCGACTTGTTTGACTCGTGAGGTATAATGTCTTCTTATGCCTCATGCCTTCGATTCCTTGCTTGAATGAGTGATTGTCTGCCTAGTTATAGCTTGCATGTGATTAATGTAGCTTATCATTGCTCCTCTAGCCTTTTGATTAAATTTCGAGGACGGAATTCTTTTAAGGTGGGTAGAGTTGTAATGCTTGTGTTCGTATTTCGTATTCTTGGAATATGTGTACGTATTTATTCTTGTATTGCATGATTTTCTTGCTTAACTTCCACCCTGGGCTTGGTTTATTCTTGGTTGGGTTGGCTTGGTTCGGTTTAGGATTGCTCTTGGTTCATCATGAACCAAGGGGTGAACCTCCTACCTACCACCACCTTTGATATTTATTGCCTTTTCTTCTTTCTCTCTCTTCATTACTCATCTTCTTCTTCCCCATTACTTCTTACCTACCAGAGAGAGAAGAGAGAGGTCTAGGCAAGTACAACTTGCTTCATGGAGGAACTCCGATTTTATTGCTTCATTCTCTTCCTTACAGCATTTTAACATACTTTAGAACTTGGCATTTTCACTTTCCATGGCTAGAATCTTGTAGATCTATATTTACTTTATTTTCAGATTTTTGGGTTTTGATCTACTTAATCTTGTTATTTCCTAGTTCTGATGGTTCCATGTTGTAGAGAATCTCGTTCTACCCCTTTTTGACCTATGGAAGTTCGGATTTAGGCTCCGGATGATGGAGTTATGGAGCTTGAGGACTTGGCTCTCATGGTGTTCTTCTTCTCTAAAATTTTGGAGAAGATGAACAGTGCTTGACTTGACCGCATGAATATTCATACGGCAAATGTTCTCTTCAGCCGCATGGCTGGAAGGAGTTGAGCCGCATGAGGGCCGGACTCATCTGGCCGCATAACTCGCTCAATTCCCAGCTGCATAAGTTCTGAACTCTGCAGCCGCATGCGCCCTTTCCGCTGGCCGCATGAGACTTGCTTGACCCAGCCGCATGAGGACTTCACCCTGAGCCGCATGAACTCAACACTCGCGAGCCGCACATGCACACTTGCTCCCAGCCGCATAGGCATTGCTCCCCCGCAACCGCATAAGTACTCTTTCCTTCTGAGCCGTATATGGTTTCCATCCCCCGCAGCCGCATGGGTTGCTTCTTCTCGAGCCGCATGGAACCACACTCCCCCTCCGGCTGCATGTACCTGATTGGCCAGCTAGCCGCATAAGACCTATTTCCCCAGCCGCATGAGTTTTCTATCTTCCTGACCGCATGCGCCCCCTTGTCTTAGCCGCATAGGATCCAGTGACCCTGGCCGCATGTGCCTTAGCCGCATGGCTCTCCTATAGCCCTGTATATTGATATTTTATTAGATATTTAACGTCCACTTTATATCCTTACACCTTTTGTCCTGAACTTGAAAATCATGAATTCATTTGATATGTTTGGAATTGATAATTGAGCACGACCTGACAGTGACCCGTAGTGGTGCACTCCTGACATGACAACCTGACATGACCTGATAGTGGCCCGTCGTGGCGCACTCCTGACTAGTGCACTTGGCATGATAACCTGACATGATTATCTCGAATAGCTGTTGCGACGGCTACCTGACATGACATGACCTGTATAATTACCTGGACACCGTGGGCGATTGTGCTTGTACAAATAATCCAGTTCTGTCTTGCATCATGTCTAGGAGGGGACTCCTGAGTACCACGGTCAGGAGTACCTACTAAAATGGACTAAGGTTAATGACTCGTATAATTCATTAGACATGAAGAGATGTTTCCCAGTTACAGGCGATCCCGTTATCCCGGTCGCAAATGTTTGGACTTGTAGCCTGCCGACGAGTAGGGCACATTTTCAGCCCACTGTCATGTGGGGCACTCTTGATTGTCACTTTAATGATTGAACTCTATTGTCTCTCTAATGTATTGTACTCTCTAGATTGCCACTATAATGATTGCCTAGATAACCTGGATAGCTGCAGGGCCTGTGACTACTTGGAGCATCTCATTGCATCTTGCTAGTAACTAGGATTGTGATAACCCTAGTTAGTTAATGTAGAAAGCCGTAGGCAATGATTGGCCGTGATTGATGGGATGGAGTCTAGTCCAGTATGGTATTGTCTAGAATTGATTGATTGTAAGATTGTACCAGAATGATTGAATTATGGTCACTCCAGATTGTCACTCTAATGCCTTGTACTCTCCAGATTGTCACCATAATGATTGTCACTCCAGATTGTCACTATAATGATTGTCACTCCAGATTGTCACTCTAATGCCTTGTACTCTCTAGATTGTCACCATAATGATTGTCACTCCAGAATGTTACTTGGCCTGATTTCTTATATTTATCTTGCCGATAAATGTTGAGAGAAACCAAGTTCCGTTCAGACGAAGGGTTACAACCCCGATCCTTGTTTGGTTTACGGGTTGTAACCTGGCTATCTGAATAGTCCCATGGTTATCTCATCGTATATCATCCTGTCATGCTTTCTTTCCATATGTCCTGTCTTTTAGTGATTCTATACAAGATTGTCTTTTATAATTACCCATCATGCTTTTTCTTAAACTACTGCCTTTTATTATGTAATTTTACTCTTGTGCTAATTGCTGGTTTTAGTTCTTAAGTGAAGCCTCCTTTGTGGCACTTGCTCTTTCTGGGGTCTGACCCAGCTGGTTTTGTATGGCCAGATACCGGAGCAGCACCAAAGGATCTCTCTGCTTTTTAGCCCGATGGTGGTCACCAGGCGTAACCAGGGCAACGAGTGGGTTTATTTTTGCTCTCCCACTCTATTGTAAAATTATTCTTTTGAGGCGTTTAGCCGCCGAGCAAGTGTTAGCTCGTTTGCAACTTTATTTACTGTCTGCCTACGGGCTGTAAGCATGATTGGCAACTCGAGGTTGATCATGTATGACTTAAACTCTTGCTAGTCCTTACATTTTGTACGACTAGCTTCATGATCATCTGGATATGTAATGTTTGGGACGCCTTACAATTGTATATTTGGTGATCTGATATCGTGTGATTATTATTAGTTGGTTGAGATTGAGACAATAGGCTATTTTATGACCTTAAGAGACTGATGGATTGTAGTGAAACCCTCACATATCTAGACAGCCGTGACCGTATAGCGGGGTGGATTCTATTCCGTTATACGTAGCTGGCTATGTCTGCCCCCGCTCTCCAGTATTCTGGTTCTGGGGCGTGACACCTATCGATGCTTGTAGAGGCAGGACACTTGTTGCAGCCATTGACGAGGCACTCGATGCAGCCATTGGCGAGGCACTCGTTGCAGCCTTCCATGGGTGAGGTACTCTGTTAATAGTTACTATTAATATTCAAGGATTTTACTAAATTTTTCCATTAAGAATTGACGATAATGATTTGGCACTCTTTACCATTGGCGAGGCACTCGTTACAGCCATTGGCGAGGCATACATGATACATTGCATGTTTAATGATGCATTGAAAGCCATTAATCTGAGCCTTTCTTTTTTTAGTTGTATGTAAAGCAGGTTTGACTTGAGTGTTGACTTAATTCTGGAATCTGGGAATTTGAAGCCATTCTGAGCCTTTCTTTATTGTAATTTGTATATACAATGGATCGGTATGGGGTTTTGTAACTTAATTATGTAATTTGTGGAATTTGAGTTTGGACTTTTGAGTCTGGAATTTGGAATTTGAGTGTTGAGTCTGGAATTTGAAGCCAATCTGAGCCTTTCTTTATTGTAATTTGTATATACAATGGATTTGTCTGGAGTTTAGCAAGACATGGCTGCTTTTTATTTGTATATCGAGCCTTGGTTATGTTCTGTAAAGAAATGTACTGTTTTTATGTGCAGGATTTTTAAGTCCAATTTGGTTTGAAATGTACTGCGTTAGTGCTTTTATTTGTAAATTTGATGTGTTGCTTTTATGTGCAGGACTTTTAATTCCAATTTGGAAAGAAATGTACTGCTTTAGGACTTTTATTTGTAAATTTGTATTCTGCATTGAATTTCCATTGTGCATTAAAAACAGGCCCATTAAATTTGTATTGTTCATTGTAAATTTGTATTCTGCAAACGGTCCATTAAAAACCGCCCCATTTAATTTGTATTGTGCATTAAATTTGTATTCTTCCATACAGACCGACCGATTTAAACCTGGCCAGTCCAGTGGCCCATAAGCCGAACCAACCATTTTGTATTGGTCCATTGGTCGGTCTGTATGGTCCAGTGGCCAATTTAAACCCGGCCAGTCCAGTCCAGTGGATTTGTCGGATAACAACCTCGTAGGGATCGTCCCTCCGGGGCTCGTTAACTTGAAGTCGCTTAAGAAGTTGGATGTTTCCAACAACGATCTTTCCGGACCGGTGCCGAGCTTCTGGAACGGGACTACGGCGAAGACGGACAGAACGATATTTCTGAGCCGGTGCCTAGCTTCACTCGTTGGTTTGCGGCTAGGCGGTCCGGGTTCAGAGGATGGCGGAAAGACATCGTCCGTCGGAGTCATCGCTGGCTCTGTTTGTGGCGGTATTGCCGTGCTGGTCGGATTGTTGATATTATTCTTTTGGAAGAAGAAACTGCGAAATTTAGGTAGGCCTTCGTGTATGGTCATCCACCCCGGCCACTCTGTTTCCAACACCGAAATGCTGAAGCTTGCTATGCATGGTTGTACAGCGAACGAGCCCGTCAGTATTTTTATTTTTTTATTTTTTTTATTTCTTTGTTTCTTTGTTTCTTTATTTCTTTATTTTTATTATTTTTTTGTTTCTTTTTTTATTTCTGTATTTTTATTTCTTTATTTTATTATTTTATTATTTTATTATTTTTATATTTTTATATTTTTATATTTTTATATTTTATATTTTATATTTTATATTTCTTTTTTTTATTTCTTTATTTTGTTATTTCTTTATTTTGTTATTTCTTTATTTCTTTATTTCTTTATTTTTTTATTTCTTTATTTATTATTTATTATTTATTATTTTATTATTTTATTATTTTATTATTTTATTTCTTTTTTTATTTTTTTATTTTTTTATTTTTTTATTTTTTTATTTTTTTATTTTTTATTTTTTTATTTTTTTATTTTTTTATTTTTTATTTTTTTATTTTTTTAATTTTTTAATTTTTTAATTTTTTAATTTTTTAATTTTTTAATTTTTTAATTTTTTAATTTTTAATTTTTTAATTTTTTAATTTTTTAATTTTTTAATTTTTTAATTTTTTAATTTTTTAATTTTTTAATTTTTTAATTTTTTAATTTTTTAATTTTTTAATTTTTTAATTTTTTAATTTTTTAATTTTTTAATTTTTTAATTTTTTAATTTTTTAATTTTTAATTTTTTTATTTTTTATTTTTTATTTTTATTTTTTTACTTTTTAAATTTTTAAATTTTTAAATTTTTTAGTTTTCCCAGGATTCCTTGCCCCAAAAGGTTGATATTGAGACAAGTTGATCTTAGCATGCTTGCGTTTTACAGAGGTAGGTTTTGATTGGGGTTTTCTATTAAGATATGCCCGTAAATCATTTAAACCGCCCCTGGGAACCTCAGTTTGTGAAACTTGTAATTTGCCTTGTTCGGATCGTGAAATCCGCAAATTAGGCAATTCCTGAATATTTGCCTTAGGAGTAGGTAAAATACCTCTCTGATTAGTACGAGAACCCTTGTTAAGGAGGATATTCGTACTAATAGGTGCAGAGGCACTATCAGTTGGATCCTCCTCGATAAGAATCGAAGAAGACTTGGAAAAGGCCAGAGGACCTTTCCCATTGTTTTGAGATGAAGGGATAGCTAAAGAGCATTTCCCTCTGTTATCTTTCAAGTTTTGAGCTTGGGAAGATTGGGAGAAGGCCAAGGGGCCTTTTCCTTTTGATGGAATGGAAGAAGGAACAGCCAAAGGACTGTCCTCAGCAAACTGCGCCTGAGCAGTTTGGGGTTTCTGGATTCTGGAGTGATTCGGAGTAGACTGCGCCTGAGCAGACTGCGCCTGAGTAGACTGCGCCTGTTTAGTCAGGGCAGCAGATGTATTGGATTGAGCCTTGGCAGCAGCAGAAGATTTGACTTGTACTAATTTGGCACAAACTGTGTCAGAAGGAGGTTTGGTGTCAGACTGCGCCTGTTTCCCTAAGGAGAGAACGGACTGCGCCTGATTACGAGGCAGAGATTGTGATGTTTTGGCATGAACTGTGCCAGAAGATGGGTTGACAGCAGACTGCATCTGGTTCACAGCTCTAGTCTGTTTCCCTAAGGAGAGAACAGACTGTGCCTGGTTGGCATGTTTGGCCGCAGACTGCGCCTGAACAATCTGTTTCCCTAAAGAGGGAACAGACTGCGCCAGGTTGCTAGAGATAGGCACTGGTGTCTTGGAAACAGCAGGTTGTGCCGAAGAAGTGGCAGCGTTCTTCATCAGAGAAGGAGCAGAGTTCTTGGGAGCCCACACTGAGCGAGTCTTACTCTTGACGGAAGTCGTAGTGCGGCGAGGAGGGCTTTGTGTATTAATCATTGCTTCGTAAGCCGTTTGGTCGACTTTCACGACCAAAGTCTTCTGCGTCTTGCCGATAGACGCCGTGTCACATTGAGTTGTCACCTTTTCATCAGAGGAAAAGGTATATCCCCAGCAGAGTCGCCATTTTGTTTGCAAAAACAAAAGTATGATATTTATTTCATAAACTTTGTAAAGAATATTACAAGAATTCTGGGAAAGTACAACTATAGGAATCCGATCTGAAATGACGATCGCTTTATCCCTTGGACGATGTGAACTTTTGAAGACGAAAGCTTTTGAAGATGACTGAAGGCAGGAAGCCTCTGATGGAACGAAGGCAGGAAGCCTCTGATGAACTGAAGGCGAAGAGCCTCTGAAGAACGCAGCAGCACTTTAGCAAGAACTCCTGGATTCTCTGAAGAGAATAATCTCTCTGTGTGTAATCTGATCTCCTTGATCTCTCCTCTGTTGAATGGAAACGAAACTCTATTTATAGATTTCTGAAATAACTGTTTTGGGCAGTTATTCTGGAGAGTGCCTGGTTGAAGTGCGCCTGTTTTGAGCACGTATGACAAACTGCGCCTGTTTTGAGCACGTATGACAAACTGCGCCTGTTTTGACTCCATTATCACGAACGTGCACCAACTGCTCTAGACACGTGGCATTATTTGATTGACATGCGCTTGGTTTTAATTTTTTAATTTTTTAATTTTTAATTTTTAAATTTTTAAATTTTTATTTCTTTATTTCTTTATTTTTTTATTTTATTTATTTCTTTGTTTTATTTTTTCTTTATTTCTTTATTCTTTATTTTCTTTATTTTATTATTTCTTTATTTTATTATATCTTTATTTTATTATTTTTTATTGTTTTATTTTTTTTAGGACGGGAGGATTGTGACCGTGAATTTCAAGAAGCAGAATCTGACCGGGGTTATCTCGCCGGATTTCGAGAAGCTCGAGGCGCTGGTGAATCTGGATTTGTCGGATAACAACCTCGTAGGGATCGTCCCTCCGGGGCTAGTTAACTTGAAGTCGTTCAAGAATTTGGATGTTTCCAGCAACGATTTTTTCGGGCCGGTACCGAGCTTCTGGAACGGGACTACGACGAAGACGGACAGAACGATATTTCTGAGCCGGTGCCTAGCTTCACTCGTTGGTTCGGTCCGGGTTCAGAGGATGGCGGAAAGACATTGT
The DNA here is from genome assembly GCA_029216955.1 of Iris pallida. Taxonomy (NCBI): domain Eukaryota; kingdom Viridiplantae; phylum Streptophyta; class Magnoliopsida; order Asparagales; family Iridaceae; genus Iris; species Iris pallida. Next base: position 1,031,563 of record JANAVB010031819.1, on the reverse strand, counting down.
CCGTCGGAGTCTTCGTTGGCTTTGTTTGTGGCGGTATTGCCGTGCTGGTCGGATTGTTGATATTCTTATTTTGGAATAAGAAACTGCGAAATTTAGGTAGTCCTCCGTGTATGGTCATCCACCATTGCCACTCTGTTTCCAACACCGAAATGCTGAAGCTTGCTATGCATGGATGTACAGCGAACGAGCCCGCCAGTATTTTATTTTTATTTTTTTATTTCTTTGTCTCTTTATTTCTTTATTTCTTTTATTTTTTTATTTCTTTATTTTATTATTTCTTTATTTTTTTTTCCTTATTTTTTAATTTTTTTAATTTTTTAATTTTTTTTAATTTTTTAATTTTTTAATTTTTTAATTTTTTAATTTTTTAATTTTTTAGTTTTTAATTTTTAATTTTTAATTTTTAATTTTTTAATTTTTTAATTTTTTAATTTTTTAATTTTTTAATTTTTTAATTTTTTAATTTTTTAATTTTTTAATTTTTAATTTTTAATTTTTAATTTTTTAATTTTTTAATTTTAAAATTTTTTATTTTTTATTTTTTTATTTTTATTTTTTTATTTTTTTTGTTTTTAATTTTTTACTTCTTTACTTTTTCACTTTTTTACTTTTTAAATTTTTAATTTTTTTAATTTTTTTAATTTTTAAATTTTTAAGTTTTCTAATTTTTTAATTTTTTAATTTTTTAATTTTTTTAATTTTTTAATTTTAAATTTTTTATTTTTAAATTTTTTATTTCTTTTTTTCTTTTTTTATTTTATTTATTTCTTTGTTTTATTTTTTCTTTATTTCTTTATTTCTTTATTCTTTATTTTCTTTATTTCTTTATTTTATTATTTCTTTATTTTATTATATCTTTATTTTATTATATATTTATTTTATTATTTTATTATTTTTTATTGTTTTATTTTTTTAGGATGGGAGGATTGCGACGGTGAATTTCAAGAAGCGGAATCTGACCGGAGTCATCTCGCCGGATTTCGAGAAGATCGAGGCGCTGGTGAATCTGGATTTGTCGGATAACAACCTCATAGGGATCGTCCCTCCGGGGCTAGTTAACTTGAAGTCGTTCAAGAAGTTGGATGTTTCCAGCAACGATTTTTTCGGGGCGGTGCCGAGCTTCTGGAACGGGACTACGACGAAGACGGACATAACGATATTTCTGAGCCGGTGCCTAGCTTCACTCGTTGGTTCAGTCCGGGTTCAGAGGATGGCGGAAAGACATCGTCCGTCGGAGTCTTTGCTGGCTCTGTTTGTGGCGGTATTGTCGTGCTGGTCGGATTGTTGATATTCTTATTTTGGAATAAGAAACTGCAAAATTTAGGTAGGCCTCCGTGTATGGTCATCCACCCTGGCCACTCTGTTTCCAACACCGAAATGCTGAAACTTGCTATGCATGGATGTACAGCGAACGAGCCTGCCAGTATTTTTATTTTTTATTTTTTTTATTTTTTTATTTCTTTGTTTCTTTATTTCTTTATTTCTTTTATTTTTTTTATTTCTTTATTTATTATTTCTTTATTTTATTTTATTTTAATTTTTTATTTTCTTTTATTTTCTTTTATTATTTTATTATTTTATTATTTTATTATTTTTTATTTTTTATTTTTTAATTTTTTAATTTTTTAATTTTAATTTTTAATTTTTAATTTTTAATTTTTTATTTTTTATTTTTTTATTTTTTATTTTTTTTACTTTTTTATTTTTTTATTTTTTTTATTTTTTATTTTATGAACTAGAAAGTAATGATGGCACAGAGTTCTTGTCCCCTCTCTCTGTTGAACAGAATAAAGCAGTAGCAGCTAATTAAAGAGTCAGCAAAGGTATTTGCTTTCCTAGGAGTGAAAGCAATGATGACAGATACCACAGGATATTTTTGTCCTTGAGGTTGATAGCATCAATTAAGTACACCTTGCAATCTCCTTCCAGGATGATAAATGATGATCTCTTCCTCTTGCAGAGCTGGAGCCCCGGGTTCAGTGCGACTCCTTCAGTAGGGGATTCTATAATTAACACCTTACAAGTTACAATCAATTAGCTGGTAGTCCAGATATAGCTACATTGGAAAAAGGATGCAGAATTGCGATGGCCTGTATAGTGGGGGATTCTATAGTTGTGTACAGAAGGTTAGGTTCTCGTTTTAGAAGTGGACCATCACTGATATGAACTGGATTGTTTGAATTAGGCGGTTTGTTTTCTTTTTTCAGTAGTGGCCATTGAGTTCAGCGCGATAGAATTGAAATTGGAAGTGAAAGTGTTGGGTAGTGGTTTTCTCTCTAATCTTGAACTAATTATAGCAGAATGGTCGGCGCATATTGAGATATCAAGACGCTTGGACAGTAGGCCTTAAATATGGTCTTTTTGCTCCTTAGTCCATTTTTCATCAATCAATGCTGTGAATACCTGATGCTCTTTACATTTTTTTTAATCCGTGACCAAGACGACCACATAATTGGCAAAATATAATTTCAACAACGGGATACAGAATGTTGTAAATAGTATTTGGATAAATTTATGACATGCCCAAAAATTATAAAAGTTTTATGAAAAATCCACCGCAAAATAACATTTCATCACGTGTCCAGAATTAGCGAAAAATATATAAAAGAAATCTGAATGACCTTTTTGCCCTTCTAATTTATTGAAAACACCCCTGACTTCGAGTACATACTTAAAAGAAAACACAAAACAATTAAAATACTTATGCCTTAGGGAAATTTATAGTCCAACTTTTAACTTCTAAATCTTTTTTTAATACTTGGAATACTCACCATCTAAAAAGAATACTAACTATTGTACCTTTTAATTTGAAATTGTGGATTTTTTTTTACAATGACAATTAACACTTGATTGGTTTCTAGAAATTATTGAAATTTTATAATATTTTGATATAAAATCGGAATAAATAATGTATAGTTAAGGCAATCAAACTAAGTTTCAATTCAATAAAGAGAAAAAAAGTAACATAAATATGCAATGTGATAAAAAAGAAAAGAAAAATAATAATAACTTCAGTATATCTCTCTCTCTATATATATATATAGCAATAAATTAACCTAAGACGAAAAAACTCTCTTTCTTATAGCTTATTTTATGTGTTTGATGTTGTTAATTTTATAAGACTGGACTAAAACCATCATGAAGTGACCAATAGGAAATACTCTCTCTTCCTTATAAATATTGAATATTTTCAACTAGGTACTTTCCATTAGTCAACTTTTTTTTATATTAAAAATAATAATAAATAAAATAAAATTCCTCCTCCTCCTCCTCACCCGCCCTGTGAAACCCATATTTTGTGATTAATTAATATTAGTATTTTTGTATTAATTATTAGTATTTCTATTATTATTATTATTATTATTATTATTATTATTATATATTTTTGAGTGCAAATGATTTCGAAAAAAAATAACATGGATTTTTGAATTCAGACCCAGACCCGAGTCCGAACCCAGACCCAGGCTTTAGTCAAACCCAATCCCATTTTCATTTCTTTCCAATTCTGACTTGGCTTAATTATTATTAAAATAATAATAATAATTCTGAGCTGGTCCCGTAGGACCAGCATACTTGTGCAGACTCTTTATCTCCTCAACGGCTCAACCCACTTCTTTCTCCCTATACGTTCTCATTACCATACATTATTCACCACCACTCTTTAATAAATTCCCTCACTCTCCATCTTCACAGGAGAACAAGAAATCACTCTCTCCCTCACAGAGAGTAAATTCCCCTAACTCTTCTTCCCCAACTCTCAAACCCTCTTTTCTTCTCATCCTCACCAAACTCCCAAGTCCAGCGCCCCTCTCTCCGAAGTCCGGTCGACCACGCCGAGTTTCCCCGACCTTCCTCCCGGCCGTTCCCCTTGTGCCGCCGTCGAGTACCCCCTTCGCGCACCGGCCGACCACCCCGCGCGGTCTCCCCGCCGACGCACGCGGCCACCCGCGTCCGCCGACCAGCACCCCTCCGCGCTCCGTCGACGCCCCGTGCGACAGCATCCCCCGACAGCGCTGCCCCTTGCAGCCGCCCATTTTCGCCACCTCTGGCCGCGCTTCCCTCGACTCCGACGCGCCCCCTCTGCGCCCCTGTCACCAGCGCCATAGCCGCTGTTCCCTGTCGCGGCGATCCCCTCTGGCTGATCCCCTGCCGCGGATCTGTCCGAGTTCGCTTTCCCTTGCTGTTCCCTGGCCGTGCCCTGCTGTTCGGGACAGCCCCTGTCCAGCGCTGTTCGCGGGAGATCGAGTCCGATCTGTGAAATTTCGCGTCCCGAGTCCGAGGCAACCCTTCCGATTCCATCGTTTTGGGTAATCTCTGATAATCACAGTAGTTCGTCCCCTGTCTTGGTCGATGATGAGAATGGTCCCCGATTCCCTTTGGAAATTCGGTTTTAGCGACGTCGTAATTTTTCGGGACTTTCGGAAAGGTCCTGTGAATTATTTTGGATTCCCGGAATATTTCGGGAATGGATTTTTTGTATGTGTTGGCTTTCCGGATTTTTCCGGGAACGTTCTGCGATTTGTGGAATTGGAATCGGACCTCCGAAATTACTTCGGGTCGTCCCGATTATTCTGTGGTTTGGTTGTGGATTTCATATATATATATAAATTCGGGTTTTTCCCTGGTTTGGGATTTGCAGAAAATTATCGGCGCCAATTCCCAGTTTTTGGGTTAACCAAAAACAGAGGAGATGCTGTCCGATTTTTCCGTAAATCTTGGATTATTTTTAAAAATGAATTTAAAATGATTTCGAAGTTTTATTTGATATTTGATTTTGGGTGACGATCGTATCGATCAATGGACCCGGCTAAGTGCAAACGAAACCGGCCCCGCCCGGACGTTGAGGCAATTAGCCAAAATGAGGATCGGACCATATCTGAGACTTACAATTTATCTTTATTTTTATTATTTATTTCTTTTACATTTTATTTAATATTTCAGTTTAGGACTAACGGCAGTTTATCTTATTTCAATTTATGTAAATAAATTGTAATGGGCATAAGTCCAGCTGGCTGTGGTCTGTAACTGTAATAGTTTAGATTTTCTTGTCTTTTCTGGTTTTACGAGTTTTTTCTATTTAAACGATTAAATTGACTATAAAATATTTTCGTATAAAATTAATTAATATTTTCTCATCTTAAAATTGACAAGTTTGTTAATAATTAAAAAGTCACGTATTTCTCACTAAATAAGAAAATTAGCTTTATATTTATATTTATAAAAATTACCAAGTTTTCATAAAAGCGACGATGTTTTCCGAATTCAAAGTTAAAAATGACATTTTTTTCTCGTATTAAATCAACGCACTAATAATCGTGTTTTCTGTGTTTGGTTAATTTAAGAACTAAAATTGGATTAGGACACAAATAGCGATTTCAACTAGCGTAGCTAGATTGGTAAACCTGAAGTCTGAGTCAATTCTCAATTGTAGGGTTTCGAGGACTGTACTAGCATCACCCCGGAATCAACAAACGAATCCAGTCAATAAAACAAAGGCAAGTACATTTTGTGTTAGTTTACAATTATTTAGTAATCGTTTTAATGCAAGTTTAAACCACGATGCAACACGGAACTCTCTCTGAGAGCACTGACTGTAACTACTGTAACTATTGGGGACTGGAGGAGTAGTGTAATAAGTATGACCACATCCAAAGTAATATACTGACTGTGTTAGCTTACCCCTCATACACACGGGGATAAGCCATATCGTATCAATAGGATACAACTGTACAACCCAAGCCGGTAATATTCATTGCCTATTCATATCACAGAACTGTAACTGTTTTAAAACTGTAACTGTCACGACCCGATCCCAAGTTAATGGGTCGAACCGGACCATGCCCAGCCTGCACCGTGATGAGACGGCGGCAGTAAGCTGTTCCTTTGCAGGTATTCACAACAACACAAGTACATTTGTCACAACTGTTATATTCGAAATTTGGAAACTTAATTGAATAAAATATTCAGGGATACAACTGGAAAGGAAATGCTGAAATAAAACTACAAACTCCAAGTAAAGAAGAAAATGCAGAAAAGAAAGACTATCTAAACATCTGGTTCTGTAGTCCCGGGATCAGCGTCCTTCAAAGACGGCTCCGGTATCGTCGCAGGGTAGAGAACCGGGTCATAATAGCTATTATGATATAGCTCATCATCCTCAGTGTTACCTAAAATGTTGTCTCCAGTCAGGAGGGAGCAAGAACGAAATATGCATCTCATAATTTAAATAGTAATTGAAAAGTGCAGGGTAAACAGTTTGAAATAAAGATTTTCAGCAGTTTAAAACAGTTCAGTGTGTTTTGAATATGCAAACGTCTATGACCGACTTGGGTTTGAACAGTAGTATCCTAGCGATACGATATGGCTTATCCCCGTGTGTAAGAGGGGTAAGCTAATACAGTCATGTCATAGGGGCTTTGGTCATAAACGCCTACACTATTCCTCCAGTCCCACAATCAGTAACAGTATCAATCAGTAGTTGAACCCTAAGATAGAGTTCCGTGTCAGCAGTGTAGTTTAACATGCAGCTTAACTTTACTAAGTAAAATACAGGAATACATAATCTGAAACTTGCCTTGTATTAGATGACTGGAAAGACGAGTTGATACCGAGGAGGAACGTCAAGTATATCTTCGAGTTCCTACAGTTGAGAACTCGACTTAGATCTGTTGTAAAACCAGGCTAAGTGTGCTAGTTGCAATCTCTAGTAGTAAGTCCTAGTCAGGTTTTAAGTTGTTATTAAGCTACAGCTAACGTTTACGTCGCAAACTACGTGCGTTGATTAAACCGGTTAATTTGATTATTTGGGAAAATAATAACAAGGACCAATTATCTTTGGAAAACTTTGTGCTTTTGTAGTATATCTATAAAAATAGTTTCTTACAGTGACAAATCATGAACTAATTATCTTACTAATATTTTATCCATTTAATTAATTCTTAGTTAATTATAAATTGATTACGTTCTAACTACGATTGTACATCCAATCCAAATCCACCCAAGATCAACATCCACCCAGAAAAGAAAGTAAAACCTACACTATGCAATACATGGGCACAGCTAATCATCCTAGAGTTATGGGCTTATGCCCTGTACAATTCTTTTACATAAAATAAGAGAAAGACTGTTTAATTCCTAAGTAAAATATGCAGTAATTAATTATCTAAAATAAACAACTTAAATATTAAATAAAATAATTTAAATCAAAGTTGGAGTCTCAGACTCGGTCCATCATCAAATCTAGCTAATACCTCAACGCCCGGTCGGACCGGTGCGTTTGCATTTCGCTAGGGCCCACAGACCGGTACGGTCGTCGCCCAAAAATTAGTTTTAAATTCATTTTCCGAAAACCAATTTGAAATCCAAATAAATAAAGTTTTTGTAAAAATTTGGGCAACATTTCCTCTATTTCGGGACAACCCAAAACAGGGAAATGCGCCAACAAAACCTGCAATTGTTCCAACCAAGAATAACCCATAAATATAACCACAGAAATAATTTCTCAACCTCCAGAACCTTCCCGAAATACTCGGGATCCCGCAATCAAACCAACAACATACAAATCTCAGCAGACAATATCACAGAAATTGCTAACGTAGCTAACCGAAACTACCACGTAGCTAACCGGATTTCCGAAGGGAAAACCGGGGACCGATATCATCATAGACTACCGAGAATAAACGCAACGGGGCAGAGAATTTATACCTCGGGTGCTCGGCTAGAGCTCTCAGATGATAAAATAGAAGAATAATCCAGCAGTGACGTTCCGAAATGATGCTGACCCAACGTCGTCGACGTCGAACGTCGAAAACTCCGAAATAGGCACAGCAGAACAAATCCAGAGAACACTCGCCCAAAGAGAAATGAGCTCGGCTAGAGACACTACCAGAGGCGCTGCCGAGAACGGCTAGGGTACACGGGGAAGCGCGCTGACAGCGAGGAGAACTCCGCCAGGGGCAGCGCGGAGGCGGACAAATCTGGACAGCGCAGAGGAAAAGGCGCGGGGTGCGCCAAGGAGGGCGCCGGAGAGTGGGGCCGCGGATCTGAACGGCGGGGAGGCGTCGGCCTCGGGGAGGTCGCGCGCGGGGCGGTCGGCCGGGCTGGCGAGCTCGGGGTGGCGGAGATCGTGCGCCGGAGGGGGAAGCTCGGCCGCGGTCGGGGATGGGCGCGCACGGGGCCGCGCTCTGGGTGGTCGGCCGAAAATGGCTCACCGGATCTGGGGTGGCTAGGGCTTGGGGAGGGTTTCCAGAGAAGGGTTTAGGTTGGAAAAAAAATATGGGGTAAGAGAGAGATGGTGAGATTTTGTGATCTCTGTGAAGAGTTCGGGAGTGAAGGAGAGATGAGAGAGTTGGTTTTGGTGAGAGTTCTCTTCTGATGTGAGTTGTGAGTACGGGAGAGAGTGGGGTAATGGGAAGTTATTAATGGAGTGTGGGGTGATGGCTGTGCATGAGCTGTGTGGTGGAGAGGAGTTTAGGGGAAGTTAGAATGGGTAGTACTACCAATTCCTAGGGAGTGGGTGCTGGTCCTACAGGACCAGCCTAAGACTAAGCTTTTTTTTTTAATACTTAAACCAAAACCAATCAGAATTGAGAAATAGAAAGAAGGGTTTGGGCTCGGGCCTGGATCTGGGCTCAAAAATCAAAAGTCCAATTTGTTATAATTTTCAAAAATCCTTTTTCACCCAAAAATAATTAATAGTAATATTTAATAATAATAATTATTTTGAAAGCATTAATTAATAACACAAAATTCTATTTAAATAAATAGCTACAAAAATAATGGGTTTCACAGTAACTGCTTAGTTGATTTTCAAAATTGTTTAAAAGTGCATGATTCTATTATTATTTCAATTGTTAAATTAGCATGAATTGTACTTTGCTCCCTCCTGACTGGAGATCCAACATTTTAGGTATCACTGATGAGGCTTTGTTCCGCGATCCCAAGACGAGGATTTCGAGACTGATGAGCTGTTTGCCTAGAGTTTTCTTTTCTTCTTGATGTATGTAGTAAATGGTTTAAGTTGTATCTTTTATTTCATTGTAAAAGTTTAATAAAGTTTTATTTTCCCGATGTTGAGTTGTGACAAATATAGTGTTGTTGTATGGTTACCTGCTACTGAACAGCTTATTGTCGCCGTCTCAACAACGGTGCAGGCTGGACATGATCCGGTTCGACCCAATTATTTGGGATCGAGTCGTGACATGTTTTTAGTGGTGGCCCATGCAGGTCCGACAACAACTTAGGAAAATATACCTAGAAACAATTAGAACACTAGAACATTGATTTGTCACGACATAGGACCGATATATATATATATATATTAAATATTTTTGTTTGATTATAGACTGGTAGGCTACCTTGCTTATGTTTGCATCCTAAACCTTCCAGAGAATGACCATTGACAAGACCAATCCTGCTGGCGATGAGGTGTCATCTCTGGATCATACCCCATCTCCTCAACCAAGTCCAGGGTCTTTTCCCTCGCGGCTGATTGACCGTCCCCATAATGCATCCAGTGAAGTTTTTACTACACTGTCGATTCCTACCTCTTCTCAAACTGAGTTGCAATTCCTTGGTGGAGTACCCATTCCTGTTGCTCCACCAGTACCAGCAAACACCTCCCAAATGATTGTCCTATTTCAAGAAATCCTAGAGTTCCAGAAAGCTCAAGATGAAGCCCAGCAGGAACATATGAATATCACGAGAGAAGACATGAAGAACGTCAATATTGTAGCCTTAGCTATCTTAAACCAAGTTGGAGCGGAACCTCGTCCTAGGAGGGATACCCCTGAATCTAGAAGATATTTGGGTCCCATCAAGTACTATACTTCCCGGCAGTCTGGTCGTAAGAAGCTATTGGCTTATGACTACTGCAAGAGGCCTGGTCATCTAGCCGTTAGTTGTCGCAAGAGATTGGGACAATGTTTGGCATATGGATCTGCTGAACATCGGGTAAAGGACTGCCCCTTATCTTTCCATCATACCAGAATACCTATCCCAGCAACACCTGTTAGGCCACAACCTAGGGACTCTCTTCCTATCCAGCAGACCCTGCCTCCAACTATAAGGCATGATGCAGACTCGAGGTTCATAGAAGAGGAAGCAGTTGGAGACTGCTCATGCAAGAGCCAGAGCCATGGGGATTAATACCAAGGACTGCTGAATAGCATTGTCTATTGTTGTAACAGGGTGACCTTAGATCAATCATAAGAGTTTTTACTGTAATTCTCCACATGAATAAAATTCTTAGTTACACCTTTATGGCAGATATTTTTCCTGATAGTCTTCCCGGATTATCCCAGATCTAGACCTAGGATTCACCATTGACCTAGTCCCCGGCTCTTTTCCTATTTCTAAAGGATGTTACAGAGTCAACCCGAAGGAGGCCAAGAAGATGAAGGACCAGATCAATGAAGGCTCTAGGATTTATTCAGGAAGGAACTTCACCTTAGGGAACACATATCTTGTTTGTGCCCTGGAAGGATGGAACAACGGATGTGCATCGATTACCAGACACTAAAGAACAAGTACCTTCTGCCCGGATCGAGGATCTGTTTGATCTATTTGTGTGGAGTTAGGGTGTTTTCGAAGTTTGACTTAAGATCTGACTACCATCAAATCAAAGTCAGGAAGGAGGACATTTTCAAGATGGCATTCAAACACCAAGTATGGGTAGTTTTCTTTGGTCATGACGTTGGACTGACAAATGCTCCTGCTGTGTTCATGAATCTCATGAACAGATTTTTTTCATGAGTATTTGAATCAGTTTATCTTCTCCATAGATAGCATTCTGATATATTCGAAGACTGAAGAAGAGCATGAAGAACATCTGAGGAAAGTTCTGGAAACTTTAAAGAAAAAGAAGTTTTATGGTAAGTTATCTGAACATGGATTTTCTTTGACAAGGTAGATTTTTGGCCATGTTGTCAAGAGAAGAAATTTCGATGGAAGATAGCTGCTGTTGAAAAGTGGTATACCCCAAGTTCAATTCGAAAGTTTCTTGAACTTGGCTGGCTACTATCAGAAGTTCGTGAAGGATTTCGCCAAGATTGCTGAGCCAATGACGAAGCTCACTTGGAAGAATGAAGAGTTCATCTGGACGAAAGATTGCCAGGCGGCATTGAGGAACTGAAGAAGAGAGTTACCACTACACCAATCCTTGCGCTACCCGCAGGAACCGGTGGTTTCTCAGTTTACAGTAATGCCTCTGGAAAAAGGACTGGGTTACGTTCTTCAACAACATGGGAAAGTAATTGCTTACACATCTAGGTAACTACAGACTCATGAGAAGAGTTATTCCACACCTAATTTGGAATTTGCTGCAATTATCTTTACTTTGAAGCTATGGAAGCATGATTTTTACGGAAAGGGAGTGAAAATATATACGGACTACAAAAGTCTGAAATATGTCTTCACTCAGAAAGAGCTGAATGTTAGACAAAGAAGATGGCTGAAGCTGATGAAGGATTTCAACATCGACCCGCTATACCACCCGGGTAGGGCTAATGTGATCGCTGATACACTTAGTCGATATCCAGTGGCAATGTTCTTAACCAAGGAGTGGCACCTACTAGAAGACGTCGAGAAGCTTGGACTGGAGGTTATACTACCTGGAAATGGAAGAAAGAAATTGGATGCTGATTCAGTATTGATGAAGTTCGAGACTGATGGACAAAATCAAGAGGACGTAGTTTCAAAAACGAGGCACTTTGCAGGCTTAGAGATCAAGTGTTGGCAGGAACACTTGAGGGTTTCTAAATTGATCAGCAGTAGAACTCTGAAGAATGGTACGAGACTTTGCGTATTGGCTGACAAACAGAGGAACGAGTTGATAAAAAAAATATACCAGTCGCAGTATTCCATATATTCAGGAGCTAATAAGATGTATCGGAATATGCCTCCATTGATTGGTGCTATGGAATGAAGAAGGACAATTCCAGGTATGGGATTAGATGTGAATTTGTCAACATGAGAAATTTAGCAAGAGAATAACAAGTTTGTTGCAGCCGCTGGACAATTCAGAGTGGAAGTAGAAGCATATAACAATGAACTTTGAGTAAGGATTGCCTTGTTTCTAAGGAGGGAAGGGCACCAATTGGATTATAGTGGACCGACTGACTAAGTCAGCACACTTTATTCCCTTCAAGGTTAGTTTATTCACCGAGAAGTTGACAGCATTGTACGAGAGGCACCCCTACCGGATTTATGGAGTACAAACCGGCGGACAATCAAAGAAGATAATCCAGACGCTTGAAGATATGTTAGATCTTGTGTTTTGGAAATTGGAGGGTCTTGGAGAAGATCATTTAAAAATTAGTAGAGTTTCCTTACAACAACTACCAAGTTTGAAGAAGGAGATAGCGTCTTTTGTGAAGATTTTCTCCTACCAGAGGAACGATCAGTGTTAGTAGAACAGGAAAGTTGAGCCAGGTACATCAGGCCATTTGAAGTTTTAAGACGAGTTGGAAGTAGCGTACCGGTTAGCTCTACCAGCTAACCTTGAGAGTGTGCAACGTCCCCTACGTATCACAGCTCAGACGCTACATTCCGGATTCGAGTCCCATATTGGATAATTCATAGCTGAAGATTGGACTCAACCTTTCAGTGCCAGAGAAACCAGTTGCAAGCGTAGTCAGAGGTGAGAAGAAGATTAGATTTTGAGCCATCATTTAAACTCCTACTTCTTATCTTTTCGTTCTAAACTTGACTGATGCTGCTAAATTAGCCTAGTTTTGCAAGCTATCTTTTTGTCAAGCTTGATCATGACGGTATTTTATTGGGTGCACCCACTAAAATATTGTCTAATCAGGACCGGTGCATGATGGTCTGATCAACCTCGTGTACTTTGGCTCGCTTTTGTATTTTCTACATGGATGATATCATAAATGAAACTTGTCCCTAAACCGTCTCATCCACGACTGCCTTGGAAATTCTTATTGTTGGACCTGAGTTACGGGCGCAGTACCCGTACCTGTTTGATTCTCCTACCTTGCCTTTAATTTCGAGGACGAAATTTTCTAAGGAGGGAAGATTGTGAAACCCACATTTTGTGATTAATTAATATTAGTATTTTTGTATTAATTATTAGTATTTCTATTATTATTATTATTATTATTATTATTATTATTATTATTATTATTATTATTATTATTATTATTATTATTATTATTATAATATATTTTTGAGTGCAAATGATTTAGAAAAAAAATAACATGGATTTTTGAATTCAGACCCAGACCCGAGTCCGAACCCAGACCCAGGCCTGAGTCAAACCCAATCCCATTTTCATTTCTTTCCAATTCTGACTTGGCTTAATTATTATTAAAAAATAATAATAATAATAATTCTGAGCTGGTCCCGTAGGACCAGCATACTTGTGCAGACTCTTTATCTCCTCAACGGCTCAACCCACTTCTTTCTCCCTATACGTTCTCATTACCACACATTATTCACCACCACTCTTTAATAAATTCCCCCACTCTCCATCTTCACAGGAGAACAACAAATCACTCTCTCCCTCACAGAGAGTAAATTCCCCTAACTCTTCTTCCCCAACTCTCAAACCCTCTTTTCTCCTTATCCTCACCAAACTCCCAAGTCCAGCGCCCCTCTCTCCGAAGTCCGGCCGACCACGCCGAGTTTCTACGACCTTCCTCCCGGCCGTTCCCCTTGCGCCGCCGCCGAGTACCCCCTCCGTGCACCGGCCGACCACCCCGCGCGGTCTCCCCGTCGACGCACGCGGCCACCCGCGTCCGTCGACCAGTACCCCTCCGCGCTCCGTCGACGCCCCGTGCGACAGCATCCCCCGACAGCGCTGCCCCTTGCAGCCGCCCGTTTCCGCCACCTCTGGCCGCGCTTTCCTCGACTCCGGCGCGCCCCCTCTGCGCCCCTGTCACCAGCGCCCTAGCCGCTGTTCCCTGTCGCGGCGATCCCGTCTGGCTGATCCCCTGCCGCGGATCTGTCCGAGTTCGCTTTCCCTTGCTGTTCCCTGGCCGTGCCCTGCTGTTCGGGACAGCCCCTGTCCAGCGCTGTTCGTGGGAGATAGAGTCCGATCTGTGAAATTTTGCATCCCGAGTCCGAGACAACCCTTCGGATTCTATCATTTTGGGTAATCTCTGATAATCACAGTAGTTCGTCCCCTGTCTTGGTCGATGATGAGAATGGTCCCCGATTCCCTTTAGGAATTCGGTTTTAGTGACGTCGTAATTTTTTGGAACTTTCGGAAAGGTCCTGTGAATTATTTTGGATTCCCGAAATATTTCGGGAATGGATTTTTTGTATGTGTTGGCTTTCCGAATTTTTCTGGGAACGTTCTGTGATTTGTGGAATTGGAATCGGACCTCCGAAATTATTTTGGGTCGTCCCGATTATTCTGTGGTTTGGTTGTGGATTTCATATATATATAAATTCGGGTTTTTCCCTGGTTTAGGATTTGCAGAAAATTATCGGCGCCAATTTCCAGTTTTTGGGTTAACCAAAAACAGAGGAGATGCTGCCCGATTTTTCCGTAAATCTCGGATTATTTTTAAAAATGAATTTAAAATGATTTCGGAGTTTTATTTGATATTTGATTTTGGGTGACGACCGTATCGGTCAATGGACCCGGCTAAGTGCAAACGAAACCGGCCCCGCCCGGACGTTGAGGCAATTAGCCAAAATGAGGATCGGACCATATCTGAGACTTACAATTTATCTTCATTTTTATTATTTATTTCTTTTACATTTTATTTAATATTTCAGTTTAGGACTAACGGCAGTTTATCTTATTTCAATTTATGTAAATAAATTGTAATGGGCATAAACCCAGCTGGCTGTGGTCTGTAACTGTAATAGTTTAGATTTTCTTGTCAATTCTGGTTTTACGAGTTTTTTCTATTTAAACGATTAAATTGACTATAAAGTATTTTCGTATAAAATTAATTAATATTTTCTCATCTTAAAATTGATAAGTTTGTTAATAATTAAAAAGTCACGTATTTCTCACTAAATAAGAAAATTAGCTTTATATTTATATTTATAAAAATTATCAAGTTTTCATAAATAATCTGGCAGCGACGATGTTTTCCGAATTCAAAGTTAAAAATGATATTTTTCCCTCGTATTAAATCAATGCACTAATAATCGTGTTTTCTGTGTTTGGTTAATTTAAGAACTAAAATTGGATTAGGACACAAATAGAGATTTCAACTAGCGTAGCTAGATTGGTAAACCTGAAGTCTGAGTCAATTCTCAATTGTAGGGTTTCGAGGACTGTACTAGCATCACCCCGGAATCAACAAACGAATCCAGTCAATAAAACAAAGGCAAGTACATTTTGTGTTAGTTTACAATTATTTAGTAATCGTTTTAATGCAAGTTTAAACCACGATGCAACACGGAACTCTCTCTGAGAGCACTGACTGTAACTACTGTAACTATTGGGGACTGGGGGAGTAGTGTAATGAGTATGACCACATCCAAAGTAATATACTGACTGTGTTAGCTTACCCCTCATACACACGGGGATAAGCCATATCGCATCAATAGGATACAACTGTACAACCCAAGCCGGTCATATTCATTGCCTATTCATATCACAGAACTGTAACTGTTTTAAAACTGTAACTGCTTAGTTGATTTTCAAAATTGTTTAAAAGTGCATGATTCTATTATTATTTCAATTGTTAAATTAGCATGAATTGTACTTTGCTCCCTCCTGATTGGAGACCCAACATTTTAGGTATCACTGATGAGGCTTTGTTCCGCGATCCCAAGACGAGGATTTCGAGACTGATGAGCTGCTTGCCTAGAGTTTTCTTTTCTTCTTGATGTATGTAGTAAATGGTTTAAGTTGTATCTTTCATTTCATTGTAAAAGTTTAATAAAGTTTTATTTTCCCGATGTTGAGTTGTGACAAATATAGTGTTGTTGTATGGTTACCTGCTACTGAACAGCTTACTGCCGTCGTCTCAACAACGGTGCAGGCTGGGCATGATCCGGTTCGACCCAATTATTTGGGATCGGGTCGTGACACGCCCCTCCTCCATTTCCCTCTTCCTCACTCTCCGTCTTCCTCGATATCTTCCTTTCAGATCTCATTTTCTTCGCCTTCCTCCTCCTCAAGGCCTTATGGTCCCTCCAGATCGCCCTCAACCCTCTATGTCGACACCTTTGTCCCCGGGGGCTGCCACCTCCTCCTTGACCTCCCCGAGCATCCACCTGCTGCAACCTCGATAAGTCCCGTGCGTATGCCGACAAGCTGCTCGACCTCGCTTGCCGCCCACATCCTCCATGCACCCCTTCCCCGTTGTAGCCCCCTCGTGCCCCACCTCGACCCCCTTGCTGCGCCCACCCATCTCTGGGCCCTCCAACCGCCCGCCTGACGGCTACTTGAGACGGCTCAACCTGTCACGATCCGCTACCCAAATTGTTGGGCCGGGCCAAGTCATGTCCAGCCTACGCTTGAGATAAAGCGTAGTAAGCTGTTCTAAAGATAACAAGATAATACTAAAATGTGATAACAGTTCTATAAGTAATAAAGAGTCGTAAATGTTCCAAACACAAAAGTCATCTCGTATAATAGTAAGTCCAAGTACAAGTCCAAAATGTAAAGCTGGATACAGGGCCAGTCACAAAATACATAGTCTAATACATGACTACTCTCAAAAGTCCAAAATGTAAATAGACAACTAGACGAGTTTTCCTGCAGGTACATCCTCGTAAGACAAAGCTTGGTCCTCGGCAGTAACTCCATAATATGAGTCACAGAGCAACTCCTCCTCAGTAAGTATACCTACAACGTTATCCTGTTAGAACGGGAGCAAGTACTGAATCTAACAAACATATAATACTGATCATGTGATGAAAAGAAATGACATATCATGTTTATCCAGTTTTAGATACATTTTATCATGACAATAATTATTTGTTTTAAAGTTTAAAACTATAGTAGGTGAGTGATCAGTCAATAGGTAATCAGGATGTACAGTGGTACATATCAATTTTCTGAAGTGTACATATGTACCCTTAACGGCATCGGTGTATGTCCATACACAAATGCGGGATCAGACATACGACAAAGTTACATATAAAATGTAACAGTGCTCGGTAAATACATACGGAGAAGGGGGCATGATCACGTACACTACTAACAGTTTTTCCTTAACCTATTGTTTAAACATGTGAGAGATATGAAAACTGTCCTAAGCATGATAGAGACTGAAAATAATACAACATGTGAAGTTTTAACTTGCTACCCCAAGGATCAGCATTTAACATGGTTGGAAATCACAGTTTATGGTTATAGCAGTATGTAAAGTTTGTAGAAGTACTTGCCTTTAGCAAAGCAAAGCAGCGATAAAAATGCTATAGATGTCTGGTGACTCGTCAATGTAGAAATAACAATCAATGTAGAAATAACACATAAACTTAGTTTTTATACTAAGTTAAACACTAAGACACTAGTTGTGTGATACGACTTTCTGACTGGACACCTAGCCAAATGGTGACTTTAGCATAGGAGACCAGTGTGAAGTGACACAATATCCAAACTAACTTTCTAGGGTCTTTACACTAGTGCGGGGTGAGGTCCAATACGACTATAACTCAAAACAACACAAAATATTGCAAGTCGTAATTATTCAATAAATAAATCAAACTGTACACTGTGTTCCAACAATTTTTGAGATAGACAAAAAACTCAATTTTACATGAAATAAAGTACCAAAATGATCCTTGTTAATTATAGAAATTTATACTAATTTTTTTGGAATTTATAAACCTTCATAAATATTTATAAAAAAATTAGCAAACATATATATACTAAAAATGAGTTCTGTTTTCCTATTTTTATAAAATACCAAAAGTACTTATTAAATGATGGAATAATTATAATAAATTATCTAAATTAACATAGTATTTAAATATAATTTTTTCCAGACTTTTACAGCACTTAAAATATATTAAAAAATTTAAAAACAACAAGCAACACTTTCTGGAAAATAATTAATTAATTATTTACTATTTTGTCCATGTATTCGAAATTGAACCGAAGTCCAGATACAGGACCCAGAGCCATGAATCAAGTCCAATATAACTTTTACAGACTCTGAATGTATTAGACACAATTGGGCCCAAAAACTCATGCTAGATTTGGACATCAATTGGTCATAATCAATAAAATACATGAATTTAAATATAAATAATATATTTTAAAGTGGTAAAATTGCAAGTCACAAAATTATACAATAAATTAACTTGTGAAATTTTAAATAATAATACTTTATACAAGGTAGAATTTGAAATACATATATAATTATACAACAACAATATTTATACATATATATATATATATATATATATATATATATATATATATATATATATATATATATATATATATATATATATATATATATATATATATATATATATATTTTACATATATATATATATATATATATATATATATATATATATATATAAAGGATATATATACATATAATAGAAAGCCAGGTTACATAGGGAACAGTAAGTAAGGACAGACTACTGAGCAGACTACTGAGCAGTTAGCAGAAATGTACATGAAGCAGATAGTAAGGCAGCACGGTGTTCCAGTTAGTATAGTATCAGATCGGGATACGCGGTTTACTTCCCATTTTTGGCGGAGCTTACACCAAAGTTTGGGAACCAAGTTGAGATTCAGTACTGCTTATCATCCACAAACTGACGGGCAATCAGAAAGAACCATTCAGACGTTAGAAGATATGCTACGGGCATGTACCTTGGATTTTGGCGGATCTTGGGAGGATCACCTTCATCTAGTGGAGTTCTCCTATAACAACAGCTATCAGGCTAGCATTCAGATGGCCCCGTTCGAAGCATTGTACGGAAGGAAGTGCAGGTCCCCTTTGGCATGGGACGACGTTGGAGAACGAAAGTTGTTGGGACCAGAGATGATCACACAGACTGTGGAGATAGTAAAGTTGGTCAGAGAGCGCCTTCGAGTTGCGCAGGACCGACATCGTCATTGGGCATATCAGCATCGTAGGCCTCTAGAGTTCAGAGCGGGCGACCAAGTATTTCTGCGGATTTTACCTACTCGGGGTATCATCAGATTTGGAACCCGAGGAAAGCTTAGTCCAAGATACGTTGGTCCTTTTAAGATTCTCGCTCGGGTAGGCGATGTGGCTTATCGACTTGCCCTTCCGCCTTCGTTAACTGGCATACATGATGTGTTTCATGTGTCCCAGTTACGTGGGTATGTCCCGGATCTGAGTCATGTCCTCGATCATTCTGAGTTAGTCATTGGTACCGACCTAACTTACGAGGGATAACCCGTATCTATTTTAGACCGGCGAGAGAAGGTACTCAAGAATCGGACGATCAGCCTTATCCGTGTTTCTTGGAACCATCACTCTCCGAGAGAGTCAACCTGGGAGCGCGAGGACGAGATCAGATCTCGGTATCCGTATTTGTTTAACTGATAAGGTACATTTTTGCACCTTATTGACACGATTCCATGCTTATCTGCACCTGCTTGTTTTGCACCTTGTGATGTATGATAATAACTGCTATGATAGTTAACTTGTATACGATAGTGCCTTGCTTGCCCTGGTTTTACTATCCTGTCTTGGCTGGAATTCCGAGGACGGAATTTTTCTAAGAAGGGTAGAGATGTCACTCCCCGATCCTGGAATACGTATTTTAATACGTAAATCGATAAACCGTATCTACCTTGTATTTATACTGTATTTATATGCTATATTTCTTCATGTATTTCCCAAAAATATTCAAAAAAAATATTATTTCGTAATTTATTATCTGCATTTGGGCCTACAGTTTTGGCTCATTTGGGGAACCTATTCTTGGTTCACCTTGGTTCATCATGAACCCATGGGTTCAAGATTCTATATAATAACTCAACTCATTCTCTCTCCTCTCATTTATTTTCTCTCATTTACTTTCCTCCACCAACCAAGGCAAGTACCAACTTGCTCAAGAGATGGATCCATAAATATTGTTGATGTTTTCTTACAAAATTATTTGTCAAAATATGTTCTTCTCCTCATTCTATACTAGTTTAGAACTTGAAGTTTTCCATTTTGAAGCTTTAATCTTTGTAGATCTAGGTTTTAGCCATTTTCGGATTTTCTTGGTTTTGATCTAGCAAACTTTATTATTTTTAAGTTTTGATGGTTCTATGTTGTAGAGAATTTTGTTCTACCCCATTTTGACCTAAGGAAGTTCCGATTTGGGCTCCGGATGAAGGTTTTGTGTAGTTTGGAAGCCATGGTTGCTTGGCTCCTCTTCTCGGTCAAGTGGAGAAGAAGAGCAGTACTTGACCGCATGAATCTTCATGTGGCAAGTCTCTGGCCGCATGGCCTATCCAGCCGCATGAGACTCGTTCGAGCTCAGCCGCATGGAAAGTCCTTCGCAGCCGCATAGCCTTGTTCAGACCCAGCCGCATGAGCCCCTGTCGCATGGACTTCATGCGGCTAGCCTTCGCAGCCGCATGAGTTCTTTTTGCACCCAGCCGCATATGCGCCACTGTTTTGGGCCGCATAAAGCTCATCCGTCATCCAGCCGCATATGTATCGCCCATGCTCAGCCGCATAAGGCTTCGTCTGATCCTAGCCGCATATGCTGTTGAACCCCGGCCGCCTGGCGATTGCTCCCTTCGCAGCCGCATACGCTGACATCCCTTCGTCCGCATGAACCCGACTTCCAGCCGCATGCGCCTTGGGGCTCTCTGAGCCGCATGAGCGTGTAGTCCCAGCCGCATGAACCAGTACTGACCCGGCCGCATGGACTCACTCGCCTTGGGCCGCATGGGCTTTTGTGCCCTATATTGTTACCTTATTATTATTATTATATATATATATATATATATATTATATGCCCATTTTATATCCTTAAGCCTTTTGTCCCGAGCATGATATGAGCACTAATGTGAGCCCGGAGAACAAAGTGTTCCTACCTGATACATGTACATGAATGTCCCAGTTCTTGTTCATGCTCGACAAAAGACTCGTAACTCCACGTGGCATATTTGCAATGATGCATTACACTAAGGAGGGTAGAACATGTTGACATAATGATTGACATGGATCCTCTTTAGGGTACTCGTACTAAAGTACGACCTTAGGAGGATAATCATGCAGGCCACAGCATGTGAGTCCAAGATTTCACCTAGGGTTAAACTAGGCAACTAAATATACTAGATACATGGGGAGGACAAAATCCCGAGATCGTGTTACACCAGCCGCCTTGAGATGCTGTCTTGACGCGCCGGCTGGTCTCCACGGATACTGTGTCATCTACAACGAGTGGATGACTGTATCCGATTAATTCCTGCTACATATTATATGTTTTAGCAAGGTGGCCTTGCGAGGGACCTGTGCTCAATCATACCTGTCTACGCGAACCTCTGGGTTGGCTAGCCTTGCTGGAAAGATACGATCTGAGGATTTTCTAATAACATGACGCGAGGATAACCTCGTTCCACTAGAAACGCGTAGACTTGATTGGCCGTGAAAATGACTTGCTTGTATCCTATTACCTTTCGTGAGTAACTGAGGGAAGCGGACTGTCATGGTACGTGATCCAACCCATGTTCTTGTTTGATTGTTGGGTTGGTTATCGTACTATGATAGGCTGTGGACCGAAGTTATGAACGGAAGACTTATTCTGGTTGTAAAGTGCTACTTCTGTGAATGACCGAGGAACATGGTTTATCGTGGTACATGATCCAACCCATGTTCTTGTTTGATTGTTGGGTTGGTTATTGTGCTGCGATAGGCTATCGACCGAAGTCACGATCAGGAGATTTTATTGTCTATACCCTTTAACTTATGCGAAAGTTATAGAGTACGACGCGTCCCGACTCCATGCGGCACTTTTTGTCCTTGTTTGGTTGTAAGGGTGCCATATGGGTTCGAGGATGTGGCGTTACCCTATAATGGTAGCATAAGTATTACTATTATCATTCATTCTATTAACTGGGTTTAGTCTTAACTCTTGTGCCCCTTTGGCGGTACTTGCTATTCGGGGCTGACCCCGCTGGTTTTGTTTGGCCAGATCCCGTAGCAGAGCCAGAGGACACGATCTTCCTCCCTGACATCCATGGTGCATACTAGGAGCATGGCAGTTCGGAGACTCGAGTGGGTTCCTTCTCCACCACTCCTGCTTATACTTTTGCGGCGTTTAGCCACCGGCACCTGTTAGCCGGATTACTTGATATTTTGTGTCAGTACATAATTGTAATTAAACAGACTGCAGCTGTGTATAATTTTGTACTCCTGACTCTCCGAGATAGCTAAATTATGAAGCTAGTCTCTCATGATCATTTTGATACAGCGTCGGGGATGCCTTACTGCTTTATCTTTAATGCTCATCTTTTGCTGATGTGATTTAATTGATTGAGACATAGAACTCTGTGGGACCATAGGAGACTTGATTGTAGCATGTACCCCCTAGTCTCTCGACAGCCACGATCGCCGTATGACATTACGTACCTCATATGGTGTAGCTGGCCTAGTCCGTCTCCGTATTTCGGTACTGGGGCGTGACAGATACTTTTCCAATTTATGATGATTGTTATAATTCATGTAATTAGTGTAGATATGCTTGTTCTTGACACATTGGTCACACGGATTGGTATTCATGGATCCCGACATGAGGTGTTATTCCTTGTTATCTTGGTATGTCTTGTGTAAGCCCCCTTGTAATTCTTGTACAGTATATGGACGCTGATTCTCGAGGAGACTTGTTCCCTTCTTGTAGAATCCTGCGTCGTGACGTGTCTTGTTTGGATCCACACTACCAGTCGGGGACGGGGAGCACTAGTGTAGATGTGTGGTCATTATTCGCCTTGTTTATTCTTGTAGACCTTGAATAATACCAATCCTACACTCCACGTAGGATTGGTGGATCATTAGACCTTGTTCAGACCCAAGCCGGCCACATATCGAAGCTAGTACTCACACACCTAGATAGATGATTCTTGATTCTTGTACATGCCATGATCAGTTTACTTGCCTTGTTCTAGCTCTAGATTTACAGCTTACCTTGCCATGATACTCACATGTACATTCCATGATTTTTCTTGTATATACTCTCTATTTACAGTCTTATAGCTTTTGTCATATCTTGTGAACTGTTGTTAGTTGATTGTACTCGTTCCATCCTGACTGGATATGTTGACAAAATATTACAGATGCTGATGAGGAGGATTACAGTACCTACTACGGTCCGGATGACGTAGTGGGCTTAGACTTGGAGACCTTGGTCCAGCAGGGCTTAGCTCCGCCTGACGAGACTTTACCTATTGCTTAGTTAGAGTTATTTGTACTGGACCTTGTCTCCAGTTATTCTGGGGACTGTTATTATTTTGGCTTGTATTAGAGACTTGGACTTGGACTTGTATATTATTTGTGTTTGGACTTGATAGGTTATATTTTATTGTCATGTTGTCTTTATCTTTCAGTCTTAACTTTATCATCTTAGAGTTGTGATTGAGCACTCATATATTATCATTGCTTGTCCTCCGTTCGGAGTTGACCATATTCTCGACAGATTTTGATATTATATATAAACTGTTGTTAGAGTAGAAAACCTACAGCGTTCTACGTCGTTTTTACGGTGAGGGCTAGGCGTTGTTACGTACACGTGCCCTTATAGCGGGTGCGGGTCGTGACACATTTTTAGTGGTGGCCCATGCAGGTCCTAAAGTCGCAATTAGTACGATGTCGTGGCGGCACTCGTCTTAGAGTGTTGACTACGAGCCTGTGTTACATATAGGAGGTGGTAGGCTAAGAGTACTCAATCACAGTAGGATCTTTCCTTGCTTATCTTGCTTACCATTTTTGATATTGATTTTGCATTCTAATTGTCCTCCTTGATATAATATTTCCTGTGCCGTATTGATTTCCTTCTTTATTTCTATCTTCAGGATGGTGCTGACCAGGTCCCAGCATTCTGAGTCCGCGGACGCGGAGAGGTCTGCTATGACTCGCGGACCTGATCCAGACACTCCTGTTGCAGTCGGGGTGTCGGCAGCAGCTCTTGGGGGCGCTCCTCCGCCAGTTACGAGGGCTGACCCCAGGGTTGCTATGACAATTTCGGCCGCAGTACCAGTGGTTGATACGGGCGCTCTTTCTCCTCCTGCACGGCGGATTCCTCCGCCAGTTGCAGACATACTTCCACCTCCATCTCCTCTGCCTACAGATATTGGGCAGATGCTTACTTTCCTCCAGCAGATGCTGGAGACTCAGAGAGCCCAGGCCGAGGCTCAGTAGAGGCAGACAGACGTGATGCGTCAGGGCATGGAGGATGCCCATCAGTTGGCCCTTGCAGTCGTGGAGCAGAGGGCTCCGCATCAGGGGACGCGTATTGTCACCCCCACTTTTCAAATTAGGGGTATTTTCGTCATTTTTCAAGTTTTATAATTGTTAGGAATTTTTATTTATTTTATGTGATTTTTTGGGATTTATTTGGTTTGGTTTGGATTTTATCCAATTCGGACTCAAATTGGAGACCCGGGTAGCCTGGACCCTAGTGGGACCCACATACTAGCTGGACTTGGCCCACATGCCATCATAATTAGGCTAGAAATCATTAACCCAACTTTTATGGCTTAATTAGTCATTATAGAGGCTAATTTAGTTAGTTAGGGTTAAACCGAACCAAACCGAAACAAACCGAACCCAACTTGAACCAAGTCTATTGGGTTGGAGGGTTATTGGATCCACCCAAAACCCAATAACCCCCCTTGGCCGGCCACAAGAGAGTCCCCCCCTTTACTTCTTCATTAAGTCACAAACTCTCTCTCTCTCTTTCAAAAATCTCTTTTTCTTTCCAAGCTCTCTCTCTCTCTCTCCAAGAACCTATAGGTATGTATTTAAATCCCTAATAAATTTCTCTATTCCATTTATTGCTTCACAATAAGTGTAGAGAAGGGGATTCTCTACACTTTGCCCACAAATTTTGTAGGATTCCCTAGAATCTAGGTTAAGGATTTATTTGGGGGTTTTTCCATTTGAGTAGTATATATATATATATATATATATATATATATATATATATATATATATATATATATATATATATATATATATATATATGTAAGTATTTGTATATATGTATTTGTGTGTGTGTGTAGAGAAATGGTGGTGGTGGTGTTGTGTCATGGAGGTGGTAGTGAGAGTGTGAGTGAGCTTGTGTGAGCGTGAGAGTGTGAGTGTGTGTATATGTATTTATATATATATATATATATAGGTGTATGTGTTATATATATATATATGTGTGTGTGTATGTATATAGAGGAGTGTGTGTGTTTGTAGAGATGAGGGTGTTTGTGTGTCTATATATATATATATATATATATATATATATATATATATATATATATATATATATATATATATATGAGTAGAAGAGGAAGTAGAAGAAGTAGAGGAGAAGAAGAAGATGAAACAGCAGCTGCAGCAGGTTGCAGCAGTAGCAGCAGCATGTGCAGTAGCAGTAGCAGCAGTAGCAGGATCAGCAGTAGCAGGAGCTGCTATGGCAGCTCCTCCCCCCCCCCCCCATTTCACCCCTTTAAGCCCCCTATATACCCCCAATAACCCCCCCCCCATAGTAATATATGTATGTATATATATATAGATATATATATATATATATATATATATATATATATATATATATATATATATATATATATATATATGTATATATATATAGGTAGAAGTTGAGAGAAATTAGAAGAAGAAGAAGTTAGGAGAGGAAGAATTAGAGGAAGTTAGAAGTTGAGAAAAATTAGAAGAAGTAAGGAAGAGAAGAGTAGGAAAGTAGAAGGAAAGAATAAGAGTAGGTTAGGAGGAGAAATAGATTAGGAAAAGAATGAGAAGAGGATTAGAAGAGAATATGAAAAGAGATTAGGAATTAGAAAGAGAAGGTAAGAAGAAGGAGAATTAGAATAGGAAGTGAAGAGAAGTGGAAAGATAGGAAATAGAATATGGAGGAGAGCGAGTTAGAGGGTGAAACGGAGCCCGGAGTATCGGAACGCGATGAAACTTGGCGTAGACCAAGATTACGTGAATTATATTTTGCAGGTAGGCTCCCGAGTTGAAATCGGGGTCGTAGGGCGCCGGTATCGCGCCGTATCAGTACGTATCTTGAAATATTCAAGATTTTGGCAACGGGCCGTATCATGGACCGGATGTCCACGTTACCTAGGTATTATGGTAGGTAATATATGTATAGGCTAGTATCATACTACCCTGGAGAGATCGGGTCAAAATATCAAGCGTAGGTAGGCTAACTAGATAATCGCCGAAGGTAGAATTTTACCCCTTTTAAGGGTAAAATAGGGAATTGGCCTACGGCCAAGATTTGAGTTTTGAAGTCCAATATGGACTTGAATATGGGTTGTAGAGGTTGGTAATAGTTAGAAATAGTCGCCTAGACCTAGTCTTGACTCCGGTTGACCACGGTTGACTTTTTGGACCAAAAGTCAACTATGGGTCAACACTTTACCCAATTTAGTCCCAAATTCCTTTAAACTTATGTAGTTGACCGAAAGTCAACTATTAGTCAACATTGACCTAGGATTGATCAGAGTTGACCTAGAGTTGATCAGAGTTGACCAGTTGACCAAAAGTCAACTGTAAGTCAACCATTGACTTAAATCGATCTAGATTAATTCCGTTTGACTTGCATTGACCTAGCTAGACCTAGAATGACTTAGATCGACCATGTACAATCTAGTTTGACCTTTTTTGACCTAGATTGACTTAGTTTGACTTGTCTTGATCTAGAATGACTTAATAGGATTTAAATTGATTTAACTTTACTTCCTAAACATAGTATTGATACGTCCTGTTCTCTATAGGTCCTCGAGACGCAGCATCGGATCCCGTTGACATATCATATCTTATTACAGGTGAGTACATTCTCTGACACTTTTCTAATTTACGATGATTGTTATAATTCATGTAATTAGTGTAGATATGTTGTTCTCGACACATTGGTCACACGGATTGGTATTCATGGATCCCGACATGAGATGTTATTCCTCGTTATCTTGGTATATCTTGTGTAAGCTCCCTTGTAGTTCTTGTACAATATATGGACACCGATTCTCGAGGAGACTTGCTCCCTTCTCGTAGAATCCCGTGTCATAACGTGTCTTGCTTGGATCCACTCTACCAGTCGGGGACGGGGAGTATTAGTGTAGATATGTGGTCAAAGCCTATTGTGTACCCATTGTGCACCTATTGATTGTGAGTGTTGATCATACACCCCACGTATGATTAGCCAGGCCAGTTACCATTGTGCAAGTTCCCAAGCCGGCCACATATTGTAGCTTAGTACTCACACACCTAGATATATGATTCTTGATTCTTGTACATGCCATGATCAGTTTACTTGCCTTATTCTAGCTCTAGTTTTACAGATTACCTTGCCATGATACTCACATGTACATTCCATAATTTTCTTATATATACTCTCTATTTACTGTCTTATAGTTTTTGTCATATCTTGTGAACTATTGTTAGTAGATTGTACTCGTTTGTAATGCCTGTGGTTCATATTACGTATTTCTGGAATACGTGTACGTATTTATTCTTGTATTGCCTGATTCCTTGTTTAGCTCTCGGCTTGGTTTAACTCTCGTTTTGGGTTGGCTTGGTTCGGCCGGCCCAATGCTTGGTTCATCATGGGCCAAGGGTAGAACACCTTAGCCTATGCTTCTCCTTCATTTCCACCACAACCCCCCCTCTTTATTATCCCCACCAACCTTCTCTCTCCTCCATAATTCTCATTTACTTTTTCTTCCCCCACCATTACTCTTCTCCACCAACTAAGAACACCATAGGCAAGTGCAACTTGCTTCCACAAGAGAACTCCTTTTGATGGTTTCATTAGCTTCTCCTCATGATTCTAAACCACATTAGAACTTGCCATTTTCCATTTTGAGGCTTTAATTGTTGTAGATCTAGAGTTTTGTTATTTTCGGATTTTGATGGTTTTGATCTATTAAACTTCCTTGTTTTCAAGTTTTGATGGTTCCATATTTTAGAGCATCTCCTTCTACCCAATTTTGACATTTGGAAAGTTGGATTCGGACTTGTTTGACCAAGATATGGACAATTGAAGCTTAGATTCAACTTTAGAGTTCTTGCTGTTCTTGTCATTTGGAGAAGACAGTGAATAGTGAGCTAGCTTTTTAGCTTACGCTGCTGAGCTGTACGCTGCTCTTCAGCGAGCGTACGCTAGCCTTCGTATGCTGCTCTTTAGCGAGCGTACGCTAGCCTTCGTACGCTGCTCTTTAGCGAGCGTACGCTAGCCTTCGTACGCTGCTCTTTAGCGAGCGTACGCTAGCCTTCGTACGCTGCCTGTTGGCAGCGTGTCTTGAGCGTACGCTAGCTTGAGCGTACGCGTGCCTTGGTACGCTAGCTTAAGCGAGCAAGACGTACGCTGGCCCCTTTCGTACGCTAGCTTGAGCGTACGCTGACCTGTAGCTTGAGCGTGCCCTTGTGTACGCTGACCCTTGCATACGCTTCCCATTGGAAGTGTATGGATCCTTTGGTACGCAGACCTGAGCGTGCCCTAGCCTGAGCAAAGCCTGGCTTGAGCGTAGCCTGATTATAGCCCTGTATATTGATATTTTATTAGATATTTAACGTCCATTTTATATCCTTACGCCTTTTGTCATGAACTTGATAATCATGGATTTGTTTAATATGTTTAGAAATGATACCTGAGCATGACACGATAGTGACCCATAGTGGTGCACTCCTGACATAATGACCTGACATGACCTGATAGTGGCCCATCGTGGCGCACTCCTGACAAGTATACTTGACCTGATAAACCTGACATGTTATATCTTGATAAGCTGTTGCGACGGCTACCTGACATGACATGACCTGTATGAATAACCTGGACACCGTGGGCGATTGTGCTTGTACAAATAATCCAGTCCTGTCTTGCATCATGTCTAGGAGGGGACTCCTGAGTACCACGGTCAGGAGTACCTACTAAAATGAACTAAGGTTAACAACTAGATTAATACATTAGTCATGAAGAGATTTTCCAGCTACAGGCAATCCCGTTACCTGGGCGCGCTTGGGATCTGTAGCCTGC
The DNA here is from genome assembly GCA_029216955.1 of Iris pallida. Taxonomy (NCBI): domain Eukaryota; kingdom Viridiplantae; phylum Streptophyta; class Magnoliopsida; order Asparagales; family Iridaceae; genus Iris; species Iris pallida. The sequence goes on along the minus strand of JANAVB010031819.1, from coordinate 1,002,436 downwards.
CGCCGAGTAGGGCACATTCCAGCACACTATCATGTGTTGCCCCCTTCAAGCTACTTAAGGGTACATGCGTTTCCTGGACGATGTACCCACCTGAATTCAACCCTAATCTCTCGACCTGGGTGACCTGGATGGTCTGCAGGGCTTGTGGCTGTGGAATAATCTCACTGCATCTTGCTAGTAATTAGGCCTGTGATAATCCTAGTTAGTTAACTATCAAGCCGTACTCTTTGCTTGGCCGTGATTGATTGGATGGAGTCTAGTCCAGCTTTGTCTCATCCCGATCCTGTATAAGGTTATGACATGACATGATTACTCGTGCTTTACTTTAATTCAATATCAAGATTGTTACATGTCCTGAATCCTTCTTTTATCTTGTCGATAAATGGTGAGAATTCCAAGTTCTGCTCAGACGAAGGGTTACAACCCCGGTCCTTGTTTGGTTACGGGTTGTAACCTGGTTATCTGAATAGTCCCATGGTTATCTCATCGTATATCATCCTGTCATGCTTTTCTTAAAATTACTGTCTTTTATTATGTAATTATACTCTTGTGCTGATTGCTGGTTTTAGTTCTTAAGTGAAGCTTCCTTTGTGGCACTTGCTCTTTCTGGGGTCTGACCCAGCTGGTTTTGTATGGCCAGATACCAGAGCAGCTCCAGAGGATCTATCGGTTTTCCAGCCCGATGGTGAACACCAGGCATAACCAGGGCAACGAGTGGGTTTATTTTTGCTCTTCCACTCTATTGTAAAATTATTCTTTTGAGGCGTTTAGCCGCCGAGCAAGTGTTAGCTCGTGTATATTTTACTTACTGTCTGCCTACGGGCTGTAACATGATTGGCAACCTAGGGTTGATCATGTATGACTAAAACTCTTGCTAGTCCTCATATTTTGTAACGACTAGCTTCATGATCAGCTGAATATGTAATGTTTGGGACGCCTTACTATTGTATATTTGGTGATCTTACATCTTGTAACATTTTTTTTTACTTGCTTATGATTGAGACACTAGGCTTGTTATTGACCTTAAGAGACTGATGGATTGTAGTGAAACCCTCACATATCTAGACAGCCGTGACCGTATAGCGGTATGGATTCCATTCCGTTATACGTAGCTGGCTATGTCTGCCCCCGCTCTCCAGTATTCTGGTTCTGGGGCGTGACATCGTTCCATCTTGACAGGATATGTTGAAAATATTACAGATGCAGATGAGGGAGACTACTGTACCTACTACGGTCCGGATGACGTAGTGGGTATAGAGTTGGAGACTTTGGTCCAGCAGGGCTTAGCTCCGTCTGATGAGACCCTACCTATTGCTTAGTTAGAGTAGGTCTTTTGTACTGGACATTGTCTCCAGCTACTTTTGAGACTGTTATTATTATGGACTGTATTAGAGACTTGGACTTGTATATATTATTTGTGTTTGGACTTGACAGGTTATATTTTATCGTCTTGTTGTCTTTATCTTTCAGTCTTTACTTTATCATCTTAGAGTTGTGATTGAGCACTCATATATATCCATTGCTTGTCCTCCGTTCGGAGTTGCCATATTCTCGACAGGTTTTTGATATATATATAAACTGTTATTAGAGTAGAAAATCTACAGCGTTCCACGCCGTTTTTACGGTGAGGGCTGGACGTTGTCACGTACACGTACTCTTATAGCGGGTGCGGGTCGTGACACGTTTTAGTGGTGGCCTATGCAGGTCTGAAGTCGCAATTAGTGCAATATCGTGGCGGCACTCGTCTTAGAGTGTTGACTACGAGCCTGTGTTACACATAGGAGGTAGTAGGCTAAGAGTGCTCAATCACAGTAGGATCTTTCCTTGCTTATCTTGCTTACCGTCTTTGATATTGATTTACTGCATTCTAGCTGTCCTCCTTTGATATTGCCCTTCATGTGCCATATTGATATCTTCTTTTCAATTTGTCTCCAGGATGGTTATGACTCATTCTCCTGGTGAGGAGCACGGGGAGACGGAGAGGTCTGCTACCTCTGGCGGACAGGCTCCGGTCACTTCCCCTGCAGATGGGACTTCTGTTGGGGCTCTCGGGGGTACTCCTCCAGCGCTCTCCATGACCGTCCCTGGGGTTGCGGGTGCTCATCCCGCAGTGCCGGGGGCTACGACGGGAGTTATCAGGGGCGTTCTTCCTCCTCAGCAGGGGACTCCTCCGGTGATGGTGGGAGCTATTCCTCCGTTGCCTTCTCTGCCCACAGACATGGGGCAGATGGTCGCGTTCTTTCACCAGGTGCTGGAGTCCCAGCGGGCCCAGCACGAGGCACAGATGAGGCAGACAGAGGCCATGCGCTAGGGTATGGAGGATGCGCACAGGTTGGCTCTAGCGGCAGTGGAGCGTGGGGCTCCACAGAGGGAGGTGCAGCAGCAGCAGCAGAAGATCGGGGATATCCAGGCTTTCAAGAAGTTGGGTCCGAAGGATTTCAAGGGGACCGAGGGCATTATTTATGCTGATGACTGGCTCGAGGATATCGAGCGTCAGATGAAGGCCTCCCGCCTGGCAGACGACCTGAAGGCCGAGGCGGTTGGCTTGCAGTTGTTAGATGTTGTCCGGACATGGTTCCGGAACGAGCCGACTCTTGCAGGAGAGGGCCATACTTGGGCTGAGTTTCGGGCCCTGTTCAGAGAGAAGTTTTTTTTCTTCCACAGACAAGATCGGCCTAGTGCGACAGTTTCAGAACCTACAGCAGGGCGGTATGACTGTGGAGGAGTATGCGGCGGAGTTCGACCGGCTGAGCCGATACGCCGAGTACATGGTAAGCGACCCGATGATCCGAGCAAAGCGTTTCCGGGAGGGATTGACATGGGATATCAAGATCCTGATCCCTTCCTTCTATGCGACATATGCAGAGGTTTATGCGGAGGCTCGAAAGGTGGAGAGGGAGTGGGGCTTGAAGCCGAAGAGGGATCGTGATTTGTTTTCGGGGGCCAGTAGCAGCGCGGGGGCTGCTAAGCGCCCTCAGCTTCAGCATCAGTCGTTCCAGCATCACCAGCCGCAGGTGCAGGCCAGAGCACCGGTTCAGCAGTAGGTGCAGCACACTCAGCAGAGGCAGGCACAGCACGGGGCTCCTTACCACTTCTGCAAGAAGTTCGGTCACGTCTGGGAGGTTTGCCGGAAGAGGCTAGGAGTGTGTCTCTTTTGCGGCGGTGCAGGCTATCAGTTGAGGGAGTGTCCAGTGAACCCTCGTGTTACTGGTACAGCTCAGAGGGCACCGACGAGAGTTCCTGCAGTGCAGCCGAGGGGTCCACTTTCGACCCAGCAGCAGCAGTTTGTTCGGCACCACCAGCAGCGGGGTGGTCAGGATAGAGCCTTTGCTCTTGCAGCCAAGAAGATGGAGCTATTACGGATGTTGTCGCAGGTTCTATTCTGCTCGATTCTTTTCCAGCTTTAGCCTTGTCTGATTCTGGTGCTACGCACAGTTTTGTGTCTATTTCTTTTGCTCTTAGGCACAATATCATTGCTGAGTATCTTGGTAGGACTTACAAGATTATGACTGGGAATGGCATCATCCTAGTTAATAATGTTTGAAAGGGGCGGAGAGTTTCTTTGAGAGGCCGGGAGCTGAGTGCGTGTTTGCTCGTAATGCCACTTCTGAGTTACGATGTGGTACTCGGTATGGACTGGTTGAGCATGCACCACGCCAGCATCGACTGCAGAGGGGGCATGATTCTGTTTAGGCCGCCGGGAGAGCCGGAGTATGAGTTTACCAGGGGTACAGTGGAGCAGGGAGATGGATTCTGTGGAGCGTTGTTGGCGGGGTCGGTGTTGCCACATCCACTCATTGCTGAGTTCTTGGATGTCTTTCCCGAGGAGCTGTCCGAGATGCCGCCAGATCGTGATGTTGAGTTTTCTATAGATCTAGTGCCGGGCGCTGAGCCTATCTCCCAGCACGTCTATAGAATCAACAACAGTGAGTTAGCGGAGCTGAAGAAGCAGGTCGACGAGCTAGAGGACAAGGGCTTTATTCGATCTAGTTCTTCACCTTGGGGCGCGCCAGCTCTTTTCGTCCCCAAGAAGGATGGTACGGTACGTCTGTGTATTGATTACAGGGCGCTCAACAACCTTACCATCAAGAACAAGTATCCTTTGCCAAGGATTGATGACTTGTTCGACCAGTTGAGCGGGGCGAGAGTGTTCTCGAAGATCGACTTGCTTACCGGGTACCATCAGCTGAAGGTGAAGCGGGATAACATTCCGAAGACTGCCTTTCGGACTCGCTATGGCCAGTATGAGTATACCGTCATGCAGTTTGGGTTGACCAACGCCCCGGCGGTATTCATGAACTTGATGAACAAGGTATTTCATCAGTACCTTGACAAGTTCGTGGTGGTCTTCATTGATGACATTCTCATCTATTCGAAGACACCAGAGGAGCACGAGGAGCACCTGAGGATTGTGTTGGACACTCTCAGGAGGGAGCAGCTGTATGGGAAGCTGTCCAAGTGCGAGTTCTTCTTGGATCGCGTGGAGTTCCTAGGCCATGTTGTCTCTGGCGAGGGAATTTCAGTGGATCCGAAGAAGATTTCTGTGGTGGAGTCCTGGTCTACGCCGAGCTCAGTAGCAGAGGTTCGGAGTTTTCTGGGTCTGGCAGGTTATTATCGGAGGTTCGTACAGGACTTTTCCAGGATTGCCCAGCTGATGACCCGCCTTACCAGGAAGGACGAGGAGTTTATTTGGTCCGAGGAGTGCCAGGCCGCCTTCGAGGAGCTGAAGGCGAGGTTGACTACAGCTCCTATCTTGACGCTGCCATCTGGATCTGGTGGTTATACGATCTACAGTGATGCTTCAGGACGGGGTTTGGGTTGTGTGCTTCAGCGGCATGGGAAGATGATTGCCTATGCATCTAGACAGTTACGTCCTCATGAGAGGAATTACCCTACCCACGATCTGGAGCTGGCAGCGGTCATCTTTGCTTTGAAGCTGTAGAAACACTATCTGTACGGAGAGCGAGTTAAGATCTATACTGATCACAAGAGCTTGAAGTACGTGTTTACCCAGAATGAGCTGAATATGAGGCAGAGGCGATGGTTAGAGCTGATGAAGGATTTTGGTATATCCTTACAGTACCATCCGGGGAAGGCCAACGTAGTCGCGGATGCTTTGAGCAGGTATTTCGTAGCCATGTGTTTGACGATGGATCGTCACCTTCTGGCTGATCTAGAGAGCTTGGGCATTGAGGTGATAGTTCCTGGATTCGAGGCACAGATGTGGGGTCTGCAGGTACAGTCAGAGCTGATGGAGAGAGTCAGGGCAGCTCAGTTTGAGGATGAGGCTCTGAGGGTCATCAGGGAGCAGGTCCAGATAGGACTGTTGGATGAGTTCTCTATAGCAGGGGATGGATCGTTGAGGCATGGTACCAGATTATGCGTGCCGAGCGGAGGACTTCGGGAGGAGGTTCTTCAGGAGGTACACCGTTCTCAGTACTCTATGCATCCAAGGGCCAACAAGATGTATAGAGACTTGAGACAGCATGTTTGGTGGTATGACATGAAAAGAGAGGTGGCTCAGTTCGTTTCGAGATGCTTGGTGTGCCAGCAGGTGAAGGCCGGGAGGCAGAGACCCGGTGGATTGCTCCAGCCACTACCCATTCGTGAGTGGAAGTGGGAGCATATCACTATGGACTTTGTATCTTGGCTTCCGCGCTCTCCAGGAGGGAAGGATGCGATTTGGGTCATTGTTGATCGATTGACCAAATCGGCCCACTTTTTGCCTTTCAAAGTGGGTTTGTCGACGGAGAGGTTGGCCGAGATGTACGTGCGACAGATAGTCCGATTACACGGGGTTCCAGTGAGTATAGTCTCGGATCGGGACAGCCGATTCACTTCCCACTTCTGGCGGAGTTTGCAGCTTAGCTTGGGCACATCGCTCAAGTTCAGTACCGCATACCACCCCCAGACAGACGGGCAGTCGGAGAGGACGATTCAGACCCTCGAGGATATGCTGCGTACCTGTGTCTTGGACTTCGGGGGATCTTGGGAGGACCACCTTCACTTGGTAGAGTTTGCTTACAACAACAGCTACCAAGCCAGTATAGAGATGTCACCTTTCGAGGCTCTATACGGACGGAGGTGCCGTACTCCCTTGTCTTGGAATGATGTCGACGAGAGGGTTTTGCTTGGCCCTGAGATGGTGGTGGATGCTGTAGAGAAGGTCAGGGTTATCAGAGATCGACTTCGGGTGGCGCAGGATAGGCAGCGGCATTGGGCCGATAGCCACCGGAGGCCGTTGGAGTTTGAGGTATAGTTTAGATTTTTCTAGTATTTGAGTCTGATTGTGATTGTTTTAGATCAAGCTCTTAGTCTTGTGTTTTGTTCTAGGTTGGTGATCTTGTGTTTCTGCAGATTTCTCCGATGCGTGGCACGATTCGTTTTGGTGGCGGCAGGAAGCTTAGTCCACGATACATCGAACCATTCCGTATCTTGGGCAGGGTCGGTGCAGTGGCTTACCGACTAGAGTTACCGCCCGCACTAGAGGGAGTGCACTGTGTGTTCTACGTGTCACAGCTGAGACGGTACGTGGCAGATCCCAGTCACGTCTTGGACCACTCCGAGATCGAGGTGGGACCGACACTCAGCTATCCAGAGAAGCCGGTTGAGATCTTGGACCGAAGAGAGAAGGTGCTCCGGAACCAGGTCATTCCCTTGGTTCGCGTTGCATGGAGACACCACTCTCCAGGTGAGTCCACCTGGGAGAGGGAGGACGACATGCGGGAGCGATTCCCCTATCTCTTCGAGCCTTGAGGTAAAATTCTATCTTTTTCTTTCCTTGTTCTGTTCATGATTGCTGTGTTAGTTCTCATTCAATTTCGAGGACGAAATTTTTTTTAAGGAGGGTATATTTGTCACCCCCAGTTTTCAAATTAGGAGTATTTTCATCATTTTTTAAGTTTTATAATTTTTAGGAATTTTTATTTATTTTATGTGATTTTTTGGGATTTATTTGGTTTAGTTTGGATTTTATCCAATTCGGACTCAAATTGGAGACCCGGGTAGCCTGGACCCTAGTGGGACCCACATACTAGCTGGGCTTGGCCCACATGCCATCATAATTAGGCTAGAAATTATTAACCCAACTTCTATGGCTTAATTAGTCATTATAGAGGCTAATTTAGTTAGTTAGGGTTAAACCGAACCAAACCCAACTTGAACCAAGTCTATTGGGTTGGAGGGTTATTGGATCCACCCAAAACCCAATAACCCCCCCCCCCCCTTGGCCGGCCACAAGAGAGTCCCCCCCCCCCCCCCCTTTACTTCTTCATTAAGTCACAAACTCTCTCTCTCTTTCAAAAATCTCTTTTTCTTTCCAAGCTCTCTCTCTCTCTCTCCAAGAACCTATAGGTATGTATTTAAATCCCTAATAAATTTCTCTATTCCATTTATTGCTTCACAATAAGTGTCGAGAAGGAGATTCTCTACACTTTGCCCACAAATTTTGTAGGATTCCCTAGAATCTAGGTTAAGGATTTATTTGGGGGTTTTTCCATTTGAGTAGTATATATATATATATATATATATATATATATATATATATATATATATATATATATATATATATATATATATATATATATATGTAAGTATTTGTATATATGTATTTGTGTGTGTGTAGAGAAATGGTGGTGGTGGTGTTGTGTCATGGAGGTGGTGGTGAGAGTGTGAGTGAGCTTGTGTGAGCGTGAGAGTGTGAGTGTGTGTATATGTATTTATATATATATATAGGTGTATGTGTGTTTATATATATATATATATATATATATATATATATATATATATATATATATATATATATGTGTGTGTGTGTGTGTGTGTGTGTGTGTGTGTGTGTGTGTGTATGTGTGTGTGTGTGTGTGTGTGTGTGTGTGTGTGTGTGTGTGTGTGTGTGTGTGTATGTATATAGAGGAGTGTGTGTGTTTGTAGAGATGAGGGTGTTTGTGTGTCTATAGATATATACATATAGATGGTTAGATAGATAGATGGATGGATAATGGATATATATATATATATATATATATATATATATATATATATATATATATATATATATATATATATATATATATATATATAGGAGTAGAAGAGGAAGTAGAAGAAGTAGAGGAGAAGAAGAAGATGAAACAGCAGCTGCAGCAGTAGCAAATAGCAGCAGTAGCAGCAGCATGTGCAGTAGCAGTAGCAGCAGTAGCAGGATCAGCAAGTAGCAGGAGCTGCTATGGCAGCTCCTCCCCCCCCCCCCATTTCACCCCTTTAAGCCCCCTATATACCCCCATTAACCCCCCCATAGTAATATATGTATGTATATATATATAGATATATATATATATATGTATATATATATAGGTAGAAGTTGAGAGAAATTAGAAGAAGAAGAAGTAAGGAAGAGAAGAGTAGGAAAGTAGAAGGAAAGAATAAGAGTAGGTTAGAAGGAGAAATAGATTAGGAAAAGAATGAGAAGAGGATTAGAAGAGAATAGGAAAAGAGATTAGGAATTAGAAAGAGAAGATAAGAAGAAGGAGAATTATAATAGGAAGTGAAGAGAAGTGGAAAGATAGGAAATAGAATATGGAGGAGAGCGAGTTAGAGGGTGAAACGGAGCCCGGAGTATCGGAACGCGATGAAACTTGGCGTAGACCAAGATTACGTGAATTAGATTTTGCGGGTAGGCTCCCGAGTTGAAATCGGGGTCATAGGGCGCCGGTATCGCGCCGTATCAGTGCATATCTTGAAATATTGAAGATTTTGGCAACGGGCCGTATCATGGATCGGATGTCCACGTTACCTAGGTATTATGGTAGGTAATATATGTATAGGCTAGTATCATACTACCCTGGGGAGATCGGGTCAAAATATCAACCGTAGGTAGGCTAACTAGATTATCGCCGAAGGTAGAATTTTACCCTTTTTAAGGGTAAAATAGGAAATTGGCCTACGGCCAAGATTTGAGTTTCGAAGTCCAAGATGGACTTGGATATGGGTTGTAGAGGTTGGTAATAGTTAGAAATAGTCGCCTAGACCTAGTCTTGACCCCGGTTGACCACGGTTGACTTTTTGGACCAAAAGTCAACTATGGGTCAACACTTTACCCAATTTAGTCCCAAATTCCTTTAAACTTGTGTAGTTGACCGAAAGTCAACTATTAGTCACCATTGACCTAGGATTGACCAGAGTTGACCTAGAGTTGACCAGAGTTGACCAGTTGACCAAAAGTCAACTGTAAGTCAACCGTTGACTTAAATCGACCTAGATTAATTCCGTTTGACTTGCATTGACCCAGTATGACCTAGCTAGACCTAGAATGACTTAGATCGACCATGTACAATCTAGTTTGACCTTTTTCGACCTAGATTGACTTAGTTTGACTTGTCTTGACCTAGAATGACTTAATAGGGTTTAAATTGATTTAATTTTACTTCCTAAACATAGTATTGATAAGTCTTGTTCTCTATAGGTCCTCGAGACGCAGCATCGGATCCCGTTGACATATCATATCTTATTATAGACGAGTACATTCTCTGACACTTTTTCAATTTACGATGATTGTTATAATTCATGTAATTAGTGTAGATATGTTGTTTTCGACATATTGGTCACACGGATTGGTATTCATGGATCCCGACATGAGATATTATTCCTCGTTATCTTGGTATATCTTGTGCAAGCTCCCTTGTAGTTCTTGTGCAATTTATGGACACCGATTCTCGAGGAGACTTGCTCCCTTCTCGTAGAATCCCGTGTCATAACGTGTCTTGCTTGGATCCACTCTACCAGTCGGGGACGGGGAGTATTAGTATAGATATATGGTCAAAGCCTATCGTGCACCCATTATGCACCTATTGATTGTGAGTGTTGATCATACACTCCACGTATGATTAGCCAGGCCAGTTACCATTGTGCAAGTTCCTAAGCCGGCCACATATTGTAGCTTAGTACTCACACACCTAGATATATGATTCTTGATTCTTGTACATGCCATGATCAGTTTACTTGCCTTGTTCTAGCTCTAGTTTTACAGATTACCTTGCCATGATACTCACATGTACATTCTATGATTTTCTTGTATATACTCTCTATTTACTGTCTTATAGCTTTTGTCATATCTTGTGAACTGTTGTTAGTAGATTGTACTCGTTCCACCCTGACAGGATATGTTGAAAATATTACAGATGCAGATGAGGGAGACTACTGCACCTACTACGGTCCGGATGACGTAGTGGGTATATAGAGTTGGAGACTTTGGTCCAGCAGGGCTTAGCTCCGCCTGATGAGACCCTACCTATTGCTTAGTTAGAGTAGGTCTTTTGTACTGGACATTGTCTCCATCTACTTTTGAGACTGTTATTATTATGGACTGTATTAGAGACTTGGACTTGTATATATTATTTGTGTTTGGACTTGACAGGTTATATTTTATCGTCTTGTTGTCTTTATCTTTCAGTCTTTACTTTATCATCTTAGAGTTGTGATTGAGCACTCATATATATCCATTGCTTGTCCTCCGTTCGGAGTTGACCATATTCTTGACAGGTTTTTGATATATATATAAACTGTTATTAGAGTAGAAAACCTACAGCGTTCTACGCCGTTTTTACGGTGAGGGCTGGACGTTGTCACGTACACGTGCCCTTATAGCGGGTGCGGGTCGTGACACGTACTAGGTACGGAGATATCCAGGACTTCAAGAAGCTCGGGCCCCCTGACTTTAGCGGGACCGAGGGTGTGGTCTATGCAGATGATTGGCTCGAGGATATCGAGCGGCAGATGAGGGCCTCCCGCCTGGCAGACGACCTGAAGGTCGAGGCGGTAGGTTTGCAGTTGCTAGACATTGCACGCACCTGGTTCAGGAACGAGCCAGCCCTAGCTGGAGAGGGCCATTTCTTGGGCAGAGTTCAAGCTTCTCTTCAAGGAGAAGTTCTTTTCTCCTACGGACAAGATCGACCTGGTACAGCAGTTCCAGGATCTGCAGCAGGGCAGTTTATCTGTAGAGGAGTACGCCACGGAGTTCTGCCGTCTGAGCCGATACGTGGAGTACATGGTTCGAGACACGGAAATCAGGGCGAGCCATTTCAGGAAGGGGCTGACTTGGGATATCAAGATCCTTATTCCCTCCTTCTATGAGACTTATACCCAGATCTACGCGGAAGCCCGCAAGGTAGAGCGGGAGTGGGGCTTGAAGCCCAAGAGGGACGTGATCTTTTCTCGGGGGCTACTAGCAGCACGGGGGCTGCTAAGCGCCCTCAGCTTCAGCATCGTTCTTTCCAGCATCACCAGCCGCAGGTTCAGGTCAGAGCACCGGTCCAGCAGGTGCAGCACACTCAGCAGAGGCAGACACAGCATGGGACTCCTTGCAACTACTGCAAGAAGCCTGGTCACATCTGGGAGGTCTGCCGGAAGAGGCTGGGCGTGTGCCTCTACTGCGGGGAGGCTGGACATCAGTTGAGAGACTGTCCTGCGAACCCTCACAGGGTAGCCCGTGGAGCTGTAGCAGCTCAGGAGGCACCGACGAGAGTACCTGCAGTGCAGCCGAGGGGTCCGCTTCCGACCCAGCAGCAGCGGTTTGTACAGCACCACCAGCGGTAGGATGGTCAGGGTAGAGCCTTTGCTCTTACAGCCGAGGAGATGGAGCCTATTGCAGATGTCGTCGCAGGTTCTATTCTGCTCGATTCTTTTCTAACTTTAGCCTTATTTGATTCTGGTGCTACGCACAGTTTTGTGTCTGTTTTTTTGCTCTTAGGCACAATATCATTGCTGAGTATCTTGGTAGGACTTGTAAGATTATGACTGGAAATGGCATCATCTTAGTTAATAATGTTTGTAAAGGGCGGAGAGTTTCTTTGAGAGGCCGGGAGCTGAGTGCGTGTTTGCTCGTAATGCCACTTCCGAGTTACGATGTGGTACTCGGTATGGACTGGTTGAGCATGCACCACGCTAGCATAGACTGCAGATGGGACAGGATTCTGTTCAGTCCATCGGGAGAGCTGGAGTATGAGTTCACCAGGGGTACAGCGGAGCCAGGAGATGGATTCTGCGGAGCGTTGTTGGCGGGGCCGGTGTTGCCACATCCACTTATTGCTGAGTTCTTAGATGTCTTTCCCGAGAAGTTGCCCGGGATGTCGCCAGATCGTGATGTTGAGTTTTCTATAGACCTAGTGCCGGGCGCTGAGCCTATCTTCCAGCACGTCTATAGAATCAACAACAATGAGTTAGCGGAGCTGAAGAGACAGGTTGATGAGCTGGAGGACAAGGCCTTTATTCGATCTAGTTTTTCACCTTGGGGTACGCCAGTTCTTTTCGTCCCCAAGAAGGATGGTACGGTATGTATGTGCATTGATTGCAGGGCACTCAACAACCTTACCATCAAGAATAAGTATCCTTTGCCAAGGATTGATGACTTGTTCGACCAGTTGAGCGGGACGAGGGTGTTTTCGAAGTTCGACTTGCGTACCGGGTACCATCAGCTGAAGGTGAAGCGGGATAACATTCCGAAGACTGCATTTCGGACTCGCTATGGCCAGTATGAGTATACCGTCATGCCGTTTGGGTTGACCAACGCCCCGACGGTATTCATGAACTTGATGAACAAGGTATTTCATCAGTACCTTGACAAGTTCGTGGTGGTCTTCATTGATGACATTCTCATCTATTCGAAGATGCCAGAGGAGCACGAGGAGCACCTGAGGATTGTGTTGGACACTCTCAGGAGGGAGCAACTGTATGGAAAGCTGTCCAAGTACGAGTTCTTCTTGGATCGCGTGGAGTTCCTAGGCCATGTTGTCTCTGGCGAGGGGATTTCAGTGGATCCGAAGAAGATTTCTGCAGTGGAGTCCTGGTCTACACCGAGCTCAGTAGCAGAGGTTCGGAGTTTTCTGGGTCTGGCAGGTTATTACCGAAGGTTCATGCAGGACTTTTCTAGGATTGCCCAGCCGATGACCCGCCTTACCAGGAAGGACAAGGAGTTTGTTTGGTCCGAGGAGTGCCAGGCCGCCTTCGAGGAGCTGAAGGCGAGGTTGACTACAGTTCCTATCTTGACGCTGCCATCTGGATCTGGTGGTTATACGATCTACAGTGATGCTTCAGGCCGGGGTTTGGGTTGTGTACTTCAACAACACGGGAAGGTGATTGCCTATGCATCTAGGCAGTTACGTCCTCATGAGAGGAACTACCCTACCCACGATCTGGAGCTGGCAGCGGTCATCTTTGCTTTGAAGCTGTGGAAACACTATCTGTACGGAGAGCGAGTTGAGATCTATACAGATCACAAGAGCTTGAAGTACGTGTTTACCCAGAAGGAGCTGAATATGAGGCAGAGGCGATGGTTAGAGCTGATGAAGGATTTTGATATATCCTTACAGTACCATCCGGAGAAGGCCAACGTGGTTGCGGATGCGTTGAGCAGGTATCCCGTGGCCATGTGTTTGACGATGGATCGTCACCTTCTGGCAGATCTGGAGAGTTTGGGCATAGAGGTGATAGTTCCTGGGTTCGAGGCGCAGATGTGGGGTCTCCAGGTGCAGTCAGAGCTGATGGACAGAGTCAGGGCAGCTCAGTTTGAGGATGAGGCTCTGAGGGTCATCAGGGAGCAGGTCCGGGCAGGACTATTGGATGAGTTCTCTATAGCGGGGGATGGGTCATTGAGGTATGGTACCAGATTGTGCGTGCCGAGCGGAGGACTTCGGGAGAAGGTTCTTCAGGAGGTGCACAATTCTCAGTACTCTATGCATCATGGGGCCAACAAGATGTATAGAGACTTGATCCAGCATGTTTGGTGGTATGGCATGAAACGAGAGGTGGCTCAGTTCGTTTCTAGATGCTTGGTGTACCAGCAGGTGAAAGCCGGGAGGCAGAAACCCGGTGGATTGCTCCAGCCACTACCCATTCCTGAGTGGAAGTGGGAGCATATCACTATGGACTTTGTATCTGGGCTTTCGCGCTCTCCAGGAGAGAAGGATGCGATTTGGGTCATTGTTGATCGATTGACCAAATCGGCCCACTTTTTGCCTTTCAAGGTGGGATTGTCTACGGAGAGGTTGGCCGAGATGTACGTGCGGCAAATAGTCCGATTGCACGGGGTTCCAGTGAGTATAGTCTCGGATCGGGATAGCCGATTCACTTCCCACTTCTGGAGGAGTTTGCAGCTTAGCTTGGGCACATCGCTCAAGTTCAGTACCGCATACCACCCCCAGACAGACGGGCAGTCGGAGAGGACGATTCAGACTCTCGAGGATATGCTTCGTACCTGTGTCTTGGACTTCGGGGGATCTTGGGAGGACCACCTTCACTTGGTAGAGTTTGCTTACAACAACAGCTACCAAGCCAGTATAGAGATGTCACCTTTCGAGGCTTTATACGGACGGAGGTGTCGTACTCCCTTGATGTCGGCGAGAGGGTTTTGCTTGGCCCTGAGATGGTAGTGGATGCTGCAGAGAAAGTCAGGGTTATCAGAGATAGACTTCGGGTGGCGCAGGATAGGCAGCGGCATTAGGCCGATAGCCACCGGAGGCCGTTGGAGTTTGAGGTATATTTTAGATTTTTCTAGTATTTGAGTCTGATTGTGATTGTTTTAGATCAAGCTTTAAGCCTTGTGTTGTTGTTCTAGGTTGGTGATCTTGTGTTCCTGCGGATTTCTCCGACACGTGGCATGATTCATTTTGGTGGCGGCGGAAAGCTTAGTCCACGATACATCGAACCATTCCGTATCTTGGACAGGGTCGGTGCAGTGGCTTACCGACTGGAGTTACCGCCCGTACTAGAGGGAGTGCACAGCGTGTTCCATGTGTCGCAGCTGAGACGGTATGTGGCAGATCCTAGTCACATCTTGGACCACTCCGGGATCGAAGTGGGACCGACACTCAGCTATCCAGAGAAGCCGGTTGAGATCTTGGACCGAAGAGAGAAGGTGCTCCGGAACCAGGTCATTCCCTTGGTCCGCGTTGCATGGAGGTACGACTCTCCAGGTGAGTCTACCTGGGAGAGAGAGGACGACATGCGGGAGCGATTCTCCTATCTCTTCGAGCCTTGAGGTAAAATTCTTTCTTTTTCTTCCTTGTTCAATTCATGATTGCTGTGTTAGTTCTCATTCAATTTCGAGGACAAAATTTTTTTAATGAGGATAGATTTGTCACCCCCAGTTTTCGAATTAGGGGTATTTTCATCATTTTTTAAGTTTTATAATTTTTAGGAATTTTATTTAATTTTATATGATTTTTAGGGATTTGTTTGATTTGGTTTAAATTTTATCCGATTTGGACTTAAGTTGGAGACCCGGGTAGCCTGGACACTAGTGGGACCCACATACTAGCTGGGCTTGGCCCACATGCCATCCCAATTAGGCTAGAAACCAATAAACCACACCCCCATGGCTTAACTAGTCAATTAGGGGCTTAATTAGTTAATTTGGAGTTGAACCGAAACAAACCGAACCAAACCAAACCCGAACCGAACCCAAACTAAGTCTAATGGGTTGGGGGCCTAATGGGTCTCCACCCAAACCCATTAACCCCCCCCCCCTCCCCTTTTGGCCGGCCATGTATGGAGCAACCCCCTCTCTCTTTCTTCACCACAAAGTAAACTCCTTCTCTCCATTTCTTTCTTTTTCCAAGCTTCTTCTTCTTCAAAAGGAAATCCATTAGGTAAGCTCATTTAATTCCCCATTAATTCTTCTTTTGCATTTATTCCTTTACAATAAATGTAGAGGAGATGATTTTCCATATTTTGCCCATAGAATTTGTAGGTTTTCCTAGAAAACTAGTTTAGGGATTTATTTGGGAGTTTTCCTTTTAGAGAGGAGTATATGTGTATGTATTTATATATATGTATTTGTGTGTGTGTGTGTAGAGGAATGGTGGTGGTGATGGTGTCATGAGAGTGGTGGTGGTGGTGTGTGAGAGTGGTAGTGAGAGTGTGTGTGTGTTTGTGTGAGAGTGTGTGCGTGTGTGTGTCTATATATAAATTTATATATGTGTGTGTGTGTGTGTGTGTGTGTTTACATATAAATGTGTGTGTGTATTTATATATATATATAGTGAGATAGATAGATATATATATAGATATATATACATATAGATAGATGGCTAGATAGTATATATATATATATATATATATATATATATATATATATATATATATATATATATATATATATATATATATATATATATATATATATATATATAGGGAAGGAAATGAAGAAGAAGTAGGAGAAGAAGAAGAAGATAGGAAGCATTGGGGGGGGGATGTGGGCTGCTGCCCTCCCCCCTCCCCCAAACAGCACAGCAGCAGCAGCATTTGCAGTGGCAGCAGCAGCAGCAATTGCCACAGCAGCAGCAGCAGTAGATAGGAGCAGCAGCAGCAGCAGTAGCATATAGAACCCCCCCTTTTAACCCCTAGAAACCCCCTATTTAACCCCCCCTATATGTATATATATATATATATATATATATATATATATATATATATATATGTGTGTGTGTGTGTGTGTGTGTGTGTGTGTGTGTGTGTGTGTGTGTGTGTGTGTGTATAGGTAGATAGTTAGATAGTTAGATGGATGTATTAGGAATAGGAGAAGGATAATAAGAAGGGGGAGAAGAACGAGAAGAAGTTAAGAAGAAGAATTAGAAAGAAGAATAAGAAGAATGAAAAGAAGATTAAGAAGAAGAATTAGAATGAGAAGAATAAGGAAAAGAATGAGAGGAAGAGTTAGAAGAAGAAGAAGAATTAGAAGAATAGGAATTAGAAGAAGAATGAGAAGTAGAAGTATAGGAAATAGAATTTAGAGGAGTTGAGTGAGTCGATGTGGTGAAGGGGTGAAATCGAGCTCCGATTGTCGGAACGAGTTGAAACTTGGAGGAGACTTAGGTTATGGGAATTAGACTTTGCGGGTAGGCTCCCAAGTTGAAATCGGGGTTTTATGACGATGGTATCGCGCCGTACCATTGCGTATCTTGAGATATTCAAGATATCGGCAATAGGCCGTAAGATGGACTGGATGTCCACTCTACCTAGGAATCTTGGTAGGTAATGAATGTATAGGCTAGTATCTTACTACCCTAGGGAGCACGGGTCAAAATACCAAGCGTAGGTAGGCTAACTAGGTATTTGCCTAGGTTAGAAATTTACCTTTGTAAAGGATAAATTAAGATATTGGCCTACGGCCAAGATACGGGTTTCGGAGTCCAAGATGGACTCGGATATGGGTTGTAAGGGTTGGTAATGATTAGAAATAGTCGCCTAGACCTAGTCTTGACCTTGGTTGACCACGGTTGACTTTTTAGACCAAAAGTCAACTATGGGTCAACACTTTATCCAATTTAGTCCCAAATTCCATTAGACTTGAACGGTTGACCAAAAGTCAACTGTTAGACACCATTGACCTAGGATTGACCTAGGGTTGACCTAGAGTTGACCAGAGTTGACCAGTTAACCAAAAGTCAACTGTAAGTCAACCGTTGACTTAAATCGACCTAGATTAATTCCGTTTGACTTGCATTGACCCAGTTTGATCTAGTTAGGCCTAAAATGACTTAGATCGACCATGTACAATCTAGTTTGACCTTGTTTGACCTAGATTGACTTAGTTTGACGTGTCTTGACCTAGTTTAACTCAGTATGACTTAATTTCACTTCCAAAATATTATATTGATACAGTATTCCATCTATAGGTCCTCGAGGCACTGTTCTTGGACTCAGTCGATCTATCCATCACATTTCAAGCGAGTACTATAGAAGCATAGAATTTCAGGACCAGAAATCCTATACGCCAAATACTACATGCGCCAGAGAGCTCGGACAAAGTACTTCACACAGCAAAAACAACAAATAGGGACATCGAAAGAGGACTTTTTATTACATATAAAAGTCTATTACATGTCTAGAAAAGGTTGTACAAAGAAAAACTTCAACAAAAAAAAAGACCCTAAGTCTACAGCCAGGCACAACGATCAACCATGCGCCCTCAGTCAGGCGCATCCCACCATGCGCCCTCAGCAGGGCGCATCCTTTCAGCAGCTCAGTTATGTGCATCCTCAGTTATGTGCATCCCTTCAACAGCCCAGTTATGTGCCGCTCTTCCAGCCAGGCTCACCGCCGTCTAAATGCTTCGACTAATAAAGCATTTATTGAGCAGAACGAGGGTGGCAATCAACCCTCTAGCTGGAGGAAGTGCTCCCCAAACCGAGGAAGAGAAGAGCACCGCAAGCCGACCTGTGGCCAGGGGAGGCTTCGAAAGAGCCTCCAAAGGCGAAGGAAGATCGTAATCGAAACCGCGGCTAAAGGAGCAGCTTTCGACACAACCAGAATGGGCGACACCCATTTTGAGGGAAGAAAGAGCCCCCAAAGCCGCAGCACCGCAATTCTGATCTGCGGCTCTTCCCACATGACGGAGACGAGGCTCGTGCATCCCTATCTTTGGATGCAACATGCACCTTCTGCCTGCCTCAGAAGTCTTCGACTCCGACTTTTGGATGTAATAGTCACCTTCAAGTGCATCAATGAAGACATTGCGTCGCATCTTCACCCTCGGGAGTATCTCATCAACAGAATGCATCCGAGCAAACAAGTTCATTTCGGAAGGACGTGAGAGAACGAGAAACAAACTCTCTCCATGCCACTATTTATAGGCCAAGCAAATCAAACCAATGCGCCAAGTGGATGGCTCTCCAAATTTTGTGCAATAAATTTGCATTAAATGGATGAACCGGACGCTTCGAATTCAGCCAAGTCAAAACGGCTATTTAAAGCACTCGAAGACCATTAAAGATGTGTCACGAAGCGGATGTGCCGGCCAGACCGCGCATCACACAGACGCGCCCTTCAACATCAAGCGCATCACACAGACGCGCCCTTCAGCACCAAGTGCATCACAGGGGATGCGCCCCCATGCGTCCCCATACGCCTTGTGGAACGCCGATCGATGCGCCCACTCAGCTGTCCATCAAATATCAAAAAAATTAAATGCTGAAGTCTAACAGAGTTGGCAGCACGCTTCCCGAAGACTGAACAGTTGATAGCTTTTTCAGAAAATAAAGCATCACCAACGTCAGCATCATCATTACTTTCCTCCGGCGGTTATAAGCCACGTGGCCGCCCAACCACTTACATGCGCTTCCGTAGCCATGTGCCTAAATCTGTATGCGCCTCAGACTTCTCTCTGATCCTGAAAGACAGGAGTTAAGTCATTACTGAAGCCTCGCATGCGCCTCAAAAGCCATGCGCCCCGAATGGTTCGTGACTCCCAAAGGTTACGAGCCAAAGCCTCCTCATGCACCCAATCCTAGGCGCATCCTACCAGATCATTTCCCATCAAATCCGAAATCTCTGAGCCATGGGTCGATGACACGTGTCCTTTGACTCAACTCACCCAAGATCTCAGCAACAGAAAGATCTTCTCCTCTGCTACGTGCCAGCTCACAACAGCAGCATAAAGAATTCAACCCCTCAATCAGGACGCAGCGTCCATACGCCTCCATCAGCAATCACCATGTGGCGTCCCCGCGTCCAGGTGCACCTTACATATGCGCGCATGAGCAGCCAGCCTGTAAAGCTATAAATAGAGGGATCATTTCCTTCTCACCCAAAGACAAAAAAAAATGAACGAACACACCACCAGAGAGGTAGATACAGACACTCAACGTCTTCCTTCTCTCAGCAAGCTCCAGCACCCAGAGCAATCCAGACCTTCAGAGAACCGATAACCGTCGTCAGATCGTCAACGGAGTCAACGCATTACCACTCACTCCATCGGCACAAGGGACCCAGATAAACAAAAGTATACTCCTAGGACTACATCTAAGTCCTATATTGTAATACTGTTATGTTTGTATTAAAATTTGCAATAAAAGAATTTTAATGGCAAACAAGCTGGCGACTCTGCTGGGGACCTCTTTCTCCTCCACCGAAAAAGCTGTGTCGTAATCCGACGATGTGAAGGTGGGCTCCTCCCACAAGACGCTGGTCGTACGCCTCAATCAACAGGCGTATGAGGAGTTCATCTCTGAAGGAAGTGCGAGTCTTTCGAAGCGGCTGCCAAAGCCGAAGAAGACCCGTCGAGTCTGGGTACGCAAGGTCGACGCCTCGGGTACCACCACCGAAGGGGATGCGCCGATCTAGCCTTCCCTTCCTGCTGACGTCCTCAGCAACCAAGATGCGCCCACTGGTGCAGCGCATCTCTCGAGGAAACGTGCGGCTGACCACATTCCCCAGCCATCTCCCTCTCAGGCGAGGAAGATGCGTCGACGGAGCAGGGGCACAGCCAATGCCCTACGCATCACCTCTGATGCGCCACAGAAGGTCTCTGTCTTTGACAGACTCACTCGCTGTAATGGCGAGGAGAATTTGGATTCTGAGTACTATGCGCCCCAGCAGACTGGTACGAAGAAATCCAAGGTAGCACGGGCCATGCGCCCCAAACGTGCTATGCCAGCAGCGAGCCAGAAGCATGCGCTCACAATCATGCGCGCTACTGATGGTAAGCTGTACAAGGTCGACTCAGGTGCTTCTGCGCCAGAAACGAGCCGACCTTCAAAGTCCTTGTCTCACTTGGGCGCATCTATTGCGTGCACAACTAAGTCGAGTAAGGCAAATCCAGTGGTCTTGAACTCCCGCGCCTCCTCTGGTTGTGCATCTGAGGTCCATTTAAGTTACTTCAAATGTTGTTCCCCTATTATTGATCGGGACGCCTGTTTGGTGTTAGATCAGGGGGCGCAGCATTCACTTGACCACCCCGGCGCTTGGCCTTGCCATGCGCCTGAAGGGGGTGCGAAGGTGGCACTCTCCTCCAACGATCTGCGCAACGTGATCACTCACAAGCGCCAATCAGGAGAGTCAACTGACAAGCACGATGTGCCCCTCACAGGGCACACTTGTGCTGTGGTCACCATCAACTGCTGTTGTAAGGCGACAGTCCCACCAAGGCAGTCAGTGTTCCAGCAGCTGCAATCATCGACACCCCTCCGACGTCGCCTCGGGAAGAAGGTGTCAACAAAAGAAGAGCCAAGGGATGCTTCATGCAACGTGATCTCTAACTCCTCGTCAGTCCGAAAGACGACTAGCAATTCCTTGTCCTCGTCCAAGAGCCAGCCGAGGAAAACCAAAGCAAGTATCTTGTCCTTCGGAGTGTTCGAAGGCACTCGGGGGAGAAAGAAGCTCTTGGAGGAAACTGGGGGTAGTCAGACCCTGGTCGAGCCTCCTTCCGAAGACGAAGCTGTCTTCCAAAGTACAGCTGGGGCCGATATTCTCGAAGTCAACCTCCCGGACATGGATGGGGGTCATCTAGCCCATGTCCTTCAAGACGAGGGTGTCCCCCAAAACATAGCTGGAGGTAGTCTAGCCCCCACGGATCTGAGTCTCGGAGACGAAGAAGTCCTTCAAGACGGAACCAAGGGTAATCAGGCCCTTGCAGATGCTCCCATCGAGAATGTTCCCCAGAACATAGCCGGGGGTGGCCAGGACGAAGCTCCGGGAGAGGCAACTCCCCTACAAGAGAGTGAAGTCGATAGTGAAGCCTCAACCGATCCATCCACTTCCAGCCGTGTTATGACAGTATACATGGCTGGAGGTGATTCCGAGTCTGATGCACCGCCACCAGACCTCGTCCAGCGCATGGACACATTAGAGGGAGAACTCAAAACCTTCTCTGCCTCCATGCAAACACTGACTCAAGCAGTATTCGAGATACAGTCAGCTTTGGCCAAGACACCTTCTACTGGTCCCGACCCAGGGGTCAATGGAGAATCAAGCGTACCCCTTCAACGGGTATCCTTGGATACGGATCGTCGAGAAGCACCTCGGAGATCGGAGCCCTCAAATGCTCAACTTCAGGTGGTACCACCTTCCCCGACTCCCAGCTCCACGGAAGACGTGGTCGAGATGATCAGGGACTTGCACGAGCGCTTTGAGTCCACGACGAGACAAGAGGAGCGCCAAAAGATGGGGATTCCCCAACCTTATCCCCTCGAGTGGAACAAAGTGGTTTATCCTCCTAAATATAAACCCCAAACACTGACGCCATACAACGGGAAGGACTCTCCTCGTCGCTATCTGACGTACTTCCAGTCTCAGACGGGACATCTTCCGAAGGAGAACGCGCTACTCACCAGCATATTTGTCGGGGCACTGAAGGGAGTGGCGTACTACTGGTACTGCAGCCTCCCCGACAATTCCATATCTTCCTTCGACGACCTGATGCGCCTTTTTCTCGACCGTTTCTACGACTGCGGAAAGGACATGACAATGGCGTCCCTTATAGAGATACGCCAGAAGGAGAAGGAAACGGTTCGAGTGTTCATCGAACGCTTCCGACAGGCCTGCTTCAGACTGCCCCCGGGCATGCCAAAACATGCACTCCTCTTCTCCTGCAGCATGAACATGCTGTCTGCAGTCAAACTCTGGCTTAACTCTACTCCTCCTCCCGACTGGAGCTCCTTGATCATTGAAGCAGAAGCCGCAGAAAAGAAGGCGGCCAATGCTCGTCTTCTGGGAGTCAGTTTCTCTGCCTTTGAGGACAAGGAGAAACGGCCTGCAGCCAACAACCCCGGACGAGAGACAAAAAGGAAACAGGCGTTGACTGTCAATGCCTCAAAAGGTGCGTCAGCACCTACTCAGAAGCCTCCACTTGCACCAAGGCCAAAGGAGGTTTATTCGTTCAACGACGAAGACACCCTGTAACTCTTTGAGATACTGAAGCAGGGTGACAAGATCAAGCTGCCGGACCCGAAGCGTCCTGACGAGATTGGGAAAGTGGACAACCCGAGGTACTGTCACTACCATCGATTTGTCAGACACCCAACCAAGGACTGCTATGTCCTCAAGAATTACATCCAGCGTATGACCAATGCGGATGTAATCTCCGTCGACTACGAGGAGAAGACGGTGTTAGCCAACGTGGTTTCACTCCAGTTCGGCACCCTGCCACCAACTACAACACAAGATGGCGTCGTCCACATCCCTAAGGCGACAATGGAGGTGGTTAACTTACCACCTACTCGTGACAACGTGAGTGGATTCATCCCACTCACCACATCTCGGGGAGAGATCCTATGGGTTCACCCTGATCTTGTCTCCGAGGTGACTCAACCGGAGGTACGTCCTACCTCCAAATCCAAAGGCAGGAAGATCAAGTCTTGCCGCATGGTCTCTTCCTCAGCAGAAGAGGCACTTCCTGTACAAATGCGTTCACAACAGAATGCCCAACCCGACGAAGCTGCCGTCGAGGTGGTGCCTCCTTGCACCATCCTTGTTGTCCAGGAGGAGGGCCCGTCTAAGCCCCCAGCAACCAATAAGCAGAAGCAGATAGAAGCCCGCTTCGATAGGCCTCTACGAAAGAAGAATGCTTCGGGGCTAGCCAAGCCCCACAACTTCGACATACCGGCACAACTGGCCAGTACTCCTGCCCGTCTTTCTCTGTTTGAGCTCCTTCGTCTTTCCAAAGACACTCGCGAAGCTCTCTGTGAAGCCCTGAAGGATGCTGAGTCCTTCATCAGTCAGGTCAAGCAGCCTGAAGATCTCCCGACTGCATGCACGTACTGCCACTGTGCGGATGAGGTTATCCCCAATATAACCTTCACCCAACAGGACATGCTGCTCAAGCACAACCGACACAACAGGCCGCTGTATTATACAGGGTATATCGGTTCAGTCAAGGTGAAGCGGATTCAGTTCGATCCGGGGTCTTCCCTCAGCATCATTCCGAAGACGCTGCTCTCAACATTGGGGATCCCAATGTACCGACTGACGCCCTCCAACACAACAATCAGTGGCTTCAATGCTAGCAAAAGTGAGCTACTGGGCAAGATACGACTAAAGTGCCACATCGGTAATCTCAGAACTGAGGTGACTTGTTATGTCGTGGATGCCGACGTCAACTACAACCTCCTGTTGGGTCGTCCATGGCTGCATGAGTACATGGTGGTGCCATCCATGCTCCACCAATGTATGAAGTACGTGTCCACCAACAACGTCATCCGGACGGAGTTCGTGGACATCGACCCTTTCAAAGGGATTGAAGCCTACTTCACCGATTCCGACCTGTACAAGTCACCTGACGAGGAGGAAGCCAATGATGCTGACGACGAGGCAGAAACGGCAGCAGAGCCGGACATGGAGCCTGAGGTCACTCCCGACACTCCTTTGAAGATCCGACTCAAAGGAAAACTGCCTCAGAAGTTGCCTCCCATGAGCATTAAGCTGCCCGGGAAAGCACCAGCTGCTCCTGAAGCTCCCCTGAAGATACGGCTCAAGGGAAAGCCGCCTCAAACATCGGCTCCCCTTGTGGCAAAACTACAGGGGAAGGCGTCAATCACCGGAAGCACAGTGGAGGCACCTCTGAAGATGCGTCTTAAAGGCAAGCCGCCGCCATCCAAGCTGCCAGAAAAGGCTCGCATAGTCCTCTCGGACTCCAAGACCAACGCTGTGGTGGACTCTCCCAATCCTACTCCAGTACTCACAGACGAAGAGCTAGGGGAATATATCTCTGCTGATGTAGATGCACCCTCTCTGGACAATGTAATCCCGCGGGATAAAATCTCGTATTTCATCAATAATAGAGTGTCTTTTAATTATTCTAGTCTTCCACATTGGAATGCCATGTATACATTAGATAACGCTCTACGGTCGTTGCAAACACAAATAACGTCCGTTCATCATGTAAATCGAGTAGTCCCGTCCCAAGGGGTCTATTACATAGTTCCGCCACGGAATCGAGACGAAGAATCCATCATCTTCGGCAAAGTTGAGCGTCATCAAGACCTCCTGCCACTCGAGCCAGAACCAGATACCGGCAAAATATAAGTCTATCGGTACACGGACAAGGCAAAGTACCTCATCCAAAAGATGGGTTACGACCTAAAAAGCAACAAAGGCCTGAACTACGGCAAGGGTCGACGTCTCCCTATCCGGCTTCCAACACCTAAAGGAAAGCCGCAGGACTACTATAATAGAACTCGACGGGGGGTAGGCTATGTCATGCCACCGTCAACTCCTGAGAGTTCAAACGCGGAAGAGGTAGAACATTCTCACTCATCCGAAGCATCAACCTGGGATTTCGATACCAGCATCGGCTCAGTCTTCAAGAGAGTGCTATCAGCCAACATGACGTCTGCACAATCTCAAGAAGATGAAGGCGAAAACCAAATGCCAGAATTCTTCGAAGAAGAACCTTGGGCTCAACGCCTGGGAGAACTGTGGGAGTCTTGTTTCGAATTATGTGAACCTCCCACCGAAGACGAAGTCGAGCAGATCGACCTTGGGGATGGATCTTCTTCCAAACCCATCTTCATCAGCAAAAGCCTAAAAGGAGAAGACCAGGAGTCTTTTGATCCAACTGGCTAAAGAATATATTAATGTCTTCGCCTTGAGCTACGAAGACATGCCAGGATTTGATCATCAGATCGCGATGTATAGGCTCAACATCTTACCCGATGCCAAGCCTATCAAACAACAACAGCGACGTTTTCGTCCAGACATCATGAACGCCATCGATCAGGAGGTGGACAAACTCTTGACCAACGGCTTCATCCGTGAAGAACAACACCCGGATTGGGTAGCCAATGTCGTCCCTGTCACCAAGAAGAATGGAAAAATACGAGTTTGTATCGACTTCAGGGATCTCAATTCTGCTTGCCCGAATGACAAATTCCTACTTCCAATCACCGACGTGATGATCGACAACACATGTGGCTTCGAACGCATGTCTTTCATGGACGGGTATTCGAGCTACAACCAGATCAAGATGTTTCCCGATGACGCAAAATATACGTCATTCAGGACTCCAAAGGGCATTTTCTGCTACACAGTGATGCCCTTCGGCTTGAAGAACGCTGGTACGACATACCAACGAGCTATGAGCACCATTTTCCGTCAGCATCTTCATAAGACAGTCGAATGCTATGTTGACGACATCGCAGTCAAAAGCCGTCTCAAAGGAGATCACCTGTAAGACCTCAAGACAGTCTTCGATCTCATGCGGGTGCATCAACTCAAGATGAACCCCGCTAAATCCTTCCTGGGGGTTTCTAAAGGAAAGTTCCTAGGTTTCATTATCACGGCGAAAGGCATTCATGTCGATCCCGAGAAGACCAAAGCCATCCTCGATATGGACCCTCCGAAGAACCTTCGAGAACTTCGAGGCCTGCAGGGGCGTCTGGCATATATCCGAAGGTTCATAGCAAATCTTTCCGAAAAATGTCAACCCTTCACTCAACTCATGAAGAAGGGAGTCTCTTACGTCTGGACAGAGGAATGCCAAAAAGCTTTCGACGACATCAAGGCTTATCTGACAAGCCCGCCAGTCCTGGTAGCACCAGTCGTCGGCAAAACTATTTCTCCTCTACGTCCATGCCATGGATCATTCCCTCGGCGCTCTGCTAGCTCAGAACAGTGATACAGGCTATGAGCAAGCAATCTACTACCTTAGTCGAACTCTGATCGGGGCCGAACACTGGTACAACCCCGTTGAAAAGGAGTGCTTGGCTTTGGTATTTGCCATTCAAAAGACTCGCCATTATGTCTTGGGGCAAACAATTCATGTCATTTCTCGAGTCAATCCACTCAGAGTCCTCATGACGAAGCCAGGATCATTAAACTCCCGGCTTGCCACATGGGCGATCTTGCTAACGCCATACAACATGGTGTTTATCCCACAAAAAGCTGTTAGGGGTCAAGCTCTGGCTGACTTTTTAGCTGCACACCCCATCCCAGAGTCCTCAAGACTTTATGAAGACATCCCGGATGAAGTCCAAGAATCAAACGTCATCGAAGAAGGCTCCATCTGGCGGATGTTTTCGATGGCGCTTCAAGAACAGGCCCCAAAGGCCAAATTATCGCAGGAGTGGGGGTAGTCTTGGTCTCTTCCGATCAGCTGGTCATCCAGTGCGCTTACTCCCTTTCGAAGCCATGCTCCAACAATGTCGCCGAGTACAACGCTCTCATTATGGGACTCCAGCTGGCGCAACAGCTGGGGGTGGACCATCTGGAAGCCTACAGCGACTCAAAACTCGTCGTTAACCAGGTCAGAGGGCAGTACGAGATTCGCCATGAAGATCTGATCCCCTACCATGAAGTTGCATTGAACATCATTTCAACCTTTACCGAGTTCTTCATCGAACACGTACCTCGTCTACAAAATCTGGAGGCTGATGCTCTGGCTGGTCTCGCAGCCTCATTGGCAGCACCCCTTGGGACTCAACACTACGTCACAGTGATGGGTCGAGACTTGGTCTGTCCTAAAAATAACCTGTGCTCACGAGTGGCCCATGCCATGTCAACCAGTGTCGGTGTTAATGTCCGAGACTGGAGATTTCTGTTCATCGACTTTGCTGTCTACGGAATTCTCCCAGAAGACCCGAAAGAAGCCGTCTCAGTCAGGAGACGCTCTCTTCGATTCTACTACGATACAGCCACTAAAATACTGTACCGACGCTCCTACGATGGACTTCTCCTTCGATGTTTGTCCAACGAAGAAGCAGTCGAAGCCCTTCGAGAAGCTCACGATGGAACCTGCGGGGCCCATCAACCTGGCCCTAAGATGCAGGACCGACTGCGACGCATGGGCTACTACTGGCCAACCATGGCCGCTGACGCTGTCGACTATGCTAAGAAGTGCCATGCGTGCCAGCTTCACGCGGACTTCATCCATACACCGTCAGAACCACTACATCCTACAGTCGCCTCCTGGCCCTTCGAGGCTTTGGGCATGGACATTGTAGGACCGATCACCCCTCCTTCATCGAGAGGACACCGCTTCATCCTAGCAATCACTGACTACTTCTCCAAATGGGCAGAAGCAGTTCCACTGGCAAAAGTGAAAAGCTCCAGGGTGATCAGCTTCATCAAACACCACGTCATCTACCGTTTTAGAGTACCTCGGAGGATCATCCACGGCAATGGTCCTCAGTTCATAAGCCATGCTTTTAGCAGATTCTGTGACAAGAATCGCATTCAAAACGTGGCATCAACCGCCTACAATTCGGCAGCAAACGAGTTGGCCGAGGTGTTCAACAAGACTATCGTCAGGCTACTCAAAAAGGTCGTGTCATCCAACAAACACGACTGGGACGAATAGCTCAGTGAATGCCTTTGGGCTTACCACATAATGGTATGGACCCCGACAGGCAACACACCATTCTCCTTGGTCTACGGGAGCGAAGCGGTACTGCCTCTCGAGATCCAGATACCCTTACTCTGCGTAGCAATCATAAACTAACTCACAGAAGAGGACAATCAACGTCGTCGTCTGCGGGAACTGGAGGCACTTGACGAAAAGCGTCTCCTAGCTCAACAACGCATCGAACTCTACTAAGCCCGTATATCACATGCTTTCAACAAAAAGGTCAAGCAAAGGACTTTTCAAGTAGGCGACCTGGTTCTGGCAGTTAGGAGGCCGATGGTGTAGGGGTGAGCAATTATCGGTTTACAACCCGAAAACCGACCCGAAACTGCATTTCGGGTCGGTTATGAATCAAACAGGTCGGTATTCGGTTGACAAGAGTGAAAACCGATTTGATTTGGTTCGGGTCGCGGTTCCAGTATTCGGTTTTGGACCCGACCCGAAAACCGAATTTATTTTGTTGGATGACATTTTTACCCCCGGTTCATATATAAACGAAAAATCCTAAAGGCTAAACCTAAACTCTCTCTCTTCTCTAAGCCGCCTCTTCTTTGGTCTGGACCTCTCCCAAAAAAAACCCTAAACTTCACTCCTATGCCGCCTCTTCCTCTGGACCTCTCTTCCATGCCACTTCTTCCTCTGGACCTCTTCCGAGGACTCATGTGCTCTCTTCCTCTCCCGAAGAGGAAGTGGTCGACGAAGAGAAGCAGACCAAGGAAAGGAGGGAGGAAGAGGCGGCAACAACATACGGTGGCTGCTCCGATGGTGCACCACCGGACGAGCGACTCCAGAAAGTGGGATCGGGCGAAGGCACTCCCGAGGGAGCTGGAGGAGAAGTGCTCCATCCCGATCGGCAAGCTTCGTGGCGGAGCTCTATGAGCAAGGCTCAAAAAAATGGTAGAGCGACCTCCTGGCGATGGTACGACCTACTCGAGGAGGCGGTGGCGACCTCCTGGCGGTGGTGCGGCATGCTCGAGGTGGCGGTGGTGGCGACCCTCACCAAAGGGCAGCGGCGGTGGCGACCTCTTGGCGGTGGTGCGACCTGCTCAAGGAGGTGGCGGCGGTGGCGACCCTCACCAATGAGGCGGCGGAGGTGGCGACCCTCACAGAGCCGAGCCACCCACACCTCTCCCCATCTTCTCCTTCCTTTGGGTTTTAGCATTCCCTAGTAACTGTAAATGATGCTGATATGACATAGCACACTTTTCTAGGAAAAAGAATAATGATGGCGGTGGTGGTATTCAAAAATGGTGGTGGTGGTTTTATTCTCCAAAGTAAATTACTTTGGAAAGAACAGTACATACTCAAGTGGTGTACTCAAGTGGTGATTGGACAAGTCTGATGGGATGATAGTGGTTGTATTCTTTTTCTTTTTTTTCTCTATGGCTTCTACACTTACAAGCTGTTATTTTTGTATACTGGACCGTTATGCCAGCGGCCAGCCTATCATTTTGTATATTGTGTACTGGACCGGTTTTGTATCAAATTTGAAATTTGGTTTTTTCAAGTTCGGTTTGTTGCGGTTTTTTTGAATTTGGCTTGCTTCTATTCGGCTTGGTTTTTTTGGGTCAGTATTTAGATACAATCACCACTTAAACCCTTAAAACCGAACTAACCGTAAACCGAACCATTTTATTTTGGTTCAGTTTTTTTCGGTTTTTAAAAAATCGGTTCGGTTTTCGGTTTTATAAATATCGATTTTCGGTTCAGTCGGTTTTCGAATATCCGGTTCGGTTCAAACCGAACCGAACCGTTGCTCACCCCTACGATGGTGTTGACTCACAAAACACCAGAAAAGTTCGAGCCCAAGTGGAAAGGACCTTTCATCATCGAGACGGTATACTCAAACGGTACTTACCGCCTCGCCAAACCCAATGGGGACTTGTTCATGATGCCCATCAACGGCAAGTTCCTGAAGAAGTACTACTCTTGACATCTTTCAGACATGTACTTCCACAAGGGGATCTGTGGACCCAATCATCAGGGCTCACATACAATTCCCTTCCATAAAATCATATGCTTCTGGAACCCAGCTGTTCCGTGGCATCCTCCAGTAGAAGGACAACCACGTTCACATCACCTCTGAGTTGTCCCCCCCTACATCCTATAAAGCGGAATCTTATATCACATAAGACTACGCTACCCATCATGTTTACTACGTCCACATTACCTCTGAGTAAACATCCCGTACAGACAACCCCTGCATTGCCGTACATTAATCGCAGAACTTCTACGTCCACATTACCTCTGAGTAGTTCCGCGTATCCTCCAGAGTCACTCCTACCACATCCATAAACCTCTGAGTAGGAAGATTCTATCATTTTGAATCCCATATTTGCCATGTCCACATTATCTCTGAGCAAACATATTGATTCTCTCAAACTTATTATCTGTACCTATAAACCAAGGTGCGCAAAAGATAATAGGTCCACACAAACCATCAAGTTCATGACAGCAAAAATGAACACATCACAGAAAATTGTGTATTTCTTTATTTCTAAAAAAGGAGAGTAAAGGACTACACCATCCCCAGTAAGAGTTGCAAATACATAAAAAGAAGATACTACAAGCCCTAAACATCCCCAGGGTTGGCTGAAAGCTCTTCAATTCGACGCCTCAAATCTGCCGCCCGAGTCTCCACAGTCGCCAAGACTCGACGTTCAGCCTCTTGACGCATCGCTTCAATAGCCTCAGGAGAAGTATCATTCTCATGTTTCTCATCCAGCTGCTGCCACTGCTGAGCCAGGGCAAGAGCCCGATGGGTAAAAGCTGCCTCCTCCTTCTTGAATGCTACGTGTTCAGCCTGGACACGTTCGACGTCTAATAGTAATCGGGCCCGCTGGTCCTTAAGGTGGCGGATCTGGGCATCAATCTCCACGATACTAGTGTCCAACACAGCTCGTGCCTCCACCGTCTCCCGCGTAGACTGAGACAACCGCTCCACTGCAGCTTCAGTCTCAGCCACTTCGCGTTCCCAGACACTCACGGTGGCCTGGTAAGAAGACTCAGTCTCGGCGATCAGCTTCTCCTTCTCCGCATCTATCAGGACGGAGAGGTCGTTTCGCTAGATGCGCTACAATTCGGAAAGCCGCTGGTCTAACTCAACCACTGAGGCTTCTAGAATATCGGCCATATGATCATGGCCCTGATGAAGACGGATCAGGTTGATATGAGGCATTGCCAGGGTTCTTGCCATCGTAAAACTCCCATTGGCGTC
Source organism: Iris pallida (assembly GCA_029216955.1). Taxonomy (NCBI): domain Eukaryota; kingdom Viridiplantae; phylum Streptophyta; class Magnoliopsida; order Asparagales; family Iridaceae; genus Iris; species Iris pallida. Next base: position 971,114 of record JANAVB010031819.1, on the reverse strand, counting down.
CATCACGACCGATACACCCCTCTGCAGCATTTTATACACTGCCTCGATAATGAATTTCACATATTCATCTGCATCCGCCAGCACCTGCGGCGTCATAGCAGGAGTCAGAGGAGCTGCTTTAGCAGACGGATCGCAAGAAGGCCCGTCTGTCTCAATCCGCGAGGCTGGACCCTCGGTATCGACAGGCTCTTCATCAACAGGGGCTTGACTACTAGCCCGAGGAGCCAAAGGAACAAAAGAAGTCGGGACAGGCGTCGAGATAGTACCCCAAGTGGAAGGAGCAACAGAGGGTTCCATCAAACCCTTACCCTTCCCAAACTCGAAAGAACCCCCGACGTCAGTGGCCACCTCATCAGCCCCTAACGTGCTATCAGCAGCCAGTACCTCCCCTGGCAGAACGGGGAGATCAACACTTGCCTCCTGACTCACCCCTGAAGTCAGGACCACCAGACGAGTCTCCTCATCAAATCCCTCTACAGGGACAGGATCTGTCGCTACCTCCTGATCGGTAGCCACCTCAGCTTTCGCTGCTGAGTCTGGGGTAGGGCTCGACAGTGCCACAGCCGACCTCCCCTCATCATGACAAGGAGGGGAATCAACCCTCTCCTCTGTTCCAATCGCATCTGTTGCCCCCGCAACAGACTCTTGCAACTCTGGAGCGACGTCATCCGAAGACGACGAACTCCACTCCACTTCATCATCACGAAGCCCCGTGTCCGCTAGACCCTCGACGTCCAAGGCCCCCACGGCAGCTGGCACCATCCCGGAAGTTGCTGCAACCTCCGCATCTCTTTCAACAAAGTCTGGAGATACTAAAACCTCCGCAGGAACAACATCTTCAGGATTCTCCTCCATTGGAGACATTACCATCGGAGGAATGCGTTCGTCAGAAGAGCTTGCCACCTCCTTCAGTTTACTGACACCCGGTTTCGAAACACGGGTCTTCTTCTTCGATGATCCCTACAAGAAGAAAAGCACAAGTCACCAAAATGACAAGATGAGCCAAAATTACGGAGGACTCTTTACCTCAGCAAGAGCTGATTCCACTGGCGTTACAGACGGCATTCCCGTAGCCTTTGGAGTCGTGGTTTTTCTCGGCCTTTTTGGTACAGACGAACCGGCTTCTGCGTCGGCCCGTCTCTTCCCAACAGAGGGATCTCTCACTGATGCTGTAGCAGCAGCCCGATATCCCGCTAATTCTGGTGGACGATATGACCGAGCCGCTATCAACATATTCGCCGTAGCCTCCAGCTGAGTTCCAATGATGAAACTAGTCTCCCTATTATAACCAGGAGACACAGTATTCATGGCGCAATATAGCTTAGCTGCCGAATACAGGATCTGTGGCCGAGGGTTACGAACGGATATAGTAAACTGAACACCAGTGCACCCGGCATTGTAATATTGCCAGCCCCGGGCTCCATCCAGCAAACTCTCGATAAACCCCAGACTGTTACTGGAATTCCGTAACATTAGCTGGATATAGCCAAACTGGCGAGCGAACCGGCTGGACAGATATGGCTCCAGATAATACCTATTTTGGTTGCGGTAGACCAAGTGAGAAGGCCGAATACTTTACAACCAACGAAAACCCCATTTCGGCAGAGTAATCGCATCTTCACCTGAGTCGTCTAAATCTTGGTCAGCCTCGAAATCTTTAAAGATGGGGCCGACCTTGACAATCTCCCACCCCTGAAGGTAGGACAAAACTCTCCTGCAAACGAGGATGCCAGTGTGTAACCACTTCCTCTTGTAGAAGCGGCGGATAAAGGCATCACCTTCAACATGATCCTCCTCCGGACCTGGACTCATCACGTTCGGATGATGCAGAATCAACCACCCCATAAGATAATGGAATGGTAGTTCGGCCCGAGAAAAATTATCGTTTCTACCTCTTCCATGGATTACATCATCAGCAAAGGTCCTCAAACCTCGCAACAGGTTACACACCATCGCGGGGAGGAGAGCTAGAGGACGACCAAAGACCAATTTCACGGCGGGCAAAATGAGGTTCCAGTGTACCCTCTCCACAGCACTAGATCCGCCCGCAAACACACAATCCCGGAGCCATATCATCAAGTATGCCGTTAGCACCGCTTTAGACGACATCCGGTACGCACAGTGCCAGAAATAGCTATATGCATTCTCGCCACTCTCATTTGAACGGGGGGCCCTCTCATCTAGCCGACTCATGTCGGAAGTTACTTTCGCGGGTTTCAGCCCATGCGGAGTCATAAATCGGATCTTCGAGGAATCTGCCAGATCCTGTTTGAAGACATAATCCCTCCAAGCAGTCACATGAGGCTGAGTCCTGCCTTTGTCCTTCCGTTGCATCAGATAATGATGGCTCGCCACCTCTTTGAAAACAGCCATCATTTCTGGGTCCTTATTTTTCAGAACAAGGATCTCTTCATTCGATGGAAAATATTCCTCGTACAGTTCCGAGCCCCAAGGAAGCTTGGACACTTCGTACATCTCATGGAGAGCCAACCCCAACTCCCCCACCGGAGTAAAAAAGGTGCCAGTCTGGGCATTGAACAATTCCATGAGTACAAGGAACATAGGCTTATTGAGATCCACGCCCGCCTGTGTGGCACGGATAGCGGCCGTCAGTCCAATCTCCTTAAGCTCAGCCTTGAACTTCGAAAGCACCCAAATGGTCAACTCGTTCCACTTCGGCATGTGGTGACACCAACCTTCAACCCTAAAGCCACCTTTAGGATACGTGACCCTCGATGTCAGCATCCGATTTGCAAAGGTTGAGGCACTGAAGGCAAAAGTGTCACTAGGGACTTCACTGTAGAGGCTCCCAGGAAGCAAAGTTCGGCAACCAAACGAGGGACCGGCTCGCGAAGCGGCCAAGGTATCCCTCTGATTCAAGGTAGCATCAATTGAAAGAGTACCTCCCAAGGCCCCTCTTTGAGAAGGAGTAAGCTCCCAGGGCATCCCTCTCTTGGAAGCTAAACGGTAGAAGGCCGTCAGCGGCAACTGGCGGTCAAGTTGTCGCATGTACAGCACCATGCCTTTTGCAGAGAAGAACCAGTCTTCTTTAATTTTCAGTATCTTCCCCTCGAAAGAGATCAGTCGGTCACCGAACAAAAAGACAGGTTTTAAGAAAGTCACATCCTCGGATTCAGCAGATTTCAATTTATCGCTCTCCATCATACTCTGGAGGAAAATCGGCAACTGATTCTGGATCTGCAGCATTCTCTCAGGAGGTTGATTCTGTAAGATAGCATCCTTCGCATGGTTGATAACCGCCTCGTCAAAATCAACCCCTATTTGACAAAGGGAAGCATCCAGAAGGACTTCATTCAGCAAAGGGATTGTCATCAACACTGACACAACAAAAACAAAAGTCAGGCAAAAAGTTGTAAGGAGACAAAGTGTGTCAAGCAACCTGGCACATCATCAGGGTGAAAACCCATGCGCATCAGCTTCGGCGCATCATCAGGGTGTAAACCCATGCGCGTCAGCAGTGAGGCTTCGGCGCATCATCAGGGCATAAACCCATGCGCGTCAGCAGTTAAACCTCGGTGCATAAAAAGGGCCTAAACCCATGCACGTCGGCAGGATAAAACCTCGGCGCATCATCAGGACAGAAGTCCATACGCGTCGGCAGCAGAAGAGTTAGGGCACGCCGTATAACCCAAAGCTCGTCTGAACGAAAAAGCAGTGGAAAAGACGACACCCACCCGTCACCGCGGGCCGAATGTCAGCCGGAGTCACAATGGTGACATGAGCATCTTCTTCGGCAAACTCCGCCGGCTCCTTTCCCTTGCCACCGCCGCGAGGAGTCTTGGGAGCCATTGCTTGAGAAAAGAAAGTTAGGGGGTTTTTTTTTGTGAAGAAGAACTCTAAAAGCAAAAGCAAGGAGAGGAAGAACTCTCTCTCTCTCTCTCTCCATCTCACGCCTATTTATAGGCACGGTCGCACGCGTGAATCGATGAAGTGTGACCTCAGCCGTCGCTTCGGGTTCTGTGAGGAGATAACCGCAAATAAATCCAAAAAGATCATCATTAATCTTTTTGGTTATCGAGGCGTTATCATTTGTATTAACTGAGAGGAGTATGCGCCCCACACTGATGTACGAATGCACTCGAACAGACATGCGCTCCAACAGTCATGCGCCTCGACCGCCATGCTTCTTATTCAAAGTATTCCAAAACTTGTCCAAAAGTTTTGAAAACTTTGAAGGGGGTCTTGTAGAAGCATGGAATTTTAGGACCAGAAATCCTATGCGCCAAACACTACATGCGCCAGAGAGCTCGGACAAAGTACTTCACACAGCAAAAACAACAAATAGGGACATCGAAAGAGGACTTTTTATTACATATAAAAGTCTATTACATGTCTAGAAAAGGTTGTACAAAGGAGAACTTCTACAAAAAGAAAAGACCCTAAGTCTAGAGCCAGGCACAGCGATCAACCATGCGCCCTCAGTCAGGCGCATCCCACCATGCGCCCTCAGCAGGGCGCATCCTTTCAGCAGCTCAGTTATGTGCATCCTCAGTTATGTGCATCCCTTCAGCAGCCCAGTTATGTACCGCTCTTCTAGCCAGGCTCACCGCCGTCTAAATGCTTCGACTAATGAAGCATTTATTGAGCAAAATGAGGGTGGCAATCAACCCTCTAGCTGGAGGAAGAGCTCCCCAAACCGAGGAAGAGAAGAGCACCGCAAGCCGACCTGTGGCCAGAGGAGGCTTCGAAAGAGCCTTCAAAGGCGAAGGAAGACCGTAATCGAAACCGCGGCTAAAGGAGCAGCTTTCGACACAACCAGAATGGGCGACACCCATTTTGAAGGAAGAAAGAGCCCCCAAAGCCGTAGCACCGCAATTCTGATCTGCGGCTCTTTCCTCATGACGGAGACGAGGCTCGTGCATCCCTATTGTTTTCCATAAATAAATTCACTTTATTTATTTTGTATCTGAGAAAATTACAACTGTAGGAATCTAATCTAGAAGACGATTACTTTATCCCTTGGACGATGCGATGAAGAAAACTCGAACTTCGAAGAACTTGGACAGCAACTGGGCAATCTCTCTGTTCTCTCTCTGAAAAATGACCTGTCCTCATGAAGGTGAAGAAACTCTCTTTTATAGAGTTCTGGATAACTGTCCTGAACCATACGCTCAGGTAGTTACTTGACGTGTGCAAAACTGCAGGGACGCGTGGCAAATTTTGACGAAGACACGTTGGCGTGCGGTTGAGAGTAGTGGAGCACATTCAGGAGAGATTGATGGCATGAAGGCCACATTGCATAACTTCTGAATAAATGGGTAACTGAGTACAGGACACGTGAGAACGTGTGTTGACTGTACGTTAAAAATCATCCTGGATACAACTGCTGTAGAGTCATACGCTAGCTTTTGAAGAGGAGTCATACGCTGATTTGGATAGCGTAGTGCCATAGGAAATCCATACGCTCACTTTATGGGCAAGGAGTCGTATGGAGATCATACGCCCGCTTGGTTAGCAAGGAATCATGTGAGGTCCATATGCTCACTTGGCTGGGTGAAGAAGGAGTCATGTGAGGTCGATACGCTCACGGGAGAAGTGGCCACGTGGCTATCATCAATCTTCTTTGGTACACCATATCTTCCCATAACTGACAAAATCTTCTCGAGCGTCGTGACTGCGGATTTGACGGCTGACAGACTGTCAAAACTGACAGTAATGATGGCTTTTGTATTTATGAAGGCTGCTGAGTTGTCCTCGTAAAAGACAAAATCGACTCTTCGAAAACCTATACGACGGTTACTTTTCTCGTGACAGCTGTCTTTGCACGAAAGATGAAGTGTCAGATTCATTCCTCATTTAAACATATGCTGTGCTGTCACTTCAGAAAATAATAAAATATTTACTGAGCGTATAGCTTTTGAATGAGCGTACAACTCTGAACTGAACGTATGGCTCTTAACTGAGCGTATAGCCTTGAGCGTATGACTTCTGTTTGAGCGTATGGCTTCAACTGACATCTGTATTTAAGCGTATGGATGAAAATGACAGCGTGTCATAATTTTTCACATCCTACAAGACCCCCTTCAAAGTTTTCGAACTTTATGAGTTTCAAAAGTTCGAAATTACTTTGAACAGAAAGTGGGAATGAGTCCTGACACGCTGGCATGAGTCTGTTATCTTCCTCAATATCAGTGCAATTCTTTAGGGATTTTGTTTAGAAAATATTCGCCGTTTTGAACTTCTTTCTTTCTTCTATAAATAGGTCTCCCAAAACCTATTTTATTTCTTTACCAGAACTTTTGCCTTCGAGAGAGAAAAGAGCTTTCAGAAACTCAAGATCTTTCTTCTTTTTCTTCGTCTTCAACTCCATCTCCATTAATGGCACCCAAGATTGATGCTGCTGCGAAAGGAAAGGGGAAAGCCCCTGAAGAGTCATCTCATCCTGCCGTCGACACTGCCACTACCAAGAGGACGGCCAGTCAGCGTGTTTCACGCAGTGAACGGCCATTGAAACCTCTTTATGGTGAGGACGAAGATGATGATGAACAAATAACTATTCCCTTTTTAGGGCTCTGGTTAAAACAAAACTCAGAAAACGTATCCCTCTTTAGGGTCAATACGTCAGCAAATATGCTTCCCTCTTTAGGGTTTAGCTGTATTCCATATTTTTCATTTTTTATGAAAAGTATGTTTGGAGCGTATATCTGTAAGATACGCATATTTTTGATAGAGATATCAAAATACACTATCTTTTAAAAGAATATGCTATGGCAATTTGTCTCATTGAGATACGCTAACTCCTGTATTAGCGTAAACTTTTGATGATCATCTTGTCAACCATACGCTGATATGCTCAAACTGATCATAAACTGAATTTTAAAAACCATTCACTTAAGATAAAATCTGTTATACGCTTAAAGGAAACTGAGCGTATACTGAACTTTGAGTCAACCATACGCTTAAGGAAAACTGAGCGTATGCTGAACCTTGAGTCTGCCATACGCTTAAAGAAAACTGAGCGTATGCTGAACCTTGAGTCTGCCATACGCTCAATAAAAACTGAGCGTAAGTTGAGCTGTACGCTTAGTAAAAACTGAGCGTATGTTGAGCTGTACGCTTAGTAAAAATTGAGCGTATGTTAAACTTTATCATCTCTTGACATTGAAGATTTTTAATACTTTATTCTTCATTTGCAGTGGATATTCTGGCTCAGGAAGCAGAATTTGAAGGAAGTATGGGAAATAATTATAGAAGTGATCTATCACATGTTCATTTTCCCTAATTTGACGGACCTTCCACAAGAATAGCTCTGTTGACCAATCAGGAGGATGATACTTTGCTGAACCTAATGAGTGGACTGTCGTTACAAAGTGTAGATGGTGTTGCCCATTTGAAGCCAGCATTCCTTTTTGGAGATGCTATTGACATGAATTCCCAGCCTGCTCTGGACAAAGTATCATACAGTTACTATAGGGATGGTGATGTAAATCAGCCTATGTATTTGACTGGTTTGACAAAGAGTATCAACATAGCCCGTTTATTCCATTCGGGCCAGCAAAGACAGATGAAGTGGGATATTACTCCATCCCGACAAGCTAAGGCTGGGTGGATTGGATATCGTCAAGGAAGGTTCCGCAGTGGTACTGAACCACATGTCACATCTCTGCGAGGACTGTTACCTGCCACCATCCCTCCTGAGGACTCGGCACTGCTGAAGCCAGTCAGAGTCCCAATTTTTGCCAATGAATTTGTTCAATTAAAGAATGCCATCTACCCAAAACAGTCAATGAGGCTGACTGGTCTAGTAAATCCAGAGAACACTAGATGGACTGCTCTAGTGAGATAGATTTTGTGGAACTTCGGTGCACAGTTGAAGGCGATAGGTTTATATGATGCCATTAAGTGTACTGCTTATGGTTTCAAACCAAACCCGGATCTGTTTTTGGCATTAGCGGAGAGATATAACTATCGGACTGGCACCTTCATGACCCCAAAGGGCGAGATGGGATTCGCCCTTCATGAAATGGCATATATATCTCAGCTACCCACGGCAGATTTGCCATATGAAGAATATATCCCTTTTGTTGACGAAATGAATAAGATTTCTGCAGCCAACCCACTAATTCTTTATGTATTTAAAGAATTAATGTGTCATTACAGCATCTGTAAAGCTTTTTATAAGGGACAAGGTGGAGAGGGGGACTCCAATTGCTATTCTTCGAAGTGGATGGCTTATTTGTTTCAAGGCCGCACTGACGAAGTCCAAAAGAAGAAAAAGACCGAGCAGTATGTCGAAAAATTCAAGCCCTTGAGTCAAGCCGAGATTAACAGATTAATCCGGGAGACTAATCATGATGACATTATCGTCGAAGAAGACATCAACAGCTACAAGGCCGGTGATAGATTAGAAACCTATATTAAGCAGGGTGGCCGAGGAGTCGTCTTCGCAGCAGTCCGTCTGGTTTTTGGGTATAAAATGGATCTATTAACGGCAATGACCTGCCGTCTGAATGCCGGATTAAGGGCATACACAGATAGGATGTTCGAATTGGCACGGAAGAGCTTGACGTCCTTTCCCCAGGTAGAAATGCCCTTTACATACTTGTTTGGATGGCTGCTTCTTCATTTTGAATCTCTGATGAGTGCTGGGATGGCTAGGCCAGATGACACTTTCCTTGAAAGGTACAAGCACATACCGAAATGGAGATATGATACTTTAACTGATTGCAGAACCATCTTGAACAGGGGAGAACTCTGGAGCTTCGCTTGTGTTCCTCCCCCTATTGGTTATGAGACCATGCCCGGGAGATTGATTGACGGCGTTGGTGCTAATGAGTTGGATGATGTCCAACATGAATGGCTAAAGAGAATTAGGCCATCTCATTTAATTTGTCGCCGTGACAACATCACATATATAGAGCCATATCTTCCGAGCAGATTTGCTCGTCAATTTGGTTACGATCAGTTGCATGTGGGCAATGCAACGACGTGTTTTGCTCATCAAGGCGGGTTGGTTGATGGTGCTAGAGCTTGGCTATATTACATTGCCAAAGGTACAGGGGCTACCTTTTCTATGCCAGATCCGGTCAACTATCGGAGAGGGGCTAAGATATTGGCGTCCTATGCCAGATTTTATGTATCAGCTAATACCTTTGATGAAAAATTTAGCATCTTAGGTAAAAGCTTTATTCATGTTGAAAAGAAATCAACTAAATCCGCCTTGCCTAGGGATTGTCACGACAAAGAAGATCCTCTGGCCACCGATGAAGTTGATGATGATGTTTTGGAAACTTTCTTCTCTGATGACCTTCATCAACCATTGCATGTGCCTATCGGGAGTGCTGAAGAAAGTATATCTGTTGATAATACACCGAAGAGGAAGAGGAGTAAAGGTACTGTGGGTCTTGCCGCAAAAAGAGCTACTCGAGCAGAGACTCGAAGTCGCGGAGGAATTTCTATTCCCGAAAATTCTCCTGTTTCTGAACGAGCCAGAAATATTGATGAAACAGGTAGTGATCCATTAGACACTTATCCTACTGTTCCTTTAACCAGAAGAATAGGAAGGAAAGTAATAGTTTCAAAAACTAAATCCGTAATTTGTCTGGATGCAGAGAGTCCCACAGATCGTGCTATGCGATTGGCTGCAGAAAAGCAAGCTACTTTTGATTTCTCTGTAAAGACAGAAGAAGAAGATATTCCTGAAACTGCTGGGTCTTCTAGACATTTTGATGTAGGCTCAGTTCCACCAATAGCCGATGATGCGCAGGAAATTAGTCAACCTGCGGTAGAGGCCGAGCATCAGACTGAAACGGCTAATGACTTACTGATTTCGGGAGAATCAGTGAAGGAAGCCACTCCTCTCAATCCAATTGTTGAAGCTTCAGAGAGCGAACAAGTTGACTATGAACCGTCGTCTCATTCTTCAGGAGAAGAAGACATGGAGATAGACGATGAATCATTGTCTAAAATACCAATAGATGCACTGAAGACCATTGGTCAACACTCTGGGTTGACACCAGAGCCGGAGAGGCATTTGGAAATTGAAGTTCAAATTCCGAGTACTTCTGGGGCAGGAAGCAGTGAAATAAATCCCATGTCAGAAAGTATTCTGAACAGACTAAGAGCCGGATTGAATGATCCGAAGGAGACTGAATATGAACCAACTCCAGGTAATATTTTATTCATCAAAGTTTTGTCTTGTCTCTGCTTTATTATCTTTTGGTTTTGATCATGCTTCTTTTATTTCAACAGCTGTAGGAACTACACCGGCTATGAGTTCTACTCAAGCCCCACTTGTTCAAACTGAGGTGGATGAGGGGAGTTCCCATCTGCCGAGTTCTCCAAAGGCACTAACTTCAGCTCCAAGAATAGAAGCTCCTCCTGCTCCTTCCCCTATTATTGCAGCGACTCCCAGTTTTGACACAGGGATAGCCAAATTCATGGGGATGTATTCAGATATTATTTATACATATCTGGATACATATTCGAGGCGACTCATGAAAGATGAGACTATGCCCTTTTCGAGTCTTCGAGAGGCGACTAGTTTCCCATGTTCAGCCTTGAGACAATCTGGTTATGAGGCTCAATGTGTCTTCTTTGAACATCTCTTGAATGATTTAGAAGCCAACATCCAAAAATACTGGGAGATTAAGAAGGAGGATGTTGAGTCTCTGACTGCAGCTGAAATTTCTCAATTGGAGAGCGAAGCTCAAGCTCAACATATTGCTCTGACAGAATTCCTCGTTCAGTCTTCTAAGGAATTAATGGCAAAAGTCGAAGAGATGTTAAATACTCGTCAGAATATGGAGCGTTTAGAGAAAGATGAATCGTCAAGGGCTGAAGATCTTAGAAAGTTGAGGGAAGAGCTAGCTCGTCTCCAAAAATAAATTGCCTCCGTGGAAGAAGAACGATCAAAGATTGCAGCTGATCGTCAATCTGAAGCTGAACGTTATCAATCTTTACAGGAAGAGCGGGAACAGATGCAAACCCATCAGATTGAAGAGACCAACCGCCGAAGTTCTATTGTTGCGGAATATGATCAACGGATGATTGTATCTGAAACAGCAGAGCGTCTCAAGAAAGCCCATGATGAGAAGATGAATAATGTAATTGTTCATATTCAGGAGATAATCGCTCCTCCTAAATAGATTTTTTTTTTACATTTATCATATATTGAAGTCTTGATACCATTTGTAATCAATGTTCTGAGTTTGATTGAAATGAATATCTTTATTTGACTTCAATTTTGTGGATGATATTTTTGTAGAAAACATGTTCAGAGGTAAATGATACATGACATATTTCAGTAGAATAGAATATACAAATAAACTTTGTAACTCTATCATGATATTAAACCAAAGGTAATTTTAGTTTAATACTGGTGAGAGAAAACAGAATTCAGATATAAAGATATCTTTGGATTCTATTTTCCATGATCTTTGAACTTGGAAATCAAAAGACTAAATATCATTTTCATATGATAGAAAATATGATACATATTGAGATAAAAAATTCAGAGGTGATATGGACATGATTTTCTATACAAGATCTTTATTAAATCCACTGGGAATCTAATAAGACAAAATATCAAATTCTCTGGAAAAATGATACATGGTAGAATATCAGTTTCCGCTGGGGATAACGACATCGAAATAGCTTTTGTAGAGAAGAATAAATTTTTGATTTTACACTTGCTGGGGAGTAATGAAAATATTATATATATTGATGAAATTTATACATAATATTTCTTTAAGAATTTGCCATTGATAGGCATCATCGTGACTTTCCCGTCCATAGAGGCAAGCTGATATGCTCCATTAGAGAAGACTTTGTTTACTACGAATGGGCCTTCCCATTTCGCGTCAAATTTGCCTTTGCTTATATGTGTCATGGTCATCGGACGTCTGACAGTAAGGACCAATTCTCCCTTCTGATATGTTCTGACTTTGACTTTCCGATTAAAAGCTTTTGAGATTCGGGCTTGATATAGCTCGATATTTTGTTGCGCATACAATCGCTTTTCATCTAGAGCTTCCAGCTCTTGAAGTCGAAGTCGATCATTATTCTCTGTTGTAAATTCATTGGAGATTGCAACTCTCAAAGAAGGAATTTGTATCTCGAGGGGAAGAACAGCTTCACACCCATATACCAAAGAGAAAGGTGTACATCCGGTCGCATTGCGAACTGTGGTGCGATAAGCCCATAAACATTCACCAAGCTTCTCACTCCAGTTACGTTTATTGGAAGAAACGAACTTTTCAAGAGTTTGATGATTGTTTTGTTGAAAGCTTCTGCTAGTCCATTGGCTGCTGGATTATATGCTGTAGAAGCCAGATTATTAATCCGATGATCATCACAGAATCGAGTAAATTTCTGGCTGACGAACTATGGTCCATTATCATGGATAATACGCCGAGGAACATCAAATCGATAGATGACATGATGTTTGACAAAGTTGATAACATTAGAAGTCTTGACTTCAGATAACGGGATTGCTTCAGCCCATTTAGAAAAGTAATCAGTTATTGCTAGAATAAACCGATGTCCTTTTGATGATGGTGGATTGACAGGACCGATGACGTCCATGCCCCAAGCTTCAAAGGGCCATGATGCCGCTGTTGGGTGTAAGAACTTCGATGGTTGATGGATAAAGTCTGCATGAATTTGACAGGCTTTACATTTTCGAGCATATTGAATGGTATCAGCTACCATCGTGGGCCAATAATAACCCATACGTCGGATACGATCTTGAAGTTTTGGACCTGGTTGGTGAGCTCCGCAGACGCCATCATGTGCTTCACGGATTATCTGTTGTGCTTCTTCACCAGCGATGTATCGAAGGAGAAGACCATCATAGGCTCGACGATATAGTGTCTTCGTAGTATAATTATAATAGAATCTGAGAGACCGGCGCCGGATAGATGCTGCTTCACTCGGGTTATCAGGAAGTATGTCATACAACACAAAGTCCAGAAACGGACGTCTCCAGTCTTCAGTTACGGTGTCTATTTTGTTAGAAAAGACATATTCCATAGTAGAATCGGAAGAAGACAATGACACTTTGTCAAACTTTAATTCAGCATCAAAGTTGAGAGAATCTTCGTCTGGATTATGGGGAAAAGCCGAAGCCAGATTATTTTCAACGCAGAATAGTTCTCGGTTATAAACCACTATCACTTGCTGACGTCTGATTGGTATGGTTAATACAGCAGCAAGATTAGCCAAAGCATCAGCTTCTGCATTATAGGCTCGTCGAACATGTTCAATAAAGAAACCTTCAAAGGAGGAGGCCATAGAGAGTGCTGTTCGATGATAAGGTATCAAATCTTGATGACGAACTTCATACGTTCCTCTGATCTGATTGATGATAAGCTTAGAGTCTCCATAAACTTCTAAATATTGAACATCCAGATGTTTAGCGAGTTGAAGACCAATGAGCAACGTATTGTATTCTGCAACATTATTTGAACATGATTGATCCAGAGAATAAGCCCTCTGAATAGTTAATCCCTCTGGGGATACAAGAACAATTCCAACTCCGGCGACAATATCGCCGTTAGGACCTATTCTAGATGCTCCATCAAAGAATAGACGCCAGGTAGGAACTTCTTCAGAAACCATATTTGAATCCAGAACTTCATCGGGAATCTCATCATATAATTTAGAATCTTCTGGGACTGTATGAGCTGCTAGAAAATCAGCAAGAGCCTGTCCTTTAACCGACTTCTGAGGAATATAATGCATGTCGTATTGGGCTAACAAGATTCCCCAATTAGCAAGTCTAGAGTTGAGAATACCGGGTTTCTTCATCATAATCCTGAGTGGATTCACTCTGGAAATGACGTAAATCGTCTGACCGATAATATAATGTCGCATTTTCTGAACAGCAAACATTAATGCTAGACATTCTTTCTCGATTGGAGAATAACGCGGTTCAACGCCTGTTATTGTACGACTGAGATAATAAATGGCCTGTTCATGACCATCTTTATTTTTCTGGGCGAGTAATGCTCCAAGAGAATGATCCATAGCTCGAACATATAGGAGAAATGGTATTCCCGAGACGGGAGGTACCAAAACTGGAGGGTTCATGAGGTATTGTTTGATGTCGTCAAATGCTTTTTGACATTCTTCGTTCCAGATGAAAGATACACCTTTCTTCAGAAGTTTGTGGAATGGTCTGCAGCGTCCTGATAAGTTGGAAATAAATCTCCTGATATAAGCAATCCTTCCTTGAAATCCTCGTAGCTCTTTTAAGGTGCGTGGAGGACGCATCTCTTGGATGGCTTTGATCTTCTCGGGATCCACGTGTATACCTTTAGCGGTAATGACGAAGCCGAGAAATTTGCCACTAGAGACGCCTAGGAAGGACTTAGTAGGGTTCATTTTAAGTTGATGCTGACGCATTAAATCAAATATAGTCTTCAAATCTTGGATATGATCCTCCTTTCGTCGACTTTTGACTGCAATATCATTAACATAGCATTCGACTATTTTTCGGAGATGTTCACGGAATATAGTGCTCATTGCTCGTTGATATGTTGCTCCTGCATTTTTGAGACCAAACGGCATCACTGTATAACAATATGTACCGATCGGTGTTCTGAAAGAAGTATGTCTCTCGTCATCTGGAAACATCTTGATTTGATTATACCCCGAATACCCATCCATGAATGACATTCGTTCGAAACCATATGTGTTATCAATCATTACATCTGTAATTGGAAGAGGAAACTCGTCTTTAGGACAAGCAGCATTGAGATCACGAAAGTCTATACAGACTCGGATCTTGCCGGTCTTCTTGAGGACAGGAACGATGTTAGCCACCCATTCAGGATGTTGTTCCTCTTTGATAAATTCGAAAGCCATAAGCTTGTTGACTTCAGCTTCAATTGCATCCATAATGTCTGGACGAAATCGTCGCTATTGCTGTTTGACCGGTTTAGCATTTGGCATAATATTAAGCTTGTGCATTGCGATCTTCGGATCTAGTCCTGGCATATCCTCGTAGCTCCAGGCGAAGACATCGATGTAATCACGAATAAGCTTGATCATATCTTGCTTATCTGTTTCTGAAAGACTCTCACTGATGAATATTGGTTTAGGGGAACCTTCTTCACCAACATCAATTTGGATCAGTTTATCTTCAGTAGGAGGTTTCCTCTGTTCGAACCTGAATTCCCATTGATTATCTAATCTTTGAGCCCATTGTTCTGATTCAGGTGATATTTCAAAATCATCCTCATCTTCACCATTTTCTTGTGGGCCATCAACAGAGACCATATTGATGGATAGAATAGAGCGGTGAAGATCGCCAACACTCGTATCAGAATCCCAAGAAAGGGAATCAGAAGACTCAGATCGTTCATCTTCAGATTGTTCGTCTTTATTGAATTTTGACTCTTCATGAACTATGTTGATAAAAGGGGTGGGAGCAATGTAACCTAAACCACATTTTGTCCTTCCGTATTTTAATGGAGGAATTCGAACAGGCATTCTTCTTCCTTTTTCATTAAGACTGGTTCTGAAATCATAACCCATATTCTTGATGATATTTTTGGATTGCTGACTGTAGCGACGTAGCTGTAATCTTCCAGTATCGTCATTTATATCATCCTCCTCCAGATTAGGAGGATTCTGAAGTCCTTTATAAAAAAATATTGGATTTTCTCCCTTCTTTCGACTGAGGACCACAAAGTATGATTTCTGTATAGAGTCTAATGATACGTCTGTATGAAGAGCTTGAACAACCCCTATAGTTAGTGGCTCTAAGCTATCTAACAATTGTAAATAACTTTGTACATAACTACAAACATCAATATACTGCAAAGGAGATGCTTCATTAATACTAGATGCTGTATTTACAACAGAAGGCTGAGTCTTATCAGACTTAGTCAGATTAATGACAAAGGGGGAAGAAGAAGAACAGTTAGAATTTTTGTTTCAATTAAGATCGATAACAAAAGGCTCAGAAGAGGTGAGCTCCCTTGAAGAAGACCGTGGATAAGTAATGCGTCCACTGACTGGAATGACTAGAGTATCTGATCTAGCCTGAGAAGATGGAGGGGAAGTGATGCGTCCACTGACAGGAATGATCAGCGAACTTTGTCAAGCTTGGGAAGATGGTACAGTAGTGCGTCCACTGACAGGAATTATCAGTGAGCCTTGGGCGGATGATGAAGTAGTACGTCCACTGACCGGAATTATCAGTGAGCCTTCTTCAGATGTTTTAACAGACTGTGGAGGAGTAATACGTCCTTTTACAGGAATAATAAAGGTGTCAACTTTGGATGTCTCATCTTCATTATCCATAGCTTGCAAGACTTTCGAGTATTCATCTTTGTACATGCGAGCGTCATTGAAGTAAGCTTCGACTCCTTTGAATGGGTAAAGATCTGCCACTTCTTTTTGAACCTCTCCATTATCATCAACATATTTGAAGTACTGATGAAGAGTTGAAGGAACAATATTATGTTCATGCAAGAAAGGTCTCCCCAATAGAGCATTGTACGAGCAACCATGATTGTCGATGATGTAAAAAGTAACCTTAGTACGAAGATCGCCTATTTGAAATTTAAGGCGAATCTTGCCTAAAGGCTCACTTTTTCCTTGATTGAATCCCAAGATGGTAGTGATAGTGCTGGAAAGACTGTGCACAGGTATCTTCAATGCATCTAACATAGCCTTTGGCATAATACTGAGAGCGGATCCTGGATCAATCAGTAAACGATCAACCTTCATAGAATCAATATATCCTGTATGATATAAAGGACGATCATGTCGATTATCCTCTAGCAGCATATCGTCCTGCGTAAAGGTAATATTTGGAATAAATTCCAATACATTATGGTAGTGAGAGACAGGTTCTGTTTCCAACTTCTTGAGGAGAGTTAAGCAAGTTTCTGCTTGTAACAGTGCTTCACTCAAAGTTTCTCGAGTCTCTTTAGAGAGACGTAAGAGTTCGAAGATTGACAATTTAGCTGGTGTATTGGCTAGTTGAGCCAATATATCAAAATTATAAGGCTTTTCAAGTCCTGTAGGGGATGATTTCTTCAATGGTTTGTCGAAGCGGACTTGTTGTTTGCTCTTGTCAGCTGTTGTTGGTTTAGATGGAACTGTCTCGACAGGAACATTTGAAGGTTCTTCAGTAGAGACTGGTGTTGGGGCTGTAGCCGGAGGGACATCAGAGGTTTCTCCAGAAGTGTCAGCATAATCTTTGAGATATATTTTTCCTGACCGAGTTCCAGCATGAACTTCAACTTCAGATTCTGGTTCAGGATGTATCGAAACCATGTTGCAATTCTTCATCTTGCTTTTGGTTCTTTTATGCTTGATGAGAGCTTCGTCCCAGAAGCCGAGACCAACACGAGATTGATTATGTCTCATAGTGAGGGCAAAAGGTGCTCGGAGTCCTTTGCCTGAGTTCAGACCAGGAGCAGTGGCTAGATCATAGCCCATCTTTGCCATTAATTTACGAGATTGTGAACTATATAGATGGAATGCAGGCTTGTACTTATCTTCAAATTGAGGTACAGTTTTTACCTCAGTAGGGAGTGAATTTCCTGCCAAGATGAAAGTAGAGGTTAAAAAATCGGGTGTAGTACTAGAAGTCACATTGCATGACTTAATTTTCCCGAGTTTCTTTTTAGATGAAGGAGTCTTCCGAGGAGAAGAGGAAGGTGTCTCAATCTCTGTCTTTAAGTCTGGGTGGATCCACATGATTTCTCCCTTCTTAGTTGTGACAGGAACAAGTCCTTCATTCTGTGCTGGTGGGATATTCACCACCTCGAGAGTTGCTTTGGGAATAGGAACAATCCCACTTTCCACCATTAAAGGAGGGAAATCACCAAACTGCATTGAAATCACATTTGCTGTGACTGTCTTGTCTTTGGGTGTTAGTGTCACAGCTCCTGATTTAATCATCTCCTGGATCTTTCCTTTTAATACATAGCAAGACCGGATTGTGTGACCCAGCATTCTATGGTATGGACAGTATTTTGGATGATCTGTTTTATTGGCTTCATCAGGCTTTTTAATTTCTGGCAATTGTATTTTATTACCTTTGAGCAAGCATTCAAAGATACCCTGAACATCGTCATCATCGAAAGAATATTCTTCTTTCGGCCGAGGAGATCTCTGTTGTTGATTTGTTAGAGCTGAAGTAGCTTGGGTAGTCTTTACTTCTTGACTACTGCTTTGGAGATTGACTTCAAGAGCTTCTTTCCCTTTGCGATTGTTGGGTCGAGTACTATTGCTAGCACTCTGATTTGATTCTTTGGGAGCCATTTGTACCCCCAGACCTTTGAAGGTCTCAGCACTGACTTCGGCAGCTTTGGCACTGACGATGAATGAAGGCCAATCTTGGAACTGAGTGGACCCTGTCCACATGCTGATAATTGGTAAGAGGTTCGACTTGCAAGTGTCGATCGTAACAGCATCGGGAGTTCCAAGAGGCATTTTGAGGGCTTCTCTTCTGAATCTCTCAATAAATTCCTCAGTGGTCTCATTATTCTTCTGTTTGATTCTTATGAGGGCCGACATGGTCATGTCGTTGAGCCCTTCATAGAATCGTTCAAGAAACATTTGCTTGAAACCGGCAAATGAGGTAATGCACCCATCAGGGAGACTTCTATACCATTCATAAGCCGTTCCTTTGAGACATCCAATGAACACCCGAGTAAGGAGGGCGTCACTTGGTTGCAGTTGATCAGTCATTACTTCAAAATGATTAATGAACTGACTTGGGGAGGTTGTCCCATCATAGAAAGAGATGGTCGGAGGTTTGTATTTTGGTGGATACGATACCTGCTTCCATTCTATCGGGTAAGGTTGCTTGATACCTAACCTTTGTAAACCATCCTTCTGTTTGAATGCCTCGAATTGAGTTCGGAGATTCCTTAACTCTTCAGAAACAATTCCAGAAGATTGGGGAGTTGTAACTTGTTGAGTGTAATTAGGAGGAGGGACTGCAGCATATGTACCACCCCCAGCTCCAGACTGACTTGGAGTGGGTTGTTCAGGAACATTAGATTGTACCCCCGGAATAGTAGAGGGTTCCGGGTTTGGAACAACAGGAGTATTTAATATAACTGGAGGAGCTGTCTGTTGGACTTGCTGAGTTTGATGCTGAGCTTGCATAAGAGTGTGCATAGCATTCAATGTATCTGCCATAGCTCGCAATTGTTGTTCTAAAGAAGAAATCCTCTGTTCATGAGCCTCATTGCTAGTCGAAGGTTCATGATCACCTTCTGCCATGTAAGTGGTAATCATTCGAGGGATAGACGATGAAATAGTTTGCGCTGAATCATCGCTGTAAGAATCAGTATCTTTCCCGGGACTGTTTACATGAGTTAATGCCGGAAAGTTGGACTCTCCAAGGAAATCTTTCGTGATCTCCGGATTATTACTTGGATGAGAAGAAGAAGAGATTCTGGCCAAGGCTCCGGTCCTGGATCGGGTGCCAAGATAAACACCATCTTCAGAATCTGATATAGCGTCAGACCGGATTCTACCCCCAATATTTCTGGAGGTCATGTTGACAAAAGCATAAAGAGGTTCATCTTCATCTGATGTTGGTTCATATTGAATCCGTTCGAAAACAGACCGTCTTTTCGGTAAACAACAACATTGGATGACAACCCGAGGTTGGAAGTCACAACCATGCTTTTCATGGCGAATATGGGCAATGTCATAGCCAGATGGAGTGTCGATTCTCCGTTTGTTTTGTAAATATTCCCGAAGATCTGTAGGGATAGATTGGAAAGTACTGGAAGATAGTTTCTGTGTAGAAACTTGTCTTTTGTTCTTCTGTCTTCTTGGTTCTTGAGTGTATAAAGACCGATTAATTTGAGCCACATAGTTCCTGGCATATTCAACATCAGGGTCTAGTACACTTGTCTCAATTTGATAAGACTTTTTAATACCAGAAGCATAACTGTGGTGATTTTGATTAAGCTTGTTACGAAGATCCGTGGGAGATATGACTTTGGTATCTGTCTTGGATACTTGTAACTTGCCTTTCTCAGATCGAGAAATTTTGAGAGAAGGAAGATGAGTATTATTCCGACTAGGAGTCGGTAATAATCCATCTTTAGAGGAATTAGCCAAAAGGCGTTTTCCTTTGTTTGAGCTAGTAAAAGTACTAGTCAAATTAACTCCAGAGGTAAAGACCTCAGAAGTAGAGGAATCGACTAAAGAGTCTTTCTCCTTGGTTGGCACAAGATGCGCAAGTTGTGGGGGAATCATTTGTAGGTTCTGTGAAAGAGAACCCCCAGTCTGATTTTGAGAATCAGTCAGAGGACTGTATCTGTCAGCATACACCGACTTCTTGTTAGCATATGCTAGCTTTTGCTTAGCGTACGCTGCCTTCTTGTTGGCATACGCTGGTCTTTGCTCAGTGTACGCTGCCTTCTTGGTAGCATATGCTGGCTTTTGCTTAGCGTACGCTGACTTTACCGCATGCTGCCCTCTGACTGCTGTACGCACAGAGTCATCAATGGCTAAAGAGCCGACTGCTGTCGTAAGAGCAGAAGGAGAAGGGACTTTGACATGTCCAGAGATGGTTTTCCTTGGACACACTGACTTGGTTAAAGAACCAATTTTGTCAGCGTGACTAGGGGAAACCGTTGTTGCTGTGTTCAGGGAAGCAGAAGTGTGCTTTGTTGAAGTTGAAGATATGTTCTTGTCAACGTGAGAAGTGACAGGAACATCTCGGGCTGTCGAAGAAGACTTGGGGACATAGATGTTTTCCATAAATAAATTCACTTTATTTATTTTGTATCTGAGAAAATTACAACTGTAGGAATCTAATCTAGAAGACGATTACTTTATCCCTTGGACGATACGATGAAGAAAACTCGAACTTCGAAGAACTTGGACAGCAACTGGGCAATCTCTCTGTTCTCTCTCTGAAAAATGACCTGTCCTCATGAAGGTGAAGAAACTCTCTTTTATAGAGTTCTGGATAACTGTCCTGAACCATACGCTCAGGTAGTTACTTGACGTGTGCAAAACTGCAGGGACGCGTGGCAAATTCTGACGAAGACACGTTGGCGTGCGGTTGAGAGTAGTGGAGCACATTCAGGAGAGATTGATGGCATGAAGGCCACATTGTATAACTTCTGAATAAATGGGTAACTGAGTACAGGACACGTGAGAACGTGTGTTGACTGTACGTTGAAAATCATCCTGGATACAACTGATGTAGAGTCATATGCTAGCTTTTGAAGAGGAGTCATACGCTGATTTGGACAGCGTAGTGCCATAGGAAATCCATACGCTCACTTTATGGACAAGGAGTCGTATGGAGATCATACGCCCGCTTGGTTAGCAAGGAATCATGTGAGGTCCATACGCTCACTTGGCTGGGTGAAGAAGGAGTCATGTGAGGTCGATACGCTCACTGGAGAAGTGGCCACGTGGCTATCATCAATCTTCTTTGGTACACCATATCTTCCCATAACTGACAAAATCTTCTCGAGCGTCGTGACTGCGGATTTGACGGCTGACAGACTGTCAAAACTGACAGTAATGATGGCTTTTGTATTTATGAAGGCGGCTGAGTTGTCCTCGTAAAAGACAAAACCGACTCTTCGAAAACCTATACGACGGTTACTTTTCTCGTGACAGCTGTCTTTGCACGAAAGATGAAGTGTCAGATTCATTCCTCATTTAAACATATGCTGTGCTGTCACTTCAGTAAATAATAAAATATTTACTGAGCGTATGGCTTTTGAATGAGCGTACAACTCTGAACTGAACGTATGGCTCTTAACTGAGCGTATAGCCTTGAGCGTATGACTTCTGTTTGAGCGTATGGCTTCAACTGACATCTGTCTTTAAGCGTATGGATGAAAATGACAGCGTGTCATAATTTTCCACATCCTACAATAGACAGAGCGTCCCGTCTTCTTGGCAGCAGGAAGAGCGGAGGAAGCAGTTCGGCCCTCCTTCGCCTTGAGCATTTCTTCGTAAGCAGATTGGTCGAATTGTACGACCATCGTCTTCTTCGTCGAGCCGATCGACGAAGTATCGCATTGAGTTGTTGCTATCTCGTTGGAGGAGACAGCTATCCCCAGCAGAGTCGCCAATTTATTTATGGAAAACACCTATCTTTGGATGCAACAGGCACCTTCTGGCTGCCTCAGAAGCCCTCGACTCCAACTTTTAGATGTAACAGTCACCTTCAAGTGCATCAATGAAGACATTGCATCGTATCTTTACCCTCGGGAGCATCTCATCAACAGAATGCATCCGAGCAAACAAGTTCATTTCGGAAGGACGTGAGAGAACGAGAAACAAACTCTCTCCATGCCACTATTTATAGGCCGGACAAATCAAACCCATGCGCCAAGTGGATGGCTCTCCAAATTCCGTGCAATAAATTTGCATTAAATGGATGAACCGGATGCTTCGAATTCAGCCAAGTCAAAACGGCTATTTAAAGCACTCGAAGACCATTAAAGACGTGTCACGAAGCGGATGCGCCGGCCAGACCGCGCATCACACAGACGCGTCCTTCAACATCAAGCGTATCACACAGACGCGCCCTTCAGCACCAAGCGCATCACAGGGGATGCGTCCCCATACGCCTAGTGGAACGCCGATCGATGCGCCCACTCAGCTGTCCATCAAATATCAAAAATATTAAATGCTGAAGTCTGACAGAGTTAGCAGCACGCTTCCCGAAGACTGAACAGTTGACAGCTTTTTCAGAAAACGAAGCATCGCCAACGTCAGCATCATCATTACTTTCCTCCGACGGTTACAAGCCACGTGGCCGCCCAACCACTTGCATGCGCTTCCGTAGCCATGCGTCTAAATCTCCATGCGCCTCAAAAGCCATGCGCCTCAGACTTCTCTCTGATCCCGAAAGACAGGAGTTAAGTCATTACTGAAGCCTCGCATGCGCCTCAAAAGCCATGCGCCTCAGACTTCTCTCTGATCCCGAAAGACAGGAGTTAAGTCATTACTGAAGCCTCGTATGCGCCTCAAAAGCCATGCACCCCGAATGGTTCGTGACTCCCAAAGGTTACGAGCCAAAGCCTCCTCATGCGCCCAATCCTAGGCGCATCCTACCAGATCATTCCCTATCAAATCCGAGATCTCTGAGCCATGGGTCGATGACACGTGTCCTTTGACTCAACTCACCCAAGATCTCAGCAACAGAAAGATTTTCTCCTCTGCTACGTGCCAGCTCACAACAGCAGCATGAAGAATTCAACCCCTTAATCAGGGCACAGCGTCCATATGCCTCCATCAGCAATCACCACGTGGCATCTCCGCGTCCAGGCGCACCATATATATGCGCGCATGAGCAGCCAGCCTGCAAAGCTATAAATAGAGGGATTATTTCTTTCTCACCCACGGACAAAAAAAATGAACGAACACACCACCAGAGAGGCAGATACAGACACTCAACGTCTTCCTTCTCTCAGTAAGCTCCAGCACCCAGAGCAATCCAGACCTTCAGAGAACCGATAATCGTCGTCAGATCGTCAACGGAGTCAACGCATTACCACTCACTCCATCGGCACAAGGGACCCAGATAAACAAAAGTGTACTCCTAGGACTACATCTAAGTCCTATATTGTAACACTATTCTGTTTGTATTAAACTTTGCAATAAAAGAATTTTAATGGCAAACAAGTACATTCTCTGATACTTTTCCAATTTACGATGATTGTTATAATTCATGTAGTTAGTGTAGAATGCTTGTTCTTGACACATTGGTCACACGGATTGGTATTCATGGATCCCGACATGAGGTGTTATTCCTTGTTATCTTGGTATTTCTTGTACAAGCCCCCTTGTAGTTCTTGTGCAGTATATGGACGCTGATTCTCGAGGAGACTTGCTCCCTTCTCGTAGAATCCTGCGTCGTAACGTGTCTTGTTTGGATCCACACTACCAGTCGGGGACGGGGAGTACTAGTATAGATGTGTGGTCATTATCCGCCTTGTTTATTCTTGTAGACCTTGAATAATACCAATCCTACACTCCACGTAGGATTGGTGGATCATTAGACCTTGTTCAGACCCAAGCTGGCCACATATCGAAGCTAGTACTCACACACCTAGATAGATGATTCTTGATTCTTGTACATGCCATGATCAGTTTACTTGCCTTGTTCTAGCTCTAGATTTACAGCTTACCTTGCCATGATACTCACATGTACATTCCATGATTTTTCTTGTATATACTCTCTATCTACAGTCTTATAGCTTTTGTCATATCTTGTGAACTGTTGTTAGTTGATTGTACTCGTTCCATCCTGACTGGATATGTTGACAAAATATTACAGATGCTAATGAGGAGGATTACAGTACCTACTACGGTCCGGATGACGTAGTGGGCTTAGACTTGGAGACCTTGGTCCAGCAGGGCTTAGCTCCGCCTGACGAGACTTTACCTATTGCTTAGTTAGAGTTATTTGTACTGGACCTTGTCTCCAGTTACTCTGGGAACTGTTATTATTTTGGCTTGTATTAGAGACTTGGACTTGGACTTGTATATTATTTGTGTTTGGACTTGACAGGTTATATTTTATTGTCATGTTGTCTTTATCTTTCAGTCTTTACTTTATCATCTTAGAGTTGTGATTGAGCACTCATATATTATCATTGCTTGTCCTCCATTCGGAGTTGACCATATTCTCGACAGGTTTTGATATTATATATAAACTGTTGTTAGAGTAGAAAACCTACAGCGTTCCATGCCGTTTTTACGGTGAGGGCTGGGCGTTGTTACGTACACGTGCCCTTATAGCGGGTGCGGGTCGTGACACTTGGCCAGGCAAGAGGGGTCGGGTCTCAGCGCGCTCGGGCTGGCCAGGGGGTCAGCCCGAGTCATGTGTTAGGGAATGGGTTAGAGTTAGTTTTAGGTTAGATTTTAGGTTAATAGATTTTAACCCGATAGCAACCCAGTAACCCGTTAACCCTTAGTCCTTGTGTCCTGACAGTTAAGGACACGAGGATACACGAGTCTCGTGTCCGGGTCATGCACGATATGCACGGGTCGAATTGGACGTGTCCAGACTTACTACTAGGGTCGTCGTGTCCAGGCGAACCACATATGTGAGTTTGTGACACGCACGATACGGTTTTCAAACTGTTACCTTCGTGTCCGGCGCTAGGGTCGAAATCGAAGGGCTTCCGGCGGCCAGGGGCGTCGTCGTCGTGGCGCTCGGGTGGCGCTGCACTTGCCTCGGCGTGGCGAACTCGTTGGTGGAGGTTGATGGGGGTGAATGTAGCTGTGGAGGTGGCGCTAGGGGTGGCCGGAGTTAGGGTTCCGGCGAGGAAGAAGGGGGTCGAGATGGGGCTGGGGCGGTCGAAAATTAGTCTAGGGTTAGGGTTTCGGGGTCGGGGAGTATTTATAGAGGGGGTAAGGCGGTTGAAGTGGGCTAGGTCGGCCGTGCGGTGGCAGTCGCCGGTCGTCAGTCGTCAGGGGCAGTTGGGGAGAACGTGGGGGGGGGGGGTGACGGCGGTTTTGCAACTAAGCCCCTAGGTTTTAGGAAATTATAGATAGGTCCCTCCTATTAACTAATGAAAAAATGAATTTGCAAATTCCCTCACGCTCTGCTTATATGCAAAATAAATTTGCATAGAACATTTAAAAAATTGCAAACAGTAATTAAACAATCTAAATAATTTGCAAAACTCAATTAAAACATTTTGTAAAATTGCAAACTTATATTTTTAGTAATTAAAACTCATTTAAAATTATTTAAAAATTCTAGAAAAATTCCTAATAATTTTAATAAATCATTTTGAAGCTAAATATGTCATTAACATCTAATTAACACTAATTAAACCAAATTTGAAAAATAGGGACTGACACAACCGGCCCACCTTCGTCTCCTCCCAGATCTACCTACAGAACGATAGCTCCAACGCATTGCTCACCATCACGTACACCCTGCCTAGCTCCGACCCGCATGTGCCGACCACGCATCCCTGCCAGGGACAACACAGACCGACGACGGAACCCCTTAGAAGACCCCACGTGCCTGTCCGTACGTTGAATGCATCAATACACATGCTCCCCACACTCGCATGGGTGGGCATGCCAATCTCATTCGAAGGAGAGGGTGAGGCCTCCGATGAAGAAAAGGTCCCCGACATCGCTGTTGTCACCGGGGCCGGCCCTGAGTTAACGGGGGCCCTAGGCAAATTTTTAAAATGGAGCCCATATATAATATAAAAAAATTGAACTAAAAAATGATACAGCCAAGGCTAGAACCTAGGACCTCTTATATACAAGTATAACAAACTACCACTACACCACAAATGTTTTGTGATAAAGGAGGATCATATTATATATTAGTTCTATTTTTAATATAAGATTACTAATATATATATACATTTAAATTAATTTTTTTGGGCCCCCAAATTTCATGGGGCCCTGGGCGGTGGGCCAGGGTCGGCCCTGGTTGTCACGCCGCTGCCAAGGACAGAAGGGGGGAGAATACTTGAGGGTAATTTGGCCAATTAGTATTTTCTATTAGCACTCAGGATATTAAGTTGTATAATTATAGTTGATGTATTAAGTTTTATAGTTTTAAAATTTAGGGTATGAAGCTAAAAAAAATTTGAATAGTTAAAAATATCAAGTTGAAATTGAGCTCAATAATTTTGTCAAATGATATGTGACCGATAATGTTTAAAATATTACTAAAAGTTATATATTGTTATAAATATGGATAATTCACATAATTAGTTGGCCTACATAACCTATGTCTCTTGGTTATCCATAACCTATGACCTATGGTTATCCATAACCTATGCCTTTTGGCATTTTTCTTTTAATTATCA
Organism: Iris pallida; assembly: GCA_029216955.1. Classification (NCBI taxonomy): domain Eukaryota; kingdom Viridiplantae; phylum Streptophyta; class Magnoliopsida; order Asparagales; family Iridaceae; genus Iris; species Iris pallida. The sequence continues at coordinate 944,343 of JANAVB010031819.1, read as the reverse complement.
TCATGATGTTAATCTCCATTGTAAGCCTATATAAAGGGCTCTTCTCAAGTTGATTGTGAGACAAGTGAATGAAGAAACAATTTCCTCCATTTTTCTATCTCTATTTCTTTGCTTTACAATACGTTATCAGCACGATGCTCTAGGAAATAGAAGAAGAAAGAAATATTTCACATAGGGATAATGAGTTCTCTTAAGAAAAGAAAGGTAGAAGTCATTATATTGAAGCGGTAAGTCCAATCTTGTATACTTAGCTATATACATGTTTTAGTAAAATTAAATACATGTTTGATTTATATGTTTATAGATCGATTAGAATGTAAGTTTTCTAGATCTACTTTCTCTTTTAATTTTGAATCTAAATTTGTATTGAACATGTTCACAATTTCATTCAAAATAAAAAATTTATGATAATCTATTTAAGATTATGTATAAATTGTATTTCTATATGATTTCATATGAACTATGAAATTAATCTAGAATATCTTTAAAAAAAATTTCACTTATTTGGAGTTAGTTAATTTCATTAAATTAGTTCATGTGAGTTGGTTATTTCTATTATTTTATTTATTTGAATTCTATAGTGTACTACTTCACATTGTTGTATATGTGAATCAAATTATATTAAAAAAAAGTACCCAAAATATATTATTATATAATGATATTATTATATAATGATCACATTGTTGTATATGTGATAAACATAAAATATAATATTCTTTAGTAGCATTTTATCACATTATTGTATATGTGATACACATAAGACATAATATTCTTTGATAGCAATATAACATTTTTTAGTAACATTTTATCACATTGTTGTATATGTGATACACATAAGACATAATATTCTTTGATAACGTTTTATCACATTGTTGTATATGTGATACTTCTTTGATAGAGTTCTACCACATTGTTGTATATGTGATACACATGAGGTGTGGCACATGGGTGCCATGTGGGTTCATGTGGGAGTATTTTTTATGTGTTTTATCACATTGTGGCATATGTGAAGTTTTGTAACCTTTAAAGCGCTTATCAATTTTATTATTAATTAACATCTAATATAATTATTTTATGTCATGTTGATGTCGAATCTTGTAAAGTTTGAATTCAAAGTTCTTCATGTGAGCAAAGATAATTATTTATTATGACAATGGATGCAAAGTTGTAATTGCAGTCCAACAAGCTTGATGGTACTATTAAGAAGAAAAATAAAGAAAGTTATAAAGTCAAGGTCAAGACTTTGATTTGATTTTTCTATGACATTATATCCATGATGATCTAAAGACAGAATATCTATGTGAGGATGATCCATTGAATTTGTGGACATCTCTAAATGATAGATTTGACCACCGAAGGATAGTAATCCTTATGACTGCTCAAAGTGAATGGTTGAATCTAAGATACCATGACCGTAAAAATGTTAAATAATATAATTGTGCTCTGTTTAATATTGTTTCTCGCCTTAGATTGTGTGGAGAAAAAGTAACAGAGGCTCAAATGATTGAGAAAATTCTCTCCATTTTTCATGCAAATAATGTGCTTTGCAGTAATAATATCGTGAAAAAGATTTCATAAGATACTTTGAACCGGTGACTGTCTCCTTGTAGCAGAGACAAATAGCAATGTTCTCATGAAAAACCACAAATTTAGACTAATTGGGTCAATGAAAATTCTTGGAACAAATGCCAACAATTTTGAAATTAGCAGAGGTCGTGGTAGAGGACGTGGGAGAGGGAATAAAAAAAATTATGAAATATATGGTCATGGTTATCGACCTTGCAAAGGTGGAAACGGTGTTTCACAAAACAATAAATGGAACAAGTGGACAACACACTCTAAAGGGAATTCAATCCTCAAAATAAACAAATAAGAATTGTTTTGATCCTATTTTTTGAGGATCAAAACGAAAAAGTTACAAATGAACAGTTTGAGGAGATGCTTAAAAATTCACCTTCCATTGAATGAGCACTCAGTCAGTTTATGTTTATTTCAACTACTTATAAACTATTTAAATTTGATGTCATGTTCTATTTTTGGTTTCAATTATGGAATGTCTAGGCCATGAGAGTTTTGTTTTATTGAAAAAAAAATTATTATAAATTTGGAGTTACATTTCTATAATATGATATTATCATTTGAAATGCTTAATTTTTCTTATTATACTTATGTTAGCTAGAATATATAAGTTCATAATATTTTTATTTTGCTTCATGGAAAAGTAATGCTTGTCGTAAATATGACAAAGATAGACATTGATTTAAGCAATGTCGAGCTACTCAACAAGAGATTAAGAGATTCAAAGAATCCAAGAAAAATGACTTAGATATGTGTTTGGTAGATAGTGCTACAACACATATGATTTTGAAGAATCAAAAGTCTTTGCCAAAGTTGGTATTTGACATGCATAAAGTGCCAACAATAGCTAAACCAGCCCATATAATTAAGAGTTTTGAAAGAGCACACATCATGTTACCCAATGGTACTCAAACCTATTTGCAGAATGTGTTATATTCAAGTAGTTCCGTAAAGGAATTTGTTAAGTTTCAAGGATATACAAAAAAAAAAAGGTACCATATTGAAACTCGAAATGATAAGAACAAAGAGTCATTATGTAGCACATCTAATATTGGGAGCAAAAGGCTCACATTAGAAGAGTTATCTTATTTTTTGGTGGGTTCGTATTTCACCACTATTGACATAATTGAATCTAATATGTATGTGGCAAAATATAAAGCCAATGATCATGTCTTATATAACATTTGGCATGACCATTTGGGTCATTCGGGACAAATTATGTTCAATCAGATCATTAATAATCTTTGAGGATATTTATTAAAAAAAATTACGATATTGGCTTATCGAAGAATCAAACATATGTTCCTTGTTTACAAGGGAAGATTATAACTAGACCATCTTTTCTAAAGTTAAGAATGAATCTTCTATTTTTTTGTAAAGAATATAAGGAGACATTTGTGGTTATATTCATCATGCTAGTGGTCCTTTTTAGATATTTTGTGGTACCATAGATGCATCTACTAGATGGTCATATGTTTGTTTATTGTCTAATAGAAATCTTGTATTTTCTTGTCTTTTGGCCCAAATTATTTAACTTAGATTTCAGTTTCCTGATAACTTGATTAAGTCAAGTTTTATTATTATTATTGTACATTATTAGGGATTGGGTTAGCTGAGTCATGTATTAAACATCTCAAACTTATAGTTGGACCTTACTAATGCAATCGGATTTGCAAATTGAGGTTTGGGGACATGATATTCAATATGTTGCATCTCTAGTTAAATTTAGACCCATTGCCTACCATATTATTTTATATATACAACTTGTTAGTGGTAAACAACCAAACATTTCATATTTGAGAAAGTTTGGATATACAGTATATCCCAGTTCCATCTTCCAAAAGAACTAAGATGGGTCCCCAATGATGTTTGAAAAATATACATTAGTTTTGAGTTTTCTTCCATAATAAGGTATTTAAAATCAATGACTGGTGATGTCTTTACTACAAGATTTGATGATAGCCAATTTGATGATAGAGTCTTCCCGCCGTTAGGGGGAGGTATAAGCAACAAATTGTTCATATAGAACAAACTATTGCTAATTAACGGCGTGAATTGACATGGTATACGCCTACTCTATCGATCTCATTAAGTTCCAAGAACTCCAAATGTGATTATGAGATAAGAAGAATGATACAGTTGCAAGAAATTGCAAATCAATTACCTGATGCATTTAATGATGTCGTAAAGGTAACTATATCATATGTGCCAGCCATAATCATTGTTCCAATTAGACAAAATTCAAACAAGGCGGCAAATGAATCCACTACTACACTCAAAAGCGTGGTAGGCCTATAGGTTCCAAGGATAGTGCTCATAGAAAGAGGAGAGCTAATGAAACATCTTGTCCTGATAAAAACCCAATAGTGGCTGGAGCTCCAAAAACAAATACTGAATATGTGCATGTTTCCAAATTCACTGAAATGCCTCTGGATGTCTCTAGAGAGGCACAAGTACCTGAAAATGAAGAGATCTCGATATTCCATGCATGTTCAGGTGAATTATGGAATAGAAAAGCACTTGTCATCGATGACATATTTAACTATACAGTAGCTACTGAAATATCAAAGGACAATGATGATTGTGAAAATGAACCACGTAGTATAGATAAATGTTGACAAATAAAAGATTGTCCAATCTGGAAAGATGCTATTCAAGCAGAATTAAATCTTTAGAAAAATGTGGTGTATTTGGACCCATAGTGGAAACACCAATGGACATAAACCATGTTGATTTTAAATGGATGTTTCGTGAGAAAATGAAATGAAAGAAACGAAGTTGAAAGATACAAAGCCCAACTTGTAGCACAGGGTTTCTCTCAAAGACCTGGAATTGACTACGTTGAGACATGCTCTTCAGTTACGGATGTCATTTTTAGATATCTAATTAGTCTCGCAGTTTCTAAAAATCTTGATATAAAATTTATGGATGTTATAACTGCATATTTATACGGAGACTTAGATACTGACATCTATATAAAAATTTCAAAAGGATTTACAATGCCAAAGACTAAGTCTAAGGGCATGTGTTCAAATTAGACAAGCATTATATGAATTAAAATAATCCGGAAGAATGTGGTATAATCATCTTATTGTATGTTTGACTAAGGAATGATACAAAAATAGTCCAATTTATCCATGTGTCTTCATTAAGAAATTCGAAAATGAATTCTCGATAGTAGCAGTATATATGGATGATGTAAAACCTGATCAGGTCTTCTATAGAATTGGAGAAAACTGCAAACTATTTGAAGAATGAATTTGAAATGAAAGACTTGGGAAAGACAAAGGTTGGTCTTGATTTGCATACGCCTATGGTTGAACGCAATTTGGATCTGGATAAAGATTCATTCCGACCAAAAGAGAAGATGAAAAAGTTCTTGGTCCAGAAATGTCGTATTTAAGTGCTATTGGAGCACTACTATATCTAGCCAATGCACAAGGCCAGATATTGCATTTTCTGTTAATTTATTATCTAGATATAGTTCTGCACCTCCACTTACATATTGAATATAGTTAAACACATATTGAGATATTTTTGTGGAACAACTGGCATAAGATTATTTTATTTATATGATTCCACTAACGATTCTTGTCTAGTTGGTTGTGCAGACTCAAACATATTTATGACCTTCATAAGGGTTGCTCCAAACGGGTTATGTGTTTATTAATAACCATGCAGCTATATCTTGGCGATCAACAAAACAAGGTTCAGTAGAAATTTTCTCTAACCAAGCAGAATTAATTGCATTACAAGAAGCAACAAGAGAAAGTGTGTGGTTGCGATCGATTATTTATCATATACGAGTAATTAATTGTCAACTACTCATAGTTATAGATGAGCCTACAATAAAGACAATGCGACTTGCATTACGCATGTTCGAGAAGGATTCATCAAAGGAGATCGAATAAACACCTTCCTCCAAAAGTGTTTTATGCATATGCTCAAAAGGACAAAAGTGATTGAAGTCAAGCAAATCCATTATATCGAGGGGGAGTATGATTCATGAAGAATATTTTTGAGTTTTGCGCGTTGTACTCTTTTTCCTTGACTAAGATTTTTTTTCCACTGGGTTTTTCTTAGTAAGGTTTTAACGAGGCAACAAATGTGCATACACCACCAACTAATAAATGTTAAATATCCAAGGGGGAGTGTTATAAATATGGATAATTCACATAATTAGTTGGCCTACATAACCTATGTCTCTTGGTTATCCATAACCTATGACCTATGGTTATCCATAACCTATGCCTTTTGGCATTTTTCTTTTAATTATCATCATGATGTTAATCTCCATTGTAAGCCTATATAAAGGGCTCTTCTCAAATTGATTGTGAGACAAGTGAATGAAGAAACAATTTTTTTCATTTTTCTATCTCTATTTCTTTGCTTTACAATATATATAATTTTTTTAATGACCCTCAAAACTTTCAACCCATTATCCGATCATCCTTATTCGGAGCCAGCTGCATGTTCACGGTGGCCATGACATGCACACTTCCAACTGGCCTAAAAGTACAGATGACACGTAACCTCTAAAGGAAAAAAGAAAGGTCCCTCAAATGTGAACCCCTAACGAAAAAAATCCCAAACTAGTCTCACTCAAAACTCTCACTCGTAACAGAGAGGGGGAGGGGGAGGGGGAGGGGGAGAGTACCTAGTTTTCGTACATTACTCACAAAGCAACTATACACGTTTCTACATTCGACGATTTGGAGATTCGGTGAGCCCCCGAATTCTTCTCCGCAATGTTGTTTTCGTCTCTAGACTTCGGAACCCTAACGAAAGATTCGATCTTGTTTCAGGGTTTCTTGTTTGATCGCGTGGTACATCGGGTGAGCATTCGTTGATTTTGTAAGATTTTAGGTTTTGGAGTAGATTATTTTATTGTCATTCTTTTAGATATAAATGTTTAAAAATCACAACTTTTTGGAGTTTGAAGTGTGTAATGTATGATCTGAAGTAATTCCTTTATTAGATTACTGAAGCCTAACGAAAGATTCTCTTTTTTTGGTTCTTTGTTCGTCAATTGACTGAAATATTGGGGTTTTTTTTATTTGATCGTGTGGTGGATCATATGGGCATTGTTAATTTGGTACGATTTTAGGTTTTGGAGTAGGATTTTTTGTCATTTTTAGATATGCTGTTTCAAAATCGCAACTTTTTTGAAGGCAGTTGTTTGTCATTAGATTTCAGAGCCCTCTTTAATGGTTGTTTGTTCATCAGTTGTCTGAAATACTACGGTTTTGTTATTTGATCGTGTGGTGGATCAGATGGGCATTGTTAAATCTGTACGATTTAGGTTTTGGATTAGGATTTTTTTGGGATATACTGTTTCGAAATCACAACCTTTTGAGTTCAAAGTGTGCAATGTGCGGTTGAAGCATGGAATTAATTCACACAATGGGTGATGGTTGAAGTAATCCCCTCCTTAGTTTACAGAACCCTAACGTAAGATTCAGTATCTTTGGTTATTTGTCAATTGTCTGAATATTGGGGTTTGTTTTTGATAGGGTGGTGGATCAGTTGGGCATTGCTATTTGTACAATTTTAGGTTTTGCAGTATTTTTGGGTCATTTTTTCAAATATACTGTTTGAACATCACAACCTCTTTTAGTTATAAGTGTGTAATGTGTGATTGAATAATTGGAGTAATTTGCACAATGGTTGTTGGTTGAAGTAAAATTTTCATCAGATTACAGAACTTTAATGAAATATTTGATCTTTTTGGTTGTTCGTTTGTCAATTTTCCGAGACATCAGGGGTTTGTTATTTGATCGAGTGATGGATCAGATGTGCATTTGTTAATTTTGTACGTTTTTAGTTTTTAGAGTAGGAATTTGATCATTCTTTAGACACTGTTCAAAAAATCATGACTTTGTTTTAGTTTGAAGCATGTAATGTGTGATCAAACAATTGAAGTAATTCGCACAGTTGGTTGAACTAATTCCTTAGATTACAGAACCATGACGAAGATTCAGTCTTTTTTGGTTGTTTTTTCTTCATCTGTCTGAAGTAGATCAGAAGGGCATTGTTAATTTTGTAAGACTTTAGGTTTTGGAGTAGGTTTTTTGTCATTTTTTAATATATTGTTTGGAAATGGCAACCTATTGGAGTTTCAAGTGTAATGTGCAATTGAACAATTGAAGTAATTTGCACAATAATTGTTGGTTGAAGTAATTACTTCCTTAGATTTCATATCAGGTTGGTCCACAAAGAGTAGTGTGACTTTTTACCCTGTGTTCTGTATCTCTCTTACAGTTGATATCTTCCTTTTAAATAGAAAAATTCCAGAAACAGCATAAACTCTTTCTTCAGCCATTTGTATTTCCATGTGAAAATTGTGATATGTTGCTCGCTTGCTTGTTAAGGTTCTGGCATTCTAACTTCCGTGTCGTCGAGCTCCATTTGATTGTTTTCATCATTTGATTGTTTCAATTTTACTTAATATCTTTCTCATAGTCATCTTTCGTTTAGTTTGTTTATGAATGGTAGCAGTGGTCTTTTATCTACTATGATACTTCAAGACTGTAACTGAAATATGAACTTGTACTTTACAGACTGTTTGGGTATATGAAGCAGACAGTCTACAACAGGTTTTTTCCCTTCAGAAGTCTAAAGTAGATTGGAATCTGTCAGCGACTCATACTTCTCCGAAGGTATAGAGTTTTGTCTCGAACAATCAGAGGTTGTTCAAAGCTCTTTGTGCTACATTGGAACTCCACGAGGTTGCTTCTGTGCTTCTTTATAATAAGCATGCTGAGCGACTTTTATGGTGCAGTTGAAACCTAATCAATTTATACACTGGAGTATCTAGTAATTAATGGGTCAGAAGGAAGAAGAGAAACTGAGTGATGGTGGTGTAACAAATGGTGAGGAGTACAGCAGTGACCAGAAGTTGGATACGATACATTCATCAAATGCTAGTTTGGACAAGGAGGCCGACTTCTTGCTTTGTCGTGTGTGCCAATGTGCAGAGTCTGACAGAAGGGGCGATGCTGCCTTAGGCTTCTTAAACATACTCCCCCCGTTACATGAAATGTCGAATATCAATCAGGGTGGTCATTCAATTCATAAAGTTCCAAAAATAGATGTTGAAAATGATGCCATTCATGCCAAGAATCATAAAGATTCTGGAGTGAATGAATCCGTTAGACCTGAAGGGGAGATTTTCATTGGCGGTGCTGATATAGAGTCAGGCTCCTATCTTCAGGAAGATGCACTGATTGACCTGGGGTGTTCTTGCAAAAATGAGCTCGCACTTGTTCATTATGCTTGTGCATTGAAGTGGTTTATTAGTCATGGATCCACAAAATGTGAAATTTGTGGAAGTGTGGCAAAAAGTGTCAGACCTGCCGACTATAATAAGGTTATAGCCTCTTTGAAGGAATGTGAAGCATTAAAGGAGAGGACTGCCACTGGGGAACTGACTCAGGTACATATGGAGACAAGATCAGGTGTAGATCCGGATGGCTTAGCTGCTGTCCAGAGGCAGAGACTTAGTGAGGTATCATCATGGTTCAATCCTCGTAACAGTACCATTGCAGTTTCACATGAAGCTGTAGAGCAGTTGCCAAATTTTGACGCAGAAATTGCTGTTACAATGGAGAATCGTACAACTAAGTGGGCTGTAGAAGGTACTGGTATTCTAGTTGCAACTGGTCTGCTCACTGTTACGCTTACATGGTTGATTGGTCCTCATTTTGGAAAGGTATGCTTCAAGCTGTGGAAGTTTCACATGAACCTTTCACCTTACCGTTTTAGTCTTCTTTTCATCACCTTCTTGCATGCACACACATATCATCTGCTTCATGCTCAAAAGTTCTTAGCCTAGTTGTCATAATGATACTCATTGTTGAAGTTTCTGCATTTGCAAAGTGATGAGTGCATTTATTTCTTGGAAGTGTTTCACTCTGAAATCAATTTGTTTTCTTTTTTAATGATAAAAATATGCTAAGTTTCTTGTTCAGGAACTGATTCGATTTAACTGTTTAATGTAGGAGGAGTCATCTTGTGTTGCATCATCAGAAAAAAGTAGGGTGTAATGATCATGCAGTTATGGGTTTAAATCCACAATTCGATATCTTATCTCATCTTCATTCCAAACAAGGATAACCAATCTTCTGGGTTTTGTCCCTCACCTTTTTGAGAATCAGTGCCAGAATTCCATAAAATCTGGAGGAATTAAATTGAAGACCTCATAAAGGTGCTAGGCTGTAAGATACGGATTCAGATGGTAGGGATTCGAAATACGTCATCTTTAGAAAATTTAGGATACATGTATGACATTAATCAGGATATACATATTTAAGATCCATAAAGTTATAGATAGTGAATGGGATTCACTGCAAATAGATTCTATTTTCTCGTATCTCATTATGTTTGGCACGACCATGCCAGTCCACTTTTGACCATGTTTTCTCTTGGAGCTTAGATATGGGCTAGTGTTACCGACATGTCAGTATATATCTTGTCGGATGTGGTCGTGTATATGGTTCTCCCAAGACGTCTTCATGCAACCTACTAAAGGACGTCAACTTGGGTGCAATCAGCAGCAGACCCATCATAGGCCGAGGGGGAGCGGCCGCTACGCTTGAGTTTTCAGTTTCCTTCTAGTCTTCTATATAGTCAGTTCGTCCTATGATTTATTTTATTTTCTTTATATTTTAGCAAACCAAATGTTGTACTGGTTGGTAATTTGTTGGCTTGGCTTATAAGCAACATGTCTCGAGTTCAAAACTCACTAATAATATTATGATTTTTTCTTTAAAATTATATACCATGGCCCTTAACTTTTAAGGTATTGTATTTTCACTTTCCCTTAAAATTTCTGCTTCCGTCACTGAGCTGCACTTTCAGTCATTTTGGCAAAAGTACCGAGAGTTCTGCTGTTATCTTGAAGTTTGAAATACTCCGAATGTTGACAGCTTCCTCTTCTACTGAGAAATTGACCATAATCTTGTAGGTTTCCCCAGAAACTTTCTACTGGCTGTGTCCTGAAATTTTGAATATTCTATGGATTTTGCAAATTGGTAATGTTATCTTTTTGTTTCAACAATTTTACTGCTGAAGAAAAGATGATTTGGTAGAATGTGCTTTTTCTTAATTGGGTTTTGTTTCCTGATAAATTGAAGTTAAGTTTACTGCCCCTTCCTGAAATATATGTCGCAGATGTGAGCATGAAGGCAGATTATTAGATTTGGTTTCATGTGTGGCATCATGAATATGTACTCATATACATGGAGAATGCACACATGCGTAATACATGTGCAAATTTTGTTCAATTATGTTTGAGAAATGAAAACTTAAAGAGCTAGCCCTGTTCCCAAGAGTTGGAGGATAAATTGACCCTTACTATGCGGATAATATCTGGCACACAAATGAGAGCGGTAATGATTAACTGGAGCAACCAACAAGTTGCCAGGTCAAACCAGTTTAACGAAAAATATTTATATTGTACCTAATTGCTTACTCAATTGATTCACGAATTCCTGCATTTTTTGCTTTAAGTTTTAGAAGATGCAATTATTTACTGGCGATCGTGGTGGGATGCCAGGACAAGGTTATATATATCTCCCCAGTGCCCATCACAACATAGCTCATTCAATTTTTTGTTTGGTTCTGAAAATGTCCGAGATACAACACACATCTTCCTCCAATTTTGTTGTTGTGGAACTCTCTTAGATTTTCTGAGAAGCAATTATTTACTGGCGATCGTGGTGGGTTGCCAGGACAAGGTTATATATATCTCCCCAGTGCCCATCACAACATAGATCATTCACTTTTTGTTTGGTTCTGAAAATGTCTGAGATGCAGCACATATCTTCCTCCAATTTTGTTGTTTCGAAACTCTGATATATCACATAAATGCTGTGTAGTGTACTAACAAAACTACTCAAAGTAAGATACTGGTGGAGAGTTTATGAAAGAACAGTACCATTTGCATGCCAACATTTTTCGGTGGTGTTGATTTGTCAGTCTGTTATGTCGTGTAATGCGTCATGCGTGGGAAGACCCAGGTCATGAACTATTTGCATGCCCAACAGTTTTAGTTAATTGTTGATTTGTCAGTTTCCCTGTTATTTTGCTGTAATGTGTGAGAAGATTCAGGCCATGAGCTGTATATTCTCCTATTTACTTGATCCCTGAGTATAAATCATGCTCAGATCATTCATTTGATAACTTAGATTTCTGTCCAAGTGTCCAGGCAGAAATCTGTAGGTTTCCTTGCCAAATTGATTCTCTTCATCCATCATCACAACAGCTACCTGTTCTGAAACTTTTTTTTTCCCCCTTAATGGGATCTCTCTCCGATAGATAGAGGAAAAACTTATTGAATAGAAATCTCTGCAAATCTTATTGCACGGGACAAGAAAGCTTTTGCCCTTGCACGGGAAATGTTTTCAGGGAGAGTGGAACATACACCAACTTTGTTCAGGGGGAGCAGACATACACTGACTTAAAATCTGGGGAGGTGTTATTAAGAATTAGTAGGAAAAAAAATATGTGGATAACAAGATTTGAACTGAAGACCTCTTGAATATAAAGAATACTACTTAACCAATTGAGCTAATTTTCTAAACCGAAAATATTTGAACTCAAAAAGTAGGATTAGACCAATAAAATTTAATATAGAAGATTGGAAACTACATACACTACACTAAACCGAAAACTCCGCTCCCTTGGCCTAGGATGGGTCCGCCCCCTGCTCTTGCTAACTGATCAGGGAAATCTTATTCCATCTGAATTTTCTGCAGCAAGGAATAACTTTTTGAACTAATTATGCAAAGAGGCCACGGTTTGTAGTATTGCGTGTCTGGTCGTGCCCCAGGTTGGCCCTTCAACAATCCTACATTCTGTCACTACATGAACATGTTTTATAGGGTTATGTGCTATCTTTAATGATTTGGGTGTTGATAACGTAAATAACTTTGGTTAGTCATAGCCATAATGCCAAATTGCATTATATTTTTGTTATATTTTGCTAAGGTATTATGTGATAACAAGATCTTCTTTGGTGTTTAGAGAACTGAAAGAAATGGGCTCCATATTCTTCTTGGGGGTGTATGTTCTCTGGTAATTGTGATCTCCCTGAGATTTGTAAGTGGATTTACTACTCTTTTGTTATATTCTTTAGCCCTTTCTTCTACTTTTCTCTGATATAGTTTGTGACTACTTGATATGTGGAATTTTGCCGTGAAGGATGTGCTTCATACTTTTCTTTGTGGATGTTATCTATTGTTTATCCATATGTTATCATCTATACCTGAATATATGCAGCTGTATCATAGTATCTACTTTGTCATAGTGAAGAATCTGGAATTCTTCCCCTTAGGTATGAATAGTGCATGTATATGGATACAAGAAATATGGATATGATACTGTATGCATAGGGAATGTTCTAATGTTTTTAAAACCCGATGCCACTGTCATAGTACTTTCATTTATAACTTAACATATAGGCATGTAATAGAATTGGATGTTTATTTATGTATGAAGGTATATAACTGAAACATCATTGCTAGTGTACAAGCATCGGCCCGCCTTATTCAAGTTAAAATGATAACTAATAATAATGCAAAAATGCGCATATGTAAGGGCTTTAGCTGGTTAATGCAAAAGCCCAAACCATGAGGGCGTTTTCTGTCCAGCCCTTTCTATATATGTATATGTCAAAGACCTGAATATTCGTTTCTTAGGCTACTGAAGCTACGTTAAAGACCCTGTTGGTGATTATCACCGTGAGGGCATTTTACAGTTTCTACTTTGAAACCGATTACACAGCGGAAGTCTTGGTGGCATGATCAAACTAAGTGTCGCATGGTACAATTTACAAGAGAGACAAGTCAACTTTAACCTGAGCAAATTAAGCATATGAGCAAAATCTACTACACCGATAAAGGTATTTAAAAACGAGTTTAAATTAAGATAGATACTGAAAAAACTTAAAATATGTTTTGACTGCCATAGTGCGATTGGTCAAGGTAGAATTCTGAAATAATTTCAAGCATTTCATGCCTCATATGCATTGCTAATTTGTGCTTGAAAACTTTCACCAAGATGATGAACTGATAAATGCAGTGTAAACTTGCAAGTTTATTTTTACCAAGAATGATGAACTTTTACCAACCTTTTTTCTTTAGGTTTAAAAAATGCACCTGGAAAGTTGCAAGGCTAGTTTTTTTTGTCAGACAAATCATTTTACTTGTCTCATTTAGTTGTAAGTTTGTTTGCTTTATACATGGCTGTGATAAAATGTTCAATGTCTTGTATTCATCATCTCTAATTTCTAGTTTATTATGTGCCTCTCTTTCATAATCATCCTTCAGCATCTTCTTTATGTTAGTTAAATACCAGAGGAAAGGAATTATCCTTTTGTTTTTCACTGAAAACAGGTGATTTTCTCGAGAATCAAGTACGGGCCAGCTCGCTACTGGGCATTCTTGTTTGTATTCTGGTTTCTTGTTTTTGGAATCTGGGCTTCCCGGACCCATGGTCATCAGTAAGCAGGTTCAGGAGAGATCTTCCTATGCTCAGCTCTTCCTCTGTGCATCTCTGTTTGAACTCTTCTATTGTGTTCAACAAAAGTGATCGCCATTTGAGATCCAGTGCTCTTTTTCCCCCCTGGAAAATGGTTGTTGATGTTTTGCGGAATTATTTTATTAGAACCAGGAGCTGTAGTTGCAACAAGTAGATTAATATGAACTGTGCTATAACCCTGATACTGTTGTTTACAGTGTAGAGAGGTGCATTTTGTTGGTTGGTTAATGGTTTCAATTGGTTTGTTATGTACATTGGGAATCACATAAATATTTATATGACCATTGACACATCTGCTCCAATGTTCTCAAGAAAATTTTCAGGGCTATTTGGAGATGTCCTGTACATTATGATTGAGATGGACCACAATTAGTGGACTGCTCAATCACTAGTCTTGGAAATACTTTTCAATGTTGCTGTCGTTATTATTACAATAATTGTCTATATTTTGATTATTTCAACTATTAGTCATTTTAGTATTACTGTATTGCTAAATTCCATCAATTTTACTATTTTAATAGTTGAGATTATGATTCTGTTACCATACTTACTACCTGAATGTTATATTATTTTTTAGTACCGGTAGTAGTTTTATCATTTTTTTATGATAACAAAAATTATTATTCATACTATTATGTATAATTGGAGATCATATTGCATAAGAACTGATGCTTGATATTGAAAAACACCTAAATTAGGGAAATTTTCTCAGACCCCTAAAGGTTGAGAGATTTTATCAGATTTCTTGGACTTTATTTTTTGAATTCTTTGCCTAAATTTATTGGGCCTGAATTTTCAGGCTCCTTGGATCAACAAGATCACATTGACATCTTCCTATTGTAAAAAATCAAGGGAAGATTTATGAAATGCCCAAAAACTAAAAAAGTTTTATGTAAAACCCACCGCTAAAAAAACTTTCATCGCGTGCCCAGAATTAGAGAAACTTATCCAAAGCGGGTTCCAAATGACCCTTTTGCCCTTCCTTTTAATTTATTGGAAACACCCACAAAACTGCTCTTAAAAAAACGTTTCAATACTCCATCTTCTTCCATACGCTGCTCACTTTCGAATCTAGGTTTTCTCCTCAAAAATCTTCAAAAACTCGTCGAAAAATTTCGGAAAGACCGGGACGAACGACAAAAGTGCTAAAACGGAGGTCCAAACATCATTTTTTTGCGAATCTAAAATTTCGGAAGGCCGTCTAACCGTGAAGCTGTTACTTTCAGTCTCCTCGACGATACGCTCATTTTGCGACAAACGGGACCTCGTTTCGACCTCCCAGTCAAAAGTTATGGCCCTCCAAATTTTCAGCTAACCATAAAATGCAGGAGAATGACATTCTCCGTCTTAATTTACACGGAGAATGACCATTCTCCGTCTTAATTAGGACGGAGAATGACATTCTCCGTCTTAATTTACACGGAGAATGACCATTCTCCGTCTTAATTAGGACGGAGAATGACATTCTCCGTCTTAATTTACACGGAGAATGGTCATTCCAGTGTTAAAACGCAGGAGAATGACCATTCTCCGTGTTAGAAACACGGAGAATGCCATTCTCCGTGTTAAATGAAACGGAAAATGTCATTCTCCGTGTTAAATAAAACGGAGAATGGCATTCTCCGTCCTAATTAAGACGGAGAATGGCCATTCTCCGTGCTAAATTAAACGGAGAATGACCATTCTCCGTCTTAATTAGGACGGAGAATGCCATTCTCCGTGTAATTTATCACGGAGAATGGTCATTCTAGTGTTAAAACGCAGGAGAATGACCATTCTCCGTGTTAGAAACACGGAGAATGACCATTCTCCGTGTTAGAAACACGGAGAATGTCATTCTCCGTGTTAATTAGGACGGAGAATGCCATTCTCCGTCTTAAATAAAACGGAGAATGCCATTCTCCGTCCTAATTAAGACGGAGAATGACATACTCGGTCCTAATTAAGACGGAAACGGAGAATGTCATTCTCCGTGTTAATTAGGACGGAGAATGGCATTCTCCGTCCTAATTAAGACGGAGAATGCCATTCTCCGTCCTAATTAAGACGAAGAATGGTCATTTCCAGTGTTAAAACGTGTAATTTAGTTTTTTCAGGAATAAAGAGTTTCGTTCTTCTTTCAAAGCGATGATAATTCTTATGGAAAAGAAGAAGAAAGATCTTCTCTCCACAATTGAAGATCTGAGTTCAAATGTCTCCACGATGAAGATGATGATGATGGTGATGATGATGACGAGCGATGATCTGAGTTCGACTGAAGAAAAACACACCGAACTACGAACGATCTTTGCGATCTCTGCTGAATATGAGAGCAATGGAATTCAGATTTTCCGTGAAGAAGAAAAAGACGAAAATCGCAATCCAGATCTGAGTTTTTTGAATTCAAATACATATAGATGACCAATTCGCGCGGAGGGGTAGTTTCGGTATTATAAAAATAGCAGTTTCTAGCGGGTGGCATCTAAAAGAGAATCTTGGAATATTTAACGTGAAAATACTTAATTCTGGGTATTTCATAAAACTTATCCAGCGGGTGGGCATTTCATAAAAGTCCACCCCGAAATTGGATTTCTCAGCAATTTCCAGAAAAATCAATGTCACAGGTCACTCACAGTGCACCATAAAAATGATCAAGTGTTTTATTGAAAAATAGCCATTTGTTTTTTCTGAAATTATATCTTTTTATTAATATATGTCTAGTTTGATCATTTTTAATTGTTTCAATACCGGAAAACTGTACTTTGTCCAAACATTTTACTAAAGTCTTTATCTTATGACAATAACTTTTAATAAGCTTCAAAATTAACACAGGAAACCTGTCTCATTCCACATCTCGTGTTTCCTTGCATATAATTTTTTATTTTTGTTTTTCTAACTTTTCACTTTTGATACCCTCCCGACACGGTCTGTATATTTTGTGGTCTCAGTACGGTACTCCTTAGAGCATCTCCAACCCTATTGTCTTGTTAAGTGTTGTGAGTCTTAGGTGGCTCCTATGTGGCATGAGCCACAAGACAATGTCTTGTTTATGTGGCAAAATTATATCTCAAAAGACAATGAGATAGAAAAACTCTCTCCAATGCTAAAGTATTGAGAAGACAATAAAAAATATTTTTTCTAACTTCCAAGACAACTTTTAAGACAACTACTCATCTTCTTTCTTTTTTCTAATATTTTTTATTCATAATTGATGACATGGAAGAGAAGACATTGTCAAGTGCATTGTCTAGAACAAGACAATCAACTTCACAATGTCTTCTTTAATTTTTGCCACATAAGCTTCACAATTGACTTGACAATTGCATTGGAGAAGAACTTTTGAATAAAATTTTGTCATTCCTATGTGGCATTAACTTTTTTCCAAAGTCACAATAGGGTTGGAGATGCTCTTATCCATTGTTGAAGCTCTCTCTCTCTCTCTCTCTCTCTCTCTCTCTCTCGCTTCTTTTCCGCTTCTCTCGCTTGTTGTTTGGTCTGGTTCAATAATACCGTCTATCCTTGTGAGTTTTATGGACCCACCGGACGAGAACCTTCTATCTTTTATAGATATTTTACAACCAAATTAAGCAATATTATAGCCCAAAACCAACTAAGCAACATTGCAATTACTGCCAACCGAGCAAAGCATGACTTTTGCTGGTAGTAGTCTGCCCAGCCCTATCAGCCGATTTACTAAATCTTTGTGGACAAATCATAAGCCCAAAAAAAAGAAAAAAAAAAAAAAAAAAAAAAAGGAGACATCTTGAAGACTATGTGAGATGCTAAATGAAATAAAAACTAGACTCCTTCCTCTTCTCAGCACATGATGTTTGCTGTAGTTGTCTGCTCGATCCTATCTTTAAGATTTTCCAACTCGTTGACAAAATCATCAGTGAAGACCGCGTGAAGGAAGATCACTTGAGGTTGCACACCTATTTTACTGATCACCTAAAAACCCTACTCTAGGCTATGATACCAATAGATAAGCAACGTTAGTGCGAGTCAAACGTTGAACCTTATCCTATGTTTCATGAGTATTACATAGACTACTTTTATTCCGAAAATAATTACACTGACCATCCCCTCTCCTTTATAAATTTTATCAGCCCATAGGGATGGTCAGTGTTATTAGTTTCTATAGAAAATAGAAACTATAGAGGGTGTCCGTGTAATTAGTTTCAAATCATGGATGATCTGTGTAATAAGTGTAAAACATAAGAATAGTTATTGCAATTAACCTTTTTTTTTAATTTTCGGAGAAATTTAGATGGAAAATTATGTCTAATTTAGGTTATACAAATCTATTCTCCAAAATTGTTAATACTCGAATAAACAATTTGCCCACGGAACATAAAAAATCCTATTTGTCTGGATAAAATTGTTGTTTTTTGGTACTTTTCCTGCTTTTTCAAACTTCTCATTTGTTTTAGAATTTTTTTGGTTCTTAGTTTTTTTAAATTCTATTTTTATTTTATTTTTTCCGGAAATATTTACATAAAACATGAAAGTATAGTTTTTACAGAAAATTTAATTGCAGAAATTTTGATTCTCGAAAATATACAATTCCCAATTATATACTATTTGGCATACCAAACGCCCCCTTAGGCCTCGTTTGGTTCGCGGAATGGAAGGGAAAGAAAATCAATTCCTTGGCGTTTCCTTTTCTTTGGGAAATTAAGATTCCCATTGATTTTCCTTTCCGTTGTTTGGGAATGGCAAAGAATTTGAAAAGAAAAGTGAATACTTCAATGTGAGAAAGTGATTCCTTGCTTGGATGGATGGAATCACTTTTTCCCCTAATTTTTCTTCCATTGGAAATCACTTTCATTTCCTCCTTAATTCTTTTGGCACCCAAACATAGAGGAAAGTAATCACTTTCCTTTCCCACCCCCGAAGATTCCGCGAACCAAATGAGGCCTTAGTTCTTAGATGTACCTACTCAAATCTTGAATCACAATGTAATATTGAAAGTCCTAAGAACTCATGACTAACAGAATCTGAAATGTAGAAGCTGTTGAAAATTCACATATGGATTCGGAAAGAGTAGCAACCTAACATAAAGAACTCAACAAGTACAAAAAGATGGGCCATATTAAACTTGGTATAAGAGTGGCACCACCAACATGCCCATCTCTACTAGCTCTCCTCAACAAAGTTTTCCAGCTACTAACATTCAAATCTCAAGATACAACCATTTCTCGAGTTATATATGCACATTCACCGAACATTAAGACTTGTTCTATTTGCTCCCATGTCTGTACTTGATAGATTCGGAATATTAACAATGAGGAAGAAGACTGGATGAAGCTGGTTGTGTACCGATCAAGTGGCACCCTTGAGTATCTCCACGAGCTCAGACCTCTGTGCCGAGCTCAACTGAGTAGGAAACGTGATCTGGAACTTGATCCTCAGGTCTCCTCTCACCCCCTTCTCGCCGGCCACCGGCATGCCTTGACCCTTCACGACCTTCTCGTAGCCCGGGTACACGACCTCGTCCTCGAAAGCGCAGGTCATCTTCTCCCCGCCGATGAGCCGGAAGGAGAAGGTGCAGCCGGTGAGGGCACTCACGAGGGGGATCTCGGCCTTCAGGACCAGGTCGTTCCCGACCCGCTTGAAGGTCGGGTGCTCCTTCTCCGCGATGAAGAAGACCACATCGGCGGGCAGGCAGCCCGGGCGCTCGTCCCCCAGCCCTTCGAATGTGATCTTGGTCCCCTTCTTCCATCCTGGCTTCACTCTGATCGTCTGTGATTCTTGCTTCTGAACTATCATCCTGCCATGAAAGAGTAAAATTTATAACTATAGTTAATAATATAATTACAAAATGTCATTGTGGATTTTGACATCTCAACTGTTGCTTTTTAGTCTGCATCAGCT
This sequence comes from Iris pallida, assembly GCA_029216955.1. NCBI lineage: Eukaryota > Viridiplantae > Streptophyta > Magnoliopsida > Asparagales > Iridaceae > Iris > Iris pallida. The sequence goes on along the minus strand of JANAVB010031819.1, from coordinate 924,372 downwards.
TCTTGATGTTTGGTTTTGGCAGTGTTTTAAACAAAACTAGTGACTTAGCTAAGATCAGTGAGTAATTTACATCAAGCAATAACAGGAATTTCTTGCGACATGCGTATCCTATCAATATTATCCTTACTAATGAACGAGGAGAAACCAAGAGCAGAACAATGTAAATAATAAAAAGATAACGCGGATAATTATTGACACTTCATTTACTAACAGAATATGTATATGAGAACCAAAACTATTCCTTTCACATGAAATTGAAATGAAGGGAATATATACAAGTCTCTTTCATTCACAATCACCGACACAACAAAACAGAAACAACGAAAGATAGTGACATGATACAAATATTTTGACGGGTACCTACCACCTAAATTGGCAAATATCGATCAATAATACTATATCCCATGCAGATGTTAGAAAAATAATCAAACAAAATTTCCTGTTCCTTTCAGCTACTTGCACTTCAGCAATTTGACAACATTGTTTTTTTTTCATACAACAAAGGGATAAGAACAAAACAATATATTAAAGGCCCAGGCCCAGGTTTTGTTGTCTTCTTCTTCGTCGGCTTTATTCACAATGACAATCACCAAATGAGTAAAATTTAAACTTTACTAACAGCAAAACATTGACAAAACTCACTACTAACATCCTAGATATTTTCTTACAACTTATTGACACTAAGGGACTATTTGGCTGCTTGAAAGTGTAAGAAAGTGTGGAAGTAATTTTTAGTCTGATGAAAGTGAAATGCGTATGTTTTTGAGTTTCTACTGTTCTTAAAAAGTTAAAAGACCATCGTCGTTTCTACTGTTCTTAAAACTAAATAGAAGAAAAAAGAGATAAAAAAGAGTAATGTATCGTAGTTGTGGCAAGCTCTAGAGTAGCCGGCAGATGGTCCATTTTTCTTTCCTTAGAGTTTGTTTCTTGTGTTTTTCTTTATCTTCTTGGAACCATCTCCTTGTAATTGGGACTTAGCCTTCTTTTCATCAGTTATTTACTTTTATCGTTAATGGAATGAACGGGGTTGAGGACAAGGGAAAGGATGCAAAGAGCTTTTACCCGTTCTTCTCGACGACATTTCTAATAAACTTGATCTCTTTCTTACACCCCCGACAGAGCTCCTCCAGTGTACACTCCAGCTTCCTCTCCTCCGGTGGTGGTTTTACCCGCAGGGGTCCCGAGTGTGACTTGAATGCGCCCGGCCGTGCCTTCTCCGGTTTGTTGGACCCTGCCATTGTTGAGTAGTAAAAATCCTTAAAATCTCTCCCTGGGGTTCTGGCATAGTTCGTCGTCTTTGACCGACTATAATCCTTGGACTGATTTCCCGGAGTGCTCGGATACTTGGGAATCCCTTCTTTTTTCAAGGGGGACGCAGGGCGACTGCCATCTTTGTAAACTCCAAACACACCTCTGTGCTCCTGAACGCTAAGTGCCTGCAAAGAATTGAACAACGTGGTCTGGTGTTTCAAAAGTGCAACAAAATCTAGACTTTTTGAAGTGCTACAATATTAGGGAAATGGATGGACTAATGAAAGACTAAGAAACAATATCAGCATTGAAAATTACAGATAGGTGGTCGTTCATAAATTGCATTCAAAATTGGTGGGATTTTTTTCCGCCTAAAGTATATCAAAACTTGTTTCAGAATTGGTTCTTATGGTTTTTGTGTGTGTGAATGACTGATACCAACTTATGTTACAAGAAGAGCATCAACACTGAAAAGTACATGTAGGTGGTTGTTCAAAGTGATTACATCTATGATCTATCTAAACTAGAACATAGAACAATATAAATTGTTGGGTTTCTGGAAAATGCACAAAAATTTGACTTTTGATGTCTAGTTTGGGTGGTAAAGGTGTGAATGGTACCTATATTAGAATTATCCATCTAAAATTAGAAGAAAATCAACATGGAACAAGAAACTGGTGTTTTGGTGTTTGCAAATCGCACCGAAATTGGATTTTGATGTCATGTTGGGTGAAAAAGACTAAATTACATAAAAATTGGATTTTGATGTCAATATTTAGAAGAGTATCCAAATTGAACAAAATTGACTAATGGGTGTTTCCAACTTGCATCAAAATTGGATCTTCATATTGTATCTATATATAAAATAACACCTCCAGGTTTTAGAAAGGTGCATACAAACTAGCTTGTGATAGCAATATCTGAAACTAGAATAACAGCAAGATTGAACAAAATTGACCAATGGGTGTTTCCAAAATTGCACCAAAAATGGATTTTTGATGGTGAATCTGTCCAAACTGACCAACCCCAGATGTCAGGAAACTGCATCAAAATGTTCAAACTAATAAAAGAAGGTTTAAAAATTGGCCAAGGGGCGTTTGCAAATTGCATAAAAAATCTGGATTTTGACGGTGATCTGCCCCCAAATAACAGCCCCAGCTGTTAAGAAACTGCATAAAAATTGGATTTTGATGCCAGCATCTCAAAATTAAAGAAACAACAAGAGATTGACCAATGGGTGTTTCCATAATTACACCCAAGATTGGATTTTGATGGTGAATCTGCCCCCAAATAACAGCTCCAGGTGTTAGGAGACTGCACCAAAATTGGATTTTTGACGCCAAAATCTGAAACTAGAAGAACATCAAAATTTGCCAATGGGCTTTCTGCAAATTGCGTCAAGATTGGATCTTGACGGCGAATCTGCCCAAAACAACACATGCGGGTCTTAAATAAACTGCATCAAGAGTGGATTTTGATGCCAAAAGTCTGAAGCCTAAAAAAATCACCAATGGGGCGTCTCCAAACTGCATAAAGATTGGATTTTTATGGCGAGTCGAACCAAAACAAGCGCAGCAGCAGCGGAATCTAACCTCGTATGCTTGGGTGATGGCCTTGAACTTGGCCTCGGCCTCGGCTTTGGAGGAAGGCGGGTGCTTGTCCGGGTGCCACTTCTTGGCCAGGGACTTGTAGGCGCTGCGAATCTCGGCTGTAGAAGAGTCCTTGGGGATGCTGAGGACTTCATAGAAGTCTAGAGGAGTATTGCCCATGATTGCAGAAAAAATCTCTCTCTCTCTCTCTCTCCTCTCTCTTCTCTCTCCCTTGAAATACTTATTAGCCTTCTTCTTTATAAGAAGAAGACAAGTGTAAAGTGTAGAGCTGTGAAAAAGTTAAAAAAAATTAATAAAAAAAAAACTCCCAATAGAGTCGGCAATAATAATGGAGTAAAAAAGGAATAGATTTTTTTTTTAATGTTCAGATAAGTCTCTTTTTATTATATTTTTACATAAAACTCGTTGTTAGCTTAGAAAATCTTAAAATATAAATAATTTTTGACTTTCATTCCACTTATGAATTTAAATTTATACTTACATCTTATTTTTTAATTTTTTTAGATTTACATCCTATTTTTGTCACAAAAATATTTTTATGAAAAAAATATTTTTCATAACAAAATAAATATTTTTTGTGGCAAAAAAATGGAATATAAGTCAATAAAATTAAAAAGTGGAACGTGATTACAAATTCATATTAATAAGTGTGATGAAAGTAAAAAAAAATATAGAAAAAATGAAAGTAAAGTTAGTAGGTCCACTCCGTATGAACCGAACAAATTTGAAGTAAATAATTTAACTAATAGTATAAATTTTTTTTTATAATATTCTTCTCTCATGTTCCTCTTTCAACTTTTCTTTTGGGTTATTTAGTTATACGGTCTCATATAATATTTGGTATTAGAGTTTAAATTTTTATATTATCAAATACTAGAATTTAAGTCTCTATTTAGATTAATTTTGACCGTGAACAATGTAAATGAAAACCTAAACTCTAACATTGGACAATATAAAGACTCAAACTCTAATATCAAATATTATATAAGACCTTCTAACTAAATAATCCTTTTCTTTTAAATATATTGTCATTCTCTCATTTTTCATCCACTACCATTTTGTCCCTTACCTCATCATTTCTCTTTTCTTTTCCATCCACTCTAACTAATTTTTTTTAAAACTTTTGTCCTTTTCTATAAACACATTAGTGCTTCCTCTCCCACTTACACCCATTCCTCCTCCTCAAAATTTTCTCTTCTACTTACCTTCTTCTCCGCTATAAATCTCACTTTAATTCCTTTTTTTTTCCTTTCCGTCTTTAAATGTCCATTAATACTCATATGTGTGAGTAACGGACACAAAAAAAAGAATATAGAAGGATGGAAAAGAGAAAATAGAAGGTGGGAAAATGTAATATTGTCGAAAAAATATTTTTGTTTTGCTTATTGATATTTTTGTTTTTGTATTTTTATGAGTCAAATTATCTTGAGAGACTTGTGTAACTCAAATATTAATAATTTGTATTACTTTCAAAGAAATAAGTTGAGCAAAGGACATGAAAAACAATGGAGAGGGATGAAAAAGGAAAAAAGGGTGGATAAATATAATATTGTAAACAAAGTATTTTTTATTTTACTGATTGATATTCTTTGGTTTTTATGAGTTAAATTAACGTGCATAACTCAAATATTAATAATTTGGAAAACTTTCAAAATAATATCATTTTTTAAAGAATGTAAAATATGGTAGATTTTGTGACCTATATGAAAAACAAAAATAACAAGTACTATTATATTTCTAAGTTTTAGTTTAAACTTGCGAATAAATCACGTATAATGAAAGCCTCATGTATAGGCAGGGCCGATCCTGAGCTTATGGGAACTCATGACGAACTTTTAAAATAAGGTCTCCCCATACATAATGTAAGAAATATTAAAAAAAGAAGAAGGTATAGTCAAGGATTGAACTTAGGACCTTTAGTATATAAGTCTAAAATACTAACCACTATACTACAATCCGGAGGCAAAATAATATGAACCTTAGAAACCATATATAGTTATATGTAGAATGCAATAGAACCATTTTTTTGCAACATAACTTATATATATATATATATATATATATATATATATATATATATATATATATATATATTCCATCAAAAGTTTCGTGGAGCTCCGTCAAATATATATATATTCCATCAAAATTTTGGTGGAGCTCCGTCAAAGTCGCGTCCTTCCGCACCAACGGATCGGAGTCCGCTTGGGCCCGAAATACGCGTATTCGATCCAACGGTCGAGAACGATGGGACTCTCGCGGGACTCCGTGGACGGAGCTCCCCATCCGAATCCTCCCTCTATATATAATTATAATTATAATTAGCAGGAGTGGAATTGTTTATATAATTAATTACATACAATTTCTTTCTTTTAGAATATATGACGTAACTCTTATTACTTTATAATTACTTGTCACCTCAAGTTAATTTATATTTCGGTAAAGTACGAGTTAGGAGCATGCTTGGGAAAGATATACTAATCAAGCTTTCTAATTAAAGTAATTTTAATTAGATGACATTAGCGAGGAGTTCCCCAACAAAAAGTAGTTTCTCATCAGTTTGGCCCGTGCTTTTAAGGCTCATGAACTGCTATGTCGACCAAGAGGACTATGAGCAAGATTAAACAAACAGTTAGACCATGTTTGGTTTAACAAATCACTGTATAGAGCATTTCCTATGTGACGCCAATGAAAAAAAAGAGGAAAAGAAAAGAAAAAACTATAGAAAAAAAATGGTTCATTCATCTCATCCAACCAATGATTTTCTTTTCTGCTCTGCGGATTCGGTTTTCCTTCCAATTTTTGGTTTTTTCAAACACCAAAAAAAAAAACAATGAAAATTATAATTTTTCAAAGGAAAAGAAAGAGTTCATTTCTGCGAACCAAAAGAGGGCTAATGTTAATTTCTCGATGCTACTACATTAGATGCAAGTTGGATTTGAGATGACGGTTTCGGATCCGAGTATCTATTTTTTTTACAGAAATAATTATTAAAATAAAAAAATGGTCAATATGCGGTTTATAATAGTTTTCTAAACAATTATAATTTACTCGGAATTTAATTATGTTACATCAAAATGAGAGGAATAATAATTGTTTTATGCAAAGTACTGTGAATTGTATTTTATTTAATATTTTGTATTTGGCTAATTACAAGATAGAAAGAAGAGTAGGGAAGGCCAAGATTACTAACACTCAAAGGATTACAGATGGACTCCCATTGTTATTCCTCTTTCTTTTTTCTTGCTTTTTTTTATTATATGGGTCGACTAAAAGACTTGCATATTTTTAATATAGAAATTCAACTACAAAAAATATATGTTTGGTCTCTATATGTTTTCCTATCATACGCTATTTTTTAATTACAATATAGTTAGTAAATAGTTATGTAGATCCATTTTTATATGCCAACGTAAGCATAGAAAAACTCTACCAAAGACTCTACACGTAGAGCATGTTGGAAAATATTTTTTTTATCATCCTACAACATAGTATAGCAAAATAATTAAAAGGTTAGAAATACTGGTCCATGGGAAAGTCATGCAAAAAATATTGTCCTAAGAGATTATTCGAGGTCTATATGCAGACTTCCTCTCGAATCTTCCTACAGAATTTTTTTTTCTTGCTACCGGCTTCCCATTGTTGCACACAACTCCGAAAAAATGATCCGAACTTAGCTTCTTGCCTAGAGGAAGAAGATGAACAACTAAGAAAGTTTGCAGGAGGAAATGAAAGAAGAAATAATTTTTTAGAAGAGACAAAGGTGAGGACTTTTCCTTTTGTTTCCGTTTCCTACACATAACGGATGGACACATATATATAACCAACAACCGTTGTTAATAGACAATGAATTAGAATTTAAATTGCTAATAAACCTAGCCGTTTAATACCCATAAATGGTAGATGAATGGTGCGATGATTCATGATTATAAATGAATGGCAAATTAATAGGATTTAACACAAATAAAAACAAAGCCATTGATTAGAAATTATAAATGGTATTTAAAAATTGATTTTTTTTATAATAATAATAACAACAGAGCCCTCACATAAAACCCTTTTATTTTTAATATTTTCAAACTATGATAGTGCCTTAGATAAAAATTCCCTTTAAGATACATATACTTTTCTATGTAGAGAGTCTAGTATAGAGTTCTTAAAGGGGGAAAAAAAAACCCTCTCAATGTCGATTGTCTATGCACTATATTAAGAAAAAAATTATTAGATGAACTAGGTCTACTGACATTCTTACTCAAATCTTATATATATACAGAGCCAGTCCAGATGATTGAATTGTCCTATCCGAAACTAATTTTGGTTACTCCTTGAACCTTATTATAGGTCGATTTTGAAGGATCATCCATGACCTTGACCAGATCATGCTCTACATGTTGGTTGTCCTAAGCAGAAGAAAGCTGCCTAAGTCCGACGTCGTATCTGACTTACTCTTTGTCCTAAGCAGAGGAGGGTTGCCAGCCCTGTATATATAGATACTATCATATGATACTATCATAAAATAATTTTTCATATCAATTTTTTTTAATATATATTACATCAACTAGGTCTACCGACATTGTTACTCAAATCTTATATATACATATATAGATACTATCTAGTGTATAAGATTTGAGTGACCACCTGCTTCACTAATAATTTTTTTTTCCAAATAAAGTGCATGCAAACAAGCGACACTGAACGTCACTAAACTCAGTACAAAATCATAGATTTAGGGACACGAAAATCCATCAATAAAACAACACCACATGATGACACTCACGTGAACTTGTAACTTCTGTAGATTGGCATTTAAATAATTCGGTTGGCGAGTCATTTTTTGCCGACAATATCACGTTCACAAAAAATGATAATAATTATAGAGTCAATGAAAAAAGAAAAAAAATTGTACTATAATTCCACATCACAAATTATAAGGAGGTTGATCTATATTGGGGATACACCCACCCGTCCTTCTTAATGCCGGTTTATAAGTACAGATTGTGCAACAGCGAGATGATCATTATTTCATGTTTTCTTTTGTTAATTCAGATTTTCTGCAACCAATATCTTCTATTTTTCGATATAATTTATACAAATAAGGAAGATTGAGTAAGATCTGAGTTATTTCTGAGCATGTACAGATTGTATCATCGCACAAGCACCCCAAAATTGAAATACCACAAAAAATTTAAACTTCGTATATATTACTAATACATTACTAATGTGAAATTTCTATTCTTAGATTTAAGCATTTTTATTTTTCAACTTGATAATCTAAACTTTAAAACTTGACAACTTAATACCATTAATTACTGAATAATTTCAAATTGAAACCCTCAGTTAGCAGTTATTAATTTTTTTTCGCTAAATTTTAAAAAAAAATTAAAAAAAAAATCCTAAATTACCCCTTCCTCTCCCATCCCAACCCCCCTACTCTATTGCTGCCCCCTCCGCCTCTCACCCCTGCCTCCCGCACGCATCCCCGCCCCCTATTGCCGCACGCGTCTCCACCTCTGCTACTGTCGTTTCTTTTTTTTCTTTTGTTAACACCGTAGGATATTAAGTAAAATTATAGTTGATGTATCAAGTTGTCTAGTCCTATCGAAGTTTAGGATATTAAGTTGAAAAACTACAATAATTAAGGGTATCTAAGTTGAAATTTAACTTCTTTTTTTTCTATATGAGTCAAGCCACACCTAGTCCGCTCCCGTCCATCCGAGCTCGAATTTCTGGTTCTGTCCTCTCTAGCACAAGGAACATTAAAAGATGGGTAACTAGTCACAAGCTGGATGATGCATATGATCTGGCATTTGGTCCCTTGACTTGTTCACTTCAATGCAGTAGTCTCAAGTTCTGCCACTTGATATTATGGCCATCTCCGAATACTTAATTGCAGAAACATTTCTTGTTTGTGTGATTGGGGTCTTTGGCTCTCTTTGCTCGACAACAACGTAGTGCCTAAACATTGATGGATGTGGTACAAACAATGCATGCCATGTTCCTGAGACTGGGACCTCTATACCTAAAATTGATAGATATTGCAAGAAATGTTGATAACTTTAGTAATGTCTTCTTTACTTTGACTAGTGTGAGTGACTCTTGTAGAATTTTGGCAAGTTGAAAATTAACAACATGTCCCTAAGGCACTAGCCTAGTGGTAGTGCGAGAGGCCGTCTGAGCACATGTCTCGGATTCGAATTCTCCTTGGACGGCTGGGTGGCTTTGAGCCACGGCCTGACTTGGAGAAAGGACACTTCAAAAAAAAAAAATATTAACAACATGAGTTATGCCTGTCGGTTTGCGATACCACCATTATTAGCAATACTTACTGATACTAGATTGATATCATATATGTTTGTCATTGTTACTGGTTTAACAATGAAGACATGAATCAGTTGTACTTGACTTTTCTAATCCCATTTGCGGGTTGCGCAGAAAGAAAAAACAATAGAAAAGAGAAAATGGAAACGTACAAGAACACACAGAGTTTAACGTGATTCACTTTTCAAATCGAAAAACTACGTCCACGGTCGCTGCTGGCAAATTTTTTACTATATTTCTGAAGATAATTTACAAACTGCGTCCTAAGTCCTAATACTCCTTTTATAGTCATAGGATATTAGGACAACTTAATTACATGTAAAATACCTAGGCCTAGCATACCTTTCGGGCAAAGGGGTTACTGTGACCTCTTGTCGACCTTGTCACGAAGGTCAATCCGCGGTCAGTGAGCTAAATGATCCAGTCACTTAAGCGTTCAAATTGGGAGGTTTAACTAATTAGGCTACATAACATCAGTGACTAATACACAATATGTGACTAATACACAATATCATATTAGTTTATGTGATACTCGAGCATTAAAACGGCTTAAAGTCCCGAAAGAAATTGTTGGATATTATCAAAGTCCAGTGTTTGCTTCTTAAGCGGATAGTTGAATAAGAGAAAGTTGAATATGTTTCAGTATTTCTAATTTGAATTCTTTGATCTTGTTAGATTCTAAATACAACATCCTCGACTCTTACCAACATTTTAGAGTTTTAGCGCAGAGACAGAGAGTTTAACGTGGTATCAAAACAACTCAGATTCAAATGTCCTATGACAAACATGCCCAATTTTCTTGTAATTATCGGAAATTCTTGTCGCTTATTTTCATCTTCTTCTTCACATCATCTTCTTTTTTTTTTTTTCCTTTCCTCTTGTTATCATCAACCTTTATCTAAAGTGCAACAGTTATCATGCTAAATGCTGAATAGCCATCCACTACAAACAGTTCAACTCCCTACAAACTCTTGTAATTTACCATCAATAGATTCTCAGGACAACACTATGGACCTGCTAGTTGATTTAGTCATCTTCCTTGTAGGCGATAGGGGTTACAAACTTACAATTATCACTGGCCGGCTTCTTCATAAACTTTTATCTCACATTTAATATTATTGCGTTACGTATTTTTATGCCGATGTTACCATCACACCATTTTGGCGTAATAATATAAATATATATCCCTCAATCTATACTGTTATTCTATTATTGCGTTACGTATTTTTATGCCGATGTTACCATCACACCATTTTGGCGTAATAATATAAATATATATCCCTCAATCTATACTGTTATTCTAAGGTTTCGTTACACTTGAAAGGAGTTTTTAGTATTGATATCAGAGTAATCCAGATTCAAGTCACGTAAGCGCAACTCATGTTCAATTTATCTAGTACGTAATCTTAGCATATTTTTATGCGGACGTTACCATCACACTATTTGGCGTAACAATATAAATATATATCCCTCAATCTATACTGTTACTCTAAGGTTTCGTTACACTTAAAAAGGGTTTTTAGTATTGATATCAGAGTAATCCAGATTCAAGTCACATAAGAGCAACTCATTTTCAATTTCTCCAGCACGCATTTTTAGTATATTTGTTGTCCCGAGACCTGTTCCTCATAAACAAGTTATGAGAATGGATCTTGGGGAATTAATTCCCGTTCTATAGCGTTATTATACTGATTATATAGGTATATATAGTTTACATGATATTTAACATGTCTAGAAGTCTCAGAACTCCATTTTGTGATAACACTAGTTGCAGCCGGAAAATAAAATCTAAAATTAAGGATCAACTATGGTGGTCTTACAAATTAATGATCATGATAATTCCCAAAGACCGAAATTCTTGATTAATGGAGGAACAATATTACCATTTTTGTTCAAAAAGATATCAAAGTGGATAACTGACTCATTCCATACTAGAAATAATCGCAGGAAATCCTTTGATAACACGGATTCCTATTTCTCAATGATATCTCACGATCGGGACAATTGGCTGAATCCCGTGAAATCCTTTCATAGAAGTGAATTGTTCGTTTGTCGACTTAATTCCCATCAAAGAAATCTAGAGCTGATCAATAAGAGAGGATACTTATTGAAACAAATATCTGCTCAAAATTTAAATGTCACAGTATGATAATTGAAACAAATATCTGCTCAATAATGAACCTGATAGAATTGCCACTGCAGACCACTTTAAAACTGAGATGAAGATTACTGAGCTATGAGTCATCACTTGCTAAATAATAAATGTCACATTCTGAAAGTTGGCAAGACTATTGGTAACCTGACACTTAATATAAATTTCCACTGTCCTCTCTCAGTTTGTTGGCCCAGATATTGAAATATGTTTAATTTGTCTGGTCATGATCTTGACTTTCTGGTTGCCAATTTATTTATAGTAGTACTCTCTCTACTGCTTATCCAGTATAGAATCATTAAATTATCATGTTGAGTAGTTGAGAGGTCTGTTTAATTAGCCTATCTAACCAAAAAAAAAAAAAAAACATAAGATGCCGATAACTTGAAGACCTAATTGGAACCTTCAGTTGGCCACATATAACCATCAAGGTTGGCCCCTGTGGTGACCATCACATCCCAAAATCAGAGGGAATAAACATCAGACGAGAATTCAAGGTTCGAAGTATCGGTATCGGAATCGATACGGTATCGGACCATTCCAATGAGTATCGGGATCGACGGTATCGACAGTATCGGAGAGGTTTTCGATCGGAGTATCGAAAAGCAAATAATTATTAATAAATTGTTAACATTTTAGAAAATATATTTTATACATTTATGCATAATTTTAATATTTTCAGTGTTGTTTCTTAGTAGTTTTGAAATTAAATGAAATAGTAGTCACCCTTAACAATTGATCTACATACGATAGATAAGTTTTCTTCTTTTACATGTTTTTATAACCTTCCTATGCTTTTACACCCTTGTTGATTGGTCTTTTTCGTTCAATTATCTTTCCCGAATTGACCGGAAAAGAGACCCCCAATGTCAGTATCGGATCGGGACATGCCAAATCGTATCGGTATTGGCCGTATCGGATCAGTATCGGTCGATACTGCGAACTATGGACGAGATCGTGTCGGACACGACACAGCTCAACACCTTCCAAACTCATTTAAACCCTTGATTACCACTTCCAATTTAGAACTCAAAACAGTTCAATCGATATCGAACTCTTCAGGACTAAATATCGGAGTTTCACAATGAATGTGGGTAAACAATGCCATGATTTTATCGCGTAAGTGAATAGAATGTAATTAATGCCATTCTGCAATTTTGTTGCATGTAAGGCTGAGTAATCGTTACCACCTCCGATGGCGAATGCGTCTGCCGCTCCCCTTCTGGACGAACTTCGTAGTCCGAGTCACCTTGATGTTGTGCGACGCGTCGACACGCCTGCCGTGCTTTCTCGGGCCGGTCTGGTCCACGTACACCGAGTTCCTGCCGATGCCTACTCTGATCCTATGGCTCCTCGGTCTCAAAGACCTCTCCAAGTGCGACCTTCTTCGCTCTCTTGACCTATGAGAGAGTGACCTCCTGAATCTAGTTCTTTTCGTATCATTGTATCGATACGAGATCTCCTCCATCGCATCCCCGCTCGAGCTCGAATCCACGTCGCTCCTCCTCGATCTCTCTCGTTTCATCCTCTTGAGCTCCTTCATCTTGAACCACACGAACGTGCCCCCGTGCTCGCAAGCAGAGAAGCAGGACGCCAGACAGGCCCAGAGCATCTTGCACGTACTCCTCCCGACGCAGTGGCAGACGCCGATTTTGTACAGGAGGTAGAAGAACAACATCACTGCAGACACAGCAAAGGTACCGTATCGGGACATCCTATTAGTAAAGCCAATCTGGACGGATTTATCAGATTCTAAGATTATTGAGCAATTTGGTCGGACGTGTGTAGAAAATCTTTCGTATCGAATAAAGTATATACTTCAATTTTGTGTGCTAGAACTTTGGCTCGTAAACATAAAAGTACAGTATGCATTTTTTTGCGAAGATTACAGAATTATTTATAGTAAAGATGTAAAATCTTGAAACCTTTGTGCAATATATACTAACCAATATAAAAGAGCGCGGAAACGGTAGCTAGTTTTAAAAGATTGGCGATGCAGAAATTCTCGATGTAGCAAATGAGATCCCATGTGGAACCACACACTGAGCTGATTCAAGATTGAGTAAGGAGAAATATTTAGAAAAATTAAGGAAAAAAAAATTTCGTAATCAAAAGAACCAAGTATGAACTATATTATGATATATGCATATGTACACCTGCAAGACTTGCCAGAAAGAAAATCTACTGGAGCTCCAAATAAGTCCCCGACCACTTTTAAAAATCCTGATATCGAAGAACTGATGATATTTCCCATGTAACCAATTAATGTTAATTATCGCATCGAAGCTTTCGTTCCGGCTTTAGTTCTTCTTGTTAAGCAATCCTGCACAAGTTGAAGGTGAACTCAGAGATTTCCAGATACAATGGAGGATGCTTAACAAATACAAAACTTAAATTTTACTAATGTTTGCTAATATTTTCATATTCCTTTGCAGAATTGCTGAATTTAGATTATTCTATTGGAAAAAAAAAAAATACCCTGTTTAATCTGAGGATAGCCCATGGCAAATTTTGTTTGAACTTTAGAATACTTTAAAGCTTTTTGACAAATATGAATGGTAATTTATGTTGCAACTTTGAGATATTTATTTATTTATCTATCGTAATCGAAGTAAAAGTTACCGGAGTTTCTTGTAATCTATAGAAACTGCTAGGAAATGTGAGGACACTGGGAACCGTGTCTGTGTTACTGTGTCGTGTCAGTTTGTGTCAGACACATTTTGGATGCAACACAGACATTTCAGATAGAATAAATACACTAGCACACATCAAAATCAATGCCGGGGTTGGTCCCGTCAAATAAATGGACTACAAAGAGAAAATTTTATTATTCACAAGTAAGCATTCTGTAAACTTTAGACAAGAGATGTTAGGAAACATACAGAGTAAAGATGGAATCATAGAGTTGTCGATGTTACTTTTTCTGTGCACTGTGGATTGTTTTTGGGGATGAAGGAGTTTAATGTTACTACTCCCGATTTTTTTTTTTTTTTCAAATTTTAAATGGATTTCATTTCAGTAACGGTTACTCCAACTGATTCGGGACCGAGAAAATACTTTTTTTGTTTTAAAATGGGCCTCTGCAAGTGATGTATAAACATGGCCTATTCACGGGTCATGCCCTCAAGGGCCCTGTGGGCCTACAGGGCCTGGACGTGACACTATAATCCTACTAATCCCAATATATCTACCCAGAGGAATTAAAATAACAGAACTAAGCCGCAAAAGAAAGGAAAAAAACCTAAGAATAAAACCGTAGTATCACAAAAGCCATCATAGAAAAAAGCCCCAGACCGACTCGGTTGATGCCATTGATCTCGGTTGATGCCATTGATGCAGTCTGCATACTATCAGTGGGGCGGACTCACCACGTGGCAATGGTGAATGGGTGAGTCTATCCAACGGTATAATAACTCGTGGTAATATCAAAAGTCAAAAAAGAAATTAATCAAACAATTGCCAAATATTACTAAAATTAAATTACCAAAAACAGTAATATATTATCACGTGTCATTCATTGTATTATACTATTGGACGGACTTACCATTCACCACTGCCATGTGATAAGTCCAAGTCCGAACGAACTGAATGCAGAACCAACCTTCCTTCCGCTTTGGATCTTCAAAATAACATTTACCGGGAGAAGCTGATCATGTACGAAACGGATCAATAACTTGGACAATGGACATACCGGGCAGTCTTGCTTCAAATGATATATCACAAAAGTAATAACATTGATAATAAATCTCAAGAAAACTTCACCTGGAATTTGAAGACAATTATATGATATGAATTGATGCAGAATATAACAAGAAAAGGACATATCCTTTTATATTTGTTTTGTCGTCGAAAGTAAGAGCGAATAATCCTACTAAACAACCAAATGGACTTCGAAATTACAGAGGACGAGTCTCAGATCTTTTGACACAATGACATTGAATATCTGAAATTCATGCTGCCGATGAAATGACCTCTTTCAGCTTTGCTGAAAGGGCAGGGGCCACCTACCTTTCTCCACAAAGAATGAAACTGTTGTGATAAAATAGGTTACATAATGATGTTCCAACCATTAGAAAGCAACAATCGATCAATTGGCAAAATTGTAAGAGATGTCCAGGATCGACTGCTTGATATTTAGCTACATAGTGCTTCAACAGCCAGTGATTTGGTAATGCCTGGACATAAATCTTTAGAGAAGCTTTCTTCTGAAAATTGGATACTGCATTCCCTCTTACTGAGACAGGCCTGTCATAACAATAAAAAAACATGAATTCAACATCTAGTAAATCGCGTCAGATTTAAGTGTGGGTGTTTTATAATGCATGAACATGACCCGCTTTTCTTGAGGACGAGGTGTGGTCTGTACTAAATAAAGTACATTATAGGCTATTCACAATACAAGTAATGATTCTGACACAGAAAACTCCATGAAAAATAGATAAGGGGAGAATACTGCATGGTTTTGTTAATTGACAAAGAAATAGTAAAACAATGACACAAACTATTTGAAGTAATACAATATTTGCTTGGGAAGTAAATACATGCTTCATTTTTGCAGATTCAAATTTTAAAGGTGGAGATATTTGTACACGTGCAATGGAGTGTTAGATGAAGATGGGCATGATGTCGTGTCTCGACATGGACGAACATGGAGAAGTGTCATATCTTAAGTAAGATCAGTGCAATCTTGTAGTCTACAATCTATAAAAGAATCTATATGACATGACGAACAAATCCACAAATATCAATCATCTTTAAGGATTGATAGAAAAATGTTATTTACCTTCTCGACCACAGAAATTGAGTTGGGATGATGACACGTTCCAGGGCTGTATGTTCCACATGTTCCACTTGGACTTCCATAGCTTGCAAATGTAATGGATGAAATAACTGTACTGTCGGGACAATTCAAATGGAGACCTGTTCTGTTTCCACTAGAGTAACTAATGCTCTTATCCCATGATTCTAAGTCCATGGAAGGGTAATCCTCTGACACAAAACTGCAGATAGCTGTCACGCGGCGTCTTGCAAAAGTAATCTTAGTAGGATCTCCACCTTTCTCTTCAAAAATTACAAGAGTATTTCCTGCCTGTAAAAACCAAGATCGTGGGACGTGGTACCTGATCCATTCAAATAACCAGTTAGTGACAGCAATGCATGACCCAAACTATAGGTGTTGTGTGGCTATTACTTCATAAGAAGCATGCGACATTGTTCTTGTTATTGAAGGTCATGAAGCAATAGTATTATTCGGTGTCCTAGTTTAAGGAACATATCAGAAATATTTTGGCTCTCTAGACTTAGAAAGTTATACAGAATTGATGAAAGTAAGTTGAAGAAAGCAAGAAGCCTTCTTAAATTGAGAACCATTTCTAAAGCATGCACAATACATAGAATGGTGGTCATACAGTTCTCTCTATAGATCTACAAGGATAATCCTTCTTTCCACCACTATGTTGCGACTTTTATTTTTGTTAAACAGCAGAAATCATGTCCCTGAGTTAGCCTTTTACATTTTGACTTTCAGAAAAGGACAATGGTCTAAAAACACAAGAAAAGAAAAAAGAAGTGGAGGTATGGTACACGGAATAATAGAACCTACTAAAGCTACAAAAATGTGGTTTGCATGAAAAAAAAGAACTTTTTTTTTTTTGCATAGTAGCACTAAGGATTTACCATCTCTGTGTTGGCTCTCCACATCCAGTGAGGCATTTGTCTGGGAAAAATTTGCCTCTGTAGTTACAACTGGTAGTGCATTTATCATTTATGGAACTTGTCCTTGGCCAGTATCTTCCAATAGCATTTCCGTTCAGCCAAACTTGGCCTTTCCCCATGTATTTCATGTCAAGACCAACTGGTTCAGTTCCTTTTGGGGGGTCAACAACCACCTGTTATGTTAGCAATATATAGCTCACTAAGAACAAAGGTAGCAATCACATATCCAAAAAAAACATATAGTATTTTTGTGTTGGTTTTCTCTGCATGGGAGTTACTGCAAGTTTTTTCAAGTGATAAGTACTAAAATGAGAATACTTCTAACCACATACTAATTCTGGTTGTTATGGACGTCAAACTGCTAATATTGCTTCCTGTTTTAGTACCAAACCAACTAGCAAGAGAAATGGTTAGACTATACCTTGTACCATGTCAAAGGTTGATTCTTTGGGGGCTGTGACCTCCGCACCCACTTCACATTGTTAACACCATTTTGCATGTAGATACTCCTATGCTCCCCTTCCAATCCAATCTACGATAAAAAGAAAAATCAGATGACTTTATTGATACTAATGGCATATGCAGTTTAACTTCTTGTTACTATGAACATTCCTTGCACATTAGAGGAAATGTTTAGACAAACAGTACCTTAGCTTCCAATGAGTTCACATGTTCACAAACTAGATAAGCAGTAGCAGTAATGACAAACAAACTAATTCGTAAACATGCAATGTGAAAAGAGAGAAAATATGCATGCTCATACTAAACAATATTCATGCCATCTAGCGAAAGGATCGATCTCGTCTTCATAGCATATGCCAAATAAAACTCGTTTAGCTACAGATAAACTAACCGGACAAGCCTAATATCACCTCTATTTAAAAGAGTGCTAAACTTGTGAAATACCAAGCTTGTATTCAGAATCATAGGCAAAAAGATATACAAGGAATACAACTACAAGAGACCTTTTTCTCAAAGAATATCCGACCATAAGCATAAGATGTTCAAACTCACCTTGTACGACCACACGTTCGATGACAAGTCCATAGTTCCATTTCTAAAGCCATTTATTCTGACGCTGCTTAATCCTGCTCCAACCCATTCATAAAACGGCCCTGCATTCTAAGTTGAACAAAAAGAAACACCAAGAAATTCAGGAATTATATAAATTGACTATTTAATTAGGTGAATTCATGAATATTACAGGAGCATTGATACCAGATGTGCTATAGATTATTATACAAGAACTATCATAGTATTTCCAGATTCGAGCACACTGTATGTGGTACTGGCAGATGCGATATTGCATAATGCACATTAAAAGAAGTTCACTGCAAAACATTGTAGAAAATACACTAAACCCGACAGATTTATAAGTCAGTTAATTAAAATCCATACTGCAGTAAGGCACTATGATATTTCATTTTGTATAATAAGATTGTGATTTCTGAATATTATTATATTGTACTCAAAATAATGGACTTTTGATTATAAGATATGAAATCGTCTGGGGCTAACTGTTTCTTGATATTATTAACATGTGAAATGACCATATTGTTCTGAAATTTATAATATTTAGGTAGGACTGAATAGAAGGTCTGAAGGTTGTTAACAGAAGCAGATGGTTTAAACTATATATCCAAAGATGGCATGCGATATATTTTTGTTGAATGGAAAAGAAGTATTTCACGGTATGCAAGAACAAACATCCCCAAATACTATATAGTTATATCTGTCAATAGCTAATTTGATAATTATGTCAATTGTTGTTGTGCATATCATTACATATCCTCACTCACCTTATCATCCATCTTAATAAATAGTTGTTGAAATATAGGACGTGAAGGTTAACAGTTATCAGGCTGCAAGTCACCAGTGGTTGGGGCTGGTGGGGGTTATAGGAGGAATTGGGTTCAAAGTCAAACCTAGGCCTTAGCCCAAACAAAGGTCTTTTCGTCAAGCTATCTAATGGATCTTTCGCCAATCTTCAAGGTTGAGACAAGATTGTGGTCTGTTCCGGGGGCAGATCCACATGGACAGCAGTGGGGGCTCAAGTCCCCCACTGGATTCTCCGAAAAAGAAAAAAAGAAAAAACAATTATTTCTTCATTTTTTTTTCAGACATTATATACATTTCTAACCTCTATGTACTGTCATTGTTAAAGTTTAGGTCAGTTGGTTACGTAGTTAAGCTTATATTTAGTAGGTCTCGAGTCCCAGTACTACCCAATACATTTGAATTAGTTTCTATTTTTCAGGCCCCCGCTCTCTTTTTCTCAAGCACTCTCTCATAACTCCCTGGATCCATCCCTGGTCTTTCCCTTTGATCAAGGGAAGGGTGCAGATCAAGACATGCTGAATCGTCCTCTATATTCACCAGGAGATGAATTATTCCAAGCCAGGGAGAATGGAGACCAAATATTTAAGATTTTCATCATATTTTTAGAATTATGTTAGATTGTGTTATATGAATTAGATTAGAATTAGGATGTAGATATGATTCTGTCATTTGGATAGAGTTTATGTTACTGAGTTTGGATAGGATTAGAATTTTCTATTATATAGCCAATATAAAGGACCGGCTAATTTGATTTGAAATACCCTCAACTACCAGAATTGTGCAACTTGATACTTTAAAAGTATTTTTATTACCAACTCGATACACTAAAATATTTTAATTAGCAACTTAATACCTTTTGTAACATTTCCCATCAAAATTAACATAAAAAGACCTTAGATTTTAGTTTTTACCCATTAAACACCCAAAAAAAAAAACTTCACAAAAAGTCCTTAAATCCAAATTTCTAACTACAATCAACTTCTCCATCTTCCTTAAATCAATCAACTAACCACCCTATCCTTGCCGGAAACACCAACTCTAGCAACACCTCCCCTTGCGACGCACACGACAGATCATTCCCTCACCCCGCTGCCGCCCACTCCCCCACCCGCACCCCAACCCCCACTGCGCACTTGCCTTCCTCCCACGGTTGTAGAGCTACACGGCAGCAGCACAACTGCCGTCGTCTCGACGTGCACGGTTGTGCTGCTGGCACACACCCTGCTCGAAGGGAGGAGGGAGGGGAAGGGGAGGGTGTTGCTGTCGTGCAGGAGCGGGTAGGAGGCGAGGGCATGCTGTCAGACGTTGGCGGGAGGAGGATCGTGTCGGCACGAAGGGGGAGGGGTAGGAGATGGGAAGGGGATTAATGCCTAGCCCGGAGAGTTCGCTGGTGTTAGGTTTTTGTTAGGTTTGAGAGTACGAGGAAGAACTGTAGTTTGTAATTAGAAAAAAAAGTTTAAAGAATTATTTTGTAAAAAAATGGATCATAATGCAAATAAGAAAGAATAAAAAAAATTTTTTGTAAAAGTTGGTCATATAACCATTAAATTTGACGAAAATCTAACAGATGGGATAATTTGACGAAAATCTAACAGAAGGTATAAGTTGCAAATAAAAAAAAATTGAGGGAAGCAAGTTGCTAATAAAAAATATTTTAAGCTATCAAGTTGCACAATTCCGATAGTTGAGAGTATTTAAAAGCAAATTGGACCTAAACCTTTGGTCTTTTATTTGAATGATTAGTGAATATAACTGAGAGTTTCTATTAAACTTGGACGTGACTTCCTCCTCCCTTGGTTTGGTTGGGTTTATCGAGTCATTTGATATTGTTCTAGTTCTTTTATTCTTTCTTCACCATATAACCCATCACGAATTAATATTTCCAACCTAGAAATCAGATTCCGCTTTTGCTATTTCAACAATGGAAAAGTTCCTTAAACTCTTCAAAACGCCTTTCAAACTATTTCAAAACAACCCCAGCCCTCGCCTGCCTTAATAAGCGCTATCAAATTCCAACCCTAAACCTAAGCTTGGGTCAAATCACTTCGTTCCCAAAAGTTCGGTTTAGACATTTCTGTCCAGCAACCCTTTCTTTTGTTAGAAACCCCCAAAATAGCCACTAAAATCAATATTCCTCAATTTTCCCAATTTTTAATACTAATTTCTACAATACCCATATCCCCGATTTTGAAAAGTTTCAATCTTTTTGTCCAAAAATTAAACCCAATTTATTTCCTTAGGTTGTCCTACATCATATTCAAACTTCTATCATTCCGGAAGATTCAGATCCAAACTTTTACTTACCTATGTTTGTGTTCTGTGTTACATTATTGAGAAAAGAAAAGGAAATGGATGACCACTGGCTCTCTCTTTTTGTGTATTTACAGTCAGCAGACATACATAAAAAAATTCCTATATCACCATCAGAAAGAAGTATCAGTATTATAATTGTACAGAATCATCACTTCAAAAAGTATTAACAAATAACGTTCATCATTGGATAAATGTAAACACAATAACTTACTTGTAATCCAACGGTCATGCTCAATAAAGCAATTTCATTCTTTCCTGCCCTTAGAGTAATAGGAGTTTCAAGCTTGAAAGCTGATACACTTCCATTTCCTGCTGCGCTGGCTGCACAATGATACAATAACTGGTAAGATCGTCCTATTTGTTTGTATATGAGAATATGTGCTAAGATTTACACAGTACGTGTGCTGCTTCTTTAGCACCCTTCATGAGCATAATGGATTGAATCGTGTAGGTATATTTACAAATAATTATATAAATAAATAAAGATATTCATCTAAAAAGGGGGAAAAAGAGAGGACATGCACGAGAAATATGTAAGGTGAAGTAAAAGTTTTTGTTCATGACTCATACCCCCTTTTATTTGTGTTCAACTTTTAGGATTTTGAGGAGTGGAGTACATAAGGTGATGAGTTTAGAACCTAACTAAACAATACAGGGGCACAGTTTGTGCAAAACATGGGACCATCACATTGAATAAGTAACATCTGCATGTTTAGTGTTTCGACCTAATTTGTTTATTTAATGCATAAAGAGTATAAACCTTATAAGTCAACGAGCATCTATCGCATGAACAGCCCTCATCAGAAATTTGATCTACTGTTACTTTAAGGTGTCACGCCTATTGGTTTCCTTGGTGGCCCTTTATCCAGTTCTGCTAATAGCTATGAAAGTGAAAAATGCGGAGTTTAATGAAGAATAGAATGGAGTTTGTTATGTTTTTTTTCTGATAATGCTTGGTTTGCTGTTGAGCAAGTAAACACCATCCTATCATTGATACATATCAAACTTAATTTTCTTGTTGATCCGACTTTTATCAACTGAATAAGACTAAAGACTTCCAAATTCCTAACCTGGACTTTTGACAGGCATTGGTGGCATCATCTTAATTACTAGTTGTCCAGAGACACAATTCCAGATAGATCTCCATCGAAAATACATGACCAGGCCACTGTAAGATTGGTAACTAAGAATTTTCTTGTTACAACTATACATGGCACATGAATAAGAACAGGAGAAGTGCATTTTCAGGGTTGGGTTGTTACCACCATATCAACGCGGGTGCCTGCTTCTAGAAACCAGAGCATCTCAAATATCTTGTCCAGTTGTCCGTCGTAATTTTCTAGCCATAAATTTAAATATCACTTTTAAAACTATTGCATGCAATCCATTTCCTTTATATTTCTCATTTCTCACAGTCTCGCTCTTATGTCCTGGCCGTCAAGGGTACTGAGTTTTCCCTCCTATATTTAGGTTTGAAATACAACATCATCAACAACCTTTACTCTAAATTTCTCGAGCCTTCATCCCAAATTTCCGGGGTCGGCTGTTTGAATCCTCTTTTTCCATTCAGGTCTATTAAGGGCCGTGTCCTCTTGTAACGTTGACAAGATCCATATCCTTCTTTAACACTTGAAACCATGTTTGTTTAGGCCTACCTCTAGTCCTAACAACTCCATGAACTACTATATTATCGGTCCTCCTTACGGGAGCATTTATTGGTATGCGTTGCACATGTCTAAACCACCTAAATTGATTTTCTTTCATCTTGTCCTCAATTAACGCACATCTAACTTCCAACAATACACTCATTTATTATCGTATCATTTAATATATTGACACTTATTCATCTTAGCATTCTCATTTCATTTATACTAACTTCCTGGACATGGAGTTTCTTAATTGTCTAACACTCTGATCTATAAATCATGACTGTCTTCTAGCAGTCTTGTAGAATTTTGCTTTCAACTTCAGAGGTAAATTGCGGCCACAAAATACTCTAGAACTATTCCATCGTGTTTTAATTCAATGCATGACATCCTTCTCAATCTCTCCATCATGATGAATGATTGATTTTAATTACCGAAAGCTACCACTCTTAGGTATCTCTCGTCCATCTATATGGACCCCCTCATTTTTCTATGACTTCAAGTTGTTTCATAAACTCTTTTTCTTCTATTAATCTTAAATCCTTTAGATTACAAAGTCTCTCTACACTTTTATTTTAGCACCTAACACTTCTCTACTCTCATCAACCAACACATATCATCAACAAACATCATACACCAAGTAACCTCCTCCTTGAGCCTAGTAATTTCATCCATACCCATCACAAAAAAGGTATGGGCTCAACGTTTATCCTTGATGTAAACCAATAATAGTGAAAGGGTTACTATCTCCTTCAATAGTATGCACGGTCGTTGTAACTATATCATACATATCCTTAATAATCTCAATATAAATGAACTCATTTCTCCTTCAAAGTCAACCACATTTTGTTTCGACTTTCGAGATGTGATTTTATAAAATAGGTCAACATTTTTCAGCAGTGAAGCTCCCTTCCATCTACTACGACCTATTGGTTAAGGATACAAACCACCGAAGCTAAAAGAACAACATGTAATTTACATGTGTAGTTTCTTAAGAAACTCGAAATTTCACCGGTCACTGAAACTTTCATGGGGTCATTCCTTATAACTTGAATGCCTTTCTCAAGACATAACTCGTTACGGCCAACTCGTCCTCTATAACCAAATATATCTGTTTTGTAGTCCGAACCACTAATGCACTACTATGACCATTATTTCGTACAGCTTGTTGCCAGATACCTGCAATGGGAATCTCACCAAAGTTAATTTTACCGAGTCATATTCTTGAAGTTTCAATTTCCAAAGATATTAGGGGCTTAACAAGCATAACCAGTAAGTAACTCATATTGAATCAAAGCAACTTATAGTCACTAGCAAAACCTTTATAATGAAAATAAAGTTCTTCAAATAGTCATCCTAGGAATAATCTAATGTCACTATCCTAAAAAGTCATATTTTATTAAACGGGCAAACTATAAGAAACCTCTGGACTTAGCCTGATCACTTTATCACCTCCACTTGAAAACTTGACAGAAATTGTCAAGAATAAGCCCCACTGCTCCTTCAGTCCACTTTTACCTTAAATGTGAATTGAAACATTAATTATACAATATCCTAAGTGTATTATGTATGTAATTTTTAATATTTGGTGACAAGGCAATGGTAAAAGTAATGCATACAAGAAATGACCAATGGGCAACTATATATAGCACAGTATTCTAGTAAGTCTATAGCCATAGTATTCAGGCACTTAAGCGTTTGCAACTATATATCTGCAAGACTGATTGTAATCGTACTTTAACAAATTGACAACATAGAAGATGAATCCTACAATTAAAGCATAATTGGTATTGCTTAACAATAAAAAAATTAGACAAGAACCTTCAAGTTTCTGATTAACAAAAGTATGGACAGCATGCCCCTTTGACTCAACAATTAGAATAGGTTGCCTTCCACCCATTAAAAAAAATTCATCTTCATCTACATCCAAACTGCAATTGTACAAAATTTTGAAGACATGTTAGCTATACTCTTGAAAACTTATTTTGTAAATACCAAGGGAAGATTTGATGAGATGCAGATTTAAGTAAGCAATTGGTAATACTGATGAAGTTGAGAGCACGTAACCTGTCTCATATTAGTTATGCATTGGAATGCAGCGTATAACCGGAAGTTAGTTCACAATGTCCTTGCTTCAGTCATTCTTCAAGGGTGCAGCAAAAGTTACAGGAAAGGTAGGAAGGAGGGGAATAAAATTGTCTAAAATTAAAAAAACGTTGTCCAACAGAACTAACAGAGAGGAATAAAATTATCTTCCACATTTATCAGAACACCTGTCTATGCTCCTGTATACTGTATAAATGTATAGTCATCAACCAATGGAAAACCTTGTGAGAAAACCTCACCATCAAAGGTGAACCTCCCCCCCTCCTCCTCCCAAAAACTCCCAATGATTTAAAATGTCCATCTTGAGTTACAGGTATCTCATAACAATAAATTTCAAATGGTTTTTAAGAAATTTGTTACTGAAACGTAAATCCATACATCTCAATGTGATATGTCACACATCTCAGTTTCTCAAATCTCCTTGGGGAGGGAGATCCGAAACATGTTATTGTGGAATTGCTAGCAATCTAACCCCTGATAACATCAAATGATTCTCAGTCGCATGGAACTCCTACACAGAAGGGACCCACCTATGGGAGAGGGCGGCGGCCACTCCCAGAGTTTTCCTTTTCCTTTTCCTTTTCCTTATACAGAGTCTTTGTCTGTCTTGTTATTTCCCTTATTTCTTTCAAATTTAACCACCAAAGGTTGGAATAGAGGGTTATTGCTAAGGCTATAAGTGGGAGGTCTTGAGTTGAGCCACATTAGCTGGTTTATAATCATTTTTTGGTTTATAACAATATTTTATTTCTTGAGGGCGCCAATTGGCACAACGTTAAGGCTTGTTGCTTGCATCATGGAGGATGTATGTTCGAGTCAAGAAAACAGACCCTATGTGTGTGTGGGTGTTTTGGATTTTTTTTTTTTTTTTTTTTTTTTTTTGGGGGGGGGGGGGGGGTGGGGGGGGTGTTGGCGAAAATACCTTAGACCCAAAAAAATGAGGGGTAGCGAAATGCCTTAGATTAAAAATTGAGGAGACATTGAGGCTTACCTCTTGGTTAAAAACATGGAGAGATACCAACTAGATTATGACTTAGTTATGAATTTAACATAAAACATTAAGTATATATAGACAAGACAATACAGATGTTATATAGTAGGAAACTGAAAATCCAGGAGGTTGGCTGCCCCCTGGTCCTAATGCAGGTTCGTCCCTGGCTGCATACATCTCGGCCCTCCCAAAATCCTGCGTAAGCGGGAACCTCGTGGCAGGCCGGCCCTGGTCCAAGGCCGACCGATCAGGGCCCATGGATCATGAGAGCCCCAAAAAATTAGTTTAAACATCAATATGTTAATAGTTTTGTATCCAAAGTAGAACTAGTATGTACCGTGGACCCTCCTTGACACAAAGCTATTGTGGTGTAGTGGTTAGTATGTTAGACTTGTATACTAAAGATCCTTAGTTCAATTCTTGGTGTAACTTTTATTTATTTTAGTTTTTAAACATTTTTTACATTATGTATGGGAGCCCTATTTGAAATTTCGTCTCGGGCCTCCATGAGCTCAGGGCCGACTCTGCCTCCTGGTACTGGGATGCCCTTTAATGATATTTTATTTCATAATTTTAACTTAGGAAATAAGATAGTTCTGGAAAATGATTTGGTTATTGAGATAATTATGGATCAAAATCCCCTCCCTACCAATGTTTTAAAAATCGAACCGATGATTGAACTGAAAATCTTTAGTACAGGTCTGATCGGGGTTCAACCGGGGTTCAAATAAGCTTTGTTTGGTTTGGTTCAAATAGGTAAGATATCAACATTTACTTCTTGGTTTTGTTTTTAGTATGTTTGGTTTGGTTTGGTTTTACAACTATAAGATCTCTCAAAATCAAACCAAATGGTCCAAATCTCATGTGATAAACTTTTTAGAGTTTAAAAAGAACCAGAATCGGATGGTTTAATTGTACCGGTTCGGCCAGTTCACCGGTTAAATCCCGATTTTGGAAAAAATCGACGTTTCTTAAAAAAACTCGATTCAAGTTCTGGTGGACCGATTTTTTGGCAAAATCCGGTCAGATCCGGTCCAGCACCAGTCCGGTCCGGTTCTGACAACTCTTCTTCCTACCATTTGCCTCCGTAGGTGGAATGCCTATTTTATAGGTCGAAGCTAAATTTATGCATCGATATAGCTTTTTGTAAACTTTTATTAAAATGTGTGCCAAAAAATTTGAACTTGTGTTTCTCTTGTGCCATGGTAAAGTCCATGTTACTTCACCAAAACTCTAGATTAGAGTCTCTCCCATCTAATGTGGGACCAGCTACAAATATTTTACCATTTACAAATTTAAAAATTGATATATATATTCTTTGATTGGTAGTAATATAGGAAGCACATGCATTCAAAACAATCAAAATGGTAAAGTATATGTTTCCCAAAATCGCTGATCAAAACCAATGATACTACCAAAGCAGACCAATTCAAAACATCAAACCCCTCAAAACTAATAAAACCAGTACTCATAGGAAGGGTCCAAAACCAAGTTTTTGAACCTAGTAATGTAAGCCGTTTTCATGTATTTCGATATATTTGTAGTTATATTATTATAAAATGTTATGTTCATGTATATTTGCTCCCCTGGGAAAAATTTCCACGTCCGTCACTGCTGCTCCTACAGCGTACAGAACATCAAAGATCTCACGTGTAGGTGGGAGCTACTTCCTGTGTAGCTATGAACAGGCCCTCATGCTGTCTTCAGATGCAACAACTTCCCCTCACCCACAATCTTTTGGTCTGGTAGCTCCGATACCATGTTAGTTAGCCAATGTTCCCAAAAGCTCGAGCTGATACGAACGGCTCAACATTACATATTATAGCTCTTAACAAAGGTAAGCTGTCATTATGGAACATCTCAATATGTAAAATACATGAATGAAACAACTAGTGAAAAGTCCAATATTTTTTTAAGGATGAGCAATATTCATGTTACATATTATATTTGCAGCTGTACTCCGTCCTATCGAAACCACCTGGGGGTGGCCCAGCGGTTTGGGTTATGGGGGAAGTCCTGGGTTCGAGCCCTGCCCTCAACACACTCACTCACAGACACACGCACGCACACGCACGCAAAATAAAAAAAACAAAGAACTCTATGCTATCGAGTAGAATGTAAAAAAACGTCTAAACAGTTGAATCATGTAATAAACTAGATAAGACCAAATCGTACCTTGTTGTATACCAAAGATAATCAGTGGTATCTTTTGTGGTATTGATATGATCTACAAATCCTTTCCTGACGAAGTCGGCTTCTCCCCAGACCCCTGCCTTCTCTATGAAAATATCCCACTGGATTTCTTTTGAATAATTTTGTGCAGAACTCGTTGAAACTTCTAAATTTTCAGGTACCATATCTACTACAGAGGTCTGAGATTGAACCTGAAGAAAGTACAACTAATTAGTATCCACGAGAATAAGATAAAATGATAATCATTATTCTTGAGACTCAAAAGAAACTAGCATCACCGTGCCAATAAATCTCTCTCCTTATTTTGATTGTTCTCCCAAAAATAGGGGACAGACCCCACACAGCCACAGCTACCCAGACCCCACACGACCACAGCTACAACCAAGTTCCAATGGAAACTTCTGTCTCCAAACTTTCCAAAGAAGGATCTCAACCATCCCATTATTCCCACTTTTCTCATCTCATTATATAGAATAAAAACTGCCTGAACATATTCGTTGGTTTAGTTTATCTGACCACTTATGTCGTTACGCTCTTAAACATAAACGTGACAGCAGTAGGTCAAGTTGCTATGGAGTCTAGAATGATATTCAAAATTTGAAGTTCCACTCTTGCACTATAGGTATTACTGATTCCACCTCTCTTTAAATTACCTAATAGGAGTTGCACCTCATAGTCCAACATTTACTGTACAGATTGTCTTCCAGGGACGGAACCAGAATTGAACGATGTGGGTGTGGGTGTGTGTTGGGGGGTGGGGGGGTGTTGCAAAGAACATATGCACATATTTTGTGGGTGGGTGCGCTAGGCCCTAATATAGTTCCGTCCCTGGATTGGGAGGGGGCACATTGTAGTTCAACATAGCAAAATCAGCTTATGAATTGAAAATTGAAATGAATAGCAAGGTATGACATCTACTATAATGAAGGCTATTTACTTTTGTAAACGAATTTGGAATTTAATGTCCCTCTTATTCTTTCTGCATTTTGCATTTCCATGTGCCATAAGTGCAGTTATGGAGACTATTTACTTCTGCATTTCTTTGTTGGGGCCAATACAGACATGAGATATGATACTTCATGCTACAGAAGTTCTTTACTTTGTAACTAAGAAGCACGGACATTCTAAAATTCATGAGGTGTCCGTGTCATGTCGGACACGTATCGGACACTCCAAAATACACTATGGCACACCAAAATAGGTGCCAAATCCGTGTCGCTGTGTCTGAAACATGTCGTGTTGAATCCATGTTTGTGCAACATAGCTATGCAATAAAGAAACAGAGACAAGGAAACGGGGAGAAGACCTTTGCAGTATTAAATGCCACATTCTTGCAATCAGGCAGAATGCTAACTGACCAAGCTGGAAGGTTATATGACTTATTCTTGAAAACTACCAGCTTATCATTTGCCTCGTCTACGTTAGAGAGGAATGCAGCACATGTCCCTGCTGAATCTACATAAACATCAGCCTGTACAAGCACAACATTTGCAATAAATGGTAAATCAGATCAACATACGTGTTACTGACAATAATCAATAGAGGATGACTTTAGACTATTAGAGGTAACTATCCATTAGTGCCTGAAGTGACATGAACATAAAGTCTGATGATCAAACACAAATCTAAATATTTGAATGGCATCAGATCAGTACTGCACCTCTTGGAGAGGACCCAGCTGCACAAGTTTTGGATCTCCATGGAGCAATGCATTTTCAGATAATTTGATGGCTTTATGAAGATCCTTCAGGTGTGCCCATTTTGGAAGTCTTGCCAACCCTGAAAAGTCCATTCAAAACTCACCATTTAAGGATCATGGTACAACATTTCCTAAAAGTTCCTGCCTAGCTTTGGGAGTTCATGTTGAAAGATTTCTGATTCAAAGACACTAGAACTGTAAATTTTCCAAAGAAGAAAGTAACACCACCCACCATATTCATCAATTGGTGCATCATAATCATAGCTTGTTGTGATAAAAGGTCCACCAGAAGTGCGAGCAAAGTTTGTTCCACCATGATACTTCAGAGAAAAATAACTAATCAGGTTGAAGATAATTAACCAAAGTAGGAGTAACTGGTAACTCGACCACCCCTTCATGGCCGAGAACTTTTGGCAAATCTCTCAAATATGCAAAATTGGTTATCATCTAAACATACCATGTAATAGTTTTGAAGACTGCCACCTTTCTGGAAGAATCGGGCAACAGCAAAAGCAATATCTTCAGGAGGTCTATGAGGATTTCTGGCACCAAAAGTTTTGAACCTGGTCAAAGAAGTTAACCGCCTTCAGTTTCTTGGCATAATAAGACACGGAGTCACGGAATCACTTCCCCTGAATCAAGCAGTGGATAATAGGAACAAATTACTAAATGATTCTTTAAAAGCTAGCTGGTGTTTCCTCTAGAGAGTTAACTGCTTAATTACGACGACTAATAAGTTTGCATAACAAATAACTAGGTAACACCAAGGAATCATAGACACTCCAAAAAAATTGGTACCGTGTCGGTGCCGCATCGTGTAGGACACACCAAAAACACTAGGACACACCATGATAGGTGTTGAGTCTGGGTCGCAGTGTTTGCATTATGTCATGTTGTGTCGTATTCATGTCCATGAAACATAGGTGAACATCCTTTGTATCAGGTCTTTGGTATTACTTTTCTTATGCCTGAGTTTCACTCGTTCACGTGATTAAGAAGCGATCAACTGTATCATAAAATTGCCGGGTTGCTGCCATCATTGCGGTTGAGTTCTTGCTAGTTTTTTTTCTCACTACTCATACATTGGTCTCTCCTGCAATCAAGAATCACTTACTTCCCATCGGATAGTATGAATTGCAAGGACTTACAATGCTGAGTCGATGACAATAATCAGTTGCAAACCAAGATCTACCTGTTTCTTTTGCAATAGCTATATAAGTAACATGAGAACCTTACATATATTATAGAGCCCCATCAGTTACTATCCATTTACTTTCTAGGAGTCGTGCTTGCTTTTATTGACTATGATTTTTGAACCTTACAAACCTAATATTTGCGGCATTGTGCAACCAGCATCAAAGAAACCTAAATGATGTGACAACAGAAATACTGTAGTCTAGAAGGAAGTCAGATCATGTAGTGAAGCCATACTTTATGCAATAGCGAATACCAGTTGTGTCAAGTCACAAAACTAACTCCAAGAAAACCTGACACTGGTACTTACACAAGAAAAGATACCAAGGTAAGCTTAAGTAGTAGCACATTTACCACAAACCAAAGTCATCCCATGGTCAAACTCCAAATCACAAAAAACAAAAGAACAAATCTAAGCTTCTTTAAGCCCATGTAACCAAGGAGCACCCTCCAAGTTCCCCTTTACTACAAAAAGTCAAGACAAATAGGTTATATTTTCAAGATTGACATTTTGAAATTAAATCTTTCTATCACCTTTTTTATAATTGGCTCTAAAAAACTTACCAGTAAGATAAAATAAACTTATAACACGTAGTTTCAGGTCAAATGGATAAATAATTACCATCCAGGCCAATTTTCTGTCCAAAACTTGGGCTTGTCCGGGGAGTTTGGTGTGAACTGATCACAGTAAAATGAATTACAAGTATTAATCTGCAATTAAAACAGAGTTATTTCAGTGAGAGTTCTTATGTTGGTCCAATAAGTAGCACAGTATATTTCTTGCCAGAGAACTTGTAGAATAACATATACACATGGGAGCGAGACAACTGAAACGCCATTACAGTTATATTAGTTTGGAAATTCGTGATCAAATAAGCGAAGTACATGAACTTCCAAAGAACCTAAGGTTCAAAAAAACTGCCAACACCAATATGTATTGGTTAGAATAGATTCAAGCATAGCAGGTGCAGATGATTATCAGTGTCGGCAGAAAATGCAAATACCGGCCGGCCACTGTCAGATAAGCATTGGCTGATATGCCCAAAACAACCAGTATTTCCCAGTATCTGTCGATATATGACAGATACAAGCTGGCTTATGGCTGATAACAATCTAATACTATGCAAATTTTGGCCACGTTTGTCTATATGTAGGAGAGATGGAACAGACAATATGCTGATGGTCTGATACATGCCCTTCTTC
This sequence comes from Iris pallida, assembly GCA_029216955.1. NCBI lineage: Eukaryota > Viridiplantae > Streptophyta > Magnoliopsida > Asparagales > Iridaceae > Iris > Iris pallida. The sequence goes on along the minus strand of JANAVB010031819.1, from coordinate 892,145 downwards.
ATCCTCCACATCATGCCTACATGTTGAACAAGAGCACCAATGATCTTCGCGAGAGATGGTACACCCAAAGACATCATTGCTTCGCCTCTCCTTCGTCGATTATTTATTTGGTTCCGGTATACATAAATTTAGTACACAGGATTCATGGAAGGAGAAGAGTGGCTAGCACTAGGTCCTAGGCATAGTTAGGGATCCCCTACCCCCTAGGAACCGCATTCCAGATCCAGTGACCACGATTTGGGTGGGTTCCTGATCTCGATAGGCAGAAGTTGTGCCTGCATCTTAATAGATGAAGTTAAACAAAGATAACAATCAAATGATAATATATGTCACTATAAAATCAACTACTAATCAAATGAAGCATACAAGAGTAGGTTATTGTAGGATTTGCTGAGAAATATTCCGTAATAAACACAAAGACGTGTGCGTGCATGCATATTATCAAATCGTCCTTAAGTTAATCGTAGTGTACTAGCTAAGCCTACCCCCTTTACAGCGTACCATGGAAAGTAGCTTACATCGTACCTGTATTTGTATAGCTGCTAAAAGGGACCGTGACCCAGGTAACTATGGTCTTAGAGGAAAAGTATAACATACCTCCCAAATATGAAGTCATTCTTATTTACAACAGAGTAAGTACAGAGACAAGAATATAACCCCCCACCCCCCAACCCACCCAAAAAAAACCTATAAAATAAGTCCTAAAATCATTAAAGTACATTCTGGACGGACTACATCAAAATTCCAATCACTTTGATCCAAATGCCACTCCATTTATTCATATATGGAGACAAAACCTGGTCGGAAGTGTTACTGACTGGAATTCCGACCTGACTATTTACTAGACATCTTCTACTTTCTTACAACTATAATGTATCAGTTCATCAACTTGATCACATGTTTGGTAGTATCTGCCAAAAAAATCAAATATAGATCCCACTAATGAGAGTAAAACCACTAAGAGTGAAACAATCAGATGTTTCTCATGGAAAATATGTATATATTTAGGCTTATAGTGTAGAATAGTAAGACAAAGTCCCAACATCTGAGATGAGCTGATAAATTAATCGATGCAACATGCAGTGTTTGAACTCTTACCACGTGATCAGGAGCATCATATTGTTGGCACATAATCCAAGGTACACCAATATCTTGAGAAAGAGCCATATTTGCAGCCCACATTGCGTAAGGCTTCCCCCCATCTCCGTAGACCTTCTCAATGTCTCCATATTCATTTTCTACCTATATTGAAGAAAAAACATGACATACATGACTACTTAATTGAATGTAGAATGACAAATTAGTTATAACCAAGCTTTCAAGTTGTATTATATAAGATAATAAAATATATAGGAAACTACCATAGCATGCCATATGCCATTTAATACACACAATTCCTTTGCATAATTGTTTTCATAACCCAAAAAAATTATAGTTTGTATATGTAGATCCTTAAGACTCAATGTTAGTTTTCCATATCTATTGCATGCCAAACTATATGAATTTTTATTTCAGGAATATAAGAGTAACAGAGCGATGCATGGGTAAGCTTCTATAACTCTCCCATGTATCTTGACTAAACTTATATTATATATATGCACAAATAACATAACAAAACTTATAGGTATGCACAAAGGATATTTGAGATGTGAGATAAATTTGCTCTATTTAGAAATATAGAATCATTCAAATTCTGCACCTAAAATATCCCTTAATACAACATGACACTAGGAAAGATAAGGCTCTGACTTCATGTGTATTGCTTAGTTTGTAACAGATTATATTACTCTGTGATCTTCATATTCCCATAGAATAACTTAATTTACCTTAGTTTCAATACTGCAACCTGAGTTTATTATATGAAATCTCCTTATTATAAGTTGGCATATTATAATGTGTAAAAAATGTCCAATCCTAGAATTATGTAATAAAATTAAAATCTTAAACACATTCTGGAAATGTCAAACAGATGCCTGTCATCCATGAAAATCTTTAGCCATATAGACTGGTGGTTGCAGGGCTGAGTCTTGGCATCTATGTTGCACGAATATGGCCACGGATACGGATAAGGACACCATACAGATATGGACATTTTCAAATAGGTACAAGGTAGTCACTTTATATTGCAAAATTACGGACAAGGATTGGGGTACAGTCATGATACAGTCGGAAACAGGCACTATTTTCTTGTGTCCGTGAAAGATAGCTTGGCATTCTGTACAAAAATCTGAAATCTGTATTTTACACAGCAAAGTTTACTTTCAAACAGTTAAATGAGGTTTTCTGGAAGCTAGAAGCCTAAGGACAGTCCGCAACCCGTGTTGTGTGTCCGTGCCGGACACAATACAGATACTCCAAAATCCACTAGGACATGCCAAAATCAATCTCGTGTTCGTCTCTGTGCAACATAATTTTGAAAGGATCCTGTTATGTTGAATTCATTTTAGATGCTAGGATGCTCGACACGCCTATTTTCATGTATCAGTGCATTGTCGCTATTATGAACAGAAATAGCAGTTTGATAATTCCACAAGCATCTTGCTGTTAGTGTTAGCATATATGTAGCTATGGCCAATATGGCTCATGGACCTAGGTTTACTCTCTACCTTGTCTGTATACTCTCTATGCTAATGAATGAAGGCAGGTTGAAGATTTCCCCAAAGAACATCTCAAGATTGAGTCATACTCAGATGTCAACTATGTTGGGTCAAAGAGTGATAGGTATCCTACTTCTGGATACTATAGATATGGTGGGATAATCTCGTCACTTGACACAAGAAGAAACAAACAGTTCTGGCCATATCTAGTGTAGAAACAGAGTATAAAACCGATGCCTCATGTAGTTTGTGAGATGATGTGCCTCAATACACTATTAGCCGATCTTGACGTCAAGTATACTAATCCACTTCCTCTGCACTGTGACAACCAAGCCATCATCTTTATAGCTAGCAATCCAGTCTTCCATGAGAGGATCAAGCACATTGAGGTGGACTTGGACTGTCATTTGTTCGAGATGCATTCATGGAAATTTTGGCCAACACACCATTCACTTGTTCAACAAACCAGCTTATTGTTGATCTCTTCACCAAACCAATGTCTGTATCTCGTTTTGTTATTCTCTGTAACAAGGCGGACATTATTGATATATATGCTCCAGCGTGAGAGGAAATGTTAGTGTTAGAATATATAGCTATGGCCAAATATGGCTCATGGGCGGTTACTCTCTACCTTGTATGTATATTCTCTGTGCTAATGAATAAAGGCGGGTTGGATGCCTTGTTAGTGATTCGGAAAACGGAAAAAATTCGGTACAACAAAAATACGAGTATAAATCGGTACAATGCAAATAAAATACGTTAAAAAATCGGTTAAATATTCGATAAATGAAAATATTGAGGTTAGAAATTTCACATTCTTAAACATGTCGTCAAATTTGTTTAATTAAACAAGTTCCCACCGTGTTTTTTTTTTTTTTGCCAAAATTTTCAATAATTTATACATAACACGTTTAAAACTTCACATCCTTAAAATTTATGTACTAATTCGAATCTTCCAAAAGTATGCAAATATTATACGTTTCTGAAAGATACGAAAAAAATTCGCGTAAAATAAGAGTTTTATTCGGGTGAGTTGGATGAAGATTTCCCCAAAGAACACTTGCATTAAGAAAGAAAATGTTTCTAAAATGTGCAAGTAACAGGGAATCAGCATGACATGGAGTGCAGACGGAGCATAGAATGACTAACTAAGACTGCTTGCCTGAGCCAGAATGATGTGGCCTCCCTGCGAAGCAAAGAACTTCTCCTTCTTCATCATGTCCACTATGTACGTCGTGAAATTCTGCATATGCCTCTGAAATCCCCAAACCGACCCCAATCATCAAACCCAAACCAACCCAAACCAACCAAAAAAAAAAAAAAAAAAAAATCCCCCAAAGAAAAAAAAAATCCCAAACCTTAAATGGCTCACTATTGGTTCGAAACACGACTCCCGGAACGTAATGCAACCAAACCGGCAGTCCCCTGCAACACACAAAAATTTTTTTTTACTAAATCGTTCACAATCACAATATTAAAATATGTATAAAAAAAAATTAAAAAAATACCCGAAATTGTATTCTGCGGCGACGAATGGGCCGATGCGGAGGATCAGGTACATTCCGGCGTCGCGGACGATCTTGACGAATTTGACGAGGTCGAAGCGGTCCTCGAAGTAGTACTGGACCGGTGGAGTAATTTGATAAATTAATAAAAATTAAATAAAAAATGATCACGAAAAAGAGAGGAGAAGAGAATGATGGGAGCATTGGTGGTGGCGGCGGTACATTGTTGGGGGAGAGCTCGTGGCCGTTCCAGAAGACGTAGGTCTCGATGGTGTTGATCCCGCCGGCCTTGGCGGTGGCGACGAGGGAGGGCCACATGGCGGGGACGCTGCGGGGGTAGTGGATGGAGGCGGAGATGATGAGCTGGCGTCGGCCTCCGATGATGAGGGAGCGGCGGTCGTAGGTGACATTGGAGGAGGAGGAGGAGGAGGAAGTGGAGATTGAGAAGAGGGAGAGGAAGAAGAGGAGGAGAGGAAGTGTTGGGTTCTTAGTTTTGATCTCCATTGTAATAAAAGAAGGAAGCAGAGAGAGAGAGAGAGAGAGAGAGTCTGGTCAGTTATATAGTGTGGAGAACAGCTAGGCCTAGCTAGCAGCAATTATGCACACTGCAGTAATTATTTCTGTCTCTTCCGGATTGGCGGAGAAGAAGAAAGAAAAAAAAGTAGGGATGTGCATTATTGGATTTAAACCGACAAACCAAATCAAACCGGTCGGACCGAACCGAATCAATTATACCGGGACAAGAGAAAATGAGTGGAAAAAATCATTTATTTACATATTGCATTTAGGCCTCGTTTGGTTCGCGGAATGGAAAGGAAAGGAAACTGATTCTTTGGTATTTCCTTTCCTTTAGAAAATTATAATTCCTATAAACTTTCCTTTCCGGTGTTTGGAAAGATCGAAATTATAGCCGGAATATATCTTTAATTTTCATTATAGTGTTTGGTGTTTGTAAGGAAAGAAAACAAAATCAAGTCAATTTTTCAAAAATACCCTCGTGCTAATAAAAATAATTATTACTTAGAAATATTTTTGTCTAAAAGATATTATGGATAAAAATGGTAAATAATATTATGAACATGGATATTTTGGTCAAAACTTTTTGTAATAAATGCGGAAAAGTTGGAGGGAAAGTGATTCCTTAGATAAATGAGAGGAACCACTTTCCCCCCTATTTTCCTACCTCTTGGGAATCATTTTCCCTTTCCAACAACTTTCCTTTGGCTCCCAAACATAGGAAATAAATCACTTTCCTTTCCCAAGCTCAAATTCCGGTAACCAAACGAGGCCTTAGAGTTTAAGACCCTGGATTTTATACCAGTTTAGACTTTTGGTCCTAACATGTCTAATTAGAAAGTTTAGGTCCTGAATTTTATTTATTTTTTCAATCTTTTCCATTATACCCTCCATTTTATATTAAAAAATATATTCTCAAGCATTGGGAGGAAGGATATAATGGAAAGAAAAAAAAGAAACATTCGGGGTCCAAACTCTCCAATTGGACATGTTAGGACTTAAACTCTAAGTTGGTATAAAACCCAGGATCTAAACACTAATTAGCCCATTTAGTTATTATAGTATATTAGTAATGTGCACATACAAATGCACGTGTATTAAAAAATTAAAATATAAATTTATTATAAAAAATTATCAAATTTATGATTTGAACTCAAACAACCAAGAAAAATACCTACTACCTTAACAATTTGAGTTAGACTATTTAGTTCTAAATATATCTTATTATATTTTAACTACTTAATTACATTTTTTTAAATAATTAGTAGAGTATTTTGGTAGTTATTTAGCTATTTATTGTTATTTTTAAATTTTATTTAAATGGTTGATAATATTCATACGGTTTAGACAACTCACTTTTGAGCCGTTTTGAAACCTCTTTATATAGTAGAAGATATACATGCTAGTAAATATATAAAATTTATATTCATTTCAAGATTGGAAGATTTTTCTCTATTTTTTAAAGATAATCTTAGGATCACAACAACAAAAATTATAACCGTTTAGGTGATCGTTGTCTTCCTTATCCACATAGAAAGAGGGGTCCACTTGACAACTGTCACATAAGCGGTTGTAAGAAGACTTTTCTTTTATCTGATAACAAACAAAAAAAATTTACCAAGGCGACGGGTTCAAATTGGTTTTGTAATTAGATTGCAAAATATTGATTTATTTTTTTTAGAACTCATGAACATTAGCTTGAGTTGACCTAAATCTTTTCCAATAAATAAATAAATAATACTATAGATATTTTTAAGAATAAATTTTCATATACTATATAGTGCTCTGTCATTTACATAATCGCTAGAACGAAAAGAAAAGAAAAAAAAACATGGTACAATGGTGACGTAATTGATTGTTCTTTTTGTACATTTATCTTACCATTTTTTATCTACCCGTTGATATACCTAAATTTACGATACATTTCGATCTAGTGAAGGTCGGTGCAAGTTTTTTATGTCCGATAAAATGGTGTCCCTCCTCTATATATATGTAATTGAAATTTTTTAGTTCCTCAAAATATTAGGTGATGAACGAATGTCCGGTTTGCCCTGGTTAGGGCCGATCGGATTTAGTCGGTCGGATTATTATGAGATTCAGTAAAATAAGTAGGATTAATTAGCATTTAGATCTGAATTTTATACCAGTTTAGAGTTTAAGCACTCACATGTCCATTTAAACAGTTCAAAATCTAGATTTTTATTTTTATTTTATTTTTCTTTTTCCCATAGGGAGGATATAATGAAAAAAAAATTCTAAAATTTAAACTTTTTTAATTGGACATGTGAGAGCTTAAATTCTAAACAGTTATAAAATTCAGGGTCTGACCGCTAATTAACCAAATAAGTACATAGGCTATTCCATTAAGATACGGTCCGGTCGGACCGAAAATCAGAGGAGAAAATTTTCAAATGCTGTTCGGTTTTGTTGATAATTTGGTTTGGTCCGAACGACATCCTCCTCCTCCTCTCTCCTGGCACACAGCACATGCAGTGAGCATGGGGATGTGGTTGGTTGTCACTTTTTGGTTGGGGATTACGTTGGGTTCTTCTCCCCTAGATTTTATTCGGCGACCTTCCGCGTGTAATTTTACGATTCAACAAAACAAGGAATGTGTATCCACAGGATCTCAAGAGCATCTCCAACCCTATTGTCTTGTTGAGTGTTGTGAGTCTTAGGTGGCTTCTATGTGGCATGAGCCACAAGACAATATTTTATTTATGTGGCAAAATTATATCTCAAAAGACAATGAGATAGAAAAACTCTCTCCAATGCAAAAGTATTGAGGTGACAATCAAAATTATTTTTTCCAACTTTCAAGACTAACTTTTAAGACAATTACTCATCTTCTTTCTTTTTTCTAATATTTTTTATTCATAATTGATGACATGGAAGAGAAGACATTGTCAAGTACATTGTCTAGAACAAGACAATCAACTTCACAATGTCTTCTTTAATTTTTGTCACATAAACTTCACAATTGACTTGACAATTGCATTGGAGAAGAACTTTTGAATAAAATTTTGTCATTCCTATGTGGCAACAACTTTTTTCCAAAGCCACAATAGGGTTAGAGATGCTCTCGCCTCACATGTGTAAGCTCATTATATGTAAAAAAAAGTTTTTAAAAAAAAAATTGTTACATAAATAAACTAAGATTTTGTATTTGTCTTGGCATAGTAGGATAACGTGGACTGTTGTATGGATAATGGATTTACTCTATTGGGACTTGGTATGTGTTGCTATCAACTTTTTTTTTACATTGCTTGTATTTGTTCTCTAGTAAAAATTTATTTATGCATCGTTTTTTTAATTTAGAGAGTTTATTTAACTTTTGTTTTTCCAATTCCAAAATATTACATACGGTAGTCTTTTCAAATCAGTTAAAATGGTCACCGATCTTCGAGAATTTATTGGATGATTCGGATTTACCACATGACGGTAGTGAATGATGAACTCGACCACTAATTTCTTGAAACTTGGCATAATCCATTATATCACTACATTTTTCTTATTTTCTAAGTCATTTTGTTGGTTTTGAAAAAAAAAGTCTATTCTTTTCTAATTATATGTCAAGTGAATTTCCATATATTTTTTATATTTTTATATTCTTAAAAATTTTATGTTAAATATTAGGCTTAATTGCAACTTGATACACTCAACTATTCCAGTTTTTCAACTTGATACCATAAACTTTTTTACTCAACAATTTAATACCATCAACTATTAAAAAAAATTCAACTTTACACCCAAATTTAAAAAAAATCCCCAAACTACCCCTGCCCTCTTGGCCCCCGCTCTTGGGCAACCCATGGCCCGACCCTCCACCCTGGCTGCCACCACCCCGCCCCCATCCCCAGTTGCCACCACCACCACGCTGCCCCCCCTGGCGCCCTCCCCCGCTTCTCCAATCCATGTCAATGGTTGCTGCTAGCAGTCGGCTGGCCGGGGTCGCACGAGCGAGGGTGCGGCGCGAGGGCGCGCATGCGGGGGTGCGATGGCGTGGAGGAGGGCAGGCGGGGTGCAGCGCGGGGGTGCGACGGCGTAGAGGAGGGCACGCGGGACCGCGACAGCGGATGGCCGGAGGGGGCTGGGGGGCGGGGTGGGTGGCCAGAGGGGTGCAGGAGGGCGAGGGGTTTGTGACGCCCCAGAACCAGAATACTGGAGAGCGGGGGCGAACATAGCCAGCTACGTAAATTGAAATGGAATCCACCTCGCTATACGGTCACGGCTGTCTAAATATGAGGGTTTACTACAAGCCAACGGTCTCTTGAGGTCAAGCCTATTGTCTCAATCTCAAACAAATAATATAATTACAAGATGTTAGACCACCAAATATACAATAAAAGGCGTCCCAAATATTACATATTCAGCTGATCATGAAGCTAGTCATACAAAATACGAGGACTAGCAAGAGTTAAGTCATACATGATCAACCCTAGGATTCATTAATCATGTTACAGCCCGTAGGCAGTCAGTAAGTAAAGATGCATCGAGCTAACAGGTGCTCGTCGGCTAAATGTCTCAAAAGAATAAATTTACAATGTAGTGGGTGAAACAAAATGGAAAACCCACTCGTAGCCCGGGTTCCTTCTAGTCGCCACCATCGGACTGGAGGTTCGGTAGATCCTCGGGTACTACTTCAAAATCTGGCCATACAAAACCAGCTGGGTCAAAACCCCAGAAAGAGTAAGTGCCACAAGGGAGGCCACGAAATAAGAACAAATAGAAGAAAGTACAAGTAATAAAGAGTACAAAAGGTCAATAAACGACTAGGGACATGGAACCATTCCGGGAGCCAGATTATAACCCGTAAACCAAACAAGGACCGAGGTTGTAACCCTTCGCCTGAATAGCACTTGTCCCTACCCATTTATTGTTAAGATAAGTAAAACAATCATGTTCAGGGGTACCAAGTACTGGGACTAGACAAGACTTAGACAAGGCTGGACACCATCCATTCACAAGCGGCCAAGCAAACATTACGGCTTACTACTTAACTAACGAGTGTTATCACAAGCCTAATTACTAACAAGATACAAAATGAGAAATTCCCAGTCCCAAGTCCTGCAGACTATCCAGTTATCCTTCCGCGGGTTGAGAGTATGGTTGGGTACATCGCCCTGGAGACGATATACCCTTAGGTGACTTAGAGAGTGCAACACATGACAGTGTGCTGGAAATGTGCCCTACTCGTCGGCAGGCTACAAGTCTATTTAATGCGCCCAGATAACGAGATCACCTGTGACTAGAAATTCTCTATGTTCCAGTTTGATCTAACCTGTCACCCCCATTTCCTGTATTTCGTATTTGTACTCGTAATTTGATTTTGGCACGTATTTTATTTTCTCAACTTGCGGATTTTGGTTTCTCGTAAATGGGTTTGGACCATGGCTTGGTTTTATTTTGTAGAGTTGGTTTGGTTTGGTTCATCATGAGTGGAACACTTTAACCTACACTCTACCCTCAACACAACACACCCACCTCCATTAAATCCTACCTAACTTTTCTCTCTCCTCTTTATTTTTTATTTACTTCTCCATCTCCTTCTTCTTCCTTCCTCTACACAACTCCCCAATCCATAGGCAAGTGCACCTTGCCATCAAATAAGCACTACTTTTTATTCGCCCATTAACTAGATTAGGCCATGGAGAACAACTTTAGAACTTGACATTTTGTGATTTGGAGCTTTCATTTTTCTAGATCTAGGTTTTGACTATTTTCGGATTTACATGGTTTTGATCTATTTTGTTTGGATTTTTGTGGGTTTTGATGCTTCCATGTGGAAGAGAATTCAATTTTACTCAAGTTAGACCTTTGAAAATCTAGATTTGGTTTTGATTTTACCAAGATATGAAGTTTTGAACCTTAGAGTTCTTGGAGTCTTCTTCTCGGCCTGGAGAAGAAGACAGCAGCCTGCGCTCTTTAGCGCAGGGCTGGATTGCGCATCCCCCTCGGCCAGCGCTCTTTAGCGCAGCGCCGACCGTGCAGCTTGTCCCTTGGCGAACTGCGCTCAACCCGAGTGCGCATGGATTCACGCGCAGTCTGCTCATGCGCAGTCTGCTCATGCGCAGTCTGCTTATGCGCAGTCTGCTCATGCGTAATCTATTCCTGTGCACTCCACTCATGCGCAATCTGACCCTGCGCCATCCATTCCTGCGCAACCTGATCCAGCGCAATCCATCTGCTGCGCCATCCACCCCTGCGCAGCTCACCCTGCGCAGCTCACCCCTGCGCAGCTCACCCTGCGCACTTGGTACCCTGCAGCTCACCCCTATGCAGCTCACCCTACGCACTTGGTACCCTGCGCAGCTCACCCCTACGCAGCTCACCCTGCGCACTTGGCACCCTGCGCAGTACATACCCTGCACAACCTACTTGTCTATGATGAATTTGTTATTTCTTGATTTGGCTCTTCTATAGTCCTATTTTATATTAGTATTTTATTAGGTATTTTATGCCCATTTTATATCCTTACGCCTTTTGACATGAACTTGATTTTGCTTAATATGTTTAGAATGACTATTGTACATAGCATGGTATGACAAGGAACTAGCATAACACGACAGTGACCCGTAGTGGTGCACTCCTGACATGACCAATCTGACATGATAGTGGCCCGTCGTGGCGCACCCCTAACAAGTACCCTGACATGATTTATCTTGATAACTTGATAGTGGCCCGTGGCGGCACACTCCTGACTTGACTTGACTTGTAACTTGTAACTTGACTCGTATAATTAACTTGACACCGTGGGTGCTCCTGCTTGCTTGCTTGTACAATCCACTTGTCTTATCTTGCATCATGTCTATGACGTGACTTCCTGGGTACCACGGCCAGGGACTCGCGCTAAGTTGGATTAGGCTAATTATTAGATCAAACTAGAACATGGAGAATTCCCAGTCACAGGAAATCTCGTTATCTGGGCACTTTAATGGACTTGTAGCTTGCCGACGAGTAGAGCACATTTCCAGCACACTGTCATGTGTTGCACCCTCTAAGTCACCTAAGGGTACATTTGTCTCCCGGGCAATGTACCCACCTATAACTCTCAACCTGCGGAAGGATAACTGGATAGTCTGCAGGGCTTGGGACTGGAATTCTCACTTGCATCTTGTTAGTAATTAGGATTGTGATAACCCTAGTTAGTTAAAGTAGTAAGCCATAGTATTTGTTTGGCCGATTGCGAATGGATGGTGTCCAGCATTGTCTAAGTCTTGTCTAGCTCCAGTACCTGCTATCTCCTGAGCATGTTTGTTTTACTTATCTTAACGATAAATGAGTAGAGACAGTGAGCTATTCAGGCGAAGGGTTACAACCCCGGTCCTTGTATGGTTTAAGGATTGTAACCTGGCTTCCGAAATGGTTCCACGTCCCTAGTCGTTTATCGCCCTGTGTACCTTATTACTTGTACTTTCCTTTTATTCTTTATGTTCTGATATGCTGGCTTTTGTTCTTATTTGTGGCCTCCTTTGTGGCACTTGCTCTTTCTGGGGTTTGACCCAGCTGGTTTTGTGTGGCCAGATTTCGGAGCAGCTCCCGAGGATCTACCAAGCTTCCAGCCCAATGGTGACAACTAGACGGAACCCGGGCCAAGAGTGGGTTTTCCTTTTGTTTCACCCACTTATATGTAAATTATTCTTTTGAGACGTTTAGCCGACGAGCACCTGTTAGCTCGATGCACATTTACTTACTGTCTGCCTACGGGCTGTAAATATGATTAACAAATCCTAGGGTTGATCATGTATGACTGAACTCTTACTAGTCCCATCATTTTGTACGACTAGCTTCATGATCATCCAATATGTAATATTTGGGACACCTTATATATATATATTTGATGCTCTAATATCTTGTAACTCTGTTAATTGCTTGAGATTGAGACAATAGGCTTGACCTTAAGAGACTGCTGGCTTGTAGTAAACCCTCATATCTAGACAGCCGTGACCGTATAGTTGAGATGTATTCTATTTCAATATACGTAGCTGGCTATGTCTGTCCCCGCTCTCCAGTATTCTGGTTCTGGGGCGTGACATGGTTTAAGTGGTGGCCCATGCAGGTCTTGTCAATCAAGAAATATGAGGGTTTATCGAATAGATGTCTCAATCAATATTCGCCCTTGATCTCTGCTCGTATCTTCAAATCCCTGAGATTCTTGACCTGATCATATGCTTGTATCATTGATCTGTCCTGGTCCTTTTCTTACTGTTCCCTATGTCGTCTTCTTCAGCGGCATTGCTCCCGGACCTGCTAACCAGCCAGAGGAAGTACGGCAAGCACTCCAGCGCCAGGAAGATCAAGCTCAGCACTCTGGAGTAGCCTCCCGAGTTATGCTTCCCGGAGGCTCGGAACCTCCAGTTCAGGCAGCTCCGCCCGTTCAACCAGCTAGACAGGATGAGGGACCTTTGGTAGGACTTATCAGAGAACTGCTTGCATCCCAAGATCGTCGAGGCGACGCCTTGCACCAGGAAGTTCATGATGCACTAAACCGAGGAGGTCCCCAAGGGAATCAAGCGGCCAACAGTTTCAAGCGCTGGAACCCTCCCTTCTTTGACGGCAGTGAAGATGCGATTGCCGCGGACGCTTGGCTTCAGGATACCGAGGTGGTTCTAGAAGCAGCTAGGACACCTGAGAATGAGAAGGTAGCGGTGGTACGCCTACAGTTGTTAGACTTGGCTCGCGATTGGTGGGCAGCTCAGGCTATGGGATTAGCAGCACCAGTCACTTGGGCGACGTTCAGAGAGAGGTTCCAGACAAAGTACTTCGATGCGGTAGCACGGTACGACCTGCAGACCAGATTCACCAACTTGAAGCAAGGAGGCAGGACGGTCGATGGCTATGCGACCGAGTTTTCCAGGCTGATTAGGTTCGCCCCCACCTTTGTGGCAACCGAATTCGATAGGGCCCACCGGTTCCAGCAGGGACTGCATTTAGAGATATTATTGGCTGTGGAGCAGTTCGAGCACCAGACGTTCGATGCAGTATTGAAGGCAGCAAGGAGGCATGAGTATACCTCCCGAAGAATTGTGGACAGGACCGGAGGCAGGAAGCGGTCCCACAACCAGATGCACCAATCTTCAGCTCCAGCCCCGGCAGCTAGGGGTATAACCATTGGAACTCCGAGGCAGGCGGCCTCAGTGACGTCGGTTCAGCATTCAACCCCGACGTATCCGCAGCAGCAGAAGCAGAAGCAGTCTTCCGCGGTAGGATGTTCTCATTGCGGGAAGCCGGGCCATGTAGTGGCAGAGTGTCGTAGGGCACAGGGGTTGTGCCTGGCTTGTGGAGGAGCAGACCACCAGATAGGGACCTGCCCGAATAGGGGAGGTCCATCATCATCCAACCTTTCTAGTTCTTCGGTGAGAGGACCAGCCCCAGTTCCAGTCCAGCAGCAGCAGCAGCAGTACCCGAGGCCATTGTTGCCTCAGGCCCAGGCCTTTCAGCAGCAGAACCAGCAGCAGATCACCCAGGCTCCAGCACAGAACCGACAGAGGGGTTTCCAGCAGAGAGGACCCGCAGCTAGAGGTCAGGCTATGATGATGACCATGGAAGAAGAAGTTGCACCAGGTGAGGTAGTGGCAGGTATTATTCTCGTCAACACCTTTCCAGCATCTGTATTATTTGATTCTGGTGCATCGCATTCATTTATGTCTGCATGATTCGCGACACGGATAGGATTGGAGCCCGAGTCATTATCAGTGAGGCTCAATATACTTACTGGTAATGGTCTTGTGGGAGTAGATCGAGTGTTTTCCTCGTGTCGGATCGTAGTTAGCGGTAGGGAGTTCCCCGCTAGATTCATAGAGTTCCCTATGGCAGACTATGATGTAGTCCTAGGCATGGATTGGTTGAGGAACCATTATGCTAGGATAGACTGCCATGTTGGCAGAGTTGTCTTTAGTATTCCCGGAGAGCCAGAGTTTTCATTTTCCAGAGGCACAGTCGAGCCATCTCCTCCAGTATTGCGGATGGCAGTAGCAGCAGTGCAGTTGCCCCGGATAGTTGAAGAGTTTCCAGATGTCTTCCCAGAGGAACTTCCAGGGATGCCACCAGAGTGGAAGATCGAGTTCACCATCGACTTGATTCCCGGGACAACACCAGTATCAGAGCGAGTCTACAGAATGGCGCCTTCAGAGTTGGAGATTTTGTACAAGATGATTGAAGAACTTAGAACCAAGGGATTCATTCGTGCTAGTGGATCGCCTTGGGGAGCCCCGATGCTTCTTGTAAAAAAGAAGGATGGTACGTCCAGGCTATGTGTTGATTATCGTACCTTGAACTCAGTGACAATCAAGAACAGATACCCTCTCCCGAGGATAGATGACTTGTTTGATCAACTCAAGGGGGCTTCAGTTTTCTCAAAGATAGACTTGCGGTCAGGATACCACCAGATCAGAGTCAGAGAGCAGGACATCCCGAAGACGGCGTTCAGATCTAGGTACGGGCATTGGGAGTTTCTAGTTATGCCCTTTGGAGCGACCAATGCGCCGGCGGTGTTCATGGACCTCATGAACCGTATTTTCATGCCTTACTTGGATCAGTTTGTGATAGTGTTCCTTGATGACATCCTGGTCTACAGCAAGAGTGAAGCAGAGCATGAGCAGCATCTCAGAGTTGTCCTCCAGATTCTCAGAGAGCACCAGTTGTATGCCAAGTTCAGTAAATGCGAGTTCTGGCTCGATCGCATTTCTTACTTGGGTCACATCATTACCAGAGGAGGAGTGGAAGTGGATCCCCAGAAGATTGTGGCTATCGAGTCATGGCCAGTACCCAGCTCAGTGGCAGAAGTTCGCAACTTTCTTGGATTGGCCGGCTACTACCGGCGGTTCGTCTCTGATTTTGCAAGGATTGCAGCGCCGATGACCCAGTTGACCCGCAAGGATGTGCCGTTCATTTGGACCGCAGAATGTCAGGAATCATTTGAGAAGTTGAAGCGAGGTTTGATAACGGCTTCCATTCTCACCCTTCCAGATGGGACCGGAGGATTCACAGTTTATTGCGACGCTTCAGGCAGAGGATTGGGATGTGTTTTGATGCAACATGGGAAGGTAATTGCTTATGCGTCACGTCAACTCCGTGATCATGAGAAGAATTACTCGACCCACGACTTGGAGCTAGCAGCAGTAGTGTTTGCACTTAAGTTGTGGAGGCACTACTTGTACGGAGACAGAGTGGAGATATTTACTGATCATAAGAGCCTGAAGTATGTCTTCACCCAGAAGGATCTTAATATGCGGCAGAGAAGATGGCTCAAGCTACTTGTGGACTATAATGTGGACTTGCAGTATCACCCAGGGAAGGCCAACGTAGTAGCAGATGCATTGAGCAGGAGAGCCGGAGTTTATTTCCTGACGGCACAACCAGAGTTATTGTCGGATCTTCAGAAGATGGGTATAGAAGTTGTCCTTCCTTCCAATGTGGCCTTGATGGCCAGCCTACAGATTCAGTCCACCATAGTTGAGAGGATCCGGACAGCACAGTTAACAGATTCCAAGATTCAGCGGCTCAGAGCAGAGTGCGAGGCAGGGAGAAGGCCAGAGTTATGTATTCATGAGGATGGTACACTTCGACACGGCACGCGTCTTTGTGTACCCAGTGGAGATATCAGACAGAAAGTCATGGCAGAGGCTCACAGTTCGCAGTTCCATCCACCCAGGCAGCACGAAGATGTACCGAGATATTCGTCAGCACTTTTGATGGAATGGTATGAAGAGGGAGATAGCCCGATATGTCTCTCGATGTTTGGTTTGCCAACAAGTCAAGGCTGAACATCAGAGGCCAGCTGGACTTCTTCAACCTTTACCGATTCCAGAATGGAAATGGGAGCACATAACCATGGATTTCGTGATTGGACTACCCAGATCTCCGGCAGGCAGAGATGCTATTTGGGTCATTGTGGACAGGCTTACTAAGGTGGCACACTTTCTTCCATTTAGAGTTGGACAGTCGATGGCGTAGCTAGCAGAGATGTATCTCAGGCAGATCGTCCGACTTCACGGAGTGCCAGTCAGCATAGTATCAGACAAGGATACGAGATTCACATCGTACTTCTGGCGTAGTCTTCACCAAAGTTTGGGGACTCGTCTCAAGTTCAGCTCAGCATATCATCCGCAGACAGATGGGCAGTCAGAGCGTACTATACAAACTCTCGAAGATATGTTGCGGTCGTATACCCTTGACTTCGGTGGTTCGTGGGAGGATCACCTGTACCTGGTGGAATTCTCGTACAATAATAGTTTTCAGGCCAGTATCCAGATGGCACCCTTCGAGGCTCTGTATGGCAGGAAGTACAGATCCCCGTTAGCATGGGACGATGTCGGAGAGAGGCAGATGCTTGGTCCAGAACTGATTTCTCAGACGGTTGAAGTGGTCAGGAAAGTCAGAGATCACCTCCGAGTTGCTCAGGATCGCCAGCGCCATTGGGCCGATGCTCATCGGCGTCCCTTAGAATTTGCCGTCGGCGACCATGTATTCCTTAGGATCTCGCCTACCCGCGGCGTCATTCGTTTTGGCGTACGGGGAAAGCTTAGTCCTAGGTATATAGGGCCGTTCGATATTCTGGAGCGAGTAGGCGATGTGTCCTATCGTCTCGCTCTTCCGCCGTCGCTAAGTGAGGTACATGATGTATTCCATGTATCCCAATTAAGACGGTACATCCCGGATCCGAGCCATATCCTAGATCATTCGGAATTGGTTGTTGGTACCAATCTTTCGTATGAGGAGAGGCCCGTGTCTATTTTGGACCGGAGAGAAAAGACGCTCAAGAACAAGACTATTAACTTAGTCCGTGTTGCTTGGGGTCATCACTCTCTAGGTGAGTCAACATGGGAGCGTGAGGACGACATCCGATCGCGATATCCCTACCTGTTTGACTCGTGAGGTATAATGTCTTTCTTATGCCTTACGTTTTCCCTTCCTTGCTTGTATTGTATGATTGTATGATTGAACTGCTTAGTGTAGCTTGTCTGTGCTTAGTATAGCTTGTCGTGACAATCTCTAGTCCCTTGATTAAATTCCGA
Organism: Iris pallida; assembly: GCA_029216955.1. Taxonomy (NCBI): domain Eukaryota; kingdom Viridiplantae; phylum Streptophyta; class Magnoliopsida; order Asparagales; family Iridaceae; genus Iris; species Iris pallida. Next base: position 874,511 of record JANAVB010031819.1, on the reverse strand, counting down.
GGACGGAATTCTTTGAAGGTGGGTAGAGTTGTCACCCCTATTTCCTATATTTCGTATTTGTACTCGTAATTTGATTTTGGCACGTATTTTATTTTCTCAACTTGCGGATTTTGGTTTCTCGTAAATGGGTTTGGACCATAGCTTGATTTTATTTTGTAGAGTTGGTTTGGTTTGGTTCATCATGAGTGGAACACTTTAACCTACACTCTACCCTCAACACAACACACCCACCTCCATTAAATCCTACCTAACTTTTCTCTCTCCTCTTTATTTTTCATTTACTTCTCCATCTCCTTCTTCTTCCTTCCTCTACACAACTCCTCAACCCATAGGCAAGTGCACCTTGCCATCAAATAAGCACCACTTTTTATTCGTCCATTAACTAGATTAGGCCATGGAGAACAACTTTAGAACTTGACATTTTGTGATTTGGAGCTTTCATTTTTCTAGATCTAGGTTTTGACTATTTTCGGATTTACATGGTTTTGATCTATTTTGTTTGGATTTTTGTGGGTTTTGATGCTTCCATGTGGAAGAGAATTCAATTTTACTCAAGTTAGACCTTTGAAAATCTAGATTTGGTTTTGATTTTACCAAGATATGAAGTTTTGAACCTTAGAGTTCTTGGAGTCTTCTTCTCGGCCTGGAGAAGAAGACAGCAGCCTGCGCTCTTTAGCTCAGGGCTGGATTGCGCATCCCCCTCGGCCAGCGCTCTTTAGCGCAGCGCCGACCGCGCAGCTTGCCCCTTGGCGAACTGCGCTCAACCCGAGTGCGCGTGGATTCACGCGCAGTCTGCTCATACGCAGTCTGCTTATGCGCAGTCTGCTCATGCGCAATCTATCCCTGTGTACTCCACTCATGCGCAATCTGACCCTGCGCCATCCATTCCTGCGCAACCTGATCCAGCGCAATCCATCTGCTGTGCCATCCACCCCTGCGCAGCTTACCCTGCGCAGCTTACCCTGCGCAGCTCACCCCTGCGCAGCTCACCCTGCGCAGCTCACCCCTGCGCAGCTCACCCTGCGCAGCTCACCCCTGCGCAGCTCACCCTGCGCACTTGGTACCCTGCGCAGCTCATCCTGCGCACTTGGCACCATGCGCAGTACATACCCTGCACAACCTACTTGTCTATGATGAATTTGTTATTTCTTGATCTTGGCTCTTCTATAGTCCTATTTTATATTAGTATTTTATTAGGTATTTTATGCCCATTTTATATCCTTACGCCTTTTGACATGAACTTGATTTTGCTTAATATGTTTGGAATGACTATTGTACATAGCATGGTATGACAAGGAACTAGCATAACACGACAGTGACCCGTAGTGGTGTACTCCTGACATGACCAATCTGACATGATAGTGGCCCGTCGTGGCGCACCCCTAACAAGTACCCTGACATGATTTATCTTGATAACTTGATAGTGGCCCGTGGCGGCGCACTCCTGACTTGACTTGACTTGTAACTTGTAACTTGACTCGTATAATTAACTTGACACCGTGGGTGCTCCTGCTTGCTTGCTTGTACAATCCACTTGTCTTGTCTTGCATCATGTCTAGGACGTGACTTCCTGGGTACCACGGCCAGGGACTCGCGCTAGTTGGATTAGGCTAATTATTAGATCAAACTAGAACATAGAGAATTCTCAGTCACAGGCAATCTCGTTATCTGGACGCTTTAATGGACTTGTAGCTTGCCGACGAGTAGAGCACATTTCCAGCACACTGTCATGTGTTGCACCCTCTAAGTCACCTAAGGGTACATTTGTCTCCCGGGCAATGTACCCACCTATAACTCTCAACCTGCGGAAGGATAACTGGATAGTCTGCAGGGCTTGGGACTGGAATTCTCACTTGCATCTTGTTAGTAATTAGGATTGTGATAACCCTAGTTAGTTAAAGTAGTAAGCCGTAGTATTTGTTTGGCCGATTGCGAATGGATGGTGTCCAGCCTTGTCTAAGTCTTGTCTAGCTCCAGTACCTGCTATCTCCTGAGCATGTTTGTTTTACTTATCTTAACGATAAATGAGTAGAGACAGTGAGCTATTCAGGCGAAGGGTTACAACCCCGGTCCTTGTATGGTTTAAGGATTGTAACCTGGCTCCCGGAATGGTTCCACGTCCCTAGTCGTTTATCGCCCTGTGTACCTTATTACTTGTACTTTCCTTTTATTCTTTATGTTCTGATATGCTGGCTTTTGTTCTTATTTGTGGCCTCCTTTGTGGCACTTGCTCTTTCTGGGGTTTGACCCAGCTGGTTTTGTGTGGCCAGATTTCGGAGCAGCTCCCGAGGATCTACCAAGCTTCCAGCCCAATGGTGACAACTAGACGGAACCCGGGCCAAGAGTGGGTTTTCCTTTTGTTTCACCCACTTATATGTAAATTATTCTTTTGAGGCGTTTAGCCGACGAGCACCTGTTAGCTCGATGCACATTTACTTACTGTCTGCCTACGGGCTGTAAATATGATTAACAAATCCTAGGGTTGATCATGTATGACTGAACTCTTGCTAGTCCCATCATTTTGTACGACTAGCTTCATGATCATCCAATATGTAATATTTGGGACGCCTTATATATATATATATATTTGATGCTCTAATATCTTGTAACTCTGTTAATTGCTTGAGATTGAGATAATAGGCTTGACCTTAAGAGACTGCTGGCTTGTAGTAAACCCTCATATCTAGACAGCCGTGACCGTATAGTTGAGATGTATTCTATTTCAATATACGTAGCTGGCTATGTCTGCCCCCGCTCTCCAGTATTCTGGTTCTGGGGCATGACATAACCATTGGCCTAATTCGATTCAGCGCGAGTCCCTGTCCGTGGTACCCAGGGAGTCACGTCCTAGACATGATGCAAGACAAGACAAGTGGATTGCACAAAACAACAAAAAAGAACACCCACGGAGTCCGGGTAAGTCAATGTACGACCAGTTATCAAGTTAAGTCAAGCCAAGTCAAGAGTGCGCCACGACGGCCACTATCAAGATATCATGCTACAGGGGATTAATCACAGGTTGCAGGTTACAAGTTAAATGCCACAAGTTATAATGTACCACATCGAGTTACTGCCAAGATCAGAGAATGCTAGCCATAAATTAAAAACACAGAAAATTGTGTCAAGACGTGTCGGGTTAAGTCGAGTCGTACTGTGGGCATCAAGATCTCAGAAAACAAAATCAGCAAGAAGGAAGCTGAGGATCAAGGGGAACACCAAAGGTCAGGAAGGAAAACCATGGCACAGGGTGTGCCAGACAAGGGGCTCGGGCAAGCGGCACCCAGAGATGCGCTCGGGAACTGTCGCAGCGCGCCAAGGGGGCGCGAACGGGGTCAACGAGATCAACTGCGCGTGGGCAGCGAGGCGCGCAAGGGGGCGCAGCCCTGCGAGGCGCACAAGGGGGGCGCGGCCAGCGAGGCGCGCAAGGGGGGGTGCGGCCAGCGAGGCGTGCAAGAGGGTGCAGCCCGGCGAGGCGCGCAAAGGGGGCGCGGCCAGCGAGGCGCGCAAGGGGGCGCAGCCCGGCGAGGCGCGCAAGGGGGGCGCGGCCAGCGAGGCGCGCAAGGGGGCGCAGCCCGACGAGGCGCGCAAGGGGGCGCGCGGCCAGCGAAGCGCGCAAGGGGAGCCGCCCGGCGCTAAACAGCGCGGCTGGGGGGGGGAAGCGGGGTCTTCTTCTTCCTCAAGCTTGAGAGGAAGAACACCAATGGCCTCAAAAACTTGAAACCTCACAACTTGGTCCATAAAACTCGAAATTCGGAATTTCAAGAGTCTAACTTGTGTAAAATTCGATTCTCTACAACATAGAAGCATCAAAATAAGCAAAAATCCAAGTTTGGTAGATCAAACCCAAGAAATTCCGAAAATGGTAGAAACTTAGATCTAGGAGAATCCAAGCTCCAAATCCAAAAATGTCAAGTTCTAATGTTGTTCCAAATCATCTAATTAAGCTATTAGGCAAATAAAATTGGGTCTTCATGTGGTGGCAAGATGCACTTGCCTATGGGTGGGATGTTGTATAGAAGAAGGAAGAAGGAGTTTGGAAAATTAAATAAGGGAAGTAATGAGGAGAGAGAATGGTTGGTGGGGATTTTAATGAGGGTGGTTGTGGTGGAATGAGGGTAGAGTATAGGTTAAAGTGTTCCATTGGGTTTAAAATCAAACCAACCCAACTAAAATCGAGCCGAAACCCAAAATACGAGAAAACCCAAAAATTTCGCAAGTCGGGAAAAATAAAAATACATGCCAAAATCCAACTACGAGTATAATTACGAAATACGAGAAATGAGGGTGACAACTCTACCCACCTTAAAAAAATTTCGTCCTCGAAATTTAATCGAGGAGCTAGAGACTGCCACGGCAAGCTATACTAAGCACCAACAACTACACTAAGCAGTTCAATCATACAATCATACATGCAATCAAGGAATGAAAAGCATAAGGTATAAGGAAGACATTATACCTTACGAGTCAAATAGGTAGGGATATCGCGATCGGATGTCGTCCTCACGCTCCCACGTTGACTCACCTAGAGAGTGATGACCCCAAGCAACACGGACTAAGTTAATAGTCTTGTTCTTGAGTATCTTTTCTCTCCGGTCTAATATAGACACGGGCCTCTCCTCATACGAAAGGTTGGTACCAACAACCAATTCCGAATGGTCTAGGATATGGCTCGGGTCCGGGATGTACCGTCGTAATTGAAACACATGGAATACATCATGTACCTCATTTAGCGACGATGGAAGAGCGAGACGATAGGATACATTTCCTACTCGCTCCAGGATATCGAACGGTCCTATATACCTAGGACTAAGCTTTTCCCGTACGCCAAAGCGAATGACGTCGCGATTAGGCGAGATCCTAAGGAATACATGGTCGCCGATAGCAAACTCTAAGGGACGTCGATGAGCATCGGCCCAATGGCGCTGGCAATCTTGGGCCACTCGAAGAAATTCTCTGATTCTTCTGACCACTTCTACTGTCTGGGCAATCATTTCTGGGCCAAGCATCTGCCTCTCTCCAATATCATTCTATGCTAGCGGGGATCTGCACTTCCTGCCATACAGTGCCTCGAACGGGGCCATCTGAATACTGGCCTGGAAACTATTATTGTACGAGAATTCTACCAGGTGCAGGTGATCCTCCCATGAACCACCGAAGTCAAGGATACAAGATCTCAACATATCTTCAAGTGTCTGGATTATGCGTTCCGACTGGCCGTCTGTCTGCGGATGATAAGCTGAGCTAAACTGAAGGTGAGTTCCCAAACTCTCTTGCAGGCTGCACCAAAAGTGTGATATGAATCTTGAATCCCTGTCCGAGGTGATACTGACCGGCACCCCATGAAGCCTGACAATTTGCCTGAGGTACATCTCTGCCAACTGGGCTGTAGACTGACCAACTCTGAATATGAGAAAGTGAGCCACCTTAGTGAGTCGGTCAACTATAACCCAAATAGTATCTCGACCAGCTGGGGATCTAGGCAATCCAGTCACAAAATCCATGGTCACATGCTCCCACTTCCATTCTGGAATCGACAAGGGCTGAAGAAGTCCAGCGGGCCTCTGATGTTCAGCTTTAACCTGCTGGCAAACCAAACACCGAAAGATAAATCGGGCTATCTTCCTCTTCATGCCATTCTACCAGAAATGTTGACAAATATCATGGTACATCTTCGTGCCACCGGGATGAATAGAATACTGTAAACTGTGAGCTTCTGCCATGACCTCCTGTCTGATATCTCCACTGGGTACACAAAGACGAGTGCCGTGCCGAAGTGTACCATCTTTATGAATGCACAACTCTGGCCTTCTCCCTGTCTCACACTCTGCTCTGAGTCGCTGAATCTTGGAATCTGTAGATTGCGCCATCCGGATCCTCTCAACTATGCTGGATTGAACCTGTAGACTGGCCATCAACGCCACGTTGGTAGGAAGAACCACTTCAATTCCCATCTTCTGAAGATCTGCCAATAATTCTGGTTGTGCCGTTAGAAAATAAATTTCGGCTCTCCGGTTCAACGCATCTGCTACAACGTTGGCCTTCCCTGGGTGATACTGCAAGTCCACATCGTAGTCCACCAGTAGCTCGAGCCATCTCCTCTGCCGCATGTTAAGGTCCTTCTGGGTGAAAACATACTTCAGGCTCTTGTGATCAGTAAATATCTCCACTCTGTCTCCGTACAAGTAGTGTCGCCAAAGCTTAAGTGCAAATACTACTGCTGCCAGTTCCAAGTCGTGGGTCGAGTAATTCTTCTCATGATCACGAAGTTGACGTGATGCATAAGATATTACCTTCCCATGCTGCATCAAGACACACCCCAATCCTCTGCCTGAAGCGTCGCAATAAACTGTGAATCCTCCGGTCCCATCTGGAAGTATGAGAATGGGAGCTGTTATCAAACCTCGCTTCAACTTCTCAAATGATTCCTGGCACTCTGCTGTCCAAGCAAACTGTACATCCTTGCGGGTCAACTGGGTCATCGGCGCCGAAATCCTTGCAAAATCTGAAACGAATCGTCGGTAGTAGCCGGCCAACCCAAGGAAGATGCGAACCTCTGCCGCTGAACTAGGTACTGGCCATGACTCGATAGCCACAATCTTCTGGGGATCCACTTCTACTCCTCCTCGAGTAATGATGTGACCCAAGTACGAAATACGATCGAGCCAGAACTCGTATTTACTAAACTTGGCGTATAACTGATGCTCTCTAAGCGTCTGAAGGGCGATTTTGAGATGCTGTTCATGCTCCGCTTCGCTCTTGCTGTAGACCAGGATATCATCTAGGAACACGATCACGAACTGATCCAAGTAAGGCATAAAAATGCGATTCATGAGGTCCATGAATACGGCCGGCGCATTGGTCGCTCCAAAAGGCATAACAAGGAACTTCCAATGCCCATACCTCGATCTAAATGCTGTCTTCGGGATGTCCTGCTCTCTGACTCTGATCTGGTGGTATCCTGACCGAAAGTCTATCTTCTAGAACACTGAAGCCCCTCTGAGTTGATCAAACAAGTCATCTATCCTCGGGAGAGGGTATCTGTTCTTGATTGTCACTGAGTTCAAGGTACGATAATCTACACATAACCTGGACGTACCATCCTTTTTTTTCATAAGAAGCATCGGGGCTCCCCAAGGTGATCCACTTGTACGAATGAATCCCTTGGTCCTTAATTCTTCAATCAACTTGTACAAAATCTCCAACTCTGAAGGTGCCATCCTGTAGACTCTCTCTGATACTGGTGCTGTTTCGGAGATCAAGTCTATAGTGAACTCGATCTTCCGCTCTGGCGGCATCCCTGGAAGTTCCTCTGGGAAGACATCTGGGAACTCTTCAACTATCCTGGGTAACTGTACTGCTGCTACGGCCATCCGCAATACTGGAGAAGATGGTTCCACTGCGCCTTTGAAAATGAAAACTCTGGCTCGCCTGGAATACTAAAGACAACCCTGCCAACATGGCAGTCTATCCTAGCATACTGGTTCCTCAACCAATCCATGCCTAAGACTATATCATAGTCTGCCATAGGGAATTCTATGAATCTAGCGGGGAACTCTCTACCGCTAACTACGATCCGACACGAGAAAAATACTCGATCTACTCCCACAAGACCATTACCAGTAAGTATATTGAGCCTTAATGATAATGACTCGGGCTCCAATCCTATCCGTGTCGCGAATCGTGCAGACATGAATGAATGCGATGCACTAGAATCAAATAACACCGATGCTGGAGAGGAGTTGACGAGAATAGTACCTGCCACTATCTCACCTGGTGCAACTTCTTCTTCCATAGTCATCATCATTGCCTCACCTTGTCCTCTGGCTGCAGGTCCCCTCTGCTGGAAACCTCTCTGCCTACTCTGCACTTGGGCCTGGGTATACTGCTGCTGGTTCTGTTGATGAAATGCCTGGGCCTGAGGCAACAAGGGCCTCGGGTACTGCTACTGCTGCATAGGTGCTGGTCCCCTAACCGATGGACTGGTTAGGTTAGAAGAGGACGAACTACCCCTATTCGGACAGGCTCCTATCTTGTGATCTGCCGCTCCATAAGCCAGGCACAATCCCTGCGCCCTATGACAATCCGCCACTACATAGCCTGGCTTCCCACAATGAGAACATCCCATCGCGGAAGTCTGCTTCTGCTTCTGCTGTTGCGGGTACGTCGGGGTTGAATGCTGAACCGACGTCACTGAGGCCGCCCCCTTCGGAGTTCCAATGGTCAAACTCCTAGCTGCCGGGACTGGAGCTGATGATTGGTGTACCTGACTGTGGGACCGCTTCCTACCTCCGGTCCTATCCACGATCCTCTGGGAGGTGTACTCATGCCTTCTAGCTGCTCTCAATACTGCATCGAACGTCTGGTGCTCGAACTGCTCAGCTGCCAACAAGATCTCCAAATGTAGTCCCTGTTGGAACCGCTGGGCCCTATCAAACTCGGTCGCCACCAAGGTGGGGGTAAATCTACTGAGTCTAAAAAACTCAGATGCATAACCGTCGACCGTTATGCCTCCTTGCTTCAAGTTGGTAAATCTCGTCTGTAGGTCGTACCGAGCTACAGCATCAAAATACTTCGTCTAGAATCTTTCTCTAAACACCGCCCAAGTAACCGGCGTCGCTAATCCCACGGCCTGCGTCGCCCACCAACTGCGAGCCAAGTCCAGCAACTGTAGGCGTACCATCGCCACCTTCTCATTCTCAGGTGTCCTAGCTGCTTCCAGAATCACCTCGGTATCCTGAAGCCAAGCGTCCGCGGCAATCGCATCTTCGCTGCCGTCGAAGAATGGAGGGTTCAAGCGCTTGAAGCTGTTGGCCGTGCTGTTCCCTGGATGACCGCCTCTGGTCAAAGCATCTGCCACTACCTGGTGCAAGGCGTCTCCTCGACGATCCTAGGAAGCTATCAAGGTCCTGATGAGACCTACCAAGGTGCCATTGTCAGGCTCTGCAGGCTGGACGGGCCGAACTAGGGGCTCTCCTCCGGGAGGTACAACTCTGGAGGCTACTCCGGAATGCTGGGCTTGATCTCTGGGTTACTGGTCCATGGGAAGTCCTCCACCTTGCTGATCGGCGGGGTCAGGTACAGTGCCGCTGAAGAAGACGACACAGGAAAAATAATAAGGAAGGACCAGGACAGATCAACGATACAAGCATATAATCAGGGCAAAAATCCAGAGATTCAGAGGATATCGATGGAGATCAAAGACGAGTACTGATTGAGATATCTATCCGGTAAACCCTCACATATCTTGAATGCCAAGACCTGCATGGGCCACCACTTAAACCATGTGACACCCCAGAACCAGAATACTGGAGAGCGGGGGCGAACATAGCCAGCTACGTATATTGAAATGGAATCTACCTCGCTATACGGTCACGGCTGTCTAAATATGAGGGTTTACTACAAGCCAACAGTCTCTTAAGGTCAAGCCTATTGTCTCAATCTCAAACAAATAATATAATTACAAGATGTTAGACCACCAAATATACAATAAAAGGCATCCCAAATATTACATATTCAGCTGATCATGAAGCTAGTCATACAAAATACGAGGACTAGCAAGAGTTAAGTCATACATGATCAACCCTAGGATTCGTTAATCATGTTACAGTCCGTAGGCAGTCAGTAAGTAAAGATGCATCGAGCTAACAGGTGCTCGTCGGCTAAACGCTTCAAAAGAATAAATTTATAATGTAGTGGATGAAACAAAATGGAAAACCCACTCGTAGCCCGGGTTCCTTCTAGTCGCCACCATCGGACTGGAGGTTCGATAGATCCTCGGGTACTGCTCCGAAATCTGGCTACACAAAACCAGCTGAGTCAAAACCCCAAAAAGAGTAAGTGCCACAAGGGAGGCCACAAAATAAGAACAAAGCCAGCATATCTGAACATAAGAAATAGAAGAAAGTACAAGTAATAAAGAGTACAACAGGTCAATAAACGACTAGGGACATGGAACCATTCCGGGAGCAAGATTACAACCCGTAAACCAAACAAGGACTGGGGTTGTAACTCTTCGCCTGAATAACACTTGTCCCTATCCATTTATTGTTAAGATAAGTAAAACAATCATGTTCAGGGGTACCAAGTACTGTGACTAGACAAGACTTAGACAAGGCTGGACACTATCCATTCACAAGCGACCAAGCAAACATTACGGCTTACTACTTAACTAACTAGTGTTATCACAAGCCTAATTACTAACAAGATGCAAAATGAGAAATTCCCAGTCCCAAGCCCTGCAGACTATCCAGTTATCCTTCCGCGGGTTGAGAGTATGGTTGGGTACATCGTCCTGGAGACGATATACCCTTAGGTGACTTAGAGAGTGCAACACATGACAGTGTGCTGGAAATGTGTCCTATTCTGTAGGAGCGTAAAAAGTGCTTCAAAGAAAGAGTCATCTCATTCATAAGTGATTGGTTTTATGCCAAACAGAGCGAGTAATCTCTTTACGCCCAAGACTAGGCTAATCAATTTACACCTAAGCAGGCTGGTTATTTTACGCTCGGGTCTACACCCATGATTTTACACCAAGGACAGAGCAGCCTCTTTTACGCTGGACAAAGCCGTCAAATCTCGCATTTAATGCAGACTCTGACATGGAGATATTAATGATGGCATATATCACAAAGGGATTTGTCTTTACACAGAGACCAATGTTGTCGTTTAGTGTGTGGATTGAGCTACTTTACGCTCACACTACAGCTTCTTTTACGCACGAAGATTATACGAGCCTTTACGCTCAACAGTCGACGTGTGCGTAAAGTCTATTTGAGCTGCTTTTACGCTCAAGGTTATTTAATAACCACTTTACGTGGGAAGTCTATGTCAAGGCTATTTTACGCCAAATCCATTGCTTTACGCTCAGAGTACATTGGGCTATTTTTACGCCCTATTCTCCTCCACCAGTTTGGAATGTGGTTTGCTTACGTGGCTTTCATGCCACTCTTTTCGAAGAACGTGTGTACATGCATCCTATCCTTACTGAAGTGATGGGACACACGTCAACATATACAGAGGATGGCCTCGATCATGGGTGGCAGTTGTTAGCGTAAAGATGGAACTTTTGTTGAGTTTTTACGCACAAGAGCCCAAGTCTATAAATAGACTTATTTTTCTCATAACAAAGGACACGGACGGAGAGACAGGAGAGAATACAGAGATCAGAACTTCGAGATTTTGATTCTCCGGAGCATTCTTCTTCAACTTTTCTTTCAGAACAGAGTGAAACAAAGCAGAAAAGCATTCGACCTCGCCATCAGTGCCCAAGTGCATCGATACCTTTCTGGTGACTTAGTTCTTCTAAGTTGTTCTACTTCAAGCAGTGATCTTCATCATCATCATATGGTCCAAGGAACAAAGTGATCATTTACAGATCAGACTTCCATAGCAATACTTTTCCAGAATCAAATTTGTACTTCTTGTACTTTTTCTCGTTTTATTTTCAAAAACCAACTTTTGTTTGGCATTTTTGTTAAGTGAAACAAAATGGCGACTCTGCTGGGGACGACCTTCTCCTCTAACGAGGAGGCGATTGCTCAATATGATGATATTTTGGTCGGTTCGACCAAAAAGACTCTGGTTGTGCACTTCGACCAGACTGCCTCTGAAGAAATGCTCCGAACTGGGGGTGGTTCTCGCCACTCCAATGTTCAAAAGTCTCGCAAAGCACGAAAAGTTTGGATTCCCAAATCCAACGTGGTTTCTGATCTCTCTGTTGCCTCTGATGACAAGGGAATTCTTCCCACTCCTGTCGTAGGGGCTCCCGTCCGTAACGAGACAGTCCTTACTTCAGAGTTGTACTCAAAGTGTGACGATTTATATCCCGTTTGTAACGGTGAAGATAATCAGGTTTCACGCCCACTGCGTAAGAATCAAGTTTTACGCTCAGTGGGTAAGAACCAAATTTTATGCTCAGTACATAAGAATGAATCTCCCATTCGTAATGGGGCAGACTCTAAAGTTTATGCTTCTGAGTGTAAGAATCAGTCTCCCGTCGGTGACGTGGTAGGCCCAAATAAATTACGCTCCTCGCGTAAAGCAAAATCTTCCGTCTGTAATGTGGTAGATAATCAATTTTTATGCTCCACGCGTAAAGGTAAGTCTCATGTCTTTGACAGTGTAGATAAAATTCATAACGATGTTTGCACATCTAATATGAATGTACCTAAACGTGTACAGCGTAAAAATGTCGTTGGTAAAGCTTCTGTCCTACACCAACAACCTTCTTATACTGCTTTACACAAAGTACCAAACTTACAAATTGTACGCCATGAAAATGGAGTCCTTCGTGCTAAATCTCAAGATTTACGCACACAACTCCAAACGCGTAAAAATGTACAGTTTGGTTCTGCGAATGCAGCCAGTCATCTTCTTTATACACAAGGGACTAAACGTTTTTCTACCCCAAATGTAATAAAGAAGAATACTCCATCTGTTCCTTCTGATTTACGTGAATTGCTAATGCAAAAACGTAAGAATAGACAATCTCCGGTAATATTCCCCCAAGAAAAACATCATTGTGAATATCACCAGGTTGTGATCAACTGTTGTTGTTCGACTTCTAAACGGTCAATTTTTTATCGTTTAAGTTTTAACTCGCCTCAATATCAAGCTGAAGACCAAGAACATGAGCTGTCATATGTGTCAGTCAACATGGCATCTCATACTAATAGAGGACGACATCCAAGACGGAATATGTCCCAAACCCCAGGTCAACAACAGTTCAACAGGCTTCTTGATTCCTTTGAAGGAGTATATCAGAATACTCGATCAAGAAGACAAAGACAATTGCAGACTTCTGATTCAGAAGCTGGGGGTACTCAATCTTTTGAGTCTGATACCGATAGTGTGGATTCATACTTCTATACTAATCCCTCTATATCTTCAAGAGAGGTTGAATCCTACGCTGTTGGAGATGAACCGGAGACGTCATCTGCTAATACGGAACAACGTCTCACTGCCGTGGAGCAATCATTGAAAGACATGCTTAACATGGTGCAAAGCATGCATCAGATAATTTTGAATCAGCAAACTGCTCAACCTACAGTAATAACTTTGGTACCAGTAGCAGCACAAACTCAAGATAGTCAAGGGGCTGATATACCTTTGAATATTCAAGAGCCTGCTGTTAATCAAAATTCTGCATCTCCAGATCCCATCATTCCAGAAGATGTACCACCTCCAGTGGGGGTTACGGTACATCCAACGACTATTCAATCAAATGTGCTTTCTCAAACCAGTGAAGCCATTCAAGCATTGCGTGAACTCAAAGCACATTTTGAAGTTTTGAGGCACAAAGATCAGCTCCAGAGGTTAGGGATTAAGCAACCTTATCCTCCTCATTGGAATGATGTACCCTTTCCACCGAAGTTCAAGCCACAATCCATGGTTTTATTCGATAGAAAAGCATCTCCCAGTCAATATATCAATTACTTTGATATTATGACTGTACACTTGTAGAAAAATGATGCTCTTCTCACTCGAATGTTCATCGGGTGCCTGACGGGTTCAGCTTACGACTGGTATCGTAGCTTACCCGATAACTCTATTTCATCTTTTGACGAATTCAAGGCAATGTTTCTCTCCCGCTTCTATGAAGGAGGTATGGACATGAACATGTCCTCCTTGATAGAAATCAAACAAAAGGAGAGAGAAGATACTCGGACGTTCATTGAACGTTTCCGACAGGCTACTCTAAAGATGCCTCCTGGTATACCAGATTCAGCGTTGATTGATACATACAAGATGAATCTGCGACCATCCATTGCTGTCTTCACAGGTTCTCAATTCACAGATTGGGCTTCGTTTATCATAGCAGCAGTTTCTGCCGAGACCAATGGTAGGTTGGCTCGTGAACACGGGATAATTTTTGCTTCAGAAGATAAAGGGAAAAAAGTAATCCTGGTAATAATCCTGGCAATCGTAATGTGAAAGGAAAAGATACTCTTATGGTCAATCTTTCCAAGAACAAAACGACGCCAAATAATGAAGAATCTTCCAGGCCAAAGGAAGAATACTCTTTTGACGAAAGTGATATCCCAGGGATATTTCAATGTCTGGTGAAAAGTGGTAAACTTCAGATTCCAGAGCCAAAAAGGCCTAATGAGGTGAATCTGACTGACAATCCCAAATATTGTATCTATCATAGATACATTAATCATTCTACCAGTGCTTGCTATATCTTGAAAAAAAAGATCCAAGAGCTGATAAATGGTGGCGCTATCGCTTTAACCAATGATGACCATACGGTTACGACCAAAATGGTTTCTTTTTAGTTCGGGGATTTTCCTCCACAGCAAGTCCCAGATGGAATTATCCCAATTCCGAAAGCGACGATGAAGATCGTGAATATCCCGCCTGCCAGGGAAGAAAATACAGGACTGCTGCCGCTCATATTGAAGAATGGTAAAATCATATGGGTACATCCTGACTTAGTACCTGAGTTGGAAAATGAAGGTAAAACTTTAAAATCCAAGAAAGGTAAGAAAGTCAAAACCTGCAACATGATTTCTCATGTTATTCCAAATCCTGATGACTTGGATCATCTATGGGATGGCCTTCCTCTAGAAGATGGACTGAAAGGACTAAACATCTGTCCTCCAAGTCTAGCTCCTCCTACCAAGCTCAAGCTTACTCATCAGCAGTGGCTAACCATGAATAGTGTTCCTTTATACTGGGCACAACAAGTCTTTGCTGCTTATGAAAAAGCTCCAACAGGGATTTCTTCTCGTATCCCGAATCCTTCTCCTCCCTTAACTACAGAGACGTCTATGCTTCATTCTCCTGTAGTTGCAGAGGTTTCTTCCTCTTCCTGTGCTGAAACACCTGTCCAAAGTTCACTGCCTATCCACTTGTATAGTCAGCAATCTATCCTTCTCATGAGGAAGATGGGTTACGACTTTCAAAAGGCAGAATGTTTGAATTATGTTAAAGGAATACGTCTTCCTTTACAAATTCAAAATCAAAATTCTACTGCTGGATTGGGTTCTGAAGTTCGTCATAACAACCCTCACAATAAGAAGGCTAAAGGAAGAAAGACTAAATCCTGTAATATGGTACTTTCTTCTCCTGAGTCTGAAGAAAAAACTTTCGCTGGTACAAGATCTGGAAAAGAGTACCACAAAGACTATGAGGGATCCTCCTGTCACGACCCGCGCCCTAGAGTTAGGGCACGAGAACGTAACAACGCCCAGCCTACGCCGCAGTGTCGGCGGTAGAACGCTGTCCTAGGTCTCAATGCATCTAACAGTATAAGACTAAACAGTTTATACTCCCCGAATGGGGGTGACATAGCAGATACAATCTCAATCACATCTAAGGTAGAGCATGATAAGGATAGATAAAACATGAAATCCAAAAGAGATACAGGAGATAGAAGTCTAAGTGTCTAAGATACATAAACCTAGAAATACATCTCAAAACTCAAGTATAGATACAGTAATCCACAAAGTAAATACAACTCCAGACAAAATGAAATAACTACCTAAACAACCTCTAATGTGTCTCCTCTAGGCTAGCAGGCACCTTCAGGCTATCTGTAAAATTTATCAACAGGTCCAGTCAGGACTGGAGCGAGCACAATACATCTCAACAGTTCATAGCAGGTTAGAAAATATAAACATGCAGTAGAGTAAAATACAGGATCTGAAGAAATACAGTATGTAAATAAGAGAGAGAACTGTAACAGAAATATCTACTATAAATAGAGAACTAATAGTGGCTAGTGAGTCAGAGTACGAGATAGCACATGTGAACAGGACAGATTTGCACAGGATATCGAGGTTGCACAGGAATCTACACTACAATAGAATTGTTCACACGACTACTAGCACTCCCCCGTTTTCTCCAATCAATACACAAGGATCTAAACAGGTTATGTTATTACACAGGATATCACATGGGGGCCCATATAGGGTGCACATGATAGTATACATGGGGGCTCCGTGAACATGAGAGTACAAGATTCACAGGAGTGCACATGTAACAAAAGTACAGGAGTACACGATGAAAGTGAAACGCACATGACACAATATACCCGATGCTCCCGAGGGGGATAACATCGCATGAGAAGATCCATATAGTACTAATCCGTGATAATGTCATGACAGCATCAAGTATAGTAATCTAAAGCAGGAATATAATTCTAAGCAGGATATGAAATGATCAGAGAATGTACTCGCCTCGATAACCTGAACAGCTGATAAGTAAAGGGGGTCCCACTGAAGCCACATAGTCCTATTTAAAGTAACACAGGTTACAAGGTGTTCAAGTTGTAATAAATGAATCTCTATAATCAATCTACATTATTCTAGGTTCTTCTAAGTCAAAATAACTCTAGGTCGACTCCGGTCAATAATCTAGTCAAACTAGGTCAAGTGTTGACTTATAGTTGACTTTGGGTCAACTGGTCAACTCTGGTCAAACAGGGTCAATTCTAGTCTAATATAAAGTGTACTTCGTTATTTGTACGTCGAAACTTACGACACGCAAATCGAGATAAGGAGATTATCGGTAAGGTTGATAATCTTATTATAGTGATCCACGTGTCCAACTTGTCAATTTCAGCGATGTGAGATCACTGGAATTGGCTGATCTCAGTTTCGTTGTACTAATCCCGAAATACGAACACTATATGAATTAATTATTAATTAATTATAAAAAGGTTAAGATCAGAGAAATTATCAACAAACATTGCCGGACGATAAAATGAACATCGCCAACATGTCCAAAATGGTCAAATTAGCTAGGATAGCCTATCCAACGGTCCAATTTGGACACAAGGGCAAAAAGGTAATTTCGGGTCAAAACGGTGTCCGTGTCGGAGCCGTTTTGCACCAAAAAACGTGCAAGAAAATAAGTCAATAAAATATAACAAATTATATGTCCATAAAACCAGAATGTCGATACGAACCCAACGGTATCTCCAGAATTGGATTCCGTTGGCCCGATCTCAATTTGGCCCGTTGACCAGAACTTGGAATTCCGGTTTGCACGAAAATGCGTGCCGGAGCCAAAGTTCTCAAAACTCAGCAAACTACCTGTCAACGAGTCCAGAATGGAGATACGAACTCAACGGTATTTCCGGAATTGGATTCCGATGAGCCGATCTCAAAATGACCCGTTGACCCGGATATTGGTATCCGCCTTGCACTGAAATGCGTGCCGGACCCAACGTCCACCAAAATTTAGCAAATTATATGTCAACGAGTCCAGAATGACGATACGAACTCAACGGTATCTCCGGAATTGGATTCCGTTGAGCCGGCATCAAAAAGTCCCGTTGACCCAGAAAGTGGGACCCGCTTTGTACCGAAAAACGTGCCAGGGCCCACGTTCTCCAAATCTAACAAATTTTATATGAAAACATGCCAGAACGATGCCATAAGTCTAATGGTGGTGTCAGAAATGAAATGGAGTCCCGTGTTCAAAAATGGAATTTTACAAGTTGGAAATTACGAATTCGGACGACCAACTTTGGCGTCGAATTCAACCAATCAAACAAGCTCACAATGAAACAAAACTGGAGGAGAAGTAAGAGGGTTATACCAGCTTCGCACAGGAACTTGTAGCACGCCAAAAGGAGCTGCGGTGGAGGAGATACAAGCTGACGAAGTTGGCCCCGCGAAACTGTCCAAATTTAATACAATTTAAACGGTCAACTTGGTGGCCGGTTTTCATGTATCAAACGATAAAATTAACGGACGAAAATTGACAGGGATGAAGGTGGATATACTGAGATTGCGACGGAGTGAAGAAATCGCCGATCCAACGGTCGGATCTCCGGGAAAACATGCGCGAAGTCGCTGCAATGGGGCATGATTTCAGCGTCGTTTCCGAGCTCGTCACGACGGAACGTCGTGCAAAACGCACGAATCGCCTCCGATACACGTCGGGGAGAGGGACGACGGCCATGGGGTGGCTCGCCGGGGTTCGTCCGACGTTGGGGGAGGGTGGCCCACGGCGGCGTGATGGCCGGCGGCGGCGGACAGCGCCGTGCACGCGCGCGGCTGTGCCGTTCTCGGCCGGCGGCGACGTCGCGATGCCGCTGCTGCGCTGTGGCGCACGCGACGGCGGTGCGGCGACGTAGGGGCGGCGCGGCGACGCAGTGCTGGCGGAGGAGGAATGGTGATGGAGGTGGTGGCGCTCGGTTTGTCGAGTGGTCGGGGGCTGTGAATGGATGTGGAGTGGAGATGGTGAGGTTGTGTTGAAGAGGAGAAAGAAGGAGGAGGAGGAGAGGAGAAGGAAGTCTCGGCTATGGCCGACCACGGCGAGGCCAGGGAGTGAGGGTGGCCGGGGCCAGCCATGGGTCGAGGAGGAGGATGGTGCTGTCGGGTTGGAGGAGGAAAATAGGAGTGGTTGCTGTTGTATTGTTTGTATAGGTGTAGGAATTAGTTGTTAGGAGAGAGAGAAAGAGATGGATAAGAGAGAGAAAAGTTATCCTATATTTTAGGGCCGGCTGCCAATTATGGCTGTGAGAGTGTGTATGGGGGGAGAACTTAATGGATGAGATTTGATTAGGTGAATCAATGGCTAGGAACAATAGGTTGGAAAAATGGTCATTCCAAAGGAGATTTAAAATCAATAGAAAATTTCTATTAAATATAGAAAAATAGGCAAATGAGTACTAATATTTTTGGGCAAGAATTATGAGGGTGTCATGATGGAGAAAATCATGGAGCTGGACAGGACTCGGTGGAGCCGGATTGGATCAAAACTGGACATTGTACGAAAATCGAATTAAAATTAGGAATCGATGATCATGGGCAAATAAGTATCACATGGGGATTCCAATAAATGGGACACAAGTGGCGGACGGATAGTGGGCTCAAAGTGGGCCATGTCCATAGTTGGGGCTGACAGGTTTTGGTCGACAGGGGACCTACAAATTAAGTTGGAAAATGAATGTGACGCCGTGGAGTGAAATAAAATCGGGTCACGTGTTGGAAAAGTTGTACGAATCAAATAGAGCACAAAATGACGTGTCTGAGTGGGACCCGAAGGTTATGGGTGACGAGCGTCTCGAGTAGATCATCAATGAGGAGTTGGTTTCAAGAAACTGACTGGTCTTGCGCTCCCAATTTAAAAGTCATGGTAACGCGCTGAAAATGATCAAGGAAGAGTGGGAAAATAAATAACAATCAAATGGTCTAAACCGACCCGAAGTTCAGCGAAGCAGAAAGAGCACAAGAGAACAAGTTTGGATGGGACACTATATACCGTCATGAAGGTAATCGTGTCCACTCCAAAACTCGTGAAGAAGATTTCCAGAGTTGAACATCCCTGATACTCCAAATATCAATGGCACGGAAAAGTACACTTAAGGAAAAATAACAAAATAAATTATTTATCAAAACCAATCAATCAGGAAATAAAATAAAATGAAAAAAAATCAACCCGAAATTCAGGGTGCTAACACCTCCAAAGAAGCAGAAGATGTAATGGAAACTCTACCAGTTCAACCTTCTCCTGTTCCTGTTAAACCGTCTGTGGTTGAAAAGGGGAAACAGAAGGCAGTACGCTTTGATATCCCATTGAAGTCTACTTCCAATCAGGGGATGGTGATGAAGCCTTACAAGTTTGACATTCTAGCTCAGTTAGCCAATACTCCGGCTAGACTATCTATATTTGAACTGCTTCGCCTTTCCAGAGAAAGCAGAGAGACTTTGAGCGAAGCTTTACTTCAAGCAGATTCATGCTTGGCTCAACTCAAGACTCCTGAGAATATACCAGTGTCATGTCCGCAATGTCATAGTATGATGGAAGCAATTCCCAACATCACCTTTACACAAGAGGATATGCTATTGAAGCACAACAAGTATGATAGGCCTCTGTGCTACACTGGATATATCGGATCCACTGAAATTGATAGGATTTACATTGATCCTGGGTCTTCAATTAGTATAATTCTTCAGAGTATGCTAAGACCCCTGAGGATTCCTACTAGTGAGCTGACTTACACTAGTACTACGATAGTCGGTTTTAACTCTGGCAAGAGCAAACCACTGGGGAAGATTCATCTGCAGATTCAGATTGGTGATCTTCGAACTATGGTAACTTTCTATGTTATCAACTCGGACGTATCCTACAATATTCTTCTTGGAAGACCGTGGATTCATGAGCACAATATTGTGCCTTCAACTCTTCACCAATGTTTCAAATATGTGGACTCCCAAGGAGTTGTGAAAACTGAGTTTGCTGATATTAATCCGTTCAAGGGTGTGGAAGCCTACTTATCTGATTCAAGGCTTTATAAACAAGAGCATATGAAAGATATATCAGACATGGCTGAAGATCAATCATCATCTGAGGATCAGTCTATTAATGAAGATCCGCCAGAGGAGCAACCTTTGAAGATCATAGTCAAGGGACGAATCCAATCCCAACCTATCAATGATCAACCTTTGATAATCAAGGTTAAAGGAAGAACTCAAATTTCATCTGAGGGATCAATAAATATTCCTGCTAAGAGCCAAGTTCAACCTTTCATGATCAAGGTTAAAGGGCGTACTTCTTGTACGAATGATCCAGAATCACCATTGATTGTCAATCTTGGCAAATCTACGCAGAAGACGGATGATGGTCCACTGTTGATTAATCCGAAGCGTAGCAATCAGATTGTAAATGATATAAATATTGATCATTCTGTACTTTTTGATATCAATGAAGATTTCCTGTTCGAGTATATGGCTGTCAAGTTTATTGAGAGAATGACTTTATCTTCTGATAATCAAAGTCATCAATATAAAGACAACATAGAACCGGAAGAAACTTTATACATTGATCATAAGGAGAATTTTTTTCCTCCTCATGTCGATGTCGGACCTTATGCTCAAAAGTTCTTGACATCTTCTTCCTATCTGCTTCCTGTAGCCGCTTCATCACGAGCTTGCGTAACTTTCAGACGTCACGAAGAATCCTATTTCGTGGATCCGTCTGATAAGAAAAACAAGCGTCAAATTGTGTTTGGCCTGGCTAGAAATATCCCTGTTACTCAGACAGATAATCTGAAGGATAAAGATAAAAGAAGAATCCGAATTAACAAATACAGTCAACAATCTATCAAGATTATCCAGAACATGGGGTATGATTTGAAGACTATGTAAGGTCTCAATCAGGGCAAGGGCAGACGACTACCATTATGTGGTGATCCGTTTTACCAAAGGACTCGTCATGGGTTGGGATATGATCCGTCCCACATGTTTAATGACGATATACAAGAAGAATTCTCTTCTAGCTCTTCGCAATCATCAGATTCGGAAGAAATTCTATTCATCGAATCCGATATGTCTCGTTCCTCATATTGTGAATCTGGGCAAATATTCTCAGTCAATATGGTTCAAGCCGATGATGAATCAGAACCATTTGAGAATGATCCTTGAGGATGATATTTTCTTTCTTGAAAGATATATTAATTCATTCATTCTTTTATCAATAATGGAGTATATCTTCAATGACACCTGTCTTCTTATTCTCCAGCTACCAAGGTTTGGTTAAGCTGATTACTCATCTCTTTCTTTTATCTTACCAGTTGGTATATGAATTTAGATTTGTTATTTATCATGTTATCAAGACCTCTGAATAAATGTCAAATCTAATTGCTTTTCTATCATGAGTTCTTACATGCTATCACGTCCATATTACCTCTGATAATATTGTATACTCGCAAACAGAAATTAATCTTCTATCTTATCAGTCGATTAATTGGATTTATTATTTATCATGTTCTCAAGACCTCTGGATGAATATTAAAACCTACTTGTTTTTCCTATCTGTCATGTCCATTTGACCTCTGCATAGATATTAATCTACTTTTCTATGAGTTCTTACATACTATCACGTCCATATTACCTCTGATAGTATTGTATACTCTAAAAACAGAAAACAAGATTTTATTATCTATCATGTCCATATTACCTCTGGATAGATATAATGCATTGAGTTTAAAAGACTTGTCATGTTCCTATAACCTCTGATAAGTATTTTCTATCTCATACCTATTGTTCCAAATAAACGATAGGATCACAAAATATATATTTCATTCATCTTGGAAACATTACAAAATGGATAAAAGAAAAGATTACAAGGAGCTCTTTCAAGGTGGAGCAGAAATGTCTTGAAGTAACTTCTGCAGCTCTTCTAGCCGCTTACCACGAGAGCTCATGACTTTCTTGGTAGCCTCAGCACGTCGAGCCTCAGGGGTACAAATACAAGAAAGTTTGGCGAAGGTAGTTATCAGACCCTCTTTGGCTTCATCAAGGGCCCTGATAGTCGATTCAGCTCCAAAGGCTTTCTCTTCTAAAATCGAGCTCTGGGTGAGGTGCAGATTTCGATCTTCGATCATCTTCTCCCTTTCAGCCTTCAAGCGAGCTAATTCAGCCTCGACTGCTCGGATTTCATCATTTTTGCTCTGAATATCTATGTTCAAAGCGTCATAAGCCACTCTATGGCCATGCAGTGCAGGTTTTATGCCAGTCAAAAAGGCTTTCTCTTTGGCAAGCTTCAGACTGTGTTCATGGAGGGCTGTATTATATGTAGTCTCTCGAGCAAGATAATCAGCTGTTAAGGCTTCATACTCCTCCTGAATGAGGCCTTCAACATTCTCATTTGATAGCTTAAGATATTCTCTGGTTGGCTGTTCAAGGTCCTCCACAATTTTCTCCAATGCGGCAGCTCTCTCAGTATCGTTGAACAAAGCAACGTTCTTGATGGTCGAAGCCATTGCCGTCTTCAAAATCTCATAGCTGAGACCTTTATTCAAGACCATCTTTATCAAAGTTGCCAGAGTTTTATAAAAAGTTTCAGTATGAATCTCAACCAAGAGATTCATCTCTACGCTGGAGCTAGGTGTGGCGGCAATATCTAATAAATCTTTCCTTTGGAGATCGGGAGGAGATGTGGTTGGCATGACAGTAGGATGAGACGAAGTCGTTGCTGTTACTGCCATCATAGCCAATTGATTCTCAGAAGTTTCGAGGATTGTATCTTCAATATCTGCAGATATTGTTGGTGTAACAACAAGCTGAGATGGAGCCATTGTTGTTACTGCTGCTTGGTTTCCAGGATTTTCAGAAGCAATATTTTCAACATTTGTCACTCCAGCCGTTTCTGGGGTTCTGGCGGCGGTAATGTTGGTGGATATAGTGACAACTACAGGAGCTGATTCAGATTCTGGCATTGGCTTATCAGAAACTGGTACTGGATCAGTAACGACAGTGGAGGATGTTATTATAATTTTCCCAGTTTCTGTTGGAAGTTCGAGCATGCCTCCAGCATCTTCTTCAACTGATTGCTCCGCAGGATTTTCCGCTGCTTCAGTTGTGGTGAGACTCTCTACAGCTGATTCTTTGTTCAAGTCTGGTTCTCCTCCAGCAGCTCCATCATCACCTACAGTGGGGTCGACTGTAGTCTTCTCTTTGTGTTGGCCCTCAGCAGGAGAGGACACTTCAGATTGTATTTGTTGTGCCACAAATGATGGAGGATGTTCTTCTTGAAGCTCCATCTCATGCTTTTGCACTTCTCCCTCCTCGACATCTGCGTCTTCTGAAGAAGAAGATCCCTCTTCAGATTCCTCATTTTCCTCATAAATGTCTTCTTCTTGAGGAGGAGCTACAGGCTTTAGTGCGATTATAACATCTGCAAAACAAACAGAATAAGTTAGTATACAAAATCATGATATATAATTCCGTATAGGTTTTGTATAATACTTGGAATATGTGTATTTTTTTCAAGATATGTATCATAATCACCATCCAGTCATCATCCTCAAAGTCAAGAGCCGGTTCGTCTGATGGAATGCAATCTTGATCAGCAGCGGATGCAGTAGTAGTACCCTCCGTAACTTGTGCCTTGGATGGCAAAGATAAATGGAGTGAGGTGCTAAGACGTCCAGGGGACAAAAGTGTTACAGTTCCTGAGCCAACTATTGGTGGAGGGGCTGAAGATCCTTCTCCAGGATGGACTGAGGAAGAACCGACAAGATGATCTTCTTCAATTGAAATATCATCTTCTGGAGTGTGGGCTCTCGATTTGGAAGGCCCTTTGGCGGTAGATTTTCTCTTCTTTTCTGGAGATTTCACCGGAGAAGTAGTAGCTGTGTTCTGTTTTCGTTTGCGGGGCTTTCCAATAATTATTGGTCCCGCGGCTACTTCCCCAGCTCCTCTGGGAATTACTGCCAGAAATTCATCTATAACGACAGTATTGTCTGGTATGTCAGGGGCTATCCTGATAGGCTCTTCAACGTTTCCCTCTTGAGCCCACCGAAGACTTCCTTGCATACTATAACCGTCTTCAAAAGAACGGATAGACGTATAGAAACGAGCATACGTATGAAGTATACGTAGCTCAGTTGTACTAGTGGCTGTAGATATAGTGAACCTGGCGCCAGTACATGCAGCTCCGAAATATCTCCATGCTCGTGCACCGTCGATTAGCTTCCCATAATGATAGAAGCTAGTGGAAGGATTGCCAACATGAAGTTGATCATATCCAAATTGACGAGCGAACCTACTTGGCAAATAAGGCTCGAATGCACAGTTATCTTCATTCCTGTACATCAGATGAGAGGGTCTGATGTACACTAGCCATTGGTAGACAGATCTCGATAACAAGGTCGATTTATCTGCTCTATCTTCAAATTGCACACCGAGATAGTCAGCCGGAACTGGTGGTCTAGTACAGAAGAAATTCCAGCCATGCGAATAATTTAATGCTGCTCGGGTATCTGCCAACGTTGTAACTCTCCACGTGGATTTGCTAAATTTCTGGAGAAAAATCCTAACTTCATCCTCAGGGCCTGGTGGCGACAAATTACAATTATGGTGTAGTAACCAACCTATCAGATAGGTGAATGGTAACTCTACCCGTGGAAAATTGTAAGGAGCATTATTGATCAGTTCTTTACCAGAAACTCGTAGACCTGCATTTATTCGACATACCATTGCCGATAACAGGTTAATTCTGTTCTTGAATACCAAACGGACCGCTGGCCACAATACATTGTGGTGAATACGGTCCACAGTGCTGATCCCTGGCACGACCCATCTGCGCAGCCATAAGAATAAGAAGCCCGCCAACAAGGCCTTCTTCAACATCTTTTGACTACCCTGCCTCAGGTAGCTTAAAGCTTCAGTCCCCGCAGGGATATCTCCAGTTTTGGTAGACAGATATCGGTCTCGAGCTTTCTGCGACACCATCAATTCCTGAATTAAATCTGCAGGAATTATAGAGCAAGGCTTGATGACCTGAGTCTTGTCTTCTCGGAACCTGCTCTTCTTTGTCCTGGACACTCTATTTTCATGATAAAATAGATAAGTTGTCCATTTTGTAATATATGCCAAATGTGAGCCAGTTTTGTACATGCTGGTACAGATCAGATAATGGCACATAAGTTCTTCGTAGACCTGCACCAGCTCGGGATTCTTCTCCCGAATTTCTGCCAATTCCCGATTGGAGGGAATATATTCTTCATACGGGAATTCATCCATTGGTAGCTTCGAGATAAACTGTATCTCATGAAGGGCCAGACCCATCTCACCATGCGGAGTTGCAAAAGTTCCCGTCGAACTCATATACAATTCTAGTAAAGCCAAGAACAGATTGCCATTCGGTGGAATGCCATAACTAGTAGATGCTACTGCTTCATACAAACCGATGTCGTCCAATTCGGTTTTAAAGTGTGTCATGACCCAGTTGCTGATCTGGATCCAGTTACCACTATAAGGGGTCAGCCACCCTGTCAGCCTAGGGTTAGTCTGAGGATATAAGACTCCTTCCCTTATGAATCTATTTATGAACATGGGAACCTGGACCGGCTGGATGAGAGATGAATCCTCGCTCGGTGTAAACCCAGGCATTAGTCCAGAAAATGGAATAACACCACCACAAGGAGTACTAACATGATAACCCATGTCATTCGCCTTCTCCCTTCTAAAAATGATTTTGCCCGGTCTACCATAGCTACGGGGAGTCAAATTCCACAGCATTTGACGGTAATGGCTAGCATGGACGAAAGCAGATATAGGGTAATCCCTGTCCATGTCCGAAAGATACATTACCCTTTCTCCAGATTTAAATACCCAAGCCTCTTTTTTGGGATGAGTCTGTGATTTGTAATCTATCGCATCTCCAAATAAGAAAGCTGGCTTCAGGAATTGTTGATTATCTAGCGACATCAGTACTTCCCCGTCTATCATGGATAACAACATTCTATCCCCTTGAGCTGCTATCAGTTGTGCCCTCTCTACTGGATATTCAGGGTTCGACTGAGAAAATTGGACATGAGATAAATCTTCCAGATAATTCGAACCCACCATGCCAACTGATGATCCGAAAACTTCTGCGAGAGGGTGAACTTGCAAATCCACTGGTAAAATAACAAAAGAGATCAAGTTAGTTCGAAGTTTTTTTTTATGATTGAAGATATTGACTTTTACGCTTACTAAAAGTTGATGAAAAGCTTATGAAGTCTTTGTTCGACAAAGTCTCTCAATGATTGATGAACTTTACGCTACCACATAGTAATATGAGCGTAATACAACTTTTTACGCTGGCATGTATAAACATGAGTGTAGTTAAGTTTTACACTAGCACATTAATTGTGGGCGTAAATCCAAAATTTACGCTGACACGTGTAACGTGGGCGTATTCTTTTTATCTTTTACGCTAACACGAACAACGTGGGCGTATGATGTTGTTTCAGCTTTACGCTAACACGTACATGTTGGCCCAATGATTACATCGTATTTTTGAATATGGCTAATCAGTTAAGTTTAACAAAATGATGTCACTAAAATTCATATACTCACTATCATGTTGCTACTTAAACTTAGCATTGTCCTAATTGTCCTATATTATATTGCTATGCTTGTATCGTACTGCAACATATTTTGCTTAGCATTGTCCTAATTGTCCTATATTATATTGCTATGCTTGTATCGTACTGCAACATATTTTGCTGGCCTAACATGTATTTGTAGACATGCAATAAGCATGATCAAACCAGGACATAGGCAATGAAGAATTCAAGATGGACCAAAGACGGCGTCAAACAAAGAGACTTCTCCGAACCGCCTAGCGACCTATCTGGGGCCTCGCATCGGGGGTTCCGCTGAAGAATTCAGATTTCCATATCTGTTTATCTTTGGACAACTGCTGTCAAGGAAAAAGACGTCTTCAGTTCTGCTCAGATATCAGAAGAAAGGCGTTATCACAGGGCTCTTGGTTTTCCTACTTGTTCCAAGTCTGTAATCTTTATTTTATTGAGTCTAAGAGAATATGTACGTTGAGTCGCACTGAGTCATCTCAACCCCTAGACATATCTCTCCAAGCTCTACCATACAAACAGACCAATTCCTGAACCAAGCCCAAGCTCCACAAAGCCCAAAAGCCCATTGGACCAATTCTGTCTTCTGGAGACAGAGTTCGGGCCGAACTCTGCCTCCACACAAAGTTCGGGCCGAACTCTGTCCCCTGATTTTCAGCACCCTGATTTTTAGGGCCTGCTTGCTACAAGCTGTCCAACGTTCGAAAATTTGAATTCTTGGGGCAGAATTTTGGCCGAATTCTGCCTCCCCAGAGTAGTATAAATAGAGCTTGAATTCTTTCATTTAAAATCATCTCTTACCTTCAAAATATTCAAGCTTTCTAAGCTCTACTACTCCAAGCCTCATTCTTCCATATCTCCTAAGCCACAACTCTCCATAAGCTCAAGGTGCTCAGTACGATATCAGCTAGAAGTTGTGTGCAAGAGGGAAAGAAAAGTCACTTGGACAATTCCAAGTTTCGCCACTGCGAATCTGTAAGAAGTTGACGTGCTCTTCAGAAGAAAAGGCACAGGGTGTAACTACTATTTCACAAATAGTGAATTTAATCCTGAGCTAGAGTTCTCAGGCCTGGACTAGTCCTCCACGAGGGAAACCAGGTTAAAACTGCTGTGTTTGCGTATGCTCTTCTTGATCTTTATTTACTTCCGCATTTCTCTCTGATTTATTTACTATCTTGATAGTTGTTTGTGGAGGTGATATAGAGTTAACTTTTTATTTGGTGATTATCGACACAAACTCTATTCACCCCCCTCTAGAGTTGCCTACACGTTATTTCAGTACAACGTGGGCGTAAAAAGCTGAAAGTTTGGCTTATCTTCTTCTTCCTCGACGGATTTTTCCGGCCAAAGAATAGGGTTTTACCCATCATAGGCGGAGCTACGGTCGGGTTGGGATTTCGTTGTGGTGTTGATGACTGAATGGGAGTTTTCGCATGGTCAACCGACGACGAGTCGGCGGCAAGTTTCTTCCCCTTGCTACCGACGGCGGATGATTTCTTAGGAGCCATCAGATCAGAGTTTCGAAGAAAGAAAGGGTAAAGGAATTCAAGAAGATGAGTAAAAGTGTTTTCTCTCTCTGAAAAGACCTATTTATAGAGAGATTCAAAACCGACTGTTGGATATCCCTATAATTACGTCGACTGTTGGATATCTCCGCTTTTACGCGGATGGCTGTTGCGTATCCCGAATTTTATGCTGGCAGATCAAATCTCAACTTTTACGCTTCTGTTCAAAGTGTTTCAAATTTTGGAGATATTTGAAAACTTTGAAGAGGGTCTTGTAGGAGCGTAAAAAGTGCTTCAAAGAAAGAGTCATCTCATTCATAAGTGATTGGTTTTATGCCAAACAGAGCGGGTAATCTCTTTACGCCCAAGACTAGGCTAATCAATTTACGCCTAAGCAGGCTGGTTATTTTACGCTCGGGTCTACACCCATGATTTTACGCCAAGGACAGAGCAGCCTCTTTTACGCTGGACAAAGCCGTCAAATCTCGCATTTAATGCAAACTCTGACATGGAGATATTAATGATGGCATATATCATAAAGGGATTTGTCTTTACACAGAGACCAATGTTGTCGTTTATTGTGTGGATTGAGCTACTTTACGCTCACACTACGGCTTCTTTTACGTACGAAGATTATACGAGCCTTTACGCTCAACAGTCGACGTGTGCGTAAAGTCTATTTGAGCTGCTTTTACGCTCAAGGTTATTTAATAACCACTTTATGCGGGAAGTCTATGTCAAGGCTATTTTACGCCAAATCCACTGCTTTACGCTCAGAGTACATTGGGCTATTTTTACGCCCTATTCTCCTCCACCAGTTTGGAACGTGGTTTGCTTACGTGGCTTTCATGCCACTCTTTTCGAAGAACGTGTGTACATGTATCCTATCCTTACTGAAGTGATGGGACACACGTCAAGATATGCAGAGGATGGCCTCGATCATGGGTGGCAGTTGTTAGCGTAAAGATGGAACTTTTGCTGAGTTTTTACGCACAAGAGCCCAAGTCTATAAATAGACTTATTTTTCTCATAACAAAGGACACGGACGGAGAGACAGGAGAGAATACAGAGATAAGAACTTCGAGATTTTGATTCTCCGGAGCATTCTTCTTCAACTTTTCTTTCAGAACAGAGTGAAACAAAGCAGGAAAGCATTCGGCCTCGCCATCAGTGCCCAAGTGCGTCGATACCTTTCTGGTGACTTAGTTCTTCCAAGTTGTTCTACTTCAAGCAGTGATCTTCATCATCATCATATAGTCCAAGGAACAAAGTGATCATTTACAGATCGGACTTCCATAGCAATACTTTCCCAGAATCAAATTCGTACTTCTTGTACTTTTTCTCGTTTTATTTTCAAAATCTAACTTTTGTTTGGCATTTTTCTTAAGTGAAACATACTCGTCGGCAGGCTACAAGTCCATTTAATGTGCCCAGATAACGAGATCGCTGTCACGACCCGTACCCTAGAGTTAGGGAAAGAGAACGTAACAACGCCCAGCCTACGCCGCAGTGTCGGCGGTAGAACGCTGTCCTAGGTCTCAATACATCTAATAGTATAAGACTAAACAGTTTATACTCCCCGAATGGGGATGACATAGCAGAATGTAAACTCAATCATATCTAAGGTAGAGCATAAAGGAATATAGATAAAATATGAAATCGAAAAGAGATACAACAGATAGAAATCTAAGTGTCTAAGATACAAACTCAGAATACATCTCAAAACTCAAATACAGTAATCCATAAATACAACTCAAGATGACTGAAAATAAACTATAAGCAAAAACCCTAGCTATCTATGCAACCTCTACTGTCTCCTCTAGGCTAGCAGGCAACCTCCAGGCTATCTGTAAAATTTATCAACGGGTCCAGTCAGGACTGGAGCGAGCACAGTACATCTCAACAGAATATAGCAGGTTAGAAAATTTAATCATACAGTAAAGTAAGATATAGATACTGAAGAATGCAGTATGTAAACAGAGGGAGAGAACTGTAATGGAAATATCTACTATAAGTAAAGAGCTACCAGTGACTAGTGATTTAGAGCACAAAGTCGACATGTGAACGGCTTGATTTGTACA
The DNA here is from genome assembly GCA_029216955.1 of Iris pallida. Lineage (NCBI taxonomy): Eukaryota > Viridiplantae > Streptophyta > Magnoliopsida > Asparagales > Iridaceae > Iris > Iris pallida. The sequence goes on along the minus strand of JANAVB010031819.1, from coordinate 844,104 downwards.
TGGCTATACTAAAGAGGCGTACATGGCTATTCTACTTTGGAATTGTTCACATGGCTATTTATACTCCCCCGTACCCCCAACTAATACACAAAGATCCAACCAGGTTATGTTATGATTCTATGTAACAGCCCCCGAAGGGTGGTAAACCTTCGAAAGGTGATAAGCCCCCAAAGGGTGATATGCCCCCGAAGGGTGATAAGCCTCCGAAAGATGATAAGCCCCCAAAGGGTGATATGCCCCCGAAGGATGGTACATAGTAGTCCCACAAATGGGATAAGGATTCAAAGAAGACTCTGTGATCATATGGGTATATGTCACAAGTGATCAAAGAACCAAAGAAGCATATGATACGCTATGTAAGTGAAACACACAGAATATAGAGTACCCGATGCTCCCTGAAGGGATAACATCTCAGGGAGGGATCCATATTGTACTAATCCGTGTGACCAACGTGACAGTATCAAGTAAAGTAATTTAATGCAGAAAAATAATTCTAAGCAGGATATAAAATGATCAGAGAATATACTCGCCTGATATCTGAATGTCCAAGGTAAAGATACTGTCCGATGAGAGGTGTCTGGCTCCTAATTAGAATAGCACAAGTCACAACATATCCAGAAGAGTAATATAAAGCACTACAATGCATTCTACATAAATCTAGGTCAAACTAGGCTAAAGTCAACCCTTGGTCAACTCTGGTCAACTGCACTAGTCAAACTAGGTCAAACTAGGTCATGTCCTAACCCAGCAAGTCTTACTAGGCCTAACCAAGACTATCCTAGCAAGCACACATCAATACAAGGCTATACAAGCCAACATACACCCAACTCTATATAGCATGCAATTATTCAATAAACAAATAGGCAAGAATTCACATTGGATATACACTAGGTAATCTATTACTTTAAGCTATATATGTCTACACATATATACACATGCATATATTGGTATTCAACATTAGGTCTATAATCATGGCATTTCAAATGGTTATATAAACTTATATATTACAACACAATATGCTAACATATATATAATATACATACATAGCTAAGTTAACTATATTCATAAATACTTATTTAAGAGGCTATGTGTGTGTAGGTGAACATGGCAAAGGGGCAAGTGAGGGTTAAATGGGCATACATAGTGTATACATATCAAAGAGTGTCAAAGTGTAAGTGAACAAAGTGTTAAGTGAACAAAGTGTCAAGTGTGATAGTGTCAACATAGTGTAAGGGGTACATGAGGTAATATAGGATTTGTGTTAACATAGAACATTACATCTCATTAACTTGTATATTGTATATATTATATCTATTATTACATTACATTCATGTTTGCATTCATTCATCATTCATTTATTCTCTTGCACTACTATATGCACCATACATTACATACTATGGAACCTACATATTCATTACAAGCCATACTTATACATGCTTACATTAGATAGGATGCTTACACCTCATACATCATTTATTTAACCATTTACTCATGCTTGCATTCTCTATTTAATTACATAATGTATATACATTAACATGGGTTAAAATCAAATAGAATATTATATTACACACAAGGGTACACAAAATGCATATGCCGAATAGTAACTTCTACTAATAATCAATATTATACCATCTCAGCATAAATTAAAATCTAGAATTAAAATATGTTATAGATCTATATGTTAGCTTTCCGAAACTTCAAACGGATCGCGTTTTCGTTTCCGAAAACTCCCGGAATCGCGAAAACACCGAGAACGCGTTTGTCTTTCATACAGCTGACACTCAAATAATTCTCCAGAAAGTTACAGAAAGAATTAGGCCTATTAATACATGTTTTTGGAAATCTAACTTCAATACGCTTCTTTTAAAAAAAACGGGAGATTAAACCGAGCTTTGAGCTAGAAGTTATGACATTTCTAAGTTAGGGCTGAAATTAAAAACGTGGATAAAAATCATGACGGATTTGGATAGTTTGAGCCAAAAGAATACATAATATATATCCTAATTATCCACAACAATAATGACAATAATAATATGAGGAACCACACTCACAAACTTGATTATATAATCATCATGAACCATTTATTACATATATAAATATAGATACACTCTCATTACAATATATATATATATATATATATATATATATATATATATATATATATATATATATATATATATATATATACATACACAAATCTATATATGTAACATGAACACATCTATAAGAGATACATGAATGAAATGTAAAGTACTCAAGAACACATCTCTACATATTCAAATCTAAGATTTAATATGAATTAATTCATTTAATCAATATTTTAAATATAAAGTGTGTCCAAGTTTGGGGGTTTTCTCCATGAACACAAGACACAACAATAATACAATAGAAATTCCTAAAGGACACATAATGGACACAAGAGGACACAAAATAGGGACACAACAATGGGGGTCATTCCTATGGTTAAAACTTTCCTAAATGCAAAATGGAAAAATAAAAGAGAAGGAAATATTACCTAAAGGAGAGAAAATCCAAGGAGAAAGGCTTCTTCCTTGGGAGAGCTTGAGAGCACTTGGGGAAGAAGACTTCTCAAAGAAAGGAAATAAGATGAGAGTCCTATTAGGGCCGGCCACAATGGTTATCTCCCCCCTCATTGAATATTACAAGTTTGCCCCTCCCTTAGTTACAAGTGTTTTAAAACAATTTTGGTTAGGGTTTGGGGGTAAGGGTCAAAATAAAAACTCTAAATGGTTAACCTAATAATTAGGATTATGACTAATCTTTCTAACATGACTAATTAAAATGTGGGCCATGGCTAACTAATGCATGGGTCCAACTAGAGTCTAAGTTACCCCGGGTCCCCGTTACAAGTCGGATTGAGATGAAATTCGAACCCGACTCAAATAATCCCAAAACAATATCATAAATAATAAAATAATATCAAAATAATTCAAAGAGGTCAAATACAAAATATCCTTAGGCCAGAAATAATATTAAAATATCATAATCACATGGTTAGGCTCTAGGTCAAACAGTCTCTAGGGTTTCACTAGCAAAACGTCAAAACCACAAGTCATTGATTTAAATAATTTTAAAATGATTTAAAATCACCAAAAATTATATCATGAATTAAATATTATTATTAAAATAATTATAAACACAAAATTTCAAAATTACCCTCATTTGGAAAACTGGGTGCTACAATTCTACCCACCTTAGAAAAATTTCGTCCTCGAAATTTAAGATCGATAAACTCCTTCTAGAGCCTCTAACCTACCCAATATCTAAGGTAATACTTCCTAACACTGGAATAATAAACGGACATCTAAATAGTGTCAATCTAGGAATACCTCCAACACTGCTCTGTTGTACGGCGGTAATGGAACTTCAATAAAATATGGACTGGAACCTATATCCAAGGGACTGGACCTATTTTAAAGTGGTCTTAACTAAGGATGAAAAGGAACTGATCATAGGCTATAGGTATGCTCAAACTATTATCTTCCTATTAACCATCTATTAATACATTCTATTACCATAGGAACGATGCATTACTAAGACATATAGGCCCCTATCTCTCATAACACATTTATACTCACCAAAAGACTAGTACATCCTATCAAGGCTGATACTATAATCTCTCATAAATCTCATAAGCTACATGTTTATAGACACACATCCCCACATCAAGGACTAACCTATATATATCTACAACTGATACTAATGGGGTGACGTCCCTATTTTCCAACAATCAAGGTCTAAATTTTTTTATCTAAATCATGCAATTTGAAGGAATAGTATACAAGGTCAGGGCATACCGTAGCAGTTGGAAGTCTCACCTAGGTACACTAATCATTCTAGGTCAAAATAGTACTATGGTATCAACACACAAACAATCTAGGGTGTCCTAATTGGGAAGGTAAGGGAACAACAATCATCAAGGTTGTAGGGCTGTCTACCATCCTATATAAAATTGGTCATTAACAAGCAACTAAGAAATTATTAAAAGGTTACTATTCCATAAAATGGCAAAAATTGAAAATTTAGGCACAACAAATCACAAATAGATTTTTGTCTTGACATGATCTAAGTTGATCAATTTCGGGATAAAACGAGATTTGGGCAAGAAGGAAAATCAATGAAATCAAGTATGAGCACGAGCATCCAATGATGGAGGTTCAGGTCATGATTAAATTTAATTCGACTGAGTACGAATACGAGGTTCATAGGCGATGAAAAGATTTCAAGGAAAATTGTCAAGGCTGTCGCGAATGAGACTCTAGGGTCAAGTTTAACTATGTCTCCATTCTCGTAGATTGATACATGAAAAAGCGAACCAAAGTGCAATAGATTGATCAGACCATCATGTACCGATTCTGATTAGACAATATGTTAGTGGGTGGCCACCCAATAAAATATGTCATGACCAAGCTCGAAAATAGATAAGCTTGCAAAACTAAGGCTAATTTAGCAGCACAAGATATATGGGTGGTAATGATGAAATGAATTACATAGTCCAAGTTTCTTAACCAACGGGTCAAGTAATCAGATAAGGTACAAGGTTAAGCATCTAAGAAAACAAGCAGAACACCATCACATGTCGGGTCGAAAGAATTGAGTCAAGGCTGGATTTCTAATTAAAATAAGAAGAAATTTAGTATAATGGTAGAGGTTATAGTTTAGCCAGTTGACCAGAAAATCATATCAAGAAAATAGAGTACAAGAAGACGGGTTTTAGTGGGACATGATATACCTACACGATGGTGAGCTCGTCTAGGTCTTGCATATAAGATTTGTTGGAGGGTAACAGCTAGTATTACATTCCGAATATCAAAGTCACGATAAGGAACGTCAAGGATCTCAATTAGAAAGTGGGAGTTCAAGAGGTGGTAATTAATGCACAAAAATAATGAAGATCGAGTTAGTCATCTGCTTCTGATACTCTTAAGTTCATCTGGTCATAACTTGCTAATCATATCTTTACCTCACCAGTCTCCATATGAAAATTTAACCTTTACTTAAACCCTTACCATGACTACCGTAGGCAATTCTCAATTTCCAAACATCACTCTCGAAGCACAGCCCTCACATTTAGGAATCAATATTAACCATTTATTTAAATTTTCAAGTTCTTTCACCTTGTCTTAAATTTGACCCAAAACCTCTAAATCCCGTTTACGAATTCCTTGAACTTGTTCAAATTGTTCTCCTCGTATTATTTAATTTAAATCTCTAGGCCTTACAAAACTTATCTTCCATCATAAAATCAACTTCCGTATTTTCTTCGACATACACCCTTGAATATTATTCTCCTAAAAATATTTCACAACAATCTCTAAACTTCCATAACTTTGTGTTCTCTCTATCCCTAGTCATTTTCTCGCAACATCTTGTTTAATATCCTTATTAAACACAATTAACTTCTCTTTTCCATTACTAACCTTCTACATAGCCTCAGAGTAAAAGTTTTCTCCAGAATCAATAACCAAGATTTTCTAAGTTCTCAAAACTAGGTTGACCTCTGATATCCTCATTAGTTTTGAATACACCTATAAACTATCTCATAACCCCAAAATTTCTCTAAATGTAATTGTTTCCAGATTGGCAGTATACATCTCTTTATTCTATTCGAGACCTTTACCACATTTCTATCTCAAGTTTCCATATGGAACACTCCACATTTGATTTCCTTTAGATCATCATAAAATAACCAGTTACGTCTTCTCTGAGCTACATAATTTACGTCACTTCCTCAGCCTTCCCCATGCAAAAGATACGAAGATTCAAGGGTTTCGAAGTACATCTGGTAGGGACGACAAGATATGGGTAATTAATGTAATGAGACAGAGTTTAAGATAAGAGGTAAATAAGAATGCAAGGGAATAATGACGAGAAAGAATAATGAAGATATGTTCCTTCTCATCGGTTCAAACGAGAGGAACCCATCAAGCTTAAATTCAATAGCAAGAAATGAGGGTGAATCTAAACAAGAGGAAAAGGAATTTCAATTGAAGTTCAAAATGAGTTTCTCAGGGGTCGTCCCAGAAATCTCTCAAAGAATCCTAAGTGTGATTGAGTACCTTGGATTTGAAAATATTAATCTAAATACAAAATTAAATCAACAACTACAAAATTTTATCAAAATCATCAACTAATACCAGGATTCAAAGTTCTACAATAAATTCACAAAATCAAATTTAAATCAAGAAAAAAGGTGAATCAAAACAAGGAAAAGGAGTTTAAATCGGAATTCAAAATGAGATTCTCAAGGGTCATCCCAGGAATCTCTCAAGGAATCCTAACAGTGATTGAGTATCCTCTCATCCTAACATCTTAATTTATATATCCTATAGCAGGCTCGTAGTAGTACAACTAAGTCGTTGCGCTACTATGAAATCGCACTAATGTGAATCTCGACCTGCATGGGCCACCACTAAAAATGTGTCACGACCCGCACCCTAGAGTTAGGACACGAGAACGTAACAACGCCCAGCCTACGCCGCAGTATCGACGGTAGAATGCTGTCCTAGGTCTCAATGCATCTAACAGTATAAGACTAAACAGTTTATACTCCCCGAATGGGGGTGACATAGCAGAATGTAAACTCAATCACATCTAAGGTAGAGCATAAAGAAAGATAGCTAAAACATGAAATCGAAAAGAAATACAACAGATAGAAGTCTAAGTGTCTAAGATACAAACTCAGAATACATCTCAAAACTCAAATACAGTAATCCATAAATACAACTCAAGATGACTGAAAATAAACTATAAGCAAAAACCCTAGCTATCTATGCAACCTCTACTGTCTCCTCTAGGCTAGCAGGCAACCTCCAGGCTATCTGTAAAATTTATCAACGGGTCCAGTCAGGACTGGAGCGAGCACAGTACATCTCAACAGATCATAGCAGGTTAGAAAATATAATCATGCAGTAAAGTAAGATATAGATACTGAAGAATGCAGTATGTAAATAGAGAGAGAGAGAACTGTAATGGAAATATCTACTATAAGTAAAGAGCTACCAGTGACTAGTGATTTAGAGCACAAAGTCGACATGTGAACGACTTGATTTGTACATGGCTATACTAAAGAGGCGTACATGGCTATTCTACTTTGGAATTGTTCACATGGCTATTTATACTCCTCCGTACCCCCAACTAATACACAAAGATCCAACCAGGTTATGTTATGATTCTATATAACAGCCCCCGAAGGGTGGTAAGCCTCCGAAAGGTGATAAGCCCCCAAAGGGTGATATGCCCCCGAAGGGTGATAAGCCTCCGAAAGGTAATAAGCCCCCAAAGGGTGATATGCCCCCGAAGGGTGGTACATAGTAGTCCTACAAATGGGATAATGATTCAAAGAAGACTCTGTGATCATATGGGTATATGTCACAAGTGATCAAAGAACCAAAGAAGCATATGATACGCTATGTAAGTGAAACGCACAGAACATAGAGTACCCGATGCTCCCTGAAGGGATAATATCTCAGGGGGGATCCATATTATACTAATCCGTGTGACCAACGTGACAGTATCAAGTAAAGTAATTTAATGCAGGAAAATAATTCTAAGCAGGATATAAAATGATCAGAGAATGTACTCGCCTGATATCTGAATGTCCAAGGTAAAGATACTGTCCGAGGAGAGGTGTCTGGCTCCTAATTAGAATAGCACAAGTCACAACATGTCCAGAAGGGTAATATAAAGCACTACAATGCATTCTACATGAATCTAGGTCAAACTAGGCCAAAGTCAACCCTTGGTCAACTCTGGTCAACTGCACTAGTCAAACTAGGTCAAACTAGGTCATGTCCTAACCCAGCAAGTCTTACTAGGCCTAACCAAGACTATCTTAGCAAGCACACATCAATACAAGGCTATACAAGCCAACATACACCCAACTCTATATAGCATGCAATTATTCAATACTCAAATAGGCAAGAATTCACATTGGATATACACTAGGTAATCTATTACTTTAAGCTATATATGTCTACACATATATACACATGCATATATTGGTATTCAACATTAGGTCTATAATCATGGCATTTCAAATGGTTATATAAACTTATATATTACAACACAATATGCTAACATATATATAATATACATACATAGCTAAGTTAACTATATTTATAAATACTTATTTAAGAGGCTATGTGTGTGTAGGTGAACATGGCAAAGGGGCAAGTGAGGGTTAAATGGGCATACATAGTGTATACATATCAAAGAGTGTCAAAGTGTAAGTGAACAAAGTGTCAAGTGTGATAGTGTCAACATAGTGTAAGGGGTACATGAGGTAATATAGGATTTGTGTTAACATAGAACATTACATCTCATTAACTTGTATATTGTATATATTACATCTATTATTACATTACATTCATGTTTGCATTCATTCATCATTCATTTATTCTCTTGCACTACTATATGCACCATACATTACATACTATGGAACCTACATATTCATTATAAGCCATACTTATACATGCTTACATTAGATAGGATGCTTACACCTCATACATCATTTATTTAACCATTTACTCATGCTTGCATTCTCTATTTAATTACATAATGTATATACATTAACATGGGTTAAAATCAAATAGAATATTATATTACACACAAGGGTACACAAAATGCATATGCCGAATAGTAACTTCTACTAATAATCAATATTGTACCATCTCAGCATAAATTAAAATCTAGAATTAAAATATGTTATAGATCTATATGTTAGCTTTCCGAAACTTCAAACGGATCGCGTTTTCGTTTTCGGAAACTCCCGGAATCGCGAAAACACCGAGAACGCGTTTGTCTTTCGTACAGCTGACACTCAAATAATTCTCCAGAAAGTTACAGAAAGAATTAGGCCTATTAATACATGTTTTTGGAAAGCTAACTTCAATACGCTTCTTTTTAAAAAAATGAGAGATTAAACCGAGCTTTGAGCTAGAAGTTATGGCATTTCTAAGTTAGGGCTGAAATTAAAAACGTGGATAAAAATCATGACGGATTTGGATAGTTTGAGCCAAAAGAATACATAATATATATCCTAATTATCCACAACAATAATGACAATAATAATATGAGGAACCACACTCACAAACTTGATTATATAATCATCATGAACCATTTATTACATATATAAATATAGATACACTCTCATTACAATATATATATATATATATATATATATATATATATATATATATATATATATATATATATATATATATATATATATATATATATATATATATATATATATATATATATATTTTATATATATATATATATATATATATATATATATATATATATATATATATATATATATATATATATATATATATAAAATATATATATATATATATATATATATATATATATATATATATATATATATATATATATATAAAATATATATATATATATATATATATATATATATATATATATATATATATTTTATATATATATATATATATATTTTATATATATATATATAAAATATATTTTATATATATATTTTATATATATATATATATATATATATATATATATATATATATATATATATACACAAATCTATATGTAACATGAACACATCTATAAGAGATACATGAATGAAATGTAAAGTACTCATGAACACATCTCTACATATTCAAATCTGAGATTTAATATGAATTAATTCATTTAATCAATATTTTAAATATAAAGTGTGTCCAAGTTTGGGGGTTTTCTCCATGAACACAAGACACAACAATAATACAATAGAAATTCCTAAAGGACACATAATGGACACAAGAGGACACAAAATAGGGACACAACAATGGGGGTCATTCCTATGGTTAAAACTTTTCTAAATACAAAATGGAGAAATAAAAGAGAAGGAAATATTACCTAAATGAGAGAAAATCCAAGGAGAAAGGCTTCTTCCTTGGGAGAGCTTGAGAGCACTTGGGAAAGAAGACTTCTCAAAGAAAGGAAATGAGATGGGAGTCCTATTATGGCCGGCCACAATGGTTATCTCTCCCCTCATTGAATATTACAAGTTTGCCCCTCCCTTAGTTATAAGTGTTTAAAACAATTTTGGTTAGGGTTTGGGGGTAAAAGGGGTCAAAATAAAAATTCTAAATGGTTAACCTAATAATTAGGATTATGACTAATCTTTCTAACATGACTAATTAAAATGTGGGCCATGGCTAACTAGTGCATGGGTCCAACTAGAGTCTAAGTTACCACGGGTCCCCGTTACAAGTCGGATTGAGATGAAATTCGAACCCGACTCAAATAATCCCAAAACAATATCATAAATAATAAAATAATATCAAAATAATTCAAAGAGGTCAAATGCAAAATATCCTTAGGCCAATGACATTAAAATATCATAATCACATGGTTAAGCTCTAGGTCAAACAGTCTCTAGAGTTTCACTAGCAAAACGTTAAAACCACAAGTCATTGATTTAAATAATTTTAAAATAATTTAAAATCACCAAAAATTATATCATGAATTAAATATCATTATTAAAATAATTATAAACACGAAATTTCAAAATTACCCTTATTTGGAAAACTGGGTGCTACAATCGCCTGTGACTGAAAATTCTCCATGTTCTAATTTGATCTAACCATTAGCCTAATTCGATTTAGCGCGAGTCCCTGTCCGTGGTACCCAGGGAGTCACTGTTTCACTTAACAAAAATGCCAGAAGAATTGGCTTTTGAAAATAAAATGAGAAAAAGTACAAGAAGTACAAATTTGATTCTGGAAAAGTATTGCTGTAGAAGTCTGATCTGTAAATGATCACTTTGTTCCTTGGACCATACGATGATGATGAAGATCGCTGCTTGAAGATAAACAACTTGGAAGAACTAAGTCACCATAAAGGTATCGACGCACTTAGGCACTGATGACGAGGCCGAATGCTTTCCTGCTTTGCTTCACTCTGTTCTGAAAGAAAGGTTGAAGAAGAATGCTCTAGAGAATCAAAAATCTCTGATTTCTAATCTCTCTGTCTTCTCTCCTGTCTCTGTCCCTGTCTTGAGAAAAATGAGTCTATTTATAGACTTGGGCTCTTGTGCGTAAAAACTCAGCAAAAGTTCCATCTTTACGCTAACAACTGCCACCCACGACCGAAGCCATCTTCTGCATATGTTGATACGTGTCCCATCATTTTAGTAAGAATAGGATGCACGTACACACGTTCTTCGAGATGTGTGGCATGAAAGCCATGTAGGCAGACCATGTTCTCAACTGATGAAGAAGAATAGGGCGTAAAACAACCCCAATGTACTCTAAGCGTAAAGCAGTGGACTAGGCGTAAAACAGCCCTGTCATAGATTTCCCGCGTAAAATGGTTATTAAATAACCTTGAGCGTAAAGTAGCCCAAATAGACTTTACGCACACGTCGACTTTCGAGCGTAAAAACTCATATAATCTCCGTACGTAAAAGAAGCCATAGTGTGAGCGTAAAGTAGCTCAGTCCACAAACTAAACGACAACATTGGTCTCTGTATAAAACAAATCACTTCGAAATCTGTGGTATATACCATCATCAATATCTTCATGTCTGACTTTGCATTAAATGCGAGACTTTGACAGCTTTGTCCAGCGTAAAAAGAGGGTTAGCCTATCATAGGCGTAAAAACCATTGTCTTGACCCTGGCTGCTTTAGGCGTAAAAGCGATTAGCCTTGTCTTGGACGTAAAGTATTTAACCTCTCTGCGGCGTAAAGTAGATCAATTTGAGTAGAATGATCTATCACTTTGACTCATTCTGTGAAGCACTTTTTACGCTCCTACAAGACCCCCTTCAAAGTTTTCGAATGTCTTCATAATTTGAAACACTTTGAACAACAGCGTAAAAGTTGAGATTTGACCAGTCAGCGTAAAATTCGGGATACGCAACAGTCATCCGCGTAAAAGCGGGGATATCCAACAGTCGGCGTAAAATATCATTAAATAGTGTCGGTCAACACTTGACCGTCACAATGAATTTTCTTCTCGAAACTTTTGAATGCCTTTTCACTTCCCCGAGTTTGCATTAATAATGAACAGTTTCCAATGAGGAATATGGAGAGTTGATTTAATTGTATAAATAAGGAGAAATTCTTCACTCTTGTCATTCATCTCCATAGTGACATGGCGCCAAAGAAGGAGATTAACAATGAAGAGGCTTCGGGCTCAAGGATTGACTTTGAGCGAGCACGCAACTTTGTAGAGTGCTTTGGATTAACTCCAGCAGTCTTCAGTCGCATCGATGGTGGTCCCCCGACTGCATATGAGGGCTCAGGAGATGCAGAAGTGTTTCTAAATCTGATGCGTCGCTCTGGGATTCACAACATGCGCGAGTTAGGTGCCTTCCTTCGTCAACCCAACGAAGGAGAGAGTAAATGATATTCTATGTATTGTGACTCTCTTATATGTAGGGGTCCACTCCCCCTTTTTTATTACAACTGAGCTACGCATACTTCATTCGTATGCTCGTTTCTATACATCTATCCGCTCTTTTGAAGACAGTTATAGTATGCAAGGAAGTCTTCGGTGGGCTCAAGAGGGAAATGTTGAAGAACCTATCAGGATAACCCCAGACGTACCAGACAATACTGCCGCTATAGATGAGTTTCTGGCAGTAATTCCTAGGGGAGCTAGGGAGGTAGCCGCGGGACCAATAATTATTGGAAAGACCTGCAAACGAAAGCAGAACACAGCTACTGTTTCTCTGGTGAAGTCTCCAGAGAAGAAGAAAAAATCTACCACCAAAGGGCCTTCCAAACCAAGAGCCCACACTCCAGAAGATGACACTTTGATTGAAGAGGATCATCTTGTCGGTTCTTCCTCAGTCCATCCAGGAGAAGGATCTTCAGCCCCTCCACCAATAATTGGATCAGGAGCTGTAACACTTTTGTCTCCTGGATGTCTTAGCACCTCACTCCATTTATCTTTGCCAACCAAGGCACAAGTTACAGAGGGTGCTACTACTGTATCCACCGCTGATCAAGACCGCATCCCATCAGACGAACCGGCTCTTGACTTCGAGGATGATGACTGGGATGGTGATTATGATACATATCTTGAAAAAAATGCACATATTCCAAGTATTACACAAAACCTATACGAAGTTATATATCATAATTTTGTATATTAACTTATTTTGTTCGTTTTTGCAGATGTCGTAATTGCACCAAAGCCTATGGCTCCTCTTCCTCAAGAAGAAGATATTTATGAGGAAAATGAGGAATCTGCTGATGAGACTTCTTCTTCTAGCGAAGAGGGTGCTGATGAAGAGGGAGGACAACAACCCGCGGTGGAGCATCAAGAAGCACATCCTGAACTATCCTCTCATGTTGAAGATCAGCACCAAAAAGAGGCTGCGATAGACCTCACTGCAGGTGATGATGAAGCTGTTGGAGGAGAACCGGTCTTAAATAAAGAATCAGCTATAGAAAATTTTACTGCAACTGAAGCAGTGGAAAATCCTGCAGAGCCGACAGTTGAAGAAGGTGCTGAACCCAGGGAAGTAATAGCATCTTCTACTGTAGCTGCTGATTCAATATCAGTTTTTGATAAACCAATACCGGAACCTGAACCAGCTCCTACAATTGTCACCACATCCACCAATATTACCGTCGCCAGAACTCCAGAAACGGCTGGAGTAACAGATACTGAAAACAATGCTCCTGGAGTTCTTGGGAGCCAAATAACAGCAGTAACAACAACAGCTCCACCTCCGTCTGTTGTTACACCAATGGTAGCTATAGGTGTTGGAGATACAATCCCTGAAGCTCTTAGGGATAACTTGGCTATGGCAATAGTAACAGCAACAACTTCGTCTCATCCTGCTGTCGTGCCAACCATATCTGCTCCCGATCTCCAAAGAAGAGATTTATTAGATATTGCCGCCACACCAAGCTCCAGCGTAGAAATGAATCTCCTGGTTGAGATTCATACTGAAACTTTTTATAAAACTCTGGCAACTCTGATAAAGATGGTCCTGAATAAGGGTCTCAGTTATGAGATTTTGAAGACGGCAATGGCTCTGACTATCAAGAATGTTGCCATGTTCAATGATGTTGAGAGAGCTGCAACATTGGAGAAAATTGTGGATGACCTTGAGCAGCCGATTGGAGAATATCTCAGGCTATCAAATGAGATTGTTGAAAGCCTCATTCAGGAGGAGTATGATGCCTTAACGGCTGATTATCTTGCTCGAGAGACTACATATAATGCAGCTCTCCATGAACACAGTCTGAAGGTTGCCAAAGAGAAAGCCTTTTTGGCTAGCATAAAACCTGCACCGCATGGTCACAGGGTGGCTTATGATGCTTTAAACGTAGATATTCAAAGCAAGAATGATAAAATCTGCGAAGTCGAGGCAGAGCTAGCTCGCTTGAAGGCTGAAAGGGAAAAGATGATCGATGCTCGAAATCTACATCTCACCCAAAGCTCAATTTTAGAAGAACAAGCTTTTGGGGCTGAGTCGACCATCAGAACCCTTGATGAAGCCAAGGACAATCTGATAATCATTTTCGCTGAACTTTCTTATATTTGCACCCCTGAAGCTCGACGTGCTGAGGCTACCAAGAAGGTTATGAGTTCTCGTGGCGAACGACTAGAAGAATTAAAGAAGTTACTTCAAGATGTTTCCACTCCACCTTAAGAGAGCGTTTTGTCATCTTTTGTCTTATTCATTTTGTAGTGTTTCCACCAGAAATGAATGAAAGATTTGTTTTATGATCCTATCGTTTATTTGGAATTTAAACAATAGGTATGAGATAGAAAATACTTTATCAGAGGTAATATGGACGTGACAAGTCTTTTAAACTCAACACATTATATCTATCCAGAGGTAATATGGACATGATAGATAATGAAATCTCGTTTTCTGTTTTAGAGTATAATACTATCAGAGGTAATATGGACATGACAGTATGTAAGAACTCAAAGAAAAGTAGATTAATATCTATGCAGAGGTCAAATGGACATGATAGATAAGAAACACCAGCAAATTTAATATTTATTCAGAGGTTATAAGAACGTGATAAATAATAAATTCAGCTTTCTATACCAACTGATAAGATGGAAGATAAAAATTTCTCTCCAAAGAGATGAATAATCAGCTTAACCAAACTTTCGTAGCTAGGGATTAAGAAGACAAACATCATGAGAAAGAAGAAGGTCAATTCAATTCCATAAATGAATGAATCCTAATGGAAAGTTGAAGATACACGCTCGAATTCATCATATGAGGAACGAGATATATTTGATTTGATGAATTGGTTTTCTTCTGAATCAGATGATTGTGAGGAATTAGAAGAGAATTCTTCTTGTATATCGTCATTAAACATATGGGACGGATCATATCCCAATCCATGACGAGTCTTCTGGTAAAACGGATCACCACATAACGGGAGTCGTCTACCTTTGCCCTGATTGAGACCTTGTATAGTCTTTAAATCATATCCCATATTCTGAATGATCTTGATGGATTGTTGACTATATTTGTCAATTCGGATTCTTCCTTTATCTTTATCTTTCAGATCGTCTGTCTGAGCAACATATATATTTCTAGCCAAGCCAAAAACAATTTGGCGCTTATTTTTCTTATCAGACGGAACCACGAAATAAGATTCTTCATGACGTCTATAAGTTACACAAGCTTATGATTGGGCAACTACCGGAAGTAGATAAGGAGAAGATGTTAAGAACTTTTGAGCATAAGGTCCAACATCAACCTGAAGAGGAAAGGAATTTTCTTTATAGTTGATGTATAAAGCTTCTTCTGGTTCTATGTCGCCTTTAGATTGATGACTTTGCTTATCAGAAGATAAAGTCATTCTTTCAATAAACTTGGCAGCCATATACTCGAAAAGGAAATCTTTATTGATATAAAAAAGTACAGAGTGATCAATATTTACATCATTTACGATTTGACTGTTACGCTTCGGATTAATCATCAGTGGACCATTATCCGTCTTCTGCGTAGATTTGCCAAGATTGACAATCAATGGTGGTTCTGGATCATTCGTACAAGAAGTACGCCCTTTGACCTTAATCAAAAAAGGTTGAACTTGGCTCTTAGTAGGAACATTTACTGATTCCTCAGATGAAGCTTGAGTTCTTCCTTTAACCTTGATTACCAAAGGTTGATCATTGACAGATTGGGATTGGATTCGTCCCTTGACTATGATCTTCAAAGGTTGTTCTTCTAGCGGATCTTCATTAATAGACTGATCTTCAATAAAAGACTGATCTTCAGCTATGTCTGATATCTCTTTCACATGTTCTTGTTTATAAAGCCTTAAATCAGAAAAATAGGCTTCGACACCCTTGAAGGGATTGATATCAGCAAATTCAGTCTTTACAACTCCTTAAGAATCTACATACTTGAAGCATTGGTGGAGAGTTGAAGGCACAATGTTGTGTTCATGAATCCACGATCTTCCAAGAAGAATATTGTAGGATACATCTGAGTTGATAACATAGAAGGTTACCATAGTTCGCAGATCGCCAATATGAATCTTCAGACGAATCTTTCCCAGTAGTTTACTCTTGCCAGAGTTAAAACCAACTATCGTAGTACTAGTGTAAGTCAGGTCACTAGTAGGAATCCTCAGGGGTCTTAGCATACTTTGAAGAATTATGCTAATTGACGACCCAGGATCGATGTAAATCCTATCAATTTCAGTAGATCTAATATACCCAGTGTAGCACAGAGGTCTGTCATGTTTGTTATGCTTTAACAGCATATCTTCTTGTGTAAAGGTGATATTGGGAATTGCTTCCATCACACTATGACATTGCGGACACGACACTGGAGTATTATTAGGACTCTTGAGTTAAGCCAAGCATGAATCTGCCTGAAGTAGAACTTCACTCAAAGTCTCCCTGCTTTCTCTAGAAAGACGAAGCAGTTCAAATATGGATAGTCTAGCCGGAGTATTGGCTAACTGAGCTAGAATATCAAACTTGTAAGGTTTCATCACCACCCCCTGACTGGAAGCAGACTTCAATGGAACGTCAAAGCGTACTGCTTTCTGTTTTCCCTTTTCAACCACCGAGGGTTTAGCAGGAACAGGAGGAGGTTGAGCTGGTAGTGTTTCCACTACATCTTCTGCTTCTTTAGAAGATCCCTCATAATCTTTGTGGTACTCCTTCCCGGATCTTGTACCAGTAAAAGTTTCTTCTTCAGACTCAAGAGAAGGAAGTACCATATTACATGATTTAGTCTTCCTCCCTTTGGCCTTTTTCTTGTAAGGTTTATTGTGAGGAATTTCAGAACCCAATCCAATAGTAGATTTTTGATTTTGAATTTGTAAAGGAAGTCGTATTCCTTTATCATAATTCAAACCTTCTGCCTTCTGAAAGTCATAACCTATTTTCTTCATGAGAAGGACAGATTGCTGACTGTATAGATGAATGGACAGTAGACTTTTAACAAATGGTTCCACAGAGGAAGAAGATGAGATCTCTGTATCTACAGGAGAATGAGGAATAGATGTCTCTGTAACTACAGGAGGAGAAGGATTTGGGATACGAGGAAAAATCTATGTAGGAGCTTTTTTATAAGCAGCGAAGACTTATTGTGCTCGGTATAAAGGGACACTATTTATAGCTAACCACTGCTGATGAGTAAGCTTGAGTTTGGTAGGAGGAGCTAGACTTGGAGGACATATGTTCAATCCTCTTAGTCTATCTTCCAAAGGAGTGCCATCCCATAGATAATCTGAATCGTCGGGATCTGGAATAACATGAGAAATCATGTTGCAGGTTTTAACTTTCTTGCCTTTCTTGGATTTTGAAGTTTTACTTTCATTTTCCAATTCAGGTACTAAGTCAGGATGTACCCACATAATTTCACCATTTTTTAAGGTAAGAGGCAGCAATCCTTCATTTTCTTCTCTAGGAGGCGGGATATTCATAATCTTCATCGTCGCCTTCGGGATTGGGATGATTCCATCTGCTACTTGCTGTGGAGGAAAATCTCCGAATTGAAGAGAAACCATATTGGTTGTAACCGTAAGGTCGTCATTACTTAAGGCGATAGCACCGCCATTTATCAGCTCTTGGATTTTCTTCTTCAGGATATAGCAAGCACTGGTAGGATGATTAATGTATCTATGATAGATACAATATTTGGGATTGTCAGTCAGATTCACCTCATTAGGCCTCTTAGGCTCTGGAATTTGAAGTTTGCCACTCTTCACTAGACATTGAAATATCCCTGGGATATCACTCTCATCAAAAGAGTATTCTTCCTTTGGCCTGGAAAATTCCTGACTATTCGGTGTCGTTTTATTCTTGGAAAGATTAACCATGAGGGTATCTTTTCCTTTCACATTACGATTACCGGGGTTATTACCAGGATTACTTTTCTTTCCTCTATCATCTGAGGCGAAAGTCATCCCATGTTCACGAGCCAACCTACCATTGGACTCGGCAGAAACTGCTGCTATGATGAACGAAGCCCAATCTGTGAATTGGGAACCCGTAAAAATAGCAATAGATGGTCGCAGATTCATCTTGCATGTATCAATAAGTGCTGAATCTGGCATGCCAGGAGGCATCTTTAAAGTAGATTGTCGGAAGCGTTCGATGAATGTCCGAGTATCTTCTTTCTCCTTTTGTTTGATTTCTATTAAGGAGGACATGTTCATGTCCATACCTCCTTCATAGAAGCGGGAGAGAAATATTGCCTTAAATTTGTCGAAAGACGAAATGCAATTGTCGGGTAAACTTCGATACCAATCATAAGCCGAACCCGTCAAGCAACCAATGAACACTCGAGTGAGAAGAGCATCATTTTTCTGCAGATGTACAGTCATGATATCAAAATAATTGATATATTGACTAGAAGAAGCCCTCCCATCAAACAATACCATGGATTGTGGCTTGAATTTTGGTGGAAAGGGTACATCATTCCAATGAGGAGGATAAGGTTTCTTAATCCCTAACCTCTGGAGTTGATCCTTGTGCCTCAAGACTTCAAACTGTGCTTTGAGTTCACGCACTGCTTGAATGGCCTCACTAGTTTGCGGAAGCACATTTGATTGAATAGTTGTTGGATGTACCGTAATCCCAACCGGAGATGGTACATCTTCTGGAATAATAGGATCTGGAGATGCAGAATTTTGATTAACAGTAGGCTCCTGAACATTCAAAGGTATATCAGCCCCTTTACTATCTTGAGTTTGTGCCGCTACTGGTACTGGTGTTATTACTGTCGGCTGAGCAGTTTGCTGATTCAATATTATCTGATGCATGTTTTGCACCATGTTAAGCATGTCTTTCAGTGATTGCTCAACGGCAGTGAGACGCTGTTCTGTATTAACAGATGAGGTCTCTGGTTCATCTCCAACAGCGTAGGATTCAACATCTCTTGAACATATAGAAGGATCAGTATAGAAGTATGAATCGACACTGTCAGTCTCAGACTCAAAAAATTGAGTACCCCCAGCTTCTGAATCAGAAGTCTGCATTTGTCTTTGTCTTCTTGATCGAGTGTTCTGATATACTCCCTCAAAAGAATCAAGAAGTCTGTTGAACTGTTGCTGACCTGGGGTTTGGGACGTATTTCGTCTTGGACGTCGTCCTCTGTTAGTATGAGATGCCATGTTAACTGACACATATGACAACTCATGTTCTTGGTCTTCAGTTTGTTGTTGAGACACATTAAAACTCAATCGATCAAAAACTGACCGTTTTGAAGCCGAACAACAACAATTGATTACAACCTGGTGATAATCACAATGATGTTTTTCTTGGGGAAATGTCACCGGAGATTGTCTATTCTTACGCTTTTGCATTAGCAATTCACGTAAGTCAGAAGGAGTGGAGAGAGTAGTCTTCTTTGTTACATTTGGGATAGAAAAACATTTAGTCCCCTGTGTATAAAGAAGATTACTGGCTGCATTCGCAGAACCAAATTGTACATTTCTACGCGTTTGGAGTTGTGTGCGTAAATCTTGAGATTTTTTTAGCACGAAGGACTCCATTTTTCATTGCGTGTAATTTGTAGATTTGGTACTTTGCGTAGAGCAGTATAAGAAGGCTGTTGGTGTAGAACTGAAGCTTTACCAACAACATTTTTACGCTGCACACGTTTAGGTACATTCACATTAGATGTAAAAATATCATTGCAAATTTTATCTACACTGTCAAAGACAGGAGATTTACCTTTACGCGTAGAGCGTAAAAATTGGTTATCTACCACGTCACAGACGGGAGATTTTGTTTTACGCGAGGAGCATAATTTATTTGAGCCTACCACGTCACCGACGGGAGACTGGTTTTTACACCCAGAAGCACAATCGTTAGAGTCTGCCCCATTACAAATAGGAGACTCATCTTTATGTACTGAGCGTAAAAGTTGGTTTTTACCTACTGAGCGTAAAACCTGGTTCTTACGCAGTGGGCGTGAAACCTGATTATCTTTACCGTTACAAACGGGAGATAAATCGTCACACTTTGAGTGCAACTCTGAAGTAAGGACTGCCTCGTTACAAACGGGAGTCCCTACGACATGAGTGGGAAGAATTCCCTTGCCACTAGCAGCAACAGAGAGATCAGAAGCTATTTTGGATTTAGGAATCCAAACTTTTCGTACTTTGCGAGATTTTTGAACATTGGAGTAGCGAGAACCACCCCCAGTTTGGAGCATCCCTTCATAAACAGTCTAGTCGAAGTGTACAACCAGAGTCTTCTTTGTCGATCCAATCGACACATCATCGTATTGAGCAATTGCCTCCTCGTCAGAGGAGAAGGTCGTCCCCAGCAGAGTTGCCATTTTGTTTCACTTAACAAAATGCCAGGAGAATTGGCTTTTGAAAATAAAACGAGAAAAAGTACAAGAAGTACAAATTTGATTCTGGGAACGTATTACTGTAGAAGTCTGATCTGTAAATGATCACTTTGTTCCTTGGACCATACGATGATGATAAAGATCGCTGCTTGAAGATGAACAACTTGGAAGAACTAAGTCACCAGAAAGGTATCGACGCACTTGGGCACAGATGGCGAGGCCGAATGCTTTCCTGCTTTGCTTCACTCTGTTCTGAAAGAAAAGTTGAAGAAGAATGCTCTAGAGAATCAAAAATCTCTGAGTTCTAATCTCTCTGTCTTCTCTCCTGTCTCTGTCCCTGTCTTGAGAAAAATGAGTCTATTTATAGACTTGGGCTCTTGTGCATAAAAACTCAGCAAAAGTTCCATCTTTACGCTAACAACTGCCACCCATGACCGAAGCCATCTTCTGCATATGTTGACACGTGTCCCATCATTTTAGTAAGAATAGGATGCACGTACACACGTTCTTCGAGATGTGTGGCATGAAAGCCATGTAGGCAGACCACGTTCTCAACTGATGAAGAAGAATAGGGCGTAAAACAACCCCAATGTACTCTGAGCGTAAAGCAGTGGACTAGGCGTAAAACAGCCCTGTCATAGATTTTCCGTATAAAATGGTTATTAAATAACCTTGAGCGTAAAGTAGCCCAAATAGACTTTACGCACACGTCGACTTTCGAGCGTAAAAACTCATATAATCTCCGTGCGTAAAAGAAGCCATAGTGTGAGCGTAAAGTAGCTCAGTCCACATACTAAACGACAACATTGGTCTCTGTATAAAACATATCCCTTCGAAATCTGTGGTATATACCATCATCAATATCTTCATGTCTGACTTTGCATTAAATGCGAGACTTTGACAGCTTTGTCCAGCGTAAAAAGAAGGTTAGCCTATCATAGGCGTAAAAACCATTGTCTTGATCCTGGCTGCTTTAGGCATAAAAGCGATTAGCCTTGTCTTGGGCGTAAAGTATTTAACCTCTCTACGGCGTAAAGTAGATCAATTTGAGTAGAATGATCTATCACTTTGACTCATTCTGTGAAGCACTTTTACGCTCCTACAGTCACGTCCTAGACATGATGCAAGACAAGACAAGTGGATTGCACAAAACAACAAGAAAGAACACCCACGGAGTTCGGGTAAGTCAATGTACGACCAGTTATCAAGTTAAGTCAAGCCAAGTCAAGAGTGTGCCACGACGGCCACTATCAAGATATCATGCTACAGGGGATTAATCACAGGTTGCAGGTTACAAGTTAAACGCCACAAGTTACAATGTACCACATCGAGTTACTGCCAAGATCAGAGAATGCTAGCCATAAATTAAAAACACAGAAAATTGTGTTAAGACGTGTCGGGTTAAGTCGAGTCGTGCTGTGGGCATCAAGATCTCAGAAAACAAAATCAGCAAGAAGGAAGCTGAGGATCAAGGGGAACACCAAGGATCAGAAAGGAAAACCATGGCACAGGGTGTGCTAGACAAGGGGCTCGGGCAAGCGGCACCCAGAGATGCGTTCGGGAACGGTCGCAGCGCGCCAAGGGGGCGCGAGCGGGGTCAACGGGATCAACTGTGCGCGGGCAGCGAGGCGCGCAAGGGGGCGCAGCCCGGCGAGGCGCGCAAGGGGGGCGCGGCCAGCGAGGCGCGCAAGGGGGCGCAGCCCGGCGAGGCGCACAAGGGGGGCGCGGCCAGCGAGGCGCGCAAGGGGGCGCAGCCCGACGAGGTGCGCAAGGGGGCACGGCCAGCGAGGCGCGCAAGGGGGCGCAGCCCGGCGAGGCGCGCAAGGGGGCGTGCGGCCAGCGCTAAAGAGCGCGGCCAGCGAAGCGCGCAAGGGGAGACGCCCGGCGCTAAACAGTGCGGCTGGGGGGGGAGGGGGTCTTCTTCTTCCTCAAGCTTGAGAGGAAGAACACCAATGGCCTCAAAAACTTGAAACCTCACAACTTGGTCCATAAAACTCGAAATCCAGAATTTCAAGAGTCTAACTTGTGTAAAATTCGATTCTCTACAACATAGAAGCATCAAAATAAGCAAAAATCCAAGTTTGGTAGATCAAACCCAAGAAATTCCGAAAATGGTAGAAACTTAGATCTAGGAGAATCCAAGCTCCAAATCCAAAAATGTCAAGTTCTAATGTTGTTCCAAATCATCTAATTAAGCTATTAGGCAAATAAAATTGGGTCTTCATGTGGTGGCAAGATGCACTTGCCTATGGGTGGAATGTTGTATGGAAGAAGGAAGAAGAAGGAGTTAGGAAAATTAAATGAGGGAAGTAATGAGGAGAGAGAATGGTTGGTGGGAATTTTAATAAGGGTGGTTGTGGTGGAATGAGGGTGGAGTATAGGTTAAAGTGTTCCATTGGGTTTAAAATCAAACCAACCCAAGTAAAACCGAGCCGAGCCGAAACCCAAAATACGAGAAAACCCAAAAATTCCGCAAGTCGGGAAAAATAAAAATACATGCCAAAATTCAACTACGAGTATAATTACGAAATACGGGAAATGAGGGTGACAACTCTACCCACCTTAAAAAAATTTCGTCCTCGGAATTTAATCGAGGAGCTAGAGACTGCCACGGCAAGCTATACTAAGCACCAACAACTACACTAAGCAGTTCAATCATACAATCATACATGCAATCAAGGAATGAAAAGCATAAGGTATAAGGAAGACATTATACCTTCGAGTCTCTACACTGGAATGATCATTCTCCGTGCTGGCCATTCTCCGTGTAAATTAAGACAGAGAATGGCCATTCTCCGTATAATTTACCACGGAGAATGGTCATTCTCCGTGTAAATTAAGACGGAGAATATCATTCTCCGTGTTACTAACACAGAGAATGGTCATTCTCCATGTAAATTATGACGGAGAATGTCATTCTCCGTGTTACTAACACGGAGAATAGCCACCCTCATGCGAAATTAACATTCTTCGTGTTCTAACACGGAGAATGGCCATTCTCCTTTTTATGGTCAGTTAAAACTTTGGAGGACCATAACTTCTGACTGGGAGGTCGAAACGAGGTCCGGTTTATCGCAAAATGAGCGTATCTTCGAGGAGCCTGAGATTAACCGTTTCTCTGTTAGACGGCCTTTCGAAATTTTAGAATCGCAAAAAAATGATGTTTGGACCTCCGTTTTAGTACTTTTGCCGTTTGTCTCGGTCTTTCCGAAATTTTTCGACGAGTTTTTGAAGATTTTTGAGGAGAAAACCTAGATTTGAAAGTGAGCAGCGTATGGAAGAAGATGAAGTATCGAAACATTTTTTTAAGAGCAGTTTTGTAGGTGTTTTCAATAAATTAAAAGGAAGGACAAAACGGTCATTCGGAACCCTCTTTATATATTTTTTCCTAATTCTGGACACGCGATGAAATGTTATTGCGCTGTGGGTTTTTCATAAAAAAATTTCATTTTTTTGGGCATTTCATCAATTTCCCGTATACGTCTGGATACTACGACGAAGGAAGAAGAAGAAACAGAACCCTCAAATTTTTTCCATGGTTGTGGGGCACTGGTGGAGATGGTGGAAGAACCAATCGACCCGACACGATACACGGACTACGTTCGATCCACCTCGAACGGGTGCCATAGGTGAAGAGGTGGTGGAGCTCGGGTACGGGGCCCACCTCCCCATGGCGTTCAGGCACATTCGGTCCATCTGCGCGTCGTCCAGGTCAAGGTGGGACCTGGTGCGGGTGACGGTAGGGTACCACCACATAGGGAGGGAAGGCGAGCGTGTACATGACGACGACGTCGGTGCACTGCAACGAGGCGATGGAGGCGTAGAAGTTTGTGATCGACGCGACGATGGACGCGTGCAAGTTGGATTTATACAAAGGTATATTTATTTATTTTTTTGAAAACCCGCTTAAATTGAGTGCAAGAAAAAGATTCGAACACGGATCGTTCTGACACTGTTATAGTCTCATTCTCTTGTATAAAAATTCTAGACTGTTGTTGAAAGTTATGTATCGATATTTGTTTTATGGATCCGACTATTGACACCCCATGTATTTCTAAGGACACCCCAATTTCTAAGTACACCCCACATGTAGTTGATTAAGCTTATAAAAATACTAAGTACACCCCAATATTTGACAAAAATACCCTTACCTATTCTACACCCCCATCTCAAAGCTTTCTAAGTACACCCCACTAAAATTCTAACACTCCACTCCACTCTCCTCCCTCACAAAACCCTAACATTCCACTCTCCTCCCTCACAAAACCCTAACACTCCACTCTCCTCACTCCGAAGCCAACTTCGGTCCCTCCAGTCGCTGCCCGGTCGCCTCCCCTTCGTCGAAGAGTTCTCCCTTGTTCGGCTTCGCAATGGATAGAGGAAAACAAGTTCAATCGGAAGGTAATTTCCGCAAATCGACCTGTAGATGAGTAATCTTGTTCGAAATTAGTATCTATCTTCGTTTAGGATCTCTGTATATGTTTCGAAACCGATCGATTGTGACAAAAATGAAACAATCGTTCGAATTTTTTTTTGGAATTCGCGGCCCTGTTCAACCCTGGTCGGTCGGACATACAACAACTGTTCGACCAACATCGGTCGAACAGTTTACTTTTGTTCGACCTGCTCTGGTCGAACAGTATGGATTTTTTCGACAAGTATTGGTCGAACAGTACATTTTGAAGGCAAAACATTTTTTTTCTCCTTAATTTATGGTTGTTGATTAAATTTGCAGGAAACACTAGGCGGAGGGAAGCCACTCATGCTTCTGCTAGGAGACGTCGTGCCGAAGAACAAGAACGTGCACGTCTTGAAGAAGCTACGGTCGTTACTCCGACTCAAACGACCGCCCAATTAGACGAAGAAGAAGGCCACGCAGACGAAGAGCGGCGCACAGATGAAGAAGAGGAAGAAGACGCTGATATTTTGACGGGCCCTTGTCCCGGTGGACCTGAGGATCCCCGACTTATTCCAAGTTTCAAAACTCATGTGGCGTACGAGATTTGGAACGGAATTGAGAGGCCCGTATTGAGGTGTTGGTGCCACACAACCAAGATGGATACATGGAATTTAGAAGGCAATATAAGCGAGTTGCTTCGGAACTCTCGAGTTGCGAAATTAAGGTCGGTTTCGTACAAGACGCCAAATAAGAATCTAATTTGTGCGTTTCTCGAACGTTGGCAACCAGAGACTAACACATTCCACATGCCATTCGGTGAGATGACAATTACGTTGGATGATATTTTTTGTCTCATCGGACTCCCGGTCAGTGGGCTACCAGTGGTTGAACCATTGTCAGCAAGGGGACGGGAGGAGCCAAAGAAGATGATTAATAGGTTGTTGGGGGTGTCAGAAAGGGATGCACATACTGAGCTTCTGGGCCAGAGAGGTAGCTCGGTCCGGATGGAGTAGCTCCGGTCTGAATTTGAGTCAGACATCAGTAGCACGGATAATGCAAAAAGAAGGATAATCTTCTGGGCCAGAGAGGTAGCTCGGTCCGGAGAGGTAGCACGGATGGAGTGGCTCCGGTCTCTTCATAAATCTTAGCAAGAGCATGATGAGACACCAATCCTCGGATAATCTACTCCGGTAGTTTCTATACCCTTTATCTCTTCAACTGATATGGACAATCACATTTCTTCGTGCCCGTAAGCCTTTCACGTCTCGGCTTCTTGGCAATGTTAGTCGAATTTTTTTCATCGACTTTTGGCTTCTTCTGCCGATATTTACCACCGCGCTCACAACCCAAAATTACTCGAGCTCGCCTTCCATCTCCGCTATCCGATCGTTTAACCAAAATAACCATATTATGACGGTTTCCTACCGTACATATCCAATTCACCAAAGATTCACGATTCTCAAATAACGCATCCGTATGAAATTCGTCTAAGAAATTAAGTTGTTCTTCAAACATTGGATGCCTGATAATGCTCATTTCAGTGTTAATTTCATTGTCATTTGAAGTGTTTTCCTACAGTGAAAAAATTTAACAACTGAATAAGGTGAAAAAAAGAACTAATATTGTTCGACCACAGCAGGTCGTGCAAACTTAAACTGTTCGGCCTGTTAGAGTCGAACAAACCCATACTGTTCGACCAGAGCAGGTCGTGCAAACATTATATGTTCGACTCTTACAGGTCGAGCATATGTTGATCTGTTCGACTTGTACAGGTCGAACAGATCACGAATTCTGAATTTTTTTTTTCAAAAAAAACCGAATCACACGATTACAAACGAAAAAATTCAACAAAAGAGGAACGTACCTTGGAAGATTCATGTGCATTTTGTCCTTCCATTATGATTTCTTCAACTTCCTTTAACTTCATTCAAAGTAAGAAGAATTTAGGGTTTTTTGCTTGGGGAGAGAAAGTGGAGGGTTTTTGGGTTGGGGAGAGAAAGTGGGGTGTACTAAGAAGACCAAAATATAATGAAGCATATGAATGAGGCTGATGGGATGTGCTATAATAGAAGGGGGTATTTACGTCTTTACACATTAATCTATTTTTTCACTTAAGTTACATGGGGTGTCCTTAGAAATACATGGGGTGTCAATAGTCGGACCCTTGTTTTATTTTAACTGATTAAGTGAACTTTATTATGTCAATATGCATACTCTTATCCGCTCAAGTTGTTTGTCTTGTCCAACTGCTTGCTCCTATCTGGATTATAAGGCTTAATTTCAACTTAGATACCCTCAACTATTAAATATTTTCAACTTGATGTCATATACTTTGATATGCATCAACTTGGATTGGTTCTCATTTGGTTCGCGGAAAGAAATGGAAAGGAAATCAGTTCGTATTTCATTTATTTTGAAAAATTACAATTTTTTTTTTATTTTTCTTTCCGATGTTTGAAAATGTCAAGGAAATTGAAAAAGAAAGTAAATACTTCAAGGTAGAAAAGTAATTCGTTGTTTGGATTGATGGAATCAATTCTCCATAATTTTTCTTCCATTGGAAATCCCTTCCTTTCCTCAATTCCTTTAGCACTCAAACATAAGAAAGACAAAAATACCATTGTCCATCCACCTCCCCTCCCCCCCACCCCCACCCCCCCCCCCCCCCCCCCCCCCCTGCACCACCACCGCCCTCCCTCCCCCCTCCCGTGCTGCACCACCCTCCCGGTGTGGGGTTGGGTGAGAAAGGAAGAGTAATTTCGTCATTTCTTATGTTTGGATATTAAGTTGAAAATATTATGGTATCAACTTATTGAGTAAAACAATTTAGAATATCAAGTTAAAAATGGAATAGTTTGGTACATCAAATTAAAATTAAGCATGGATTCTATTTTCTTGACTTTGACATTTTTCTATTTTCTCTGGTATTCTCTCGTTGGCCCACTGAGACTCAAAGGCTCTCTCTCTCTCTCTCTCAATTTGTTTGGAGAGCTCTCATCAAGGACACACAGGTCTGTTTACTTTACTCTTCTGCTTGCATTTAAGAATCTTTAACTCAGCATTTGTGCTGTTTGGTTCAATCTTGATTCCAAATGCGAACCAAGTCATTTAACCTGAGCATTGTAGGCTTCATTTGTTGGAGGAAGTTCATGACAACACACATGCACACTTAATTCTAGACAGTACTAGTAAAATTTTCCAAGTATGATTGCAGTACATGATAGCCAAAAAATAAACTTTCCTTCATTTATCTGTAATCTGTTCAACAAGCATGATTGCAGGACATGTTCACTTATATGATATCTATACTGTGCAGAAGTTGGTATCCAATTTGTATTTTTTTTTAAAATCTTGATTCTTTGAAATGAAGGGGGTTATTCCTATATTGGTAAATGCTTTGAATAAATTAATCACGTGCATTTTGCGACGACTAACAAGGATTTCGAGGTGCCCGGGCAAGGATCATCTCCAAAATTTCTAGCCGAGATGGGCACAGCACACTTCCTTTTACCTGAACAAGCCTGTAAATAGCACAAGAACACAAGTTAGAAACTTAGAATATAATGGTTAGCGCTATGTTGCACGGACACATATACGACACGACCCTATAAGGGCACGGAGACATGGACACGGCACCTATTTCGGTGTGTCCTAGATTATTTTGGAGTGACCGTATGTATGATAGAGGGTTTCCCTATTCTTATGTTTTGGGATTTACTAGATTTTGACCCATTGTTTTGGAAAGCTTACCTTCTCTATGGCGGCTTTGGATGCATTCGAATGGCAGCTTCCGAGTGAATAGCTCTGACAATCTCCGACAGGGCTTCCATAGCTTGCAAAGTCTATGGACGAGATGCTCCTTCTTCCGTAACATTGGAGATGAATGCGCGGCAGTCTACCTCGTGCAAGTACGGATGGAGAATGGGATTCCGATACTTTACCGCAAACTTGGGTAATTGAGACGGTATTTATTGTGATATCTAGCGGGTTTCCGCCCATTTCCTCAAAGAGAACAAGCAGATTCCCCGACGGCTTTAGGAAAGATCTAGGAACATGATACCTAGTAGTTGGAAGATATGTCAGTGAAATCATTTGCAAGAGGCATCGATCGAGTGATTTTCCAAGTAAACTTGATGTTTTAGTAGGTTAAACGGTTAGATATTTATACTCACAAAGACTGGGAAGGTTGTCCTTTGGGAGTTTTGAAAGAAACCCAGTAACGACCAATGCTTTCTCCATTGATCCAAGCTTCACCCTTCCCCATACTCCCAAGGTTGAGTGCCACTGGATCCGTTCCTGGCGGTGCATTGAAGGTTGTCTGCATCAAATCAATGAGTCAGTAGCTCATCAATAA
Organism: Iris pallida; assembly: GCA_029216955.1. Classification (NCBI taxonomy): domain Eukaryota; kingdom Viridiplantae; phylum Streptophyta; class Magnoliopsida; order Asparagales; family Iridaceae; genus Iris; species Iris pallida. The sequence continues at coordinate 814,537 of JANAVB010031819.1, read as the reverse complement.
TGAACCATCTGCATGCATGTGGACGCACGTTTGCGTGCGTGTGCATGTCGATGATGTCTTACCTTGTACCAAATGAGTGGCTGATAAGTAGATCTCTCGATAGCTGTCCAATCTGAGCTTGTTGACCCTTCTGGAGTGTAGATTTTTTCCCTCTCCCCAGATAAACCAACCTGCATTTTGGTCGTTGCCAATCTAATAATGTTTAATATAATCATACTAGTTTTCTCTAGTAAACCTTCTTTTCTTCTTTTGCAGAACAATATCGAACAAAATCTAACAATGAAGTGAGAATGCACTTCGACAACTAATATTACTAGAGAATCACACCTGATATCCCCATAGATGAGTACTGAGATCTGTAATTTGTTTTTCCTTGTTGATAATCCTCACTCTGCGGAGTCCAGCAACCCTTTTCTCGAGATATGGCCCCGAATCCTTCAAAGATTATAAAAAGGAAGTCAACCATAGAATTACACCAAGACTAATGTACTCTATATTGGCATTATGCCTAAGGTCCTTTGCTTGAAACTTTTACAAAGAAACAATTATGAATATAAAAGTTTTCTTAAGATCATTTTTTTTAAAGGTTGTTACGTAAAAGAAGGCCAAGTAATTTACATGCCCCCCCTCATAGAAGAAAAGTATTGGTATGACACATAATAGAAATCGTCTTCTCATATTTATATGGGCATAAATATTTGACTAAACCCCCAAAGTATGATAGAACAGGAATCGTAGTCCTTACCGGTAATCCAACCATGACACTCAATAATGAGATTGTGTTTTGCCCCTTCTTTAATGATATGGGTTTTTCAAGAACCACGCCTTCCCTTAAGCCATGCCACCCTTGTGCACTCCCTAAAAGCATCATGAAAAATATTATCCAACACAATCTATCTTAGTTAGGAATCCGATGGCTTAAAACCTAACCAATTAACTAAGGGATATTCTACTCATTAAGTATGATTTCTGTTATATATGATAAAGATAATTTTGAACTTTATTTTATCTTAAGGAAAATGTATGAACTTGGTATATTTTCTCATAGCCATCATCCGCTTACCTATGTATGCTCCATTTACAAAAGCATGAATGACATGAGCTTGTGAGCTGACTTGAAGTGTGAGTGGATCGTTGCTTGATGTTTTTTCGTAGCTGCAATTCAAAATGTCAAGTCATTTTAGAAAATAGGTGTTGTAGACTGCATGATCTTGTAGCCTATTTTTATTGCTAGTAAATGGATTATAGTAACAAATGAAATTGAATCACACATGAATTTTTCTACAAATATAATACAATAAAAAACACTTTGTGCCAGAAAAAATATGGATTTCTTCTCCCAGCCAGTGGCAGGTTCTGTTTGTTAAAATGTTTGTGAAACTTCACCTATTTTTGATCTGAGTGTAACTCTTTGTTGGAGGTGTGCCTCGAAGAGTAACAGAGGTTATTTTACTTCCTCTTAAGAGAGGGATGATACCTCAAGAAATTAAAGCTAGCACACTTCTCCATTAGGATCCAAACATAACCATACAAGTATTTGCCTTACCTTGTTGTGTACCAGAGGTAATCTGTCGCATCTTTAATCATTGTCATTTGTTCTAATAGTTTGTTTTCTCTGGATGAAGCCCCATTAATATCTGGGACTCCATCCATGAACGCTCCCCACATCGCAGCACGGTTTAAGTATTGCACTGGCTTTGCTGATCTCACACCATACTGAGCACCCACCTACCAGAAATGAATGAAGCAAAATATTGATCACTCAAGTTTTCTTTCACCGGCTATGTTATTATATTGACTATCGAAATACAGTTAGTACTAAATAGGATTAATTTTTTTTAACATTAACCAGTTATGTGCATGATTTGTAATTTTGTATATTAAATATGTATGCAGTTTTGGGACTTTGGGAGGAGGAACCTCACCTTTGCAGTATTAAATGCAACATTCTTGCAGTCGGATAGTATACTGATTGATTTTCCAGGCAATTCATATGCAATATTCCTAAACTGTACATGGGCATCATGACCATCATTGTTCACAAGAAAGGCGACACACTTTCCTGACTTCATTTGAAATACCCATGCCTGGAAGAAGGAAAACATATATTTTAGTTTCCAGTGACACATATATAAAGTACAGAGGAAAGCTAATATTTTTGTGAAATTTATGCAATCTTAACATCTTGTGCTTGGCCAAGTGATGAATGAGTTTGTGTTCCCCAAAGTAATGGCTCAGTCGATGCTTTTATTACAGCATGCAATTCTCTGAGATGGCCCCATTTGGGTGACCTGATTAAACCTGTATATAACCAAAATGATATCCTTAGAAAAGAGCACTAAATCGTGGAAAAAAAAAAAAATCTAACCATTCTCAAGGTGTACTACAGACCATATTCATCAAGAGGAGCTTCATCATAGTAACTCGTTGTTACATATGAAGAGGCATACTTTCCGAAATTTGTACCTCCATGATACTGCATTCAATTAACCCCGTTAGAATTAAGGAAAATGAATTAATACCCGCATAAATGGTGCATATGAAGTGGCATGATGTAGTTCCCAGAGAAAAACTCTGATTCCAATCAAACAAGATGCTACATACTGTGGTAATTGTACTACTTTCCTGTGATGTAGTTCTGTCCGTAGCCATTTTTTGTAATTTCCTACCCCACAATCAAGCCTATGTAGTCACCTCCTTATAATAACTTTGTAGTTCTTTTTTCCTTTAATATCTTATGGGGAACTTGCATGTGTAATGTTTAGGGGAGGAAAAAGGAAGACATAAAAGTAGAATTTCTTATGACTAATTAGCAAACCAAATTATACGATGAAACATGGAATTAATCACAATTGAAGAATGAAATCATAATTATTGTAAGCAACGATATCAGGAGATTCAACAAGATTTCTTCTCTTATCCACATAGGAAGAAGTAAGAAGAGTGTGTGGAGGGGGGAGTGGAGGGGGTAAGTAAAGAGGAATGTTCCGGAACATTTTATATAGAGAGTTATGAACTTTTTATATAGAGAGTTTGGGGATGTAATTATTTTCACTCTGTTGCTTGTGCCTTAGAAATAAATAATATTTACTATTCTATGTCAAATACTATTATCTTTACTCTTCGTCTTGATTCTTTGCAAGTCAAGGGAGTTGGAGGGTGACCTTGGTTGTATGTATCTTTTAAATTGCATGACAAAAAGGTATTACCTACCCAGCAACTAACCTTCTAGGTTTTATGGTAATGTCACGGTTTTGTCAGTGTCTTGGGGTGGGGGTTGGGGGTACGTTCATCAGTGGTTCCAGAGCCTCCAAATCCTATCCGAAAAGGCCAAATAGTTTTGGCGGATACTTAAAGTCTTGGTTTGAAGTTTTTTTTCTTCCATTAAATGGTATTTAGTATATTGACTAGTGTAACAATCACCGAGTGATACATCAGAATACATCTGAATAATGTTTAGTAGTACAAAGAATAGTATATAAATGCTCAAAAGCTGGATCATTAACGGGATAAGATGAAGAGTAGAGTAGGATAAACTCATACCATATAGTAGTTCACAAAGCTTCCATTCTTTGCTGCTATAAATAGCGCAACAGAAAAGGCAATATCTTCTGCTGACCTTAAGCGACGTTCGTCACCATATACTTGATATCTTCATGTGATAAAATGCTGCATATTAGTCTTCTTAGTGGTACATGTGATTCACATCATTCATGACAATGACTAGGGAAATATTCTATTAATTATGTTGATATGGTAATTAGTTCTTCTTATACAAACTCATCACAATGATAGTGAAAAAAATATATATGAGACCTTATATTTAATTGGCGTCTTAAAAAGAAACTAAGGTTCAAATGCCGCTAGTGTTATAGACTTATAGTTCCAATGTATTAAGTTACGTAAATGAGTTTTAAGTTGGAACCACCAATATTAGGATATCATAGTGAAATGTTCAACATAAGAAATCAAACTTATATTGTTTCTTGTAACATCTTACTGCGTGGTCCAATTCTCTGTCCAAAGTGCTGGTTTGTTGGGTGAATTTGGCCCTTGAAAAGTTTCACCACATTTCAACCCGTTGCAGGTATTGATCTGGATATAAAGTCGTCATGTTTTAAATAGTAATCAAATCAAACGAATGTAAATATAATAATTAGGACAGGGATACTACTGACCACCGGGTCGGGTGCATCATCTTGTTTGCACATCATCCATGGGACACCTGTTTTTAGGCCTACGGCCATGGAAGCTGCCCAAAGAACATAAGGTGGCCCGTTCTCATGAAATGCTGCTTCAACCATTTTGTATTCATTCTCGATCTGCAGAAAAGTAACAGTAGCTTTAGTTAGGTTGGACTCACAAGGTATGAAAAAATTACTATCGGATTTCTTTGTTGAAAAAGATCTGAGAGATTCTGACCTGAGAGAGTATAATGGGGCCTCCTTGAGAAGCATATAGTCCCTCATCCTTCATCATATTTACTATCATGGTCACAAACTTTTGCATATGAAACTGCATGAGAACTACAAACTTAGAAGAAAAGCAAGAACGAGATAATGTAAAAGGATGATTAGTGCAGAAAACAATCACTTGTTGGTTTGTGAAGAAAAAGTGCATCTTATTGACTTTGTTGTTACCATTAATCTTCATTAGTCTTTGATTTGGATTGCATGATTAGTGAAGACAAAGAGAGTGACCTTTCTGATCTCTCTGTTGAATGACTTTCATATATATATGTTGATATATATATATATAGTGTTATTGGGCTTTAGTCCCACATTGGCTAGAATGATAGGAGAGGAGGCTAGCCTCTCCTATATATGTTGTTACTCCATTCAATAAAATCACTTCAAGTCTCAACATGGTATCAAAGCCTAAAATTGCTTAGCATACCGTTAGAGACCCCTCCTCCAATCCTCCTCCACACAAACCCTAACCCTAATCCCCCTTCTACGCCGCCGCTGCCGCCCGCTGCCGCTGCAGCTGCTGCCGCCCGCTGCCGCTGCAGCTGCTGCCGCGCCGCCGCCGCCGCAGCGCCGCCCCGCTGCTGCTGCAGCTGCCGCGCCGCCGCCGCCGCTGCCGCGCTGCTGCCGTTGCTGTGCCGCTGTTGCGGCTGCAACTGCTGCTGCTGCTGCCGTTTTTACGGCTGCAGGATTCATTGTACCGCTATTGCGGGTACAAGATTCACGCTCGTTTCTGTACCGTTTTTACGGCTGCAGGATTCATTGTACCGCTATTGCGGGTACAAGATTCACGCTCGTTCTTGAGATCAATCTCAAGGAGATGCCTATAATCCCTAGATCCGATGAAATCAGACATATTCGGATTTAGGAGAGGACGGCAAGGACGAGCGTGAGTCGTGGAGCAAGTGTGAAGTGATCGAGAAGAAGCATCGATGGAGGAGATTCTCAAGAAGCTGGATGCTGACGATGTGGCGACATTGCTGAAGTTGATAAAGGTGTCGGCTGGTGAAAGCACGACACGAGCACCGCTAAAGTTAGAACTACCCTCCATCGATCTGAAGTTGGATGGACCAGCCACCTATTTGAGTTGGTCACGGCGGGTGAGAAGAACCCTTGCAGGTAAGAACCTGGAGGGATTCTTGACAGGCGAGAAGACAGAGCCGGAAGAGGGCTCGACAGGACGCGACGAGTGGAAATTCACTCATATGGTGATTTATATCTGGCTTCTCAACTCCTTAGTCCAGTCTATTGCTTCCACAGTAGATGGCATTGAGATGGTGAAAGACGTATGGGAGAAATTGAGAAGAACCTATGATGGCATAGGTAACAATCTACGGATCTTCCAGATAAAAGGGGAGATCGACGACACCGTACAAGGCGAGAAGACGGTGCAGGAGTACGCTACGGAGTTGGAACGCCTCTGGCTGGATTATGATCACCATTCCAAACGGGCAAGCTGCGGGGACCCAAAGTGCAAGGAGAGACAGGTGTGTCTGCAGGAGAGGACGATGAAATTCCTTAAGGGACTGACTGCAGCATTCACACAGAGAACAGCCTTACTCCTCGCCCAGCCAGCGATCCCTAGTCTCGAGGAGGCTATCTCAGCCATGATTCAGGAGGAGACGCGGATCAGATTACAGACAGGGACAGGCGCATCATCGACAGGTGCTTTACCCGAAGTGAAGTCAGCACTAGCAGCTACCGGTTCGGGGGATACAGGATCCAAGGGAGAGCTCTGGCAACAGAATCGGCAGTGCTACAACTGTGGGGAGATGGGCCACCATCGATATGCTTGTACCAAACCACCTAAGGAGGGAGACTCAGGTGGTGGACGTGGACGAGGATATGCTGGACGTGGACGTGGTCGAGGAGGCCGACGAGGCGGTCGAGGAGGCTATCGGGCAAACCTGCTGGTGGCAGATGGGAATGGAGGAGCTGGCGGCGTCTTTACTGAGGAGGATCAGGCGCTACTGGATCTGCTGGAGAGAAAGCAAAAAGCGTCAATCGAAGGAGACAGGAGGAGCGTAGCAGAGGAGGCATCCACTCCATTCTTCAACGCCGCTATGTATGCCCATCCATCAGAAGGTACTGACGAGTCTCACGCTCTTGCATCTATGTCTTCCCTTAAAATGTCAGACTGGATTATCGACTCAGGAGCATCTCGGCATGTGACCGGAAATGCTAGTAAGTTTTCCTCGTACACTCACCTAGCATCGACAGACACCATTCAGACTGCGGATGGTACTTTCCAACCAGTGGTCGGTAAGGGTACTGTTAATTGTACGGGTTCAGTAAGGTTATCCAATGTGGGACTAAAGCCCAATAACACTATATATATATATATCAACACTCCCCCTCAAGATGGGCGAAAGATATTCACTAAGCCCATCTTGTCACATCCTCTCATCATGTTGATAGAACTAAGCCCCTTTGTCAGTCCGTCTGCTACCTGATCTTTGGTTGGAACATAGCCCAGCTCTAGTTCTCCTTTATCCAGCTCTAGTTCCCCTTTGTCACATCCTCCTCATCGACAGACACCATTCAGACTGCGGATGGTACTTTCCAACCAGTGGTCGGTAAGGGTACTGTTAATTGTACGGGTTCAGTAAGGTTATCCAATGTTTTGCATGCTCCATCCTTCCCAGTCAGTCTCTTGTCTATTAGTTCTATAATTCTCCAACTAAAATGCATTGTTTCTTTTGATATTCCTAAGGTGATCTTCCAGGAGAAAGGGACGGGACGAAGACTTGGGACTGGCACTTGGCATGATGGACTGTGGTACCTAGATCAAGACGGACTGGACTCAGCATTGGTGTCTATGGCAGAGAAGGCTGGAATGGAGGAGCTGCAGCAGAAGACTGAAGACACTTTGATACTTCATCATAGGAGGATGGGGCATTCTTCCTTTGATACTCTAAATAAGTTGTATCCAGATATGTATGCAAAATCAAATAAAAGGAAATTAGTATGTGATGCATGTGAGTTAGGAAAACTTACTAGGAGTTCATATGTTGGAAATGGTCATAAGAGTTCTTCAGTCTTTGAGGTAGTTCATTCTGATGTTTGGGGCCCATGTGCTACTAACACTATGAATGGGTATAAGTATTTTGTTTCGTTTATCGATTGTGCATCTCGTGTCACCTGGCTGTATTTGATGAAGAACAAAAGTGATGTATTTGCTTGTTTTCGGGACTTTCATAAATATGTCCAGACTCAGTATAATGCAGTGGTGAAGATACTGAGATCTGACAATGGGACGGAGTATACCAATAGGACACTTGCAGAGTACTTGTCAGCACATGGAATACAGCATCAGACCTCTTGTGCATATACACCAGCACAAAATGGAGTAGCAGAAAGGAAGAACCGACATCTTCTGGAGACCGCAAGAAGTATGATGATCGACATGAATGTCCCACAACACCTATGGGGATATGCGGTGTTGACAGCAGCTCAACTTATAAACAGGATGCCTTCAAAAGTCCTGGGATGGAAGTCTCCATGTGAAGTATTACAAGGTAATAATAGTGGAATACTTCCACTAAAGGTGTTTGGATGTGTGTGTTTTGTGAAGGACAACAGACCATTCGTTGGAAAACTTGACCCTAGAGCAGTCAAGTGCATCTTCGTGGGCTACTCAGCAACTCAGAAGGGGTATGTTTGCTGGAGTCCAGTAGAGAAGAAGAAATTTGTTAGTATGGACGTCCACTTCCGGGAGCATGAGCCATATTACCGCCAGGATGGAACTTCGTATAACACGCCTCATACTACAAGTATAAGGCGAGAGGGGGAGATAGAGAACTTGGAGAACCTGGTGGTAACCGATTTAGAAGTTTGGCATAGAGACACAGTTGAGGAGGAACATGAAGGTGAAGCGGAACAGAGGGAGGAGACGAGAAGTGTTACACCTACGGCTCAGGGGGAGTTACTGACCTACAACAGGAGAAACAACAAGCAGACTACAGGACCAGTACCTACAGTGTCAGTGCCAAGTCCCTTGCCTGCGCCTGTCCCAACTCCTGAGACACCTATACCACCATCCTCCTCATCTACACCACCATCCTCCTCATCTACACCACCACCCTCCTCAGGTGATATCGTTCCTCCCATACCACTACCTACACGAAGGACTACTCGCAGCAATGCGGGAAATCCTCCGGACAGATATGGTTGGGATCTTGCTAAGTTTGTTTCTTATGATCATATATCTTCTTCTCATGGAGCATTTATAGCATCTTTGGATAGTATTACTGTACCTAACAATTGGCAGGTTGCCAAGAACGATCCAAAGTGGAAAGCGGCAATGCACGAGGAGTTGGGAGCTCTTGAGAAGAACCACACTTGGGAGCTGGTGAGACTGCCAGAAGGGAAAAGAGCAGTTGGATGTAAATGAATTTTTACTGTGAAACAGAACCCAGATGGACAGGTTGAGCGCTATAAAGCTCGCCTGGTGGCAAAAGGATACAGTCAGACGTACGGCATCGACTATGACGAGACCTTTGCACCAGTGGCGAAGATGAGCACTGTCAGGACCTTGATCTCCCTGGCAGCCAATGGAGGGTGGAAGCTACACCAACTGGATGTGAAGAATGCATTTCTTCATGGAGATCTAGTAGAGGAGGTGTACATGGAGATACCACCAGGATTCGGTACAAAACAGACAGAAGGCAAGGTCTGCAGACTGAAGAAGTCTCTCTATGGACTGAAGCAGTCTCCTCGGGCATGGTTTGACAGGTTCAGGAGAGCAATGATAGGGATGGGATATCAGCAGATCAATGCTGATCACACTGTCTTCTTCAGACGGAGTGGAGGCCATATCACCATGCTTGCAGTATATGTAGATGATATGATTATCACATGCAATGATGAGCAGGAGATCGCCCAACTCAAAGTAAAACTTGGCAAGGAGTTCGAGGTGAAAGATCTTGGCCCCCTTCGATACTTCCTTGGGATTGAGATTGCTCGAGATAATGAGGGAATCGTTCTTTCTCAAAGGAAGTACGCACTGGACCTGCTTACGGAAACAGGGATGATGGGATGTAAACCAGCTACGACACCGATAGACCAGAAGTTTAAACTGGATGCTGAAGCTGGAGAACCAGTTGACCGGGATAGATATCAGAGATTGGTGGGCAAGTTAATCTACTTAAGCCACACTCGACCTGATATCAGCTTTGCGGTAAGTGTAGTAAGCCGCTACATGCATGACCCCCGGAAGGGTCACATGGACGCAGTGTACCAGATTCTGAGGTACTTGAAGGGAGCCCCCGGGAAGGGACTGATCTTTAGAAGAAATAATCATGTAGGCATTGAGGGCTATTGTGATTCTGACTGGGCTAGCTGTGCTGACGACAGGAGATCCACATCGGGATACTGCATATTTGTAGGAGGCAACTTGGTCTCTTGGAGGAGTAAGAAGCAGTCAGTAGTGGCCAGATCAACAGCTGAAGCAGAGTATAGAGCGATGGCCTTGGGAGTCACAGAACTATTGTGGTTGAAGAATATGCTGACGGAGCTAAAGCTGGACCAGGGAACAAAGATGAAGCTATGGTGTGACAACCAGTCAGCTATTAATATTGCCAACAATCCAGTGCAGCATGACAGGACCAAACATATTGAGATTGACAGATTCTTCATCAAAGAGAAACTGGATAAAGGAGAACTAGAGCTGGACTATGTTCCAACCAAAGATCAGGTAGCAGACGGACTGACAAAGGGGCTTAGTTCTATCAACATGATGAGAGGATGTGACAAGATGGGCTTAGTGAATATCTTTCGCCCATCTTGAGGGGGAGTGTTGATATATATATATATATAGTGTTATTGGGCTTTAGTCCCACATTGGCTAGAATGATAGGAGAGGAGGCTAGCCTCTCCTATATATATGTTGTTACTCCATTCAATAAAATCACTTCAAGTCTCAACAATATAAAATACTTTTGTGGGATACTCTTTACTATTTGTCGATATATGTATCAAGTATCAACAAGGTCTTATGCCACTAACTTTACGCACTGTTCATGTGAGACGAACCTCTTTATGATGTTTCACTTCTATGTATCGATTTATGGCTTGATGCTTGCATCGGAAATTTAGTTCAAGCCAAACTCTTTTTCTTGAGTTATTGAAAAATATGACTGGTAAGATCTGCTTCATCTTATCTTTATAATTGTTCATTTGGGTGATTATTGATGATGCAGAAGTTAGCAAGAGAAATATATCAGATAACATGTCACTGATTTGATGAAATCATCAAGAAATAGGAGTTTGTGGTAGGAACTGGAAGGATGTCATGATTTTCATTTAGGAGTTGGAAGTCATGTTTCATTTCTCTCGAAGTAAGGGATTTATATATAGATTATGTGTTAAAAGATTTACAGGGAAGAGCATTTCATTCAACCTTGAAGGGTTCATTGTTTGATCGGAAGACAATGCCTGGAATGTCATGTAACCAAAATGGTAAACCTCTGCACCATATATTCACTGAAAGCATTAGTGAATAGCCAAACACAAGAAAAATAAACCTGAAAGAAGCTATTCAAGCAAATACAATTAGTTATATATATATAAACCTGAAAGAAGTTACACAAGCAAATACAATTAGTTAGATTGAAATCCTTCTACATAACGTTCTGAAAGGAGGATAGCTTACCCGTATCTCCATTCTGATTCAATGAAGGGACCAACCCTGAGGCTCACATATAAACCTTGATCCCTTATCGCTTTAATAAACCTTACCAAATCATATCTTCCTTGAAAATTGTACTGACGAAAAGAAATTAAAGAGAACAACATAAGGTCACCTAGGAATAGAATGCTAGAACTTAAGACATGCTCTTCGCGTTTGCAGTTGTAGTGTATATTAAGATATTGAAAGAAAAAAGGGTACTCACTTTTCCTTGAATTGGCTCATGTATGTTCCAGAACACATAGGTCTGTATTACGTCGAGGCCTCCTTGCTTGGCTTTAGATATTAGAGATGGCCACATCTGTGAAGAAAATTACCATGTTCTTAGATCTCTGCTGTGTTCCTAAGCAATGTATTGTACTTTGTGAAACCTTAAGAAAACAAATTGGAATATGAGAAACTTTCAGTTTTGTAATTTCATTAGTACCACTTGTTCTATTATTACCCTCAAATGTTCTTTTGCGTATTCTTGCTTGCAGGAAAAGAAGACTACATTGCCGTGGCAGCTGATATTATGAGACTGGTGTGAGTACCCATTAATCACTTTTCCACTCTCTGTTCCTTTTTAGATATCATGTCGTTTGGCTAGGAGTAGAGGAAATAGCAGAAGAGGGAAAATAGAATGATGAGATTATAATATTGCATTTTCGGGATATTACAGTTGTTTGTATGTATACATACATAATTTTATAGATATTGATTGTCACATATTTATTGCAGACAGTGAAATTTTATAGCATTGCTTACAATCTCACGAACAACGCATATATCCACATGATTGCTTGAAATGAGTAATGAGGATCAATGGCAAGTTCTAGAACTATGTATAAGATCACTTCATGTGTATAGTTTTTTTTTTCTTTGAGATAACGTGTATAACTTATGACATTACCTAGATTTTTTTTCCAAAATTTTGTGACAAATGCTTTGTTGTTGTATCAAGAAAATCTCCAATAAATTTCTACAAATATATATTCCTTATCGTTGGATTATTTCAATTAAAAGGCAGAGGAGGGTCCTTTTTAGCCATCTTCTCATGTTTCTTTATCAAAACGAAATGAAGTCTATGGAGAACAATCAAGCTTTAGAAAGGAATTCAAATAGTTTGTGGGCAACCTATATAAATGGTTTTTCACTTCAGTAATATATGTTTTTGTTTGTTAAAAGGATTTTGCAGTAAGAACCTAGATTGATCCACAACATTGGCCAGTTTAGTACTTTTCCTATTTTTCTTGATTTGATTATACATCATACGAATTCCTCACCCCCGTGCTTTTGTCTTGTCTACTCTATATACCACTCAACCTGAAGATGAAACTGAAGTTGAGCCAATTTGAGTAAGACGGGGCAAGATTTGTGCATGATCAAGATATACGCAGTCTCACTTCCAATATTACATCAATATATGGAAAGTCTATTTCCGCAACTTAAACTTGCGGATGCGGGTGTCAATGTCTTACCATCATGTCCATCAACGCCCTCACAAACTCTTCACTTACAAAAATCTAGTAAGTCAACTTCCAGGGATTTTAAAGCCTGCGCACGAGTGAAGTGGGACTTGCCAAGTAGAGTTTGTAAGATTGTTTGTGTGCAAAGCTTATCAGCATAGCATTTACTGATATAGTGAACATGAGGAGACTAAACATGATTACTCATCTAATTCTTCTTCTCCATTGCTCTTAAGTTTTGAATTCATTAAGTTTTGAATTCACAATTGAGAAGAGAACAGCACTAGTCACCATCCTAGATAATTGTGTTTTAACAATAAAAAAAAAACTCTCTAAGAATTGGATCGGATCCAAATAACCGTGTCATTTATTAGCTTGACAGTGTTTTATTCAGACTACTGGTAATATTTTTGGGGGGAAAACAATTTTTTTTAAAACTACTACTTCATAGTCTTTCTAAACCAAAATAATAATATATATTTTGAGTTGTCAATATTATTTAATTACTCCAAAGCCATGTGCACATGAATTCTAAGTAGTAATTGCAAGTGATAAATAATTACTTTGTTGAGAGATTAAATCAAAACTTGGTTCTAACTTTGAGAGGTTAATTATTATGATATTGTCAATGCCTTATCTCTGTTCTATAAGTTCGATAAAACTTAAAAAAGTACGATTTCAGATTATAACATGTGTTTTTTTTCCTTCAAATAATATATTTAAGTTCTTGAAGGAATATTTATGTTTCTAACTAAACTTTTGAAAATTTTAATTAATTGTAGTATAGTTTATAAAAAAACCTGAAATAATTTGTTTTAAGTTTTTGGCTCTCTTGGTGTTGAATTCAATTAGATAGACCTAACCATTGATCCAGTATAATCAATTTCAATCTTCAATAGAAAGTTGAAAGCTCCTTTATTTTGCAATTCTTTATTAACAGCGTCAAGATATCCATAGTGCACAAAATTACAAGATTAAAAAAAAAGTAATTCTGAGAAGAAAAATATATGAATATTGACACCCAAGGAAATTCAAGAACATCCACTCTCAAATATTGTTAAACTAACAACAAGGAAAGCCATTCTTCTACTCAACACCATCAATCATCAAGAATTCACCAAAAACATCAACCTCCTCTCAAGAACAAGAACACAATTATCTATCTAATGAAAACAAGAAGCAAACTAACTATATAGAGAGAATAGCACATATATCACATTGATCATCAAGAATTCACCAGAAAATCTCCAAACCCCTCTCAATAACAAGACCACCATTGTCTAATGAAAACATTAACAAGCAAAAAACTATATAGAGAGCTTATTATACATATCACCATTGATCATCAATAATTCACCAAAACCCCCTTCAAACTCCTCTCAAGAACAATAACACCATTATCTATCGAATGAAACTAACTATATAGAGAGAATACTATACATATCACCATTGATCATCAAGAATTCACCGGAAAATCCCTTCAAACTCCTCTCAAGAACAAGAACACCATTATCTATCTAACAAAAAAACAAGAAAATTCACATATATTGGGATTATCCATAATATTGAACAGGATGCCAATATAATGAAAGGGAAGACGCATCCTTGAATTACCTCTTGTATTTATAATTTTTTGATTTTATTAATACAATTAACTTTTTCCTATATATATATATATATATATATATATATATATATATATATATATATATATATATATATATATATATATATATATTTTTTTTTTTTTTATATATACAATTAACTTTTTCCTATATATATATATATATATATATATATATATATATATATATATATATATATATATATATAAAATATATATATAAAAAAAAAAAAAAAAAAAAAAAAAATATATATATATAAAATATATATATATATATATATATATATATATATATATATATATAGAGAGAGAGAGAGAGAGAGAGAGAGAGTATATACCTCCGGTGTGCTCCGAGGATAATGAATCGAACCGGAGAAGAGAATCCGCCGCGCTCCATCTATTATGAGGGCCCTTCCGTCGTAAGTCACTCCTCCCTCCGCCACCGCTTCAAACATCGATAGCATCGACAACACGACGAAAGCCAACTTCAAGAACTTCAACCCCTCCATCCCTCTGTCTCTCTCTTTCTTTCTCTCTTCTTCTTCCAATAACTACTTATTCTTGATCTTCTTCTTCTTTCTTCTTACATATGAAGCATTGGTATGATATCAATATATATATATATAGCAACTAGCTGTTGCCTATGACTTGACTATATCCGGGATTCTTAATTTTTTCCTCTTCAGTATATACTGAATGATCAAGCCAAGAAAAGAAGGCATTAAATTAAAGAAAAATAAATGGAAATAGATCATCTCCACGATATTGTCAGCAGTTATAGAGAGAGAGAAAGAGAAAATAGTAGTGAAGTGAAGTTGGCGTTGAAGTGCACGTCTTGCATGTTGATATGGGCCATGTAACAAACTCTATACCTATATATCTATATGATATGATCCCAAGTGCTACTCTACACTAAAAATAATATAGGCTAATTTGACTTAATTTAAGTACACTTTCGTAGAGCAGTCCGACTACATAAACTCAAATAGCACCTACTTACAATGTGATTACTACATTAGGTCCTTAATTTTTTACATTTAGGTTCCTTGAAAAAAAAAAAAAATCAAGGGCAGAAATGCATTCAAATGCATGCATGTAATCCACAGCTATAATGGTCGAATCTTTAAAATTAAGAACTCATGATTTCTTCTAGGAATTTTGTTCATAGAGGTAGATTCAAGAATTATATATATACAGTGTATGGTTGTCCTAAGTTTCTAATAGCAAATTAGGAAGTTCAATGGTACTCAACTTCAAATTAGTCCTAATTAAAAAAAAAAAAATCCATCTTTTCTCAAAGTTAAAATTTCTATGTTTCATGGACAAAAAAGATTGTGTAGTGATTTTGTACTATAATTTGATGGTAGATGGAGGGAAAAATGATGGGCATTAATTAATCATTTCAATTTCAGCAATGGTGACTTAATTGGGAGATAAGGTTAGCAAGTTGAGGATTTGGGGTTCATGGAATGTGGTGAAACCAATTTTGGAGGAAGAGGGAGTATGTGATGATACATTCCTTTCTTTCTCTCTTTTTTCCTCATATATAAATAATTAATAAATGGATGAATAATAATATTCCTTTTCTTTCTTTTCCCTCTTATTCTAGAGGGAAAAAATTGATGTATCGTAGGGAGTGAAAGTTAATTGGAAAAAAATATTGATTTTTATGTCAATAATATACAAGGCAATTAAATTTCTGAATAAATTGCAAATTATTCACAAAAACTTGCAGATGCCAAGGTGATCATGTTGTTCCTTCCTTTTTCAAATACACAAAATTTGCAAACGGTCTTCTTGGATTTGCTTATTCAAAGAATGTTGCTTGCATATCTATGCAAATCAACGAAGAATCCAATTGGTACATACACGTTAATTTTTCAAACAAAAATAATAGTCAACAATACGCATCCTCACTCCACTCTAGCCCTCACATGGTGTTGGCATGTTGCAGAGATCTGGAACTGTAACAAAACATGTACTCGCTCGCCCATCAATTTGTCCGTTCAAAATACTCTTTGATTAGTTCAATCGAAGTCAACTCCCTATGAGCAACTTATATTTCATTCATTTGAATTCAAGTGGGTCACTGATTAACTTATCTAGTGTATGAACTAGCATCTAACATTTGAGCGACACGAGGACACTAATATTGCACCGCCTAAAGTATCAACTGAAATTTTATTTATCACTTAATTGTTGCATATACTTCAAATCCAATCAAGAGAATAAAACATAACTAAAAGTTTTGTTTTAAAAAAATATATTATTATTTTCAAATTTTTGGACCGGAGTACATTTCACTATTGTCTTTGTGTAGCTCCGCACTACCAGAATAAGTCGTTTTAGCGACGCCTAAAGACGTCGCTAAAACGACAAATTTCGTCGCTAAAAATATTTACCGACGTTTTGGACTTGTCGCGAAAACGTAAGTCGCTGATCTTTAAAACGTCGCCAAACGTCGCAAGTACCGACGTTTACCGACGTATATATACGTCGGTATATTACCGACGTCTACCGTCGTGTCGTCGGTGGATTACCGACGTTTATCGACGTATATATACGTCGGTATATTACCGACGTCTACCGTCGTATCGTCGCTGGTTTAGCGACGTGTTTAAAGTCGCTACACGTCGGTAAAATCCTGAGAATTTACCGACGTTTACCGTCGTTTAAAATGTCACTAAATGTCGGTAATTCCTGGGACTATTACTGACGTTCACCGACGTTTACCGACGTTCTCCGACGTATAAGGACGTCGGTAAACGTCGGTACCCTGAAAAATTTTGCAGATTTACCGACGTTTACCGACGCAAACGTACGTCGGTAAACGTCGGTAAACGTCGCTAAATCTGCAAAAAAAATAAATAAATAAAATACAGAATGTTCTTTTCTCCCTGCAGTTTAAAAAGATAACCATAACCAATATTGGACTGTTTTTCAAAATATGGAATATGTAAACCTGAGATTTGGTCTGCACAGTCCCCTCATTTCCAGTTTGGGTTTTACTTGGGTATTAGGACTTGACAGTCCACATTCCAGATTTGAGTATTTGAATAATTGAGCCATAACCAACAGGAATGAACACTCAATAACACACACCATACACACACACACACACCATATAACCAACAGGAATGAACACTCAATAACACACACCATAACCAACAGTCCACATTCCCTGTTTTGCTGAACACAGGCCATATACACACACACCCATGTGAATGACACACAATCACACACACACACCCATGTGAATGACACACAATCACACACACACTGTTTTCCCTCACTGTACACAGGTTTCAGTTCCTACATACACAGGTTTCAGTCACTCCTACACACACTCACTCACTCTCTATCACACACTTGTCACTCTCCCTTTACCTCACTCTTTCTAACTCTCTATCTTTCTATCTTCCTATATATATATATATATATATATATATATATATATATATATATAATGTAATGTAATGTAATGTATATAAATATGTATGTGTATGTAATATGCATCTAAGTATATTATGTATATATGTAGGTATCCTATATATTATATTATGTGTGTGTACCATTATATATATATATTATATATATGTATGTGTGGTATACATATAGGTAGCCTATATGTATATATATATATATGTATGTAACACAAATAGAATAGGCACAACCAACATACAGCAGGCAACAAATAGAATGGGATCCAACAAATAGAATATGATCCAACAAATAGAATAGGATCCAAACAAATAGAATATGATCCAACAAATAGAATAGGCACAACCAACAAGTATCCAAATAACCAAGTCTACGCCAAATAACAAAGTCTACAATCAAATAACCAAAGTCTACACCAAATAACAAAGTCTACAACCAAATAACCAAAGTCTACACACAACCAACAAATAGAATAGGATCAAAACATCCAAGTCTACACAACCAACAAATATCCAAGTCACAAACAAAGGATCAAACAAACACAAACAAACAGTCCTAACTAGGACTACTAGGGATATGGTGCAGGAGGGGCACCGCCGCGATGAAGGGATAAGAACAACTCATACTCCTCAAGTGAAATCGATACCGATGGAGCAGGCAGTGACGTCGGTGGAGTCGGTGTCGAAGAAGAAGGCGGTGGAGGCGGCGGAGTCGACGACGATAAAGGCGCACCCGGAGGACCAGCACGCTCCAATGCTATAAGTCGCTGGTGGTATGAATCCATGATAGATAACATTCTATCACTGCTCTGGACCATCGAATCATGCGCCAATCTCAGCCTCTCGGCCATGGTCACCTGTCCTGTCTGCAGCTCCGTCACCGTGCGCTCTAACCCTCCAACGCTGCGCTCTGTCCTCTCAGTCGTCTCCATGAGCTCCATAATGTCGCGGTCGAGCGCATCCAATCGTGCTAGCAGCGCAGGATCGTCCGTAGGGTGCTGAGACTGCTCCTCGATCCGTCGTAGCAGGACATCACGGAGAGACTCCATCATCTGGTGGACTCGGGCAGACTCCTAGGACGGCTGTGGACCATGCACACTAGCAGGAGATGCCCTAGAGGACTGGGTCGCAACTAGGGCGCCATAGGATCCCGTACCGTAGTACGTACCCCTACGGAGTCCACCAGCGGTGGTCATCCACAGCTCGTCCGTCGACAGAGCTTGAGTGGGCTGCGAGGAAGTACCGGCCTCTCCTGCATCAGATGCACTAGCAGCCGCCCGTTCCCGCAGCCTCTGATACTCGGCCTAGAAAGTATCGATAGTACTCTATAATTTCTAATTTCTAATTAATGTACTTATTATTACTAACTACATGAATATTTATTTGCATCATATTTACTAAGTTATATTAAAATTGACACGAAGTATTAAATTAAGATAACGTATTGTAATACTTACATAGGTCTGCTCGGCCCTCTCGTCAATAAGGTCTTCGCCCTTCCGATGGGTGGCCAGGAAGACGGTCACCATGTCGACGTTATCGACCTTCCTTACCTGTAATTAAATATATTATATTAGTAATAATTTATCGGTTTTGTATTAAAATAATATTTCTAAAAGAGAAAGACATACCAGACGACGGAAATGTTCCGTCATCGGAATCGACCCACCGCACCACTTCGAGGCATGTTGCCTAGCCGTCTTGGCCTTCTCCGACTTCTCCTTGTACCTTGTCTCGTCGAATCGAGCCTTCATCGCATTCCACTGATCAGGGGTGATCCAACCTTGGATCGGCTTTCCGGCACGATCACGATCCTTCTGATCATTAATAGCGTCGCGGATCAGCTTGGCAGCGACGGCAGGAAACATCCCCTCGATAAGCTCGGCCCGGTGCGGTGGATAAAAAAATATATCCTAGAAGAGTGCAAATCAAATATTTATCAGTTATATATAATATGCAAAAATTATATGATTCATGTTAAAAGTAAATATATTTTAACCTTGAAGCGCGCAAACCAGAAGGCCTTCCTCTCGTCCGGAGCATCAGAGTAGTTAATCCAAGCACCACCATAATTATGCCTCAGCATGTGGCCTAGACGTCTCTGTACCTCTGGGGGACGATATCTATACAGACATATTATATTCATGAAAAAAGTTAATTTATGATAAAAACAGAAGAAAAAAATTATAAACCAAAATACCTACTTTGTACCGTCGGCCCAGATCTCCGTCCTCCTCTCCTTCGGAGGTGCGCACGCATTATCTGCATGATGCTGGTCGGCCGTCGGCACAGCCGCCTCGGCCGTCGGCGCAGCCTTCGCCATCTGCTCATCCGTCTCCATCGTCGTATCAGCAGCAGGAACGCTAGACAGGCGAGCACTCTCAACAGGCCTGGAACTACTCGTCCCAGAAGATATGACACGTGACGTCATCCCAGCAGGCCCAGCTATTGTCCGATATGGAGGAGTAATCGGCGACGAGGATCCAGAGCCGGTACCAGTAGGAGGTACCGAAGGAAAACTCCGTCCTCTAGCAGTACCTGTAGGAAGTACCGGAGGATCATGACCTCGTCGTCCCTCTCGGAACGATCTGCGACGACCTGCCATACCTGATAACAGCATATGATAATACAACAAATAATAGAGACTAGAAATATGAAATTACAACAAATAATAGAGACTAGAAATATGAAAGTACAACAAAGACAAGATAATAACCAAGACAACATATGATGATACATTCTACAATAAACATCTAAGTCCAGATAATATATTCTAGAAGAAATATCTAAGTTCAGATAAGTATATCTCTCTCAATCATCTTTAGAATAATCATCTTATTCGTCTTCCTCGACCTCATCTTCCTCTTCCTCCTCATCTTCACTTTCATCTTCGCCTTCGTCGGCTTCGTCTTCCTCTTCGGATAATTCTACATCTTCTACATTATGTGTCGTGTAATGCGTAACTTCTGTGGAGTCCACATCTACAATATTGGTTACAAGAGGTAGCTCGTCCTCCTGGTAAGCTTTTTTGTCAACATCAAAAGTATCTCTAGCTTTAGTCTTGCATACTGCCCACCAGTCAGACTTCGTTGCTCCCTGTCTCGGATAAGCTGTGAAGTACACGAGCTGAGCCTGAGTTGCTAGGACAAACGGTTCGTAGCCTTGATATCTACGCTTGTAGTTTATAACCACAAGACCATGCTTGTCAATTTTTCAACCTTGATTTTCAATCGGATCGAACCATTCACACTTGAACAACACGATCTTTGCAGGTTCTCTGCCATTATTATATGACAACTCCATAATCTCTCGCAAGATGCCAAAGAAATCATTTCCTGGATCGACGTCTTTGTAGTTCGAAGACTTGATACACAAACAACTGTTTTTCGTGGAATCAAGATCCAGGAAGCTGTTTCTGATCGGAGCATTTGTCGACTTGAACCGAAAGCCATTGACACAGTAACTTGGCCATATTTTAACAAAAGTAATTGGTCCCTTGGCAAGAGTTCTAATTAATTCAATCTCGGGTGAAATTAGACGAACGACCTGAATATCAAAGAAGAGATAATAAGTTATTTATTGCGTAGTTGCATTAGAAGAGGCCAGTAATTACCGAGCTACTTACATATTCGCTCAACCAAGAAGGAAAATGACGTCTCATTTCTTGTTCTAATGCTTCGTCTGTTAGGTAGGGTCTAACCAGCCTCAACTCATCATTATATGTGCTGGAAAACAACAAAGCAACCGCCGATTAGTACAATAATATTAGCTTATACTATTACATTGAGATGACGTAAACTCATCATCCTGAGTTACTTACCCCTCTAGCTTCTCCACTTCATCCTCGTCGCAATTGAGTAATACATACAACTGAGCAGTCCTTAGCTCTTCGTCATTCAAATATCTCTTCTTCATTTTCCCCGAAGGCTTTCCGGACGCAGTGAATACTTTCAGTATTCCATCATTAAATTCTTGATATCTGGCGTCGTTTCTTGGAGCCCTCGTTCTATTCGTAGCAATATGAGGTTTGAAATAGGAGGAGCAGAAATTTGTAATCTCCTCGAGAATATAGGCTTCACAAATAGAACCCTCGACCCGAGCCTTATTTTTCACCTTTCTTTTTAGGTGATTCAAATGTCGCTCGAACGGGTACATCCATCGATATTCGACGGGTCCACCAACACGTGCCTCGTAGGAAAGATGAATCGGCAAATGCTCCATAGAGTCGAAGAATCCATGGGAAACACCCTCTCTAGCTTGCACAGTGTTACCGCAATGTCCTTCTCTTGCTTTTCTAGACGATCAACGAGCAATTTCTTAGAACAAATGTCACGACCCGCATCTACTTTTCGGATACGAAACGTGTCCAAGCACAGCCTACGCCGCAGTGTCGGCGGTAGTACGCTGTCTATACTCAAGTCACGACAATCTAGAATCACGGGAAAACTATATCTCATCCACAGAAATAATCATATCACAGTCAAGATCAATGAAAAGACATGAACTGAATAATAATAAATAAACTGAATATCAAGAATCACTGTCACGTCCGGTGGACACAAATCCACTACCAATAGACGGAAGAAAATAAAAGAATACATGGAGTAACTAACTAAATAAAAACTGCTAATCTAGACCACCTCAAGTGCAAGTGATGCGATCCGATGCTGGCTCAACCCTCTGGTCTGCTCCTAACTCAAACTCGGCTAACCTGAATAGATCATCAGGTCCTCAGAGGACTAGCAAGATACATAAAAACGAGCATTTCTAACAGTTTATTATGCATGAAGAAAATACAGAATAAACAAGTAAAACTGATTACTGAATAAAGCACGAAACTATACACTGTCTACACATAGATGAACTGCTGAACAAGGACTAGAGAACTCATGTCAAGATGTCAACGGATAATCGAATCGAATACTCAAACCCTCGTCCCTAGCGTGGACTCGCAGGTTTGAACTACTAACCCTCGTCCCTAGTGTGGACTCGCAGGTTAGCATCACCCTCATCCCTAGTGTGGACTCGCAGGCGTAAACCCTATACTGCTAACCCTCGTCCCTAGTATGGACTCGCAGGTTAGCATCTACTACTAACCCTCGTCCCTATCGTGGACTCGCAGGCTAGCATCACCCTCGTCCCTAGTGTGGACTCGCAGGCGTAATCCTATACCACTAACCCTCATCCCTAGTGTGGACTCGCAGGCTAGCATCTACTACTAATCCTCGTCCCTAGTGTGGACTTGCAGATTAGCATCACCCTCGTCCCTAGTGTGGACTCGCAGGTGTGGACCAATAACTACTAACCCTCGTCCCTATCGTGGACTCGCAGGTTAGCTTCAAGGTTCAAGACACGGAGGCACGACTCAATCAAGGCACGACCAATAAGACACAAGGCTAACTGTGAACACGGTCTACAAATCATTGATACCAATATATGAAATAGATATGAAAGATACATATCAATGATATGAGAAAAAAACTGGATAATAAATA
Source organism: Iris pallida (assembly GCA_029216955.1). Taxonomy (NCBI): domain Eukaryota; kingdom Viridiplantae; phylum Streptophyta; class Magnoliopsida; order Asparagales; family Iridaceae; genus Iris; species Iris pallida. The sequence continues at coordinate 791,376 of JANAVB010031819.1, read as the reverse complement.
AAGACAGTGCATGTAAATAAAGCTGTGTAGAAAGGCAAGGTATACTTGCCTGTGGTCCTAAGCTGCTGTATGGTTCAAGTGCTGAGTCAAGTCCAAGTAACCTATTTATTCATTTACCATGTCAATAAGCGAATCAAAGTAAAAGTAATCCTCTCTACTTACTTTCTACGTCATTAGCTATATATTTCTTTTTATTACCTTATTTACCAACAAAACTATTTATTCATTATCAGTCATTACCTCTATTACTACCAGGTCTTAACCTATTAAGCCTAACTTATGTGTTGAGCCTAGCTCATATTCCTAGTCCACAACCAATCAGCACTTGCAATACAAGTGCAAGGTACTCTGTCTTAGCAGCATTAACTATCAAGTCCAAGACTTCATGAAATGCATTTGATTCCTAGCAATACTACAATAGTTTACAAGTTTCCATAGTGGGCAATTGAATCTCAGATCAATATGCAGGCCACAAAGTCCTAAACCACAAGCAATAACAATCCTGAGTACCATATGGAGATCTAGAAGAAGGCTTACTTTGCACATTATAGTTCAGTCACCTCCAACTGGACCTAGCACCCTGGGTTTTGGACTATGGATTTTAGCACTTCTGTTTCACACACCCAGGTATCCCCATTTGTTAGCTCCTCTTATTGTAATGAGCAGCAACTGCTACTGTTGCCTTTGCATCTGTCCTGCAGTAGCATATAGCAAGTTTGCAGGCTATTACCACCATGATCAAGGTGTACTCGGACACTTAACCCCACCCTTTCCAATCACAGGTTTTTCTACATGACTCAGGAATGCATATGAGTGTTGTCCTATTGCTACAGGTTTTATATGGTACAAGTATCAGTCTGATAATTATTGATACAAACTTGGATATTGACATCCTGTTAACATTACTAGTGCATACTCTCTAATTAAACTCGATGTGTTGTCTTGTACAATATGTGTCAAAATACAACATGAACCCAGACCCATAATATTTGCTCTGCTCTTTCCAATTTGTACTGTTAAGTCCAATACACAGGGAGGGGGTCCTGCGCCCTAGCCTATTCTACAGGGGATAATTTGTATACTAGTGTAACCTGATAAATGGGTGTATATTCACGTGGAGGCTCATGGTAAAGATACTTCAGATACACATCAACACCAGTTATCAGCTATACATATATCGAGATTAGCAAATAATTGTCATCATATATATATAGGAGATTTTACTTGAATATTTGTACATGCCGAGCTGAAAACCTCATGCCTACCAGTTATCAGGCTTGATTCTCCATTAAATTGATGTTCCAAGAAGGTTATCGTGTTAATGCTAATTGGATGCTAGGAAGGTCTGTGTGTCAGTGTCAAGTCAATACAGGAAAATCAAATCCTAAGAAGATCTTTTAGGTACAAAGAGACATTTAACATGACAGTGTCAAAAAGAGTTAAAGGACAGTTCTCCTATCAATATCTAATGGCTACCAGTAGAGGAAGATTAATATGGTGTAAGCATTTGGGTGATAGCTGACTCCAGTCTTGGGGCCTAGGTACATTGGCTAAGTCATGCCCACCCTATACTCTGAATGAACAGTAATTGATACTGCTATATCTACTTGTCTGTTGTACTCTAACATACTACTACCTTGCCATTTAGATGCAAAGCCACCCTTAGCAACACAGTGGTACCTATGCCATATAACATTAACTCCCCATTATCTTACACCTGTACTCTTACTGTCAGATTACCCTACAGGTTTACTATGTTATGTGCCCCCTGGTTATGAAACTTTAGGAACTGACACCATAGTGTAGTAATCAAGTGATGAGTAAAAGAATTCTTGGCTTAAGGTGAACTGGAAACTTAATAGGTAATATGCTACTGACCCCTTTGGAGCATAAGCTGGTTCCTATTGGTTTCATTATCTGGTTTCATGTTCGAGTTGTATGACACAACCCTATGTGACTAGGTGTACAACTATATAAGAGTTCCTGTTCTCAATGAACCTGGGTCCCTGACACCTATATGCATTAGACTTTGTTAGGTATGCACAAGAATCCGAGCCCTTACTCCCCATACAATAATTTGATACACCTTAGGACCAAGCTAGTCTCTACTGCTATGCCTCAGATACTCACACCAGTGTTCTCTACCATACCATAGATTTTTGGTACAACCTACTTGTTCAGGATGTACAAACAAGAATAGGAAATGGACTGATGCAAATGCTCTAGGACAATGCATAGGTGGCACTGTAAGTCTGATCATTAAACCATGTGGACTGATATGTCCAAACATAGTGCAACTTAATATCGTTTATCAAATTTCCTTCCAAACATAAATTCCCATGCATTTGGTATGGATTCCCAGTTATCTAATATTCTATAGAGATGAAAACCTGATCTGTTAGCATACACACAAAGATTAGATTCTAGTTTATCCTAATGGACATGGACTGATCTGGTTCAGTGAAGACTCCCTCCCACTTCTGATTTGAACCAAACCAGAGTAATGCCAGATATCTATATGCCAAATGCATTATGACTGAGAGTACTTGGAGTGATAGGGGACTACTCTCAACCATCTGAACTCAAGAAGTGATCTGGGTCATCATACTGATCCCAGGGAATGTAAAACACCAAGATACAGGACATTAACACATATTATTGCCCTGTGCTAAGACTAATTCCTACTGCTCTTATGCAATAGCCAATGGTACACAACCTACCAACCTATACGAACAGTTCAGTGCTTGTGTATTGAACCCAGGTAACCTCTGTTCAAAGCCAGAGTATCCCCATAACCTATATTTACTCAGATGTCAAGCTATAATCAATCCATATCCTATTTTAGTTCCTACTAGGCATTATCCTGAATACTTAATACTCCATTAGGGACATGATCATGGTTAACTAGTTGAGGAAATTAATGGATGTGATTAGAGGATTACCTGCGAGGAGCTTGAGTATTCTTCCTGGTGATACTCTCTTGGAACACAGGGATCCTCTCAAAACGCAAGGGGGTGTTTTTTTAGGGTTTGGGAGGTCTCAGGGATCGACTGCTAACTCCCAACTATATATATTCATCTAAATTGACAAACTAGAGATGAGAAAGAGATTTGAATCAGAAGATTTGTGTTGATCTGCTCCCTTTGAATTCAAACAATTTCATATCCTGAGGTTTCGGTTGAGAAAGAAATATTTGAATAGGGAACTTTTGCACTTTAGTCCCTAAAATACCATTATTACTTCTTAGGCTCTCCATTGGTATTTCAAGAAAACAAATATAAACATAATATTCAGATGAGGCAAATAATAATAATAATAATAATAATATAAGAGGAAAAATTTGGTCAAGGGGTTGACAACTCTACCCCCCTTAAACAAATTTCACCCTCGAAATTTAAGGAGCCGTGATCTGCTAGAAGGAATAGTCTAGAACAAACTGCTATAAAAGAATTTCAATAGCTCTTAAAGTTTAAATATAAGTCTATCTATACTACTGCCAGTATCTGCTAGAATTTTTGCCAGCTGCTCCCTGCGGTGTTGTTCCTGTCTTGAGAATCCATCTTAACTAAAACAAAGAAAACACTTTAGCCGTTGAAGAGATTTTCAAACAGGATGCAAATCAAGAATTCAATGAAATTAAGGACTAGAGGCCAATAATGAGTCAAGACATGTGGATGAGGTCCTAAGTGTCTAATCCTATTTGCAGGCTCACGACGGTACAGTGACGTAACCGAAGTGATTAACGTCGACCTGCATGGGCCACCAAAAAAACTTGTCACGACCCGCATCCACTTTTCGGATACGAAACGTGTCCAAGCCCAGCCTACGCCGCAGTGTCGGCGGTAGTACGCTGTCTATACTCAAGTCACGGCAATCTAGAATCACGAGAAAACTATATCTCATCCACAGAAATAATTATGTCACAGTCAAGATCAATGAAAAGACATGAACTGAATAATAATGAATAAACTGAATATCAAGAATCACTGTCACGTCCGGTGGACACAAATCAACTACCAATAGACGGAAGAAAATAAAAGAATACATGGAGTAACTAACTGAATAAAAACTACTAATCTAGACCACCTCAAGTGCAAGTGATGCGATCCGATGCTGGTTCAACCCTCTGGTCTGCTCCTAACTCAAACTCGGCTAACCTGAAGAGATCATCAGGTCCTCAGAGGACTAGCAAGATACATAAAAATGAGCCTTTCTAACAGTTTATTATGCATGAAGAAAATACAGAATAAATAAGTAAAACTGATCACTGAATAAAGCACGAAACTATACACTGTCTACACATAGATGAACTGCTGAACAAGGACTAGAGAACTCATGTCAAGATGTCAACGGATAATCGAATCGAATACTCAAACCCTCGTCCCTAGCGTGGACTCGCAGGTTTGAACTACTAACCCTCGTCCCTAGTGTGGACTCGCAGGCGTAAACCCTATATTGCTAACCCTCGTCCCTAGTGTGGACTCGCAAAATATGTGCAAGGTCATTTTTATATTACATATGCCGTTGCGGCTACATCTTTGAAACACAAAAGAAAACTATCGACAAGCTCGCCTTGAAATAATCCTCGGCGTTCCATACATTCATGCCCCTTTATACATTTGAACAAAAGCCTTCGGTCTGAATTGGGCATCAAAATACTTCAAAATAGGAGAACTTCGTGCCGCCTCCCGTTCTTCAGCTCCAGCTTAGTCTCGAGCTCCCGCAGCACGCTCGTTACCTAAGGAGTTGGGGGTTAGCACACTTGCTAGTGGATGGGACGAACCCATTCGTCTAAACCGACTCTGCTTATTAAGGATTCAGGCATACGAAGTGATCTTTCTATTTAGAACTATATGAGTTGCAGTTCATATCGAAGGCACATTTTAAACGATAACAACATAACCAATTTTAACCATTCTTACCACGACCGTGCTCCTTTTCTGTACAAGATATACATGATACTTACCACCTGCACAAGACAATAGGTGAGCATGCAGTCTATCCTATATGCGATCATTGGTGATATCGATACCATAAAGGACGATTACGTAGCCTTGCGACGCGCCCTCCAGTCCAGGTAGCGAGCCTAACTGGAGGTCTCGCAATGCCTCGTGCCGAAGCACGATTTCCATAATTTCCTCCTAGGCCGATTCGGTCCCAGGGCCCCGGGTACCGTCTCGAGGAAAGCTCACCTTGTGCACAAGTCGTCCTTGACCATGCGAATGTATGAACAGCTTAATATGTATGAAGTAAATTGCATAGCGTAACCATTATCAAATCACATAATCATTCCTACTCGCGTAAGGGTCCTTTCCCCCGAAACCGTACGTTCTGATTTAGTATCCCGTAGGCACCAAATTCTCCGAGGCATGATGTACCGCCACCAAGGTTTTCATAGTTGTGTTTTGCATGGCATGAAATATATTCTATCTCTTTCTTAGAACTTTATCTTTTCTCTACTTAGTGTGAACTTATCGATTCAGAGTTAACTTTTCTAGGTTGATATATTATTCCGAGCTCTTGATCTTAGTGGCAAGCATACATCCCGTTAGCATCATCGATTTGAACGTTGAACTTTAAGAATTTAGTTGGCGGAAAGGAGTAGAAAAGAAGGGGCCGAAGAACCACCCACCAAAGGAGATTGCGCCGAGAGTAGGAGAACGCTTCACGACGGTCAAGCGTCAGTTACACGAACTCCTGTAATGGCACGAGCATCGAATTAGAACCCTTCCTTCAATCCTTCCTTCGAAATTCCCAAAGACGCATTCAGAAATCGACGCAAAAGCACACTATCAAATTCACGCAATAATTCGTTCAGAAAGCCAAGAAAACCAATAAAACTAACGACAGACGGGTTGCGTCGCTCCCTTTAGAGTTCCTTCGCCAAGACGCCGTCTACCGCATCTAGGACTTATTCCAACAGTAGTCGATCTATTAGTTGGAACGGTACTCATATCACTCGTCCAAATCGATTTTATTGATGCCATGGTTTTTGTATACCAAACTCGTCGTCGAGTCGGACTAGCCATCTATGTTCCCGACCATGTCTGACTTGGCACGAGCCTATTACATAGTGCTTCGCCCCAACGGGAGCGAGGCACTACATAATATACCACTAAGAAAAAGTTTCGTCCCGAAACTTAAGAACAAGGGTCTGACCTTCGTCGACGAAAAGTGAAGGGTACTTCTCCCTCATCTCTGCCTCTAGCTCCCACGTCGACTCCTCGACGGAATGGTTGCGCCAGAGTACGCGAACCAAGGACATCGATCGACTCCGCAGGATCTTTTCTTTACGGTCCAAAATTCGCAAGGGCTCCTCCGAGTATGATAGGTCGGCGCGTAGCTCCAACTGATCGAAACTAACCACATGACTTGGGTCATGCACGTACTTTCGAAGTTGGGAGACATGGAAGACGTCGTGCACTTCGACCAGGACAGGAGGTAGCACGATCCGGTAAGCAACGGTCGCTACTCTTTCGAGGATCTCGAAGGGCCCTACGAATCTCGGACTCAGCTTGCCTTTTACCCCGAATCGCATGACGCCCCGTATTGGCGTCACCTTTAGAAACACATGGTCCCCAACCAAGAACTCTAACGGTCGTCGACGAGTATCTGTATAACTCTTTTGTCGAATCTGAGCAATGCGAAGCCTATCTCGAATCATGCGGACCTTCTCGACGGCTTGTTCGACTAGTTCTGGCCCGAGCACCTGTCGCTCCCCGACTTCGTCCCAGCAAATCGAAGATCGGCACTTTCTCCCGTAAAGTGCCTCGTAGGGAGCCATCTGGATGCTCGATTGGTAACTGTTGTTGTATGCGAACTCCGTGAGCGGCAAGTGCGTGTCCCAGCTAGTCTTCAAATCTATCGCGTACAGACGTAGCATATCCTCCAGGATCTGATTCACTCTTTCTGTCTGGCCATCGGTTTGCTGGTGGTATGCGGATCTAAGGTTCAACTTAGTGCCCAGCGCCGCCTGTAGACTCGTCCAGAAACGTGATAAGAATCGCCCGTCTCTGTCCGAAATGATCGTGGCCGGTACCCCATGCAGTCTGACGATCTCATCGAGATAAATCTGAGCTAACCGATCGACGCTCCATCATGCTTTAATAGCGATAAAATGAACAGATTTGGTCAAACGATCGACAATGACCCAAATCGCATCATTCCCCTACGACGTCTTCGGAAGTCCCATGATGAAATCCATAGAGATGTCGTTCCACTTCCATACTGGAATGTCGAGGTTCTGTAGCTCTCCGCCTGGTCTTTGATGCTCGGCCTTCACCCATTGATAGGCCATACACTGTGACACAAACGTCGCCACGTCTTTCTTCATGTCGTGCCACCAAAAGGTCGTGCACAGGTCCTTATACATTTTGGTACTCCCGGGGTGCAACGAGTACTTCGCATAATGGGCCTCCGTCAGAATCTCCTTTCTAAGTTCAGCATGGTCCGGCACGCATATCCTCCCCTTCATCCGCGTCACTCCGCCCTCGTCTACCACAAAGTCGATCGCCTTTCCCGTCGAAATCAGCTCGCGCATCTTATTCAGGAATGGGTCGTCCTCCTGTGCGGTCTTTATTTTGTTGTGCAAGCTCGACTCAAGGTACAATTGGGCCAATCGTGCTCCACGGTAACGAATTCGGAGTTCGATACCCATCTCCGCCAAGTCTCGCTGTATGTTACGGTTGATAGACAAACCCCCTGCAAACATTCTACTCAGCGCGTCTGCCACAACGTTCCCCTTACCTGGCGTGTACTCGATAGTCAGATCGTAGTCTTTGATGAGTTTGAGCCAACGCCGTTGCCGTAAGTTCAGGTCCCATTGAGTGAAGATGTATTTGAGGCTCTTGTGGTCCGTATAGATGCGGCAAGCTACACCATAAAGATAGTGCCGCCATAGCTTCAACGCGAACACAATGGCCGCTAACTCAAGATCGTGTGTAGGATAATTCTTCTCGTGTGCTTTAATTGTCTCGAAGCAAACGAAATCACCTTATCTCTTTGCATAAGCACGCATCCCAAACCCGTCCGCGATGCATCGCTAAATATCTGAAACCCTTCTGGCCCGTCCGGAAGTGCAAGGATCGGCGCTGAGATGAGCCGTTTCTTCAACTCTTGGAAGCTCGATTTGCAGGCGTCGTTCCACTCGAATGTGATTCCCTTCTGGGTGAGACGAGTCAGAGGCGACGCAATTTTGGCAAAATCTTTCACGAATCTACGGTAGTAGCCTGCCAAGCCGAGGAAACTTCGGATGTCGCCTGCTGAGGTAGGCCGCTTCCATTCGACTATTGCTTCAATCTTCTTTGGGTCCACTGTGACGCCTTCAGCTGAGACAACGTGCCCAAGGAACGTCACGCTGCTCATCCAGAACTCGTACTTGCTTAGCTTGGCATAGAGTTGGTGCTCACGCAGAGTCTGTAGCACCGTCTTCAAGTGTTCTACGTGCTCGTCCTGGCTCTTCGAATATATGAGAATGTCGTCGATGAATACAACGACAAATTTGTCTATGAACGGTCGGAACACCCGGTTCATTAGATCCATGAACGCGGCAGGAGCGTTGGTCAAGCCGAAAGGCATGACTAGAAATTCGTAGTGACCATATCTGGTTCGGAAGGCGGACTTCGGCACGTCCTCGGACTTGATCTTCAATTGATGGTAGCCTGAGCGAAGATCAATCTTGGAGAACACCGTCGCCCCTTGCAGTTGGTCAAACAAATCGTCTATCCTCGATAACGGGTACTTGTTTCGTACCGTAGCTTTGTTGAGTTCCTGATAATCGATGTACAGCCGCATCGATCCATCCTTCTTCCTCACAAACAACACTGGGGTACTCCATGGGGAGACACTAGGGCGAATGTATCCACGATCTAGTAACTCTTGTAGTTGTGCCTTCAGTTCCTTCAGCTCTGCCGACGCCATTCGATAGGGTGCTTTGGATATCGGTCGGGTGTCCGGAAAGGTGTCGATGTTGAATTCAATCTCTCGGTCCGGCGGCATCCCTGGCAACTCGTCTGGAAACACATCAGGAAATTCTGCTACGACTTCAGTCTGGACCGTGCTTGCAATCTCCGTTCTCGTGTCTCGAACTGATGCTAGATATCCGCTGCACCCGGAATGCAACATACGTCTTGCCGAAATCGTCGATATTATCATTGCCGACTTTGATGCTACTCCGCACGAATAGGAGAACTCGGTTTCGCCAGGAAGACGGAATACGACTCTCTTCTCCGCGCACTCGATCGTTGCGTGGCATGCACCCAACCAATCCATGCCAAGGATTATATCGTACTCCTTGACATCGAGGACGATAACTTCCAAGGATAGATTTCTTCCTCCGATGCAGATATAACCATCCCTACAAATATGAGTGGCAGGCATATCTACTCCCGATGGAGTGCTAACGCTAAGATTCATATCTAAAAGTTGCATAGGTAGTTGATTTTCTTTTACAAAGTCGGCAGATATGAAACTATGCGTAGTACCCGAATCAAACAATACTCTAGCAGGCATATTTTTATAGAGTAGTATACCTGTCACGACAGTGTCGGACGCATAGGCTTCGTCCCGAGTCAGTGCGTAGACTCGGCCTTGCTCCCCTTGGCGATTTTGTGGGTTCACGGGCACCGCATTTGCGCCATGGGCGGGAGGCGCCCTGTTCTTGTTCTGGACGTCCCTTGGTGGATGTTGGTTCGCCCTCCCCATTCGACAATCTACTGCCTTATGACCTAGCTACCCATACTTGAAGCATCCCCCTCGGCAATCGACCGCCAGATGTCCCATCTTGCCGCAGCGATCGCACCGTACGCCTGGGTGAGGCCCCTGATATTCGGACGTATTCTGGCGCTTTGGCGTACCAGATCCTCCCGCATCGTTAGGACGCTTGTTGAAGTTGTTGCGGATGCTTGATCCGCCCTTCTGTGATGCTCGACCGAAGATCCGCTCACTCTCAAGAATGGCGTTATATGATTCCCTGTACGTCTGGCATCTCTGGTTCATGACGTCTCGATGCAAATCTTCATTCAGGCCTTGCTGGAAGCGCTCGCACCACGCCTCCGTGTTCGACAGAAAGGCCCCGGCAAACTTCGCAAGCTTTGCGAACTTCGCATCGTAGTCTTCAACGGACAAGTTTCCTTGCTTCAAGGACATGAATTCCTCTTCCTTCTGTCGACGAAGGGCACGAGGGATGTATTGTTCGAGGAAGGCCCGTTTGAACGTCTCCTACGGGATCTTGGCGTTAGGGTTGGACTCTTGGAGTTCATGTTTCTTCGCCTCCCACCAGTTGTAGGCCCTCAAGTTGAGCTGCAACGCTGCGCATCCGACTTTCTTGGACCCCTTAATGTTGAGGAGAGTGAACAGACTCTCAATCTTCACTATCCACCCCATGACTTCGTTAGGCTCTGCTCGACCGTTGAATTCAGGCGGGTTCATTTTCTTGAAATTGGTCATCTTGAGCAGGGAGGAGGAAGACACATGTTTTGTCTTTTCGGGTTGCACTTCTTCCTCGGACATGACGGTCGTCGAGTTCTGTTGCGTCGCTATGGTGCTCACGATCCGGGTCAGGGCGTCCATTTGCTTTTGTTGGGCGCTGACTTGGGCCTGAATCTGTTCCTGCAGCTGTCGTTGCTGCGTCTCTGACTGACGTTGTTGGAGTTCTATGAGGCGTAGTAGTCGCTCCATGGCAGATTCGCTAGGCGTCGCGCCTTCGGTGCTATCCGTGCTAATCAATGTGGGAACACCCAGTCTTTCCGTCATTCCTACAAAATTGAGCAAACCCGTTAGTATTCTCAAAATATCTACGGGCTCATATGTATGGAACGATTATTTCAGGCCGCATATGTCGAAAAGCATAGTTTTTGAAAAATCGCAACGGCATCATCTAAAAGAAAGTATTTTGAAAGGTCCGAGGTATGAACCGTGCTCTGATACCAACTTGTCACGCCCCGACTCGCCGAATCGGTCGCTATCGCCTTGACTCGATATAAATCGATCCCCACGGGTCGGGATGTGATGCCGTGCAAGTCTGAATGGACTTGCACAAGGCAAGGATGTGTAATTGGAAATTCCTTTTTGACTCGACGCGTTGAAATTAAACAGTATAGAGAGTTGAAAACATAGTATAGGAAGAAACTTAGCTTTTCATTCATAAACTTGCAAAATATGTGCAAGGTCATTTTTACATTACATATGCCGTTGCGGCTACATCTTTGAAACACAAAAGAAAACTATCGACAAGCTCGCCTTGAAATAATCCTTGACGTTCCATACATTCATGCCCCTTTATACATTTGAACAAAAGCCTTCGGTCTGAATTGGGCATCAAAATATTTTAAAATATGAGAGCTTCGTGCCACCTCCCGTTCTTCAGCTCCAGCTTAGTCTCGAGCTCCCGCAGCACGCTCGTTACCTGGGGAGTTGGGGGTTAGCACACTTGCTAGTGGATGGGACGAACCCACTCGTCTAAACCGACTCTGCTTATTAAGGATTCAGGCATACGAAGTGATCTTTCTATTTAGAACTATATGAGTTGCAGTTCATATCGAAGGCACATTTTAAACGATAACAACATAACCAATTTTAACCATTCTTACCATGACCGTGCTTCTTTCCTGCACAAGATATACATGATACTTACCACCTGCACAAGATAATAGGTGAGCATGCAGTCTATCCTATATGCGGTCATTGGTGATATCGACACCATGAAGGACGATTACGTAGCCTTGTGACGCGCCCTCCAGTCCAGGTAGCGAGCCTAACTGGAGGTCTCGCAATGCCTCGCGCCGAAGCACGATTTCCATAATTTCCTCCTAGGCCGATTCGGTCCCAGGGCCCCGGGTACCATCTCGAGAAAAGCTCACCTTGTGCACAAGTCATCCTTGACCATGCGAATGTATGAACATCTTAATATGTATGAAGTAAATTGCATAGCGTAACCATTATCAAATCACATAATCATTCCTACTCGCGCAAGGGTCCTTTCCCCCGAAACCGTACGTTCTAATTTAGTATCCCGTAGGCACCAAATTCTCCGAGGCATGATGTACCGCCACCAAGGTTTTCATAGTTGTATTTTGCATGGCATGAAATATATTCTATCTCTTTCTTAGAACTTTATCTTTTCTCTACTTAGTGTGAACTTATCGATTCAGAGTTAACTTTTCTAGGTTGATATATTATCCCGAGCTCTTGATCTTAGTGGCAAGCATACATCCCGTTAGCATCATCGATTTGAACGTTGAACTTTAAGAATTTAGTTGGCGGAAAGGAGTAGAAAAGAAGGGGCCGAAGAACCACCCACCTAAGGAGATTGCACCGAGAGTAGGAGAACGCTTCACGATGGTCAAGCGTCAGTTACACGAACTCCTGCAATGGCACGAGCATCGAATTAGAACCCTTCCTTCAATCCTTCCTTCGAAATTCCCAAAGACGTATTCAGAAATCGACGCGAAAGCACACTATCAAATCCACGCAATAATTCGTTCAGAAAGCCAAGAAAACCAATAAAACCAACGACAGACGGATTGCGTCGCTCCCTTTAAAGTTCCTTCGCCAAGACGTCGCCTACCGCATCTAGGACTTATTCCAACAGTAGTCGATTCATTAGTTGGAACGGTACTCATATCACTCGTCCAAATCGATTTTATTGATGCCATGGTTTTTGTATACCAAACTCGTCGTCGAGTCAGACTAGCCATCTATGTTTCCGACCATGTCTGACTTGGCACGAGCCTATTACATAGTGCTTCGCCCCAACGGGAGCGGGGCACTACATGTATGACATCAAGGTTATGTCTAATCAGATTGGTGCTCCAATATGGAAGATCCCAGAATATACTCCTCTTCGTCCAGTTATGCGTGCGACCAAATCCGTCACACTTGTAGCCCGTAGCAGGCTGCTCAATAGCTCTTGGTAAATCTTTTACCTCTTTCCATCTCGTGTATCCGGGCCACCTTGGCGGGGGATTAGCCTTCTCCACAACGCCAGCACGAAAGGCATTCCTGTTCCTCCGGTACGGATGATCCTTCGGCAGGAATTGTTGATGACAATCGAAGAAGCACGGTTTGCCTCCGTATTTCAAATGGAAAACCTTAGTGCTATCCATGCAATACGGACATGAAAGACGACCATGCGTGCTCCATTCAGATAACATTCCATAGGCCCGAAAGTCGTTGATGGTCCACATAAGTGCTGTCCGCATCTGGAAATTTTATTTTCTAGATACATCGTACGTGTTGGAACCTACTTCCCACAGCTGATTCAACTCATCAATCAACGGCTGTAAATCCACATCGATGTTCCTTTTCGAATTGTTCAGACCTGGGATAATAACGGTGAGGAACATATACGGAGTCTTCATGCACATCCAAGACGGTAGATTGTACGGGATGATGATCACAGGCCAACATGAATACTTGGATCCCGAAAGTCCGAATGGGGTAAAACCGTCGGAGCAGAGACCCAATCTGACATTACGCGAATCAGAAGCAAAATCTGGATACTCTCGATCAAAGTGCTTCCATGCTTCTCCATCAGATGGGTGATCCAACACTCCTTCGGTATGTTCCCGCTTATGCCAACTCATGTTTTCTGCAGTTTTCTTCACCATAAACAACCGTTGCAATCACGGCGTCAACGACAAGTAGTGCATCGAAGAGGTAGGCTTCCTGGCACCGATAGACTTTCCTCTACCACATGCCTTGTAGCGATCGACACCACAAAATCTGCATGCGTCTTCATCCTTGTCATCTTTGTAGTACAACATGCACCCGTTACGACAGGCATCAATTTTTTCGTATCCCATCCAGAGCGATCTAGCCATCCTCTTAGACCGGTAGAAGTCTTTAGGCAACTTCGCACCCTCAGGCAATATTTCTATAAGCAACTCCATAAGACGGTTGTAGCAATCTTGCGACATGTTAAAATCGGACTTGATGCTCAACAATCTTGTAACCACCTCCAACGGTGAATGATCCTCACAACCAGGATATAATAGAGTCCTTGCATTCTCCAGCAACTCCATGAACTGTGCAGCATCGGGGTTCGGTGCCTCCTCAAGTGCATCATGATCATCCGGATCGAAACTAGGCCCGGCCGCGTCAAAAACCATGTTCACCAACCCATCGTCGTAAGGAGCATTGTTGTGGACATCCACATAAGGCTCGTACTCCGATGCTAAATGTTTCACTTAACAAAATGCCTAGAAATCGGATTTTGAAAATAAAACGAGAAAAAAAGTACAAGAAGTACAAATTTGATTCTGGGAAGTATTGCTATGGAAGTCTGATCTGTAAATGATCACTTTGTTCCTTGGACCATACGATGATGATGAAGATCACTACTAGAAGATGAACAATTGGAAGAACTAAGTCACCAGAAAGGTATCGACGCACTTGGGCACTGATGGCGAGGCCGAATGCTTTCCTGCTTTGCTTTACTCTGTTCTGGAAGAAAAGTTGAAGAAGAATGCTCCGAAAAATCAAAGTCTCTGGGCTCTGATCTCCATGTATTCTCTTCTTTCTCTCTGTCTCTGTTATATGAGAAAAATCAGTCTATTTATAGACTTGGCTTCTTGTGCGTAAAAACTCAGCAAAAGTTCTGTCTTTACGCTAACAACTGCCACCCACGATTGGAGTCATCCTCTGCATACGTTGACACGTGTCCCATCATTTCAGTAAGAATAGGATGCACGTACACACGTTCTTTGAGATATATGGCATGAAAGCCATGTAGGCAAACCACGTTCTGAATTGGTGAAGAAGAATAGGGCGTAAAAACAACCCAAATATACCCTAAGCGTAAAGTAGTAGACTAGGCGTAAAATAGTCCTGACATGGACTTTTCGCGTAAAGTGGTTGTTAAATAACCTTGAGCGTAAAAGTAGCCCAAATAAACCTTACGCACACGTCAACTTTTGAGCGTAAAAACTCGTATAGTCTCCGTGCGTAAAAGAAGCCATATTATGAGCGTAAAAATAGCTCAGTCCACATACTAAACGACAAATTGGTCTCTGTGTAAAACAAATCCCTTCGAATTCTGTGATTATATGCCATCATTAAATCTTCATGTCAGACTTTGCACTAAATGCAAGACTTGACAGCTTTGTCTAGCATAAATGTGGCTAGCCTGTCTTAGGCGTAAAACCATTAGCTTTGACCCGGGCGTAAAATGATTAGCCTGCGTTAGGCGTAAAGTGATTAGCCTCTCTTTGGCGTAAAGTAGATCAATTTGAATGGAATGATCCATCTCTTTGACTCATTCTTATGAAGCACTTTTTACGCTCTTACAAGACCCCCTTCAAAGTTTTCAAATATCTTCAAAATTTGAAACACTTTGAACAGAAGCGTAAAAGTTGAGATTTGACCAGTCAGCGAAAAATTTAGGATACTCAACAGTCATCCGCGTAAAAGTGGGGATATCCAACAGTCGGCGTAAAAATCAAGAAATGGTGCCGGTCAATATTTAACTGTCATAATGAATTTTCTTCTCGAAACTTTTGAATGCTTCTTCATCTTCCCGAGCTTGCATTAATAATGAGCAATTTCCTATAAGGAATATGAAAAGTCAATTTGATTGTATAAATAAGGAGAAATTCTTCATCCTTGCTATTCATCTTCATATTGTCATGGCACCAAAGAAAGAAATTAACAACAAAGAGGCTCCGAGCTCCAGGATTGATTTTGAGCGGGCATGCAACTTTATAGAGTGCTTCGGAGTGACTCCAGCAGTCTTTAATCGTATCGATGGTGGTCCCTCAACTGCGTATGAGGGATCAAGAGATGCAGAAGCGTTTCTTAATCTGATGCGTCGCTCCGGGATTCGCAACATGCACGACTTAGATGCCTCCCTTCGTCAGCCCAACGAAGGAGAGAAAAAATAATGTTTTATGTAGAAGTGTCGTCTATGTATTGCGACTCTTTTATCTGTAGGAGTCCACTCCCCCCTTTTTATAAATAAAATCTTGATATTGATCTCATCTGTTGGTACATAGAATCGTTCAACACTTCTTTAACTGCATTTATGGTTGTTTATTCTCAAGAGAAACAAAACAACACGTGGCATCTACCTTGTGGTCACAAGCGCCTTTTTAGTAGGATCTTTTCCGAAATAGACTCATGCCAACCGTTTCTTCAACCCTTATAAATAGCTGAGTTAAAGAATGTTTTATACATTCTCATTCTCATTCTTTCAAAAATAGCTTCTAGCAAATGATGATGCTTTCCGATGCTGTCTCTCTGTACGCCCAGTAGCTCTTTGCAAGATTTTATTCTTCAACAAATGATGATGCTTTCCGCTGTTGTTCCTCTGTACGCCCGGTCGACAGACGTTGATTCAACAGTTTTCAGAGCCGAATCATCTGACCTCAATAAGTTTAATTCGTAAAACAATCGTCTGCATTTGAACTTTTTTTGTCGAAAACAGATGCCCATGAGTGTAAATCCTTGACAGACGTAGAATCATATAGGTAAGATGCACGGGCGTAAAAGCCTTGTTGAATAATATGCTCATGAAACATTGGCGTAAAAGCCTTATTGAATGAGGTGCATATGAAACAATGGCGTAAAAAAACCTTTATTGAATAGGGTGCACATGAGACACGGGCGTAAAAATCTTGTTGAGTAAGGTGCACGAGCATCAGTCTTTAATTGATCAGTAAGTGACTGATGATAAGATTTTTCTGTTGTCTTCTGCAGAAGCTTGGCTGAAGAATTTTTCCAGAACCGGTATTAGCGACTTTGACGCTGTGAGGAGTATTCTTCTGACATCAGCATCAGGGAGCTCATGCGCTTTTGACGCGCAAATCAGACAGCTCAGAACTTTCCGTGGGATAAAAGGGTCTTCTTCAGATGGTAGGAAGAGCCTTTATACACGGAAAGTTGGATGGTGGAGTCAACTCTATCCCGAGAAATTGGGTAATAGAGTTCCTTTCACGGCAGGACTAGGAATTGTATCCTAATGCTGGATACATTCATATCTCCTCTGAAAGGCCGCCATTCCTCCACCAATTGTATTGGCAGCAACACGTCTTCGGGCTGCCATACTCTGGGATTCTCCTCTCTCTGAGAGAGAAGACCAGAGTTTGATTCCTTCTGTTCTGGTCGCCATTGAGGCTCAGACAGTAAGGAATTGACACCAACAACGAATCCGATGAAGAAGATCCAAAGAAGAAATAGATCTCGATTAGGTCATCGTTGTTATATAGAATGAAAATCTAAAATGTAATAGATTTCCATTATGATTTGTAAGTAAGTCTAAGAAATGTAATAGACTTTTATGATGAAATAAGAATGGAAATGACAAGTCTTCTATGCTCAATGATTTGTATCTATCCCAAAGTAGTATAGACATGAAAGATAATAAAGTCTTGTTTTCTGTTTAGAGTATACAATACTATCAGAGGTATTATGGACATGACAGAATGTAAGTACTCAAAGAAAAAAGTAGATTAATATCTATGCAGAGGTCAAATAGATTTGATAGATAAAAAAAGCAAGCAGATTTAATATTTATTCAGAGGTTTATAAGAACATGATAAATAATAAATCCAATTTTCTATACCAACGGGTAAGATAGAATATCAAAATTTCTTTCCGAAAAGACGTGAGTAATCAGCTTAACCAAACCTTGGTAGCTGGGGATTAAGAGGACAGATGTCATTAAGGATATATGCCAATATGAAATGAACCGACATAACTTTCGGGAAAAGAAAGAACAATTCAATTCCATAAGTAAATGAATGAATCTGATGTAATGAACGGACATGCCTTTCCGGGAATGAAAGGTTATTTTCAATTTCAAAGACCGGTTCATTAATAGATATCTCCTATTAAATAGGTGAGAAATCTTTGTAACTTTTCATTCTTATTTCTACTTCTCTATTGGAAATGTCTTCCAAGGATATGTAGCAAAAGAATGAAGTCTCCAAGAAAGTTGAGAACATTATTGAGACGTGCCCTATTGAGCCAATTGTGACAGGCCCAACCGAAGTAGGCGAAAGCTCATCTACTTCCAAGCCACCACAAGACATCCTTGCTTTCTTAGTAGAGCCAGGAAAAACTCCTGAAGAAGAAGCGCTGAGGATGGCTGCCTGCAAGTTTTTTTATGAACTCAAGCAACGATGCGTTCGAAGCATTGGCTGACTATGTATTTAATAAGGAAGGCAGTGATCCTCGTCCTTAATCCTTTATTCAGAACCAAAATAATAATAAAAGAAATTTTATTTTCATTCTGTCTCTTTTTTTTATATATAGTACTTCTTAAGAAATTTGCCATTGATCAGCATCATGAGTAGATCTCCATTGGGCTTTGATAACCGATAGGCGCCATTAGAAAACACGGCCTCAATTACATAAGGACCTTTCCATTTCGCTTGGAATTTTCCTTTGCTTTTGTGAGTCATAATCATCGGTCTTCGAACGGCTAATACCAACTCGCCAATCTTGAATACCCTCTCTTTAACTTTACGATTGAAAGTTCGAGATATACGGGCTTGATATAGTTCAATATGTTGTTGTGCTTGAAGACGCTTCTCGTCCAATCCTTCAAGTTCTTGGAGTCGTAAGCGATCATTGTTCTCTATAGTTAGCTCATTAGCAATAGCTATTCGAAGAGATGGAATCTGGATTTCCAAGGGAAGAACAGCCTCACATCCATAAACCAATAAAAATGGTATAAAACCAATAGGAGTCCGGACTGTTGTTCGATAAGCCCATAAATATTCTCCAAGTTTCTCATTCCAATCACATTTATTAGAAGAGACAAACTTTTTGAGAAGTTTAATGATAGTCTTATTGAAGGCTTCGGCTAAACCATTAGCAGCTGGATTATAAGCCGTAGAAGCCAAATTTTGAATTTGATTCTTATCACAGAACCGATAAAATGCCTGACTGGCAAATTGTGGACCATTATCATGAATTATACGTCGAGGAATCCCGAAACGATAAATGACATGATGTTTGATGAAGCTGATCACATTAGATGTCTTCACTTCAGCAAGAGGGACTGCTTCTGCCCACTTAGAAAAGTAATCGGTTATAGCTAATATGAACCGATGTCTTTTAACAGAAGGAGGGTTAATAGGACCAATGACATCCATACCCCAAGCTTTGAAGGGCCAAGAAGCTGCTGTAGGATGTAGAAATTCAGAAGGTTGGTGAATAAAATCAGCATGAATCTGACATGCATTACACCTTCTGGCGTAATCCACAGCATCTGCTATCATGGAAGGCCAATAATACCCCATTCTTCGAATACAGTCCTGTAATTTTGGACCCGGTTGATGAGCACCACAGACGCCATCATGAGCCTCACGGAGTATCAGTTTAGCTTCAATTTTTGAGAGACAGTGCAGCAAGAGTCCATCATATGAGCGACGATATAACATATGTAAGGATGAATCATAATAGAATCGAAATGATCGTCTTTTAATTGATGCAGCTTCTTTTGGATCCTTAGGAAAAATCTCATGAACCGCGTAATCAATAAATGGAGTTCTCCAATCCCTTTGCTGAGAGCTTGATTCTGTAGTATAACTTTGTTCAATATACAGATTATTCTTGACACAGAATAAGTCTCGGTCCAACAAAGTGATTGTATTTTGTCACCGAATTCGAATAGCCAAGTCTGCAGCTAAGCTAGCAAAAGCATCAGCTTCCACATTCTGAGAACGTGGTACGAATTCAATGAAGAATCCTTTAATTGAAAGGACCAATTCGACTACCCCTTGATGATAAGGGATGAGATCAGTGTCACTACCATATTTCTAGTTTAAGGGTATTTTTGACATTTTTGGGGTAATTTAAATTTATTAGAATTTATTTGAATTTATGGGAATTTTTAGAAATTATTTTGGAATTATTTGAATGAGGGTTGACTAGGTTGACTTTGACTAGCAATGACCATGGTAGACTAACCTAGGAGCTAACCCTAGTTAGTATGGACTTGGTTAGGATATATGACTCTAGTCTAACCTAGCCTAATTCTTGGTTTGGTCATTAGAACCTAATTAGCAATAGAAATTAGATAAGTCATAAGTCATGACTTATGGTTCGAACCATTTAATAAAACAACTTAGCCATAGCCTATGTGACTTGGCCCAAAGCCCAAAAATTAGCAAAACCTAACCCTACCTGACTTGGCCAGCCACCTAAAGCTTTGGGAACCACACCCCTATAAGTACTCTCTTAGTTTAGGGCTAGCCTCTTTAGGAAAGAACAAGTTGAGAAGAAAGGTATTTTCAAATCTTTAAAAATTCATTATAAATCCATTTTAAATCCTTTTTCCCCCAAACCAATTCCATTAGGACCTAAATTCATTGTTCTTGCTGTTGGTATTGATTGTTTACAGGAAGGAAACAATTTGTGGGATTTTGGTGGCTTGAGGAATCATTCCATTTGGGGATTTTTCACCCATTGTTCATCAATAGGTAACTTTCTCATTTCTCCATAGATTTTTGATTTCTCTTCATGATTAAGGAGCCCTAGGAGTCCCCTAAGTACCAGTATAGGTTACATGTCGGGTACCCTAGGTTTCGTGTCCGTTCTGGACACGTATCAGGACCTAGGTTCTGGTGTTTGTGAAAATGCTACAAAGGGATTGTTGGTATTATTTTAGAAATGTTTTTGAATAGGAATATTATTTTTAATCTTGTTTATTGATTTCTGTTTGTATGTGGTAGTGTTCGTGTCGCTTTGTGTCGGTTTCGTGGAGTGGACATGCACGTGCACACGCTTGCGCGCATGCTACAGTGCTCCCCTGCCTATCGGGGTCTCTACTGGACACGACACGAACTTGTTGGACACGAGTTTTTGTGGACACTTAGGGGCACCTACTGTCATGACATTCTCCAAGTTTTATTGGGTTTTGTGTCGTGTCGAAGGAGGAATCAATCGTGCACGGGGAATAGCCTGTGCAGTGCACTGTTGATTTTTGCCACGGATACGGCTTGATAAATCGGACACGGCGACATGTGGGTCCGATTCAGGGTGCTAGGCCCCTAGTCCTACCCTAGGCGAACCCACATGTGTGATCACGAGATCTATTTTGTGTCGTGTCGTGTCCTAGACTCTTTGGAACACGTGCACGACACTGTCTGATGCAGTTTTGTGTTTGTGTGTATTTAGCTGATTGGACACGTTTGTGTCGGGTTCCTGGACACAAAATGAAGGGTATGACATGTGCACACATTTGTTGTTAATTACCAACCTAATTTGTATGGGCTAGTGTTGTTTTATTGTAGAATGGGATTTTCCCCATTCTTTTCTGATACTGAAAAGTATCAGTGTTTGTTCACTATTGTTCTTCCTAATTTCGAATTTCCTTAATGGTTAATAACATTTTTAATGCTATGGTTAATGTCTGTACAGTAGGATACATGTTTAGCTTGTAGAAATCCTTCTTATACAGGGGTGATATTGATTGGGGTTCGATTTTACAGGGAGTTTGGTATCATCACAGATACATGGTTCTGAGAACCTGAGATTTATGAGTTCCCCTATTGAACTGAATTGGTTTGGTTAGAATTTGAATTTATATAGGTTAATATACTCAAATGTTGAACTATGGTCACTTGAGTTGAATTCTTCTTTCCTTCTAACTGAATGTGTTCGATCTTTTTGTTCACTGTGTTGTTTTCTGTTAGCTTTTGTTAACTATAAATAAAATGTTAGGTGATGTATTAATCTTCTAAGCTTTCATATCATGTGTAGGAGTGTTAGAAATGGGGTTAACTGTTAGGTGAATCTGGGAATTGTTTTGATGGCATGAGATTTCATCCATATCCTATAATTCCTGTACTGAATCCTTCTTCCTGAATGTTCATAACTGAATCTTGTTCTGAAACCTGAGATTAGTCTGAGGGCTGGCACTTAGTTTGGTTAATAGGAAGTCCAATGGTTTCAAACAATTTCAGTTTTGATTGTTAAACCTGAGACACTCTTGTGGTTTCCTGTTGGGTAATCCTGAGAACATGACTTCTAAACTGTTTTCCTGTGCTAAACTGAATCTAAATCCTGGAACTTGTTACCTACACTATACACTCTATATCCTATTGAACACACTCATGTACACACACATGCCCACATGCAGTACAGCCCCTTTTTGGAGTTCCTGTCATATGTCCTACACACTAGACACACACACACACTCTTATCATGTCACACTCACTAGGATAGCTCTCACTCACCCACATGTTTTCCCTCATTGCTCACACACACACATTCTAAAACTGTTTTCATCCCTTCCCAACACACACACATTACATTGCCCCTCTCTATATACATATGCAAGAATATAAGTAATATGTGTATACCTATATGTAATGTATAGATATATATAATGCATATGTATATATATATATATATGTATTTAAGCCATATGTATGTATAATGCATACATATGCACATGCTTATATATATAGGTATAATGTATGTTGATGAATAGGTTTTCCTATATGCATATAAATGAATACAATGCCAAGTTGAGTATTTATTCATGGTGAGGTTAGAATGACTTGTTGACATTATAATAAATATGTGTGTTGGCTTGATTTAGGCTTGCATAGCCTTGCAATGGTGTGTGTTAACTAGTGTAGGCTTGTTTAGACCTAGAATGACTTGTTTAGACCTAGAATGACTGTTAGACCTAGTTTGACCATAGTTGACCTAGTTTGACTTCTAGGGTTGACCAGAGTTGACCAAGAGTTGACTTTGGCCTAGATTGACCTAGATTCATTTAGAATGCATTAAATTGCATCTTGATATCATTTTAGACTTGTTGTGACTTGTGCTGTTCTAATAGGAGCCAGACACCACTCCTCGGACAGTACTTTTCAGTTGGACACTCAGATACCAGGCGAGTACATTTTTTGATCATTTTATATCCTGCTTAGAACTATTTCCTGTAGTAGATTACTTTACTTGTACTGTCACGTTGGTCACATGGATTGGTACTATATGGATCCCTTCTTGAGATGTTATCCTTAGGGAGCATCGGGTACTCTATGTTCTGTGCGTTTCACTTACATAGCGTATCACTATGCTTCGTTGATTCTTCGATCACTTGTGACATATACTCTTATGATCACAGAGTCTTCCTGGAATCCTTATTCCATTTATGGGTCTACTATGTATCACCCTTCGGGGGCTTATCACCTTTCGGAGGCTTACCACCCTTCGGAGGCTTATCACCCTTCGGAGGCCTTACATAGTATCATAACATAACCTGGCTGGATCCTTGTGTATTGATTGGGGGTACGGGAGAGTAGAAGTGGACATGTGAATAATACACCAGTAGTGTAGCATCAGAATCATTCTATAGTGTAGCATCAGAATCATCCCATGCCATTTACATGTCCATGTTGTACTCTGACTCACTAGCCACATGTTAGTTCTCTATTTATTGTAGATATTTCTATTACAGCTTTCTCCCTCTGTTTATATACTGTACTTCTTTCAGTACTTGTATCTTACTTTACTGCATGATTATATCTTCTAACCTGCTATGAACTGTTGAGATGTACTGTACTCGCTCCTGTCCTGACTGGACCTGTTGAAAATATTACAGAGGACGAGGAGGAGGCTGGTGTGGATACCTATTACGGTGCCACCTTAGATGAGATGTTGGACCTGGACCATCAGCAGGCCCCACTAGCTGTGGATGACACACCCTTAGACTAGGATGTTTCTATTTTAGTATTTCATGGATGATTATACTTATTGATACTTGGGATCTGGGATTTGTATTATCTTAGACACTTAGACTTTCTGATGTACTTGGAATTTCCTTTCATTTCAGCAGTTCATTTATCTATCTATCAGCTATGTTATCATCTGTTTTTCCTTGAGTTTTTATATCATATCGTGCTTCTTCTTCCTTAGTTGTGATTGAGTCTACTTTTATCATCTCACCCCCATTCGGGGAGTATAAACTGTTTAAGCTTTATATTGCTAGATGTTGTGACCTAGGACAGTGTTCTACCGCCGACACTGCGACGTAGGCTGGACGTACCCACGTCTCGTGCCCTAACTCTAGGGTGCGGGTCGTGACAATCAGGATTTCTGACTTCATAAGTCCCTCTAACTTGATTAACAATTAGTTGAAAATCTCCATAAGCTTCTAGGAATTCAATATCCAATTGTTTTGCGACTTGGAGACCAATCAATAGAGCATTATATTCTGCTATATTATTGGAGCATGGTTCATTGAGAGAATAGGCACGGTATATGACCATTTTGTCAGGAGAAACCAAGACGATTCCTACCCCAGAGACAATATTACCTTTAGGTCCAACCCGTGATGCTCCGTCAAAATATAATTGCCAGATGTCATTTTTCAAAGTCATATTGCAATCCACAACTTCATCTGGAATGTCCTCATATAACTTTGATGTTTCAGGTATAGGATGAACAGCTAAGAAATCAGCTAATGCTTGACCCTTCACTGATTTTTGAGGTATATAAATCATGTCATAAGGAGTAAGTAGCATCGCCCAGGTAGCTAACCTAGAGTTAAAAATGCTCGATTTTCTCATCAATACCCGAATGGAATTTATTCTGGATATGACATGGATAGTCTGTCCTGTCACATAATGTCTTGTCTTTTGGACAGCAAAAACCAAGGCCATACATTCCTTTTCTATAGGAGTATACCTGTGTTCTGCTCCGACCATCATTCGACTAAGATAATAAATTGCTTGTTCATGTCCTATATCACTTTTTTGTGCAAGGAGAGCACCAAGTGAATGATCCAAAGCTCGAACATATAGCAAAAATGGTCTTCCTATTACTGGAGGTACCAAAACAGGGGGATTTATAAGGTATTGCTTGATGTCATTGAAGGCTTTCTGACACGCTTCATCCCAAACAAATGATACACCCCTCTTTAATAGACGGAAGAAAGGCTGGCATCTTCCAGAGAGATTGGATATAAATCTCCTGATATACGCAATGCGACCTTGGAAGCCACGGAGTTCTTTTAAATTGCGTGGAGGACGCATTTCAAGAATTGCTTTAACCTTATCAGGATCAACATGGATACCCTGAGAAGTAATGACAAATCCTAAAAACTTGCCACTGGAAACCCCTAAGAAAGACTTAGTAGGGTTCATTTTTAATTGATGTTGGCACATCAGTTCAAATATTGTCTTCAAGTCTTGAATGTGATCATCTTTTGATCGACTCTTAACAACAATGTCATCTACATAACATTTTACTGTCTTCCGTAGATGTTCTTGAAAGATGTTGCTCATGGCCCGTTGATATGTGGCACCGGCATTTTTAAGACCAAACGGCATCACCGTATAGCAGTAAACTCCAAGGGGTGTACGAAAAGCAGTATGCTTCTCATCTTCTGGATGCATCTTTATCTGATTATATCCTGAGAATCCGTCCATGAAAGACATGCGTTCAAAACCACATGTATTGTCTATCATGACATCAGTAATTGGAAGTAGAAATTCGTCTTTTGGACAAGCTGCATTAAGATCTCGAAAATCTATGCAAACTCGGACTTTTTCGTTCTTCTTTATAACAGGAACAATGTTGGCAACCCAATCGGGTGTTGTTCTTCACGAACAAAACCACATGTGGTCAGCTTTTTGACTTCTGCTTCAATTGCATCCATCATATCTGGTCTAAAACGCCGTTGCTGTTGTTTTACAGGCTTAGCATTTGGAAGAATATTGAGTTTATGAGTAGCCACTTTGGGATCTAGACCTGGCATATTCTTATAACTCCATACAAAAATATCAATATATTCTTTGATCAGTTTTATCAATTCTTTCTTTTCATCTTCAGAAAGATTCTTACTGATGAATATTGGTTTGGGCGTAGTTCCATCTCCAACATCAATCTGGACAATCTCGTCCTCTGTAGGTGGTTGTCGTTGTTCAAAACGAAGCTCCCATTGAGTGTCCATCTGTTGAGCCCAAGGATCATTCTCAAATGGCTCGGATTCACCATCAATTTGAACCATGTAAGCTGAAAATATTTGCTCAGATTCATCATAATAGTCTCCTTTAACACACAAGGAGTGAGAAATATCGGATTCAATGAATTGGACTTCTTCTGAATATGATGATTGTGAAGAGCTAGAAGAGAATTCTTCTTGTACATCGTCATTAAACATGTAGGACGAATCATATCCCAATCCATGATGAGTTTTCTGGTAAAACGGATCACCACGTAATGGTAGTCGTCTACCTTTGCCTTGATTGAGACCTTGCATAGCCTTTAAATCATATCCCATGTTCTGGATAATCTTGAGAGATTGTTGACTATATCTGTCAATTCGGATTCTTCCTTTATCTTTATCTCTCAAATCATCTGTCTGAGCAACAGGGATATTTCTAGCCAGGCCAAACACAATTTGGCGCTTGTTTCTTATCAGACGGAACCACGAAATAAGATTCTTTGTGACGTCTATAAGTTACACAAGCTTGCGATGAAGCGGCTACAGGAAGAAGATAGGGAGAAGATGTTAGAAACTTTTGAGCATAAGGTCCAACATCGACATGAGGAGGAAAAGAATTTTCCTTATTGTCAATGTATAAGGTTTTCTCTGTGTCTATATCGTCTTTATATTGATGACTTTGATTATCAGAAGATAAAGTCATTCTTTCAATAAACTTGACAGTCATATACTCGAAAAGGAAATCTTCATTGATATCAAAAAGTACAGAATGATCAATATTTACATCATTTACAATTTGACTGCTACGTTTTGGATTAATCACTAGTGGACTATCATCCGTCTTCTGCGTAGATTTGCCAAGATTGATAATCAAAGGAGGTTCTGGATCATTCGTACGAAATGTACGCCCTTTGACTTTGATCACAAGAGGTTGAACTTGGCTTTTAACAGAAACATTCACTGATTCCTCAGATGAAGCTTGAGTTCTTCCTTTAACCTTGATCATCAAAGGTTGATTGTTGACAGGTTGGGGTTGGATTCGCCCTTTGACTTTGATATTCAAAGGTTGCTCTTCTGGCGGATCTTCGTTAATAGACTGATCTTCAGCAGATGATTGATCTTCAGCCATATCTGATATCTCTTTCATATGCTCTTGTTTGTAAAGCCTTGAGTCAGGAAAATAGGCTTCGACACCCTTGAAAGGATTGATATCAGCAAACTCAGTCTTTACAACTCCTTGGGGATCCACATACTTAAAGCATTGGTGGAGAATCGAAGGCACAATGTTATGCTCATGTAACCATGGTCTTCTAAGAAGAATATTGTAGGATACGTCTGAGTTAATAACATAAAATGTTTCCATAGTTCGAAGATCACCAATCTGAATCTTCAGACGAATCTTCCCCAGTGGTTTGCTCTTTCCAGAATTGAAACCAACTATTGTGGTACTAGTGTAGGTCAGATCACTAGTAGGAATCCTCAATGGTCTTAGCATACTTTGAAGAATTATGCTAATGGAAGACCCAGGATCAATGTAAATTCTGTCAACTTCAATGGATTCAATATACCCAGTGTAGCACAAAGGCCTGTCATGCTTGTTATGCTTCAACAGCATATCTTCATGTGTAAAGGTGATATTGGGAATTGCTTCCATCATACTATGACATTGTGGGCATGACACTGGTATATTTTCAGGAGTCTTGAGTTGAGCTAAGCAGGAATCAGCTTGCAGCAAAGCTTCACTCAAAGTTTCGCGACTTTCTTTAGAAAGGTGCAGCAACTCGAAGATAGATAATCTAGCCGGAGTATTAGCTAACTGGGCTAGAATATCAAATTTATAGGGTTTCATCACCACCCCCTGACTGGAAGTAGACTTCAACGGGACGTCGAAGCGTACTGTCTTCTGTTTCCCCTTTTCAACCACAGCATGAGCAAGAGACAGTTGAGTTAATGGTGTTTCAACATTCTCAGCTTCTTTGGAGGATCCCTCATAATCTTTGTGGTACTCTTTTTCAGATCTTGTACCAGCAAAAGTTTCTTCTTCAGACTCAGAAGAAGGAAGTACCATATTGTAGGATTTAATCTTCCTTTCCGTAGCCTTCTTTTTGTGAGGATTGTTATGAGGAACCTCAGATCCCAATCCAACAGTGGATTTTTGATTTTGAATTTGTAAGGGAAGTCGTATCCCTTTATCATAATTCAAACCTTCTGTCTTTTGAAAGTCATAACCCATCTTCTTCATGAGAAGGATAGATTGCTGACTGTACAAGTGAGTAGGCAGTGGACTTTCAACAGGTGGTTCCATAGAGGAAGAAGAAGAGATCCTTGTAACTATGGGAGAATGAGGAAGAACCGTCTCTGCAGCTACGGAAGGAAAAGGATTTGGGATACGAGAAAAAAATCCCTGTAGGAGCCTTTTCATAAGCAGCGAAGACTTGTTGTGCCCTGTATAAGGGAACACTATTCATGGCTAGCCACTGCTGATGAGTAAGCTTGAGCTTGGCAGGAGGAGCCAGACTTGGAGGACATATGTTCAATCCTCTCAGTCTATCTTTCAAAGGAATGCCGTCCCATAGATGATCCAAATCATCAGGATCTGGAATAACATGATAAATCATGTTGCAGGTTTTGACTTTCTTACCTTTCTTGGATTTTGAAGTTTTACCTTCATCTTCCATTTCAGGTATTAAGTCAGGATGTACCCACATAATTTCACCATTCTTTAATGTAAGAGGCAACAATCCTTCATTTTTCTCCCTGGCAGGCGGGATATTCAAAATCTTCATCGTCGCCTTCGGAATTGGGACAATTCTATCGGGTACTTGTTGTGGAGGAAAATCTCCAAATTGAAGAGAAACCATATTGGTTGTAACCGTATGGTCATTATTGGTTAAAGCAATGGCACCACCATTTATCAGCTCTTGGATTTTCTTCTTCAAAACATAGCAAGCACTAGTAGGATGATTAATGTATCTATGATAGATACAATATTTAGGATTGTCAGTCAGATTCACCTCATTGGGCCTCTTTGGCTCCGGAATCTAGAGTTTGCCACTCTTCACCAGACATTGGAATATCCCTGGGATATCACTTTCGTCAAAAGAGTATTCTTCTTTTGGCCTGGAAGATTTCTGATTATTCGGGGTCATTTTATTCTTGGAAAGATTGACCATAAGAGTGTCTTTTCCTTTCATATTACGATTGCCAGAATTATTACCAGGATTACTTTTCTTTCTTTTATCCTCAGAGGCAAAAATCATCCCATGTTCACGAGCCAACCTACCATTGGTCTCGGCAGAAACTGCTGCTATGATAAACGAAGCCCAATCTGTGAATTGGGAACCTGTGAAGACATCGATGGATATACTGACTAGGAGGCATCTTTAGAGTCGCCTGTCGGAAACGTTCAATGAACGTCCGAGTATCTTCTTTCTCCTTTTGCTTGATTTCTATTAAGGAGGACATGTTCATGTCCATACCTCCTTCATAGAAACGGGAGAGAAATATTGCCTTAAATTCGTCAAAAGACGAAATGTAATTGTCGGGTAAACTACGATACCAGTCGTAAGCTGAACCTGTCAAGCATCCAATGAATACTCTAGTGAGAAGAGCATCATTTTTCTGCAAATATACAGTCATAATATCAAAGTAATTGATATACTGACTAGGAGAAGCCTTTCCATCAAACAATACCATTGACTGTGGCTTGAATTTCGGTAGAAAGGGTACATCATTCCAATGAGAAGGATAAGGTTGCTTAATCCCTAACCTCTGGAGTTGATCCTTTTGCTTAAAAACTTCAAACTGTGCTTTGAGCTCACGCACTGCTTGAATGGCTTCGCTGGTTTGTGGAAGCACATTTGATTGAAAGGTTGATGGTTGTACCGTAATCCCCACTGGAGATGGTACATCTTCTGGAATGATGGGATCTGGAGATGCAGAATTTTGGTTAACAGCAGGCTCTTGGATATTCAAAGGTATATCAACCCCTTGGCTATCTTGAGTTGGTGTTGCTGTCTGAACCGGTGTTACAATTGCTGGTTGAGCAGTTTGCTGAGCCGTTATTATCTGGTGCATGCTTTGCATCATGTTAAACATGTCTTTCAATGATTGCTCAACAGCAGTGAGACGTTGTTCTGTATTAACAGATGACGTATCTGGTTCGTCTCCAATAGTGTAGGATTCAACCTCTCTTGAAGATACAGAAGGATTAGTATAGAAGTATGAATCAACACTATCAGTTTCGGACTCAAGAGATTGAGTACCCCCAGCTTCAGAATCAGAAGTCTGCAATTGTCTTTGTCTTCTTGATCGAGTATTCTGATATACTCCTTCAAAAGAATCAAGAATTCTGTTGAATTGTTGTTGACCTGGGATTTGGGACGTGTTCCGTCTAGGACGTCGTCCTCTGTTGGTGTGAGATGCTATGTTGACTGACGCATATGACAACTCATCAGCTTGTTATTGGGGTGCATTCAATCGATCGAAAACTGACCGTCTGGAAGCCGAGCAACAATATTTGATCACAATCTGGTGACATTCACAGTAATAATTTTCTTGGGGGAGTATCACGGGAGATTGTCTATTTTTACGCTTTTGCATTAGCAATTCACGTAAATCAGAAGGAGTAGTCTTCTTTATTACATTTGGGGTGGCAAAACGTTCCCTTATGTATAAAGAATATTACTGGTTGCATTTGCAGAACCAAACTGTACATTTCTACGCGTTTGGAGTTGTGTACGCAAATCTTGAGATTTTTGAGCACGAAGGACTCCATTTTTATTGCGTATGATTTGTAGGTTTGGTACTTTGCGTAGAGCAGTATAAGAAGGCTGTTGTGTAGAACTGAAGCTTTACCAACAATATTTTTATGCTGTATGCATTTAGGTACATTCACATTAGATGTAAAAATATCGTTGCGAATTTTATCTACACTTTCACAGACAGGAGACTTACCTTTACGCATAGAGCGTAAAAATTGATTATCTACCACGTCACAGACGAGAGATTTTCCTTTACGCGAAGAGCATAATTTTTGTGTGTCTACCACGTCACAGACAAGAGACTTATTTTTACACTTAGAAGCACAAGCATTAGAGTCTGCCTCATTACAAATGGGAGACTCGTTCTTATGCACTGAGCGTAAAATTTGGTTTTTACCCACTGGGCGTAAAACCTGATTATCTTCACCGTCACAGACGGGAGATAACTTGCCACACTTAGAGTGCAACGCTGAAGTAAGGACTGCCTCGTTACGAACGGGAGTCCCTACGACAGGAGTGGGATGAATTCCCTTGCCATCAGAAGCAACAGAGAGATCAGAAGCTATTTTGGATTTAGAAATCCAAACTTTTCGTGCTTTGCGAGATTTTTGAACATTGGAGCGGCGAGAACCATCCCCAGTTCGGAGCATCTCTTCATAAGTAGTCTGGTCGAAGTGTACAACCAGAGTCTTCTTTGTCGATCCAATCGACACATCATCGTATTGAGCAATTGCCTCCTCGTCGGAGGAGAAGGTCTTCCCCAGCAGAGTCGCCATTTTTGTTTCACTTAACAAAATGCCTAGAAATCGGATTTAGAAAATAAAACGAGAAAAAAAGTACAAGAAGTACAAATTTGATTCTGGAAAGTATTGCTATGGAAGTCTGATCTGTAAATGATCACTTTGTTTCTTGGACCATACGATGATGATGAAGATCACTGCTAGAAGATGAACAATTGGAAGAACTAAGTCACCAGAAAGGTATCGACGCACTTGGGCACTGATGGCGAGGCCGAATGCTTTCCTGCTTTGCTTCACTCTGTTCTGGAAGAAAAGTTGAAGAAGAATGCTCCGAAAAATCAAAGTCTCTGGGCTCTGATCTCTATGTATTCTCTCCTTTCTCTCTGTCTCTGTTATATGAGAGAAATCAGTCTATTTATAGACTTGGCTTCTTGTGCGTAAAAACTCAGCAAAAGTTCCGTCTTTACGCTAACAACTGCCACCCATGATTGGAGTCATCCTCTGCATACGTTGACACGTGTTCCATCATTTCAGTAAGAATAGGATGCACGTACACATGTTCTTCGAGATATGTGGCATGAAAGCCATGTAGGCAAACCACGTTCTGAATTGGTGAAGAAGAATAGGGCATAAAAACAACCCAAATATACCCTAAGCGTAAAGTAGTAGACTAGGCGTAAAATAGCCCTGACATGGACTTCTCGTGTAAAGTGGTTGTTAAACAACCTTGAGCGTAAAAGTAGCCCAAATAAACCTTACGCACACATCAACTTTTGAGCGTAAAAACTCGTATAGTCTCCGTGCGTAAAAGAAGCCATATTATGAGCGTAAAAATAGCTCAGTCCACAAACTAAACGACAAATTGGTCTCTGTGTAAAATAAATTCCTTCGAATTCTGTGATATATGCCATCATTAAATCTTCATGTCAGACTTTGCACTAAATGCAAGACTTGACAGCTTTGTCCAGCGTAAAAGTGGCTAGCCTGTCTTAGGCGTAAAACCATTAGCTTTGACCCGGGCGTAAAATGATTAGCCTGCATTAGGCGTAAAGTGATTAGCCTCTCTTTGGCGTAAAGTGGATCAATTTGAATGGAATGATCCATCTCTTTGACTCATTCTTATGAAGCACTTTTTACGCTCCTACACTAAAGACACAAGTTCTCCGTGCTCGCTCCACTGATAGTAATTCAGCGTGAAACCCTTCGAGTATAAATGATATGTGACATCCACTTCTGGATGATATTTCAAGTTGA
Organism: Iris pallida; assembly: GCA_029216955.1. Lineage (NCBI taxonomy): Eukaryota > Viridiplantae > Streptophyta > Magnoliopsida > Asparagales > Iridaceae > Iris > Iris pallida. The sequence goes on along the minus strand of JANAVB010031819.1, from coordinate 758,713 downwards.
TACATCTCACACACGGACACTTAATTTTGGTACCGTCCATGTACTGAGGGAATGCCTTGGCAAACTGCAGGAACTGGTGTACACCCTCTATGAATTCATCCCGCACACCGCACATGTCATCAGGATGACGGTTGTACATCCACGAACGATTCCGCAGATAGTAATTCAGCTCCATATCCATTTGAGGATAATTCTGTAAGATAGATACATGCACATCGTTTAAACACTTGTAAAAGTAATCATGATACAACAAGTGGTAATAGATATGATGTATCCTATGTAGTTTCTTTCCCTCTCTTTACTGTGAACCTTGGTTAACATTAATATTTCCACACTTCTCTAGGGTGAGGTTGAGGTAGATATCCTATGATGCGGAATAATCGACTGAACGACCCGAATGAGAAGGAAGAAAGTAGGGAGGCTCACTCTATACACTCTAGGATTGACTTATTTCGTCGTTGATTTGACTTATTTTGGTAGTGTGAAATGTCAACAATATCCGATACGGTACCTCGAAGACCTAAATATAGAATATTAATGTCAATTGGTGTTTTGGAATCATAAACATGATATACTAGGTCAATTCTAGGTCTCCAAGTCATTTCTAGGTCACACTAGGACAACTGGGTCAATACCTTGCCAAACTTGGTCAAACTAGGTCACACCTAGGTTTTTAGGGCCATATGTTGCCTTACCAAGGTATTCTAGTCTATACTAGGCTAATATTCTATGTATTTGCCCTACCAATATCCTATTCACATAGGTAAAACCATTACTATGGCCTATTTACCTAATTACCTATATACTAGCCTATCCTTAACTCTAGTAAAAACTAATACCCAAACTCAATACCCCATACACTACAACATAGGTATCTCCCATACCCATGTGTCAACCCATTACCTAAACCTATAGGCTTCCTAAACCTATATATTACCTAGTCACTCTAGGTAAAGTCATTACCTATACTCATAGGTAAAACAATTCCTATCTTGAAGTTACCTATACTTATTGTCCTAGTCCTCATCTATACACATTATCCTAAGGCCTCGTTTGGTTCACCGATTTAAGGAACTATGAAAGGAAAGTTGTTCATTTCCTTTGTTTGGTAACCACAAACTTGAGAATCAATTTCCTCACAAGGGGGAAAATTGGAGGAAATATGGTTCCACTCATGACCCATGGGATTCATTTTCCCTCCTCATTTTCCAACATTTATTACAAAAGTAACCATGTGTTATTGCTTATTTTACCATTAATGCTTATTTTACCATTGTTATATTTTTGCTTCCCTTTCATACACCAACCAAACAACGGAAAGGAAATGTGACAGGAATCCTACTTTTCGATTCCCATGGAAAATACAAAGGAATACATTTACTTTCCGTGAACCAAACGAGGCCTAATAGTGTCAAAGTGTTCACGTGTTGTCAAAGTGTCAAATTATCAAAGTGTCACAGTGTGTGTCAAAGTGTCCACTTGTGTGTCAAAGTGTCCACGTGTGTGTCAAAGGGTCGTGTCTGTGTCGCATCAGAAAAAGGGAGATAGGGTTAGGGTTTACCGACACAGCGTTGGGGTTGGGTCGGGGTCGCCGGGGCTGGAGCAGCGGCGGAGGAGACTGGTCGGGTGGTCGTCGGAGGGAGTGAGTCGTCGGAGGAATGGGGTCGTCGGGCAGGGGGTCGCCGCGGGCAAGGGTAAGGGGAAGAGCGGGAGATTAGAAAATTTTGGGTGAAAAAAATAAAAAATCGATCGGGCCAGAACCCTATATGAAATGTTTTAGCGACGTCAGTTAAAGACGTCGCTAACCGTCGCTATTTATTAAAACCTGGCGACGTCGTAAAAGTGGCGTCGCGAAACGTCGCTGATGATAGTGACGTTCGACGACGTATATATAAAACGTCGCTAAAAGCACAAAACTTAGCGACGTATTTATCTGGAGTCGCTAATTTCGTCGCCATTATGACTTATTTTGGTAGTACCGCCACTGAATGCATCTCAAGGATATAGTACTTGACAAAGGAATTACTGGTTTATGATAATATTATTATTGAAATATAAACGTATTAATCCACCACCATCATGCACTAGGCATTCTAGAGTTTTAGTATAATGCATGGCACAACTTTTTTAAACCTGCATGGTATTATAGCAACCAAAGTTTATTATTATTTTTTTGTGAGTATTTAAATAATCCAGCTCTCGATCCATAGAATGAGCATTCATTCTGTGGGAGCTTGTTTGGTATGAATATATTAATCCTCGTTTGGATCACGGAAAGGAAATCAATTTTTGCTCTTTTCTTTCTTTTACGAAATTATAATTTCTATTAATTTTCCATTCCCATATTAATAATTGAGAGTGCAAGAGTGAATCCGTGGGGTGAGTGGCGGAATCATTTTCCTCCATATTTCTTCTCTTTTCTTGGAAATAAATTTTCTTTCATGTTTATTTTCTTTGACACACAAAGAGAGTAAAGGATTCTTTCTCAATATTTTGATTCGGCAAACCAACCGTGAGCTAAGAGTTTCTAAATGTAGTGCAAATTAACAGCTATACAATTTCTTTTTCTTCTTGACATTAGGGATGGAATCAAGCAAATTCCAGCCAACTTTTATTAATACAAAATAGTAAAACATTGAATAATAAGATATCAAGTATTAAAAGTCAAGTACTGTGAAATATGCTACAATGTCAAATTTAATACGAATGAAAAGTGGATCAAGAACTTTGTGAAATATGCTATAATGTCAACTTTAATAGGAACGAAAAGTGGATGAAGAACTTTTATGGTATTTTTTTTTAAGATGTCCGACGATACGTACGGAACTTTGTGTATCTCGATCCACTGATCTACCGTCATCCAGTCAGGATCTTATACCTCTCCTCTATAACCACAAAAGGCATCCGAGTTCGATACTTTCCTGATATTGAATTGTACATAGTTTCAGATGAAAAATAATAATTTAGTTACCGAACATCGGATTAGCAAGAGCTCCAACATTAATAACTCCATATTATACATCTCAAGTTTAGAGGTTTCATCCGTGGAATCGTGTTAAAAAAAAAATTGTCAAGCTTAACAAATACACTTGCCCGTGAAACCAATAATATGTAATATATAAATTCAATTTTATTTTTAATTTGATAGTATCATTTGACAATGTGGGCTCGACCCCTGTCTGCGTTGCAATAGATGGGATTCTACAACAAAGACAGAGAGACGCTCCATGGTTCAGAGAGGCAAGAGTCAGACTTGCAGCAACCGTATGGCATGTATAGCGAGAGCGTAATAGGAGGATTTTTGAGAATTTATACACTTCCCCAATGAGAATTACTCATAATATTGAGCATGATGTAAACGAAATGAGGTGAGTCACCTCGGATGAGTGATGTACAGTTTGGCTCGGTTCTTCTTTTGAAATACTATATATATATATATATATATATATATATATATATATATATATATATATATATATATATACTTCTCTCAAGTTCCGCAAACCAAAGTTTTCCAAACAAATTTATGTTCTTCAACATAATTGAGAAAAGTATATTGTAGGAGACAGATCGCATGTGGGGATGTAGCTCAGATGGTAGAGCGCTCGCTTAGCATGCGAGAGGTACGGGGATCGATACCCCGCATCTCCATTTTTCATTTTTTTTTTTTACTTTAATATCTACGGTGTTGGGCTTGGGTTACTCAAGTAATTTGGACCGGGCTTAGGCTTGTTATTCAAGTAAAAAATTAGATATCCAGTTAAAATTGTGAGTTTAAGGTTACATTTTCGTTGCTAAGAAAGTGAAAAAATAAATTTGTTATGCGTGAATAATAGTATTTCTAGGTGAATTGTTTTCTTCTTCTTTCTTGTCCCTAGTTTTTTTTTTTTTTTTTTAACAACCAAACATGTCCAATAATTTAGGATTCAAATATCCTAACTGAAGGTGTTTAGTAGGTGGTGTCCGGGTCAACCCGAATGGCTGCGTCCGGTTCAGGCTTAACCACCAATTTTATCGGGTCAATTTGGGTCAGGCTTTATCTGCAGAAGCTGGACCCTGTCCTGACCCACAACTCGGGTTCGTGCAGGTCGGGCTGATCCAAAATAATGTTTGCCCGTTTGGTTCGGGAATTTAAAATTAGATTAAACTTTATCAATTGGACTATTACGATCTTTTGATACACTGATTAATACAATATTTTCATAAATTATATTTATATATATATAATATTAAATAATATAAATATGCAGAAATGGGGGGGGGGGGGGGGATTTATGAAATGTCCAAAAACTAAAAAAGTTTTATGTAAAATCCACCGCTAAAAAAACTTTCATCGCGTGTCCAGAATTAGAGAAACTTATCCAAAGCGGGTTCCAAATGACCATTTTGCCCTTCCTTTTAATTTATTGAAAACACCCACGAAACTGCTCTTAAAAAAAACGTTTCGATACTTCATCTTCTTCCATACGCTGCTCACTTTCGAATCTAGGTTTTCTCCTCAAAAATCTTCAAAAACTCGTCGAAAAATTTCGGAAAGACCGGGACAAACGGCAAAAGTGCTAAAACGGAGGTCCAAACATCATTTTTTTGCGATTCTAAAATTTCGGAAGGCCGTCTAACTATAAAACTGTTACTTTCAGTCTCCTCGACGATACGCTCATTTTGCGACAAACGGGACCTCGTTTCGACCTCCCAGTCAAAAGTTATGGCTCTCCAAAGTTTCAGCTGACCATAAAATGCAGGAGAATGGTCATTCTTCGTGTTAGAACACGAAAAATGTTAATTTCGCATGAGGGTGGTCATTCTCCGTGTTAGTAACACGGAGAATGTCATTCTCCGTCTTAATTTACACGGAGAATGACCATTCTCCGTGCTAAATTACACGGAGAATGACTATTCTCCGTCTTAATTTACACGGAGAATGCCATTCTCCGTGTAGTTTATCACGGAGAATGGTCATTCCAGTGTTAAAACACAGGAGAATGACCATTCTCCGTGTTAGAAATACGGAGAATGTCATTCTCCGTGTTAAATAAAACGGAGAATGTTATTCTCCGTGTTAAATAAAACGGAGAATAGCATTCTCCGTGTAATTTAGCACGGAGAATGGTTATTTCAGTGTTAAAACGCAGGAGAATGGCATTCTCCGTTTTTTATAAAACGGAGAATGACGTTCTCCGTGTTAAATAAAACGGAGAATGGTCATTCTCCGTGTAATTTAGCACGGAGAATGGTCATTTCAGTGTTAAAACGCAGGAGAATGGCCATTCTCCGTGTTAGAAACACGGAGAATGTCATTCTCCGTTTTAAATAAAACGGAGAATGTCATTCTCCGTGTTAATTTACACGGAGAATTGTCATTCTCCGTGTTAAATAAAACGGAGAATGGTCATTCTCCGTGTAATTTAGCACGGAGAATGGTCATTTCAGTGTTAAAACGCATGAGAATGGTCATTCTCGTGTTAGAAACACGGAGAATGTCATTCTCCGTTTTAAATAAAACGGAGAATGGCATTCTCCGTGTTTCTAACACGGAGAATGGTCATTTCCAGTGTTAAAACGTAGGAGAATGGCCAGTAATTTAGTTTTTTCAGGAATAAAGAGTTTCGTTCTTCTTTCAAAGCGATGATAATTCTTATGGAAAAGAAGAAGAAAGATATTCTCTCCACAATTGACGTCGATGAAGATGATGATGATGGTGGTGATGATGACGAGCGATGATCTGAGTTCGACCGAAGAAAAGCACACCGAACTACGAACGATCTTTGCGATCTCTGCTGAAGATGAGAGCAATGGAATTCAGATTTTTCGTGAAGAAGAAGAAGAAGAAAATCGCAATCCAGATCTGAGTTTTTTGAATTCAAATACATATAGATGACCAATTCGCGCGGAGGGGTAGTTTCGGTATTATAAAAATAGCAGTTTCCCAGCGGGTGGCATTTAAAAGGGAATCTTGGAATATTTAACGTGAAAATACTTAATTCTGGGCATTTCATAAAACTCATCCAGCGGGTGGGCATTTCATAAAAGTCCATCTCGAAATTGGGTTTCTCAGCAATTTCCAGTTAAATAAAAAGAAAAAAATCTAAACAGTGGCGGATCATTTTTTTTTTTCAAGAGGGGACAAAAATACATTAAACCAGTAAGAAAATTTTATTTAGAGGGGATAAAGTTACGTATATAATGATGCTAAAGGGGATCAAACTTGAAACATCTTGCTTAAAGCCATTTACACCAACCAATTAGGCTATCATTTTAGTTGTGAATTTGTCCAACTCTTATCTTAGCCTAGCTCAAATATATATCCAATCCACCTTAAGCAACCCATGGTCATAATGTCAAATTTTTTAAGCAAGTAGCAGTCCAAAACTTGGAAGGAAAAAGAAAAAAGAAAAAGAAAAAAAAGTTAATTTCAAATGGATATTTATTTGACTATTTCCTATTCTACTTTTGGAAATTTGTTTTATCCATGTATGCTAACTACAACCAGGGCTAATCCAAGGGTAAGCATGATAAGACTTGCAACTGGACGACCTCCTATGCTAAGAGATAACCCTCCAGGTCTAACGTGACCTGCAAAAGATCGGTGTCGTATGTCTGGACATATAATGATACGGGCACGGAGGCAGTGGGATGGAACCAATATTAGCGTATCCTAGTTTCTAAAAGGGTTCTATGTGGTGCATAATACGTGTCTGCGGGAAGCGACACAACATCCATATTGTAGCTAATTCATGTGAAACATCAACATCTATGTGGTGCATAATACGTGTCTACATAATGCGTGTCTCCATGAAGCTGTTAGAAAACAATTCGAGAAATACGTTTATTAAAAGAAAATCAATTCGTGCTTGGAGTCGAGGATCACTCTCTCTTTTAGAACGTTTCGAGATTATCTTCTCTTTCTGAAGATTTCAATCTCGTTGTTCCTAGGATAAAACCAGCGTATCTTTTACAACCGGATTATAGAAAGAAGATCCGGTGTACTTTATGGAATACTGTCCAAAATCAGAAATCACACTTACTGTTGTTGGCACACTGAATTCGGTACTGGTACGTCTTCTGTGTACTCGTACTTCTATGCAGGAACTCAACGAAACACTTGCACTCGTATCAACTCAGGAGAGAAGATTTGTTGACTTGAGTGAATTATTTGTTCTCTTGTTCGCTGTCCCTTTTATAATGCAGAAGGGTTGCGATGCGAACAGACTCGAGTCTGTAGGTGCGTGCCTGTTGGACTCGCATCTGTTCGCTTCGTATCCCTTCAACCAAAAAACATAACTCTTCAGCGTACAGCCCACAGACCACGGCCCACGGACCAACGGCCCTCGGCCTAAGGCACAAGGCTAGGCTTGGCCAATAGGCCTATGCCTAAGACTAAGCCTAAGCCAAGCCCAAGCCGGCCCGGCCTAGCGGGCCGCCCGAGAATAGATTAAGAATTTTATCTCTCAAAATTCTCTATTTAATCTATCTCAATAAAGCCCACCACTTGATCTCTTGGATGATAATCAAAGAGAGAGGTTGCTTTATATATGGAAAGAAAGTTTTCTTTCTTTCCAATGTGGGACTATAGTTAATAGAGTTAATTATATTTTATGGTATTAATTAATTCATTAATTCCAACAATCCCCCACTCATAAAATATGATGGAAGACATAAGTGATTTATTCTTTATCTTTGTATTACCATGCATCAGTGAGAGTGTACTTCGACTTGAACTCTTCATAGTGAACAAACAACAAAACAGAGGATAATAAGTGAACAGAGTCTTGAACTTACTATCCTGCTTTCTGAGGTGAAGGAATGTCACACATGGGTCTACTGAGTATTCGTTCATTCTTTGCTTAGCACTAATATGGCCCTGTGCTATATCCTAGTTAGGTAGAAAGCTCTAGAGAATCAGCCCATTCTCATAGGAAGCGGCCACACTTCCACAATCACCTTGGTGATGACTATCAAGAGTATTCTTGTAGTAGTACCCCTCTCAAACTTGAGAATAGTCTTCATTAAGAATTTGTATATCAAAAATTCATCCATTCATTCAATACAAGTGTAATCATGTAAATCATTCACATCAGGATAGAACATTGTTTTGAAGTTTCAAGAACTTCTTACATGATCTTTCAATATCACTAAATGGTTTGTTTTTCTCTTTGAACTTAGATCTTGGGATCTCCAGTCAACTAAGTAGAGTTTCCCCCACCTGAGACTCTGCCAATGGGCTTTAGTCCCATCCTTGTCGATGTGCTCCAGACCTTGTCTTTAGATAATCCTTTCGTCAGAGGATCTGCCAAATTGATGTCTGTTCTGATGTAGTCAATTCTTACCTTTCCTGAGGACAGGAATTCTCTCATCGCATTGTGCTTGCGTCGAATTGCTAACTTCTTACCATTGTAGTAATGGTTCGTTACTAATGCTATTGCAGAAGTACTATCACAATGAATCAGTACCGGTGGTATAGGCCTACTCCACAGAGGTACGTTCGACAGAAGGTTTCTCAACCAATCTGCCTCTTCACTAGCTGCAGCTAGCGCTATCAACTCAGACTCCATAGTCGACTGGGCCAATATCGTTTGTTTCTTGGATCTCCAAGATACTGCTCCACCTGCGATACTAAAGATATATCCGCTTGTGGCTCTGGAATCATCCGAAAATGAGTTCCAATCTGCGTCGCTAAATCCTTCAAGGACCGCGGGAAACCGACCAAAGTGTAAACCTAAGTTCTTGGTTCTTTTCAAATAACGCATTACTCTTTCGATTGCAATCCAATGCTCTGAACCTGGGTTACTGGTAAATCTACATAGAACTCCGACTGCATAAGCAATGTCGGGTCTAGTACAGTCTGTTACGTAACGGAGACTTCCAATCACACTGGAATACTCCTGTTGCCGTATTGCATCTCCGGTGTTCTTTAAAAGTTTAACTTGGGAGTTACTTGGAGTGCAAATGGGTTTCCGATCAAAGTAGTTGTATTTTTTCAATACTTTCTCAATGTAGTGAGATTGATCGAGATAGATTCCAGAGTCAGTACGAGTGATTTTCATCCCAAGGATGACATTTGCTTCACCCATATCTTTCATATCAAAGTTCTGACTCAATAGACTTTTAGTCTCATTGATCAACTCAATAGTTGATCCAAAAATGAGTAGATCGTCTACGTATAGACATATCATTGTACATAAGTCACCTGTTTCCTTATAGTACAAACATTTATCTGCCTCATTTATCTTGAATCCACCAGATAATAACATTTGATCTATCTTATCATGCCATTGTTTGGGAGCCTGTTTAAGACCGTACAAGGTCTTGGTTAGCTTACAAACTTTGTGTTCCTCTCCTGGAATCACAAATCCTTTAGGCTGAGCCATGTAGAGTTCTTCTTCTAAATCACCATTTAGAAAAGCTGTTTTTACATCCATTTGATGGATAATCAAATTATGTATAGCGGCGATCGATAATAGAACTCTAATGCTCGTCACATGAGTAACAGGAGAATATGTATCAAAGAAATCAACATTTTCTTTCTGTACATATCCCTTGGCTACTAGTCTTGCTTTAAATTTATCAACCGTTCCATCAGTTTTAAGTTTTCTCTTGAAGATCCACTTGCTATCAATGAGACGACAACCAGGAGGTAATTCAACTATCTCCCATGTTTCATTTGATCGTAATGATTCTATCTCATCTTTGATAGCTTCTTGCCAAGAAGCAGCATCGGCAGAAGCCAATGCTTCTTCTATTGTGTTGGGATCTGCCTCTAGAGAGTAAACATAATCATCATTATAGTTGACTCTCTTTGTTCTCTTTCCTCTTCCCATATCATTGTTATCATTTGTGGATAAAGCATGTTTTCCACCAACAATGACTGGATCTTCGTTTGCTATTTCTGGAAGAGGAGTATTCTCAATCAGAGGTAGGGTATGTGTTATACCCCCACTATCCGTAGCATTTTCACTACTAGTGGAACCCCCACTATTCCTTATCTTGTAAGGAAACTTGTCTTCGAAGAAGTCGGCATCCGTTGACTCTATGATTGTATTGCTAGTACGATCAAAGAATCGATAAGCGCGGCTATTAATTCCATAACCAATGAACACGCACTCGTAAGCCCTGTTTGCTAACTTTGATCTTTTCGGATCTGGTTTGCGAACATATGCTAAACATCCCCATGCTTTGAAATAATTAACATTAGGCTTTCTCTTTCTCCAAATCTCATATGGGGATATCTCAGTGTTTGCACGTGGAATGCGATTTAACACATGATTCACTGTTAATAGAGCCTCTCCCCAAAACGATTTTGGTGCACCGGAACTAAGTAGCATTGCTACGATTAATTCCGTAAGAGTTCTATTCTTTCTTTCTGCCTTGCCATTTGACTCAGGAGAGTATGGCGCAGTGGTTTCGTGAATTATTCCCATTGAAGCATATAAGCTTTGAAACTCATGGGAAGTGTATTCACCACCTCTATCGCTTCTGAATCGTTTGATCTTTCTATCAAACTGATTCTGAATTTCATCAACATATATTTTGAACATGTTGATTGCTTCAGACTTATGCGAGAGTAAGTACACTTGAGTATAGTTGGAATGGTCCTCTATAAAGGTTATGAAATACCGTTTACCATTTCTGGTTAGAGTTCCATCCATTTCACAAATATCAGAGTGTACTAACTCTAATAACTCTGTTTCTCGCCGAGAACCTGATTTGTGTGATGTTTTGATTATCTTTGCTTGACTGCAAGATTCGCACTTATCAAAAGTATTCACATCAATTCTCGGTATCATTCCAAGTTTACTCATATTAGATACGAGTTTTTGGTTCACATGACAAAGTCTAGAATGCCAAATATTGAAAGTACACACAGAGTAAACCAAATCAGATTTATTCATTTCAATACTCAGTTTAAACATTCCATCAGTTACAAATCCTTTCCCAACAAAGATACCGTTCTTGGTCAGGATCCACTGGTCAGAACCTAGGGTTTGCATAAACCCAGCCTTGTTAAGAATGTAACCGGAGATCAGATTCTTCCGCATCTCTGGAGTGTGCAGCACATCCTTCAGAATGAGTGCCTTCCCAGAAGTAAACTTGAGAGTAACATCGCCTACTCCCATCACTTTGGTGGTGTGGGAGTCTCCGAGCAGTATATGCTCATCAGTCTCTCTATATGAAGTGAACCAGTCACGTTCATAACAGACATGGCGAGTTGCCCCTGAATCAGCCCACCATCCGTCGTTGCCACCAACCATGTTTACTTCCGTAACCATGGCAACGAACGGTTCTTCTATGTTGTGGATCTGTTCCTTCTTCTTTCCTTTGTTGCGGCAGTTGCGAGCAATGTGGCCTGGTTTGCCACATTCATAACACTTGAACACCATTTCTTTCTTTCCAGGAGGAGGAGGAGGCCTGGAACTAGAACCTGTGTGAAAGTTCTTCTGTGAAGGGTTCGGCTTCACTCCTTTCTTCTTGAAAGATGGCTTCTTTGTCTTCATGCTCTTAGGAGTTGGACCAGGATAAACCTGCACATAAGAAACCTCATTCTTATTATCCTGGTTCCGTGCCTCTTCTTCCACCCGTAACTTGATGATAAGGCTTTCCATCGTTAACTCTGATGACTTGTGCATCAGAGTAGTTTGATAGTCTTTCCACGAACTTGGTAACTTCTCAATTAGAGCAGCGACTTGGAACTGCTCGTCCACTGGTATGCCTTCAGAGATGATCTCGTGCACAATCTTCTGAAGATCGTGCGTCTGAGCAACAATCGATTTGTCATTCTGAAAAACAAACCTAAAGTAGCGGCTTACTGCGTACTTTTTCGATCCCGCTTCTTCGGTATCGTATTTCTTTTGCAATGCATCCCATACCTCTTTAGCAGATGTCATATTCTGATATAGATCATAGAATGCATCGGACAACCCATTCAAGATGAAGTGACGACATTTGAAGTCGTCTTCTTCCCACGCTTGTTGTGCGATCAGGGTGTCATCGTAGTCACTGGTGTCTGGTTCTACACCTTCTTCCGTTACCGTTGGTAGTTCCGGTAGGACGGGCTTCTCATCCTTGAGCACGTAATCGACCTTTTTTAAGACAAGATAGAAGTTCATTTTTGACTTCCATCTCTTAAAGTTCAGTCCGTCGAACTTTGAAGGGCGATCATGATCTTTCTTTTCCCACTTCTCGGAATTGTCCATTTCTGTAACAAAGTTAACAGAAGAATCAGTAAACGTTCTAAAAAATTGTTAGAAAACAATTCGAGAAATACGTTTATTAAAAGAAAATCAATTCGTGCTTGGAGTCGAGGATCACTCTCTCTTTTAGAACGTTTCGAGATTATCTTCTCTTTCTGAAGATTTCAATCTCGTTGTTCCTAGGATAAAACCAGCGTATCTTTTACAACCGGATTATAGAAAGAAGATCCGGTGTACTTTATGGAATACTGTCCAAAATCAGAAATCACACTTACTGTTGTTGGCACACTGAATTCGGTACTGGTACGTCTTCTGTGTACTCGTACTTCTATGCAGGAACTCAACGAAACACTTGCACTCGTATCAACTCAGGAGAGAAGATTTGTTGACTTGAGTGAATTATTTGTTCTCTTGTTCGCTGTCCCTTTTATAATGCAGAAGGGTTGCGATGCGAACAGACTCGAGTCTGTAGGTGCGTGCCTGTTGGACTCGCATCTGTTCGCTTCGTATCCCTTCAACCAAAAAACATAACTCTTCAGCGTACAGCCCACAGACCACGGCCCACGGGCCGTTTCCCTCGGCCTAAGGCACAAGGCTAGGCTTGGCCAATAGGCCTATGCCTAAGACTAAGCCTAAGCCAAGCCCAAGCCGGCCCGGCCTAGCGGGCCGCCCGAGAATAGATTAAGAATTTTATCTCTCAAAATTCTCTATTTAATCTATCTCAATAAAGCCCACCACTTGATCTCTTGGATGATAATCAAAGAGAGAGGTTGCTTTATATATGGAAAGAAAGTTTTCTTTCTTTCCAATGTGGGACTATAGTTAATAGAGTTAATTATATTTTATGGTATTAATTAATTCATTAATTCCAACAGAAGCAACATCAACACCCATAGTATAGCAGTACTTAGTAGTCCACTAAGTCAAATCAGTATCATAGAGCTCAAGTTCAGGCTCCAGTTCAGGTCAGTAGGAGAAGCAAGCTCAGTACGTAGTACAGAGCAGTATGAGGGCCGGGTCTAGCTTCAGGCCGGGCCGAGTCGGGCCTATATAATGGGCCGATATACGTGGCCCGGCATGACCCAATATACGGGACCGGACCGGGCCCACAATTAACTGGGTCGAGCTGACACATGGGCCAATTTTTCATGTCGGGCTCGTGTCGGACTGGGCTGACCCGTCTCGGCCCACTTGACAGGTCTAGCCGTCACCAGCCAGCCAATTGGCTCTAAGTTATCCGAACTCTTTAGAATAGTGGTAGTGGAGTGGACATCCGGAGGGGCCGGTAAGAGTCGCGCCTTCCAATTGTGTGTGGGGGATTTCAAAAAAATTGACTCAATAAGGACCGCTACTACAAGCAGTACTACACCTTTGATCGTGAAATATCGATTGCTTGTTGAACCCTGTGAAAAACGTGAAAGTAGGATACTCCAAATTCGGGGGTCAAAGAGTTTCATAAAACGTTCTTGGTGGAAAAAAAATGTGAGTGAAAGGTCCCACTGAATCGAATTTGATCCATGAATCTAAGAAATAGTGAGAAATCTTGATCTTTCTCAATAGCTCTCTCAATTCGAAGATCCAGGATTTGAATTGATGCCCTTTCATTGATTCCTCCTAAAGATTTTCATTGATTCCTACTCAAAATTTCATTTCAATTGAAATTTGGTTATTCACGATGTACGATGAGCCTCGTTAAGGTTAAGCATCCATGGCTGAATGGTTAAAGCGCCCAACTCATAATTGACAAATTCGTAGGTTCAATTCCTGCTGGATACACGCCAATGGTTCAATAAGTTGAAGGAAGTAATTGACAATAATAAAAAAATTGCAATACAAAAGAAATTTTAAAATAGCAACATAGGTACCATCAGACTATCGTACCCTTTTTTACACTTAGGTTTTGTTTGATTGAGCTTTTATTCTATGAAAAATATTTCCATCACAAATTTTTCACCAATTGTAGTATTTGATAGCTTATATTTTTTATGGAATTATTTTCCAAAAACTATCATTTTTTATATTTTCTTCTAAAATGGTGGAAAATGAAACTTGTCCAACACAGGAAAATATCATTTTCCATAAAAAATAAATAATTTCCATGGAAAAAAAAATCTCAATCAAACACCCTAATTAAGTTTTTCATGGAAATTTTTTAAAATTCCATGGAATGTTTTTCCTAGGAAAATAATTCCGTAGAATTTTTTTTTTTTTCCTACATATTTTCAACCTTGCAATCAAACGCACCCTTAGGCCTTGTGTGGTTTGGGAAAAGGGAAAATAAAATAATTTTTTTGGTGTTTCTTTTTCTTGAAAAATTAAAATTTTCATCGATTTTTCTTCTTATATTTAAAAATGTCAAGATATTATGTGTAAACAAGTTGTTCATGATACACTGATTTTTCATTCATAGCATGCGAGAGACAGAGAGAAGGGAAGTGAAGTGAAGTTTGCGTTGAAGTGCACGCCTTGCATGTGTGATATGGGCCATGTAACAAACTCTATACCTATCTATATGATATGATATGATCCCCAAGTGCTACTGTGCACTAAAAATAGGCTAATTTTACTTAATTTACATACCCTTTCGTAGCAGTCCGATTACATAAACTCAAATAGAAACTTACATTGTGGTTATGACACGTAGTATTATTTTTACATTTAGGCCTTTAGGGTTTTTTTTTTCTATTTAAGTCTCTTGAAAAATAAATTTTGAAGAGCTAGAATGCATTCAAATGCATATATATAGTCCACAACTATCAATGGTTGAGTCTTTAAAATTAATAACTCAGTGATTTTCTCTATGATTTTTGTTCATAGAGGTAGATTCACGAATTATAGACAGTGGGAACTCATAATATGGTTATGTCCTAAGTTTCTAATAGCAACATAGGAAGTTCAAGGGCATTCAACTTTAAATTAACCTTAATTAAAAAAATATCCACCTTTTCTTAAAGTTATAATTTCTATGTTTTGTGGGCAAAATGTTTATTCACAATTTTCGAAAATAAATAATCAATCAATGCATGAATAATAATATTCCTTTTCTTTCTTTTCCCTCTTATTCTAGAGAAAAAAAAAAAAATTATATATGGTAGGGAGTGAAACTTAATTGGAAAAAATATATTGATTTTTATGTCAACAATATAAAGGCAATTAATGGTTTTTCAAATTTTCTGAATAAATTGCAAATTATTCACAAATACTTGGAGAAGCCAAGTGAATGTTGTTCCTTCCTTTTTCATGTATACTTGTTGACTAAATACACAAAAGTTTGCAAATAGTATTCTTGAATTGCTTATTCAAAGAATGTTGCTTGCATATCTATGAAAAATCAATGTACAACTCATTTTGAGAGGAGTCTTAGAAAAGAGAATACCAATAGAAGAATCCAAATGGTACATGCACGTTCTTTTTTCAAACAAAAATAATAGTAAAAAAATACACATCCTCACTCCACTCTAACCCTCACATGGTGTTGGCATGTTGCATAGATCTTGAACTGGAACAAAACATGTACTCGCCCATCAATTTGTCTGTTTCAAAATACTCTTTTGTAGTTCAGTTGAAGTCAACTCCCTAATTTCGTTCATTTGAATTCAGATGGGCCACTGATAAACTTCTCAGACTTAATTAATTAACGTTTGACACAGTTCTTAGTCAGTTATTTTTGGCTATATTTGCGTACATGTCATTCTTAACTGTATCCACTGGCGGAGCTAGCTAGCATCTGAAATTAGAAGGGGCTGAACTTTAAGTATAGTTTGAGTGATACGAGTACACTAGCATCGCACCACTTAAAGTATCTATTGAAATGTTATTTATCATTTAATTGTTGCATACTTCAAATCCAAACAAGAAAATAAAACATAACTAAAAAAATATTTTAAAAAAACTATTTTTGTTCCAAAAATTTACAGCTCAATGCATCTCAAGGTTCTAGTAGTTGGCAAAGGAATTACTGGTTTATGATAACATTATTATTGTTGAAATATAAACGTATTTTCCACCTCCATCATGCACTAAGCATTTTAGAGATTTAGTATAAGTGAATAATGGCACAAATTATTTAAACCTGCATGGTGCTATAGCAACCAAAGTTTATAGGGTTTTTTTTAAGTACTTAAATAATCCAGCTCTCAATCCATAGAATGTGCATTCAATCTGTGGGAGCAATTGTTTGGTATGAATATATTAGGAAAGGAAAGTAAAATGAAAGGAAATCAATTCTTTGATTTTTCTTCCTTTTGTGAAATTACAATTTTAATTCATTTTTGTTTCCGTATTTTGTGAGGTCTAAAAAATTGGGAGGAAAAGTGAATAATTGAGGGTGGAAAAATGAATCCAGAGGATGAGTGGTGGAATCATTTTCCTCCGTATTTCTCTTTCCTTGGAATAAATTTTCTTTATGTTTATTTTTTTTGGACATCCAAACACAGTAAATGATTCTTTCTCAAGATTTTGATTCCACTAACCAAACGTGAGCTAAGAGTTTTTAATTTAGTGCAAATTAACAGCTATACAATTTCTTTTTCTTCTTGACACAATGACATTAAGGATGGAATCAAGCAAATTCCAGCCAACTTTTATTAATACAAAATAGTAAAACATTGAATAGTCAGATATCAAGTATTTTGATTCCAGCCAACTTTTATTAGTACAAAATAGTAAGATTTTGATTCCACTCGGAACTTATGGCTATCCGAGTGGGAGTGCAACTGGCCAGCTCACTTGACGTTAGAGATTGCACGATCGAGGGAGACTCGCTCACCGCTCATCGTATTATTAAGGGAGAAAATGGCCTCATGGCCCTCATCCCATGGAGATTATATAATCTAGTCCAAAAAATACAAGAGGATATATGCAGGGCGGGAAAGAATTTCGAATTCTCATTTATCAGAAGGGAAGGAAATGAAGTAGCTCATCTAGTGGCTACGAATATCCTACAGCATGCATCAGGTGCTAAAGATTTTCAATTGAGCTCTCCTCCGCTACGTATCCTACAGCTTCTTGCAAAAGAAGCTAGTAATCATGTATCTTCTGGAATTGAGTTTTGAATAAAAGCTTAGTATTTGATTCAAAAAAAAAAAAGCTAGATATCAAGTATTAAAAGTTAAGTACTGTGAAATATGCTACAATGTCAAATTTAATAGGAACGAAAAGTGGATGAAGAACTTTCCTGATATTGAATTGTATATAGTTCCATATGAAAGAGAATCATTTAGCAAGAGCCCCAACATCCATAACTCTAATAATATACCTCTCAAGTTTAGAGGTTTCTTTGGTCAAATTAAATCATGTTTTGAGAAGAAGAAAAAACACGATTTCGTGAGGCTTAACAAATACACTTACCCGTGAAACCAATAATGTGTTATAAATTAAATTTTATTTACAATTTCATAGTATCATTTGACAATGTTTGATCCAAAACCGTGTTTAATATATATATATATATATATATATATATATATATATATATATATATGCAAATGACCTCTAGCCTAGTGGTTAAGAGAGATGCATACGGCCCAAGTGGTCGAGTTCGAGCCTCAGTGGAGGCGAGTTCGCCACAAGTACCCATTGCTTCAAAATATATATATATATATATATATATATATATATATATATATATATTTGTTGGAACCAGATAAATTATTTCTGGAATCGTTCCCACTGGAATTCGAACTCCTGACCACTCGGACCGTATGCATCTCTCTTAACCAATAGACTAGAGGTTGTTTACCATATATATATATATATATATATATATATATGTATATATATATGGTAATTTAACAAGAGAGGTGCTCTCTCAAGTTTGTTGAAAAAGGAAAGAAAAATGATCAGCAAACAAAGTTTCCAAACGCCTACTTTATTTCTTTCAACATAGTTGAGAGTAATCAACTTATATAAGATACATATAATAATTGATAGTTGAAGGAACAAAGGGGATGTAGCTCAGATGGTAGAGCGCTCGCTTAGCATGCGAGAGGTACGGGGATCGATACCCCGCATCTCCAAATTTCCAATTTTTTTAAAAAAAATCCACGGTGTTGGGCTTTGGTTACTCAAGTAATTTGGACCGGGCTTAGTCTTGTGTTATTCAAATATCTTGGGCCGGGCTAGGCTAATAATTAACCCACATTACAGATGGGAGCCTAAAACCATATTTGCATGACCTATTTGTTGTGGTCGACTTCCAATCCTTTTGCCCCCCTCCGAACTCCTTTTTTTCTAAATACAAATGCCAAAAGTATAAAACTGTCTCAAAATATCCAAATAATCTCATAAATGTAGATATGAGATTACAAAATTTTATTACAAGACGTCTTGGCATTGTTTTTGTTTATTTTAGTAGACGCAAACCGAAGAGACAATTAAGATTGTGTTTGGTTGCTACGAATGCAACTGCAAGAAAAAGAAGAAAAAAAAAGGAAAGGAAACTTTAAAATGAAATGCAGCTTCTAAATGATGAAACAGTTTTTATTTTAGGAATATTTATGTTAACTATTTTTATATTTATTATATGGGGTATCCCTACTTTAAAACTAATTGTACGGGTTACTCCTACTTTAAAACTAATTGCACGGGTTACTCCTATGTTTTATATTTTCTATAAAAAAAAGTACAACACTATCTACCCCTATATTTGTTTTATTTTTTAAATGAGAGGGGTACCCATGTAATTAGTTTCAACATATGAATATCCGGTGTAATAAAACATAAAATATGTGGATAGTTAACATAAATAACCCTTTATTATTTTTTTTTCTTCTTCTTCTTCTTCTTCTTATTATTATTATTATTATTATTATTATTATTATTTTTATTATTATTATGTCATAAAAGAGTAGTGAGCAAGACGATTTGGTGAATAAGCTAGCTCGATTAGTTTCCGCTCCAAATTATATATTGTCTCTCACTATGCATGTTTGCACTAGTTATAAATTAATTATTTCTATCTAGATGCTACACAAATTAGATATAGTCTATTTTTGTTCATCCACCAAAACTATAGTGTTTGTTCACCCCCCAATAAAAAATTGACATGTGTCAAATCATTTCGTTAAAATCACTTTAAATATTTACAAAATCACTTCCAAAGTGGTTTATGTTGAATGAATTTGACACGTATTATTTTTTTTATTGGAGGGTGAACAAATACTCTAGTTTTTGTGGGTGAACAAAAATGGACTCAGTTAGATATCCAGCTAGAAATTGTGAGTGTTACATTTTGGTTGCTAAGAAATTGGAGAAAAAAAAAACTTGTTTACTTGAATTTAATCTTATTTCTAGGTTAATTGTTTTAATTTTCCTTTCCTGTCCCTAGCTTTGTTTATCAATCAAACATGTCTAATAATTTAGGATTCAAGTATCCTAACCGAAGGTGTTTTGTTTAGTAGGTCGTGCCCGGGTCAACCAGGATAGCTGCACTAAGCATTCTAGGGTTTTAGTACAATATTTTTTTTAATTCAGTTCAATACGATTCAATTTTCTAGTTCTCTCCTAAATATATATGTTGTGATTAAAAAGTTAATTTAAAATGAGTTTTTATTTGACTTATTTCGTATTATACTTTTAGAATTTTGTTTTATAACTACAACTAGGGCCGACCCGATGGTAAATCTGATAAGATTTGGAAGTAGGCAACCTCTTTCTGTTAAGGGCGCAACCATTAAGAGGTTGGGATCGTAGTTGACCTTCCAGGACAAAGCCACAAGCCAAAAAGATTTAAGTAACAACCAAAATAAGTTTTGACTTGACAACCAAACCTTTCGGCCGGCCCTGACAACAACTTATTATATATATGTTTGGTAGTTGGCTCATTTGAGCTGACATGCATACTCTTGCCTGAGCTAAACTTTGCCCAAATAGGTTTATTTTTAACACAAAATTATAGATTTATATATACGACAATACAAATTTTGAATACTTCATGGTCTTCCTTCACAGCATGCCATCGAAAAATGGTTCATTTCTTCTCCACTTGAAAAAAGAAAAAAAAAAAAAAGGTAAACTAGTACATTAATCAATATTACTTCAATTATTCATCGTCGTCGATGAAGAACTTCCCGGATCCCGGGTTCAACGCCGCGAAGAAGAAGAAGATGACGTTGAAGATGACGAGGGGCTCCAGCTCGCTGATGGGCACGCCGGTCTCGATGTTCAGCTGCGCCAGCGCTCCCTTCCCCGTTATGATCTCGCCGATTATAG
Organism: Iris pallida; assembly: GCA_029216955.1. NCBI lineage: Eukaryota > Viridiplantae > Streptophyta > Magnoliopsida > Asparagales > Iridaceae > Iris > Iris pallida. Next base: position 738,314 of record JANAVB010031819.1, on the reverse strand, counting down.
AGAACGCGATCCCAAGCTGAGCCAACCTCCCCACGAACAGCTCGTTCGACTTGGTGAACCCGAACAGCGGACCTATCCATTCGTTATTAAAACACGAGGAAACGTACCAACATTATATATTAAACCTTTGACCGAACAAACTGTTATATATATATACAGAGAGAGAGGGAGATACCTCCTTCCTTGAGCCCCAAGGCAGATCTCAAGCCTTTTCCGGGAGGAATGACGGCCTTATCGAGGCCGGTGGTGGGGGCTTCGTCGACGAACTTTCCTCGGTCGCCGAGCGCTCCGATGGCTCCTAGGAGGGTGAAGAGGATGAAGAAGAGGAGGAGCGGCTCGGCCTCGTAGATGGGTATGCCGGTTTCTAGGTTGAGTTGTGCCAGGATCCCTTTGCCTGTGATTCCTTCTCCCAGCAGAGATGCCTGAGCCAGATTGATCAGTTAATTAGCACGTGAGGTTTATATGTAGCTCATGTGGCAAGCAACGCGCGCGGACGAAGCCAGCAGTATTCGGACCTCGAAATCGTAAGGACGTGTAAGTGTGTGTGGGTCGTATTACTCACTGCAAAGCCAATCATGGCAACCCGGCCGACGAAGAGCTCGTTCTCCTTGGTGAAACCGATGCCCCCGGACGTGCCGAAGATTCCGTCCTCCACCTTCGGCTTCTCCTTCACTATCTGCTGCTACATGCACAAAATATACTTGATGTAATGTTAAAATGTGGGATTATTTAATGTTATGGTCTCACATAATAGTGGATATTAGAATTTTTGTATCGAAATTGTCCAATATTAGGTTTGGATTTCGAAATCACTATTTATCAGCGTGCGTGAATAGTGATTTCGAAATCCAAATCATAAGATTCAGTAATATGTGAGACCATATTACTAGATATCCCTAGAATTTGCCATATTAGTCACTTATCATGTCAAATGTCATATAATGGAGGTTGACATTATCCAAATTTATTAGACAATAAATTATTTAACCCTCTCTTCTGTCCTGTTTTTTTTTCCCTCTAAAATTTATAAATAAAAACCGTAGGCTTCACAATTCACGACTCTCAAGTTAGCGATATATATTCGGAAAATGCTGTCTACAACCACATGTTTTACAATCTTTTTACAATTTCTCTCCCATTCTTTATACATGGATCCCACCTCCTCTCTCATCCTGGATTCTATCCGACCCCACCACTTTCTTCCCTCCTCCAATCGAAATCCGACACATGACAGTATATATTTTGAACAACAGCTCATATTTGAATCCTCCGACATCTATTGTAAACTTGAAATCACCTCTGACCGGAATAGACTTTTGACTTCTGTGTGTTCAAATAACATAAGAGATCACTTGATAAGCAGGTCATCCATACTATTTTGTATTTGGATGGACATCGATCTCTCATATTATAATATGGCTTAAAAACGACACAAAAAATGAGTTATCTAAATTACGTGTATATTTTTCGTTAATTAATATAAATAATAAAATCTCTATGTACTTAAGAAAATAATTTCAAAAAAACTATAACTACATGAACATATAACAAATTCTAAAATATATTTAATATTCAATATACAAATTATATTTAAACTAACTACCTGCGTCTTGCTATTATCTAACTAAACACATATCTAAAATTATAAAATTATAAAAACATATCTATACAAATTATAATTAAAATATATTTAAATTTAATTTAAATTTTTAATATAATTTAAATTCTTATCTTTTTTTTAACAATATTATAGATTTTTTTTATGTACATTAGCATGACTAGTATTCTTTAAATACTATATATTATAGTGATGAGAGAGGGATATTTTCCACTAACGAAAATAACGGTATTTCTAAAATTGTCTAGATTACCCTCTATTTAACATCTGGATATCCAAATTCAACTTGGTCCAAATCCAATTCAACTTGCCAATCTGATCCTAATTTGACTCAAATTCAAATGGATCCAGACCTGACCTAATTCAGACGCAAACTCAATCAAATCCATTTCTCTACCCCAATCCGAACTCGACAATATCGTGACACAAACCTGACCCAACTTGTCTCGACAAAAATCCTGACCTTACCAAACTACCTTACACAAATTTGTCCAACACAACTCAACTAGACCCAAACTATAACCAACCCTACTAGATATATATAATAATAAATAATAATTTACCACATAAGGAAAATACAGAAGAAAAAAAAATGTGCGTTAAAATATTATATTAATTCCTGGTAATTTATCTATAATAAGAAAAACAAATTAACATTTTATATTGCCAGGAATGCTGTAGATTACTAGATTATACCAAACACAATATAAGCAAATATACAAAAATTTTATGTCCGGGAATGAGGTGACATTGACTTTAACATAATATATCTTGATTATACCTAATATTGTGCGCATTTTATATAAAATTCAGTACCGCATTAGTTACTAATTTTTAAAATTCGTTAACAAAAACTATTGGATTAAATTTATCTCATTCTTTGAATTTTTTTTAAGAACTCAACAAAAGAAGTCAATAACCTAAATGTATGATAACATGTTAGAAAAATAAATTTATCTAATTCTTATTTTGAATTACTGTTAGACTTTTTTTTAGTCTAACTGATTTTATATGAATTTGAGGTCTCAAAATTAATAGGAACGAGTTCTCGAGAATATATCGGTGGTGGAGACTTAAACCAACAGATAATATGTGCATGCATGCATATGTAATAATAAGAATAAGTCTTTTTTTTTTTTCGCCCACCAAAGCTAAGATGAAAAAAAAAAAACTTTCATACAGAAAGCTGTGTCAAAGTTTTAATATATCCTTGTATGACAAATGGGTCCCACCTTAAATTTTGTGTGTGTGTGTATATATATACATATATATGCACGATTTAAGAGAGGGAGGCCCACTTGTCATACAACAACAATATAAAATTTTTGATATACAGTCACTAAAAAAAATATTTATTGCCCACTAAAAAGTTGTCACGTATTAAATTTGAGTGTGGATGTTCACGAAATTACTCTAAAATAATTATATACCGGATGAGAGTTGGCAATACTTGTTGAATGGAAGGGCGAACATATGTTGTAGATTTGATGGGTGAACAAAAATGGACTCGTGCAGTATAATAACAAGGAAAAAGCTAGTTTGTCCGCAGGCGGGCCAGTCCGTCCGTCTGCGTGGCACTTCCTCCCCATGTTAACGTGGGACCCATGCCGGCGACCTGCCAATGGGGGAGTGCCATTTGACGGACGGACTAGTCCGCCTGCGGGCCAAATAGCAGGGTTGTAATAACAAACCTTGGGAGCGGCCTTGGCCTTGGACTTGAAGAGCGCGAGAGTGGGCACATAAGAAGAAGCCAACTGTTGGCGAGAGGGCTGAGAGAGGAGTAAATGAGAGAAGGGTGTCGGTCGAAGCCGGTGGAGCAATGGCTCCGATCTCTTGGAGTCCAGTAGACGATGGTTTCCACTGAGGCTGCAGCTGGTCGACATGAACGTAGACTGAGCAGCCATGGCTAGCTAGCTTAGCTCAGCTTAGCTTCTCTCTTGGTTCAGCTAGAGCCTAAGAAGAAGAAGAAGAGATCAGAAGTGAGCTTTCTAAAACGTAAATGGGAGGGTGAGATTTACTGGGGTTTTATCATGGGAGATATAGAGAGGATAGGGGGAGCTAGCGTTAGCCTTACATGGTGGGCAGTGGAGAGACCACGTTTGTAAGGTTTACTTGGTGGTTGGTGGCACTTGGCATGCAGGCTATGGCCATTCCTCCTGTGGCTGAGGGGATTTGATCTGTTGCATGTCCCCCAGAATCAGAATCTATAGCATATCAAATATGTACACTCTTCTATAATAATATAGATTCTCGGTATTTCTTTTTTTTTTATAATAATAATAAGTGGAATTTATATTTTTTATAGAAAAAGTTAGACATATTTGGTACATATATTTTGGTGATACAGATATTATCTTGTGATTGAGTAATTATTTGTTAGAATTTCTTCACAAATCTTCGTTTTAAAACTGCAAAAATAATAAACTTAATTAAATGTTACCGGCCTTCAGGGAAGTCGCGCACGAAGCACTGCCCTAAGAGATAGTGGTAAAATCTCCGGTCTACCGGAATCTCTTTGCCGCACACGACTTGGAGAGGATAACCCCGACTTAGCTCTGCCCAGAGCAACAACGAAGAACTGACTTCGGAGAGCAACGAGAAATTCAAGAGAGTTTTTGTAGAGGAAAATTTTCTGTGTATTGGAAGAGAAAGAAGAACGGATTTATATAGGGTGATGGTGGCTCTTTGTAACGTTCAGAAATAATGAACAATAATATTTTAACGTTACAAAGTGATGAGAAATACAAAAAACGTGGTACAATGAATCTGGACGCAATTTGAATAGTGAACGTTTAAGAAATTTAATGACTGTAACGGTCAGAAAAATTAATAGGAGCAAAAAGGATTTTTGGGTCTCAGCCCGAACCCGGAGAAGGAATCGGATCGGCATTCGGCGCCCGCAGATGTGGGCACGTGCCCGCACCCGTTACGCGCGCCGAACCGAACCGAACCGAGCCGGGCCGGGCGGCGGCGGCGGCGCGCGTGTGGCCCATGGGGCTCCCACTCAATGGTTTAATGAAGCAAGATGGGAGGAGAGTACATATGCACTTTGAAAAACAAAGTGCAGCCGATGTGGGACTAATAACTTAAGTGGGAGTTGAGCTTTTGCCCAAAAGTTCAAAGCTGAGCTAACATTATTTAGTGGTACAGTCTTACCACGTGACAGTGGTGAGACTTTATTCTCCTCCAATAGCAACATGATACATCACTTTTGTAGTGTCATACTACTCCTTCTTTCTAGGAAAATGCTAAGTTTACTACCAAATTCTTACAACCTTCTTACAACTACTCTCTCCCACTCCTTACACATAGGTCCCACCGGGTCCCACCACCACTCTCACCTCCCCTGCTACATGGGCTCCACCCGGCCCCATCATTTCTTCCCCTCCTCCAATCGAAGTCCGACACGTGTCCGGTTGTAGGAGGATTGTAAAATTTGGTTGTAGGCATAGCAAAGCTCTTCTTTCTATGGCATATGTTATGTTGCTATTGGAGGTGAACAAATCTTCACCGTAATGATAAGGCCAGTTCATTAAATATTTTTTCCTTTTTTTTTTGGTAACATGCATGCATGCCCTCTCTCCCCCTTTTAGGAGGACCTCATATTTCTGATCAATTATTGTTTGGTTGAGGATCTTTTCTTCTAATTCTGTTTTATATTTTCTATAAAAATTAGATAATATTTTTTTTTCTTATTTTCATAAGATATTTTCTTTCACTTTTTAAAAGTAGAGAGGCACAGTTTTTGTTACTGTTTCTGCAGCCCATGTGTTCCCCCTATTTGCTCTCCCCTCAAATTGTGAGGTCCACCCACGAAAATCCGGGAACCCTCCAATTGGGGGCCGACACGTGGGAGCGGGTCAAAAGTGCGGGCCACTTATGGGAGCAACATAGCAGACTCCTATTCTTTTATTCTTGGGTGTATCCAGATTTAAAATTTTATCTTAGGTGTATCCAAATTTATTTATTTTGCTTATTTATTTTTAAATTTAAGTCATCTAATTAAATTTTAAATTGAAACTATTATCTAAAGTTTAATCTATTATTCAAAATTTAATCTGGATGTACTCTTCTATTTATAAAATTTTTTGCTTATAAATTAATTTAAACTAATATAATGCAAGCTAGATAAATTTTAAAAACATCTAATATAATTTAATCTTAAATCTAATTTACACTTTAATCTACTATTTAAAATTTAGTTCATTATTTTTATTTGAAATTTTAGAATTTAGTGTGCCATTTAAGTTTTAAATTTACTCTAACTTGAAATTTAAGTTTATATAATATAATTTAGATTTAATATAATATTTAAATTTAAACTTTAAATTGATTTGTTCCAGAGTATTTCCTAAGACATTGTGCCATATACCACAATATAATTTTGTTAAAGTGCTATCTAATGCAAATGTCTTATTTAACTTTTTTTTGGCTGACTAAGCCATTTTTAGATCACAATTCAACTTTAAATGCACTTCAGCATTTTACATTAAAATATTATAATTTAAAATACAATTTTTTTTTTATGTTATTAAGTATAACTGCCACATTTGGAAAGAAAAAAAAAAAACTTAAAAATGGTCTATTTAAAACTGTCACATAAAAAGAAATTAAATTTTGCATTGTATATTAATTTCTTAAAGGAAAAGAAATTCCTTTCTTTTTTAACGTTTTAGGTTTTCAATTGACATGTGTGGAGTCGAAGTCAATTTATAAGAAATTGTCTCCAATAAATATGAGTATTCTGTACTAGTAACAATTTATAAAACAATACCTCGATTTGTAAAGAAAGTGTCAAAATTTTAAAAGTCGTAAGATTTATTTTTTTTATTTTTTTTGTCTTTAGTACTGCAAAAATGGCACCCCAAGGTCACCTCCAACGAAAATGTGTCAAAAATATTGATTCGAAAATTCTAAATTTGGATTCCAAATTTCTTTAAAATACCCGTTGGTAAATCATAAACCTAAAATATACAAGTAATGTTTATAAACACAAAAAATAAATAGAAACTAACATTACAAATTTTTGTAAAATTGTAAAAAAGCAAATAAATAAGTTGATAAGTAGAAAGTTTTATCTTGATTGGAAAACAGCCTTGTTTTGTGCCATCTCCAATTAGAATCTGAAACAATTATGGTTGAAATATGAAGTGTGTTGAAGTGGGGAGAAGAAAGCAGGAGGGAAGTAGAGGGTGGCTCTTAGGGGCTATTTGGTTCGAAAAAGTAGAGCGAAGTAAAAAAAAAAAAAATCTACAAGTGGAGAATTTGCGTACACAAATGTACGCATCATGCATACATATATTTTATAAGTTCCTTCGTTTTGATGGTTGGTGAAGTGGGCTGGAAAATATAACTTATCTTTTTCATATGCTTTGTAGTTAATTAAGAAGTGGTATAGTTTCCAAGTTTTGAACAGGGTGAGGTTTTCCTCAACTAGTAATTTTTTTTATGGATTCAAATTTAAACTTTTAAGTATTACTATTGTTATTATTATTGAATAATATAAATTAAGTATTAATTTTATCCCCACAACTCAAGTTATAGGTTTTCGATACCCAAATTTATCTAGATCTCAAAATTCGAAATGTACCACCAGACTCTCGACCGTCAGTTGGTCGTCCCCTCGAGTCTCGACGAACCGATTCGCTTCGACCCGCTCTCCTTCCACAGCTCCTCTTGGACCGCTCGCCCCCCACGCCCCCTCTTGGTGCTTGACACCACCGCCGCACGTAGCCGCCGACTTCCTGCAGACCTCAGGAACTCAGACGTCCCGAGGCCCATGAGGAGTGGTGGGGATGGTGGTGGCGACTAGGTGTTGGTGTTTTTGCCTTTGGACTAGAAAAGATAGTCCCACATCGGCTACACCAAATGGTGAGTATCTCAATATAATGCATTGCTTGTGTTGAGGTGTGCACATGAGGTGTAGTGGGGCACAAGTTTGTGCCATGTGGAAGTATTTTCCTAGAAAAAAAAGGATTAAATCCAACAAGGATGCAAGTTAATTTTTGTTGTGCGGACTCGGACTCGGACACGGACTCCAGGATGTCTCGTGCATGCACGGGAGTGTTCGGGGGGTAGGCGTGGACTGGCACACTTCTATGCTGATTGTGGGATGATCTAAAATATCAAACTCTATTTTTGAGTATTGGTATTTTAGTCCCACATCGGATAGGAGAAGAGGTGAAGTCTCAACTCCACTCTATAAATAGAGCCCCTTGGCCTCCTTTGAAAGATGCACCAAGAAGAGAGTGAAGGGAGTCTGTAAAGTCCAGGAAGCCCGTTCAAGTCTCAAATATTGACTTACGAGCGTTCCAGAAGTTCTTCGTGAACTTGCTGGTTCCTGGAAGCTGTTCGTGCTCGTGTGGGGCGAATAAAGCTTTGAGCAACGGTGGTTCATTCACCCCAGCATCTCATTCTCGCCTGTCATCGCTGCTGTTGCCTTTTACAGTAACTTCTTTTTAGAAGCTCTACTGCCGATAGTCGCTTGCACAAAAGTCTCTTTAGATTTTTTGTGTTTTACGTAGAATCTTTTTAGATCCTCGTAATTCAGAATCCTCCAGGATCTCTGTTGCACATCTTCTTTAAGGTGTTGCATTTGAAACGTTGTCTTTACAATTGTTTCAGTTTCAGAATTTTCCATCGAAAATTGTGCCTCGGCACTAACAATCTCAAAGCTTTTATTGAGAAGATGGATAACTCTCGTGCTTCGCTCATCGATACCAGCTTTAACAAGTTAGAGAAATTCGATGGCGAACACTTCCAGATATGAAAACGAAAGGTCACTTTAAATCTTCAACTCGTGAATGTTGATCACGTGCTGTCAGAAGAAGAACCGATCGTTCCAACCACTGGATCTGCTGTGGCTGTGGCCGCTGCTACGACCAAGCAAGCGAAGTGGAAGAGAGAAAACAGTATATGCAAACTACTGATACTCAATTCCATGGAAGACTCTCTGGCAGAGTCCTACTCCAAGAAGACATCTGCCAAAGAGATATGGGACTCCTTGGGAAAGCTCTATGAAGATGACGAGAACCGATCCAAGATCTTCATGGTAGAAAAATACCACAAGTGGACCTTCGAAGACGAGAAGGCGATGCTGCCCCAAGTGAAGGAGTTTCTGAAGTTGCGTCAGAAACTTGAAGACGAGAACATGCCCCTCGTCGACAAGTTTGTCGTTGGAGGGATCGTCGCGAAACTTTCTACAGAATGGAGCAACTTCTATGCAATGATGCATCGAAAGAAGATGAAAATTAGCTTGGAAGATTTCTTGCAAGAGATCCATGTTGAGGACGAGATGCGCTCTCAACAGAAGATGGATACTCTGTCCAAGCAACTGGCGAAGGCTAATCTAGTCCAAACCAGAGAGTACCAGGGGAAGCAGGCTGCTTCTCATCGCAAAAAGAAGGACTTCACGAATCTGAAAGTGAAGGGTCCTGCTTTCAAGCAGCAGAAGTCCAAGTCCCATGTGACTTGCTTCAATTATGACAAGAAGGGCCACTACAAATCCGAATGCAAGTCCAAGCCCAAAGAACAAGGTGAGCCTAGTAAGGTTTCCATGATTACTAATCTAGTTGCCATGATAGCACAGGTTGTAACTGTGGGGGCTGACTTGGACTGGTGGATAGACACTGGTGCGACCTGCCATGTCTGTTCAGACAAGAACTGGTTCGTCTCTTATGAGCCAACTTCAGAGAAGGTCATAATGGCAAACCAGGCACAAGCTGAAGTACTGGGGATCGGGACGGTGGAGCTGAAACTCACATCGGGGAACACTCTGACGCTTCAAGGTGTGAAGCATGTTCCAGTAATTGCTAAGAACCTGATCTCTGGAAGTCTGCTCTGCAACGCAGGCTTGAGGATGGACATCAATGCTGGCCAGTTGGTGATGTCCAAGAAGGGTACATTCTTCGGGAAAGCTTTCCAAATTGAAGGAATGTACAAGATTCAGCTTGTTGTAACCCAGCATGATAATATGAATACAATCACTTTTTCGGATTATTCTCTTGAGTTGTGGCATAATAGTCTAGGACATGTTCATTATAAAAGGATTAACAGAATATCTAGTCTAGGACTTATCTCCAAGTGTGGGGGTAAGGTAGAGAAATGCGAAGTATGTGCTCAGACGAAGATCACTAGAAAACCCTTTCACAGGGTCCATCGAAGCACAGATCTTCTGGAGTTGGTTCACTCAGATATCTGTGACTTCAAACAATTCTCTACAAAGATCGGGATGAAGTATTTCATTACTTTCATCGATGACTTCTCAAAGTATGCTTTCGTCTAGAAGTATTCGAGAAGTTCAAGGAGTTCAAGGCCGAGGCTGAGCGGCAAACTGGACAACAACTCAAGAGATTAAGGAGTGATCGAGACGGGGAGTATCGGTCTCATGAATTCTTATCATTCTGTAAAGAACATGGAATCATCAATGAGACAACGGCTCCGTACTCTCCTCAATCCAACGGAGTAGCAGAAAGGAAGAACAGAACGTTGACAGAGATGATGAACTCCATGCTGTTGACTGCGGGTCTTCCAAAGTGCTACTGGGGAGAAGCTGCACTAACGGCAACGTTCATTCTGAACAGAGTGCCATATGCAACTTTCGACCTAACTTGAATGTCATTCGAGTGTGGGGGTGTCTGGCTTATGTGAAGCTCCCGGATCTAAAGATTCAGAAGCTGGGGACAAGGACTACGAAGGCGATCTTCTTGGGGTATGCCGAGAAGAGTGATGCTCGGAGATTCCTTGATATCGAGTCAAACCATATCATCGAATCTCGCGATGCTGAATACTTTGAAGACAAGTTTGCAAAACACAAGAATATTGTTCTCGCGGATCTTCCGGAGAATGATGAGGGTACAAAGCAGACAGAAGTCTTTAATGAACCAGTAGTCCTAGATGAAGCTGTCGTCAAGGAGACACCAGCTAAACCAGAACTCGCTGAGCCGTCATCTAAGCGAACGAGGAGGCCGAAAGACTTCGGAGATGACTTCGTCACCTATATCATGTGGAAGCAGAACCGCTTACCTATGATGAGGCGATGAAGACCAGAGATGCTGTATTCTGGAAGGAGGCGATAGACAACGAGATTGACTCAATCACCTCCAACAACACATGGGTATTGGTTGACCTGCCAGAATGAGCAAGACCCATCGGATGCAAATGAATCTTCAAGAAGAAGATGAAAGCAGATGGAATCATTGACAAGTTCAAGGCCAGGCTAGTGGCCAAGGGGTTTGCTCAGAAGCAGGAGATCGACTACTTTGACACTTATGCTCCAGTAGCTCGGATGACAACCATCAGATTGTTAATTGCTCTAGCAGCAATACACAAGCTGGTGATACATCAGATAGATGTGAAAACGGCATTCCTTAATAGCGAGCTGACCGAAGAGATCTACATGCAACAACCAGAAGGTTTTGTCGTCAGAGGTCTGGAAGACAAAGTATGCAAGTTGATGAAGTCTCTGTATGGTTTGAAACAAGCTCCCAAAATGTGGCATGAGAAGTTTGACAAGATCATAAGGTCAAATGGCTACAGGGTCAGTGAAACAGACAAATGTGTCTATACAAAATTTGCTGACGGAAGAGGAGTAATCGTATGTCTTTACGTGGACGACATGCTAATCCTAGGTACGGATTTAAGCTGCGTCACAGAGACAAAGAAATTCCTCTCGACCAAGTTCAGTATGAAGGACTTGGGGGATGCCGACGTAATCTTGGGGCTCAAGATCATCCGGACAGGCACTGGAATAGCGCTGTCACAATCTCATTATATTGAGAAGATGCTCACTCGCTACAGGTATCAAGATCTTCCTATTATTGATACACTGTACCGGAGTGATCAAAAGCTGGAGCCAAATTCGAAGGAAAGCGTCAGGCAGTTGGAGTACGCTAGCGTCATCGGAAGCTTGATGTACGCTACTACTGCCACAAGGCCTGACATAGCTTTTGCCGTGGGAATGCTGAGTCGGTTCACTAGCAATCCAGGCGTTGAGCACTGGAAAGCTGTGAAGCGTGTTATGAGATATCTCAAGAAAACTCAGACATATGCACTTTTCTACAGCGGAGATCCGTCAGTAGTGGAAGGCTTCAGTGATGCTAGCTGGTGTTCAGATATGGAGAGCGAGTATTCCACAGGTGGATTCGTATTCGCCATGGGCGGAGCTGCTATATCGTGGAAGTCGAAGAAGCAGACTATGTTATCTCGCTCCTCCATGGAATCTGAATTCTTTGCATTGGCTGCTGCTGCAGATGAAGCAGAGTGGCTTCGGAAGCTCATGTATAATCTTCCGGTGGTTAGGGCTCAGATACCGGCAATACCGATATACTGTGACAACCAGGCGGCAGCAGCAGTGGCATCAAATGAACTCTTCAACGGGAAGAAGAGAACGGTGCGGTTGAAGCACAGAGCAGTACACGATCTTATCAAGAGATGTGTTATTGCAGTGATTGATGTTCGGAGTCAGGAGAACCTGGCGGATCCGTTCACCAAAGGCCTCAAGCGCCAGCTGGTCGATGACACAGCTTGTAAAATGGGCTTGAAGGCATTCTGATAGTGTGTCTTTGTAATCCAACCATAAAGTTTTATTCACCTCATAATTTTTTTTTTCAAGAAATGAGATTATCCTTTCTTGCATGAGACAATAAAATGGAAGATGTCTTGTCCCCAACTTCAGCACACACTTCTTTTTCCAACCAAACAGGTGAAGTAGACATTGATGAGTGCACGTGCACAAAAATTTTCACTTTAGTGTCGACTTTCGCGAACCAACATGCTCCTCTAGAGAAGAAAACGAGGAATTAGAATTTGGATGTACTTATCATTTTTATTTACAAAACTCTAAAAAAAAACTCTACTATTATAAAAATAGCTTAAAAGACGGTAAAAAAAATGAACGGTTTAAGCCTATCCTCAATTAATTAAAAAACCAAATAAAGCAATTACAAACTACAAACTAAGTTTTAATATCTCTCTCTCTCTCTCTCTATATATATATAACAAATTCTAATTAAAATATAAAAAACATGTATAACAAATCATAATTAAAATATAAATATAACAATTTGTAATTCAAAATTTAAATATTCTTTTAAATAAAGAAAATTGTATTCTCTCATAAACCCCTTCCGCACCCCTTCCCAAATCGTCGTTAGATCCTTTCCAAAACCCCCCAAATTTCTAATTTTTTTTTTCTCCTCCTTCTTCTTCTCAATATCGAGCTAGGGTTTCGTCCGCTCTCGATCTCGTGGCACCATGTATGGCGGAGGTGAGTCCCCTACTAAACCCTAGAAACCACGAACTCATCCATGGCTTCCGCTATATAATTTCCTCTCTTCTTTCTCTGCGTGTTTGCAGACGAAGTGTCAGCGATCGTCATCGATCTGGGCTCCCACACCTGCAAAGCTGGATACGCCGGCGAGGACGCTCCGAAGGCCGTCTTCCCCTCTGTAAGTGGCTTCCTTCCTTCGATTCTCCGTCGAAATTTCGTGTTTTGATATGTTGCATGTAGTCATTATTTTGATGGAAGTCGTCAAGACTGGAACTTTGACCGGAATATTCGTAGCATTGGTGTCGCTGTGGCGCGTGAAGAAATACACATTACTATGTGATTTTGAGTTTCTTTCACGAAACCTCTCCGAAAAGGTGTCATTTTAGCTGCATGTTGGTACTGAAGCTGCAATTTCGTTCTTTCTTTTCCTTTGTGAACTACCAGCCGATTATGTTTGCATGGTTACACGCACTCGAGCGTAGGTCAGAATCACTTGATGGTGCTGGCCAGCGAATCAAAGAAGTCATAATTTTCTCATATCTACGACAAGGAACAAATAGTTGGAGGACATGCCATTGCAAAGCAGTGCCAAAATCAATCGACACATTTAAACATAAAACAAACTATTTATCCCATAATTGCTATGTCCCTAAAATCTCCATCTGTAATTGCTACATTCACAATTTCAATATCTCAGGGAGATGGAGGTCTCGCTGCATCTTTTGCTCGTATGTTACAGGAAACTGACCTTTTTGCTTAAATATTAACGTGGAGTAAGGTAGACAGGCGCAAGTAGGTATCTTGTAAAACCTCGAAAACAACGGGGATAATGTGCAATTTGCTGACATAAAAAAAAGGCAAGAAACTCAAACGACTTTTTTTTTCCTGGTGTTGGACAACTACCGTTATTTTTGTTCTCTGAAAGAATTAAATTATCTGAAATACAGTTACTTCATTAAAATGTGACCAAAGAGGATCATTAGAGGACTTTAAACAGGACTAACACCATTCATTGGGTGCGGATTGCATGGTCATAACCTAGGTTGCATAGACACACATGGATTTTGATACGAATTTCAAATGCAGTATTGTTTAGAAATTTAGGACATGGATATGGCATGGTTATATACACACATGAAATCATATATATATATATATATATATATATATATATATATATATATATATATATATATATATATATTGCATCTTAAATAATATCAATTTTTATGCTTGATTCAGATAGTAAGTAGGTTTTAGAAAAGATAGGCTGCAAGGAAATGTTACTTTGTAATGTCTCAAGCATGTTTGGTATGATCCCAGTCGCAACTGTGGCAGATCACTTTCAGCCACGTTTTGGGTCTCTTTGTAGCCTATACATGAGTTGTACCTATTTGATAATCTATCTTTGCATGGACACTCATACGACACGGCGACATGGCCCACATGTTTAGAGCGTCCGTGCTTCCTAGATGACAATGGTGTCCAGGAAGAATCCTTGTATAGTCAACATCTTCTTCCTTTAATCGTCAACTCCTTTCTCTTTTTTAATTGATGGAAGGCTTGGATAATACGGTCATCCTTATCATGGTGGGGACAGAGGAGATTTAGGGTGTTACGGTTCAGGTGTATCAGTTTATGTTGGAGATACTATAATAAGGAAAATTCCTTGAAACTTTTCTTAGAACATGCCAACCTTAATTGGATCATTAATAGTAAAAATGATGGGTTATTTAGTAATAGGGTCCGTATTATGTGATATTAGGGTTTGGGTCTCCAAATTGTCCAGCATTAGAGTTTGGGTCTCCACAGGGCTCAAAATTGGTAATGTGAACAGTAAAAATGAGATCCAAACTCTAATGCCGGACAATTTGGAGACCCAAACCCTAATATCACATATTATATGAAACCCTATTACTAAATAACCCTCCCGATAGTATTTCTCAAACTCTGCCTGCTGTTAAGTCAATCGAATTTCTAATCCTGCCACTGTTTTCTGATTAAATCTCATTATTGCATCTTCTGATTTATCACCTACTAGAGGACCAAATCATGATGGAAAATGTTCAACATATTATTGTTAATGTTGGAAGCCTACTTTTTCCATCCTTCATGTTGATATTCCGTTTGGATGGTCGAGATGTACCTATTTGAATCTCGCTTGGTTTTATTTTATATTTTCGCTTTTCTGGACTTCTTCCAACTTTTTCCAAGAGTATGGCTTGCCTATATTGCTCAATTAGGAATATACTTCTCTGGGTATGTTGTGCACTCACTACACACTGTCCTTCTTCATTTTATCTCCCTTTATGCTTTCCCTTTCATTCTATATGCAAGAAAGTTACATAGTCGTCATATTTTTTTCGTCTGCTTGTGCCTCTAAGCATCCCATATAGCTGCATTATTGGCATGCGTATGCATAGACACCAAGGTGTCATTACCTAGTGTTGTTTATGCCATTACGACCACTTTGATAATGTTAGTGCATAAACAATTTTATTCTGTGTTTTTCTTCCAAGAAGAGTACGCATGCTTAGGACTAATGGTGTGGGAGCTTTTGTGAAACCCAAGATTTAGTCCCATATGGGATATGGTTTGAGAGTGATTGGCTTGTATTTGATTGTTTGGGTCTCATATATACATCTAGCTTAACCATTTTGCAAGTGGGCCATGTGATGGGTACATGTGGACAATCCATGGGTGTCATGGTGGGTTCGTGTGCTGAGGCTTGACAAGTGTTATCATAACTACCTAGTGGATTCATGTTCCGTCGTAGTTAGACTGAATCATTTGCACGGGTTGCAACGTTGTCATGCCTTTGAGTGGGGGAGATTGTGAAACCCCAAGATTTAGTCGCACATTGGATATGAGATGGTAATTTGATTGATATATATTTGAGTATTTGGGTTTCATGTGTACATCCGGGTTAACCATTTGGGCAAGTGGTCCAAGTGGATGTGCACATGTGGCATATGCATGATTCATGTTCTGGGTAGGCCCGTTGGCTGGGGCGTGACACCTTTGTTGTAAGTAGATCTCCTCTTTGAAATCCGAACGGGGCACTTGAGTGATTGCCCCTTAACTCTCAATAGAAGTGATGAAGGCTTAGAGATTATTGCATACTTGATTATTCTACTATAAGTTTGTCTTATGGGAAACCAAATCATACATGTAAATATTATTGTTTTAACAGATAAGAGGACATTATCTCTGTTAAAATTTGATTTTATGACCTTTTTTTGCTGATTCATGGCCTCTTTTCACTCTTTTTCATTTAGGTTGTTGGGTCAATTGAGCAACCTGAAGCTATTGAGGATATCAAGTCTGAGAAGGATCCTGAATTGATATCAGATTCTAAAAACGGTGTCACTGAGAAAACCAAGGCAAAACGGAAATTGTATGTGGGTTCTCAAGCCCTAGGATACAGAAGAGACTTTATGGAGGTTAGACTGTTAATATGGCAATGTTTCACTTTTCCAATCCAAGATGACAGCAAATCTGATTGTACTTTCTGCTGTTTCCTTCAGTTCATTTATTGATATATCCTTTTTTGCCTCAGGTGATATCACCTATTAAGGATGGGATTGTTGTTGACTGGGATATTGTTGACAATATATGGGATCATGCTTTCAGGTTAGAGTCGTTAGTAGTGCTAAATCTAACTATTTGGTTTTATTAAACTGCTAAGGTTACTTATGCATATTTCTTTTGGCGGATACTATTCTTGAGGTCATTACTGTTTATACTGTGCACGTGTATATCTACTGATTTTCTTCAACATAGTCTGTAAAAGGTACACATCCATAAAAAAACAAACATGAACAATGTAAATTTCAGGAGCTGTTGCTTTCTCACCTGGGAACATTCCAATATATGCAGGGGACTTGCGGGAGAGTTGAGTAGAGACGTCTTCAAGACAGTTTTGGGAGTTGAATTACTTAATGTTCTGCATGTTGGAATTGTTACATTACGCTGCCTTTGAGTTGCAAGTTATCTTGATCCAAATAACAACAACAACAGTCTTTATCCCAATTTTTTGGGGTACGCTGTTCGAATCTTCTTCTTCCATTTGGCTATGTTAACGGCCATGTCCTATGTAACGCTAACAAATCCAAATCTTTATGTAACATTTCAAATTATGTTAGTCTAGATCTACCTTTAGTCCTAAAGGCTCCATTAACTACTATATTTGTTCATCCTTACTGGTGCATTTATAGGTTTATTTTGCACATTTCCAAACCATCTAAGTCGATTTTTCCTCATCTTGTTCTCAATTGACGCCACCTCTAGCTTCTAAATGATATACTCATTTCTTATATTATCCTGTATTGTATTGCCACTCATCCATCTTAGTATCTATTCTCATTTCAGCTACACTACCTTTTTGGACATTGTTTCTTGATTGCCTAACATTCTGATCCATAAAACATGACTAGCACATTCTTATATAATTTTTATCAACTTCATATGTATCTTGCGGTCGCAAAATACTCCATAAGCAGTCATACGTTTCAATTATCATGTTTTAATTATAATTCTATGCATGACATGATTCTCAATCTCTCGATCATGATAAATTATTGATCATAAATAACGAAAGCTGTCAGTCTTAGGCATCTCGTCCATCTATATGGAATCCTTTTTTTTGGCTTTGGGTTAAAATTAGTAAATTACATTTTATATACTATGTTTTCGTTCTACTAATCAGAAATCTCTTAGATTTCAAATTGTCTTTCCACACTTTTATTTTAGCATCTAACCATTCTATACTCTCATCAACTAACAAATTATAACGAACAAATATCATACACCATAGAACATCCTCCTGGATATGCCTAGTAATTTCATAAATAACTATCGGAAAAAGGTAATGACTTAACACCGATTATTGATGTAAATAAATGGTAATAGAAAACGGGTACTATCTCCTCAAATAGTTCGCAAGGTCGTCGTAACTCTATTATACACATCTTTAATAATCTCAATATAATTACTAAAAAATTGTTATTCTTCAAAACTCACTCATTACATACTCTCATCACATATTGTCCATAGGAACTCGATCATAAGCTGTTTCTAAGTCGATAAAAACGAAATATAAATCTCATTTTCTTTCTCTAAATCTTTCCACTAATCTTCTTAGTAAGTTAATGAGTTCTTCCCGACATTAAACCAAGTCGATTCTCTGAAATTTTAGTCTCTTTTCTTAAACTTTGCTCAATCACTCTCTTCATAGTTTTATTGTAAGACTCGTAAGCTTAATTCCTCGATAGTTGTTACAACTTTGTACCTTGTTCTTATATAATAGTGCATCTCCATTCATTTGACATCTTCTTTGTCCTTAAGACTTTGTTGAATAATTCAATAAGCAACATCAATCATTTCTCCCCTAAACATTTTCCAACTCCAATAGGAATTTCATCACGTCCTACCGCTTTTCCATTTTTTCATTTTATTTAATGCATCATTAACTTTAGAAAGTGTAATTCTGCAACAATAGCAATAAGTGTCATCATGAGCTAACTCTGAATTTAAACCTAGCTTTTCTAGATTGCTCTCATTAAATAGCTTGTAAAAATAATTTCACATTTTTCTTAATATCATTTTCTCGTATTAATACCTTTTGGGCCTCACTCTTGATAGACTTAACATTAACCAAGTCTTTCCCTACTCTTAGCAAGCCTGTAGATATCGTTTTACTTTTCTCCTTAGTTTCTAACCTCCTATATAAATAATCATTGGCCTTAGATTTAGCTTCACTAACTACCTTCTTAGCTTCATTTTTTTTTATACTTTATCTCTCTCTCTCAAAGTTCTCACTTTTACATTTTTGCCAATCTTTATGGGCAATTCTTTTTTTTTTTTTGCCTTAATTACCTTTTTAACTTTCTCGTTCCACCACTAACTTTCGTTCGAGGTCCAATCATTGCCTCTTGCCACTTTCTTGGTACAACTTGCCATATTGTTCCACATAACATTATACTTCACTTCAATGTCCCATCTTCCTTCATATTCATCTTATATTATCCTTAAAATTTATTTTCTCCTTTCAAGTTTCACCATTTGATTCTTGGTCTCTTCTCCACCCCAGCTTAGCCTTTCTTTTCCCGTTCCTAATATTAATACTTAAGATGCAATCAATTGTGCAAACTTCATTGCGTGCTTGCGGATTTATGGGAAGCCCAACTTAATATTTTATATTATATAGCAATTTGATCACGGATTCTTGCATATAGCATTAGAAATTTAGAACTTTGTTTTGCTGCATGTCGTGAAGTTTGGAAATTATGTTTCAATTTACAGATCATTTGTATTGAATGCTCTAAATGCATGTCAGTTCTGTGTTTTGCAGTTGCGACTTACAGGCATGTCTTTTTTGTAGTTTCTGGTTCTTAACTTTTGAGTGATGGTGTCTTTGTGCTTGTCAGGGAACGGTTATTAATTGATCCCAAGGAGCATCCTATGCTGCTGGCAGAACCATCTTCTAATACCCCACAGCAAAGGGAAAGGTGATTGTTTCATCTGTTCCCTTTCCGTTCCTTGGTAGTTATTATTATTCTGTTTTTCTTCTTCTGATTTCATTCAAATCTGAACCGATGACTTCTCAAGTCTCCATTTTACAGAGCAGCAATATATTTCTTATTGTATCTGTAGGAATTTGATGTATCTTGATAATGGACCTCTGAGAACATTAGCTAATTGTAATTGGTCTTTTAGGTTCCGGTACAGGATCTTGTCTTAAGTTCTAAATGAAGGTTT
Source organism: Iris pallida (assembly GCA_029216955.1). Lineage (NCBI taxonomy): Eukaryota > Viridiplantae > Streptophyta > Magnoliopsida > Asparagales > Iridaceae > Iris > Iris pallida. The sequence continues at coordinate 718,668 of JANAVB010031819.1, read as the reverse complement.
ATGCTTATTTGCAAACAACATTGCCTTTGATTTATGAAAGTGCAAATACATGCAAATGACGAAGCAACATTTTGTCAGAGAACTATTTTGTATTGATGTCTGGTATTTGGATGGCAGAAAGAAGTTTCACTAGAGATTATGATCATTTGAGAAGCTTTACTTCTCCTTGTCTTTATTTTTAATACTTTTATTTTTAATCCTGGAAGCTTTAATTGTGTAAACGCTATATTAGCTCCACTCTAAAGAAAAAACACAAGGCCCAACAAATTGCCCCATAATATACCAGACTTGGTCATGTTTCTTTCAAAATGCTTGCTTTCAAGAAATATTGGGAAATATACACAACATTAAATGAACTATGAAGATGAGAGTGCTGAAGTAAATTGTATGGAGAACCAAAGTTTCTTTCTGATCAAATTGGATAAATGATGCTTTAAAGTTGCAACTGAAAAGTATTATGATTTTACATAATAAGTTGAGGTCTCCATTAAGAGAGTTATCTGTTCATGGGATGAAGAAAGTGAGAAGGAGGATGTAAGGTAATTTGTATTGCAGTTATGTGATGAAGAATTTGATTCATTTCATAGAAACATGTGTAGAAAATTAATGTAGCCAAAAGGAGAACACTATGATGGACGAATGACAATACATTAAAAAAATAGGATAAGAAGCCATTGTAGTCGTGGGAAGTTAAGAGGTGGTGCCAATTGTGGACAAGATGAGAGAAATTCTACTTAGATGACTTGGGCATGTGCAATGCAGATCAGTAGATGCTTCGTTAAGGAAAAAAACGTAAGATAGTAATTAAAGGAGCTGCTAGGACAAACGAACATGGACTGAAGTTCTTAAGAAGAATATGGTTTTTGTTGCTTCTACAAAGGACATGGCCCTCAGCAGAGCTGAATGTAAGAAAAGGATTCAAACATTCGACCCAAAATTTCGGGATAAAGGCTTTGTTTTGATTTTTTTGTCATTTGTTATCAGTTTTGTGATAAACAATTTGAGGAAGGCTGCAATTGTTGATGATATTTCTTAATGATTTCATTCACAAAATATAAATGAGTAGAGAGATATGACTTGTGATTTTCTTTGGCATCGAGGTTAATTTCTTGCACCTTGGTGCATTATCTCTAAGTCGTAACACTTGTTATTCTTCTGTCACATCAAACATAATGTGCAACTTTCCTCCCTTTACCTGTACTGTACGGTACCACACGGAAGAGTATGCTGGTAACTCCTCAAGGTTAGATTACTCAACTTTAACTTATAAAATGTTCTGCAGGGCAGCAGAACTCATGTTTGAGAACTACAAGGTTCCAGCTTTGTTCTTAGCAAAAAACGCTGTATGCTCCCTGTACACCCTCTGCCATTAATTTTTTTTACTTGGAGTTCTGCTTCATGGTCCCAATTGCACTTCCATGATTGAGCTGTATCATTTAGTAATTGATGATGTTAGCTTCCTTTTCCAGGTTCTCACATCTTTCGCATCTGGGCGTGCTACTTCTCTTGTTGTTGACAGGTGGGAACTTAAATTTAGCTTAAGCTATTCGGATAAATTATTTTTTCTTTGCAATTTTTATATGAGTGCTATATTCATCCATGATATGCTTTGAGTACCATTGGCTTGTTTGATCTGTTATTTCTTACTAGTTATCATTTCCATAGTTTGCAATATAGGCCGATACAGTAAGGCCGATACCGATACTGTTTGGCATATCCCGATCCGATACCGACCAATAACGATAGTGACCGATACCGACGTTGGGTATCTCTTTTCCAATCAATGCGGCACTGAAAATTGAACGAAAAATACCAATCAAGAAGGGTGTAAAAGAATAGTAAAGTTGTAAAAGCATGTAAATGAAGAAAACTTATTTATCGTAGGTAAAGCAATCAACAAAGGGTGACTTTTATTTCTTTCAATTTCAAAACTACTAAGAAACAACACAAAAATACTTCGAATTGTGCCTAAATATAGAAAATATTTTTTCTAAATTTTATAAAATTATTAATAATTATATGCTTTCTGATACAAAAAATTCAAATTCGAAATCTCCGATAGTGCTGATACCGCTTATTCCAACACTCATAGGAAGGGTTTGATATCCATTCCGATACCCATATTTTGAACCTAGCAATCTATGTTTGTAAAAGAATTGTTAGATGCAAAATTGTCACTTATTTAGATGTTGTAGTAAGTGATGGTAGTCTTCATAAAGTAGGCAAACAGATTACTTACAGAAACATGAGGGTCTTTGAGCTTTTGCAATGAATACATTATATGTATGCATAATTTAAGCATATTACTATGTAGTTCAGTAGCCTACACATGAATCCAAATTATAATGGCGGGCAATTCTTCTATGTTATTCTTCATTGAAGTTGTTTAATCATACTTAGATTAGGGCATCAGGTTTAGGGGAGGAATCCTGCGTTTAATCATGCTACTTTAGGGGCATTAGACAGTTACTTTTTTAGGGGAGAAAGAATGCTGCAGAAGAAGGGTCTAGCTTCAAGCATGCATCAGTCTCATGTTATGGAAATTACATGGTGGTGCTATGGTAATAATATGCTGACCGTAGTTCTGAATCATCTTGACTGATTTCAATTTCCATGAATATGGTCCTTTATATCTTTTGGTTTTTCTTGTGATCTTCCCTGCTATCTTGATGGTTGTTTATTTCACGTTCTTTGGGTGGAGGTGTTTTTATTTATTTTAAACCACAGTAAGTCCGAGTTTGCTTTTGTATGTTGTGATGCAACTTCTTTTAAATCATTGCTATCTAGGCCAGTTTCTAAGAATCAGTGTTCTAAAAATCGGCCTAGGCGCCCGCCCACCGCACCGAAAACCCCCTAGGTGGTGGGCTAGGCGGCTAGGCGGGCCCTAGGCGCCCCTTGGCGGGCCTAGGCGGGCCTAGGCGGGTCCTAGGTGGGCCTAGGCGCCCCTAGGCGGCGTGTTTTTTGAACTTTTTTTGATTTTTTTTTTTTTTTGATTTTGTTTATTCTTAGTTGTATTTTGGATATTTGTTTGGGTTTTAAGATAGTATTTGGATTTTAGAACATTGAAATTTCAAAATTCAAAATTCAAAATTTCTAAGTTTTCAAAAAAATAAATAAATAAAAAATTTCTAGGCGGTCGCCTAGGCGGGCTAGGCGCTAGGCGGACCTCCGCCGCACCGAGTCCGCCTAGCGATTTTTAGAACACTGCTAAGAATTGAATGTTGCTGTTTGATTATCAGTTTTCTTGTTGGCATTCTCCTTGATCTTACGTCGGAACTGACATGTTTAACCACTGATACCACCATGTCACGCCTAATTATTTATTCTTTGTTCAGTGGAGGAGGATCTACAACAGTTGCTGCTGTACATGATGGATATGTTCTCCAGAAGGTATTCATGGCCCATGAAAGTCCTTTAGTTGCACCTCCATGCACATATTAACTTTGTCATACATGTGCTTGATTAACTAATTTAAGATTGACCTTTATTTTAATAGAGATGAAAACAATGAAAATGGTCAGTTATAGAATTCAGATCAAATAGTTCAATACATGCATGGTACATTTTATGTCATACTTTTAAGTTGGACTTTTTTCTGTCTTTTGCTCATTATTTGTTTATTTATTATGATTATTTTTTGCTTAATGACATGAAAAACTCTACCCTGTATCTTAAGGAAATTATCTATATAATGACCTTTACAAAATTGCTGAAATCTTGTTCATATTGATATCATATTTTTATCCCTGCAGTTGTGGTCCATTAGGTCAAATTCTTTTCCATCTCATCTTTCTATGAACTCCGTAATATTGATGATTATGCTCCTTCATACAACAACAAAGCCTTTATCTCAAATTTGGGGTCAGATGTTTGAATATTTTCTTCCATTAAGCTTTGTTAATGACCGTGTCATTTGCGTCACTAACAAAAACTATATCCTTCTTTAAAACTTCAATCCATATTCATTTTAGGCCTCTAGCCCTAGCGCCTTCTTTATCTTATTGCTCTTTACCGACGCATCTATTGGTCTGCATCGCACATGTCCAAACAACCGAAGATGATTTTATCTTATCTAATGATTATGCTCTTTCATCTGCATCATATTTAATCTTACATGTGTGCATGTACTCGAAGTTTTTTCGGCAGCAAAGTTCTCATTACATGTTTAATCACGCGTGAATGCTATTCTTTGCTGACATAATCTTAATTCAATTAAATAGCTTTATGTTTCTGAGGATCAAGTGAGAAAGAATGTCGATTGTTCAATATACAACACTTTTATAGATAGTTATAGCAAACTATATGTTAACATCCCTTTTGACCTAATAATAGTGATAATTATTTCGGTGGTGGTGGGTGTTCTAAGTATGTTGCTCAGAGAATTAAAGTAGAATGGTTTACTTGGGAGTACTTCCTTTGAGTGCTTTGATTCTATGATATCCTAGAAGTTGAAATAGATTTCTAAATGATTACTATAAGACCAACATGATTTATGTCTCAGAACATTAGGCAGCTAAGAAACAACATGACCAAGAATGAGAGAGAGTAACTGAAACCGGATAGTTTACATAGCTGAATGAAATATATGAAAAGATAGGAAGAGATATACACTCTAGGAAGTTTTATGTGGTGTCAAGAAGAAGAAAGAATTTTGTTTGAGATGGTTGAACATGCGCATCCGGATCAATACATTCATTTGTTAGGACCGATAGGATCTTAGTTAGAGGAGCATCTAGGAAAGGGGTGTAGAAGCATGGAATTTCAGAGCCAGAAATCCTATGCGCCAGACACTACATGCGCTAGAGCTCGGACAAATACTTCACAAACAAAACCAACAAATATAGACATTTGAAAGAAGACTTTTTTACATATATAAAAGTCTATTACATGTCTAGAAAAGGTGGTACAAAAGATCCTAAGTCTACAGCCAGCAACCACCATGCGCCTTCAGTCAGGCGCAGCAGCTACCATGCGCCTTCAACCAGGCGCATCCCGCCATGCGCATCCTTTCAACAGCTAAGTTATGTGCATCCCTTCAGCAGCCCAGTTATGTGCCGCTCTTCCAGCCAGGTTCACCTGATAAGTGCTTCGACTAATGAAGCATTTAACCCTCTGGCTGGAACCAAGGAAGAGAAGAGCACCGCAAATCTGTGGCCAGGGGAGGCTTCGAAAGAGCCTCCAAAGGCGAAGGAAGACCGTGATCGAAACCGCGGCTAAAGGAGCAGCTTTCAACACAACCAGAATGGGCAACGCCCACTTTGAAGGAAGAAAGAGCCTAGCACCGCCATTCCGATCTACGGCTCTTCCGGAATAACGAAAACGAGGCCCGAGCATCCCTATCTTTGGATGCAACAGGCACCTTCCGCCTGCCTCGGAAGCCCTCGACTCCGTCTTTTGGATGTAACAGTCACCTTCAAGTGCATCAACGAAGACACGACGTCGCATCTTCACCCTCGGGAGCACTTCATCAGCAGAGCGCACTCGAATACACAAGTTCATATCGGAAGTACGTGAGAGAACGAGAAGCAAACCCTCTCTCCATGCCACTATTTATAGGCCGGGCAAATCAAACCCACGCGCCAAGTGGATGGCTCTCCGAATTTCGTGCAATGAATTTGCATTAAATGGATGAACCGGACGCCTCGAATTCAGCCAAACGGCTATTTAAAGCACTCGAAGAACGTAACAGCCGCATCATTAAAGACGTATCAGATGTGCCGGCCAGATAGCGCATCACCCCGACGCGCCCTCCGACATCAAGCGCATCATACAGACGCGCCCCTCAGCGTCAAGCGCATCACAAAGACCAAGCGCTTAATAGGGGATGCGCCCCCGTGCGTCCCCATACGCCTAGTGGAACGTCAATCAACGCGCCCACTCAGCTGTCCATCGAATGTCACCAACATTAAATGCTGAACTGACAGAGTTGGCAGCACACCTCCCAAAGTCTGAACAGTTGACAGCTTTTTCAGAAGACGAAGCGTCGACAACATCAGCATCATCATTACTTTACTCCGACGGCTACTGCCACGTGGCCACCCAACCATCCGCATGCGCCTCAAAAGCCACGCGCCTCAAAAGCCACGCGCCTCAGACTTTTCACTGATCCCTAAAGACAGAAGAAAAGTCTCCATTTGAAGCTCTGCATGCGCCTCAAAAGCCATGCGCCTCAGACTGCTCTCTGATCCCAAAAGACAGAAGGAAAGTCGTCTGCATGCACCTCAAAAGCCATGCGCCCCGAATGGTTCGTGACTCCTAAAGGTTACGAGCCAAAGTCTCCTCATGCGTCCAATCCTAGGCGCGTACTATCAGATCATTCCCCATCAAATCCGAGATCTCCGAGCCATGAGTCGACGACACGTGTCCTTTGACTCAACTCACCCAAGATCTCAGCAACAGAAAGATCTTCTTCCCTGCTACGTGCCGGCTCACAACAGCAGTATGAAGAATTCAACCCCTCGATTAGGGCGCATCGTCCATGCGCCTCCATCAGCGATCACCATGTGGCGTCCCCGCGTACATGAGTATCCTACATGCGCGCATGAGCAGCCAGACTGCAAAACTATAAATAGAGGGATCATTTCCTTCTCACCTACGCACAGAATACAGAGAGAACATACATACCACCAGAGAGGCAGATACAGACACTCAACGTCTTCCTCCTCTCAGCAAGCTCCAGCACCCAGAGCAATCCAAACCTTCAGAGAACCGATAACCGTCGTCAGCTCGTCAACGGAGTCAACGCATTACCACTCACTCCATCGGCACAAGGGACCCAGATAAACAAAAGTGTACTCCTAGGACTACGTCTAAAGTCCTATATTGTAACACTGTTCTGTTTGTATTGAAATTTGCAATAATACAATTTTAATGGCAAACACGCTGGCGACTCTGCTGGGGACCTCTTTCTCCTCTACCGAGAAAGCTGTGTCGCAAGCCGACGACGTGAAGGTGGGCTCCTCCCACAAGACGCTGGTCGTACGCCTCAATCAACAGGCGTATGAGGAGTTCATCTCTGAAGGCAGTGCGAGTCCTTCGAAGCGGCTGCCAAAGCCGAAGAAGACCCGCCGAGTCTGGGTGTGCAAGGTCGACGCCTCGGGCACCACCACTGAAGGGGATGCGCCAATCCAGCCTTCCCTTCCTGCTGACGTCCTCAGCAACCAAGATGCGCCCACCGGTGCAGCGCATCTCTCGGGGAAGCGTGCGGCTAACCACATTCCCCAGCCATCTCCCTCTCAGGCGAGGAAGATGCGTCGACGGAGCAGGGGCACAGCCAATGTCCCGCGCATCACCTCTGATGCGCCACTAAAAGTCTCTGTCTTTGACAGACTCACTCGCTGTAGTGGCGAGGAGAATTTGGATTCTGAGTACTACGCGCCCTAGCGGCCTGGTACGAAGAAGTCCAAGGCAGCACGGGCCATGCGCCACAAACGTGCTATGCCAGCACCAAACCAGAAGCATGCGCTCACAATCATGCGCGCCGCTGATGGTAAGCTGTACAAGGTCGACTCAGGTGCTTCTGCGCCAGAAACGAGTCGACCTTCAAAGTCCTCGTCTCGCTTGGGCGTATCTACTGCGTGCACAACCAAGTTGAGCGAGGCAAATTCAGTGGTCTTGAACTCCCGCGCCTCCTCTGGTTGTGCGTCTGAGGTCCGTTCAAGTCACTTCAGATGTTGTGGTTCCCCCACTACTGATCGGGATGCCTGTTTGGTATTAGATCAGGGGGCGCAGAACTCACCCGACCACCCCGGCGCTTGGCCTTGCCATGCGCCTGAAGGGGGTGTGAAGGCGGCACTCTCCTCCAACGATCTGCGTAACGTGATCACTCACAAGCGCCGATCAGGAGAGTCAACTGACAAGCACGATGTACCCCTCACGGGGCACACTTGTGCTGTCGTCACCATCAACTGCTGTTGTAAAACGGCAGTCCTACCAAGGCAGTCGGTGTTCCAGCGGCTGCAATTATCGACACCCCTCCGACGTCGCCTCGGGAAGAAGGGGTCAACATAAGAACCAAGGGTTGCCTCATGCAACGTGGTCTCCAACTCCTCGTCAGTCCGAAAGACGACTGGCAATTCCTCGTCCTCATCTAAAAGCCAGCCGAGGAAAACCAAGACAACAGTCTCGTCCTCCGGTGTGTTCGAAGACACTCGGAGGAGGAAGAAGATCTTGGAGGAGGCTGGGGGTAGTCAGACCCTTGTCGAGCCTTCTTCCGAAGACGAAGGTGCCCAAAGCACAGCTGAGGCGCATCTTCATCCTCGAGGCGAAGTCAGCCTCCCAGAAGACCCTCAAAACGAGAATATCCCCCAGAACATAGCTGGGGGTAGTCTAGCATCTGCGGACCTGGATTCCGGAGACGAGGAGGCCATTCAAGACGAAGCCGAGGGTAATCAGGCCCTTGCAAATGCGCCCGTCGGGAGTGATCTCCAGAACATGGCTGGGGGTGGCCAAGATGAGCCAGGAGAGGCTACTCCCCTACAAGAGAGCGAGGCCGAGAGTGGAGCCTCAACCCATCCGTCCACTCCCGGTCGCGTCATGACATTAAACGTGACTGGGGCGGATATCGAGTCTGATGCGCCGCCACAAGACCTCGTCCAGCGCATAGACACATTAGAGGGAGGACTCAAAACCCTCTCTGCCTCTATGCAAACACTGACTCAGGCGGTGTTTGAGATACGGTCAGCCTTGACCAGAACACCTTCTACCGGTCCTGATCCAGGGGCCAATGGAGAATCGAGTATACCCCTTCAACGGGTATCCTCGGACACGGATCGCCGCGAGGCACCTCGGACGTCGGAGCCCTCAAATGCTCAACTCCCGGTGGTACCACCTTCCCCGACTCCCAGCTCCACAGAAGACGTGGTCGAGATGATTAGGGACTTGCGGGAACGCTTTAAGTCCAAGACGAGGCAAGAGGAGCGCCAGAAGATGGGCATCCCCCAACCTTATCCCCTCGAGTGGAACAAGGTGGTTTATCCTCCAAAGTATAAACCACAAACACTGACGCCGTACGACGGGAAGGACTCTCCGCGTCGCTACCTGACGTACTTCCAGTCTCAGACGGGGCATCTTCCGAAGGAGGACGCGCTCCTCACTAGCATATTCGTCGGAGCATTGAAGGGAGTGGCGTACGACTGGTACTGCAGCCTCCCCGACAATTCTATATCGTCCTTCGACGACCTGACGCGCCTCTTTCTCGACCGTTTCTACGACGGCGGAAAGGACATGACAATGGCGTCCCTTATAGAAATACGCCAGAAGGAGAAGGAAATGGTTCGAGTGTTCATCGAACGCTTCCGACAGGCCTGCTTCAGACTACCTCCGGGCATGCCAGAACATGCGCTTCTCTCCTCCTGCAGCATGAACATGTTGCCTGCAGTTAAGCTCTGGCTGAACTCCACTCCTCCTCCCGACTGGAGTTCCTTGATCATTGAAGCAGAAGCCGCAGAGAAGAAGGCGGCCAATGCTCGTCTTCTGGGTGTCAGTTTTCCTGCCTTCGAGGACAAGGGGAAACGGTCTGCAGCCAACAACCCCGGACGAGAGACAAAGGGGAAACATGCATTGACTGTCAATGCCTCAAAAGGTGCGTCAGCACCTACTCAGAAGCCTCCACTCGCACCAAGGCCAAAGGAGGTTTATTTGTTCAATGACGAAGACACTCTGCAACTCTTTGAGATACTGAAGCAGGGTGACAAGATCAAGCTTCCGGACCCGAAGCGTCCCGACGAGGTTGGGAAAGTGGACAACCCGATGTACTGTCACTACCATCGGTTTGTCGGACACCCAACCAAAGATTGCTATGTCCTCAAGAATTACATCCAGCGCATGATCAATGCGGATGTAATCTCCGTCGACTACGAGGAGAAGACGGTGTCCGCCAACGTAGTATCACTACAGTTCGGCACCTTGCCGCCAACTACCACACAAGATGGCGTCATCCCCATTCCTAAGGCGACAATGGAGGTGGTTAACTTACCACCTACCCGTGACAACGTGAGTGGACTCATCCCACTCACCACATCTCGAGGGGAGGTCCTATGGGTTCACCCCGACCTCGTCTCCGAGGTGACTCGACCGGAGGTACGCCCTACCTCCAAATTCAAAGGCAGGAAGATCAAGTCTTGCCGCACGGTCTCTTCTTCAACAGAAGAGGCACTTCCTGTGCAGACGCGTTCACAACTGAACGTCCAACCCGACGAAGCTGCCGTCGAGGTGGTGCCCCCTGGCACCATCCCTGCTGCCCAGGAGGAGGGTCCATCTAAGCCCTCAGCAGCCAATAAGCAGAAGCATGTGGAGGCTCGTTTCGACAGACCTCTACGGAAGGAGAATGCTTCGGGGCTAGCCAAGTCCCACAACTTCGACATACTGGCACAACTGGCCAGTACTCCTGCCCGCCTATCCTTGTTCGAGCTCCTGCGTCTTTCCAAAGACTCCCGAGAAGCTCTCTGTGAAGCTCTGAAGGATGCTGAATCCTTCCTCAGTCAGGTCAAGCAGCCTGAAGATCTCCCAACTACCTGTGCGCACTGTCATTGTGCGGATGAAGTTATCCCGAACATAACTTTCACCCAACAAGACATGCTGCTCAAGCACCACCGACATAACCGGCCACTGTACTACACAGGGTATGTCGGTTCAGTTAAGGTGAGTCGGATTCAGATCGATCCGGGGTCTTCCCTCAGCATCATTCCGAAGGCGCTACTCTCAACACTGGGGATCCCGATGTACCGGCTGGCGCCCTCCAACACAACAATCAGTGGCTTCAACGCTAGTAAAAGCGAGCCGCTGGGCAAAATTCGGCTGAAGTGTCACATCGGTAATCTCAGAACCGAGGTGACCTGCTACGTGGTGGATGCCGAGGTCAACTACAACATCCTGCTCGGTCGACCGTGGCTCCATGAGTACATGGTGGTGCCATCCACGCTCCACCAATGCATGAAGTACGTGTCCACCAATGGCGTCATCCGGACGGAGTTCGCAGACATCGACCCTTTCAAGGGGATTGAAGCCTACTTCACCGACTCCGACTTGTACAAGTCACCTGACGAGGAAGAAGCCAATGATGCTGATGACGAGGCAGGAGCAGCAGCAGAGCCGGACATGGAGCCTGAGGTCACTCCGACTCAAAGGCAAACCACCTCAGAAGTTGCCTCCCATGAGCATTAAGCTACTCGGGAAAGCACCAGCTGCTCCTGAAGCTCCCCTGAAGATACGCCTCAAGGAAAAGCCGCCTCAAACATCGGCTCCCCTTGTTGCAAAATTACAAGGGAAGGCACCAAGATCTAAACCCATGCGCGTCAGCAATAGAGCTTCGGCGCATCATCAGGGTCTAAACCCATGCGCGTCAGCAATAGAGCCTTGGCGCATCATCAGGGTCTAAACCCATGCGCGTCAGCAATAGAGCTTCGGCGCATCATCAAGGTCTAAACCCATGCGCGTCAGCAATAGAGCCTCGGCGCATCATCAGGGTCTAAACCCATGCGCGTCGGCGGGAAAGATCTCAGCACATCATCAGGACTCAAAGTCCACATACGTTGGCAAATGAGAATGGTAGAGGACGATGAAGCTCACCAACCACCGCCGGCCGAACTTCGACAGGCGGGCGAGGAACGTCACCCGCGACAGCCTCTACAGGCTCCTTCTCTTTCTCCTTTCCCTTAGCACCGCCGCGAGGAGTCTTGGGAGCCATTCTCTTGAAGAAGAAAGGGTTTTGAAGAAGAAACTCTAAAAAAGCAAAGGCAGAGAAAGGAAGAACTCTCTTTCTCTCCATCTCATGCCTATTTATAGGCACGGTCGCACGCGTGAACCGATGAAAGGTGACCTCAGCCGTCGCCTCGGGTCCTGTGAAAAGATAACAGCAAATAAAACCAAAAGATCATCATTAATCTTTTCGGTTACCGAGACGTCATCATTTGCATTTACTGAGAGGAGCATGCGCCCGAACAGACATGCGCCCGAACAGTCATGCGCTCCAACAGTCATGCGCCTTGACCACCATGCTTCTTATTCAAAGTATTCCAAAACTTATCTAAAAGTTTTGAAAACTTTGAAGGGGGTCTTGTAGAAGTATGGAATTTCAGAGCCAGAAATCCTATGCGCCAGACACTACATGCGCCAGAGCTCGGACAAATACTTCACAAACAAAACCAACAAATATAGACATTTGAAAGAAGACTTTTTTACATATATAAAAGTCTATTACATGTCTAGAAAAGGTGGTACAAAAGATCCTAAGTCTACAGCCAGCAACCACCATGCGCCTTCAGTCAGGCGCAGCAGCCACCATGCGCCTTCAACCAGGCGCATCCCGCCATGCGCATCCAGCAGGGCGCATCCTTTCAGCAGCTCAGTTATGTGCATCCCTTCAGCAGCCCAGTTATGTGCCGCTCTTCCAGCCAGGCTCACCTGATAAGTGCTTCGACTAATGAAGCATTTAACCCTCTGGCTGGAACCAAGGAAGAGAAGAGCACCGCAAATCTGTGGCCAGGGGAGGCTTCGAAAGAGCCTCCAAAGGCGAAGGAAGACCGTGATCGAAACCGCGGCTAAAGGAGCAGCTTTCAACACAACCAGAATGGACAACGCCCACTTTGAAGGAAGAAAGAGCCTAGCACCGCCATTCCGATCTACGGCTCTTCCGGAATAACGGAAACGAGGCCCGAGCATCCCTATCTTTGGATGCAACAGGCACCTTCCGCCTGCCTCGGAAGCCCTCGACTCCGTTTTTTGGATGTAACAGTCACCTTCAAGTGCATCAACGAAGACACGGCGTCGCATCTTCACCCTCGGGAGCACTTCGTCAGCAGAGCGCACTCGAATACACAAGTTCATATCGGAAGTACACGAGAGAACGAGAAGCAAACTCTCTCTCCATGCCACTATTTATAGGCCGGGCAAATCAAATCCACGCGCCAAGTGGATGGCTCTCCGAATTCCGTGCAATAATTTGCATTAAATGGATGAACCGGACGCCTCGAATTCAGCCAAACGGCTATTTAAAGCACTCGAAGAACGTAACAGCCGCATCATTAAAGACGTATCAGATGCGCCGACCAGATAGCGCATCACCCCGACGCGCCCTCCGACATCAAGCGCATCATACAGACGCGCCCCTCAGCGTCAAGCGCATCACAAAGACCAAGCGCTTCATAGGGGATGCGCCCCCGTGCGTCCCCATACGCCTAGTGGAACGTCAATCAACGCGCCCACTCAGCTGTCCATCGAATGTCACCAACATTAAATGCTGAACTGACAGAGTTGGCAGCACACATCCCAAAGTCTGAACAGTTGACAGCTTTTTCAGAAGACGAAGCGTCGGCAACGTCAGCATCATCATTACTTTACTCCGACGGCTACTGCCACGTGGCCACCCAACCATCCGTATGCGCCTCAAAAGCCATGCGCCTCAGACTTTTCACTGATCCCTAAAGACAGAAGAAAAGTCTCCATTTGAAGCTCTGCATGCGCCTCAAAAGCCATGCGCCTCAGACTGCTCTCTGATCCCAAAAGACAGAAGAAAAGTCGCCTGCATGCGCCTCAAAAGCCATGCGCCCCGAATGGTTCGTGACTCCTAAAGGTTACGAGCCAAAGTCTCCTCATGCGTCCAATCCTAGGCGCATACTATCAGATCATTCCCCATCAAATCCAAGATCTCCGAGCCATGAGTCGACGACACGTGTCCTTTGACTCAACTCACCCAAGATCTCAGCAACAGAAAGATCTTCTTCCCTGCTACGTGCCGGCTCACAACAGCAGTATGAAGAATTCAACCCCTCGATTAGGGCGCATCGTCCATGCGCCTCCATCAGCGATCACCACGTGGCGTCCCCGCGTACAGGAGTATCCTACATGCGCGCATGAGCAGCCAGACTGCAAAACTATAAATAGAGGGATCATTTCCTTCTCACCTACGCACAGAATATAGAGAGAACATACATACCACCAGAGAGGCAGATACAGACACTCAACGTCTTCCTCTTCTCAGCAAGCTCCAGCACCCAGAGCAATCCAAACCTTCAGAGAACCGATAACCGTCGTCAGCTCGTCAACGGAGTCAACGCATTACCACTCACTCCATCGGCACAAGGGACCCAGATAAACAAAAGTGTACTCCTAGGACTACGTCTAAAGTCCTATATTGTAACACTGTTCTGTTTGTATTGAAATTTGCAATAATACAATTTTAATGGCAAACAAGGGGTAGAGCTAAAAAAGCTTTGGTGAAGGCTGTAGAAAAGGATATGACGTATTATAGAGGAAATGGCCCTTAACAAAGTAAAATGGAAGAAAATGATTCCTGCAGCCTCCCAAAAATTTGGGAAGCAGGAGTTAATGTTATGCTTGTTTATAGTACTTATTTTGTTCAAAATTCTAATTCATATCCTTAAGAAGGCTAATGACCTCTTATTATGGTATGGCCCAATATGGATTTTGGGATTTACATAGTTTATGATATAGGAATTTGTTCCTTGGCATGGCGCTAAGGCCTGAATCTTTCATCTAGTGTCAGTTCAAGTCTCGGAAGGAGCCTCTCCATAAAAGTAGGGTAAGACTGCTGCCCTTTAACCCTTCCAGGACCAAGAATTGGAAGGAGCCGTGTGGCACTAGGGCGTCATTGCTTATGTAGAATGACTACATAACTTAACTGTAGACATATTCCTTATGTTATTAATTATCCGAAGAATCATTGTGATTGATCTCTTTATATAATTACACATAGTGGAAACTCCTAGATCCAAGGTTATAAACGGCGTTTGGCGGGTGCGCGGCGGAGAGGGTCCGCCTTGATATATTTTGGGCATTTTTACTATTTTACCGCTGTTTTTTTTTGTGTGCATAATATGTATATTTAAGGGTGTTTTATGCATAACTAAGTTGTAGAGCAAAGATTTATGACGTTTTGTTCTTGTAAAAGTGAACCATCTAGTCAGATATTGCTCCGTCTAGGCGCCTGTCTATGCCGTCTCACCTCTGCCTACGCCGTCAAACCTCCGCCGACGCAGCCAAACCGTCGTTGGCCGCATACTCCACCGCCTACAGTAAAAAGCGGTACGGAGAGCGGCCGCCTCGACCGCCATTTAGAACACTGCCTAGATATACTCAGATATGCTGTACATACGTCAAAACGAAAGGTAGAGGGCCACATAGTATCCACATTTTTGCCATACGAAGGAGGTTACACTTCACCTCTACATGCCCTATCCTACAGATTTGTCTCAGAGTATGTCATTTTCATCATCCTGATTAACATTTTCAACTACACACGACGACAATGGTAATAGTAACAATAACACAATCACTAATGAGAAACTACAACAACAATAACATTCTACTGTAACTAAAGTTACTAAACATTGTTATTATTACTACAATTATTATTATGAGTTAGGCTTGGTTTGGGAGTATCCTTCGATCTGGTGATTTGGTTTGAGATTGAATGCAACTCCCTCTGCAAAATTTTCATCATTCCCCCCTTGTACACTTTTTTCTGGTTCTGATATATCTTTTAGAGGGCTGCTGCTTAGCTTCCATGAGCTTAATGTGCATGAAGACTAAGGTCCGTGTTTCTAATGAAACCAGCTGTCTTACTATGTTTAACATGGCTTATTTGGCAGAAGCAACCTCTCAACTTTGTAACATGGCTTATTTGGCAGGGATTTTGCGTCGATTGAGAGTATCAACTTTAGGTTGATAATCTGGGTTCAGGTTAAAAGCTCTCAAGGATCTATCTATAATTTGAATGTTGAGTTGTATTCTATAGCCAACCTCATTTTGATGGGAAAAATATAGACTATGATGATGCTGGGCCTTGGATGCTTTTTAGTAATATGCCTTGCCACTTTAAGATGCAAACAAAGATGATAAGCTTTAACATTCTACCCTGTTGATTTCTGTAGGATGAGCATAGCATGTAAAACAAATCCACTGCATTTCGGTGCTTTCATTTTTGGTCTGTATTCTGTAGTAGCATTGTACTTCACGTTTGTTCTCTTAGAGTTGCAATCCTAATTTCCTATGTCAAACTCTCCAATGCCAATTTAATGTAACTACTGCATTATTTCACAGCTGCGACCCTTACTTTGTGCTTTTTCTCATCTTAAAATAGCTATTCGTGTGGCTGTAGGCTGTGGCAACCTCTCCCATTGGAGGTGAATTCCTGACAGAGTGCATGATGAAAAGCCTGGAGAGCAAAGGAATTGTAGTAAGTATTTTTTCGTCCCTTCTGTAGATATGTCCTCGTGGATTAATAATTACCACAATGAATGCAAATTATTTGAGTTCACTGAAATCAGGATCTCTCTCTGTTTTCAGTTGAAACCTAGATATTCCTTCAAAAGGAAAGAAATACGCCCAGGAGAATTTCAGGTAACACCTGTAATTATCTTCCTTGTATATCGTTTCATTTTCCGAAAACAGAGCCCTTTGAAGTAGATAGAAATATTATCTGCATTTGTCTGGAATAGGTAGCTTGATACCTGTCTACCATTTTAGAGGGTAACTAGCAAGCAAAACCTGACATCGAGGTTCATAGCGCCTTACAAGGTTATAAACGGCGGTGGGCGAGTGCGCGGCGGAGAGAGTCCGCCTACCGCCTAGGCCGCCTAGGCGGTTGATACATTTTGAACATTTTTTACTATTTTACCACTGTTTTTTGCATAATATGCATATTTTAAGAGTGTTCCATGCATAACTAAGTTGTAGAACAAAGATTTATAAAATTTTAGTGTTGTTAGGCCCATAATGTAAAAAAAAAAAACCTTTTTGGCCAAAATATTTTGTAAAGTATTTCTCCGCCTAGGCGCTCGCCTACGCTGCCTCACCTCCGCCTATGCCGCCAACCTCCATTGGCTGCCTACCTCCACCGCCTACAGCAAAGCGGTGCGGAGAGGGACCGCCTAGGCGGCCTAGGCGGGCGCCATTTAGAACACTGGCGCCTTACGATGAAATCGATGTTCAAAAAAGGTTTAGCTATAAAAGAGAGTTTTAACATGGAGTGACAAATGGCATGAAAATGCCCTCAAAGGGACCCCCCCCCCCCCCCCCCCCCCCCCGAGAGACCAGTTCTATCATTTGTGCAACCCCGTAAGTGCTCTATACTCGTATTTTCTTTTCGTATGGTTAGTGTGTTCCTATGTTACTTTTTTGTGAGATTTAACTTTTTCTCCTTTGAAATTGATTTTCTTATTCATATGATGGGCATGATAATTTCCAATCTTGCCTCAGTAAGCATAATGGTGAGGAAATATTACTTTGTATGTTTTGTGCAGCCACTCTTCACCTTCACCTTCTATGCTTAACATTTTGGCCCTCTTTTCAGCTTCATCTTCTATGTTTTTTTTTTTGCCTTTTTTTGTGCAGCCACTCGCCATCCATCCATGGTTCAAAGTATATAAGGCGCCACCCAGTTTCCACCTTTCCCTACTTTGCCATATCCCGACCTCTCTCCTCTTGATCTGTCTACAAACCCACACAGTTTTCATGGAGTATCTTACCATCCTTACCTGTCTCTCAGCCGACCTCTCCCATTGTCGTTGTCAATATTTTCATTAAAATCAATATATACTATGTTACTTAGAATATTAATCATTTAAACTTAAAGTGGAAAAGGAGAGGAGAAGAAGAGGGAGAGTGTATATATAATCTCAACATGCTGCCCCTGGATCTCTTAGAATCCTGGAGCTTCTGCCCGCCTAGGCGTCTGTTTAAACAGCCAGGACAGCCACCCACTTCATTTTTTTGCCCACCATTAGGACATTGCTTTTGTTAGTTACTTTTAGATTCTTGTTAAATTATATGCTTTATATTTTAGCATGTGGTCGGCTATTAGGTTTACTTGTATTGAATTGGTTGTATTTGATTTTTTGTTCTGTCATATGAAATCGTTAACAAAACCAAATGCTACTTCCTTTTAGGTTATTGCGTTATAGCTTTGTTCCATAAATGCTAATGCTTCATTTCGTAATATATGTTTTTTCCATTAGAAACTAGGAGTATGAAGCGGCTGGTGTATAAAAAAGAAATGGACTATTTATTATTGAGATGGTTTTGTAATGTTCAAAATGGGATACTACTATTAGTCTATTAGTGACTACCCCACTATGGTGTTTAAATACTGCCTCAGGTTCTTATCCGCTTAGAACCTTAGTCTCCTTCAAATCATTGCTTCCCCCTAAGAAAATAATTTATACAGATGCCAAATAAAGGGTTGACATCATTGTGTTAATAATTCTTCTTGATTCTTTCTGCTTTCCCTCCATATTTGCCAAATTTCATGTGGTTATATACTTGAACTTCAGATACCATATTCCTGAGTACCGACATGCTGTGCATAAATTTCATGTTGTTGCATGCTACTACATGAATGTTTGATACATATCCGTGGAAACACCTATGGGAACATTAGCCTTAGGGTTTTCTGATTTCTCCGTTTTGACCTTTGATTTCAGACGGTAGATCTAGATTTCAAACATACCACTGAGAGCTACAAGTTATATTCTCAGGTATGTGGTCATCCCTTTTTGCCTCCTTGCTACTCTCAAGATTGTTTCGTCTTGTTTATTTTTGTTTGCTAAAACTTTTATTATTGCAGAGGGTAATAGCTAGTGACATCAAGGAATGTGTATGTCGAGCACCAGACACTGCTTTTGATGGTAATTGTTAAAATTCAGAGCATATGTGATAATTATCAGCTATTATCTAGTATATTGCATGAAAATTTAAGCATCCAGTTATAAATTTTTGAATCATCTTCTAGGCTTTCTGGGTATGTGGCAAACTAAAATAAAACAAATTCTTCTATGCTGTATCCGTGGCTAACTGGTTCCCTTTTCTTAATCTAGGCCATTTACTAAGCACAGAAATAGTCTGTCTTAAAAAAGCTGCCAACAATTTGGTTTTACTAAGAGTAATGTTGTCATAATTGTGGCAACCAGCCTATGGACTTGATGATTACATACTTCGTGGATTTCGAATGGCTATGATGCTGAACCTAATAATATAGGTATTACAACCAATGAACGTAGAAGTACTTTGGCTTGAATTTGTGAACCTCCTATTATCTAGGTATCTTATTCCTCAGAAGGGAGCTACTGTGATAAATAATTCCTGTGGGGCTACTAGGTTGTATGGAATTCTATTTATTGTTAGCTTTTATTTTATTTTATTGATGAGTCCTTTTTTAATATCTTATGTGATAAGATTATTAATTAATATGGCAGTGAAAGCTATATAAGGGGCTGTTTGGTTGCACGAAAGTGTGAAAGTGGAAAAGTGGGGTTTGCTTACGCGATGCCTATGCATAAGTTTTGACTTTCAAAAGGTTGTTTGGATGGTAGAATTGGAAGTGGGAAAAAAATGAGTTCGGTTGTTTGGATGGTTGTTGAAAGTGAAAAAAAAAAGTTGTTGTTTGGATGGTTGTTGAAAGTGGATGTTGCTTACCCCCAAATTTTTTTGTTTTTTCATACAAATAATTGTCGTTTAAATCTAAATATTGCAATATAAATTTTATCAAATAATTATTGTTTATTTTAATTGACATATAATTACTAAATGTAAATTTTCTAAAATAAAAACTAAAAATTTCTAAGTGAACAAAAATTGTATTCATGACAAATTTAATTTACTCATAATTTTCTTTTTTTAGTTTACTCCACAATTTAATTTACTCATAAAAAAAATCACTTTTCCACTTTGGTGCAACAAAATGCCCAAACTCCTCTTCTTCCTCCCCACTTCCTCCAATTTTCTTGGAGGGGAGAAGTGCTAATTTTTCAATCGACATGAAACTGCAAAGGGTCAAATATAAAAATTTCTTTCCCACTCTTGCAACCAAACATCCGGATTCGGTCGAGTTCACCATAGAACTGCGAATTCGGTTGAGTTTACCGACATGAAACTGCGAACGGTCACTTCTATCGGAAAAGTGGAGTTTCAAAACCTCCAACCAAACACTCCTTTAGGAAAGCCATGTGCGTATTTTTGCATTGTTCTGTGACAGTGACAGGAAACATAGAACCGGCAAAGTACTAAAACAAATTTCATAGGGAGGTGTAAACTGTAGACTTTGGTGATATAAGCACATGACTTGCCCATCCATTGTTTACTCCACTTAAGCCAAGCTGAGATAGATCTTCTGTTTTCACATGTAGCAGTTTCTTTTTGTGTTCTTGTTTCCAGTGTTCTAAATTTCGGCCTAGGCGCTAGGCGGCCACCGACCGCATCGGAAACCCCTCGACGGCGGTCCTAGGCAGACCTATTCGGCCTGTTCGGCCGAATTGAGAATTGAAAATATTCAAAAAAATTAGAATTTGAAATTTCAAAATTCTCACATTTGAACTTTAAAAAAAAAGAATATAATCAAAAAATATCCTTACCTGGATCCATTCCTACTGCCGTTGTTGCTGCTGCTGCAGGTGCTGCCGCCGTCGATGCTGCAGTTGTTGCTGCTGTGGAGAAGATAGGAGAGGAGAGGAAAGGCCTCCGTCGCTGCTGCAGGTGCTGCTGTGGAGAAGAGAGGAGAGGAGAGGCCGGAGATGGAGACTCTCTCCTCTCCCCCCTCCCTCTTTTAATTTAGGTTTAGGTTTTAATATAAAAAAATTGAAAAAATTGAATCCTTGGTAGGATTCGAGCACTTAACCACTGTCACCCATAAGCTTAAGCTAAGCCCACTAGCCACAAGTGCCCATAAGATTTGGTGTTAGAATATTACATACAACATATTTATGTATAAACGTGTTAAAAATAATTTTTTTTACGCCTAGGCACTAGGCGGCCCTCCGGCGCACCGATTCCGCCTACCGAAATTTATAACATTGCTTGTTTCATGTACGGATTTGATTTAACATAAAATTCTGTTTTCAAGTCTCGATAATAAGAAAGAGAGCAAGAAGGAAATACTGTTCTTCCGGCTAGGAATAGGCAATATGCTAGTTGGATAGGGCCCTGATGGTAAACATCCCCAATGGCTTATGATATTCGTGCTGCAAGTCCCCATAAAGCTCTAGGGCAACGCTCCCAAAATTGTATTTTTTCTGTCACCATCTGAAATTTAGAGCATAAATTCTACCGTTATTTTGTTATCAATGTATATAATGCATAATGTCTTGATGAATAAGAAGGTTTACTTTGTTACTTCTTGCTTTACAGAAAGTGCATATGCAAATATCCCTATGACTTCATATGAGCTTCCTGATGGGCAGTAAGTTCATTTATATATTTTTAGTATTATTTATGTAAGGTGCAATTAGTATAAATTTGTAGTTTTTAGTTTCAAAACTGATCTATTCTTTCTGTCTTGTTTTTTTCTTATATATCTTACATTTCCAGAAGCATTAAAATGTTCGATATTTATGCATCATTTCCAATTAACGCAGGACTATCGAAGTTGGTGCCGATAGATTTAAGGTTCCTGATGTTCTGTTTAATCCATCTTTAGTACAGGTAAATGTTTGATTCTGTTATCAACCCTTTTATGTGATTACCCCTGGTCCTTTTTATATTAAAGTTGATCTATCTGGCTAGACACTAGATCAAAGAAACATTAGTACTTCTTGTTTCAATCTCTTGACTCTGGTCTAGATGTCCACCTGCCAGTCCGAGTCGTTTCTTTTTTTCTTCCATGTAGTAAAAATGATATTGTATTACTGGATTGTATGATGACTTTTACTACTATATTATGTCAGGAGAGGGGCATTGGATTATCTGCGAAGCTTGCCAGTGTTTGGAGAGTTTCTGCATGTCTTCCAAGTAGCTAGCTTGGTTCTTCATAGGAACCTAAGAAGCACGGACACTCCAAAATTCGTGCCTTGTCATGTCGGACACATGTATCGGTCATGCATGGGCACTCCAAAATACACTAGGGCACACCAAAATAGGTGCTGAATCCATGTCGTCATGCCTAAAACGTGTCGTGTCGAGCCCGTGCATAAATAGGAAACAAGCTCTTCTTATCAAGGATTCATGTTATTTATTAACCTCAGATGAATATTATTAATCTTTTTGATGTGAATGACCTCATGCTTTCACCCACTTTTGGTGGCTTCTACTCGTTAGTGTGACTTCTGCCTATTCTTTGAGAATATACAGTTGTTCTAGAGCATACAAAACTGAAAAGTCAGGATGAAGAAACTTAATATACTACAAGATGGATTTCTCAACTTCCTAGAGAACTACTGTTGTTTTAAGTTTTTTCCGCCCTTCAATATAATAATGCCAATCAAAGTCCACCTGATTAGCGACATAAATCGGTTGTTGAGAGATTTGTACTATTGTTTTATGTACATATATGATAGTGATTGCATTTTTTCCAACCGTAAACCACAGACAATTCCTGGCATGGAGAACTTTGCAGATGCTGCTGCTGCTCGTGGCCTTCCTCAAATGGTGAATTCCCTTATGCTCAAAATTTGATGTGTTCCTTGACTTTCTAATGCAAAATTTTCATCTTATCTTTTCCCCCCAGGTTATTGAGAGCATAAACAAATGTGACGTGGACATTCGTAGAGAACTATTTAGCAGTATTCTGGTATTTTCTGGTGCCTTCTAATTTTGAGTTAATGTAGAGCAATGCCAAGTCTTACCTTCATGTTACTCTGGACATATTCGTGCTGGAGAGTGATAAACAGTGGAGATTGATGCAAAGTGCTCTTATAGAATTAGTACCATTGGGGGCACTGAAGTGCATATAACCCAATGGAAAGGAATACCAAAAAAGGTCACATACATATAACTTATTTCAAACTAAGGGTGGATCATACATGGAAAATGTGCTTTCAGGAAAAGCGAGTAGTTGTGACTTAGTGAAGAAGTCGATCTCATATGCTGCGGAAAAGTAAGGAGGTATTGTTAAGGATTGTGTAACTTCGATCAAATTCCCTATTGTACATCCACTGATCGAACTCGGCTGTGAGTTCGGTCCGTACATAAATTAGTAGGGGTAGTTTGGTAAATGTACTGAAGTTGGTCTTCATCTCTTGTTATAAATAGGCCTTCAATTTCTTACAATTAAAACTCCTCCAGAAATAATAAAATAATTGTGTGCAGCCGAGGACGTAGGAGACGAACTGTTAACCACGTTACATCTCGTCTTTGTGATTGTTCTTCTTCATCGATGGTACCACATTCATAAAAGCAATAGTGCATGCACGGGCGGGTCGAGGACATAGTCTGTGGGGGCACTGAACAATAAAAGTAAAATAAAATCAAATCAGTGGGGTTTTGAATAGTAAAAATAGATACCTTGCAAGAAAAAGTTCTAATGTGTTAGTGAGGATTCGAACTTACGAATAGGTACTAAAAGTTCTAAGATATGTAACTTAACAAACTGAACAACACTTTGTTAATGTCAATAATAGAGGCTTGTACGTATTCTATGTATATATTCACATATGGAAAAATCTGTAAATTTTTGCCCTCGAATGGGGGTTAAGCCCACTGTCTTACAAGTGGATCCGCCCCTGAGTGTATGGCTCGTGAAAACCGAAATCAGAAATCTGGAGGGTACTCGGATTGTCACAATATAGTGGATTTGTTGAGCAAATAAGGACACCCATATTGGAGGTGAGGTGACGAAGCCATACAATCTCAACAGTTGAAGAACGCCAAATAAATCTTGTTTTTTGGTCCCCTAGGATATGGGTCACCTGTAAACACAGTTGTCATTGAGTGATTTGTGGCATTAGGATCACCTGCACAATAAACATCTTAATAAGCACGAAGAGAGATGAGGAACACTATATGTTCATGAGCAAGTGCCTCAAAGGTATTGAATCATCTGAAGGGAAACAAAGTTATTAGTGCACAAGGAACTGCATCAAATTGACTGACCACATGCGTGACATTGGCAATGTCAGTCCATTGTAACATTAAGGTAAACTCAGCTCCAAGCAAGTTTCTGATAAGCAAGGGTATCTGGAAGCTGCTTTCTGTCATCAGAATGCAACTTTTGATGGATCTCCATCGGTTTTAGGGTCATCAGATCATCAATCAGTCAACAAGCAAGGTGAGTTGGGATGGGAGATATTTCAATGACTATCAGCAACCTTAAGATTGAAAAAAGAACAAAAAACAAAAAAGAAGTTCAAGTTTAGTGACTCAAAGAGAATGAAGATATTGCTTGAATGAGTGGATGTGTGTATCGTGATCCATAAATATTATCTTGCCACATATGTATAACAAAAAGTAGTGCATCCTCTAGAGGATCTACAAATGCAGACATCATTCATGCTCACGATGGTGAAAACCAACAACAAGAACAATCTGACTAAACCTTAGACCATAGAGAGATGGACAAAGGCACAAATGTAATTAGGCGGACGAGTATGGCCCAGATGGAGGAGATGACAAACCTCACATTCTAGGTTGTCGTCAAAGAAAGACACTAGTCATAAGAATGAGAGTCCGACCAAATAGTGCAAGCACGACAACAAGAGTGTGAACGGTTGTCATCTTGGCTACAGGATAAAAATTCTACCCGTAATCAATTTCTTCCTCAGTAAATCGCCACCAATTGCGAATTACAGCGCTGAATAGAACCATACAATCAAGTTTTTATTTTATGATGAGTCTGCAGTCCCAATCTCTTTGAAGATATAAGATGAGAGCAATACATGGCTGCTTAAAAGGATGAAAGATGATGATATGGAGGATGTAGAATATGAGGTGTGTTTGGAGCATAGTTTATAGTATTGGCCGATACCGGTATGTATGGGCCATATTGTATCGTTCTGGTATTTTTCTGATCCGATACCGGTCGATGTTGACTTGGGTCTCTTTACCAGTAAATTTGATAGATAAAAGTTGAACGAGAAAGTGAGGAGTATGGAAAAATAGTGTCAACAAAATGGTTTGGTTGGTTGAAGATCGACAATGTTACAATGTGTGGATAAGGAATCAATAAGATTCTTTATCGACACACCGTAACCATTACCTATTTGTCGTAGTTGTATACCTATGAATTCACGACATTCGACTATATTATTACGTTTCTCTTTAAAATTATTTGTTGGGCTTGTACTATATCTAAAGGCAAGTAAATAAATAATAATATTATCAATTGTAGATGAACAATTCAACAATCTTGAATATCGTTCCACTTTAAACTAACAAGAAGCTGCATATAATACATAAACTTGTCTAAATATATCAAATGTTTTTCTAGCTTTTGAAAATACTTCTTTGTCGTTTCATTTTTGGCTTTCTGAAACGAAGAATTCGATGCTACGATACGAATGACGAAATTGTCAATACGGATACCTATAGGAAGGTTCCGAAACCGATTTCGATACCCCTTGGACTGAAGATAACTCAACGTTGGGTGCGATTGCTAGAATTTTACGGGTTGAAGAACCTATTTTTAATACAAGTTCAGTTACAAGCCCATCTAGATCTCGAACCTCTTTTCAGTCGCACGTTAGGAAGATGATTGGGTTGATGAGGAATAAATTGAAGTGGAACGATATTCAAGATGAAAAGTGACTTTTGAACCTTCAAGTGCGCCACGTGCCTTTTGAACCTTCATGGTGCTCATTAGCAAGAAAAAAGTGACTTTTCTGGTGGAACAAGATCCCATGTTTATTCGAATGACGGAACTGAACTCCCCAACCTTGCTTGCTTCCATTCCAGAATAGTTATACTTATAACATTGATGTCTCTCTTGGGCTCTTGACCTCTGAGTATTGTTGCCAAAAACGACCTTTGGAGGATATTCTCTTGATCAGCACTATGCAGAAAGGTAGGTGTGCGTATTACAGCTGGGTGATGCTTCTGATATACTTGAAGCACAAGGAGTGGAGAGGTATAATTAAGAGAAACTTCAGGAGATCGAGAGAGGCTCTACCGAGTAGGAATTAACAATAGAAATGCGATTAAGAGCGGAGGCAAACAAGAGGAGAATAATAAAAATCAATGCTTAAAAGAAACTTGATGGGCAATCCATAGACGACTGTTAGTAAAAAACCATACTCAACACACTTTATTATGTGAGCAATAACCAGGAAAGAGTCGAAAGACACATGAAGCAGATAGTTTTGTACGTGCATGAGAAGAACCAAACAAGTGCACCTAAGAACTTGGAGATGAGAGTAAGAGCTAGTTTGGTTCCTATTTGAAGAGTGTTTGCCTTCTACATTTGGCGGAGATGGCAAACAAAAAATTGTCTGTAGAGATGATGATGTGTCAGGTCAGAGCCAACCCAATGACTTGCAGGCTGGCCTGAAAAATAGTCCAACTTGACCCTGGCTTGTTTGAGAAATGGATACGGTCAGAATCATTTTTAGTCCAAAGGTATGTTTGGTCTGGGTATTGGAGTTCTAGCCAGACCGACTTGAAACCTGATCCGTTGACAGCCCACTACCTTTTGCTCTTTCATCATTTAAAATCCCTAAATATTAGTGAGTCCAACATTACAATCTTATAAATGATGGATAATATCATCATGGGAAGGATGACAATGTGGTATCTCCACAAGTAAGCAATCCTAATTTCAGCTGACAATGTTTTGCAGTTCATGTGTTGCAACCACATTCAACATGCCATTGAATGTTGTCGTCGACAACCCCCTATCCTCCATAGCTATCAGCATGTTCAATCGGCTTGATTAGTAGAAGTGTAAAAATGTGTTTAATTGAATAACATAAACTGTCATATATATGATACAAAGACGGGCGCCAGACTAAAGCATGAAGGGTGGCTTTTGGGTCTGGATCTTGTAAGACTATGGCCGGTCTGGACCAGGCCAATTTTTTTTGCCTGAATTTTTTTTCGGCCGAGTTTGGACCTTTCCTGGGGATGCCCAACTCTTCCCATTATAATTGCTACTTGTTTCGTGCCCAAAGTTTGACATTTTCGTCAAACGGAAATGATGAAAACGGCAAATGCCAAACTTTCAGGGGAGCACCAATTGGCATTTTCCTTTCTCCGTTTCAAAGTCATTCTGTTAACTGGGTAAATAGCTATTAACACAACCTTCGTCCATAAGTAGAGGAAGAAGGAGATTAGAAAGGAAATAGTGAATCCATGATCTGTATGTTGGTTGAATGAAAATATGCTGAAAAGTTAAGGAACTTGCAAGACACATGGCAAAGAAAAAAAATCCAGTCCTCCCAGTTGGGTAGCAGGGACAAGGAGCCTTCTATAATACTAAAGCTTTAGAGGGTCTAGTGATAGACACTGGAAAGGAAGAGAAATATTAGCAGTCATATTAAGGAGAAGCTCTTGGTCCAAGAATCCATGATGTCCTAAAGATATTTATTATCAGAAGCGTGAGTAAAGGCAGCAATCAGCACCATGAGAAATCTTGTGCCCTCAAGATGAATGGAGCCCTAGTAATATCAGGAGATGTTCTAGTTAAGAAGAAGGCATGGGATGCCGGGGATGCAGTTAATGTGTCAAGTCTGGTGCTTTAGTTGAAAGTAGTTTTATGTTTAATGGATTAGAAGATCAGGGTGGGTCAAACCAAATTTCAGGGGCATGCTTATGATGGTAATGGGAATGGATACTTTGACAATTTCCTGGCTGGGTAAGGAGCGGCACCTAGCGGCCTCTATCGTCGATGCTCTTATTGGATATCTGCTGGATGATGGAGACTGATGACGGCAGCCTTGGGGATCTGTTGGATGTTGGCGAGTCATCATCATTTACATATTTATAATTATTTTAATTTTTTTTTGTAATACTGAGTTAGAAACCATTGATACACTTGTAGAGAGGGCCCAATACCATTACTCATTGAGATTTTGATTAGTGCTGTGGATCTTTACTTTAACTATTATTACTAACTAGCAAGGGACCCCCCTCATATGAGGGGGCTGCTATGAGATGTATATTCTCCAATAGTGTTCTGTCCCTGCCACCATCATCGACGTGACCTGCAAGTGCATACCTCAGTGTCTTCCCCTGGCCTTACATGTACCAAATTGTTGTGAACACTACACTACACTGTAGTGGAATTTCCACTCTTCTGCCCGTTCGCTTTTGTTGTTTAGAGAAGTATAATTAGCATATGAAGATTAGTTCCTGTGGGCTGTGGCGAAACCTAAAAGCAAATCTCACAAGTAACTAAATTCAAAGTTCACTTGCCTATATGGATGCAACCGAGAAGTTGTGCCAGAATATTAGTAGGGTATTTAATGTGACAAACATTTTAGATTATATGCAAGTAGATGCTCGGGTAGTTTGCTTCACTATGAAGTTGATACTCATTGATGTGAACACCACGCTGCAGTGAAATTTCCACTCTTCTGTTCAGTCTCTCTTCGTCTTTGGGAGAGATAATTAGCATATGATGATTAGTTGCTGTGAATAAACCTAAAAAACAAATCTCAGAAGTAACTAAACTCAAACCTATGTGGACACAACTGAAAGCTGTGCCAGAATATTCGGGCATTTATAATGACAAACATTTTAGATTGTATGTAACTAGATGCTTGGATGGTTTGCTTTTCTATGCATATAGAATGGCCTTTTCGACGCTCAACCCACTTGTATATTATCATGGGATTTCCAATGTTCTCTGGTTAAGCATTTGAATATATTAATATTCTGATCTTTTATGTCCATACTGTATGCTTCTGCTCCAGATTGTTTTTTAGTTAGGTTATCCCTTTGCCTTCATGGGGCTATGACTGATTGTCTTTTTAGTTAGGTGATGTTGTACCATATTTATATTCTGATTCATTTTAGTTTTGTTCTCTAACAGCTTGCTGGTGGCACCGCATCAATGCAACAATTGAAAGAACGACTGGAGAAAGATCTAATAGAGGTAAAATTTATGTCTGACATTTTCATTAGCGGCTTTTCCAAGCTTCATCTCTTAGTAAAGAATGGTATGCCTTTGAAATTAAACCATACTCGTATTTTTAATCAATTGACGACAGTTTCAACCAAAATTTCTTTAGTATATAGACATACCGCTTTTCTGCACACTCAAGTGCAATACTATAATGTTTGCATGTATGTGTGCCCACACACATGAAGACATCATGTATTAGCAGCAATCAATAAGTAAACAATTCCATTTTTTTTTAAAAAGAAATTCCAAAATTTTCTATCTGGACCGAGTTCTCTTTCCTATTTGGCTACTGGGTGGGGTATATAATTTGAAACTATGTAAGTAGGTAACCTACCCCACTGGTTAAATCATGTTAGAAATGTGTTCACATTTATGAAGTCAGTTTCAACATTTTCTTGACTTGATTACAACTCATAACAGTTAGATAAAAATTTAAGCAATAACTTAGAAATGAAAACTATATGACTTCAATATTTTTTTTTGGAAGTGGTAATTGTTCATGTTCGCTCCCACTCGGGTCTTATGTCTCCACTCTAGCCACTTGAACTACCAAGTCTTGACATGCCACACACACGATTTCACTTCAATTGTAAATATGTATACATCAAATGAATTTAAAGTTACATAATTTGAATAATTTAAATATGATATTATATAAAATTGTATTACTTGTGCAACACATACCAATAGATGCTCCCGTTAGGAGAAGCAATAATATAGTAGTTAATGAGCCACTAGGACTAGAGGTAGGCTTAGAAGAAAAAAATATGGTTTGATGTGTTAAAGAAGGATCTGGTTTTGGTTAGGGTTACGGAGCCGTTGACAGAGCCGACTGAAGAAGAGTATTTAAACAACCGACCCCAGAAATTTGTGATAAAGACTTTGTTATGGTTGTATTACTGAGATATACAGTAGGCTTGGATTACCTAAACTTATTAATTTATATGTTTAGATTTCTAATAGCTTTCTAAACGTTATTGTGAACTGTGAAAGCCCAAAATTTTGATACTCTGATTGTAACTGTCGATACTGCTGGAACCAATACTTGTAAGAAGGAACCATGAATCTGATTGGAAACTGTCTTGGTATTAGTATTGTACTAAAGGCAAGATAACATTTATAGCAGAGTACTCACTGCAAAAGTTCATTAGCATATTGGTATATTTATTATATTACATTTTATCTACTATATAAAGTAATCCGCATTGGGTTCTTGTCCTGAATGGCTTCAGAGTATCCTATCTGAAATCCCATCTATTATATATTATGGTATAAATCAGATCGGGTTAGATTCTTAGACTGAAAATAAATCTATATCCAATCCTTAAATGTATGAGTTTGTTATTTATCCATATCTTACTAATGAATAATTTTCATGATGGTTCTGGTTGACTCGTGTGAGCCTCCTTATTGGAAGCGTCCTATTGTGATCATTATCAATTATATATTCAGGTCTAAATTGGATTAGGTTAAATTCATTGAAATTATCTATACCCGACCCCGAAACCTGTTTGAGTTTGATATTTTATCTATATCATACTCATGAATGGTCGGGAATTGTTCACTTGTTGTCCATCCAGGTTGGACGCAAATCTTCAAATCGGGTAAGCCCAACGCATTCTTGTGACAAGTGTCCCTTAGATATATGTTCAGGGACACAATTTCCTGTAGAACACGCCTATCAATTGTCTGTAAAGTGTAAACCTTATTATTTTGTTTTACTTGTATTCTATCATTCTCTGTCTTTGATCCCTTCGTTCATTACAGATGGATAAGGACTCTTTCATGTATTGTTGAATTTCAAATTTTAATTTTGGTTTGATTCTAATTTTTAGTGAACTGAATTATTGGCAGGACGCTCCTCAAGCTGCAAGGGTTAAGGTATTGGCAAGTGGGAATGCAACAGAAAGACGATTCAGGTCATCTTATTTTGTTTCTATCTTTGCTTCGTTCAATATTTAAATTTCCTTTTGTATCTTCTACAACTGTGTATTAGTGAGTAGTGACTATCTGACCTGGCACTGCTTAAAACCTGTTCAACCCTCAGAACTTTTAACCATAGTCACAATATTTACGACTAATTCAAAAAAATTGCAAATCTACTAAAAAAGATTTGTGATTTATTCGACAGTTCGCGAATAAAACGACAGTCATGAATTTTTCATAAAATCGTGAATTGGAGGAGTTATTCGGTCCTAACATTTGGTATGCATTGCTGTCGATGGTGAAGAGTTTGACGGCGATGTGCTCATGGTGATGATCGCAACCCATGTTCTTGGTGAAGAGGTTGACGATGATGTGCTCAGTTAAGAGGTTCATGGTGGCCTCGAACACCCGTTTGGTGTGGACGGGGAAATGAGAATATGATGTAGGCCAACCTCACAGGCTCTGCAGGGGGAAATTTCGATGTGCAGAATCCTCACTGATGAGTAGGTAGGTGATCTTGCCCTTTCAAGTGAAACCACCTCCTTGAAAGGGGAAAGGACATGGTTGCTTTTCTGTGGCTTCTTTTTTGTTTTTGTTTTTGATGAAGGGGAAAAGAACTGATGAAGACTGAGAGAGAGTTTATTTACATCTGCACTCCAGCCAAAAGTAAATTGCAGATCATTGTTATTTCTGTGTAGATACTCCCGTACATTCCACCCTCTCCAAATTATTTCTGAAGGCCGATGACTTTGACCATAGAATTGACTGGATGTTTTATTAGCTTGCAACAACTCTTATGTTCACTTGGAATTCATTAGTTCGACAATTAAGCCTTTATCTTTATCCTTTGCCTGTTCATTAGTAAAAAGTGATGATCAGAATTAAAGCTGAGCAAGACACTATCAAGGTGGGGATGCAGAACATATATTATAAAATAATGCGAGGATAAGTACTAAAAGTGATTGATAATATCAAATTAGTAGGGTATATGCAGATGTCCATCAAGACTATTGCTTCTCCAGAATATTTAGGAAAGTTTTACAGAAAGCAAATATTAAAAAGCTGTATTGTGTTTCCAAGTGATTGTGATTGGTATACTAAATTGGAAGTAGATTGATATATGCAAATGTCAACTAGTATTATAGATTGAGAGTTAATGGGTAAACTCTGCACATGAACTTGTTGAAGAGAGAAAAAAGTGATGGGTCAGGAACCTCCCTAAAGTCTACTTACAATTCTATGTAGATCTATGTAACTATGGTCAACTTAATGAACTGGTGTTTGCTAAACCATGACACTAATAACCATTTTCACATCTGGAGGGGAATGATTGGAAGTTGCAACATATATTAAGGTGGTTACTATTAGATACTTTCGTCATTTATAAGTATTTATAACAAAACATGAATTAAGGCGTTGCTCTTAGAATGTTGTTTGTTCACTATCACAGGAATGATATTCATGGAAAATTGCAACATTAATTTTAATTTTATCGACATTTTCAGACCAAGAACCCACTCTTACTGCAAAATATCTATATTTTACGTAAGGTGCCTACGGTGCCAACTAATCCCTCTAGTTTTAGATTAAGGTTCTATATAGAAGATACCAGTCAGTAGTTGGAAGGGGGCATAGCTGATAATGGATCATGCAACGGATGATATCAGGCGATACGAACATGTAGCAGTATAGGATTATAGTTTGGTCCGAATAGGGTACATATGTGGTAGCATATTGTGAATTCTTGAGAAAACTAATATTTATCATTAAAACTTACAAATGACACTGAAGAAGATAATAAACCCCTCAACTCTTTAGAGAGGGTTTGGAATCATATATATAGAAATGGGAATATCACATTTACATATAGGTCCACACTTATTGAGATATTATGTAATAGTACCAGTATCTTAACAGACCCTAGTA
The DNA here is from genome assembly GCA_029216955.1 of Iris pallida. Classification (NCBI taxonomy): domain Eukaryota; kingdom Viridiplantae; phylum Streptophyta; class Magnoliopsida; order Asparagales; family Iridaceae; genus Iris; species Iris pallida. The sequence continues at coordinate 686,036 of JANAVB010031819.1, read as the reverse complement.
CCATGAATTGCATGATCATTGAATGACTAAAGCATCATATAAATATGAGAAAATAATGATAGGGTCTCATAAGGGTGAAAAGATATATTCCGATTTTTCTCCATTTTCACTGATAAGTACACAAACAGTTTTGAGAATATATTTGTCGATAACAAAATAGCTTTGCAAGGAACTGTAATATAGGAGGAATATGCTTGAACTATTTTTTTTGCATAAATCTACTTTTTTTCTTGCATGTACCTGTTCTAAAAGGAGTATCAAAAGTATAGGAGTCAGTTTTTTTTTTTTTTTTTTTTTTTTTACTAAAAAAGTCTTTCACTAAATTGTGTTGAAGTTGGTCATAATATAATACTTTGTTGGTTGAGAGGAAATTTTTTCCAGTATGAAAGCTATTGTAGTAAGAAACCATAAAAATGTATTCTGTAGGGCCCTTTAAGATTGGCACTTCCATGATTCGTTTTTATGAACTCGAGTTGATCTTCTTCCCATATTATACATGGTTGACTTTATATAATATATTTATGGTGGTCATTACAGTGTTTGGATTGGAGGAAGTATTCTGGCATCGCTCGGGTCTTTTCAGCAGATGTGGTTCTCCAAGGCTGAGTGAGTTCACATTATTTTGTTCGTCTGTAAATTTTGCTTACCTGAAAGCATATCATCCATCTGTAACCTATCAGAACTACAAATATCAATGTTATATGTTTTTTTTCTTACTCATTGGAAGCATTTGGGTTAACCATGTGACAGGTATGAAGAGCATGGAGTTTCATATATTCAAAGAAAATGTCCTTGAGACGGAGTCTGATTTAAGGAAGATATAACATATCCCACACTCCTCCCCCACCAAATCCCCATGTTTCATAGTGCTAATCCGTTGTAGAAAGACGTGACACTCCGGCTAACCTGCCTCTGCAATCACGATTCAAGGTCTGAAGAAATGTGTGAAAACTTAAATCATGGTTAGAGACTGTTGCCAAAAATCCTTCTGTAGTAGTAATTTACATCCTGTTCGGTTGATCGTTGACAAAGAACAACTAAGTGTACATTATATTTATTTGCTGTACAACAGTTCTGTACTGATACAGTGATTTATGAATGCACCACATTCTTCTGTAGCGATCTTGATTCTAAGGTCTGAACAAATGTGTGATTTAAATTATTGTTAAATTGTTCCAAGTAATCAACTGAGAGATTGTGCATTATAGTAACTATACAATAACTATGTATTGGTTGAAGTGATTATAATGCACTAAATTCTTCTAATTGAGCTTGTTTCCCCCAATATGTTGATGATAGTCCGTATGGTACAAGTACATAGAAAGTAAGAGCTCATATCATTTACCGAATCTCATTGTAACTATACATAACCACGACTACTATTGCTCCTCTCCCCTATATCATGTAAATGCTCCAAGAGCACATGGTCTTGCATTTGTCAAAGGATTAAGTCTGGGTTTGGGGTTGTTTATTGGAGGTTGCTTTTGTTTGTTGAAACTTGATATTCTCAACTATTCCCCTTTCTCGATTTGATACACTAATTTTCATTAGTACAACTTTGATATCCTGATTTTTTTGACAAATATACCATTGTTCCAAACTTAAAACTATCCTCCTTCACCATAGTCCCCCCGGCCACCGGCCACCCTCACGGCTGTCTCCCCTTCCCTCCCATGCCCCTTGTAGCCACCGCCTGCCCTCCTCTCCGGCCGCCCGCTCTCCGTCGTGATGTCGCCACTACCGTTTGCCCGGAGAGGGGGTCGGGCAGGCGACGGTGTAGCCGAGGGTGGGGGGCGCAGGGGTGGCCGGAGAGGAGATGGGGAGGGGGGGTTGAGATGTGTAGGGAGGGATAATTTTGTCTTTTTTAAAATTTTGGATATTAAATTGAAAATATTAAATAGTTGATGGTATTAAGTTGAAAAATGGTAATAGTTGAGGGTATCAAGTTGCAATTAAGCCTTGTTTGTTTGAAGCGGTCCATAATTGTTTGATAACAACAAGGGTAGAAATGTTGTTTTCAAAATTTGTGTACCAAACATGTCTCATCTTCTATAAAAATGTGTGTTCTGTTGGTTATTTTAAAAAATAACAAAATAACATCCACGATCAGTAGATTTCACTTTTTTAAAGGATATGAGACATGTTTGGTAGACTGATTTTGAGGATACACGATAATAATAACAACAGCTCGACAAAATAATTTAAATAACCACCCCCCTCCATAGTCCATACACACCACACCCAAAGCAGCTTGTGTCATTTTCTGGAAAGCAGAATATATTTGGTTTTGGATGTATTTATAATGGGGAGACTATGATGTACAGGGATGTTATATTGAAGATTAATATAAATTTCAAAATGGAAGTACTTTTAGGTAGTTGGTTCATGCAAGTTTTTTTATTAACAAAGGGCTGAAAGGCTTTTTTTTTGCATTAATTTTTCCCATGAGCTCCATCCCAATGTTTTAAAAACCGGACCGCCGGTTCAACCGTGAACCGGTAGTTTTTTCCGGTCCGGTTCAATATTGACCCAGTGTTTTGTAAAAAACTGATATTTTTATAAAAAATAGTGTCCATAAGAGATTAAACTTGGACCATTTAGATTAACCCACTGGTTGAACCCGTTTGACCCGACCCAGTGTCTTGGCCGGGTCAAACTCCTGTGCGGTTTTTAAAACATTGCTCCATCCATCAAGTTAAAGAAGAAGGTAAACGAAGTTTATGTCCCCATCAATTGTCGTGATTAAGGCTTAGGTAGGAGGAAGAAGATAACAATGGTGGTAGTGGGATTCGTTTAGGGATGAGAAAAGAAGAGGAAGGTGGTAATGGATTAACATTTAGAGACGGCAACAGGTTATAGTATTGGATTTTAATTTTTGTGTCCTAACCTTTTTTAATTCTGAATGTGGAATGTGGATAGCAAAGTGATAATAATTCCTCGTCAATGAATTAACGAACATGGGTTGGATTGAACTGATTTAAAAATCACTACTTAAAAGCATCCAAAATCGGATCCCTCGTAATCGGTAACCTAAATGCACCTCAATTGCCAAGCATATCCTAAAGGTTTATAGTTTCTGTGTGAAGTGTTAACTAACTAAAAAGTTGATGGTGTTTGAGTAAATAAAAAGTGGCTGAAGCTTGATAATAACCGAGGATGAAAATTTTTAAGTCAATGGAGGGATTAAAAAAGGACAAGGATGGATGAAGTTCAATTACGAAGAAGATAAGCACAAGTTCATGAGCACAAGCTCGAAGTTCACGTCCATTCAAGCAATGATTCACTTTTTTACCTTAAGTATTCATTTTTTTTCCTTCTATTTTCCTTGACATTTTCAAATATCGGAAAGAAAAAAAAAATTGAAATTGTAATTTTTCGAAGGAAAGAAAATACCAAGAATTGATTTCCCGAACCAAACGAGGCCAAAGTTCTTAATTTCCCGACGCTTGGATCTTTCGGGGAGGATTTGAGTAACCTTCAAAAGATCGCGAAACTAAGAATGATACGAGGTTTCTTGGTTCTCCGCCAGACGATTTAGAATATTAGAGTAGAACGGAAAAACAATCTTGAGAACAGACAAGTAATCGAGTAATGACTGTTTGGTTTGCAAGGTTTGACAAATATAATTGACATTATGTTGTCAATCTAATTCGAATGTTTGGTTGGACAATTTTTGGATGTACTATAATCGCGATTAAAATTTGATTACATCACACATTTTTTAAAAACCAATTACACCATAAAATCTATGTAGTTGCGGTCACACAAGGACAATCCGATGGTTCTCATAGAGATATGACATCTTTTTTTTTCTTCTTTTTTTACAAATGCTGCAAGTATTGCTCTTAAAATCATATTCATAATTTTATTCCATCTTTACTTGGAGTTTATGTAAGAATATTTGTAACACCTCTGGCCAGGGGCGGATGCAAGAACTTAAAAGAGTGAGATCAAAAATCTTAACTATTTTTCTATATCTATCTAGCCTCGTCTCAAGTTTAGCAAAAAATTTTGGAGGGACAAAATGAAAATTATTAAGAAAAAAGTAAAACTTGATGTAAATATGTATATAAAAATTGAAATTACAAATTTTGGAGGGGGAAGAACATAAAATTGATCAAGAAAATCAAAAAGAGAACATGAATATTAAACTCTGAAGCAAAATTTCAGTGGGACAACTGCCCCCACTCGCCCCCATGTAAGTATGCCCCCGTCTCTAGCAGCACATTACTACAGCCCTCCAATTCCAAAATGGATTGGCAAACATATTCTCTTATGATTGTTACTTATTAGCATCAGACAGGGGTAAGCCGGACAAACCATCGGACTTGGACAACACAACCCCCCCCTCCCCCCCTTTCTTTCCGAACTGTAAGTCTCCACCTCTCCGTCAATATAGCCTCCGCGGTCCACCCCAACTCCTTTCTGTCGGTTGAACTAGCAATCCACAGATCCATATTTTGAGTTCCCACTTGAAAGACCTCGAGTAACTCAAAGAGATGAATTCAGAATCCGAGCTCTACGATGTCGTCAGAACTGGAGACTTCGACGTTGTTGCCAACCTCATTTGCCATCAATTTTTTTTTATATCTCCTTTGGGAGTCAAGGGTAAGGGACAACCAAATTTAGCTCTGAATAGGACAATCCAACCCCTGGGGCGGCCTGTATGTGTAGTCTCCAAAGGGCCCGAAATACAGATGTAAGGGATTTTGGCACTTCTATGATCTTATGAAAGTACGAAACATAATTGACCTAGAGAAAGTAACATTGTTATCTTCCTTTAGTTCTAAAAAATACAAAGAACTATAAATTGAAACCATTGAGATGCAGTTGTTTTGCCACAAACTGGTTACAAGTCCAGTTTCTGAAATTTAGGTGCTACTTATTACAAGCATCTGTTATAGTTGGATGGAAATTTCCTCCATTTAGGCCACGTATGGTTAGCGGAATTGGAGCATTGGAAAAGAAAAGTGATTCATTTCTTTTGTTTGGATGCCAAAGAAAATGAGAAGAAAATGAATTGATTACCAATAGAAGGAAAAACAGGGAGGAAAGTGGTTCCTTCCATCAACCCAAGGATTCATTTCCTCCTCTAAGGATTCACTTCTCCTCTCAATTTCTTTGGTTTTTTAAACACCGGAACTGAAATTGATTGGAATTGCAATTTTTCAATGGAAAGAAAATATTATAGAATCAATTTCCTTTCATTTCCTTTACTTTCCGCGAACCACTCGAGGTTAGAGAGTAAGATATGTTTAATAGATCTAAACATTATAGAAAAATAATATTTATTTCTGACCAAGCAAACAAACATGAGTGGCTTATCAAATTTTGAACAGTGACAAATGGTTAAAGAGTTGTTTCGGGGTCGAGGTGGATGGTTACCTAATACACTAAAAACAGGTAAATGGAGGGGTAAAAGACAGGCATGAACTTCCTTTTTTGTCTTCAAATTTTGATATCTAATAATAAGAGTTTTTTTATTATAGGCTTGTGAATTTCTTGGTATGTCCTCTGGTGACTTTTTCTTTTCTTGATTTTTTTGTGTTGAACTATCTACACATCATAGGGAAGTAGTTGCAACTTAAAAAAAGCAAGAAAAAAGCATAGCTTATATATGTAAGAAAAAGAGGACACAAGTTATTTCAGACAACTTCAACTTTTGTAAGTAATTTTAAAAAGGCTTTTTCTAAGGACACCATATTTTTTACTTGGGGTAACCTTTATTTGGGAGCAGTCTAAGCAGGTGAAGATTTTGCTAGGGCTGTCCACAATTTGCTTGTGACTAATCCAAAAATTAGGATTTTTTTTCTCTTCTCTTTCCTCCTCCTCCTCCTTCCTTCCTTCCTCCTCCTCCTCCCTCCAATGGCGGCGCCACCACCACTACCAGTAGCCACCGCTTCCCTCTTCGTCTCTGGCTCCTTCCTCCGCCTCCGTCTCTGCCTCCTTCCTCCGCCTCCTTCCTCCGCCTGGTGAGTGATTCCCGCCTCCTTCCTCCGCCTCCTTCCCCCTCCTCCGTCTCCTTTCCTTCATCCTCCTCCGCCTCCCTCCGCATCCTCTGCCTCCCTCTCCGAGGACTGCCAACTTGCTGGCAGTCCTAACATAATGTTAGGACTGCCAATTTGCTTACAGTCATAGGACTGCCACTAAGTTGGCAGTCCCACTTGCTGGAAAAAATTGGACTAGTCCCAAGTAAAAAATGGATGGCAAACTTGTAATTTTTTTTGAACATTTTTTGGACTAGTTCCAATAAAAAATGTGGTGCCCTTAGAAAAAACCTTTTAAAAATTACAGTAAATTCAATCCCCGTCTCTACTTACATTTGAACTTAAAATTACAGTAATTAACTCAATCCCCATCGATCGATCTCTACTTACATACTCATCTCGCAAACATTTGTAACGCCGGCCTCTTGCAGCTGCAGATGGAATTCGCCAAACATGCCATCCTATGTATCATCTTTGGCCAAGGGCGGAACTAGGAATTCAAATCGTCCTGGGCTGAACTAAAAGTATGTTATACTTAGTCCAAAATATTAACAGTATAAGACAACATCAATTAATTAAAACACTCATGTATGTTTAAAATTTTTTGCTTACATCAATTAATCAAAACACTCATGTACTTGGTTCAAAATATTTTTTAGGCTTAATTGCACTTTGCTACCCTCAACTATTACCATTTTTCAACTTTGTACCCTAAACTATTTTTTGTAACAATTTGGTACCCAGATGTTATTTTGGACTAAAATGCCCCTACCCCTACCCCTAACCCTCCCCCCCTGCACGCTCCGGCCGCCCCCCTGGCTCACTCCGGCCGCCCCCCCCCCTGCTAGCTCCGCCCCCCCCCCCCCCCCCGCCCCCCACCCCACCCTGCTCGCTCCGGCCGCCCGTCCGCCCCCGCCTCTCCCCTAGGCCGCGGCAGCATGTGAGGAGGGGGGCTGGGGAGGGAGGGCGGGGTGGGAGGCGGGGCAGGGGGTGGCCGAAGCTAGCAGGGGGGGTGGGGGCGGTGGGGGCGGAGCTAGCGGGGGAGGGGGGGGGGGTGAGGCGGCCAGAGCTAGCAGGAGGGGTGGCCGGAGTGGGGAAGGGGGTGGAGGGAAGGAAGAGGGAAGGGCATTTTCGGAATTTTTGAAAAATTAGGTATCAAGTTGAAAAAAAATAATAGTTGAGGTACCAATTTGTTACGAAAAAAAGTTTATGGTATCAAGTTGAAAATGCGGAATAGTTGAGGGTAGCAAAGTGCAATTTTTACTTACTTTTTTCTTTCAGATTTTCCATCTCAAACTACATTAAAAGAAATATAGGTTCAAAAAAGAATCAAAGCAAATGAACTAGTCGAAAACATTTTGTATTTGTACTATATGTATATACATACTACTTACAAAGCAAAAAATGGCAAAAAATGAACAAGTCTTCAAAAAAAATGGCAAAAAAATGGTAATTCATGCTACAGCATGCTGATACATACCACCATTATCATCTCATCTCTACAGCATGCTGACCACCATTATCGTCTTCATCACTGTCGTTGTCACCATCACCAAACACATTCTTCCTCTTCCTTCTCAAACTATTTTCTTCACCAAGATCCAAAAATTTCATCTTTACAGCATGTCAGCATGCTAAACAAACAAAAATTGCATCTCTAACCAATGATTCACCAAGTATTAATTCAAATAATCCTTTAGCTAATTGATAAAAAATCTACAGCATGTTCCATTGTCCCATTAATGGATTATTAATTCCAATTTCATCTCTAAATTAACAGAGTACTCTAAATTAACTTTGTATTAAATTAACAGAGACATTTCTATAAAAAAAATCAGGCGGTAAGACATTACAACAAACATTTGATGTGCAAAAATTAATATACCTTGTCTATGTTTGCTTTCTCCGGATCCAGAACAGCTCGGCAACGACAACGATGGCGAGCGGAACCACCGATCGACGATCATAAACTCTTGCTTGCAGCCTTGAACAAGATTTGAAACTGAAGATGAAAGATGAGGAAAGGAGAAGCTGAGATCAAGGTGATTATAGAGAGCGATTGAATGAAAAAGAAGATACCTGAGAAAGGAGGAAGCCATAATAGGGAGGGGGTGGGGGGTGGGGGGCGAGGGGCTCGAGGGGCGTTCGACGGAGAGGACAGGAGAGATGGGAAGGGACGGGAGAGACAGAGAGGATGGGAAGGGACCGGAGAGAATTAAGGCTGGAGGCGTGGGCTAAGAATAAAATTTGTGGCTTCTTCTGCATAAAAAAAAAAAAAAAAATTAAATTTTAGGGTGGGCTGGAGCCCGCCCCAGCCCACACCTTAGTTCCGCCCCTGTCTTTGGCTTATCAAAATTGGTTGAGGAAAGTGTTATTTGAGGGTGATGTCTATATAATATACACTTAAAAAACAGGTAAATGAAGGACTAAAGATGGCATGAACTTTGCCAGTTTCGCTTAGGATACGAACGGCATGAATGTTGCCACTGTGGTCAGTATCGAGATAGAGGGAGGTTGGTGGTTGACACTAGTAGAGGGCTGAGAGGGACGGTCCAACCCTAACTTACTCCTTACCTGGAAAATAAATAAATAAGTGTCACTTTCATTTGTTGCCTGTGTTTCCATTTAGTACCATGTGTTCTGTTTCTGTCATATCTTTTATTTCAGGTTTGCGCCGGGTTGGCTTTCAAGATGAGTTGATTTGTTCTCAGAGGAAGAGAGTAGCCCTCGGCTCATGAACTCAATTATGAACAACCCACTTTATTCATAGGAATTTGATTAGGAATTGCTCAGATTAAGGATGGAAATATATATTAATCCAATCCTCAACCCAACTGGTTCAAATATCATAAATCGGGTCAACCAATTAGTTATATAACCACATCTATAATCTATAATATAAAGCACAGTGGATTTTTGGTCCGACCCATGTGCTTTGGTTCAACGATGATGAAAGGACTAAATTGTCCTTCTCTCTATAAGAGAGGAGGAGGTCCCATGTTGGATGCGGAGCAACCGGTTGTTCCAACGGCACCCCCGTCTCCAGCTCCTCTTGCACCGCCCCTCCCTCCGCCGCCTACGCTCCATTCTCGTCCACGCCGTCGTCGCCGGCCTTTTCCGCAACCCCTTCATCGCAAGCAGCCTCCTCCACCGCGCCGCCGACGTCGACCCTTCCTTCGCCGCCTCCCTCTTCTCCGCCATGACCAACCCCAACCCCTTCTCCTTCAACACCGCCATCGCCATCTCCGCCGACCCACTCTCCATCTACTGCCAAATACTCCGCCGTCGCGTCCCTCCCGACTCCCACACCTTCTCTTCCTTGCTCAACACCACCACCGTCGCCGCCACCAGGTCGCTCCACGCATACCCTCCTCCTCGGATTCCGGCCCGACCCCTTCGTGCAGAACGTCCTGCTCACCGCCTACTCCCGACGCGACTCCGCCGACCACGCCCTGCGGGTGTTCGACGGAATGCCGCACAAGGACGTCGTCTCCTGGACTGCCGCCGTCTCGGGCCTCGCCGTCCTCGGACGCCCCGCGACGGCCCTGCGCGTCTTCGCCTCCATGAGGCCCCACGCCGCCACCGTGGTCTTTGCCGTGTCCGCCTCCGCCGGGCTCGGGTCCCTAGCGCTGGCCCGGTGCCTGCACGCCTACGTCGAGAAGGCCGGGTTCGTGTCCGTGCCATTATGGCACGGGTTATCCACTAGTGTTCTAATATGTCGCAATTGATAGTAGGTCATATACTGATATCACAAACTCATTATTGAGAGAATGTTAGTCATATAATGCTTGTCTTGATGATGGCTGCATGAAACTAGCTAGCACACTTAAATGTCAACCTTCAAAGCATAAGACTTTCTCAGCCCTTATCCAGTATTGCTCATCCAATTCCACTTTAACTATTGAGAAATATGAATTAGGACTATAAGCCTCTGACCTCTGCATAAATTATAGCACTAGGAGGTCTGTCATGGTGGCTACAATATAATTCTACTTTAAAAAAAAAAATACACTAGCTACATTATTTCGGAAATTTTAAAACTTAATAGTATAGTTAATGAAACATTTCATAAGTTTTGGGAAGAGGGGGCCATCTGCAGCTTTGGTATGTCATGCATTCATGCTTGACCGTGCAAGTCACTCTTAAACTACTCAACTTGGCTAGTGGAGCAGCTACAAATGTGAGCTGTGACAATATACAAATAAATTGTACGGCTTATGCCAAGGGAAAAAACAAACGAAGAACTATCAGTAGAATATGTTTTGTAATACTTTACCGATATCCAACCTTTATAAATAACTGAAACTGACAAAGAAGATGTAGGCATTCAGTGTAACAACTCCAGAGAAATAGCTGTGTAGATCAGTGATAACATAGAGCGAGATGGATCAGATGAGCGGAAATGGGAGGGAGGGAGGTGTAGGAGGAGCTGATCTTGAAGCAAAAGATCGAAGGATGAATGCAAACTCGACCGAGAATAACGAAAACAAGGACACCTCCCAGAACTCGGGCGATCTCAAAGATGAGGTTCTAATAGTCTTACCATCTATTCCTTCTTTTTGCTCGCGTACCGTGTCTTGTATCTTATGAAAATGTTGTCAGAAACCGGGATGGAGGAAGTTTCTCGCTTATGTTGGACCTGGATTCCTCGTGTCATTGGCCTATCTTGATCCTGGAAACTGTAATCCTCTCTCCCTCGCACTTTATTAATTTCTTTTACCTTGGCCTATTGTGATGTTAACATGAATATTAACTTGGAAACAGTGGAAACTGACTTGCAAGCAGGAGCTAATCACAAATACGAGGTATTGACTGATACAAATACGAGTGTAATCAACTACATTTACTCGTATATACATCATATCTACTACTGATTAACCACTCATGCTAATTAACGCAGCTCTTGTGGGTCATATTGGTGGGCTTGATTTTTGCGCTAATCATTCAGTCCTTGGCTGCAAACCTTGGTGTGACTACAGGTACATACATGTGCACCTGCAATATTAATTAATTGGTTCTCGATATCGATATCGAACAAATTAAGAAACCGAAAATCCAAATTACCTTTTAAGTGTTACATGTTGTTGTCGCGTTGATCACAGGGAGGCATCTTGCTGAACTCTGCAAGATCGAGTATCCCCTGTACGTAAAGTACTGCCTGTGGATCCTCGCAGAGCTCGCTGTCATTGCTGCTGACATACCTGAAGGTTGTTACTACACACCTTCCCTCTACTCTAGTACATCTCTGTGTGTTATAAACTTCAATATATTTCTCCATCCTCCAAAATTAAAGCTTAATTGTGCACTGCTGTGATCTGTCTCAGTGATAGGAACGGCCTTCGCTCTCAACATATTGTTCCGTATCCCGGTATGGACTGGAGTACTCATAACCGGATTGAGCACTCTCCTACTTCTTGGATTGCAAAAATACGGGGTAAATTCTTCTGAAAGTAGTCTGATCCGTAATCTTTTTGGGTTTTTTTCCCCTTCTTTTTGTAGGTGAATTTAAATCAAGCCGGCAGTTATGTTTGATCGTATGCGAAAATAATTATGTAAGAGTGAACATTTACCAAAGAATAAGAACTGCCACAAGTTAGAAACAAGGGTCATATACAATGTGTATGAAGATCTTAATTGCATTTTATTTTTGTTTATCGTCTTCTTTTGGTAACTAGTCAAATTAAATGACGATACTAAGGGACAGAAGAAGAAAAAATTGACATGAAAATGAAGAAAAAAAATATTATTTAGATAAAAGATCCAATAATTGGAAACATTATTATTCGTAACCCAATTAAATAACCATTTGTTTCATGAATTATTTTCATTACTTGATAGAAAGTTGAACAGTAGTAGTAATAACAACAACAAAATCAACCACAAGAACCAACAATAATAATAACTTAAGCCTAACAATAATCGTAAAATGGCTTATGAGTTTGAAATAAAGGTGTATAAATTAGGAAATATAATTATCCAATAATTGTGGCCTATGCCTAAGAAAACTACAATATGTGATCTCAAAATGATGCTGCAGGTCCGGAAACTGGAGCTGCTCATATCTATCCTAGTGTTTGTCATGGCCGCATGCTACTTTGGAGAAATGAGCTACGTACAGCCCCCCGCCGCCGACGTGATAAAAGGACTGTTTATACCCAAGCTCAAAGGTGATGGAGCTACCGGAGACGCCATCGCTCTCGTTGGCGCACTCGTTATGCCGTGAGTGGCCTGACCATCCGAATGTTACGTCTTTTATGGGTTGAGAGTTGGATTCACACTCACTAGTATAACTTTTTATAATTAAGGATAGATTGAAATATGGTTTGGTACCATATCATATTAAAGTTTCTGTCACTGCATCAAAACTCTAAAGGTTTGATTCAGTAGAAGAGTCTTTAACATGATATCAGAACAATTATGCGCCATTTAAGTGGATTAACGAAAAAATTATAGTTGTGTGTGAAATCCCGTTCAGCTATAACGTTTTTCGTGCAGTGGCTTAGGACTTCAACATGAATTGCTAATCTTAGAGCTCATCAATATTAATCTTAATTTATTATTGTTTTAATGACAGGCATAACCTTTTCTTGCATTCAGCATTGGTGCTTTCAAGAAGACAACAAAAAACCACCAGAGGGATCAACGTAAGGACTACGGAGACAAATATTATATATTTAAATCATCGTCATCAAGTGCAATCAAAATAATCATATTAATTAGTACAAAGATTAAAAAAAGAGTTTGTTCCATATTTAAAATTGTCACGGTTCAATCTGAATCAGAAAGGCTTTTAACTAACTATTTTTGTTGTTATTAGCATCAAATATTTAATATTGCAAGAGTATCCAATTAATTAGAGCTCTTGTTGTATATGTTATAAACAATTAAAAACCTTACTTGTTAGCTAGTAACTACATAATTGGAAGATGATATAGAGGTGTTGTACCAATAATACTGCATAAATTTTTTTTGAGGCAAAGAATGTGATCAAGGAGATCCCGACCAAATGGATACACACATAAATTATTCGACCAATGGCTACTATTTCAGAAACATTCGATGATGCTTAAGTGCAAGACCTGATCCCCTCTCTCTCTCTCTATATATATATATATATTAAAAGTACAATAATGTGATTGTTACATAAGTTTCTGATCTTACTTTTCATGCATGTCACTTGCGTTATTCCAATGATGATCTTATTTTCATGGCATTGTATATGTTTCGTACCTGCAGAGTGCTTGTAGGTACTTCCTTCTGGAGAGCGGATTTGCGTTGTTCGTCGCGCTGCTCATCAACATCGCCGTCATCTCAGTCTCGGGCACGGTGTGTCACGCCTCGAATCTCTCACCGGATAACGAAGAAAAGTGCAGCGATCTTACTCTCAATTCAGCGTCTTTCCTGCTCAAGGTTAATTGAAGCCTACCTGACCTGATTGATTGGTGTAGTTTTGGAAAGAAAGAAAATTTTCAAGATCTTCATTATTTTCTTAATTATGGCATATATATATTTCAGAATGTATTGGGAAAATCAAGCTCCACAGTGTATGCTATAGCTTTGCTAGCTTCCGGACAAAGTTCTACCATTACCGGCACATATGCTGGACAATACATTATGCAGGTATTTTATTTTAATTGAAGTACATTATGATATTGGACACAAATTTCTACATCCATGATTATTCATATAGAATAAAAACAAATGTGTTGTGATGGAGTTAATTGAATTGAGCAGGGTTTTCTGGACATCAAGATGAGGAAGTGGCTAAGGAACCTCATGACTCGGTGCATCGCGATCACTCCAAGCCTCGTCGTGTCGATCATCGGTGGCTCTTCTGGCGCTGGCAGACTAATTATCATTGCATCGGTATATACACCAATAATTAATTAATACTATATATTTGTCTCAAATCCCACCATTTAATCTTTTTGTTCATAATAATTAAGTACCCAAATCAATCATACAGATGATACTCTCTTTTGAGCTTCCATTCGCTCTCATTCCTTTGCTCAAGTTCAGCAGCAGCAAAACTAAGATGGGACCACACAAGAACTCGATCTACGTAAGTAATGTTTCCCTTCAACTATTACACAATCGATCTACTCACAATAGTGTGAATATTAGATTCAACATTGTGGAAATTAATCATTGATATAATTAGGGGTGATTATTCGCAACAATTAATGTTGTTGTTGTTGTTAACTTGAGTAGAGGCATAATCGATCTATGCAGATCATCGTAGTTTCGTGGGTTCTCGGAGCACTGATAATAGGAATCAACATATACTACCTGAGCACCGGCTTCGTGGACTGGATCATCCACAACAGCCTGCCTAAGGTTGCCAACGTCTTCATTGGCATCGTCGTCTTCCCTCTCATGGCCGTCTACATTCTATCCGTCCTCTACCTGACATTCAGAAAGGACACAACGGTAACATTCACCGACGCATCCGACCCCACTATCGAGGTGGAGAAGGGAGGATCGCAACGAATGAACGAGGTCGTACCATACAGAGAGGACCTCGCCGACATTCCCTTCCCAGAGTGATCAATGGTGCATTCCAGTAGTAGCGCAAATTGAAAATAAAAAAGGAACTAAATAAGAAGTGGGGATGAGAAATGTGACATAGTAGCTAGCTAGTTTCCTCCTCCCAAAATCTCAGCCTGATACCAAAGTGTTGGCTTAGCCCAAAGCGTTGGTGGCTTTCGTCGCGTGTGTGCTCCTTGGTCAAGGATTTACAGAAGGATGGCAGTCGCAGAGTGGAAGCGATACTAGCTAGAGTTTCATCAGTAAATTACGTATAGGCCTCAATAAGAAAATTGAAGATCGATGGGGAATCATATATATGAACTCTTAAACTCTCAACTCACATTTGTAGCTCTTCTTCTTGTTTTCCTTTTTACAAGTCATTTTCCTTTTTACGTTTAGTTCATGTTATTTCAACTATGAATATCCATGCAACTAATGACTAGAATAGAAGAGGGAAGAACTTACTGGCGTGCTACTTGCTGCGGAGATGCATACAAGCAGACCTACTGATCGAGCAACTTGAAAATCCGTGGTTTCAACTTGATACCCTCAACTATCCATCTTTGGCAACTTGATATCCTAAAAAACTTTCAAAATAGCCAACTTAATATCATCAACTATTGAATATTTTCAATTGTATACCCTAAAAAGAAGAAGAAAAAAACCTGAAAATATCCATGCCCCTCCATCCCCCCCCCCCCTCCGGCGATCCTCCTCTCTCTCTCCCTCTCTCTGTCTCTCTCTCTCTCTCTCTCTCTCTATCTCTCTCCGGCGATCCCCCCTCTATCTCTATCCGGCATGGAACGGCAGCGGCAACAGCGGGCAGGGCGCGCAGGCAAGGGCTCAGCAGCAGCAGGGTGGCGTGCACGTGGGTCGGCACAGCAGCAGCGGGGCGGCGCGTGCGGCCGCCGCACGAGCCCGGACGAGGTGTGCACGTGCGGAGACGCGCGTGTGGCGAGTGGGCTGCGTAAGCGGGCGGGCGACGTGCACGGGGGGCGACACGCACAAGGGCGATGCGGGAG
The DNA here is from genome assembly GCA_029216955.1 of Iris pallida. Taxonomy (NCBI): domain Eukaryota; kingdom Viridiplantae; phylum Streptophyta; class Magnoliopsida; order Asparagales; family Iridaceae; genus Iris; species Iris pallida. Next base: position 670,498 of record JANAVB010031819.1, on the reverse strand, counting down.
GGGGGTGAAGGTGGGTAGGAAGGGAAGGGGGGCTGAACAGCAGGAGGAGGGGTGGACGGGATGGCAGTAGGGGCTGGGAAAGAGAGAGAGGGGAGGGATATCTTGGAAATTTTATTTTTCAGGATATCAAGTTGCCTATTTTGCCGGGGGGAAGGGGGGAGGGCAAGTATAGGTCTTGGGTTCGAATCTCCCATTGGCGGCTGGATGGCTTATATAACCACGGTCCGACTTAGAGAAATGACACCTCAAAAGAAAATGAAAAACTTTGCCAAATATGGATAGTTGAGGATATCAAGTTGAAATTTAGCCAATAACTATGCAAGAACCATGTGGTATCCATTCAGCAGCAAAGCCACAGTGATTGCTAACCAAACTCATTTAAATGCTAATTAAATGTACTCAATCACCTGACACATGCAAGTTCTTCCTCAACTAAAATTAACTTTATCTAGAATAGTGTCAAGCAAATCGATACCAGTGGATGCCACGCGGAAGCGCCCGTGGCTGCGCCAATTGTGCTAGTCAAGAGGAAATGAATGACAGAGGGAAGAAAAGCACCTCAATTTTCTTCACTTCTTTTACCAATCCACTCCTCCCAACCTCTTGGCTTTGTAGTCGAGAAAAAGCAAACTAGAAGGAAAAAGAAAGTTCGGCCACCCACCTTCATCATTGTTCTGTTCAGTAGAAAGGCACCTTCACATAAAAGCATATATATATACACACACAGAGCCAACAATAAGTGATAGCGAGAATGAAGAAGAAGCAAATAATGGATGAATCCTTCAAGAGGCCAGGATCCATTCCATTCAAGTGGGAGGTTCACCCCGGCATTCCCAAACCAACAGTAACATGTCAGGGAGAAGCAGCAGCGCTGCCAAAGATCAGCCCCCCTCCATCGTACGCAAGTCTACTTCCGCGCCAGACGACGCAGACCCATACTGTACCGAAGAGCTGCTTCTCCTTCTCTCAGACGCATCGAAACGGATCTGATGCATGGTGCATGATGCGCGTTCGCCTTCACTCCCCTCCAGTAACTCTCCGAGGAGACGGTACCTAAATGGCTCTACTCTACTTGAGAGCACAAGCAGTGTATGTCAATAGTGCAACGCAAATGATCATCTAGTACTTGCTGATTTTCTTTACATTTATATATATATATATATATATATAGCAGAGTAGGAATCGATTCATATAATCTTAAGAATATATGAAGAATGATTGCATGTTAGTTTTATTAATATTTGAATGTATAATCCCTGCAACGAATTTTCAAAAAGCTGCTAAAGAAAAATAATTCCATATAGAAAAGAAAAGGAAGGAAAAAAAAAGTTCCTTAACCCCAAGGATTCACTCTCCCACATAACACTAATTTCCTTTCCTTTCCACAAACCAAATAATTCGACGGACCAAAACAAATTCCAATTCTACGGACCAAAAGAGGCAAATATAAACTCATGAACCAAAATAGGCCTAATAAAGCAAGAAGGAAACATCAAGGCTTCAAGCCACCAGAATTTAAACTATCTGAATATTTGTGACTGTCGATACACACTGAGTCAAAAAAATGTCACAAAGAGAATGATATAACCATCATAATAAATTGCATAGACTAATAGAACCATCATAATGATCCCAAGAGTGATATAACCATCACAATGATCCCAAATTGCATAAAGACTGATAGAACCATCACAATGATCCCAAATTGAAATTGCATAAAGATCGATATAACCATTATAATGATCCCAAATTGCATAAAGACTGATATAACCATCCCAAAATTGTTGATATTAATGCTACTAACACTTCCATAGTGAGTCTTCTATTTGCGTTTTTGTTAGCCAATTCTTCTATCTAACATTTGCATAATCATCCATATATCAAAAACTCAGATCCATCTTGAACGAGCCTCCGGTGTGTATTGTTCTAAAACCAGATGATGACTCGAACAAGTATGAATTGTGAACGATAACAAACAAACAAAATCCAAAACAAATATAATAGATCCAAAATTATATAAAATTTCATAGACATCCTAAACAATCAAAAAAAAAGTGTACAAGTATATACATGTTTATAAACAATTGGTTAGCCCTCACTTCTCCCTGAAAAGTTTTTTTTTAAAAAAATTAAACAAAATCCAGGGACATAAAGAATGTCTTTAGAGAGAATTTTGAAAACCTCCCCCAAGGTCTTTTATCAGTTCCCCTCACCCAACCCAAAGTTCCCTCACCCTAGCACCCAAGCAAGTTCCCTCTATTTACTCGTCCACCTTTGCCAGTGATATCTTGTCCGAATCTTATCTCCCTGCAAAAAGAGAGAACTTTAAGATAGCACATCATATCTGAAATTGTTAACACCGAGTAACAACAGAGTATCGTGTCAATATTCAAATGCTTATACAAAAAAATTGAATTACAACTTTCTTTAAGTTGCACTACGTTAACATCGAGTAACAACAGAGTATCGTGATAATATTCAAATGTAAATACAAAAAAAAGATGAATTACAGCTTACTTCAAGTTGCACTACGTCAGAAGCTGCCATTGCACTCTTGATCATTTCCATATCTTTGGTTAATGCAGCAACCTTCAATGCAAAAAATTATTGATTATGGGATAGTATTTGTGGGAAATGAATTGTCATTACACCATAAATCATAAAGAATATCATATAAAAACAACAATCAAAAGAACTATAAAGTTAGAATAGAATATAGAACTTTATGACAAGCTGGCCGCTGGGAACTCCACCATGGAAGCAAGTTGACCTCACAATGAAAATAGTACACTTCGTTTAGTTTAAAGGCCAATATTGAAATAGTCCACTTTGTTATCATAGGAATTTTAAAAGTTCTATAGAAGTGAATAATGAATATGGCACTTGCTGAGATCAAGAATAGAACTCAACAGCTTAGTTTCCATTAGAGCTCTAGGGCAATATAAAAAGTGATAAGGACAAAAATAGACAATTGGATAGTAGCTGGCTGGTGAACGACACTGAAGCTCTCTAGAAAGGGAAAAGCATACACATTCTACAAGACTTACTGGTAAAAATAACAACTCTTATATAACATTTACATTGTGAAAGAGAAGTTGTTGATAGTACCTATTAGCTATATTGAAAATGAATATGAACCTCCCACTGTTGTCACCATAAAGATTCCTTTTTTTTTTGCTAGTCCAGTATCTCCAGATTATCCTTCTCCCATTCATGTCAATCACATTCATATGCAATCCCATTCATATGCAAGATTAATCAAGCATAGTTTAGGTTGAACTGGTAAGTGGCTTTTCTAGTGTGAAATGAAATGTGTAGATGACTGAGAGGATGGCTTGCTCAAGTGATTACATGTTGACTGAGAGGTGCTTTCACTATTTCCTTGTGTATCAATCCACGGAAAGTAATGACATACTTCTTTCAACCATGGACCTCTCCTGGGGTCAGGACTATAGCTTTCAGGAGAATTGTCTCAAACTTGTATCAGTGAAAGCAATGACGGACCTCTTTTAACCATGGACCTCTCTCTTTTCTCTTATCCCAACGTTTACTATCAACAAAGAGTTACTAAAAGACCAACCTACTCAAAGCAAATAAGGACTACCAGGCCCTATTAAAGAATATAGAGACAAAGTGAATATATAAGGGATGATATAAAAAAAATTGTTCTTATGCGGTTAGGGTACCAGATTTAATATATATGGGTCATCTCAGTCAATAACAGATATCCATATAGATAAATTTAAACATTTTGGTTGAAGGCTGCAGCTGCAGCTGCACTATTCCAGAAGCTACACCGTCCACCAATAAGTTGTTAAATCCACTCAATCACTAAATTTGAACATTCTACACAAATCTACACAAAGCAAAGACGAGGAAGAAGTGCCACACAGAGAAAGAAACACAGTTTTAACATATGTAGTATCCATATTCATCAATTTCCAAATTCAACAACCATGCATGAATGCAACAACTGAGCACCTAAAATGAAAGATAGAAACATCTGCAATCTAGTAATGTAATGTGTTTCTGATGCCATGTGGAAATGGATAATCAGAAAGTAGATTTCTTTTGCAGTTTGATGGATGAGAAACACCAGTCTGCAGTGATATCTTGAAGTACTAACAATCATCTATTACATGAAGAATTTGATTTCACCGACAAGTCAAACAGACAAGAAACAACATAAGTTGCCAGAGAAGAGGCTTAAATCAGCTAGCTCGATGATAAAGTAGGTCAGATTCTACAGGATCAAAAAACCATGGGAGAAGTGAAGGGAATGTGGCTAGTAACTGAATCGCTCCCTATAGCCAAAGAGAATTTGTAGAGTATTTAAAGGGATATTGGTGAAAACTTTTGTTGATGATGATGACTATAGTACATATTTAAAACCTTATTAGTGCTACCACGGGAACAGCCAAGATTGTGCTACCACAGGAACAGCCAAGATTGTTCCTGCCATGATCCATCATCAGTAGGTACAGATGACTAACAGATGACTATCAAGCTAGCATAGCACTTCCCTCGCGTAGATCAATCCAATATATCGGCATCATGAAGACTAAACAAGCATACACACACACATATGTAGACACACACACACCCTCCCTGTTTCTTATCAAAGATTCAGAAAACCACCACCAACCCAGAATTGTGGTGGCTCATTACCATTTACGTATTCTGCTAATACAAGGACAAAGTATTTCAAGATACATGAGACATGCATATGAACACAACCCAACCTGAAACTAGAAAACGTTAGTATAGAGACTATCAATTTCAATAACGAAAGCATAAATTTCAGGTAACTCCCGAAAGCGTAAATTTCAGGTAGTTTAGCAAGTTATCAGGAAAACCCCCCTAAAGTTTCTTTTTTCATCAAGCAGCCCCATCGACAGTTAGGACATAACTGTTGTTTTAGTTAAAACCCACATGGACCCAATGTCATTTCTATCGACAAAAATACCCTTCTATTAACTAACAGTCTCTTTCTTCTCCATTATTCACCTAACCCTAAATTCCCAATTCTTCTACGTTTTCTTCATCAGTTCAAAGGGTTCTTTCTCACTAACATAGGAAACATATCAAGAAATAATGTAAAAGGGTATAAAACAGGATGATGATCCTAGAAATTCTGCACAATGTAATATTTCAAGAATTAAAAGAAAAGATAATAAAAAGATAACTAACTAACAAACAACTACACAGGACAAATTTAGATGCATTTGTAAGCAACATCATAAGTAACAGTAAACTCATCACATACACAACAATCAATTAACCACGTCGCTTTCTTCATGAACATAACATGAGACCACAATAGCATAGCATAAAATAAATAAATAAATCCCTGAATAAGTATTCGGAGCAATGTTGTAAAGGCAGGTGAAATAGACATTCAGATGGAATAGATGGTGGACTAAGTTGGCAGGTGACCACATAAATCATAATCGAGCCGGTAACCAACCACTTGATTACCATCCACATGAATAAACCATACTTCTCAAATAGTAAAGCCTACGTAACAATTAGTAGAATAAAGATAGTCCTAGCATCATCAATCAACTTGGTACTTAGTAGAAGAGTTTGTAAGTCACACTAAATGTGTAGCAAACCATACTTCCTCAAATAGTAAAGCCTATGTAACAATTGGTAGAATAAAGAAAGTCCTAGCATCACCAATCAACTTAGAAGGGAGTTTGTAAGTCACACTAAACGTGTAGCAAAGGCATCAGCATGGCTTCTTAAACCATTATCCTCACAATCTTCTGAGTAGGTGAGCCAAATGACTGAACCATCTGCAAATATAGCTCAGATTTATCCTGATGTTCAGATAAAACACGTATTTTCAGGTTCCATTCAAGTAGACCCATTTCATTTATCCTTTTTGGATTTACAGTAGGTGCACTTGAGAAACTAATAACTAGACTATTAGAAGTATTGTTGCAAGTATCCTCTATCTCAAAACATAAGAGATGAGTATACAACTTCCTAAGGGATGATTATTCACGCTAGAATTGCAAACAGAGAAAATAACTCCCTTGGGTTGTTGTTCCAGTGTAAGAAAAGCCGTCCCCATATGGTACCTGCTATACCTAATGCCTTTCACAAAAAGTACTAATCGACTTTATTATTTTTGGTCAAGAAAGTGTAACTAGAAAATTGTTGTTTCATCTTAATGCATAAAGGAGTCCAATATTACAAGGTTATAACAATCTATATATTCTCTAGAAGATTTAAAAGCACTATGAAGCACCTAGTGAACATACAACCAAGACACCACATGACAAACCTCATACATAAACTCTTAAAAAAGGTGAGACAGACAATGGCATGTTCAAAATAACAAACTTCGACAGTATTTTTTAACATTTTGTATGAAAATACTATTTGACAATGTTCAAAGAACAACTTTTTACAAAGATAAGCGCTAACCTTCCCTAAATTGCTATTCTATGGGACCTCAGCTATTATCTTCTTAATCCTCCCTTAGAATGCGTTATTGTATCTCATGCAAACAGATACTTAGTATGTGATATTCTAATGTAGAACAATATATTGCCTCTGTCATCATGACTATAATCTTAAATTTTACTATATCTTTAAATGTACAATGTACCAGAAAAGTATATGAAAGTATCAAGGATGTTTCCCTAAGTGTCTGAAATTAAACAGGTAAGTCTGATACCCCGACTCCCACACCCCCCTCCCACCAACTCAGAATTTTCTGAGGCCGCCATTTTAAACTCGTGAAAATCGTAGATTATCTTTCTCTCCATCAGTCTATTAATCCTGCAAAAATAGACCCAAAAAAATAGAACATCCAGGGGCATTAAACTATTATGAACAGGAAGAAAAATCAGAAAGAAAAATATATGGATATGTGAATAGTGAGTTAGGAAGATAGAAAGAAAGACTGGATTAGTCATAATTTTTTAAGAAGTGATACATCATAAGATATAGAGAATTCTAATTATTATACTTTGATAAAAGACGGAAAAAAAAGAGGTAGTAGATCTAGGTGATTGGGTTTTGTTTAAAGATTAAGAACAGTAAGATCGGGTTCTAAATGGTAAGAGTTTTTAGACGAAGGACAGATGAGAGGAATAGAGAATTTGGATATTTCAGTTTCAGACTTTCAGGTTTGGCATAAAAGTGTGATAGAGTTTGGAGATATATACAAAATATTGTTTCCTACTCTTCATCAAATTAATATTATATTATTATATAATAACAGTATGTTTTTTTTATGTTCTTCATTGTATATGTAATAACTTTGTCTAACTGTTACGTTGTTATTACAGTTACAATATGTTGTGCTCTTTAGTCTAGCATACATAACAATGTAAGTTACTTCTAATCTAATAGTGCTTTGTCTACCGTGTAATATAAGTTGATTGTCAACGTTATAACATTAAGCTCTTGAATAATAACGTTATTAAAGCTCTTGAATAATAACATTATTAAATCTCTTGAATAATGACATTAGTAGAGCTCTTGAATAATAACATTAGTAAAGCTTTTGAATACATTGTTACAGTATTATTTCATAATCTATATAAATCTGATATGATATTGTTATAGCATGATTCTCAGCATCTATGTAATAATCTTTATGTCCAACTATTATGTCATTATTACAGTCATAATACATTGTATCTTTAATCTAAGAAACGTAACCATTATTTTGTAAAATAATTGTTAAATTAATAGTGGTTTGTGTCAATATATACCTAGGTACTACCAAAAGTTGGGCAGCCCAATGGTTGAGGACTTTCGTAAGGGAAGGGAAATCCTGGCTAAAAAGAATATTATACCTAGTACTTAACCAACATTTAGCACAAACACACAATGTTTCTAAAGATGAAAATAGTGTGATTCTTAAACTGTTTAGGACAAGAACGCATGTGCTCGTTAGTCCATCCTGTTATGAGATCTCCAAGAATCTGAGACTTACATCACAAGACAAATGTGAAATGGTACCTTGGTGGGGCAAGTGAATCTACAAGCTCTTCAGATTTCAAGTAGGCTAAAAGTACCACTAATGATGAAAAGTATATATAAATAACAAAATGAAAGCCAAAGTAAGAGAAAATCTACATTCAATTTCGAAAAGCTTCTCTGACCTCCATGAGGAATAAGCATAAGATCATCAAGGTTAGTCCATAAGTTTACATTCCATAGAGTATGCAGCCAGATTATTGAAGGTTATAAAAGGCAGCAAATGCTGGAACATGACACTTTGGCCCTTAGAGACGTAGATAAAACGTCACTGTATTTCTAGATCATGTTCATTTGGGAACCATAGCCATGTTTCATGACTTTGTACAATATGAAAATGTAGTAGTTGCTTAACAGTTTCTTATTCCGGGGGGATTCAAATAGAAATACAGAATACAGCTAACACACCTCTACTAAGCATTGCTTATTTATTAGGGAATAATATCTTTAGAGGACAGTTTCTGCCTTGGAAATGCCAATTAACCACGTGGTTAGGTACCGAACATCCAGAAGGGGACACAGATTTATGGATGAAACTAACCAAACCCTTCACACTTGACTGCCCCTAAACTATAAATCGGATAAAGAGTGGTAGCAAGAGGCAGTGATCAGCAACAAGTACCCTCTTTATTTCTTCATTTTTATAAAGTGAAGGAAGTCAAGAAACCTTTGGCTCACCCTTGGGCAGGGACCAGGGAACTCCTTTTAGACATTAGTAATAATAAGTAAATAGGAGTAAAAATGCTAAATATTGTCATGATTCAATAAGTGATTTGAAGTTCTCACACACAAAAAACCCAAAATCCGACATGAGATGTTTATCGAAAAATTAGATCCATTGATTATGTGGTCTCTGTCGTTCCTACATAATATAAACTCTTATGCAAGAAGAGAAAAGGGGCCAATTGAATATCTGGTTAATCCAAATCATATGTGGTCCTATGGATTATGATATAGGATCTACTTGTTCGATTTTCTACTTAAAAAGAAAAGAGAATGTACGTGAACTTCATTTGACATCTATATCATCCGGGTACAAGATTCACTTCTTTGGGCTTCTATGGAATTGCTAAATAGGTTCCTTAGGCTATGTTTGGTTTGGTGGAAGGTGAGGGAAAGGAAAGGAGTAAAGTGTTTCATGTACAAATGGAATTCCATTTACATAGGATCATGTTTCAAATTCATTTCGTTCCCCTCACTTTCTTAGCAAGCAAACACAGCTGTAATGTGTGTGAGCATGCACAGGCGTGAGTGCACCCAAAAAACTAATAGTTTTATCTTATATATTTATTAATATTAGAATCACACTGTTTACTATACTGAATATTCATTCATCCCATTTCCCTAGCCAAAATTCAGCTTTCATGGGACTTTTTTCTTCTTATATATGGATTGTAAGTTCATACAATAGACCAATGCATCAATCCTCAAAATTTTCATCAATTCTTAAATGAAGGCATCTCAGAAGAGTCAGAACTTGGTCAAACGTTGCAAAAGCATTCATCCAAAGAAGGGGAAAAAAAATCCAATAACTTCCTATAATGATTAGGTTTTTGGGCAAACTTTATTGGATTCCGTCAATTTCAAGTTTACAACATGTTCACTTAAGATATGCAACGTACTTGCTACTAATAACAGGATAAAACTTATACAAAGTTGTTCCCTGGAAGCAAGTTGACACTTGACAGTAGTCATTTTGAACCATTCAAAGTATTGGTTTCGGCAGCTCCGAGAGGTTTCGGTTGTTTGAATCAGTCAGATTCAATAGTTTCGCCTCTTTCGGTACCCCAACTTCTGCCTATGCTGAAAACCTTGCCTAGAAGTCATCAATTGTGGTACTCACAATCATGGAAGGTGAAATAACATGGTTCATATTTCTGCCGGAGATGATTTTCAGTAGCACCTCTTTTTTTTACTTGGGGAGGATACATTGATGTTTCGAAATATTCAAGAAAAGCCAAATACCACAAAAAACCAACCAAAAGAGGAAGGGGGAAGAGAAAAAGAGACAGAACGCATACATGTTGAAACAAGGATTGATATAAAAAGACCCGAGACTTATCAATATGACATACCCGTCTACACTGAGTACTCAATAAAATTTAAAAAACTGCTATCCATCACTGATTCACTGAATCACTACATTTCCAAAAAAACCTTATAATAAATGCTATTACAGCCTCCCAGAAAAACAATATTAACTTTATAAAGGCAAGCTTCTATTCTAAAACATAGATAGGGTAACATGTCAAGAGATTCCTTTATATGTTAGTCATGTTATACTGAGAAGTTTTAAGTCTATGGTACTTGAAATGCTAATTATCACAGGAAGTTGAGAATATGATGATTCAGAAAGATGGAAAGGAGTTCATGATTATGCAAATAAATCTCAAGAATGTTCCATTCTTTAACATGAAAGTGAAGGCAAAAAGGGCATGTGTATGAGAAATTCGGGTTACTATCTGCAGAGGAGGAGGAGGATACAACAGCTTAATTCAGGTTACGTCAAGCATATAGCAATAATGACCGAGATTTGACAAACTTCTCTTTGGACATAAAAGACTAAGCAAAAGAGTGGTGAATGCTTGTGGGAAGTCAATGTCACTATATCTGCCACATAAGGATGATGTGCCAGCAACTCAATCCATGTTACTAATAATCATTCCATGAAATACCGAGATCAAGGCTGTGTTTGAAGAATCCAGACATTTATTTCAAGATCCTCAAAAAGTCTGCATCCAAAGAGATAATTTGAGCATGAAATACTGTTGAGAATCTTAAGATTAATTGCTTGCCTTATGCCTTGAATTACTGTCTCATAACTCCATTATGGAAACTAAGGAAATGAAAAAGGAAAGTCCATGAGCTCCTAGAACAATGATTTTACGAACGAGGTCCTCATCATGTAGTTCACTTGTGATATTAGTTTCCACATAAGATAGAGGGTGGAAATGGGCATGAAAAAATAGAAATTCTGAAAGAGAAAATTTTGAAAAGGTTATATTCATTGCCCCGTAGCCATCTATGCTCAATAGGAAGCCATGTAGTGACGGATAGCTTAGTGTAGTCCCACAGTTACAAGAAATTGACTGTCTTTCAAGAAGTTAGGTAATCCAAAATGTCATTTTTCCCATAATTTTTAAAATACACTTGAGATTCCTTCAACCCTGGGGCTATTAGAATAAGACAGATGGATGATCCATAAGTAAAAGCATTATGTGTCATATGAATCAAGTCCATTTCTGAGGTAATATAACTATATTGTAGAACAGTAGAAGGGATCAAAACAAGATCCCACCTATGACCGTTGTGCTACAATGTAAGAGAACTCTCACTTGAACTGCAGTCTGCCAAATAGAATGAGCACCATTCTACGAGATAGTGAAGTTAAGAGCAAGCATTTGAAGGTTGAAAGGTTAGAGTTCAGCAGATTTCAAGGTTACAATATTCATGTTTGAATGCATGTCTTTGTCTTTGTTTGGTGGAGATGTAATCCTATGCTAACTGGAGATAGACTTCTATGTTAAGTGTTTTTGTTTGTAGTGCGTTCCCTTATTTATTCCAAGTCTTGCTGTGGTTAGTGTAGATCTTTCAAGTGTGATGCAGAAGCCAGTGGCTTGTGTCTCCATTCCAAGTGTTAAACTTGTTCTAGGAAAAGAGAACTTGGTGTTCTTCTAAGGTTATCACCACTATCATCCAAGCCTTCTCCAATCAGAACGTGGTTGGCTATGGAGCATAAGAATGCTCCATAAAAGACCTAACACAGTTTCGTGACCGGATATCGACCTGACTTAAACTTTCCCTGTTGGTGCCAAGGTAGCTATGAGCATGAGAGGGCTACCCCCACATAGAAGGCCAGTTGGCAAGTAGGTAGATCTACATTATGGGCTATCCAGTTTAAGCTCATGCAGCCAAGAAGCACCCTCCAAGTTCCCCTAGATTATAAAGAGTCTAGACGAAGAGGTATGATGGTAAAACTTCCTATATAGTTGCATTCATCTCTATGACACATTAAGCCAAAGAGTGAAATGCTTATATTTCTACTTTTCCTATGTGTATAGCAGTTGCTCTTAAGCTTTCGTCTCATCACTCGTACTATATTTCTAACAAGTGCGCAGCATAAAAGAATGTAACTGGCATCAAGAAATTGACCTTCTAGTAGTAGATACCGCATATGAAGATAAAAGAAAATTACTGAGCATGCAAGCTTCAAAAGATAGTAACTAAGGCTAGTAACTAAAGAGCATCAAAGCTATAAACGAACTCGGTATAGCAACCAAAGCATCACCTTTCTGAAATTACCAATCAAACCTAGATCAACCCAGCCAAACTCGTCCATCTTTTGCTTCAAGTATGCATCCTTCACCAAATTTTCCTCGCTGCCAAAACCACAAAAAAGTCACCAGACAACCCAAAACTAAAACTAAAAGGAATAGACGGCCATACCCCCTAAGCAAATACCTAAAATAGTACTCTATCTGCCGCCGGATATCCTCCATCAGCTGCACGTCCCGGTTCGGCGCCGCCGGCGGTCCTCCCGGGACCGGGGCAGGAGGGCCCATCGGAGGGAATTGCTGATGAGCCGCAACCATAGGATGAGGATATAGAGGAGGAGCAAAAACCCCGTCTGTCACGTAATCACTCAGTTCATTAAAAAGGAAGCGAAAGAAGCGAACTAAACCCTAAATCTCCGTCACTCACCATTATAGCCATTATAGCCGTAGCCGTTCTGGTAGAGAGGGGCCCGAGACACCATCGTCCCCCAGTCCCGCGTCTGCATCAGGACCCACACGGGCTGCTGCGGCGGCTGCATCGGCATCGGCATGGGCAGCGGGTTGAAGGCCAGGTTAGGGTTAGGGCTCCTGACGTGGTGCGGGGGAGGAGAGAACGACGGGGCGGGGAACCGGTTCTGGTGGTGCTGGTGGTGGAAGAAGCCGTGGTTCCTCCTCTGGTGGTTGTAGTGGCTGTTCCGTCCGCCGCGGCGGCTGCCGGAAGGGTTCGGGCTCCTGTTCGGGATCGGCTGCGGTTGCGGAACGGGATCGAAGGCAGCCTCCGCCGCCGGCTGCGCCTCTCCGGCGGCGATCTGCGGCACCTGCAGTTGCATTGCGATCTGGTCAAAGAAGAAGATGCAAATAAAATAAAATATGTATGTATATATATACTGTGAGGGGAGGCCAGGGCTCTTCGGCGAGGACGGGAGCGGCGGAGGGGGTGGCGGCGGCGGTGGCGGCGGCGGCGATGGGCTGTGGGTTGCGATTCCAAGGGTTTCTTGGGATGGCATTGGAGGCGGAGGAGGGAGGAGGAGATGGGGATGCCATGGAGAGGAAAGATTTACGCAGCCACCACCGAGAGATGGGGTTTTCTATGGGGGAGGGGATCAAACAATTATAATTAATTTTGTGAGGGGAAGAAAATAAGGTCAAGAGTAGTACAGTATTTTGTTTTGTTAGGATCTAACAGTATATAGATAGATGATCTCACAAAATATTTGATATATGATGTAGATCATATATTTATCAATAATCATAATTCTTATTTAATTATATATTTATCCTACTTAGTTAATGTGTGTTAATAAGATTATTATACTTATTTTATTAATATTAGTCACGCTCAAGTGCGCTATCAAAAATAAATTTAAATTTTAAAATTATATTAAAATATTTAAAATTTGATTTGAATAAATTTTAACTGATTTGTTATATATATGTTATTCTAATTTTTATACGTGTTTAAGTTAAATATAATTTAAATATTAAATTATTAGAATTTATTATATTCTCATGTAATTAGAAGATTTTATAATTTTTATTTTTTCTAACTATGTGAGAAATACCTACATGGTAGTTATAATTTGTTTAATTTTTTTATTTATTAATTAGTGGAGGATATACATAAAACTTAGACAACTTATTTTTTGAGCCCCTTTATAATAACGGAGAAGATAAGTGTTAATAAAAGAAATACAATATAATATTTTAAATTACAAAATAAACATATATGCTATTTTCAGCTACAAAGTAATATTGATAACTCAAAGTATGAAACATTACATATTATATATATAAATCTAGCTGTGATTCAGAAACACATGTGGACTTTTGTGTCCCAAGTTTTTTTTTTTTTAGTATGATATATATATATATATATATATATATATATATATATATATATATATATATATATATATATATATATATATATATGTGCTACGAGTCTACGACACGATCTAACGCTTACTTCTTCCTTTTTGTTATGTTCATTCTTTGATACTTGACAAATATGATACTTTGTATTGATCTGAAATTTAAATATTGAGAAATTGTTGTAATATATTATCGATTAATCCATCAAAGTTATCTACTGAAACAATCTCATTTTTAAGAATTAAAGTTCTTCGCTGATTTGTTTCAAACTGTTAGAATAACTACAGCTGCTACAATTAAAGATTTCTTAGATGTTATAAACTTTGATTGAATTTGATTTTCTCCAACAATTTATTTCTTGATTATGCAATATATCTCTTTTGTACTTCTTTTGTAAATTGATGTATTAAGTAATAGCAAGAGACCAACAAAAAAAAAGAAAAAACAAGAGCCTGAGCGTTGTTGAGTATTATGACATTGCAATCTCAGACTCTCAGTAATAAAATGGTAGGACTGTATTATTGTATATATAAGCAGTACGTTTTTTTATTCCAGCTACTTGTTTTATTCCAGCTAGCCATATGATGTTAATCATGGATCATCTACAAGAAAATTATTTTGTTGATCATTATATAATGTTTTAAATGCTTAATGTTCTAAAACATTTCCTACATTTATGTGGTTAGGATTCCTTAACTACAAGGCAAAAACATTGGTGCGGCCTACAAATCTAGGCCCACCCCAGCCCGTCCGCGCTTCAGACTGACCCATCAATGCCTCCATAGATCAAATAAATAAAATGGAAAATAGCTAATATGACAAAACAGAATATGATAGATTGTATAATTATGACATGGCATGTAAAACTTGCTAATGCTAGTGGCATATTGCACTAACAGACTGATATATGCTCACTCTAAAGTACAATTAATTTTGAATTTTATTTTTCATATATATATATATATATATATATATATATATATATATATATATATATATAGAGAGAGAGAGAGAGAGAGAGAGAGAGAGAGAAAGAAAGAGAGAGAGAGAGAGAGAGAGAGAGTATGCACATCACATATACATTTATTTTCCTCCAGTGTTGTTCAAGTAAATTGACATTATTAAAATCAACTCCTTACATAGACCATCACGTCCTAGTTCCAAAATAGGTGGAACCGAGCCACATGGCAATGGCCAGCTAAAATAACTCCGAAGTGTATTCCAATTTAATAGATCTGTATAAACGTACAACGCTGTCTAGTATAAACTCCAGTCTATAAATAAGTATAAATTATATTAACAAATAACCGGTAGATATATAGATCTCATCCACAAAAACTATAATATGGAAACTAAACAACACCTGAAATACAATGATAAAAAGTAAAGATAATGAGTGTCAAATGTTTAGCAATAAATAATGTCAAGACCGGTGGAGACAAAACCACTACAATTAAACTGGAAAATAAAACAAATAATAAAGATAGGTGAGTCTACACTCAGAAGAATTTGGACGGGAGTCTCGAAATCGTCAGCTGGAGCTGATCCTGCATATGGTCACCTAGATTGTGAGATATACATGAAAATCTTTGAAGGATTTAAATTACCAGAAACCAAGTATAGAAATGCGCATTGTATTAGATTAAACGAGCTCTACATGGACTAAAATAATTCGAAAGATTGTTTTATAATAGGCTTAGTGATTATATGTTTAGAAAATGATATAATAATAATAATAATCATATATATTCATGAGTATTCATTAAGAAATTCCATAATGGATTCATCATAGCAACTGTCTATGTAGATGACATAAACTTGATAGGATCTTCTAAAGATATTGAAAATGTCGCTTGCTATCTTAAGAAATAATTTGAAATTAAAGACTTGGGAGAAGCAAAATTGTATCGGACTGCAGATCGAGCATACTAAAATAGAATTTTACTCCATCAAGCCAAATATGTTAAAAATCTCCTGAAAAGACCTAATACGAGAAACTATCATCCACTCAGTACACCTATAGTTAACAGGTCATTGGTAATGAACCAAGATCCATTTTGACCGAAAGAAGAAAATAAAGATGTTCTAGGTCTTGAAGTACCATATTTAAGTACAATAGATGCACTTCTTTATTTATCACGATACACTAGACCTGACATAACTTTTTTTTGTAAACCTGCTGGCTATATATATATATATATATATATATATATATATATATATATATATATATATATATATATATTTGGAACCAGGTAAATTATTTCTGGAATCGCTCCCACTGGAATTCGAACTCCGGACCACTCGGGCCGCATGCATCTCTCTTAACCACTAGGCTAGAGGTCATCTGCTATATATATACTAGCATATGTGCACGTGACTTGCACGTATTTTAACATTTTTTTAATTAACTTAGGAATACTCTTTAGAAAGACCAAAGGGTAGTCTTCGTAATTACTAAGTTGTCCTTATTAAAATTAATGAACCATTTTTAATTAGTATAGACATGTAAGAGTATTTTCGAAATTCAAAAGTTTCACCTTCAAGTTTTTCTATATATATATATATATATATATATATATATATATATATATATATAACTCTACACCTACACGTAGGCATCGGAATGACATAAAACAACATTAATCAAACTAAGGGTAGTATTGTCTCAAGAAGTAAAAGTTTCATTCCACAAAAGGCAATGATTAATGTAAAAGAACCAGCATTGCACTAGAAGAGGTAAAGATTGATAAAGTACATCACCCTTCAGCCATAGGAAAAAAAAGAAGAGCTGCTTTGTCAGTAGCTCTCGAGGACCTCCGAGCAGAAACAAAGCAGAAACAAGAAGCCAACACATTGCATTAGATACATCACTCAAGACCCAGAAAATAACAGATTTATTGTATCGATCTTGTACCGAGTAATCTATTCGAGCTTGTATGGGAGAACACAGACAGTACATCAACAATAATCACTTTTTTCCCCAGGGCAACACACTATCCTGGAAAAATGAAGTACAACAAAATCAGTTCCTCAGTAGTGATTCAAGAATAGCTGCAATAGTTTCACTACTTCGATACATCAAAAGCTGCAATATTCATCTCAACAAGCATTGCCAACAAGTAACCCATATGCTTAGGGACTAGATTTTCAACAGTGACACTGATTGTAAACTAATCAAAATTGCAACTCCTGTGGCATGTTACAGAGGGCTCGCATTGTGTGACTTACGGCATCCATTAGCTGCAGATACTCATCAGCACCATCAACCAGACACTGAAATTCAAAAACAACCATCATTAGGAATGCTCAACAGACATTCTATGAGAGAGAGAGAAACAGTGCAAGTGTTCCCTTAAATTATTATCCAACACAAGAAGAAAGGGAATACAAACAAGTCTAATTGCATGCTCTCCTCCTGAATGCAATAGCAATGTGTGAGAACTTTTGTCTTTTATAAGTGTTAGAATAATACAAAATATAACCCTCAACCATCATCATAACTCTGGAGCTTTGGTGCAATGGCAGCAACTTTAACAATGATATCAGTGCAAGAAATTTTACCACTCTGTGAATCCAGCTCTCATCCATAAAGTGGGCATTTGACTTGGGGGCACGCTACAATACTATAAATATATAACCCTCAACTCATTTTGGTGCGGTGGCAGGGACTTCAACAACAAGATTAGGAAGCAGTTGATAATCAATACTTTGGTGTAAATGAAAAGATGGCAGCCAGAAAATAGGACTCAACTACCATGAATGTTAAGGTAAAACGTATGTCGGATCATTGTTAATAGTTAGTTCAGGTTCAAGAAACGTATAAAACATGGCAATTCCAACTCTTCCTAGTTTAGGGCAATTCAAAATCTTATAATAACACTCTTAGAATGATAATGAGTTTCTGTAAGACGAAATCTCCACTATTTTGAATAATGCAGATCAAACAAATCAAACCCAACTTCATCCAGTTCCTATGACCAAATGGATAGTAACAAACCTTGTCTGTTTCACCCAACCGCTTGCAGATTCTAGCCTTCTTTTCATCTGATTTGTCATCTGAGTTAACAACAATATCAAATAACTGCAAAATGAAACTTGAATGAGTGCCACCAGGTAACAAAAACTAAATAGGTTACACTAAAGAAAATTAACTTATGTAGAAAATAGAAATATTCGATATACCAAGCATCTGTGAAACTGGATATCCCTCCGCAATTACATTGTTCACTTCCTTATTTGCCAGATCAAATTCACCTGTTTTACAAGCTGCAAAGAGTGCCTGAACAACATCCTGGGGGATCACCTGAAATATTAAAGAAAAGAAAAAGAGGAAAGTCATTGATTCATTAATTCAATAACAACACACTTTCCAAACCAGCAGTCCAGTTTTTCCACAAAACATTTATTATGCATAGGCACAAAGAACTATAAGTTGATAAATTCTTAGTTGACAAATTTGCGGGCAAAAGTTCAATGATTCAAAGTAACAAATCCAAGTTCCACGGTGCCAAAGCCAAAGCATCTTAATACTCGGAGAGATTTGAAAGGGGAGAAACACTAGTATCCATGAAAACATAATCAAAACCAGAAACAAACATGAGATTTTTGCTAACTATGCACATGTTGATTTAATGTATTAATAGTTTTTAATGCTGGCCCCAATTTCAGAAAAAAGGAGGGTTTTGTTAGGTAGCTGGCATCCAGCATATAACTTGGCCTCTTATCTACAAAAGGAATCCTTGTAGTTATAGAATATGTACATTGGACATTCCTAGGTACATATGACACTTAACAGTCCGGAAGGAAGATAAGAACTCAGGCAGCCAACACTAAAATTTTGGGATAAATCCTTGTAGTTATAGAATAAGTACATTGGACATTCCTAGGTACATATGATATCACACTTAAACACTTCTTGTGATTCTGGAAGGAGAGAGAAAAGGAAGAGGTGATATGACCGGACTCTCCCAGCCACTTTATACCAAAGGGATCATAGAGCTCTGCATGAGTGAAACCCAACACTGATGCTTGATATACCCTATAGAGTTCCATCCATTGGACTTTTTGTCGAGGGCAGGATCTTAGAACTCTCAGTCTGTTTATACATAACCTTCGGCTGGGAACAGGCTAACCAATAACGAATCTTCATCCACATCTGTCATGGAATCAACTTGTAAATGGCGTAGGAAGCAGAGGCCCCTCCATTTCCTCCAATCCGGAGGGTCACAGGGGGATGTCCCAAGCTCTTAATCAGTTACTGAGTCTTAAAATAGAAAATCGGCTTAAAGAAAATCAGAAAACACACAAAGTAATAAACCCTTCATGTCAACTCACTAAGTTATGCTACCAGAACTAAAAGCCAGCAGCGAGTATTTCTCAGGATTCAGCCAATGGCCAAAAACACTAACAATTGGAGAATCTTCAACTTTTAGGAGAAATTACGACTGTTGTATAGAAATGTCTAAGAGTAGAAAATATTAGGCCAAATAATCTGTTGCATAGCATTTCTTGTAAGGAAACAAATAGCAACTGCAACTCGTAGTTCAGGACGCACTCAACAAAATGTATAAGCTATTAACCAAATTAATTTGGGCTCTTTCTTGGATCAATACTAGATAAGTCAAATCTAGACATCACATCTTCCACAGGAGATTTTAATCCACACATTAAATATGAAAGGAATTCGTACAATGGGTATTTCTCTAGAATTTATTTACAATACAAATACCTCGAGGTCATTATCCTTAAAAAATCATTTGAGATCAAAGGTCAGTAATCACCCCAGAAACACTTATTAGGTCCTTGGCTGAAATGGATGAGCCAAACAAGCGAGCAGCACTCTGTAAAAGATGCAAGAAAAATAATGACAGTTATATAAAGCTCTATATGAATTAAACACATGCTCGAAGACTGCATACAAATGTAAAATCACAAATTAAAAGCAATTATATAGTACATCACATCTAGAGAGAATATATTAGGAATGAATCACACCTGCAAGTATGTTATGGCACGGCGAAGATCTCCTTGAGATATGGAGCTTAAAGTAGAAAGATGAAACATACGAATGGAAATAGGAGAAGAAAAAAAATGAAGTGATTCTTTTACCATTCAATGCTGAGGTCTCCCTAATACCATCGGTTGGTTAAACCATGGGCTACTAAAACCATGGTCTTAAAAATATGTGGGCTGAAACCACGGTTATAGAAATTTTTTGTGTCTCCCCAAAATCACAGTCCAAAACCACAGTCCAAAACCACCGTTTCAGCAATTTTTTTGGTCTCCCCAAAACCACCATTTATGGAAGAAAAAAACTATTAATATATATATATATATATATATATATATATATATATATATATATATATATATATTATAATAATGAATACTTTAATTTATCTTTCTGGGTCATGAATTTATAAGAAAAAACATTTAATATAAATTGTTGCATTTAAACTGTAAAAATAAAATTAAATTCTTTAATGAAAAAAATCTGTCAACATACGGTTTTAGAACACTACAAATATTTTTTTTTGTTCCATAAATCCGTTCGAAACAGCAAAAAGAAAAAAAAAATATTCGAAATCCACAAAACTTTCAATATATCCAAGATCTATTAAAATCCAAGATCTATAACATCCACAACTTATGGGTTAAAGAGGGAACAATGAAAACTGGACGAAAACCTAATAAATTGGCAAAATAAAAAATTCCAGAACAAAAAATTCTCATGCCGGACGAAAAATAAACATTTAAATTCATTTCCATGCTTATAATAAAAAAAAACACAAATAGAAATAATGACCCAACATATGCAGCATACGGATGGAAGGAGGAAGATTAAAGCAAAACAAAAAATTAAGAGATTAAAAGAAGAGAAGCCGGACGAAAAATAGATTCTAAGAGAAAAAAAGAATTTAAACCCAAGAAAAGCAAATATATACACAAATGCACCGGAAGATGAAACGGAAGAATGGAGAGAGGAAAAGAAGAAAAATGAAGTGATTCTTTTACCATTCAATGCTGAGGTCTTGGGAATACCGTCGGTTGGTAAAACCAAACCAAAAATAAAACCATGGTCTAAAAAACTGTGGGCTAATACCACGGTTTCATCAAATTTTTTTGGTTTCCCGAAAAAACAGTCCAAACCAAAAATAAAACCATGGTCTAAAAAAACTGTGGGCTAAACCACGGTTTCATCAAATTTTTTTGGTTTCCCGAAACCACAGTCCAAAGCACCGTTTCCACAATTTTTTTTTTGTCTCCCCAAAACCACCATTTATGGAAGAAAAAAAAATTAATATAAAAAATTATATATATATATATATATATATATATATATATATATAGATCTTAAATTCTGATTACTTTAATTTAATATATATGGGTGATGAATTTATAAAAAAAACATTTAATATAAATTGTTGGATTTAAACTGTAAAAATAAATTTAAATTCTTTAATGAAAAAATCTGTCAACATACGGTTTAAAAACACTACAAATATTTTTTCTTATTCCATAAATCCGTTCGAAACCGCAAAAAGAAAAAAAAAATTCGAAATCCACAAAACTTTCAATATATCCAAGATCTATAACATTCAAGATCTATAACATCCACAACTTATTGTTTAAAGAGGGAACAATGAAAACTGGACGAAAACCTAATAAATTGGCAAAATAAATAATTACAGAACAAAAAAATCTCAAGACGGACGAAAAATAAACATTTAAATTACATATCCATGCTTATAATCAAAAAAAAAAAAAAAACAAATAGAAACCATCACCCGTGCGATGCAGCATACGGATGGAAGGAGGAAGATTAAAGCCAAAAAAATAATTAATAGATTAAAAGAAGAGAAGCCGGACGAAAAATAGATTTTAAGAGAAAAAAAAAAGAAATTAAACCCATGAAAACCAAATGTATACACAAGTGCACGGGAAGATGAAACAGAAGAAAGGAGAGAGGAAAAGAACAAAAATGAAGTGTTTCTTTTACCATTCAATGCTGAGGTTTTGGGAATACCATCGGTTGGTAAAACCGTGGGCTATTAAAACCATGGTCTAGAAAAACTGTGGGCTAAAACCACGGTTTCAGCATTTTTTTTTTTGTAGTGTGAAACCAAAGTCCAAAGCACCGTTTCAACAATTATTTTTGTGCCCCTAAAACCACAATTTATGGAATATTAAAAATATTAATATAAAAACTTATATATATATATATATATATAACATACACAATTTTAAAATTTACGTTTAAATTTTGTTAAAATTTTGTTAAAATTTTGTTA
This sequence comes from Iris pallida, assembly GCA_029216955.1. NCBI lineage: Eukaryota > Viridiplantae > Streptophyta > Magnoliopsida > Asparagales > Iridaceae > Iris > Iris pallida. Next base: position 648,057 of record JANAVB010031819.1, on the reverse strand, counting down.
AATTTACGTTTAAATTTTGTTAAAAATTTATAACATACATAATTTACGTTTAAATTTTGTTGAAATTTTACTTAACTATTCTTTATTTTTTGTTAAAAATATAGATGTGGACTTAGGTAAATTTACGCCTCCATCAAGCCAGAAAAAATTTTAATCGGACGTAATTTGTGGGAACGATTCGAACATGACCAATTGTCCATCATCTAGATCTCCTTTCGGTAACATCACGAATGGTAAGTTATGATTTTTTTTTTAATCTAAATCATTTAATGGTTAATGATTTTTACATATCTATCTAACAATCTATATGTACATACATATATATGTTGATTTTGTATGCAGTATGTGGGTCAAGTGAGCCTGCGGATTTAATTGTTTCTCAGAAGAAAAGATCATTTGACTACTCGATGAAGAGATTTACAAAACTACACTCTGATCCATCGAAAGAAGTGTTTTTACAAACTAATGATGATGGTCATTCGAGTGAGTTTTTTTTTCCCAAATTTACTATTTTTATAAATAAAAATGTTATATATTATTATTGTATTGTTATTACTTTTCTAATTCTTTCCTTAAATTTTTGCAGAAGATTTAAATCCGTATGGCAAACAGTTGTATTCTAGCAGCGTATTGTTTAATAATGTGTGTCATACTTCTACAAATCCTTTTAGCGAAATAACGAATGGTATGGTTGTTATTTATTATTAAATTATACATACATACTTATAAATTTTATTTTTGCAAAGTTTTGAATTTCATTTAATATTATGCAGTGTGTGGATCAAGTGAAGCAGTTGATTTATCTACTTCAATGAACCAAAGTTCACTATATTGCAAAAAATATACAACTTCAAATTTGCAGCAAAATAGTGATTTAACAACAATTGATTTAACTACAGATGAGGAGTCTTCAAGTATGTTGTAAGCCTAATTGTTTTCTAAAATTCAAGTATTTAAATTAGTTTCAGTTTTTGTATGATAGATCGGAGTAGTAATAATTCTTTTTTCTGTTGCAGTTGTTGTTAAATTGACGAATGGAGATTGTAAATTTGATCATGGACATGCAAATCCTAAAATTGGTATTAGTTTATAAAAGATTGTGTGTTTATGTGTGTATTTATTAGTTTAGTTTATGGATTTTGTAATTTATTTATATTTTATTGGCATTTTTTATTAACAGATTATTGGGATATTGGCGATCCAATTTATAAATGTAACTTTTGTGGTGCACACTTTTGGTATGACGAGAGAGTGCAGTCATCCTACAAATGCAAAAAACCGACGTACTCTTTATGTTGTATGCAAGGAAAGATTCAAATTTCACCAATGAAGAGCCCGCCTAAAGTTTTAAATGATCTATTATATGGTGTGAGTGATAAGAGCAAACATTTTCTAGAAAATATAAGATCATATAACAGCATGTTCTCATTCACTTCAATGGGAGGCAAGGTTGATCCGGAACCAAATCAAGGAAATTCTCCACCAATTTTTAGAATGCATGGGCAAAACTACCATCTATTAGGAAGTTTATTACCCGTTGAAGGTTCAAGTCCAAAATTTGCACAGCTATATATTTATGATACAGAAAATGAAATTCAAAACAGAATGAAAGCTGTTAGGTATTTATCGAATATTTTTCCCAGATATATATAATTGTATATTGATCATTGATTATTAATATATTCAGTTATCTTATATTTTTTTACATTATTTTCAGGAAGAACGGTAATATTAATAATTTGCATGCAGAAATTGTACGTGAGTTGAAGGATATGTTGGATCAAAATAATGTATTAGTTAAGTCTTTTAGAATGGCTCGCGAAAAAATATGTGAAGGAGGTAATTCAAACGTCCGATTGAAATTGATAGGAAGGAGACATGGAGATGGACGACAGTATAATTTACCTACAGTTTCTGAAGTTGCTGCTTTGATAGTTGGAGATCTTGATGAATGCTTAGGTGATAGAGATATTATGGTTGAAACACAAGCTGGGAACCTACAACGAATAAATGAGTTACATGCTTCTTATTTAGCATTACAATATCCCTTGATCTTTCCCTACGGTGAAGATGGTTATAGAGAAGACATTCAATTATCTGAATCAACAAATAGAAGTAATGGTGGAAGAAGGAGAGTAAGTACTAGAGAATGGTTTGCTTATAGACTGCATGAAAGGGATAATGAGCCTTCTATCATATTTGCTACTAAAAGACTTATGCAACAATTTTTGGTTGATGCTTATACAATGGTTGAATCTGCGAGATTAAAATTTATTCGAACGCATCAAAAACAATTACGGTGTGAGATGTATAAAGGTCTTACAGATGCATTATTACGAGGTGAAACAGATCCGACTACTCAAGGAAAAAGAGTCATTCTACCATCTTCTTTTACAGGAGGTGCCCGGTACATGATTCAAAATTACCAAGATGCAATGGCAATATGCAGATGGGTTGGTTACCCGGATTTGTTTATAACATTTACATGCAACCCCAAATGGCCTGAAATACTTCGATATGTTGAAAAAAAAGGTCTTCATCCTGAAGATCGACCAGATATATTATGTAGGGTTTTCAAGGTGAAATTGGATGGGCTGATCAAAGATCTGAAACATAATAAAATATTTGGAACAGTTAGAGCTGGTAATGATTTTGCTATATTTTTTGTACTTAATCATGTGTTTTATTAATAGATTTAATATTAATTGTTTTCTATTGTTTTTCAGTTATATATACGGTTGAATTTCAAAAACGTGGGTTGCCGCATGCTCATATTTTATTGTTCCTAGCGAAAGAAGATAAGTTTCCATCGGGTAAATATATAGATCATATAATCTCAGCAGAAATTCCTGATCAAAAATTAGATCCTACCTATTACAATGCAGTGCGAGATTTTATGATACATGGACCTTGTGGTGTTGCAAGAAAGAATTCACCATGTATGTCATATGGTCGTTGCTCAAAGCATTTTCCGAAAAAATTTGTTGAAAATACTTTGGTTGATGAAGACGGATATCCAGTATATAGACGCAGAGATGATGGAAGAACGGTTTTAAAGAATGGCGTTGAACTAGATAATCGATTTGTAGTGCCTCATAATCGTTATCTATTGTTGAAGTATGGTGGTCATATGAATGTTGAATGGTGCAATCAGTCTCGATCTATAAAATATTTGTTCAAGTATGTGAATAAAGGGCATGATCGTGTAACTGCATCCTTCTATAGAACTACGGACGATGAGGAAACCAAAAAACCAATAGATGAAATTAACATGTATTACGATTGTAGATACATTTCTGCTTGTGAGGCAGCATGGAGATTGTTTGGTTTTGAGATCCAATATAAGAATCCTCCTGTTGAGCGACTTAGCTTTCACTTACCCGACGAGCAGCCTATTATTTTCTCAGACGCAGATGCTATTGATACCATTATTGATCGTGCCAGTGTGAATGAAAGCATGTTCTTAGCTTGGTTTGAAGCGAATAAGCGATATCCAGAGGCAAAAAATCTCACATATGCAGAATTTCCACAAAAATTTGTTTGGAAACAGAAGACTAGAGAGTGGACTCCGAGAAAAAAATGTTTCTCATTAGGTCGAATTTTTTATGTTCCACCTAGTTGCGGTGAGATGTACCATTTAAGATGTCTTCTCAATATCGTCCGTGGACCTAAATGCTATGATGATATTAAGAAAGTCAATGGTATTCATTACGAGTCATATCGTGAAGCTTGCTATGTTTTAGGTTTATTGGAGGATGATGATGAGTATATCGATGGTATTATTGAGGCAAGTTATTGGGCATCTGCATATTCTTTGAGAAATTTATTTGTGACATTGTTGTCATCTGGCTCTATAAGTCGGCCTGAATTACTTTGGAACAAGTGTTGGACATACTTATCAGATGATGTTTTATATAATCAACGAATTGCTTTGCACGACCAAGGTAAACTGTTTTATTTCCTATTTTTAAGTTTAATTTGTGTTTTGCATATTATTTGATCGTTAATTTCAACATATTCTCTCTCTTTAATTCTAGATTTGCTTATGAGTGAGGATGACATTAAGAATTACGCTTTGGTTGAGATTGAAAAGTTACTGAGAAATTGTGGTAGAAGTTTGCGAGAATTTCCATCAATGCCATTTCCAAACATGGACTCCTTATCAAATACTACAAATAGATTGGTGCATGATGAATTAAATTATGATAGAGCGGCTCTAGCAGAAGAACACGTGCACCTACTTGCTCGCTTGAATGATGAACAACAACATGTTTACGACACAATAATGGATGCTGTTAATTCTACAAATGGTGGTGTTTTCTTTTTATATGGATATGGCGGTACTGGAAAAACGTTCATTTGGAAAACATTATCTGCATGCTTGAGATCTAAGGGAGAAATAGTTCTAAATGTGGCTTCAAGTGGGATAGCATCACTTCTGTTGCCTGGTGGAAGAACAGCTCATTCAAGATTTGCTATTCCAATAAATGTAAATGAGGATTCAACATGCAATATCAAACAAGGAAGTCAACTTGCAGACCTAATTGTTAGGTGCAAACTTATAATTTGGGATGAAGCGCCAATGATGCATCGATATTGCTTTGAAGCGTTGGATAGATCGCTTAGAGATATAATGCAATTTAGCAATCCACTAAGTTCTGAGACACCATTTGGAGGAAAAACAATTGTCTTCGGAGGAGATTTTCGACAAATATTGCCTGTAATTCCGAAAGGTAGTAGACAAGATATAGTTCATGCACCTATAAATTCTTCTTATATTTGGCAAAACTGCAAAGTTTTGAGGTTGACAAAAAACATGAGACTTCAAGGTTGTAGCATAACATCTGAAAGTGAAGAGCTCAAACGGTTTTCTGAATGGATTGCAAGTATAGGAGATGGAACACTTGGAGGGCATAATGATGGTTGTGCAAGTATCGATATTCCAAGTGATATTTTACTTAGTAATGCAAATGATCCACTGCAAACAATTGTTGAGAGCACATATCCTTCATTTGCGAATTTCGTCATCGATCCAGATTTCTTGAAGGATAGAGCTATATTAGCGCCAACTCTTGATGTTGTCGAGTCTGTAAATGAGTACATGATCTCACTGAATTCTGGTAATGCAAGCACATATTTAAGTTCTGATAGTCCATCCAAGTCAGATGCCAATGTTGACTTATTATCAGATGTTCACACTCCAGAGTTCTTGAATAGTATTAAATGTTCAGGTGTACCGAATCACGAATTAAAATTGAAAGTTGGTACCCCAGTAATGTTACTAAGAAATATAGATCATTCAGCTGGCCTATGTAATGGTACTAGATTGCTGATTACAAAATTAGGCAATCGTGTTCTTGAAGCAAAGATTCTTTGTGGAGACAATGCTGGTAATAAAGTTTTGATTCCAAGAATGTCACTGACACCTTCTGATCCAAGGTTGCCTTTCAAGTTTCAAAGAAGACAATATCCATTGATTGTTTCTTATGCAATGACAATAAACAAAAGTCAAGGTCAATCACTTTCTCATGTTGGACTTTTCTTGAAGAATCCCGTTTTTAGTAACGGACAGTTATATGTTGCGGTTTCAAGGGTAACAAGTAAGAAAGGATTGAAGATTTTAATATGCAGCCAAGATGGAGATCAATGTAATTCAACAACAAATGTTGTGTATAAGGAAGTATTTCAAAATTTGTAGAAGTAAGTGAAATGTTATCTTTTATGTCATCAAAATAGACTTTATCGTTTTATTTTATTTACATTGAGGTATATATTATTATAATTCCTTCAACAACATATTAATATATGTTGGTCCAAGATATTTTGTGAATTACATAGATAGTACTAATGATAATTACGTTGCTAAAATTTAATTATTAAATAATCATATTAATGTAATGTTATCTTACATGTATTTCAAAATTGAGTTTATTCTAACTTTTGTTTTAATTTCAAATGTTAAAAAATGACAAGAACATTCACTTATTTATTTTGCGCTTTAAAATAATTTTAAATATACAAACCGTGCATCGCACGGGTGATATACTAGTTTATTACAATACAAATACCTCGAGGTCATTATCCTTAAAAAATCATTTGAGATCAAAGGTCAGTAATCACCCCAGAAACACTTATTAGGTCCTTGGCTGAAATGGATGAGCCAAACAAGCGAGCAGCACTCTGTAAAAGATGCAAGAAAAATAATGACAGTTATATAAAGCTCTATATGAATTAAACACATGCTCGAAGACTGCATACAAATGTAAAATCACAAATTAAAAGCAATTATATAGTACATCACATCTAGAGAGAATATATTAGGAATGAATCACACCTGCAAGTATGTTATGGCACGGCGAAGATCTCCTTGAGATATGGAGCTTAAAGTAGAAAGGACCTAGAAAGATGCACATATACAGGGAGTCAAATAAGCTTAAGATGACATTGATGTTGCAGTCAAAAAGAGAGAATGCTAATAATATGTTAAGTGCTCAATTTAAACACTTTGAAACAAATATCAGCACCTCTTGGTCCAGATTGAGGCCTTCTTCTCTACATATGTGCAATATGCGATTGCTCATGACTTCCTCAGAAAGAGATTTGAACCTGAACTTTGCACATCTAGAAGCTAGTGGCTCTATAATCCTTTACAATCAAGAAAAACATATATGAAGTTGCTTAGTTTGAACAGTATCGGTGGAACCTGGTACAAGTGATAGATCAACTAGAAATATATAAAATACCTGCTGATATAGTTGCAAATGAAAAAAAAACCTTGTAACTTTAGAATGGGTCTCCATTGTACGCCTCAAAGCGTTCTGTACAACAGGTGTATGTAAGAAACAATCTACTAATCAATATATAGGTGCATGTGCACATACATGCACAACGGGAAGAGCATGCATTATGAAGTCTCATTGCAGGATATCCCAACTTAGGGGGTGATTGGTGCCTTCTTCCATCCAATTTCCTACACCTCCACCTACCAAACTTCCACCTTCACAGCCTCCACATCTAGGGCTGAGCAAAAAACGGTTTAGCAACCGTTAACCGACCCGAACCGACCCGAACTGGCCAATCGGGTCGGGTTTTGGATGTTCGGGTCGGATGTCGGTTTTTGTTTACATATAAAGCGGTTAACGGGTCGGTTCGCGGTTTTTGCAATCGGTTTTCGAACCGACCCGAAAACCGATATGTGTAATTACTAATATACTCCGTGCCCTAACCCTACCGAATATATATCAAACTTTCTCTCTCTCCTCACCATTCACTCACATTCACCGCCTCCATAATTCCATTCTCGTTCAGTCGTTCTGAAGAGGAGAGGAGACGCTCGGTTCCACTCCTCCTCCCGTCCTCCGACCACCACCTTCCTCCTCACTCCTCCATCCACTCCACTCCACAGTCCACTCCACTCCGGCCTCCACTCTCCAGCCCCTCCACTCTCCAGTCTCCAGCCCCACTCCATCCACTCCAGTTCTCCACTCCACTCCACTCCACTCCACTCCGACCTCCACCTTCACCACTCTTCCATCTGTTCGTGACGACGAGATCTGTTCAGTTGTAGTCTTGTAGATCTGTAACATCTGTTCGAAATCCACACTCTCTCTAAAACTTCAGATCTAGTCCAGATCTATTGAGATCCAACCAAGATTTGTCGAGATCTAACAAGGATCTGTCGAGATCCAAACTAGATCTGGTAAGTTCGAACAGAAATCTCATTTTTTTTAATTTATAATTACTGCATGTTATTTTTGTAATTATAAATATGTTCGTGACGACGAGATCTGTTGTAGTCTTGTAGATCTGTTCGAGATCCACACTCTCTCTAAAACTCAAGATCTAGTCCAGATCTGTTGAGATCCAACCAAGATTTGTCGAGATCTAACAAGGATCTGTCGAGATCCAAGTTAGATCTGGTAAGTTCTAACATAAATCTCATTTTTTTTGGGTTTTTTTCAAATTTATAATTACTGCATGTTATTTTTGTAATTATAAATCTGTTTTTGACGACGAGATCTCTTGTAGTCTTGTAGATCTGTTCGAGATCCACAATCTGTTCGTAGAATCGTATTCTACTTGGTTATCTTTCGCAGTGGATCTGTCGATATTTCATATATGAACTCATTGTAAGTCCATTTTTTGCTACTTCCAAATTTGTATGTCATGCACCGTTGTGGATCTGTCGATATTTCATATTTATACTCTGTGACTTGCAACTTTGATATTGTTCTTTGAATGCTCTGGAAATTATACTTTGATATTGTTCTTTGAACTGTTATGGTCTGGAAATTATACTCTGGAGATTTTTATACTTTGAACTGTTCTTTGATTCTGGTATGGAAAAAAGTCAATTAATACAGCCATTTTGATATTGTTCTTTGAACTGCTATGTAAAGTAATACATGCTTGTTCATATTGTTCTTTGAACTATTCAGGAATTTTGATACTTTGAACTGTTCTTTGACTGTCCTCTGGAAAACAGTCATTTTCATATTGTTCTTTGAACTGTTCAGTAATCTTGATACTTGTTCTTTTATGCATCATTTTTGGGAGAGTGATCTGATACATGCTTGTTCTGATATTGATACATGTACATGCTGGATACTACTTGTCGATGCTTGTAGAGGTGGGGCACTCGTTACAGCCACACTGGCGAGGCACTCGTTGCAGTCACTGGCGAGGCACTCGTTGCAGCCTGCCATTGGTGAGGTACTCTCTTCATAGTCGCTTTTAATATTCAAAATTTTTACTAAACTTTTCCAATTGGCGATGATGATTTGGCGCTCTTTGCCATTGGCGAGGCACTCGTTGCAGCCATTGGCGAGACATACATTGCATCTTTAATGACGCAATAAAAGCCACATTCTGAGCCTTTCTTTTAGTTATTGTATATAATGCAGGTTTGACTTGAGTGTTGAGTTTGGAATTTGGATTGGATGTGCAAACATGAACTATTCTTCTTGATTGTGATTTTGTAATTTGTATATTAGTTCGATCATCTACTGGAGACTTGTATACTTGATCGGTTCTGGATATTTGTATTATACTGGATGTAATTTGTTCGGTTCTGGTCCTTCTGGATGTACTGGAGAGTGGAGACTTGTATATTTGTTCGACTGTAAATTTGTATAATATGGAGAGTGGAGACTTGTAATTTGCATATTTATTCTTCTGTACTGGAGAGTTGAGAGTGGAGACTGGATATACTATGCACTGCAGTGTGCAGGACTTCTAAGTCCAATTGGGAATTCAATGTTATGTAATTTATATATTTTGAGATATAAAACCGGCCCATTGGAATTCAATATTCTGTTATTTGTATTATACTGTGCACTGTGCTGGCCTTTTTGTGTACTGGAGAGTGCATTAGAAAACCGGCCAATAAAAAACCCATCCCAATATGAAAAAAAAATTCATACAGTCCGGCCCATTAAAACCCGGCCCAGTCCAGTGGCCCGCAAAACCGAACCGACCGAAAACCGAACCGGTTTATTTCGGTTCGATTCTGGTCGGGTTTTGTTTTGGACGGTTCGGTTCTCGGTTATTAATGGGCGGTTTACGGTTTATGTCGGTTTTAGATAAACCGGTTTGGTTCGAACCGAACTGTTGCTCACCCCAATCCACATCCCTTACATTCCTTCCCCAACATCACCAATAAGTGCAAACAGCATATATAATAAAATAGGGGCCACTGATTTCACCATAGTAAATTAGTACATATGGGAAAAAAAATAGAGTAAATGATTTACAAAAAAGAGAGGTGCTAGTACCTGGGCATCTTCAGTCATTGAATCAGCCTCATCTAAGATAATGATTTTGAATGGTGGACAAGGATATCTAGCCAATATATGGAGTAACTATAAGTAACAATAATGAAATAAAAGCTACACGGTTATTCTATTTAAGTCGATAAGGAACCTACCCCTGGTGAGCACCAGAAATAGCAACTTGAACACCAGCAAAATCCTTGATTTTAGTTCTTACAACATTAATCCCTCGATCATCACTTGCATTTAGCTCTAGAACTCGTGATCTGTACAATTCAGGTCTGCAAAGTGGACAACAAGTATACCTTGTAACATCAGTACAATGCACAAGCTTATAACAAGATTCAGATTTGCAACTTCAATTCATTCTAGTATCCTACAGGTTTTAAGCACCAAAAAGTGCTCAAAAATAGAAAAAAAAAAAAAAAGGCTAAAAATAATTGAGCACTAATGCTTAAATGAGTAACCAATACTACTTAGAGCAGCCACGTCTTACTGACATCTGCGCAGGTTTTAGAAGACTGATAATAATAGCCTAATCTAGTGGTAAAAGAATGATTGAGTAAATACATAGAGCAACCCACGGCCAGTCGGCCACACAAACGAGGTTCCCTTCCCCTTTAGTCCGGTTATGGGCAAGGATGGATTCGAAACCCCGAGACAGTGTCTTAGCCACGTGCTCTAATCCCTTGAGCTGCAGGCCCGTGTGCTATAATCCTCTGAGCTACAGGCCCCACCCCATCTCCACTGGATCATACCCTCAAAGACGAACCTCTTCTCGGTCATTTCGTTCTCAGTCATTTCGCTTATGCTTAAGAAGAAAGATGGGAAAGCGTATTTCTCTCTATAGGAATTGTTCGTTCCCAGGTGTGAAGTGGGAGAGAAAATATGTCATAATTGGGTTTTTAACTAATACGATAAAGACAGACCCAGCCCCATCAAGGTCTAAAAGGAATCAGTTTGCCCTTTTCCCCTTTAAAGTGCCTTCTGGACAGATTTTTTGGGTTCTCACATTTAGTTTTGAACTCTTCACCTCATTAACTGAGGGAAATGGATTGTAACAGTTCAAAACAAAGTTAAAATCCATAAATCTGATTTATAAAAAGGATTATTTGCATAAAAATACCTTCATGTCTTCCCTACATTCCCATCAATACCACGTATGGTTTTATTTTCATTTTGTACGATGAACTTTCAAAGGTATCGCACTTAGCTACCCTCCACCAATCTACAGTGATACGTAAGAAAGATTTGACAGTCACGTGCAAAGCAGGTGAGCAATTTATAGTCTTAGACCCCTTTATCCCCTAATAAATACCATACTCCACCTATCCTTTTTCCATCTCTAATCATTCCCACCTCCACGATCTCATCTTCCTCGTCCTCATCTCCTACTGTTACACAGCCCCAAAATCCATTTCTCTGTCCTCACCTCCATTTCTATTTTCATCTCGAACTTTCACGTCATAGCCCATGGCCTCGTGCATGGGCCAGATATGTACTTCAATTCCAACTTGTCAAAATAATTAACCTAGATGTACACATGAGACTCAAACATCCAATTATAAACCAACCTAACTTATCTTCTTGAAGAGGTGGGACTAAATATCAGGGTTTCACAATCTCCCCCATACAAAGAAGCGAAGTCCTCGTCACAAGCCCATGTGAATGCCGCAGCCTCACCCAACTGGAACATGATCCACTAGGCATCTTTGATACCATTTGTTGCATCCTGGCCTACGAGCCGCCACGATATGACCCATGCATAGACCGCATGTAGAAATCTCACTTGGTCCAACTTCCCAATAGGGATGCAAATGGAATCAAGTCTGGTGGAGCTTCGACCTGCCATACGCAACTCGGGATAGATTTGGAAGAAAATTAATAGAGACAAAGGTGAAGACAGGTATGGAGCAAGTCCCAACCTTCAAATCGGAGTCGAAGTCGTTGTTGGAGCCAAAGACATATCCACCTCCGACTTCAGCTCTCCCAAAGCATTTGCCTCCATATATACATAAACTGTTTAGAATTTCACTATTTGATTTTAGTCTACTAGGGACAGTAGATGTGAGTAATATCCTTTGCATTTTATCATAATTGAACTAATTAAATATTCTCAAATGTTTAATTGGAGGTGGATGTAGTAGTGGAGGTGGAGGCAAGTATACGAACCTCTATTTGGAGGTGGAAGTGGGGATAATATTTCTCCTCCTAATCGGAGACGGGTGCGGACACAAATATTTTTGGTGGAGACGGAGGTGGAGGGTTCAACTTCCAACCTACTTATATCCCTATTTGCCAAAATGATTGACCCGGATATACACGTGAAACTGAAGCACCCAATTATAAACCAAGCAACCTTGCATCTTCTACCGACATGGGACTAACTATCGGGATTTTACACTACCTCATCCTCCAGCTCACCAAATCCAACAAACGCACTTCCTCGTATTCCCTCTCCATCTCTCTATCTCAACTTTTACATCTCTACCTCCCTATCTTCATCTCCACCACCTCCTCTTCTACCTCCACCGTCATCCCCACCTCCAAAATCTACTTTTCTTTCATCTTTCTTTCACATCACAACTATCAACTAACTCTACTCCCATACTTCCATCCCTATCCAACACCCATGGGTCGAGCCATCTTGACATCTTCTGCAATTGTCCACAGCCCCCAAGACATATGATGTGGCCCAAAATTATTTCAAATTCAAATGCAAAATTTATTTCCAAAATTGGATCGCATCATTGTTATTGGAAGTAAAAGGTGATTGACGAGAAGAAAAGCGGTAGAGATGGTAAAGAATAAGATGGAAGATAAGGTAGTAGATGTCACGTCCCGCTCCCGGACGAGCGATCGTTCTCGCTAAGGCGTGATGCCGCACGAGCCTAGGTTGCGCTCGTGCAAGGCCAAGTCCAGAAACGGTCGATTGAAGCTAGGCCACAGAGTCGCACAGAGTGTCTCCATTTGTAGTAGAAAGTAAATGAACACAATTTGAAACAACTCAATAGTCTTTATTGATATTCAAGAAGTATTACAAGCGGCGCTAGGCCGAGATTACAATTCGCTCAAGCTCTCTCTCTCTGAAACATAAAAGACGTGCCAAATGGCTTACAAGATGGAATGATTCATGACGATGTTCCGATACATTATGTCATGTATATGGTGCTTCAGCTCCTTTGCAACTCTCCAAGGCTCCAGAGTTAGCTCCGCGCCTTAGCACGTTCGAGGAAAGTCTCCGCACCCGACGAGGTTCTCCTGCAGGCTGCAAACAATCTATGTGGTTATCAGTACATTGTTATGCACTGGTGGGAAGGCTACCTCGCCCACTCGCTATCATTACCAAACACGTTCATTTTACTTTTGTACACCATCTATCATTTGATTGTCTTACTAATCTTGCCTTAGGATCAGTGTCATGGCATATAGTTTAAAGCCTATCTCGTGTTACCGATATCAAGTATCGCATGTAAATAACATGCACAACTTACCATACGAACTTCCCTGTCCAAGAAAACCAAGTTAGACAACATTTAATATATAATGACTTGATTGATTTCATAGAAAAATACGAGCGTCATGGACGTGTTTTTGTCACGGTGAACGATGTACTTAAATTGCCAAGATGTGTCAGACTTAAACTTTGTTCAGTTGCGTTTCATTCAGGTACTCATATTTTGTCAAGATGTTTTGTTCTCAAGTTTGTTCGGATATGTTTCATTCAGTAACCCAGTTGTTCAGACTTCACAGATTACTTGTTTAAATGCAAGGTCTCGCACGCGGATTGCCGCAATCGAGCCAACTTAATCTATATGCACCGGTCATTGGCACCACAAGCCATTTGGACTATCCATCTTGGTATCGTGGTTTTCTATCAGCCGGTGATGGCCGGTACACCCTGATAGGCCACGCAATACCCGACTTACGCCTCTTGGGTGGCCGAGCCCGCACCCAAGCCGCCCGTAAGCCATGATTCCGCCTAGGCCGGCCACGATGTCGTTGATCGTTGCCTTAGAATCCTTATTCACTTCGTTCCCTCGTGCACCGAGTTGTCCGCGACCATTTCGTATTGTCTTATCATTTTTAACTTAACGGGTTGTCTTTGAGCCATAGGCTGTCTTGAGCCATAGTCGATTACCGACTAGGTTGGCGGCGGCATCCGTACAGCGCGGGTAGCGAGCCCCATTGTACGTCCCCATCATACATGTCGCTAATCATTCTTCTCTTCTTGTATGCCTTTTTTTTCTTTCATTCATTCATTCTTTTCTTTCTTTCACTTGTTCATTCGTTCATTCACTTATTCATTCATTTATTCGTTGATTCATTCATTCGCTTATTCGTTCATTCATTCATTATGCAGTTCCATGTACGGGAACCGTCTTGACGACCCAACTGTGTCGAAGCCTTTCGATGTTTCTATACTCTGCTCGGAACGACTATGTTGATAGTCTTCCTGCCTCATTTTAGTGAACCATTCATTGTTTTGTGCTTCAAGTTGTAGTACGATCTAAGTGACAAGCATTTCGTTCATAAGTTAACGCATAGACAATTCTACTCAAAAGTAAGTTGTGTCTTGGCACGAGCGTGGACTTGTGGTGCGAAGTTCAAGTAACATTCCATGTTCTATACAAACATACAAGATGGGATTATTCCCTTAGCTAGGTGTGTTGAGTCATTTTATTAGCATGCAGGGGGTTATCGCCTAGCGATCTAACAATATTGTCCGTATTATTATGTGTCTAGGCTAAGCAAAGATAGGTTCATCGGAGCCACCCACCTTAGCGATGAACACATCGGCCATGCGAGACTCTGAGTGCGCCTTTGAACGTCTAAGTCTGGATTCTTCTGAAGGGCCAACGTAACTCTTGCATCGATTCACATCGATACTTCATCGGATCAACGCAACTCTTCAAGTCAACGAATGAAATAAGTCGTTGCACTTGCCGTTTGAATCGGCGTTCCGCTAGGACGGAGCGAGTCATTACAGTAGAGAGGCAGAAGATGAAGGATAAGGTAGTATATAAGAGGGAGGAGGTAGAAGTGGATGAGGAGGTAGACAGTGGAAGGGCGGCCACGGAGATGGTGGTGGAGGTAGTGTTGGAAATGGAAAGATGAAGTATTGGGCAAAGAGAAAAAAGGGTATAAATGTCTTTCGCATATTCGCTAATATCGTAAAGGGGTAAAGTGATAAAAAGAAGGTTATTGATAGTGAAGCCAACATCAAAAATGTGCATATTGTCAGCGTAAATATATGGAGAAGTTGAACGTACTTTTATGCAATAAGCATCAAAAGTGTTAAATTGTAACTGATTTATGGGTCTCCCAACTGTTGCGACACTTGTTGAAAACTATGACAGGTTCAATTGTTTGATCGACTTCTCGCCAATCAATTCTATCTTCTTAGAACAAGTTTAATGCTCTCAAGCAAGAAAAATTGTATTCTTTATACACCAATAGCAAGTAGGGGTGAGCATTATTCGGTTTTGGACCGAAAACCGAACCGAACCGAATAAGAGGTTCGGTTCGGTTTTTAAAAAATTCGGTTCGGTTTCGGTTTTGAAAATACTAAATTTTCTTATTCGGTTTCGGTTTCGGTTTTGGGTTTCGGTCCAAAACCGAAAACCGAATAAGAAAATTTAATTAATTAATTAATTTATATATATATATATGTGTGTGTGTGTGTGTGTGTGTGTGTGTGAACTATATATATAAGTATTAATATATATAGGTACATACTAAATATATATAGGTATATACTAAATATGTCTATGTATATTTAGTTAGTATATATATTAACAAAAAAAGCTCAAAAAAATCAAAAAAATATGAATAAACCGAATAAACCGAAAACCGAACCGATTTAATTCGGTTCGGTTTGATTCAGTTTTGGGCCAATTCGGTTCGGTTTCGGTTTTGCTTATTCGGTTTCGGTCCAATTCGGTTTTGGGTTATTCGGTTCGGTTTAAACCGAATAAACCGAATGCTCACCCCTAATAGCAAGAAGAAAATACAAGATATTTAGGGTTTATTTACATCCTCTAACAAATGGTTGAATCAAATAAGATTTAATCCTACTATGATTAAGTTAGCAAACTCAATTAAATAGAACCTACTTAAATTATGATTCAGTGGGGCTAAAGACCCTTAATTCTCCCAATCTTTTGTTTCTAGGGTTGGTCCAAACCTATTCAGACTAGTAGTCACTCAATCCGCTCTCACCTTCATCCCCACCACAAACTCGGCTTATGACATTCTCTGCATGTAGAACGCGTACAAGTAGGGATCATATTTTGTAAATTTAGTTCAGACATTCCACTCAACTCCATAAGAACTTCAAAGCTCCCGTTGCTAGCAAATTGAGTACTTCAGCATAGCAAAATTCCCGTAGGTAAGTCATCTTGAATTAAATACTAACATCTTGAACATCCTAACTTGACAAATCTAGCATCCTCCTTCTATTCATAGCTTCTTCCTTGAAGTATTTAAGAATGATTGGCAAACGAGAAATTATTCAGTGACCGGGATCACCGTGCACCTTGATTCTCCTCCATTTGATGGCATAGGGATGAGGAGGACTATTCCAGGCTACCACTGCATTCACTCATCCCCATGCCATCAAGTGGAGGGGAATCAAGGTGCACGGTGAGCCTGGCTCACTGAATAATTTCTCGACATCTTCCTAATAGGTGGCTTTTACTGGATGTCTCTTTCACCAATTTCCAAGTAACCTTTTGATTGGCATATTCTTGATAGGTGGCTTACACTGGATCTCTCTTTCACCAATTTCCAAGAAACCTTTCGATCATCCAACATGAATGGTGAATGCATATGCTATACATATAGGTGAAGTTATAACTTCTCTATCAACTAGCCATGGTCTTCCTAATATGAGGGATGGAGACTTGGTCGGGGACTCGAGATGATGTCACAAAATATAATTTCTTCTCGGATGTCCGAAAGATTACCTTTCCCAATGCATGGTTCACGAGTCAAATAACCCTACCCCTTGGTCTATCAGCAACCTAAACTTTGTGAGTTATGGGGAGCTTGAGAAGGAAAGATTTGACCTACCAATCCTGCTAGGACCAATAAATGGAGCAGTTCAAGGTTGTACAGTCAAAGGGTTCAAGTATCTCTTCATTGATGTAATGTATCCATGATTCCCAGGTACAGATTTATATAATTCAATGGGCAAATTAGCTATTTTTATATTAGAGAAGAGTTTCTTATATCACCAGCAGGATATATTAGACTTTGAGCACCTCCGATTGCATATGACTCACATGTTGTGCATTGAGATACTCAGCAAGGCATGATACAATCAACAAAAATTACTTAAAAAATCAAACTGTCTTCAAAGTTTGTGTAATATGTCAAGTGATTAATGTGTTGATTTGGAGAATATACAATGATGTAAAAGCTTTGAGAATAATAAATAGCTATTTTAGTTTACTGGATTGGTATGCTAGAAGACTGGAAAATGATATTGATCCAAGCAGAAAAAAAAAGAACTAATAGTGAATGGTGAGACTAGTGAATGAATCGTGAAATAGGAACCAAGGATTTATATCAGGAGAGGTACATGTGAATAGCAATGATTAACTGCCAAGTAAAAGTGAAATATCATCATGGACCTTCAGAGTTCAGACAGGCTATCAGCGAACCCGCACCACGTGTTACATAGATAAATTGTCTGATGACAAACTAGGCTGGGACTGAAAACAATGCATTTACTACATTCTGAATTTCTGACATCAGAATCCTTTTGCACTTGTAGTATAGTTATGTCTGGAAGTCAGCAAGAACATGTAATAGTGGAAAGTACTTCATCTACCATCTGATTCTAGATAAAGTTTGCAACAATTGAATCAACTTACCTCTTCAAATAGACACTTACCTACTCTAGGAAACTAAAAAGGTCAGCTTACCTGCCTTCCTACTGGCCTTCTAGGTTCTATTGCAAAACCATCACTTGCTCATAGCTAACTTGCTGGGAATTTGTCACCGGCACAAAATGGTGGATGGGAGAAAGGTTGGACAGTATAATGACCTCTTCAATAACAGCCTAAACCCTATAAATTGTAAGAACACACTAAATATTATGATCTACATGACTCTACTATCTTTGCGTCCAGAACCAAAAAAACCTAACCTTGGTCCTAGACATTGACACATCAAATATGGCAAACAGGAAAACCAGAAATATCATGTTTCAAGGATTTATTTGGCTTGAAAAGAGGCATAAACTAGACTATGTCCGTACCATTTGGTCTAAGCGAACTACCAAAACATATACAGGAGATGCAAAAGCAAATACCGTACAGAATTCCCAAATAAGTGAGCAAAATAACCAAGTGCACAATTTTTTTGAGAAATTTGATGTTTTTAATTATTCTTTACAATGGCAGTATTGTAAAAAATATTATCAAAGGGCAAAGGTATTCTCCACGCTCACATTTTTTAAAAGTGATTCAACTAAAGAAACCAAGTCCTTCAGACTTTTAGATAATTCGTGTTTTACAAGTTAGCTTTCTTTCGATATGAAGTAGGCAAGTATCATAATTAAATTGTGAATTTCTAATTAAAATTATGTTTTAATAAACGCTATATTTGGAAAGAACCGTATTCTGGTAATATTTCCAAACTATTGTATAAAATAAAAATAAAATTAAAAGAAACCCAATTTAATTTGTTTAAGCAAAAGCTTCAAGTTTAACGTGATTTCATTGGATGTATTTCTTCTTCTTTTTTTTCAAAATGTGACTTCAGTTTATTTATAAAAATTATAAAAAAACCTTTGTAACTCAATAACCTATCCAAATACCCAACCAATTTGCTTTAGCTGAAACCTTCAATAAGGAAAGTGCTTTCATTGGAAAAGTCTGTTTTCAAAAAACACCAGTTAGCTTTCTTTTGACATGAAACCGCATTCTGAATACATTGACTTTAGAAAGTACCATATTTTGTAACCTTTTTCAAACTAGTGTTTTTAAATAATATTCTTCAATAAACAAACTTACTAAAATCTGCCCAGATCTCGACCAATCTGTTTTAGCCAAAACTTTAAACTTGTAAAGTTCTCAAAACGCGACTAAACTTTTTTTTTAGATGAAGTAGCTTTTTAAAGGTACTACATTTTGGTAAACATTATTTTAAATTAACATATTTACAAGTATATGTTCCTTAAAAAAGAAACTTTTTTTATTAAAAAATCCCCATAAATACCTATTCTATTTATTTCTAGCTTGCGACATCAAGGGGTGTTTGTTTTTTTTCATAACTATATAGTGCTAGCACTTTAAAGTGCAAATGATGTTTGTTTTTCATAACTATATAGTGCACTTTAAAGTATTGTTGTTTGATTTTTCATCACTTTAAAGTGCATTATAAATGTATGGGTTAATTATTTTGCCCTCAAATACTATGACATCACTTCAAAATTTAAACACGAATTCACTAGTACAATTTACAGATGAAAAACATAAGTTAACCCTCAAATACGTCTATCAACCCAACATAAAACTATTTCATCCTCAAGTTCACCTTCAAATAACAATAAAATCAAAAAAAATAAAAAATAATTTGAAACTAGTTTTTTTTTGGTACCGTAAATTATTTAACTATTCACTTTTAAGCCAAATGCCCATTTTCGGCACAGAAATTATTTGATAATTTGTAATGTTTGAAACTTTTTTTTGTGTTTCTGACTGGAACTAAAGAAAACAGGAAGAAGAAGAAGAAGAAGGGATTACGTTTGTTTGGACATGTTTTGTAATAATTAAATATGTGGAATGTTACAAAAAAAAAAAATCCTTTTTTTTTGGTGCAATTGGAAGCTGAGTGGTAAATTATAAGCTCGAGATTTGAGCTTACATTTTACCACTTATAAAGGGCATCAATGTATAATGACAAGCACTTTAAAGTGCAAAAAAACAAACACCAAGTTGGTGGATTCCGCACTTGTTAAGTGCTCAGCATTATATAGTGCAAAAAACAAACACCCTCTGAAATTTTCTTTAAAAAAGTAGGGTTTTTGGTTCTGTTACCCGAAGAGCTGGTGGGCGATGGCGAGGGCGGTGGTGGTCTTCCCGGTGCCGGGAGGTCCATAGAACAGCATGTGAGGACACTGCAAAAAAGAGAATCGCAACGTAGTAACAACAAATCAAAACAAAAAAACCAACAAATAGTGCTAATTACAGAGTGGAGATAGTTTTTGTTACATTTGCGGTCTCTAGAGTGTTGGTGAGGACTCGGACGACCTCCTCCTGGTGCGCCACGTCCTTCACCTGCCTCGGCCGGCTGCGAGAGAAACATAGCTAGGGTTAGGGTTCGGGTTTTAGGGATAGGGTTTTAGTTTTAGGGTTAGGGTTTGGAGAGAATGAGTAGTACTATTTCTCCACCCATGGCTGGGAGCTGGGGACGAGAGGCGCCATTCTTCTTCCTAGATTTCCCTCTCTCTCTCTCTCTCTCTCTCTCTCTCTCTCTCCCTCCTCTTCCCGCGCTTGCGACAATTTTTGGGCGAATAGTGATGAATGTCGGTGAAACATTTTCTTTACTTATATATTTGAAAACAAAATACTAAATCAAAATATTGATAAAATAAAATGATTATATGCATGTAATCGCAGGGTCGTTAACGGCCGAGTTTAAAAAATTAAGATATTTTAGTAAATATTTTCATTCAAAATATATAAATTAGTACATACCTACATTATTTTTAAAACTAGCAAATGTCTTCATTCTTTTGTAAATCAGTCAAAAATTTTGTTAAATAGAGAGGGCATATCTTAAAATTTTATTTGTTACGTACAAAAGAATGGGACTATTTGCTATTTTTTAAAACTGGAAATTGCTGAGAAATCCAATTTCGGGGTGGACTTTTATGAAATGTCCACCCGCTGGATAAGTTTTATGAAATACCCAAAATTAAGTATTTTCACGTTAAATATTCCAAGATTCCCTTTTAGATGCCACCCGCTAGAAACTGCTATTTTTATAATACCGAAACTACCCCTCCGCGCGAATTGGTCATCTATATGTATTTGAATTCAAAAAACTCAGATCTGGATTGTGATTTTCGTCTTCTTCTTCTTCACTGGAAATCTGAATTCCATTGCTCTCATCTTCAGCAGAGATCGCAAAGATCGTTCGTAGTTCGGTGTGCTTTTCTTCAGTCGAACTCAGATCATCGCTCGTCATCATCATCTTCGTCTTCATCGTGGAGACATTTGAAGTTTTTCGACAATTATGTCAATTGTGGAGAGAATATCTTTATTCTTCTTTTCCATTATCATCGTTTTGAAAGCAGAACGAAACTCTTTGTTCATGAAAAAAAAACTAAATTACACGGAGAATGCCATTCTCCGTTTTATTCTCCGTGTTTCTAACACGGAGAATGGTCATTCTCCTGCGTTTTAACACTGGAATGACCATTCTCCGTGCTAAATTACACGGAGAATGACCATTCTCCGTTTTATTTAACACGGAGAATGGCATTCTCCGTGTTAGTAACACGGAGAATGGTCATTCTCCTGCGTTTTAACACTAGAATGACCATTCTCCGTGATAAATAAAACGGAGAATGTCATTTCCGTGTTAAATAAAACGGAGAATGACATTCTCCGTCTTAATGTAGCACGGAGAATGGCCATTCTCCGTTTAAATTAAGACGGAGAATGTCATTCTCCGTTTTATTTAACACGGAGAATGACATTCTCCGTTTTATTTAACACGGAGAATGTCATTCTCCATTTAAATTAAGACGGAGAATGTCATTCTCCGTTTTATTTAACACGGAGAATGACATTCTCTGTTTAAATTAAGATGGAGAATGTCATTCTCCGTTTTATTTAACACGGAGAATGACATTCTCCGTTTTATTTAACACGGAGAATTACATTCTCCGTGTTTCTAACACGGAGAATGGTCATTCTCTTGCGTTTTAACACTGGAATGACCATTCTCCGTGTAAACTAAGACGGAGAATGACCATTCTCCGTCTAAATTATGACGGAGAATGGCCATTCTCCGTGTAACTTTCAGGACGGAGAATGACATTCTCCGTCTTAATTAAGACGGAGAATGTCATTCTCCGTGTTACTAACACTGAGAATGGTCATTCTCCGTGTAAATTAAGACGGAGAATGCCATTCTCCGTGTTACTAATACGGAAAATGACCACCCTCATGTGAAATTAACATTTTTCGTGTTCTAACACGGAGAATGGCCATTCTCCTGCATTTTATGGTCAGCTGAAACTTTGGAGGGCCATAACTTTTGACTGGGAGGTCGAAACGAGGTCCCGTTTGTCGCAAAATGAGCGTATCGTCGAGGAGACTGAAAGTAACAGTTTCATTGTTAGACGGCCTTCCGAAATTTTAGATTCGCAAAAAAATGATGTTTGGACCTCCGTTTTAGCATTTTTGTCGTTTGTCCCAGTCTTTCCGAAATTTTTCGACGAGTTTTTGAAGATTTTTGAGGAGAAAACCTAGATTCGAAAGTGAGCAGCGTAAGGAAGAAGATGAAGTATCGAAACTTTTTTTTAAGAGCAGTTTCGTGGGTGTTTTCAATAAATTAAAAGGAAGGGCAAAAGCGTCATTTGGAATCCGCTTTGGATAAGTTTCTCTAATTCTGGGCACGCGATGAAATTTTTTTTAGCGGTGGATTTTACATAAAACTTTTTTAGTTTTTGGGCATTTCATAAATCTTCCCTTTTTAAAAATAGAAGCATGTGCTAGTTTTTATATTTTTAATGAGAATATTTGCTAAAACATCCCAAAAATTCATAACTCATGAGTTCCATAGGATTTTTGATGATTTATTACTTAAGAAATGATCAAGCGGGACAATCTTTAATATTAGTTATGTTTTTCATTAATTTATATTAACATTGTTAATACTATCAACAAGGTTGGTCCTGTGCTCACGAGGCCATGGCGAGCTTCTAAAATGGACACCAATACATAATGTAAAAACTAGAAAACTATAATAAAAAAAATAAAAACAATAATTTAATTAAGGACCTCTTACATGTAAATCTAACATAATAACTACTACATTTTAACTATTTTGTGTTAAAAATGTTCATGATACGTAATAGTTCTATTTTATATATAAGATTATTAATATATTTATGTTTATATTATTATTTTTGGCAGTCAGGGTCCGTAGACCCTGGACAATCATCATGCATGTCCTGGGCAGGACCGGCCCTGAGTACCAATATAAAGAATCGAATGTTGTAGCAGAAAACAACTACCAGTAAATTATGTGAGGGTTCTAGAGAGAAAAGTACTAGAGAAAAATAGTGATACCGGGAAAAAAAAAACTATCTTTCAAAGGGTTGTTATCTCGTTACAAATCAAAGGCAGCAAAAGACTTCAAAATTGTATCTCAAATGTATAAAATTAAGGGACAATGATCCCTACAATTGAGCAGTTTGTAACTGGAGTTATCTCAATTTATATAATGTCATGATAAAAGAGGTTTTATAAATATTGCAATTATATTGATGTCACATAAGCTAAATCTTTAGACACAAGATCATCGCTAATGCTGCTTCGTTGCCTTTAAATGAAATAAATTGAAAAAACAAGTTTCACAATCTCAAGTATTAACTTCAAGATTTCTCATTAGTATTGCTCATCGTCAATCGACCATGAAGAATACAAGAACAGATTGACGAACTCCTTGGTATACTTGATTGAAAAGATCTCAAGATGTTGCTACCACAAATTATTGCATAACGAAATTCTCTTTCTTATTTTGGGAACAATTTTTTGCCCACGACAGGCTCGACAGGAAAAAAAAACTTGGCTCATGACAAGCTCCAGCTTTGTCATGTCCCTAGTGATTCTCGTTGTCGGCCCTGAGCTCATGGAGGCTTGTGGCAAAATCCCAATACGAGGTCTCCACACATAATGTAAACAAAAAATAACTAAAATAAAAGCAAATATAACAATTTTTAAAAAAATCAAGATTTGAACATAACTCTTTTAAATTAAATGTGACCCATCATACATTATTGTTCTGTGTATAGATACATTTGTGTCAGTGGCCATTTAGTATTTCTGTCCTAGGTCGTCGTCCAGTCTGATATGGCCTAGGACCGTCCGTGGCGATCCTCAATTGTCCGACTAGAATAAAGACCTCGCTAGAGCAGCATGTCGAATGAATAATATCAACACTTTATAGGCCATTCTCCATAGAAGTTGTGTACGATTTATGATTGTGAAGTCATAATACCCCTCCCAAAGTCCTTGAATCATGTTCATGGATATGAAAAATGCAAGATTCGAGTCAGTCAAGTACAAATTATAAGAGCGCAGTAACAATGTTTGATTGGTGGTGATTTTTTGAGAGAGAGGAAGAGATTGAATTTAGAATTTGGAAAAGAAGAAAAAACTATGAAAATGTTGATCAGAAAATTTAAATTTAAATTTTATTTTAAATAATAAAGCATAATTTTATAGAGAGAAGAGGATCATGGGTAATTTGGTAAAAATTATGTTTCTTTTGTTTAAACGAAAAAATTAACTGCTAACTAATAGCGCGTAACAATTTGTAACTCATCAATTTGTTCATATCAAAATATATAATATGAAAGTATACGATATCAAATTAGTAATTGTCAAAGTTGTATGGCTACAATGGTCAATAGGTAGAAAATAACATATTCTGACTAAGTGTGTTCCATCACGGGAGAGTGAATTATTCATTCCAATTATTGATAATTTATAATATTTAGTTACAATTAATCCTTAAAAAACAAAATAAAACGGTTATTTACACTAACTATCAATAAGTTTTTGGTTTGTAACACGGTGTATTCTTACTTTTAAACAAATTATAATGACCATCCTCATGTTTTATGTTTATTACACGGAATATTCATGCATTAAAGATAAAA
Organism: Iris pallida; assembly: GCA_029216955.1. Classification (NCBI taxonomy): domain Eukaryota; kingdom Viridiplantae; phylum Streptophyta; class Magnoliopsida; order Asparagales; family Iridaceae; genus Iris; species Iris pallida. Next base: position 623,376 of record JANAVB010031819.1, on the reverse strand, counting down.
AAAAAGTTATAACACTAACTACCCTTATTTTATTTTATTTTAAGAAAATAGTGGTCAGTGCAACCCAAAATAAAAATAGTACCATTGTTAGCAATCACTTGAATAAAATTTGTATTATATACGAAGTTTTTCATATCTTTCAGAAATGTATAATACTTGCATACTTTTGAAGTATTCGAATTAGTATGTAAATTTCAAGCAAGCAAAGTTTTAAACATGTTTGTACAAATTATTGAAAAATTGGCTAAAAAATGTGATGGAAATCTGTTTAATTAACCAAATTTTGACAACATATTTAAGAGTGTGAAGTTTCTAACCTCAATATTTTTATTTTTCTAATATTTCGCCAATTTGTTTAACGTATTTTATTTCTAAGCCGCTTGATTACTAAAGGTTTTTTATAAAGGCACTGCACTTTTTGATAAGGGCTAGCCCATTTTAAAACTTTGTATTATTTACAAGTTTGTCATCGAAAAATTGATCAGGGCTATCCCACTCTTTCGTATAAGTCACTAGTGCAAATAAGGACTGTCCAATTTTCTGGCAGTCCTACAAACTGAATGGACTGCCAGAAAACTGGGCAGTCCTAAGTCACAGCATGTGAAACAAAGGACTGCCCATTTTTCTGGCAGTTCTTACTGTATGTAGGGCTGCCAGAAATTTGGGCAGTCCTTATTTGCACTAGTGACTTATACGAAAGAGTGGAATAGCCCTGATCAATTTCTTCAATGGCAAATTTGTAAATAATACAAAATTAAAAATAGGCTATTCCTGATCAAAAAGTGAAGTGCCTTTATAAAAAAAGCCTTACTAAAAGGTTACGCAATCTTCCACTTCAGATTTTGCAACTCGCCCACCAATCTCGGAACTCCGAGACCGAAACATAACAAGGAAGAGAGAGAGACCAATGGAACCCTCGCCGCCGCCGCCATCAGCAGCCGCAACTGCAGCGCCACCACCACCACCGTCGGAGTCGGCATCGAGCAGTCGTTCGAAGCCGGCGGAGGAGCAGGAAGGAGGAGGAGTTGCGGTCGGAGTGGAGGAGATGACGCTGATTGTGAAGTGGAGCGGGGGGAAGGAGTACACGGTTCGGGTCCTCGGAGACGACAGCGTGGCGGAGCTGAAGCGGAGGATCTGCGAGGCGACGGGGGTCCTCCCGAAGAGGCAGAAGCTCCTCTACCCGAAGCTCTCCTCCAGGCTCGGCGACGACTCCCTCCTCCTCTCCGACCTCGCCCTCAAGCCCCACATCAAAATGACCATGATCGGGTCCGTCCTCCTCCTCTTCGAACCCTAACCCTAATTTCACGATCACCAATCACCATTTTTTTGGCTCAGATTATCCGTCGGAAACGTATCGGACACGACACTGGGATGCTTCTCTCAGATTATTAATATGATGTTCTGAACCCTAAGGGTCTGCTTGGCAATTATCGGTGTAGCAGTTATGAGGTGTTTTTAGAGTACCGGTTATGAGGGGTCCGGTTTTGGATGGTTTTTAAGTAGCGGCTTTTAAACCAGTCCAATCCATGCTTGGTAATTCACTAGTGAGCGGTTCTGAAAGTTTTTTACACGAATAAATTAAATAGGGAAGGCTATCGGTAGTTATAATTATATCTATTTTTGTGAGGATATAAATGGAATAAAAAAATAGAGATGCTCAAAACCCGTCGATTTAGGGTGTTTACAAAGCCACCAAAAAATACATTACACCAGTTTTGATGGATTTTTTAGCCGACGAAAACCAGTGCCTCAAAAAAATTAACAAGCAGGGGTTTTCATAAACGGTCGGTTCAAAAACACCCCAAAACCGGTGAAAACACCATTACCAAGCAGACCCTAACAATAACCTGCTGCTGTTCTCTTTGTCGGATTTTGTTTTTATTTTCATCATTTTAGCTTTTTCTTTGTCTGATGGTTCCGGGCCTAGGAAGAATGGAACTCAAAGAACATGTGTCGTAACTGTGTCCTGTCCGACACGTCTTAGACACTGTAAAATGAACTGGGGCGCCAAAGTAGGCGCCGAATCCTTGTTGCCGTCTCATATTTGCGGAGTGTCATGGACTTAGTGTTTTAGACTACGCTTCGACCCGTACGGCGCACTATCTTCCTTCTCGAAGAGTCGTGCAAGCCTTTCCCCCAACGCTTAGCTAGATCGCTAAGGCGATATTAAGAATATTGTGGAGCAAAAGAGAGGGAGAGAGTAGAAGATTAAGGCAGCGTTTGGTTACGCGTTTAAACGTAACATTATGCTTTTAAATGTCAAATGAAACAAAAATAGTGTTTGGAAGTATGTTATTGGGAGTGTTGCCTCCAAAAAAAAAATTCCAACACCAACATTATAACGTTGATTTCAAAGAGTAAAAAAAACTTGTTTCCCGAGTGATATTTTCGGAGAGTGGCGGGCCCTCCCCCAAACCCACCCCCTTCTCTCTCTCTCCTCTCTCTCTTTCTCACACAAAATTCCTAAACTATGCTCCCACCGCCTCACCATGACGCCACCTCCGCGGGAGCTTCATCTGCCACCACTCAGATCCGACGAAAGTTCGTCATCCACCGCCGCCTCCCCAACCTCCGCCACACGCTCGGCTCCTCCCGCCTCGAGCTTGGGCCGCCTCGAGCTCGACCGCCATGCGCTCGGATCCTCCCGTCTCGAGCTCAGGCCGCCTCGAGCTCGGCTCCTCCCGCCTCGCGCTCGGGCCGCCTCGAGCTCCGGCTCCTATCGCGCTCGGGCCACCTCGAGCTCCGGCTTCTCTCACCTCGAGCTTGAGTTTTGGGACGACGAGTCCTCCGCTCTACTACGAGCATGTGGCGGTGACGAGTCCTCCTCCGCTCGACAGCGAGCCGGCGGCAGTGACGAGTCCTCCTCGTCGAGAGCTGTGGTGGATACAAGAAAATGTCAAGAAAAAATTGTTGGACACAGAAATAATTTGCTGGACACAAAATAATTGTTGGACACAGAAAAAATGTCAGATATGTGGTGGACACGAAAAATATCTGTGGTAGACACAAAAAAGATCCGTGGTGGACACGTGTCATATACAAAAATTTGTTAGTTGGACAATTGGACACAGAACAGTGCGGACACAGTTAAAAAATCGTTTTCTAAAAATATTTTACCAAACAAAATTTTTATTTTTTTGATTCTTAAAATAACTTTCCAGATGAAAGTAACCAAACGCAAACCAAAATTTATTTTACTCAGAAAACAACTTTATAACTTCTTCTCAGAAAACTGTTTTTAGAAAGAAATTTCAGAAAACATATACAAACGGACCCTAAAACTTCACTATACTAGAAAAGACTACAACTTTGGGTGGTGAGGAACAAATGAGGCCTCCTCCCTTATTTATAATGGCTCATAGAGCTTTACAAGAAAACTTCTCGGACCATCTAGAAGGATCTTGGGCCGCCTAGAACGATCTTGGGCCTTCCGGAGAGATTCACTATCTTCTAGAGACTTCTGCCATCTTCTAGAATGTTCTGGAAGCTTCCCGCATAACCCCGATCCGTGGAGAGTTATGCAAATCTGTCTCAATGGGGCGCAAACTTTTGTGTGTGACATTCTTCCCCACCTGTTTCGTCGACGCCCTCGTTGACGGGTGCAACAAGTCTCGTGCGGCGCTTCCCTTTGCCCATCTTCTTCTCAAGATCGGAAGCAAATTAGTTCGTCGCACCAACTATGACCTCGGTCCGTGCCCTCCTCGGCATATGACGAATCTCGTGCGGGCTGTCGAGTCGTCGATTCCCCTCGTCTCGTGGCTATACATGGTTCTGCACACCTCCACGCACGCGAGCCCCCTTGCAAGCTTGTCGACCCGAATGTCCCTCACGAGCTTTGAGCAACTCCTTGTGCGAGTTACTCCGCCTCGTCGCTTCTGCCTCCGCGCAGCTTGCGACATGCTTCTCTGCCCTCGAGCCCAGCCTGGTAGCACGGTCCACTTCCCTTCGTGGAAGTGGCTCCTCGGGATGCCCCTTTGCAACACCCTTGGTCTCGCATGAAAGGCCTTCCTCCTCGAAGCCTTCCTTCTTCTCGAGCACCGCTAGGTATGCCGTCTTCCTTTTACCATCTCTCTTGAGATGAATAGCAGAGATAGCTTTCCCCTTCGAAGGCTTGCCGCGTGCACCTTTCACCATGCACGATGAGCCTTCTTCCATGAAGCCGACAACTCCCAAATGTGGCATCGGAATCGCCTTAGCCGCGTTAAGGAAATCCATGCCCAATATCATCTTGAAGTCATCTAGCGATGTAACAGTGAAATTGGCAACACTCGACCAATTTTCCACCGCTATGCGGACTCCCTTGGTTACCCTTGCACGGGGTGCGCCTTCGCATTGACCGCATTCATCATGTCCGAATCTTCCTCCAAGGCTAGACCCAAGTGATGGACCTTCGTGCCCGTGATGAAGTTATGAGTGGCGCCCGTGTCAACCAACGGCCGTGTGCTCATGCCATTGATCCTCACATCAACGTACATGAGCTCCCTGCTCGGAGTCCTCGACACAGCAGACTTGGTCTTCACGGCGTTGAGTAAGCGCAACGCTCCCATGTGCGCTTCCACTTCGCACTCATCGTCCTCCACCTCCTCGCTTTGGACGACATTCACACGCATGCTCCTTCTCGGACAATCCCGAGCAAAGTGCTTCTCTCCGCATATGAAGCATGAAACAACTCGTTCGGGTTGGGCCTTCTCGTGCTTCTTCCGCTCAGACGGACCCTCCTTAGGAGAGCTCTCCTGCTCTCCCCCACCATTCTCCTTGGTGGACTTTGGCTTGGCCTCGGCATCGTTGTCGTCCCACATGTACTCGACGAGCCGCTCAGCTACTGCCACGACGGTGTTCAAGTCTTGCACCCTCTGTCGCTGCAATTCTTGAGCCGCCTAAGGTTTGAGTCCATCGAGGAAGAAGAACAAACGATCCTCCTCGTCCATGCTAGATATCGCGAGCATCAAGCGTGTAAACTCCGCGACGTACTCCTTGATCGTCCCGGTATGCTTGAGTTGCCGCAAGCTCCGCCTCGCTGCAAACTTCACATTCTCTGGATAGAACTGGGACTTGATCTCCTTCTTGAGATCATCCCAAGTCTCTATCGAACACAAACCCTTCTCGGCTTCCGTACACCTTCGACTCCACCACAACATCGCATCGTCTGTGAAGTAGAGTGGAGCAATATCCACCTTATCGGCGTCATCGTTGATGTGCAACGCCTTGAAGTATCGTTCCGCGTTCCACAAGAAGTTCTCAACTTCTTTGGCATCACGCACCCCGCACCCCGCTGAAGGATTTTGGCTCAGGGTTCTTCCTTCGCCTCGGTGCCTCCCTACTCGAAGGTCCACCGTTCGCAACGGCCTTCTGCAAGATGGCAACTTTGGTCTTGAGTTCTTCGCAACTCTTGACTATGATCTTTAGCTCCTCGTAGCCTTGGACCTTCCTACGCAAGTCCTCAATCTCCGCACGATACCCCTTGAGCTCCTCCTCAAGTGCGGATCGGATCTCTTGGAATTGCTCCCGAAAGATTATCATGGACGAAGTGACGTCACTCTCCAGCCCATCGAAGTACCTTTCTAGTCTCGTGTTGCTTTGCTCCACGGAGCCCATGCGCATCTCCATGTCCCTCGAACCCGTCTCCAAGACCCCAACACGTTCGGCAAGACCGGCAAGGCTACGCTCTACCGCAGACTCCTTGTTCTTGTCCCTCTTGTGCGTCTTGGCGTGCCCCTCCTTAGGTGACGTGGGTCCCTCCTGGACGTTCTCGGATGTCGACATGGCACCAACCAACCTTCGCTCTGATGCCACTTGTCACGGACTTAGTATTTTATACTACACTTCGACCCGTGCGGCGCACTATCTTCCTTCTCGAAGAGTCGTGCAAGCCTTCCCCCCAACGCTTAGCTAGATCGCTAAGACGATATTGAGAATATTGTGGAGCAAAAGAGAGAGAGAGTGGAAGATTAAAACTTCACTATACTAGAAAAGACTACAACTTTGGGTGGTGAGGAACAAATGAGGCCTCCCCCCTTATTTATAATGGCTCATAAAGCTTTACAAGGAAACATCTCGGGCCATCCAGAAGGATCTTGGGCCGCCTAGAACGATCTTGGGCCTTCCGGAGAGATCCACTATCTTTTAGAGACTTCCGCCATCTTCTAGAATGTTCTGGAATCTTTTCGCATAACCCCGGTCCGTGGATAGTTATGCAAATCCGTCTCGATGGGACGCAAACTTTTGTGTGTGACAGGGGGCTCATTTTTTTTGGGCAACATATGTTAGGAAATTGAGCTAATTGTTTCAGATTAGTACTTGGAGGTTAGTGTCACGTCCCGAGTTGACAAACCGTTCGTCCTCGGTGTTATTATGCCGAATCTATCGTCCTCGCTAAGGCGTGATGCCGTACGAGTCTAGAATTGCACTCGTAAAAGGCATGAACGTTACGTTGATTATTATATTGAAACACCAAGTTGAAACTTCACAAATCACATCAGAATATAAGGTGCAGTTTAGGAAGATAGAAATATGCTTTTCATTCATAGCTTGCAACGAAGTGCAAGTCGTAATTACATTGGATACCGTTGCAGCTACATTGATTGAAACAAAAGAAATATACTCGACAAGCTGCCTGAACTAACACTTGCCGTTCCATACATTCGTCCCTTTATACATAAGCCTTCGATTGAATTGGCTTCAAAATACTTCAGTGTAGGAAGAGCTTCAAAACGCCTCTCCGCACTTCAGCTTTAGTTTAGAGCTCCCGACGCACCTGGGGTGTCACCCCCATTTCCTGTATTACGTATTTATGCTCGTATTTGATTTTGGCACGTATTTTATTTTCTTGACTTGCAGATTTTGGTTATGGGTTTGGACCATGGCTTGGTTTTATTTTGTGGAGTTGGTTTAGTTGGTTTGGTTCATATGAGTGGAACACTTTAACCTACACTCTACCCTCAACACAACACAACCACCCTCATTATATCTCCACCAAACTTTCTCTCTCCTCTTTACTCTCCATTAATTTTCTTCTTCTTCCTTCTTCCACACAACTCCCCAACCCATTAGGCAAGTGCACCTTGCCATCAAATAAGCACCACTTTTTATTTGTCCATTAGCTAGATTAGGCCATGGAGAACAACTTTAGAACTTGATATTTTGTGATTTGGAGTTTCCTTTGTTCTAGATCTAGGTTTTTACTATTTTCGGATTTACATGGTTTTGATCTATTTAACTTTGATTTTTGTATGTTTTGATGCTTCCATGTGGAAGAGAATTCGATTTTACTCAAGTTAGAACTTTGAAAATCTAGATTTGGTTTTAATTTGGCTAAGTTATGAAGAATTGAAGTTCTTGGTGTTCTTGGACTTGCTCTCGGCCAGGAAGAACAGCCCTCTGCCTTGCGCTTTTTAGCGCATGGCCGATTGCGCACCCCCGGCCTGTGCTCCTTAGCGCATGGCCGATTGCGCAATCACTTGGCCAGTGCTTTGCGCTGCGCTGGATTGCGCTGGCGCAAGCTAGCCATGCGCAAGCCAGCCATGCGCAAAGTAACCCCTGCGCAATCGACCATTGCGCAATCCACCCCTGCGCAATCCTCCTGTGCGCAATCCATCTGCTGCGCAACTCACCCTGCGCACTTGGCACCCTGCGCAGTGCATACCCTGCACAACCTACTTGTCTATGATGAATTGTTATTTCTTGATCTTGGCTCTTCTATAGCCCTATATATATTGGTATTTTATTAGATGTTTTACGTCCATTTTATATCCTTACGCCTTTTGTCATGAACTTGATTTTACTTAATACGTTTGGATTGACTATTGTACATGGCCTGGTATGACAAGGACCTAGCATAACACGACAGTGACCCGTAGTGGTGCACTCCTGACATGACCAACCTGACTTGATAGTGGCCCGTCGTGGCGCACTCCTGACAGTACCCTGACATGATTTATCTTGATAACTTGATAGTGGCCCGTGGCGGCGCACTCCTGACTTGACTTGACTTGTAACTTGTAACTTGACTCGTATAATCAACTTGACACCGTGGGTGTTCCTGCTTGCTTGCTTGTACAATCCACTTGTCTTGTCTCGCATCATGTCTAGGACGTGACTTCCTGGGTACCACGGCCAGGGACTCGCGCCAAACTGGATTAGGCTAATGATTAGATCAAACTAGAACATGGAGAATTCCCAGTCACAGGCAATCTCGTTATCTGGGCGCTTTAATGGACTTGTAGCTTGCCGACGAGTAGAGCACATTTCCAGCACACTGTCATGTGTTGCACCCTCTAAGTCACCTAAGGGTACATTTGTCTCCCGGGCAATGTACCCACCTATAACTCTCAACCCGCGGAAGGATAACTGGATAGTCTGCAGGACTTGGGACTGGAAATTCTCACTTGCATCATGTTAGTAATTAGGCTTGTGATAACCCTAGTTAGTTAAAGTAGTAAGCCGTAGTACTTGCCTGGCCGGTTGTGAATGAATGGTGTCCAACTCTGTCTAAGTCTTGTCTAGCCCCTGCACCTGGAACTCTTGATCTTGATTGCTTTACTTGTTTCTAACGATAAATGGGTAGAGACAGTGAGCTATTCAGGCGAAGGGGTACAATCCCGGTGCTTGTTTGGTTTAAGGATTGTAACCTGGCTCCCGGAATGGTTCCACGTCCCTAGTCGTTTATCGTCCTGTGTACTTTACTACTTGTACTTTTTTTTATTCCTTATGTTCTAATATGCTGACTTTTGTTCTTATTTGTGGCCTCCTTTGTGGCACTTGCTCTTTCTGGGGTTTGACCCAGCTGGTTTTGTGTGGCCAGATTTCGGAGCAGCTCCCGAGGATCTACCAAGCTTCCAGCCCAATGGTGACAACTAGACGGAACCCGGGCCAAGAGTTGGTTTTCCTTTTTGTTTCACCCACTTATATGTAAATTTATTCTTTTGAGGCGTTTAGCCGACGAGCACCTGTTAGCTCGATGCACATTTACTTACTGTCTGCCTACGGGCTGTAAACATGATTAACAAATCCTAGGGTTGATCATGTATGACTGAACTCTTGCTAGTCCTATCATTTTGTACGACTAGCTTCATGATCATCCAATATGTAATATTTGGGACGCCTTATATATATATATTTGATGCTCTAACATCTTGTAACTCTGTTAATTGCTTGAGATTGAGACAATAGGCTTGACCTTAAGAGACTGCTGGCTTGTAGTAAACCCTCATATCTAGACAGCCGTGACCGTATAGTTGAGATGTATTCTATTTCAATATACGTAGCTGGCTATGTCTGCCCCCGCTCTCCAGTATTCTGGTTCTGGGGCGTGACATGGTTTAAGTGGTGGCCCATGCAGGTCTTGGCATTCAAGAAATGTGAGGGTTTACCGAATAGATGTCTCAATCAATATTTCGTCCTTGATCTCTGCTCGTATCTTCAAATCCCTGAGATTCTTGACCTGGTCACACGCTTGTATCATTGATCTGTCCTGGTCCTTCCTTACTGTTCCCTATGTCGTCTTCTTCAGCGGCATTATTCCCGGACCTGCCAACCAGCCAGAGGAAGCTCGACAAGCACCCCAGCGCCAGGAAGATCAAGCTCAGCACTCTGGAGTAGCCTCCCGAGTTATGCTTCCCGGAGGCTCGGAACCTCCAGTTCAGGCAGCTCCGCCCGCTCAACCAGCTAGACAGGATGAGGGACCTTTGGTAGGGCTTATCAGAGAACTGCTTGCATCCCAAGATCGTCGAGGCGACGCCTTGCACCAGGAAGTTCATGATGCACTAAACCGAGGAGGTCCCCAAGGGAATCAGGCGGCCAACAGTTTCAAGCGCTTGAACCCTCCCTTCTTTGACGGCAGTGAAGATGCGATTGCCGCGGACGCTTGGCTTCAGGATATTGAGGTGGTTCTAGAAGCAGCTAGGACACCTGAGAATGAGAAGGTGGCGGTGGTACGCCTACAGTTGTTAGACTTGGCTCGCGATTGGTGGGCGGCTCAGGCCATGGGATTAGCAGCACCAGTCACTTGGGCGACGTTCAGAGAGAGGTTCCAGACAAAGTACTTCGATGCGGTGGCACGGTACGACCTGCAGACGAGATTCACCAACTTGAAGCAAGGAGGTAGGACGGTCGATGGCTATGCGACCGAGTTTTCCAGGCTGAGTAGGTTCGCCCCCACCTTGGTGGCAACCGAATTCGATAGGGCCCAGCGGTTCCAGCAGGGACTGCATTTAGAGATATTATTGGCTGTGGAGCAGTTCGAGCACCAGACGTTCGATGCAGTGTTGAAGGCAGCGAGGAGGCATGAGTATACCTCCCGGAGAATTGTGGACAGGACCGGAGGCAGGAAGCGGTCCCACAACCAGATGCACCAATCTTCAGCTCCAGCCCCGGCAGCTAGGGGTATAACCATTGGGACTCCGAGGCGGGCGGCCTCAGTGACGTCGGTTCAGCATTCGACCCCGACGTACCCGCAGCAGCAGAAGCAGAAGCAGTCTTCCGCGGTGGGATGTTCTCATTGCGGGAAGCCGGGCCATGTAGTGGCAGAGTGTCGTAGGGCACAGGGATTGTGCCTGGCTTGTGGAGGAGCAGACCACCAGATAGGGACCTGCCCGAATAGGGGAGGTCCATCATCATCCAACCTTTCTAGTTCTTCAGTGAGAGGACCAGCCTCAGTTCCAGTCCAGCAGCAGCAACAACAGCAGTACCCGAGGCCATTGTTGCCTCAGGCCCAGGCCTTTCAACAGCAGAACCAGCAGCAGTTCACCCAGGCTCCAGCACAGAACCGACAGAGGGGTTTCCAGCAGAGGGGACCCGCAGCTAGAGGTCAGGCTATGATGATGACCATGGAAGAAGAAGTTGCACCAGGTAAGGTAGTGGCAGGTATTATTCTCGTCAACACCTTTCCAGCATCTGTATTATTTGATTCTGGTGCATCGCATTCATTCATGTCTGCACGATTCGCGACACGGATAGGATTGGAGCCCGAGTCATTATCAGTGAGGCTCAATATACTTACTGGTAATGGTCTTGTGGGAGTAGATCGAGTGTTTTCCTCGTGTCGGATCGTAGTTAGCGGTAGAGAGTTCCCCGCTAGGCTCATAGAGTTCCCTATGGCAGACTATGATGTAGTCCTAGGCATGGATTGGTTGAGGAACCATTATGCTAGGATAGACTGCCATGTTGGCAGAGTTGTCTTTAGTATTCCCGGAGAGCCAGAATTTTCATTTTCCAGAGGCACAGTAGAGCCATCTCCTCCAGTATGGCAGATGGCAGTAGCAGCAGTGCAGTTGCCCCGGATAGTTGAAGAGTTTCCAGATGTCTTCCCAGATGAACTTCCAGGGATGCCACCAGAGCGAGAGATCGAGTTCACCATTGACTTGATTCCCGGGACAGCACCAGTATCAGAGCGAGTCTACAGAATGGCGCCTTCAGAGTTGGAGATTTTGTACAAGATGATTGAAGAACTCAGGACCAAGGGATTCATTCGTGCAAGTGGATCGCCTTGGGGAGCCCCGATGCTTCTTGTGAAAAAGAAGGATGGTACGTCTAGGCTATGTGTTGATTATCGTACCTTGAACTCAGTGACAATCAAGAACAGATACCCTCTCCCGAGGATAGATGACTTGTTTGATCAACTCAAGGGGGCTTCAGTTTTCTCGAAGATAGACTTGCGGTCAGGATACCACCAGATCAGAGTCAGAGAGCAGGACATCCCGAAGACGGCGTTCAGATCTAGGTACGGGCATTGGGAGTTTCTAGTTATGCCCTTTGGAGCGACCAATGCGCCGGCAGTGTTCATGGACCTCATGAACCGTATTTTCATGCCTTACTTGGATCAGTTTGTGATAGTGTTCCTTGATGACATCCTGGTCTATAGCAAGAGTGAAGCAGAGCACGAGCAGCATCTCAGAGTTGTCCTCCAGATTCTCAGAGAGCACCAGTTGTATGCCAAGTTCAGTAAATGCGAGTTCTGGCTCGATCGCATTTCTTACTTAGGTCACATCATTACCAGAGGAGGAGTGGAAGTGGATCCCCAGAAGATTGTGGCTATCGAGACATGGCCAGTACCCATCTCAGTGGCAGAAGTTCGCAGCTTTCTTGGATTGGCCGGCTACTACCGGCGGTTCGTCTCTGATTTTGCAAGGATTTCAGCGCCGATGACCCAATTGACCCGCAAGGATGTGCCGTTCGTTTGGACAGCAGAGTGTCAGGAATCATTTGAGAAGTTGAAGCGAGGTTTGATAACGGCTCCCATTCTCACACTTCCAGATGGGACCGGAGGATTCACAGTTTACTGCGATGCTTCAGGCAGAGGATTGGGATGTGTTTTGATGCAGCATGGGAAGGTAATCGCTTATGCGTCACGTCAACTCCGTGATCATGAGAAGAATTACCCGACCCACGACTTGGAGCTAGCAGCAGTAGTGTTTGCACTTAAGTTGTGGAGGCACTACTTGTACGGAGATAGAGTGGAGATCTTTACTGACCATAAGAGCCTGAAGTATGTCTTCACCCAGAAGGATCTTAATATGCGGCAGAGAAGATGGCTCGAGCTACTGGTGGACTACGATGTGGATTTGCAGTATCATCCAGGGAAAGCCAACGTTGTAGCAGATGCGTTGAGCCGGAGAGACGGAGTTTATTTCCTGACGGCGCAACCAGAGCTATTGGCGGATCTTCAGAAGATGGGAATTGAAGTGGTTCTTTCGTCCAATGTGGCCTTGATGGCCAGCCTACAGATTCAGTCCACCATAGTTGAGAGGATCCGGACCGCACAGTTAACAGATTCCAAGATTCAGCGGCTCAGAGCAGAGTGCGAGGCAGGGAGAAGGCCAGAGTTATGTATTCATGAGGATGGTACACTTCGACACGACATGCGTCTTTGTGTACCCAGTGGAGATATCAGACAGGAAGTCATGGCAGAGGCTCACAGTTCGCAGTATTCCATCCACCCAGGAAGCACGAAGATGTACAGAGATATTCGCCAGCACTTTTGGTGGAATGGTATGAAGAGAGAGATAGCCCGGTATGTCTCTCGATGTTTGGTTTGCCAACAGGTCAAGGCTGAACATCAGAGACCAGCTGGACTTCTTCAACCCTTGCCGATCCCAGAATGGAAATGTGAGCACATAACCATGGATTTCGTGACTGGGTTACCCAGATCTCCGGCAGACAGAGATGCTATTTGGGTCATTGTAGATAGGCTTACCAAGGTGGCACACTTTCTTCCATTTAGGGTTGGACAGTCAACGGCACAGCTAGCAGAGATGTATCTCAGGCAGATTGTCAGACTTCACGGAGTGCCAGTCAGCATAGTATCAGACAGGGATACGAGATTCACATCGCACTTCTGGCGCAGTCTTCATCAAAGTTTGGGGACTCGTCTCAAGTTCAGCTCAGCGTATCATCCGCAGACAGATGGGCAGTCAGAGCGTACTATACAAACTCTCGAAGATATGTTGCGGTCGTGTACCCTTGACTTCGGTGGTTCGTAGGAGGATCACCTGCACCTAGTGGAATTCTCGTACAACAATAGTTTCCAGGCCAGTATCCAGATGGCACCCTTCGAGGCTCTGTATGGTAGGAAGTGCAGATCCCCGTTAGCATGGGACGATGTCAGAGAGAGGCAGATGCTCGGTCCAGAACTGATTTCTCAGACGGTTGAAGCGGTCAGGAGAGTCAGAGATCACCTCCGAGTTGCTCAGGATCGCCAGCGCCATTGGGCCGATGCTCATCGGCGTCCCTTAGAATTTGCCGTCGGCGACCATGTATTCCTTAGGATCTCGCCTACCCGCGGCGTCATTCGTTTTGGCGTACGGGGAAAGCTTAGTCCTAGGTATATAGGGCCGTTCGATATTCTGGAGCGAGTAGGCGATGTGTCCTATCGTCTCGCTCTTCCGCCGTCGCTAAATGAGGTACATGATGTATTCCATGTGTCCCAATTACGACGGTACATCCCGGACCCGAGCCATATCCTAGATCATTCGGAATTGGTTGTTGGTACCAACCTTTCGTATGAGGAGAGGCCCGTGTCTATATTGGACCGGAGAGGAAAGACGCTCAAGAACAAGACTATTAACTTAGTTCGTGTTGCTTGGGGTCATCACTCTCTAGGTGAGTCAACGTGGGAGCGTGAGGACGACATCCGATCGCGATATCCCTACCTGTTTGACTCGTGAGGTATAATGTCTTTCTTATGCCTTACACTTTCCCTTCCTTGCTTGCATTGTATGATTGTATGATTGAACTGCTTAGTGTAGCTTGCCTGTGCTTAGTATAGCTTGTCGTGGCAACCTCTAGCTCCTTGATTAAATTTCGAGGACGGAATTCTTTGAAGGTGGGTAGAGTTGTCACCCCCATTTCCTGTATTACGTATTTATGCTCGTATTTGATTTTGGCACGTATTTTATTTTCTTGACTTGCAGATTTTGGTTTCTCGTAAATGGGTTTGGACCATGGCTTGGTTTTATTTTGTGGAGTTGGTTTAGTTGGTTTGGTTCATATGAGTGGAACACTTTAACCTACACTCTACCCTCAACACAACACAACCACCCTCATTATATCTCCACCAAACTTTCTCTCTCCTCTTTACTCTCTATTAATTTTCTTCTTCTTCCTTCTTCCACACAACTCCCCAACCCATTAGGCAAGTGCACCTTGCCATCAAATAAGCACCACTTTTTATTTGTCCATTAGCTAGATTAGGCCATGGAGAACAACTTTAGAACTTGGCATTTTGTGATTTGGAGTTTCCTTTGTTCTAGATCTAGGTTTTTACTATTTTCGGATTTACATGGTTTTGATCTATTTAACTTTGATTTTTGTATGTTTTGATGCTTCCATGTGGAAGAGAATTCGATTTTACTCAAGTTAGAACTTTGAAAATCTAGATTTGGTTTTAATTTGGCTAAGTTATGAAGAATTGAAGTTCTTGGTGTTCTTGGACTTGCTCTCGGCCAGGAAGAACAGCCCTCTGCCTTGCGCTTTTTAGCGCATGGCCGATTGCGCACCCCCGGCCTGTGCTCCTTAGCGCATGGCCGATTGCGCAATCACTTGGCCAGTGCTTTGCGCTGCGCTGGATTGCGCTGGCGCAAGCTAGCCATGCGCAAGCCAGCCATGCGCAAAGTAACCCCTGCGCAATCGACCATTGCGCAATCCACCCTTGCGCAATCCTCCTGTGCGCAATCCATCTGCTGCGCAACTCACCCTGCGCACTTGGCACCCTGCGCAGTGCATACCCTGCACAACCTACTTGTCTATGATGAATTGTTATTTCTTGATCTTGGCTCTTCTATAGCCCTATATATATTGGTATTTTATTAGATGTTTTACGTCCATTTTATATCCTTACGCCTTTTGTCATGAACTTGATTTTACTTAATACGTTTGGATTGACTATTGTACATGGCCTGGTATGACAAGGACCTAGCATAACACGACAGTGACCCGTAGTGGTGCACTCCTGACATGACCAACCTGACTTGATAGTGGCCCGTCGTGGCGCACTCCTGACAGTACCCTGACATGATTTATCTTGATAACTTGATAGTGGCCCGTGGCGGCGCACTCCTGACTTGACTTGACTTGTAACTTGTAACTTGACTCGTATAATCAACTTGACACCGTGGATGTTCCTGCTTGCTTGCTTGTACAATCCACTTGTCTTGTCTCGCATCATGTCTAGGACGTGACTTCCTGGGTACCACGGCCAGGGACTCGCGCCAAACTGGATTAGGCTAATGATTAGATCAAACTAGAACATGGAGAATTCCCAATCACAGGCAATCTCGTTATTTGGGCGCTTTAATGGACTTGTAGCTTGCCGACGAGTAGAGCACATTTCCAGCACACTGTCATGTGTTGCACCCTCTAAGTCACCTAAGGGTACATTTGTCTCCCGGGCAATGTACCCACCTATAACTCTCAACCCGCGGAAGGATAACTGGATAGTCTGCAGGGCTTGGGACTGGAAATTCTCACTTGCATCATGTTAGTAATTAGGCTTGTGATAACCCTAGTTAGTTAAAGTAGTAAGCCGTAGTACTTGCCTGGCCGGTTGTGAATGAATGGTGTCCAGCTCTGTCTAAGTCTTGTCTAGCCCCTGCACCTGGAACTCTTGATCTTGATTGCTTTACTTGTTTCTAACGATAAATGGGTAGAGACAGTGAGCTATTCAGACGAAGGGGTACAATCCCGGTCCTTTTTTGGTTTAAGGATTGTAACCTGGCTCCCGGAATGGTTCCACGTCCTTAGTCGTTTATCGCCCTGTGTACTTTACTACTTGTACTTTTTTTTATTCCTTATGTTCTAATATGCTGGCTTTTGTTCTTATTTGTGACCTCCTTTGTGGCACTTGCTCTTTCTGGGGTTTGACCCAGCTGGTTTTGTGTGGCCAGATTTCGGAGCAGCTCCCGAGGATCTACCAAGCTTCCAGCCCAATGGTGACAATTAGACGGAACCCGGGCCAAGAGTGGGTTTTCCTTTTTGTTTCACCCACTTATATGTAAATTTATTCTTTTGAGGCGTTTAGCCGACGAGCACCTGTTAGCTCGATGCACATTTACTTACTGTCTGCCTACGGGCTGTAAACATGATTAACAAATCCTAGGGTTGATCATGTATGACTGAACTCTTGCTAGTCCTATCATTTTGTACGACTAGCTTCATGATCATCCAATATGTAATATTTGGGACGCCTTATATATATATTTGATGCTCTAACATCTTGTAACTCTGTTAATTGCTTGAGATTGAGACAATAGGCTTGACCTTAAGAGACTGCTGGATTGTAGTAAACCCTCATATCTAGACAGCCGTGACCGTATAGTTGAGATGTATTCTATTTCAATATACGTAGCTGGCTATGTCTGCCCCCGCTCTCCAGTATTCTGGTTCTGGGGCGTGACATGGGGAGTTGGGAGGAGGGGGTTAGCACACTTGCTAAGTGGACGAGACGACCCCACTCGTCTAAACCGACTCTGATTGTTAAGGTAGGCATGCTTTAGAGTTTTCTTTCTATTTAGAACTAAATGAATTCAGTTCATATCGATAGCCATCTTTGAAGTAATAAAGCATAGGGTAAAACATAACGATTTATCACAGTTATTACCACGGCCGTGCTCGTCCCTGCATAAAAATAGAGATAATACTTACTACCTGCATAAGACAATAGGTGAGCATGCTACTATCTTATATGTGCGGTCACTGGTGTTACACACCACTTGGGACTATCTCAACGACATTTCGGCCCGTTCAGTCTAGGTTGCAAGCCTGACTGACGGTCCCGCAATGCATCAGTGCCGAAGCACGATTATTCATTCTCCCTAGGTCGATTCGATACCGATGTCCCGGATATCGATTCGAGAAAAATCAAACTTGTGCACAAGCTGTCCATGACCATGCCAATGCGTGAACAATTTAATATATGCAAACAGATTTGTATAGCGCGGACAGTATTGAACGACATTATCATTTCTCCTAACTCATACAACGATTCATTTTCTCCAAAGCCGTACTCCCGATTTAGCGTCCCATAGGCACCAAATTGTCCGAGGCATCATAAGCCACGATCGACGTTTCACATTATTTTGCAGCACGTGAAATAGTCTATCTTTTTACTAGAACCTTAAAATTTCTCGTTTTGGTGCGAAACTTATATTTCAAAGTAGATTACTCTAAATCGATACGTTTTTTCCGAGTTCTTGACCTTAGTGGATTGGTATGCATTTAACTTGACATCGTCGATTTGAATGAATTCGAGACAAAGGAATTTCGTTTGCGGGACAGAGTAGAAAAGAAGGGGCCGAATCACCCACCAAGTACTTTGATCGTGCCGATCGTCGAAGCGCTTCGCAACGTTCAAGCTTTAGTTACGCGGGCTCATGCAATGGAACTAACACTTAGTTAGGATTCCTTCTTTATTCCTACGCTTTGAAATTCGTAAATTGCATTCAGGAAACAATGCGAAAGCACTTTCATCAAAACCAAGCGGCAAAAGCTACAAGAAAACCATACAGCAGTCCGGTCCCGTCGAAGGGACTCTTATATAGAGCTCACTCGCCGAGACGCAGTCCGCTACATCTGGGACTTATTCCAACAGAAGTCGTTCCATTAGTTGGATCGATTCTCGTAACATTCGTCCAAATCGATTTGATCGATGCCGCAAGATGTTATCGTTTACCAAGCTCATCGACCGAATCAGATGGCCATCTAAGTTTCCGACCGATCTGACTCGGCGCAAGCATATTATGAAGTTCGTCGCCTATCGAAAGCGGGGCACTACAGAATATACCACTAAGAAAAAGTTTCGTCCCGAAACTTAAAAAAAAGGGTCTGACCTTAAATTAGGCAAACAACGAAGGATACTTCTCCTTCATCTCCGCCTCCATTTCCCACGTCGACTCTTCAACTGAATGGTTCCGCCAAAGTACGCGGACCAAGGACATCGATCGATTTCGTAATACCTTCTCCTTATGGTCCAAAATTTGAATATGCTCCTCTGAGTAAGACAAGTCAGTACGTAGCTCCAACTGATCGAAGCTAACCACGTGACTTGGATCATGCACGTATTTTTGAAGTTGTGAAACATGGAAAACATCGTGCACATCAGCCAAGGCAGGAGATAGTGCGATCCGATAAGCTACCGTTGCAACTCGCTCGATTATCTCGAAGGGGCCTACAAATCTCGGGCTCAATTTGCTTTTAACGCCGAACCGTATCACGCCACGCATGGGCGTTACTTTCAAAAACACATGGTCCCCGACCAAAAATTCTAGCGGTCGTCGACGAAGATCTGCGTAGCTCTTTTGTCTACTTTGCGTGATACAGAGTCAATCTCGGATCAAGCAGACCTTCTCGACGGCCTGCTCCACCAGTTTCGGTCCGAGCACTTGTCGCTCTCCGACTTCGTCCCAACATATTGGAGAACGACACTTCCTCCCGTAGAGCGCTTCATATGGAGCCATCTGAATGCTCGACTGATAACTGTTGTTATACACAAACTCCGCAAGCGGCAAATGCGTATCTCAACTAGTCTTTAAATCGATCGCACACAGACGCAACATATCCTCTAAGATTTGATTTACCCTCTCCGTCTGACCGTCTCTCTGGGGGTGGTACGCAGAACTAAAATTTAGTTTGGTCCCCATCGCCGCTTGCAGGCTCGTCCAAAAATGCGATAGGAATCGTCCGTCTCTGTCCGAAATTATTGAGGCCGGTACCCCGTGCAGTCGAACAATCTCGTCGATATAGATTTGCGCTAACCGATCGACGCTCCATCCTATTTTAATTGCGATAAAGTGAGCCGACTTGGTTAATCTATCAACAATGACCCAAATCGCATCATTCTCCCGCGGCGTCTTCGGAAATCCCACAACGAAATCCATCGAGATGTTGTCCCACTTCCACTCGGGAATGGCGAGGTTCTGCAGCTCTCCGCCTGGCCTTTGGTGTTCTGCCTTCAATTGCTGACACGCCATGCACTGCGACACGAAAGTAGCCACGTCTTTCTTCACGCCGTGCCACCAAAAGTTTGCGCGCAAGTCCTTGTACATCTTGGTGCTTCCAGGATGTAACGAGTACTTCGCATAATGTGCCTCCGTCAGAATTTTTTTCTGAGTTCGACAGTTTCAGGAATACAGAGCCTTCATTTTTGTCGCATTGTCTCGTCTCCGTCTTCCGCAAAGTCAGTCGTCCTTCCTGTTGAAATCAGCTCGCGCATCTTCTTCAGGAATGAATCGTCTTTCTGTGCGGTCTTTTTTTGCTAAGCAGGCTCGACCTAGCTTCAACTGAGCTAGGTGTAGGTGTCGATACTCAATTCCGAGTTCGATACCCATCGCTTCAAGGTCTCGCCGTATCTCATTATTTATGACCAGTGATCCCATAAACATTCTGCTAAGCGCGTCGGCTACAACGTTTCCCTTGCCCGGCGTATACTCGATCGTTAGCTCGTAATCTTTTATGAATTCGAGCCAACGTCGCTGTGGTTAGTTGAGTTCTCGTTGCGTAAACAAGTATTTCAGGCTTTTATGATCTGTGTAGATTCTGCAAAGCCACACCATAGAGGTAGTGCCGCCAGAGCTTCAATGCAAACACGATCGCCGCCAATTCTAGGTCATGCATCGGATAGTTTTTCTCGTGCTGCTTCAACTGCCGTGAAGCGTAGGAGATGACTTTATTTCTCTGCATGAGTACACACCCGATGCCAGTTTTCGATGCGTCGCTGAATATCTGAAAGCCTTCTGGACCATCTGGAAGTGCAAGGATTGGAGCTGAGACGAGCCGTTGCTTCAACTCTTGAAAGCTGGATTCACAGTCGTCACTCCATTCAAATACTACTCCATTCTGGGTGAGGCGAGTCAGAGGCGATGCTAGTTTTGAAAAGCTCTGCACGAATCTTCGGTAGTAGCCTGCTGAGCCCAAGAAACTCCGAATATCGCTAGCCGAGGTAGGTCGTTTCCAATCTACCACCGCTTCAATCTTCTTTGGGTCCACCGCGACGCATTCGGCAGAGATTACATGTCCAAGGAATGTCACACTACTCATCCAGAACTTGCATTTACTCCGTTTGGCATATAATTTGTTTTCACGCAGAGTCTGTAATACCGTCTTCAAGTGTTCTGCATGCTCTTCTCGATTATTTGAGTATATAAGGATATCGTCGATGAACACGACTACAAATTTATCGATTTGGGGTCGGAAGACTCGGTTCATCATATCCATGAAAGCGGCTGGGGCATTCGTCAAACCAAACGGCATGACTAGGAATTCATAATGACCATATCGAGTGCGGAAGGAAGACTTCGATACGTCATCGGACTCGATCTTCAACAGCCTGAACGAAGATCGATTTTTGAAAATATTGACGCGCCTTGCAGTTGGTCAAACAAGTCATCGATTCGTGGCAAGGGATACTTGTTCCGCACGGTCGTCTTGTTGAGTTCACGATAGTCGATGCATAGCCGCATCGATCCATCCTTCTTCTTCACAAACAGTACGGGAGCTCCCCACGGGAGCGACGCTAGGGCGAATAAATCCGCGGTCTAGCAACTCGTGTAATTGCACCTTCAGTTCCTTCAGTTCTGCTGGAGCCATTCGGTAAGGCGCTTTTGATATCGGCCGTGTATTCGGAAAGGTGTCGATGCTGAATTCTATTTCTCGATCCGGCGGCATCCCGGGCATCTTGTCAGGAAAAACGTCGGGAAAATCTGCCACAACATCAGTCTGCATTGTGTCTGGAATATCCTTTCTCGTATCTCAAACTGATGCCAAGTATTCCGCACAGCCGGAACGCAACATACACTTCGCTGAGATTGCTGATACCATCATTGTCGTCTTCAAGACTGTACCACACGAATATGAGAACTCTGTCTCGCCAGGAAGACGAAATACCACTCTTTTCTCCGCGCACTCGATTGTTGCATGACAAACGTCCAACCAATCCATGTCCAGGATTATGTCGTACTCTTTGATGTCTAGTACGACGGCATCCAAGGATAGATTTCTTCTTCCGATGCAAATGCGGCCATTCCTACAAATAAAGTTTGCAGGCATATCGACTCCCGATGGAGTGCTAACGCTAATGTTCATATCTAGTGATTGCATGGTTATTTTATTTTCTTTCGCATAATCAGCAGATATAAAATTATGCGTTGCACCCGAATCGAATAGAACCCGAGCAGGTATATTTTTGTAGAGTAATATACCTGTTACAACAGTATCGGACGCGAACGCCTCGTCCCGAGTTAATGCATAAACTCGGCCTTGAGCTCCATAGCGTTGATTCTGCGGGTTCACGGGCATCGCATTTGCGCCTTGTAGTGTAGGCGCTTTATATTGATTCGAAACATTCCTTGGTGGGTTATGTTGATTCAGAACATTTCTCGGACAATATGTAGCGATATGGCCTACCTCGCCACACTTTTAGCAAAATCTCGTGACGCAATCGGTTGTTCGGTGCCTACGCCTACCGCATCTGCTACAGTGTTGTTCGCCATGGCCCCTGTTATCAAATGTGTTTGGACGTTTTGATACTCCCGATCTTCCGGCGTCGTTAGGACGCTTGTTGAAGTTGTTACGAACGACATGCACGGCCCTTTGCGACATACGACCAAAGATACGCTCACTATCGAGAACGGCATCGTAGGATTCATGGTAGGTTCGACACCTTTGATTCATGACGTTCCTTCGCAGTTCGTCATTTAGGCCTTGTTGAAAACGTTCGCACCAGACTTCCTTGTTGGGTAGAAAGGCACCGACAAACTTCGCGAGTTTTGAGAAGTTCGAGTCATAATCATCAACAGTCATATTCCCCTGTCGTAACATCATGAACTCGTTTTCTTTTTGACGACGGACGGCGCGAGGAATGTACTGCTCAAGAAATGCTTCCTTGAACATTTTTCAGAAAAATCGTGGTATCGGTATCGGTTTTGTAGATTTCCTGCTTCTTAGCTGCCCACCAGTCGTAAGCCCTCAGTTGTAGCTGTAACGTCGCACATGTTACCCTCTGAGACCCTTCAATGCTAAGCAAATTAAATAAGTCCTCAATCTTCACGAGCCACCCCACTATCACATCCGGCTCTGCTCGGCCATTGAATTTAGGTGGATTCCTCTTGTGGAACTCCTTTGCTTTGAACGAGGAAGAAGAGTTTATCATTTGCGGTTGAGCTTCTTCCTCGACTTCATCTTGAACATCTTGTCTCTCTTCGGATACCACGACCGTTGCTTTGGTATTGCCCACCATCTTGTTCACTATTTGAGTCAGGACGTCCATCTGCTTCTGCTGCGCATTAAATTGGGCTTTGATTTGCATCTGAAGCTGTTGTTGCTGCAGCTCCATCAACTGTAGCATTTTCTCCATCGTCGTCTCGCTAGAGCCAGTACTCTTTGAACTCGACGTACTATCCACGGTTTGGGTTGTTGTGCCGGGATTATTCTTATTTTTCTTAGTCATCCCTACAAAACAAAGTAAACCCGTTAGTATTTTTCAAAATATCTACGGACTTACCTGTATGGAACTTTTATTTCACGCAGCATATCGACAAGCATTCAATCGAGCAATCGCAACGAACATTCCAACAATGAAACATCTTTTGAAAAATTCGAGAAAACATAACTGAGCTCTGATACCAATTTGTCACGCCCCGAGTCGACAAACCGTTCGTCCCCGGTGTTATTATGCCGAATCGATCGTCTTCGCTAAGGCGTGATGCCGTACGAGTCTGGAATTGCACTCGAACAAGGCAAGAACGTTACGTTGATTATTATATTGAAACACCAAGTTGAAACTTCACAAATCACATCAGAATATAAGACGCAGTTTAGAAAGATAGAAATATGCTTTTCATTCATAGCTTGCAACGAAGTGCAAGTCGTAATTACATTGGATGCCGTTGCGACTACATTGATTGAAACAAAAGAAATATACTCGACAAGCTGCCTGAACTAACACTTGTCGTTCCATACATTCGCCCCTTTATACATAAGCCTTCGATTGAATTGGCTTTAAAATACTTCAGTATAGGAAGAGCTTTAAAACGCCTCTCCGTACTTTCGCTTCAGTTTAGAGCTCCTGACGCACCTGGAAACTTGGGAGAGGGGGTTAGCACACTTGCTAAGTGGACAAGACGAACCCACTCGTCTAAATCGACACTGATTGTTAAGGTAGGCATGCTTTAGAGTTTTCTTTCCATTTAGAACTAAATGAATTCAGTTCATATTGATAGCCATCTTTGAAGTAATAAAGCATACGGTAAAACATAACGATTTATCACAGTTCTTACCACAGCCGTGCTCGTCCCTGCATAAAAACAGAGATAATACTTACTACATGCATAAGACAATATGTGAGTATACTACTATCTTATATGCGCGGTTACTGGTGTTACACACCACTTGGGATTATCTCAACGTCATTTCGGTCCGTTCAGTCTAGATTGCAAGCCTGACTGACGGTCCCGCAATGCACCAGTGCCGAAGCACGATTATTCATTTCCCCTAGGTCGATTCGATACCGATGTCCCGGATACCGATTTGAGGAAAATCAAACTTGTGCATAAGCTGTCCATGACCATGCCAATGCGTGAACAGTTTAATATATGCAAACAGATTTGTATAGCGCGGCCAGTATTGAACGACATTATCATTTCCAACTCATCCAACGATTCATTTTTTCCAAAGCCGTACTCCCGATTTAGCGTCCCATAGGCACCAAATTGTCCGAGGCATCATAAGCTACGATCGACGTTTCACATTATTTTGCAGCACGTGAAATAGTCTATCCTTTTATTAGAACATTAAAATTTTTTGTTTTGGTGCGAAACTTATATTTTAAGAGTAGATTACTCTAAATCGATACATTTTTTCCGAGTTCTTGACCTTAGTGGATTGGTATGCATTTAATTTGGCATCGTCGATTTGAATGAATTCGAGGCAAATGAATTTCGTTTGCGAGACATGTAGAAGCATGGAATTTCACAACCAGAAAGCCCATACGCCAGACACTACATGCGCTAGAACTCAGACGAAGAACTTCACAGCAAAGTCAATAAGTATAGACATTTGAAGAAGGACTTTTTATTTATATATAAAAGTCTATTACATGTCTAGAAAAGATTGTACAAAGGAGAATTTCTACAAAGGAAAGAGCCTAAGTCTACAGCCAGCGGCCACCATGCGCCTTCAGATAAGCGCAGCGGCCACCATGCGTCTCCAGATAGGCGCAGCATCACTATGCGCCACCAGTGACGCGCAGCAGATATCATGCGCCTCCATCCAGGCGCATCCTATCATCTCTTCAGCAGCTCAGTTATGTGCATCCCTTCAGCCAAATTCTTCCAGCCAGGCTCACCTGGCCGAGCAGAGCCCAGTTATGTGCCGCTCTTCCAACCAGGCTCGCCTGATAAATGCTTCGATACACAAAGCATTTAACCCTCTGGCTGGAACCAAGGAAGAGGAGCACCGCAAATGCTGTGGCCAGGGGAGGCTTCGAAAGAGCCTCCAAAGCCGAAGGAAGACCGTGATCGAAACCGCGGCTAAAGGAGCAGCTTTCAACACAATCAAAGTGGGCGACACCCACTTTGAAGGAAGAGAGAGCCTTGCACCGCCATTCCGATCTACGGCTCTTCCGGAATAACGGAGACGAGGCTCGAGCATCCCTATCTTTGGATGCAACAGGCACCTTCCGCCTGCCTCAGAAGCCCTCGACTCCGTCTTTTGGATGTAACAGTCACCTTCAAGTGCATCGAAGACAACACAGCGTCTCATCTTCACCCTCGGGAGCACTTCGTCAACAGAATGCACCCGCATGTTCAAGTTCATGTTGGAAGAACGTGAGGGAATGAGAAGCAAATCTTCTCTCCATGCCACTATTTATAGGCCGGGCAGATCAAACCCACGCGCCAAGTGGATGGCCCTCCGAATTCCGTGCAATGAATTTACATTAAATGGATGAACCGGACGCCTCGAATTCAGCCAAACGGCTATTTATGGCACTCGAAGAGCGAGACAGCCGCATCATTAAAAGACATGTCCGATGCGCCAGCCAAACAGCGCATCACACGGACGCGCCCTTCGGCATCAGGCGCATCATACAGACGCGCCCTACAGTACTCGGCGCATCATAGAGGGTGCGCCCTCACACATCTCCATACCGAGTGGAACGCCAACCGACGCGCCCACTCAGCTGTCCATCGAACGTCACCAACATTAAATGCTGAACTGACAGAGTTGGCAGCACGCCTCCCAAAGTCTGAACAGTTGACAGCTTTATTCAGAAAACGAAGCGTCGGCAACGTCAGCATCATCATGACTTTATTTCGACGGCTACTGCCACGTGGCCACTCCACCATCCGCATGCGCCTCTACGGCCATGCGTCCAAATCAGCATGCGCCTCAAAAGCCATGCGCCTCAGACTGCTCTCTGATCCCGAAAGACAGAAGGAAAGTCGCCTGCATGCGCCTCAAAAGCCATGCGCCCCAAATGGTTTGTAACTCCTAAAGGTTATGAGCCGCAGCCTCCTCCTGCGCCCAATCCAAGGCGCAGCTCACCAGATCACTACTCTCCACCAAATCCGAGATCTTCGAACCATGAGTCGACGACATGTGTCCTTTGACTCAACTCATCCGAGATTTCAGCAACGGAAAGATCTTCTCTCTGCTACGTGCCGGCTCACAACAGCAGTATGAAGAGTTCTCCCTCTCGATCAGGGCGCAGCATCCATGCGCCTCCATCAGCAACCTCCACGTGGCGTCCCCACACCGGCGCATCCTACATGCGCGCATGAGCAGCCAGCCTGCAAAACTATAAATAGAAGGATCATCCCCTTCACACACACACACACAGAGACTCAGAACACAAGACTCACATCACCAGAGAGGCAGTCCTAGACACTCAACGTCTTCCTCCTCTCAGCAAGCTCCAGCACCCAGAGCAATCAACACCTTCAGAGAACCGATAACCGCCGTCAGCCGGTCAACGGAGTCAACGCATTACCACTCGCTCCATTGGCACTAAGGACCCAGCTTAAACAAAAGTGTACTCCTAGGACTACATCTAAGTCCTATATTGTATCACTGTTCTGTTTGTATTAAGATTTCAATCAAAACAATTTTAATGGCAAACAAGCTGGCGACTCTGCTGGGGACTTCTTTCTCCTCTACCGAGAAAGTCGTGTCACAGGCCGACGACGTGAAGGTGGGCTCCTCCCACAAGACGCTGGTAGTGCGCCTCAATCAACAGGCGTACGAGGAGTTCATTTCTGAAGGAAGTGCGAGTCCTTCGAAGCGGCTGTCGAAGCCGAAGAAGACCCGCGCAGTCTGGGTGCGCAAAGTCGACGCCTCGGGCACCACCGTTGAAGGGGATGCGCCCGTCCAGCCTTCCCTTCCTGCTGACGTCCTCAGCAGTCAAGGTGCGCCCGCTGATGCAGCGCATCTCTCGGGGAAGCGTGCGGCTGACCACGTTCCCCAGCCATCTTCCTCTCAGGCGAGGAAGATACGTCGACGGAGCAGGGGCGCAGCCAATGCCCCGCGCATCACTTCTGGTGCGCCGCAAAGATCCTCTGTCTTTGACAGACTCACTCGCTGTAATGGCGAGGAGAATTTGGATGCTGAGTACTATGCGCCCCAGCGGGCTGGTACGAAGAAATCCAAGGCGGCACGGGCCATGCGCCACAAACGTGCTATGCCAGCAGCCGGCCAGAGGCACGCGCTTACAATCACGCGCGCTGCCGATGGCAAGCTGTACAAGGTTGACTCAAGTGCTTCTGCACCGACAACGAGTCGACCTTCAAAGTCCTCATCTCGCTTAGGCGCATTCACTGCGTGCACAACCAAGCCGAGAGAGGCAAACTCAGTGGTCTTGAACTCCCGCACCTCCTCTGGTTGTGCGTTTGAGGTCCGTTCAAGTCACTTCTAATGCTGTGGTTCCCCCACTACTGATCGTGATGCCTGCTTGGTATTAGATCAGGGGGCGCAGCACTCACCCGACCACCCCGGCGCTTGGCCCTGCCATGCGCCTGAGAGGGGTGTGAGGGTAGCACTCTCCTCCAACGACTTGCGCAACGTGATCACTCATAAGCGCCGGTCAGGAGAGTTGACCAACAAGCACGATGCGCCTCTCACGGGGCACACTTGTGCGGTGGTCACCATCAACTGCTGTTGCAAGACGGCAGTACCACCAAAGCAGTCGGTCTTCCAACGGCTACAATCATCGACACCCCTCCGACATCGCCTTGGGACGAAGGTGTCAGCAGAAGAGGAACTAAAGGTTGCTTCATGCAACGTGATCTCCAATTCCTCATCTGTCCGGAAGACGACTGCCAATTCCTCGTCTTCATCCAAAAGCTAGCCGAGGAAAACCAAGGCAGCTATCTCGACCTCTGGAGTGTTCGAAAGCACTCGGTCGAGGAAGAAGTTCTTGGAGGAAGCTGGGGGTAGCCAGACCCTTGTCGAGCCTCCTTCCGAAGACGAAGATGTCCAAAGCACAGCTGCGGCGGATCTTCATCAAGGCGACGATGGCCTCCCTGAAGCCCCTCAAAATGACAATGTCCTCCAGGACACCGCCGGGGGTAGTGCTGGAAACGAAGATGCCCTTCAAGACAGAGCTGAGGGCAGTCAGGCCCTTGCAGATGCGCCTGTCGAAGACGAATTCCTGAATGTGGCTGGGGGTGGCCAAACACCAGGAGAAGTGACTCCCCCACATGAGAGCGAGGCTGAGAGCGAAGCCTCAACTAATCCATCCACATCCGGCCGTGTCATGACAGTATACATGACCGGGGGTGATCTTGAGACTGATGCGCCGCCACAGGACATTGTCCAGCGCATAGACTCGCTAGAGGGAGGACTCAAAACCCTCTCTGCCTCAATGCAAGCACTGACTCAAGCAGTGTTTGAGATGCGGTCGGCCTTGATCAGGACACCTTCGAATGGTCCCGACCCAGGAGCCAATGGAGAGTCGAGTGTGCCCCTCCAACGGACACCCTCAGACACAGAAGCACCCCGGACGTCGGAACCCTCAAACGCTCCACTCCAGGTGGTACCTCCTTCCCCGGCTCCTAGCTCCACGGAGGATGTGGTCGAAATGATCAAAGATCTGCGGGAGCGCTTTGAGTCCAAGAACAGGCAGGAGGAGCGCCAGAAGATGGGCATTCCCCAGCCTTATCCCCTTGAGTGGAACAAGGTGGTTTATCCCCCAAAGTATAAACCACAAACACTCACGCCGTATGACGGGAAGGACTCTCCACGACGGTACCTGACGTACTTCCAGTCGCAGACAGGGCATCTTCCGAAGGAGGACGCGCTCCTCACCAGCATCTTTGTTGGGGCCCTGAAAGGGGTGGCGTATGACTGGTACTGCAGCCTCCCCGATAATTCCATATCGTCCTTCGACGACCTGACACGCCTCTTCCTCGACCGCTTCTACGACGGTGGGAAGGACATGACGATGGCGTCTCTCATTGAGATACGCCAGAAGGACAAGGAAACGGTTCGGGTATTCATCGAACGCTTCCGTCAGGCCTGCTTCAGGCTACCTCCAGGCATGCCAGAACATGCGCTTCTCTCCGCTTGCAGTATGAACATGCTGCCTGCAGTAAAGCTCTGGCTTAACTCTACTCCCCCTCCCGACTGGAGCTCCCTAATCATTGAAGCTGAAGCTGCAGAGAAGAAGGCGGCCAATGCACGTCTTCTGGGTGTTAGCTTCCCCGCCTTTGACGATAAGGGAAAAAAGTCCGCAACCAACAACTCCGGACGAGAAACAAAGGGGAAACAGGCATTGACTGTTAATGCCTCGAAGGGCGCATCTGCGCCTACTCAAAAGCCTCCACTGGCACCGAGACCCAAGGAGGTTTATTCATTCAATGATGACGACACCCTGCAACTCTTTGAGATACTGAAGCAGGGTGACAAGATCAAGCTTCCGGACCCAAAGCGGCCCGATGAAGTCGGGAAGGTGGACAACCCGAGGTACTGTCACTACCATCGGTTTGTCGGACACCCGACTAAGGACTGCTACGTCCTCAAAAATTACATCCAGCACATGATCAATGCGGATGTAATCTCCGTCGACTACGAAGAGAAGACGGTGTCAGCTAATGTGGTGTCACTTCAGTTCGGCACCTTGCCGCCGACTACCACACAAGATGGCGTCGTCCCCATCCCTAAGGCGACAATGGAGGTGGTGAACTTGCCACCCACCCGTGACAATGTGAGTGGACTTGTCCCACTCACCACATCTCGAGGAGAGGTCCTCTGGGTTCACCCCGACCTCGTCTCCGAGGTAACTCAACCGGAGGTACGCCCTACCTCCAAAGCAAAAGGCAGGAAGATCAAGTCTTGCCGCACGGTCTCTTCTTCAACGGAAGAGGCGCTTCCTGTGCAGACGCGTGCACAACAGAACTCCCAGCCCGGTGAAGCTGCCGTCGAAGTGGTGCCTCCTGGCACCATCCCTGAGGAGGGTCCATCCAAGCCCTCAGCAGCCAATAAACAAAAGCAAGTGGAGGCCCGTTTCGACAGACCTCTGCGAAAAGAAAATGCTTCGGGGCTAGCCAAGCCCCACAATTTTGACATTCTGGCGCAACTGGCCAGTACTCCTGCACGCTTGTCTTTGTTCGAGCTCCTGCGTCTCTCCAAGGACTCCCGAGAAGCTCTCTGCGAAGCTCTGAAGGATGCCGAATCCTTTCTCAGTCAGGTCAAGCAGCCTGAAGACCTCCCAACTACTTGTGCACACTGTCATTGTGCGGATGAAGTTATCCCAAACATAACCTTCACCCAACAAGACATGCTGCTCAAGCATCACCGACATAACCGACCGTTGTATTACACAGGGTACATCGGTTCGGTAAAGGTGAGCAGGATTCAGATCGATCCGGGGTCTTCCCTAAGCATCATTCCAAAGGCGCTGCTATCAAAGCTGGGGATTCCAATGTACCGGCTGGCGCCCTCCAATACGACCATCAGTGGCTTCAACGCTAGCAAGAGCGAGCCACTGGGCAAGATCCGGCTGAAGTGTCACATCGGCAGCCTCAAAACTGAGGTGACTTGTTATGTGGTGGATGCCGAGGTCAACTACAACATCTTACTCGGACGACCATGGTTACATGAGTACATGGTGGTGCCCTCCACGCTCCACCAATGCATGAAATATGTATCCACCAACGGCGTCATCCGGACGGAGTTTGCAGATATTGATCCCTTCAAAGGGATTGAGGCCTACTTCACCGATTCCGACTTGTACAAGCCTATTGATGAGGAGGAAGCCAATGACGCTGATGATGAGGCAGAGACGGCAACAGAGCCGGACATGGAGCCTGAGACGACTCCTGACGCCCCCTTGAAAATCCGTCTGAAGGGGAAACCACCCCAGAAGGCGCCTCCAATGAGCATCAAGCTATCAGACGCCTCAAGGGAAAGCCACCACAAACAGCGGCTCCCCTGGTGGTAAAATTACAAGGGAAGGCGCCACTCATCGGAGGCGCAACCGAGGCACCCCTCAAGGTGCGTCTTAAAGGCAAGCCGCCGCAGTCATCCAAGATGCCGGAGAGGGCTCACATAACCCTCTCAGACCCCAAAGTCAGAGCGGTGGAGGACTCTCCTGATCCGGCCCCAGTGCTTACAGATGAGGAGCTTGGCGAATATATCTCTGCTGATGTAGACGCACCCTCCTTCGACAATGTAATCCCACGGGATAAAATCTCGTACTTTATCAATAATAGAGTGTCTTTCAATTATTCTTGTCTTCCACACTGGAATGCCATGTATACATTAGACAACGCTCTACGGTCGTTGCAAACACAAGTAACGACCGTCTACCACAATCAAATAGTCCCGTCTCAAGGAGTCTTCATAGTCCCTCCACGAAGCCGAGACGAAGGCACCATCATCTCGGGCAAAATCGAGCGTCGTCGGAACCTCCCGTCAATCGAGCCCGAACCTGATACCGGCAGAGTACAAGTCTATCGGTACACAGATGCGGCTAAGCACATCATCCAAAAGATGGGCTACGACCTGAAAAGCAATAAAGGCCTAAACTACGGCAAGGGTCGGCATCTCCCTGTCCGGCTTTCGATGCCCAATGGAAAGCCACAGGATTACTATAATCGGACTCGACGGGGGTTAGGCTATGTCACGCCGCCATCAACTCCAGAGAGTTCAGACGCAGAAGACATAGAACATTCCCACTCGTCGGAAGCATCGACGTGGGATTCCGATACCAGTATCGGATCAGTCTTCAGGAAAGTGCTGTCAGCTAACATGACATCGGCGCAACCTCAGAAAGATGAAGGCGAAGACCAACCGCCGGAACCCTTTGAAGAGGAACCCTGGGCTCAACGCCTAGGAGAACAATGGGAGTCTCGTTTTGAGTTACGAGAACCTCCCACCGAAGACGAAGTCGAGGAAATCGACCTCGGGGATGGGTCTTCTTCTAAACCCATCTTTATCAACAAAAGCTTGGAAGGAGAAGACCGAGAATCTTTAGTCCAACTGGCTAAGGAATATATTGACGTCTTCGCCTGGAGCTACGAAGACATACCGGGTCTCGATCCACAGATCGCGATGCATAGGTTGAACATCTTACCAGATGCCAAACCTATCAAACAACAACAGCGACGCTTCCGCCCGGACATCATGAACGCCATCGATCAGGAGGTGGACAAGCTCTTGACCAGTGGCTTCATCCGTGAGGAACAACACCCGGACTGGGTAGCCAACGTCGTCCCTGTCACCAAGAAGAATGGGAAGATACGAGTCTGTATCGACTTCAGGGATCTCAACTCTGCTTGCCCGAAGGATGAATTCCTGCTCCCAATCACCGATGTAATGATCGACAACACATGTGGCTTTGAACGCATGTCCTTCATGGACGGGTATTCAGGCTACAATCAAATCAAGATGTTCCCCGATGACGCAAAACACACGTCATTCAGGACTCCAAAGGGTGTTTTCTGCTACACAGTAATGCCCTTCGGCTTGAAGAACGCCGGTGCAACGTACCAGCGAGCTATGAGCACCATCTTCCGTCAACATCTTCGCAAGACAGTTGAGTGCTATGTTGACGACATCGCAGTCAAGAGCCGCCTCAAAAGAGATCACCTACAGGACCTGAAGACGGTCTTCGATCTCATGCGGGCACATCAACTCAAAATGAACCCCGCTAAATCCTTCTTGGGGGTTTCTAGCGGCAAATTCTTGGGCTTTGTCATCACGGCAAAAGGCATTCATGTCGATCCCGAGAAGACTAAAGCCATCCTCAACATGGACCCTCCGAAGAACCTTCGAGAACTTCGGGGCTTACAGGGACGTCTGGCATACATCCGGAGGTTCATAGCAAACCTCTCCGGTAAATGTCAACCCTTTACTCAGCTCATGAAGAAGGGAGTCTCTTACGTCTGGACAGAGGAGTGCCAAAAGGCTTTCGACGACATCAAGGCTTACTTGACAAGCCCGCCAGTCCTAGTGGCACCTGTCGCCGGCAAACCATTCCTCCTCTACGTCCGTGCCATGGATCATTCCCTCGGCGCTTTACTCGCTCAAAACAGCGATGCAGGCTACGAGCAAGCAATCTACTACCTCAGTCGAACGCTCATCGGGGCCGAACACCGCTACAACCCCGTTGAAAAGGAGTGCTTGGCTTTGGTGTTTGCCATTCAGAAGACTCGTCATTACGTCTCGGGCCAGACAATTCACGTCATCTCCCGAGTCAATCCGCTCAGAGTTCTCATGACGAAGCCAGGGTCATTAAACTCCCGGCTGGCTACATGGGCGATCCTACTAACGCCATACAACATGGTGTTTGTCCCGCAGAAGGCGGTCAAGGGTCAGGCTCTGGCTGACTTTTTAGCTGCACACCCCATCCCAGAATCTTCGAAACTCTATGAAGACATCCCGGATGAAGTCCAAGAATCTAACGTCACCGAAGAAAGCCCCGTTTGGCGGATGTTCTTCGATGGCGCTTCAAGAACGGGCCCCAACGGCCAAACCATCGCAGGAGTGGGGGTAGTCTTGGTCTCCCCTGATCAGCTGGTCATCCAGCGCGCATACTCTCTTTCGAAGCCGTGCTCCAACAATGTTGCTGAGTACAACGCACTCGTCATGGGACTCCAGCTAGCACAACAGCTGGGGGTGGATCATCCGGAAGCTTACGGCGACTCGAAACTCGTCGTAAACCAGATTCGGGGGCAATACGAGGTTCGCCATGAAGATTTAATCCCTTATCATGAAGTCGCGTTGAACATCATTTCAACCTTCACCGGGTTCTTCATCGAACATGTCCCCCGTTTACAAAACTTGGAGGCTGACGCTCTGGCTGGCCTCGCAGCCTCATTGGCCGCACCCCTTGGGACTCAACATTATGTTACGGTGACTGGCCGAGACCTGATTTGTCCCAGAAACAACCTGTGCTTGCAAGTGGCCCACGCCATGCCGACGAACACTGGGGTTAATGTCCGAGACTGGAGGTTCCCGTTCATCGACTTCGCTGTCTACGGAATCCTTCCGGAAGGCCCGAAGGAAGCCGTCTCAGTCAGGAGACGCTCTCTTCGATTCTACTACGATACAGCCACTAAAACGCTGTACCAACGCTCCTTCGACGGGCTTCTCCTTCGATGCCTGTCTAACGAAGAAGCGGCCGAAGCTCTTCGAGAAGCTCATGACGGAACTTGGGGAGCTCATCAACCAGGTCCTAAGTTGCAAGATCGACTGCGACGTATGGGCTACTACTAGCCAACCATGGTTGCCGACGCAGTGGAATATGCTAAGAAGTGCCATGCATGCCAACTTCATGCAGACTTCATACATACACCGTCGGAGCTGCTACATCCTACAGTCGCCTCCTGGCCCTTCGAAGCCTGGGGCATGGACATTGTAGGGCCAATCACCCCTCCTTCATCGAGAGGACACCGCTTCATCCTGGCCATCACCGATTACTTCTCCAAATGGGCGGAAGCAGTCCCACTAGCGGAAGTAAAAAGCTCCAGGGTGGTCAGCTTTATCAAACACCATGTCATTTACCGTTTCGGGGTACCCCGGCGGATCATCCATGACAATGGTCCTCAGTTTATCAGCCACATTTTCAGCAGGTTCTGTGACAAGAATCGCATTCAAAACGTGGCCTCAACCGCCTACAATCCGGCAGCAAACGGATTGGCCGAGGCGTTCAACAAAACTATCGTCAGGCTGCTCAAAAAGGTCGTGTCATCCAACAAACGCGACTGGGACGAAAAGCTTGGCGAATGCCTTTGGGCCTACCGCACAACGGTACGGACCCCAACAGGCAACACTCCATTCTCCCTGGTCTACGGGAGCGAAGCAGTACTGCCTCTCGAGATACAGATACCTTCGCTCCGCGTGGCAATCACAAACGATCTCACAGAAGAAGACAATCAACGTCGTCGTCTGCGGGAACTGGAGGCACTTGACGAAAAGCGTCTCCTAGCTCAACAACGCATCGAACTTTACCAAGCCCGTATATCACAGGCTTTCAACAAGAAGGTCAAGCAAAGAACTTTCCAAGTTGGTGACCTGGTTTTAGCAGTCAGAAGGCCAATGGTGTTAACTCACAAGACACCAGGAAAGTTCGAGCCCAAATGGGAAGGACCCTTCATCATTGAGACGGTATACTCAAACGGTGCTTACTGGCTCGCCAAACCCAATGGGGACTTGTTCATGATGCCCATCAACGGCAAGTTCCTAAAGAAGTACTATTCTTGACATCCTCCAAGACATGTATTTCCCCAAACAACCTCTTTATACAAAATCAAACGCTTCCGGAACCCAGCTGTTCCGTGGCATCCTTCCGTAGAAAGATAACCACGTCCACATTACCTCTGAGTTGTCTCTCTACATCCTACAAAGCGGAACCTTACATTTCGTAAAGCTTACGCTATCCTTCATGTTTACCACGTCCACATTACCTCTGAGTAAACATCCCGTACAAACAACTCCTGTGTTGTCGTACATTGATCGCAGAACTTCCACGTCCACATTACCTCTGAGTTGTTCAGCGTATCCCCCAGGATCATTCCTACCACGTCCATAAATACCTCTGAGTAGGAGGATTCTATCATTTGAACCTAATGATTGCCATGTCCACATTACCTCTGAGCAAACATGTTGGTTCCTTCAAACTTATTATCTGTACCTAAAAACCAAGGTGCGCAAAAGATAATAGGTCCACATAAATCATCAAGTTCATGAGATCAAAAATGAACACATCACAAAGATAGTGTATTTCTTTATTTTTCAAAAAAGGGAGTACAGAAATACGCTATTTCCCCCAGCAAGAGTTGCAAAAACACATAAAAAGAAGAGAAGCTACAGTCCCCGATCCTCTCCAGGATGGGATGAGAGCTCTCTGACTCGACGTCTCAGATCGGCAGTGCGAGTTTCCACAGTCGCCTGGACTCGCAGCTCGACTTCTTGACGCATTAACCCGACAGCCTCAGCGGAAGTTTTACTCTCATACTTCTCATCAAGCTGTCGTCGCTGCTGAGCCAAAGCAAGGGTCCGCTGAGTAAGAGTCGCTTCCTCCTGCTTGAATGCCACGTGTTCAGCCAGGACACGATCAGCTTCTAGTTGAAGTTGGGCCCGCTGGTCTTCAAGACGGCGCATCTGAGCATCAACCTCTGCGATGTTAGCGTCCACCGCAGCCCGCTTCTCCGTCGTCTTCTCCATAGATTGAGACAACTGCTCCGCCGCAGCCTCAGTCCCAGCCACTTCACGCTCCCAACTGCTCACATCGGCTCGATGGGAAGCCTCGATTTCAGCCATCAACTTCCCTATCTCTGCATCTATCAAGACAGAGAGGTCATTTCGTTGGATGCGCTGCAGTTCCGCGAGCCGCTCGTCCAGCTCCATCACCGAAACCTCCAGAATTTCGGCCATATGGTCATGGCCCTGGTGAATGCGGATCAGCTCGATACAAGGCATTGCCAAAGCTTTTGCCGCCGCAAAGCTCCCCTTGGCATCCATCACTGCAGATACACCTTTCTCCAGCATTTTGTACACTCCCTCGACGAGGAACTTCACATACCCGTCGGCTTCCGCTAGCACCTGCGGCGTCATAGCAGGAGTTGAGGGAGCTACTACAGTTTGCGGACCGGAGGAAGATCCGCCAGCCTCGATCTGAGAGGTTTGAACCTCGGCAGCAATAGGCTCTTCATCAACAGGGCCCGGACTGCTAGCCCGAGGAGTCGAAGGAACAGAAGGAGCCGGCACATGCGTCGTGATAGTACCCCAAGTGGAAGGAGCAACAGATGGTTCCACACCCTTACCCTTCTCAAGACTGGAGAAATCACCGACGTCAACGGCCACCTCTTCTACCCCCGACGTTCTATCTGCATCAGCTACCTCCCCCGGCAAAACGGGGAGATCAACATTTATCTCCTGGCCAGCCCCAGGAGACAAGACCGGCAGAAGGGTCTCATTCTTCTCAAATCCCTCTACAGGGACAAAATCTGTCGCTACCGCCTGATCGGTAGCCATCTCTATGTCCCTGGTTGAAGCCAAGGAAGGATTCGGCAATGATTCGGCCGACCTCCTTTCATCATGACCAGGAGGGGAATCAACCCTCTCCTCTATCCTCACTGCTTCTGCTGCCCCCGCAACAGACTCCTGCAGCTCCGGAGCGGTGTCATCGGAAGATGATGAACTCCATTCCTCTTCATCACCAGGGAGCTGCGCACTTGCTAAACCATGTGAAGCCTCCGCTGTGGCCTTCGTCACCTCGGAAGCTGCTGCACCCTCAGGTTCCCTCCTGACATAACCCGGAGATACCGGAACCTCCACGATGACAGTATCCTCCGGATCTTCCTCCATGAGAGACATCATTGTCGGCGGGATACGCACCCCAGACGAGCTCGCCATCTCTTCTCGCCTACTCCCACCCGACTTTGGGGTACGAGGTTTTCTTTTTAGCGGCTCCTACAAAAGAAGATGGGACCTCGTAAGTGGCGGAACCAAAATCAGATTCAGTAGGATGTCCTTACCTCTTCGGACGCCGAATCCGATGACACCGTCGGTAACGATGCCTTCTTCTGCTTCTTCGACACAAGAGATTCAGCCCCTGTATCCGCACATCGTTTCGATCGATCGCCCGAGGGTTCTGCTTGTGATGCGGAGGGGGCACTCCGTTGACCCACCCCTGACGGACGATGCGGCCGGGCCTTCACTGGCGTATCCCCAGTCGCTGCTAACTGGGTGCCTGCGATAAGGCTGGTCTCCCTGTCATATCCGGAGGGCGGGGTAGCCATAACACAGTAAAACTTGGCGGCCGAGTAAAGAATGGGCGGCCGCGGATCGGGGACGGGCAATGTAAAACGAGCTCCGGTACATCCGGCATTATAATAATGCCAAGCTCGTGCACCATCCAACAAACTTCCAACATACCCCAGGGTATTGCTGGGGTTATCCAACATCATCTGAGCATAACCAAATTGTCGCGCAAAGCGGCTCGGCAAGTACGGTTCCAGGTAGCACTGATTCCGGTTCCGGTACAC
Source organism: Iris pallida (assembly GCA_029216955.1). NCBI lineage: Eukaryota > Viridiplantae > Streptophyta > Magnoliopsida > Asparagales > Iridaceae > Iris > Iris pallida. The sequence goes on along the minus strand of JANAVB010031819.1, from coordinate 585,409 downwards.
CAGATGGGACGGCCGGATACTTTGCAACCAGCGGAATCCCCATTGAGGCAGAGTGGTAGTACCTTCGCCCAGGTCCCGTAAATCCTCGTTGGCCTCAAAACCCAAATAGATGGGACCGACTTTGGTGATCTCCCAACCCTGAAGACGGGATAAAATCTTTCTACAAACCGGGACACCAGTATGCGACCAGCTCCTCCGATGGAAACGACGAAGGAATGCATCTCCAGCCTTATAATCTCCTTCCGAGCCTGGGCTCATCACACTGGGATGATGCAAAATCAGCCATCCCATCAAATAGTGAAACGGCAGTTCAGCGCGCGGGAAGTTATTGTTTCGGCCTCTGTCATGAATCACATTTCCAGCAAACTCTCTCAAACCTCGCTGCAGGTTACATACCATTGCAGGGAGAAGAGCCAAACGCCGGCCGAAAACCAGCTTCACGGCTGGCAGGATTAAGTTTCGGGTCATCCTCTCTACGGCACCGGATCCGCCCGCAAACACGCAATCCCGGAGCCATATCATCAGGTAGGATGCCAACACCGCCTTGGGTAACATCCGATAAGCAAGATGCCAGAAGCAGCTGTAGGAGCGTGCATCTGACTGCTGGTCCTCATTTCCTCGGGGATTTTTCTCCCCTAACCTGCTCATTTCGGACAACACTTCGCTACGAGAGAGCGCCGGTGGGGTGGAAAATTGTGAGGGATCCTCCTTGTCTTGTCTAAAGACATGATCTCTCCAAGCGGTCACATGAGGCTGCGTCCCGTTCCTATCCCGTCTCTGCATATAGTAATGATGACTCGCCACTTCCTTGAAGACGGCCGTCATCTCCTCAGCCCTGTCCCCCAGGACTTGAAGTTCCTCGTTGGTGGGAAAGTACTCTTCATAGGGTTCCGACCCCCAAGGGAGTTTTGACACCTCGTACATCTCATGAAGTGCGAACCCTAATTCCCCCACCGGAGTAAAGAAGGTCCCGGTATGGATATCAAACATCTCCAGGAGTGCGAGGAACACGTGCCTATTAAGGTCAACACCTGCCTGGGTAGCACGGATCGCGGCAGTCAACCCGATCTCTCGGAGCTCAGTCCGAAATCGCGACAAGATCCAGAGCGTCAGTTTATCCCATTTGGAGACGTAATGGCACCAACCCTCCACCCGAAACTCTCCTGTCGGGTAGGAGCGTTCCATCAAAAACATACGATGTGTAAAAGTCGAAGCACTATAAGCAAACGTATCAATGGGTACATCACTGTAGAGGCTCCCAGGACGTAAAGTCCGCCAAGTGTAAGAAGACCCAGACCGTACAACGGTCAAAGCATCCCTTTGGTCGGAAGTAGAATCAATTTGGATGACACCAGTTACCGCTCCCCCCTGAGAAGGGGTAAGCTCCCAGGACATCCTCCTCTGGGAAATAAGGCGACAGAAGGACGTCAAAGGCCATTGACGTTCAAGTTGCTTAACAGTCATATGCACCCCATTCGCAGTAAAGAACCAGTCCTCCTTGACCTTCAGTACTGACGAGTCAGTAGAAGTGAGACGGTCTCCAAACAGGAACTCAGGCTTCAGGAAGGTCACTTTATCAGATGTGGAAGGTTTAATGACTCCACGTTCCATCATCCGTTTGAGGAACCAATACTGCTGTTCACGGATTAGGGTCATTCTCTCAGGAGGCTGATCCAGCATAAGAGCATCTTGAGTAGGGTTTATCACTTCCTCGTTATGCTCTACTCCCATTTGGTTGAAGGCAGCCTCCAAGAAAACTTCACTCAAAAGCGGGATTGCCATCGACACTAGTAAAAGATCAGAAAAAGTCAGAAGAGAACACACAATGTGTCTAAAGGAGAAAACTGCGGCGCATCATCAGGGTTTGAACCCATGCGCGTCAGCAGCATAGCCTCGGCGCATCATCAGGGTTTGAACCCATGCGCGTCAGCAGTATAGCCTCGGCGCATCATCAGGGTTTGCACCCATGCGCGTTAGCAGTATAGCCTCGGCGCATCATCAGGGTTTGCACCCATGCGCGTCAGCGGCATAACCTCGGCGCATCCAGGGTTTAAACCCATGCGCGTCGGCGGGCAAAGACCGCGGCACATCATTAAAGACTCAAGGCCTATGTGCGTTGGCGTACGGACTTACCAACCACCTCCGGCCGAACTTCGACAGGCCGACGGGGAACGACAGCCGCCGCAACTTCCACAGACTCCTTCGCTTTCTCCTTCCCCTTGCCGGCAGCACCGCGAGGAGTCTTGGGAGCCATTCTCTAGAAGAAGGAGAAGTTAGGGTTTTGAAGAAGAAACTCTAAAGAAGCAGAGGCACAGAGAAGAAGAACCCTTTCTCTCTCCAACTCTTACCTATTTATAGGGCTTGGTCGCACGCGTGAACAGATGACGTGTGATCTCAGCCGTCGCCTCGGGTTCTGTGCAAGGATAGCAGCAAATAAAACCAAAAGATCATCATTAATCTTTTCGGTTACCGAGGGGTTCTGTGCAAGGATAGCAGCAAATAAAACCAAAAGATCATCATTAATCTTTTCGGTTACCGAGGCACCATCATCATTAACTGAGAAAAGCATGCGCCCGAACAGGCATGCGCCCAGAAATCATGCGCCCTGACCTCCATGCTTCTTATTCAAAGTATTCCAAAACTTATTCAAAAGTTTTGAAAACTTTGAAGGGGGTCTTGTAGAAGCATGGAATTTCACAACCAGAAAGCCCATGCGCCAGACACTACATGCGCTAGAACTCAGACGAAGAACTTCACAGCAAAGTCAATAAGTATAGACATTTGAAGAAGGACTTTTTATTTATATATAAAAGTCTATTACATGTCTAGAAAAGGTTGTACAAAGGAGAATTTCTACAAAGGAAAGAGCCTAAGTCTACAGCCAGCGGCCACCATGCGCCTTCAGATAAGCGCAGCGGCCACCATGCGTCTCCAGATAGGCGCAGCATCACTATGCGCCACCAGTGACGCGCAGCAGATATCATGCGCCTCCATCCAGGCGCATCCTATCATCTCTTCAGCAGCTCAGTTATGTGCATCCCTTCAGCCAAATTCTTCCAGCCAGGCTCACCTGGCCGAGCAGAGCCCAGTTATGTGCCGCTCTTCCAACCAGGCTCGCCCGATAAATGCTTCGATACACAAAGCATTTAACCCTCTGGCTGGAACCAAGGAAGAGAAGAGCACCGCAAATGCTGTGGCCAGGGGAGGCTTCGAAAGAGCCTCCAAAGCCGAAGGAAGACCGTGATCGAAACCGCGGCTAAAGGAGCAGCTTTCAACACAATCAAAGTGGGCGACACCCACTTTGAAGGAAGAGAGAGCCTTGCACCGCCATTCCGATCTACGGCTCTTCCGGAATAACGGAGACGAGGCTCGAGCATCCCTATCTTTGGATGCAACAGGCACCTTCCGCCTGCCTCAGAAGCCCTCGACTCCGTCTTTTGGATGTAACAGTCACCTTCAAGTGCATCGAAGACAACACAGCGTCTCATCTTCACCCTCGGGAGCACTTCGTCAACAGAATGCACCCGCATGTTCAAGTTCATGTTGGAAGAACGTGAGGGAATGAGAAGCAAATCTTCTCTCCATGCCACTATTTATAGGCCGGGCAGATCAAACCCACGCGCCAAGTGGATGGCCCTCCGAATTCCGTGCAATGAATTTACATTAAATGGATGAACCGGACGCCTCGAATTCAGCCAAACGGCTATTTATGGCACTCGAAGAGCGAGACAGCCGCATCATTAAAAGACATGTCCGATGCGCCAGCCAAACAGCGCATCACACGGACGCGCCCTTCGGCATCAGGCGCATCATACAGACGCGCCCTACAGTACTCGGCGCATCATAGAGGGTGCGCCCTCACACATCTCCATACCGAGTGGAACGCCAACCGACGCGCCCACTCAGCTGTCCATCGAACGTCACCAACATTAAATGCTGAACTGACAGAGTTGGCAGCACGCCTCCCAAAGTCTGAACAGTTGACAGCTTTATTCAGAAAACGAAGCGTCGGCAACGTCAGCATCATCATGACTTTATTTCGACGGCTACTGCCACGTGGCCACTCCACCATCCGCATGCGCCTCTACGGCCATGCGTCCAAATCAGCATGCGTCTCAAAAGCCATGCGCCTCAGACTGCTCTCTGATCCCGAAAGACAGAAGGAAAGTCGCCTGCATGCGCCTCAAAAGCCATGCGCCCCAAATGGTTTGTAACTCCTAAAGGTTATGAGCCGCAGCCTCCTCCTGCGCCCAATCCAAGGCGCAGCTCACCAGATCACTACTCTCCACCAAATCCGAGATCTTCGAACCATGAGTCGACGACACGTGTCCTTTGACTCAACTCATCCGAGATTTCAGCAACGGAAAGATCTTCTCTCTGCTACGTGCCGGCTCACAACAGCAGTATGAAGAGTTCTCCCTCTCGATTAGGGCGCAGCATCCATGCGCCTCCATCAACAACCTCCACGTGGCGTCCCCACACCGGCGCATCCTACATGCGCGCATGAGCAGCCAGCCTGCAAAACTATAAATAGAAGGATCATCCCCTTCACACACACACACACAGAGACTCAGAACACAAGACTCACATCACCAGAGAGGCAGTCCTAGACACTCAACGTCTTCCTCCTCTCAGCAAGCTCCAGCACCCAGAGCAATCAACACCTTCAGAGAACCGATAACCGCCGTCAGCCGGTCAACGGAGTCAACGCATTACCACTCGCTCCATTGGCACTAAGGACCCAGCTTAAACTAAGTGTACTCCTAGGACTACATCTAAGTCCTATATTGTATCACTGTTCTGTTTGTATTAAGATTTTAATCAAAACAATTTTAATGGCAAACAAGACAGAGTAGAAAAGAAGGGGCCGAATCACCCACCAAGTACTTTGATTATGCCGACCGTCGAAGCGTTTCGCAACGTTCAAGCTTTAGTTACGCGAGCTCCTGCAATGGCACCAACACTTAGTTAGGATTCCTTTTTTATTCCTTCGCTTCGAAATTCGTAAATTGCATTCAGAAAACGACGCGAAAGCACTTTCATCAAAACCAAGCGGCAAAAGCTCCAGCAGTCCGGTCCAGTCGAAGGGACTCTTATATGGAGCTTACTCGCCGAGACGCAGCCCGCTGCATTTAGGACTTATTTCAACAGAAGTCGTTACATTAGTTGGATCGATTCTCGTAACATTCGTCGAAATCGATTTGATCGATGCCGCAAGGTGTTATCGTTTACCAAGCTCAACGATCGAATCAGATGGTCATCTAAGTTCCCGACTGATCTGACTCGGCGCAAGCATATTATGAAGTCCGTCGCCTATCGAAAGCGGGGCACTACAGTTAGGGTTTGATGTTCGATCACCATGTAATTAGTTTAGAGGTTGTTTAATCTTATCAAGTGCAAATTTTGAGCCTCTCTTGTGGATTGTGGACCATGGGGGCATTGAACGGATGCATCTAAGAAGCATGTGCACTCCAAACATGCAGGCGGTGTCATGTCAGACACGTATCGGACACTTGTTGGACACTCATGATCTCCAAAATACACAATGACACACCAAATAGGTTCAATGTCCTTACTATGTCGTTTACATGCAACATATGCGTGCAAAAGTTTTCCCAGTGGCATTGTTATGTACATAAGACGAAATCCTGAACCGCCTGAGTCATTCCTGGTATATAACTTCTTTTTCGCCATAAACTGGACAAAAGGGTATACTAGTCTGGACAGACTTAGAGCATCGGTTGGATATTGAATCTTGAATCTAGACAGTAGCAGCTTTGCATGTTCAAAATACATGTCATTGTGAGGTTTCACTTTATATGTTTATTTTGAAGTTGTCATTGTGAGGTTTCACTTTAGATGTTTATTTTGAAGTTGCATGTACTCTTGATTTACCCAAATGTGATTCAGCCTAGGAAGCACAAACACTCTAAAAATACATGATGTTTCCGTGTTGTACATTGTCAGACACGACACAAGCACTCCAATTATACATTATGACAAACAAAAACGTTGTCATGTCCGAATCGTGATGATTTCCTGTCCTTGTAACATAGGATTCAGCTAAATGTGTGACGGTGTACCTGAGTTATTCACGGTTGGCAGACGGTTGTATTGGTATATTTGTTCTGTTTTTTCTTGGTGAAGCATCTTGTTTCATGGCAGTTTGAAGAATAATCCACAAACTCCTAAAAATAGAAGATCTATGCTTGTGTTCCTGTATTGTCATACCTTGTATGGTGGTATTGATTCACCATATCTTAAAATTCAAGAATACACTTTTGGTGAAGAAAAATAGATGACACCAGATGACCGATGGTTAATTTCTTATGGCAATCACCATATGTTAGGTTTTTAAATTTGTCACTACAAATCTAATGATATATTGCTATCAGCCTGTAGTTCATGAGGATGTTTAAGAATGTTTGACATAGTATTAAGTGTCTTTAATCTAATTAGTTTTACAAAATATGCATGTTATTCTAGTGCCTAGCTGTATCATGGATTCATGTCTTTTCTCTATATCTCGTCTGGAATTGTGATTTGTTTTAGTAATGTTATTAACATGTTTTTTTCTTGACACTGGTTTAACAGTACTGTTGAAGATGAAATTTTTGTGGACCAAGTGGATTCACCGGAGGTTGTTGATGACTTTGAGATTGGCCAAGACGAGATTGTTGATATTAAAGATAAAGACGTGAATATCCAGAAGCTAAGGCGACGGATAAATCAGTACAAGGTCCCTATCGTTGAAACTTACATGAAATGCTTTCGTTTACCAAATTGTAACATGAACAAACACTTTTGGCAATTACTTGCTAAGAAATATGATAAAATTTTGTTGTAAACCTTTAAACTAAGTTTTTTTGGATATAAGCCGCCCCCCTCCCCCCCCCCCCCCCCCCCCCCCCCCCAAAAAAAAAAAAAAAAAAAAAAAAAAAATCATAGTCATTTCGACATAATCATATTATTTGGACCCCCAAAACATTTTGATTATTGCACGTAAGGCCACCATTAGCTTCCGCTAGGTTTTAAGTAACCCAAGGCCAAGGTTAATCTTAACTAGGGGTGAGCAAATACCGACCGATACCGAAAAACCGACCGAATACCGATAAAAAATATCCCGAAAAATCGAACCGAAATTACGTACCGATACCGAATTGCCGAACCGACTAAAATATGATATAATGGTAATGGTAACGGTTTGAGTGTAATACCATACCGAAAATACCGAACCGAACCGATTATATATATATATATATATATATATATATATATATATATATATATTAAAAAATATTGTTTGTGATTAATTTTATACTACCCATTTTCATTTTTATCTTTATTTTAATCAATTTCTTAGAACTTAGAATGGATTTTAGTGGGTTTGAAGATATATGAAAAACGCTAAGAATTGAGTTTTTGATTTTTTTTGTTATCATGGAATTTTGAAGTGAATTTTGGTTACTTAAACTTATACTCAAAATTAAACTTAGTGACCACATTTGATCTTTTAAGCTCATTTTTAGGTGTTTGCGACTTGTTACATATTGTTCTAATATTTTTGATTAATTTTTTGTTGGTAGAGGTTTGGCTTTGAAATTTAATGCTTCAAAAAAAGTAAAAAAATAACATATTATAGGTTAAGAGGCTTTATAATATTAAGTGTGTTGATTGATCAAATATTAATTGGTAAAATACCGATACCGAAGAAAAACCGACCGTATACCGATTTAACCGAAACCGAAAAAAACCGATTCTAAATGGTACGATATTGGTATTGATTTTTCAAATACCGATTTTAAAAAAATACCGAAATGTTTGACCAAATACCGACCGATTATACCGACGCTCACCCCTAATCTTAACAGGACACGTCAAGTGTCTCTTTTACCCCTTGGTTCAATCAAGTAAAAGAAGGTGAATAGACCAAAATTCCTCTTCTTCCTAAAACACTATCTTCAACACTAAACGCCAATTTCATCTACTTCTAGTTCTCTGGATCAATAGGAAATGGAGATTTCTTATAGAGAATGACATCTTTGGGTTGTTGAACACTGGGATGGAGATATATATTGAAGATAAGGATTTTAATGGTAGAATTTTTTTTCGTTTTTGATGTTGTTTAAAATCAAAATCGTGTTGTTTAGGGTTTCGTTCTTGTTGTCATAGTAGAATAATGTTGTGTTCAGTCCTCCCTAATTTTACTAGGGTTTGCAATTTGGATATGGTTATAGATTGCTATAATACCAAATTTTCTAGGGTTTTGCTTGAGTTTACAAACATTATTCACTTACTATTTGGTTACAAATTGTAATGGAAGAAATTAAAGGTTATAATCTTTTTAAGCTGATTAATATGTGCCAATTTACTATTTTGTTAGGAAATTTTCATCGGTTTGGCTTTGTACTAGGAGAGAGATGCGGAAAAATTGAAGGTGAACAATAATGAAAAAATGTAGAAGAAACAGGGCAACTTTCAGTTGGGATGGGATGAGAGGAGAAGAAAAGTTTGTTGGGTTCCAAGAACAAATAGAGAGTGGAAGAAGATGATAGTTATATTGGGTAGGCTAAAAGAAGGAGCATAACGGTCATATATGTCATAGATGTTAACTTTGACACTCTACATTAACCCAAGGTGCTTAAGTGCAATTATTGACATGATTTGGGAGGAGGTCTCCTTCCAAATAATATGATTTGGGGGCTTATGTCGAAATGGCTATAATTTGGGGGGCTCATCTAAAAAAACCTTTAAATTATTGTCTTATGGATATATACCACTGATAATTTGACAAGCTTTTAGGTCTCCCACTTCGGTTGTTAGATACTTCAGGTATGATTGTAGGTTTGCTAGGATGGAGCTTCTGCCAATTTGGATATTGCTTCGCTTTTGTTTTGTATGTGCTGAAACTAAGTAGATATAACTAGTGATGAGTCTCCCCTGTAAGAAGATTGTTGCAATTTAATCCGTGTGACACCAATCACGACTCCACAAAAGAGACCTGCCTTCTTGAGACTTTTGAAAAATGTCACGTAGAGCATCACTAGGTTGTCTAGTCTATATCAGTATTGTGTACCAATTTGTTTGATCATCATATATTGTTCCATAAAGTATATCATTGCATAGACTATTTTATTGGGAATTAATATAATCTTGCTTATACGGATAAGTTGAACATATTGAGCATAATAAGTACTATTACCAAGCATCGGAAAGTTCATCATAAAGTCGATAATTAAGAAAAAAAAAGTATAGTATTATTATTAACGATGACATTATTCATGAATGTGACATTGTTGCACTAACAAGAACTTAACCGTTAAAAGTAACTCAACTGGCATAAAAATAAATATTTTAAAGTTGTAGAAAACAGAGATGGAAAAGCCCTCCAAGAAAGACTGGAAACAAAACATAGTTAAGGCTTAAGAAAGCGAAACAACAGAGGATTATTAACAAACAAAATGTTTTTTTTTTTTTTGAGAAAACCAGTTGTCCTAGTTGTTGAAACCTTCACAGATGCTAGATGCCATCGAGGAAGATGTTGGATGCCATCATTGGAGATGTTGAAAGACAATAAAGAATGTCTAAAGGAACCACTCGTCCAAGGTGTTTGTTGTATGTTGAATAATATGAATATTAACACTCACTAATGCTCTAGAATTTTGGTGCAAGTGACATGGACTTTAACATGGTATCCCAGGTTCAAATTTTCTCTGGCGTGCATTTTAAGCGGTTTAAAAAAAAACTATACCACTGCTTGAATCCAGCTCTTGTCCCATTTCATCGGCCTTCGACCTGCGGGGGCGTGCTAAATGATATAAATATTTAATCCTTAACCCTTCTAATGCTCTAGAGTTTTGGTGCAAGTGGCACAGATTTTAACAAAGTCCATGTTGTTTGTAAAAGTTAAAAAGGGTTATATGATCTTCAGCTTTAGAGTTGTAGGTTGGTTTATGAAACCGTCATTTTTTTTCTAGATCACTAAAAGGTCGGGTTTAACCTGTTATAAGTCCAGGTTTGCCAAATAACTTCTGCATTGGATATATATATATATATATATATATATATATATATATATATATATATATATTATAACCCATCCAGCCACCCGAGGGGGGATTCCAACCCTATATATTATACCATCCAGCCACCCGAGGGGATATATATATATATATCCACAGCTGACGTGACTCCGTACCGACGCCTTTTCCTTTGTAGACGGATAAGTGACTCTGTAACCTTAGCCTTTCTCCTTTGTAGAACAGCTAAGCTAGTTCCTGAGTTTCACTTACCTAAAACCTACTCTGTTCTTCCATAACCTTAGCCGAGCCGAGCTAACTCTTATTTGGCCCGGTGGGACCGATTCCCACAGTGGGATGAGCCTCTTATCCCTACATGTGCTCATCAGGGAACCACTCGCTAGTGCTAAACGCTACGCGCCTGCTGCTGTTAAGCCAAGGAGGGGGTTGGGAAGGAATAAGGGGTGGGGAACGGGGTGGCTAGTTCCGGGCGGGTTTGGTTCCTACTTCCTTCTATTAGCTCCCGTCACCGCCCCGTGGGCGACCTAACGGTCGCCTCACTTTGTTCTCCTCACTAGCTCATGCAGAACCGCAGAGTGGGTTCGCTCGCCTCTCCATCCACTACTTCTTTATATACGAAAGCGCCTTCCATTCCATTAGATAAAGAAGCAATCCCATACCTACCATTCCCTTGACTCCTTGGATACCTGACATTAGATCCCATTCCAGCAGTGCTTAGATCGATCCCCTTACCGCAGTGCTTAGATTGGTTTCGCCCATACATATCCCTTTCTTGGGATGCCATCCTTCTTTGAATTGTGTATATATATGATAAATTCTCCATACATGCCAGTTGCCACCCAAGTTTAGGGAACACCCATTGTTATTACTGACTTCTACTCTTGTGTTTGCCGAATAATAATTTGAAACAAAAAAAGACTTCCCAAAGTTTTTTTTTTGCACCTTCTTTCCATGAATTTAAAAACGAGAAATTTGGAGGGGCCAGTTGGCCTGTGGCAGGCAACCTCTCACCATCCCTCCGTCTCCCCTGTCATGAACTGAGACTAGAGAGTTCAGATATCGAGATCACGGTTTTCCTAGCTTGCCAGCTTTCTTTCTCTAATATAATCCGATTAATTATCTCCACTAACAGAGGTTAATATAATACAACAGCTTTGTCCAAAGTCCTGTTATTGTTATGATCCAAATTTATGACCAATATATCAAAATTCACTCTGAAACATACTCGACGAACCGCGAGCTGGCCGTGTTTTACACATTACCATATTCAATTAGACTATTTATACAGTAAGTCTTGCTACTTTACACTTATATATAACCTTGTGCAAAACTAAAGGTATTAAATTTACACTAGCCAAATTTACGAAACCGATATTTCCATGTTCTGGGGGCCACATGGCCCACATCACTATACTATGAATTGACATGGTCCTGTCCAAGCTTGTACTGATTTGAGTTGGAAAATATTGGATGAGTCAACAAGCAGTAAGAAATCACCACAACTGCAGGATCTTAGATTAGGAGATCATTACAAAGAAATTGGTCACATTACTGAGGAGTTAGTTATGTATAACTTTTCCTAATCAAGATAGACAAAAAATTCAATAGTTGTCTAAGTTGTTTTCTGATAAACGACGGCAACTTTAGACCAGGTATAAGAATGACATTTGGCGTCAAAAGGTTCTTGATTGAATAACAATAAGAAGTAGACAAGAATTGGCAAACCAACTGTACCACAAATCCCCATGAGTCCTCAGTATCTCTAGGGAAGTGTTAACAGGAGCCACAATTGTCTGGAAGTCTGTCGATAATACCTGATTAGGTCCACAAGTCCCGTAAGACCCTCGATCTCCAAGAACATCTCTGCCGGAGCCACAATTCCATGGACCTCCAGTGTGAAGTCCTCATAGGAACCAAAATTCATGCGAGCCTCTTTTAGACAATTTTATCAAACATATATGTAGAAGCATGGAAAATTCAAAGTACCAGAAACCATGCGCCTCCTGAATATGGCGTAGTGTAACCCCTACGCCTAACTGAGCATGCGCCCATACAATAACCGAAGGATCATGTGCCTAGATCTAGATGTGCCAAAGTTGCAGCTGCGCCTAGGAAGCCATACGCTTATGCACCTCTTCAGCATCGAGCATTAAATGCTCCGCTGACAAGTACGTCAGATGTTAGTTGTCAACTCGAGCACAGTGCAGAGTGCGCCTCGAATCCTACAAACGACGACAACACAGGAACCAAGGAGGCACTCTCCTTACCAACCCATATGTCCAGTTGATGGCGCATGGTAAGATGGGCGTAGCTAAGCCGCCCTTGCTAAAAGACAAGACGCTTCGAACAGCGAGCTGACATCATATGTCAGTGCTTGCGTCAGCATAATGATTAAATTTTCGTCAGTGACGACTGTGCAGTGCTACGTGGCCAAATGACGATGGGACCCCACCCTACGCCAGTTTCAATATACCCAGACTTGCTATGCGTCCCAGAAACCATGCGTCAAGTCCCCTCATGCGCTGACTCTTTCATGCGCATCAAATCTTTTTGTTCCAACAGAATAAGATTTTTGAGCAATGTACATGCGCAACGTGTCAAAGACTTAGTCATGCCTATGACGGGTGTCAACAATCCAAGATCTCAACAACAACCACATCTCAACCATGGCCATGTATTAGTCAGTTGCGCCACATGCGCACAGTTACAACTGCATTATTTTCAGAAATGCCACGTGGTAGCAAATTCCATGCGCGCATCGCATATGCGTGTATGGATGGATCATTCCAGCTATCTATAAATAGGAGTCTTCCTTCATTTTACCCTCCGACATCTAGAGAGTTGGAGCAAACTTCAGAGAGCCGAATTGCTGTCCACCTTGCCGCAGAGCAGAAGACTTGCAATTTTCTCTCGTCTCGTCGTCAGATCGTCAACGGAGTAAAGTAACCACTATAGCGTTCGATCTCCATCGTCACACTTCTCCTGAATCAACAATTGTACTTAGAGTTCCTGTTTAGGAGTTCTTTTGTACTTCGTTTGTAATACAAAAATTCGTACAACTTGTTGTTTAGTGACAAACAATGTACACACACAATAACAACCAAGGATCTAAACGGCGGTAGGCGGATGCACGGCGGAGAGACCGCCTACCACCTAGGCGCTTGATATATTTTTAGACATTTTTATTATTTTACTACTGTTTTTTTGTGTGTATAATATGCATATTTTGAGGGTGTTTTATGTATAACTAAGTTGTAGAACAAAGATTTATGAAGTTTCAGGCTTGTAAAAGTGAATCATATGTCCATAATGCTTGCAAAACCTTTTTACCAAAGCATTTAGTCAGGTATTGTTCCGCCTAGGCGCCTGCCTACGCCGTCTCATCTTCGCCTACACTGTCAAATCTCCGTTGGCCGCCTACTCCACTGCCAACGACAAAAGCGGTGCGGAGAGCTGCTGCCTAGGGCCTAGGCGACCGCATCGACCGCCATTTAGAACACTGACAACAACAACAATAACAACTTTTGGGGTCGGCTGATTTCTGGGATCGGTTGATTCAGTTCTGCTAAGGGCCATGTCCTCTGTAACACTAACAAAAATCATATCCTGTGCATGCTGGGTTTAGGTGTGTTTTTGTTTATATGTATTTTTTTTGTTTCCACTTTAAATGTGAAGTATTCTGATCAGAAGGTTGTGGTCTACTGGCATTTGATTGGATATCACCAAATCAGATATCAACAACCAAAAAGGTAATGAATATTAATGATGTCGCGTGGTTGGCAAATGGTTATGTTTTGACTCGATCCTTGTCCACCTGTGCTGACAACTTTTGCTTCTTGGTTTGTAAGTGTCTTAATACTAATCACCTTAGATCTGCAAATTGTATTTAAAATGCCCGAAAATTTAAACTTGTTTGTGCTCTAGTGGCCGACAAGAACAATTGTAAAAGAACTCGATTCGTTGGGTCAGCTGTATGAAGCATTTTTTCATTGATGGCTATTAGTTAGTTGAATGAACATTGAGATTTTTGTTTTCACTGTTGCAAATTTGCTATCCAGGTTTCTATGGGTATGTTTGTTATTCTAGTAGCATACTGAGTTCATATCACTCTTTATTGAAGTACAGATTCACCATAATCGGTGCTCTATTTATCCCTGATACTGATGTGTTGAAAGAGAAATCTGACATGGACAAACCAAAATGCCGTGGACGTGCCAAATTGGTGCCATGGTTGTGTCTATGTTGTGCTGTGCGGTGTTGCTAGTCTCTGACTATGTAACCGTCTCAGTTCATACCATCATGACACACACACACACACACACACACACAATCCTAATCAATTTCACTCATTATAATCCTTAGCTGGTGGTAGCTGTCTTATTCTAAGTGACCGGTATCTGCCTCGAAGGTAAATACCTACATGCAAACTGTCTGTCTAGGTTTTATGGCATGGCCTCTCATGGTCATAGCTACCTTGGGCAGGAATTTCGCACCACCATAGAAGGTTGAGGGCAGGTCAGGTCAGGTCAGGTCGATGTCTGGTCTTAAAAACTTTCTTGATTCTTTTAAGGAGATTTTTTATGCTCCTGGTGGACCCTATTTTGATTATAGAAATTGCAGGCTGGACTTGAAGCCCTTAAATCATGACAAAATTAGCTGTCTGATTGCAATAATTCGTTTTATTTTCTTGAAGAATAGCGTACTGTCTGATATTTGATAAGTTCTTTGATTAGATAAAACTCCTGAACCCATGCCGTGAAGGAAAGAAGCTGCTCGTTTTGGACATTGATTATACTCTATTCGACCACAGGTCTCCAGCTGAAAATCCACTTGAGCTCATGCGGCCATGTAAGTAAACTGATGCTTAATTTTTCAGTGCACATCTCCATTGAGTTTAGTATCAGCATGACACCAGCTTTTTTCTGCAGATCTTCATGAATTTCTCACTGCTGTCTATGCAGAGTATGATATCATCATATGGTCTGCAACCAGGTTAAATAATGTTTTTAGTTTGGCCAATTCTAACTAATGAAATTGTTCATGTGATACTTATGGTTGTTTTACTTATGTATGGTATTTTTTGCAGTATGAGATGGGTAGAACTGAAAATGGGGCAACTTGGTGTTCTGGGTAATCCTAACTACAAAATAACGGCTCTTCTAGATCACTTGGCCATGATCACAGTGCAATCTGATTCGCGTGGGACCTTTGATTGTAAGCCACTTGGTCTCATTTGGGCTCAATTTCCAGAGGTTTGTATTTGAAATAAATTCAATGAATTGCACATTGGTTGTGTGGATGTAGACATTGACATCTATTTTTATATACATTTTGCAGTTTTATACTTCAAAGAACACCATTATGTTTGATGACCTTAAAAGGAATTTTGTGATGAATCCACAAAATGGTCTCACAATTAGACCTTTTAGGAAGGCCCATTTGAATCGTAGCAGTGATCAGGAGCTGGTGAAGCTCACACAATATTTGCTGGCTATTGCTGATCTTTCTGATATTAGTGCCCTTGATCATAAGAGTTGGGAATTCTATACAGAAGACATTTCTAAGAGACGCAGGCACAGGTTGTTCTGAAGGCTGTAGATTTGACTTTGCACTATGATGCCATTTCAAGTACTTACCAACTGTCATACGTTGCTTAATTTACTTGTTTTTTGGCAGTTAAAGCAGCCGGGTGCTACTTGGTGATGCTCATTCATCCTGAAATTAATTTGCGGCAAGTTTTGATGACATGCTATCTACAAACTCATACTTTGAAGGATGGATGATATATTATTATTCACTTGCGACAGGTCATTAGTTTTTTTAGTTTCTCTAATCCCGGGCCTTGTATTTGCATGTACATGTGTGATTCGAGATTATAATTTTGTCGAAATTTTGCTCTACCTAATTTCTATAATGTATGGTCTTTCTTCTCATAAAATTCAATTCTCATCAGTGTTGTCTGGCTGCTCTTTTTTAGGTCCAAGTACATGAATAAGATAAGATTGTGAAAGATGACTACAACTCCTAAAATGATAATTGAGAGGTTTAACATTAACAGTGTCTAATATGTTGTGCATGATACCTTGCAGTTTATGTTTATTAGTGATGGTTCCTACTAGTCATGGAAGATCACATGACTTGAGGACTTTGGCTTTATCCAATTTTCCCTTTTAAACAATTTTCTTGGAAATCCATTACAAGGTTTAAACATAAATAATGTTAAAATTTTGTGGAAGATAGCCAGGAACCCAAGTAAAACTCTCATATAGATTCCAGAACAATGACTCAGACGAGATGCTGTCCTCCAAGCTGAGAAAGTTCCAAACTTCCAATACATCTATAGGCACAAATTTACAGTAACCTGTCACGTTTAGAGGGCCTGTCACTACCTTCAACTTTTAGTTGTAATATACCTATTTTTTGTGGTGTTGTTTGTTCTCTTGCTTTGGTCTGTGACTCTTGGTTCATTATTGATTGTATCGGATGCGAAAGCATAGGACTGCTTATGCGTCAAGTGGGCTCAATGTCTGAAATGTTATGGGCATTTCTTACTAGACAAGGACAGGGGTAACTATTTTTCTTTGTATATATTATCATCAAAGAGGTAAGCTGTATTTTGTAAAAGTGATAAAAACTAAATAAATTCTCTAATGAGGAGCTTAGATTAGGCTCATGGACTTGGATGTGTTCAAATGAATTATTGAGTTACAAGAGACACATTAATATAATCTATTGATACTTTGAGAGGCAGGCATAATTTAAGAGAGAGGATATTTAATGCGTTTGGAAGATTGGGTCTATAGGGGCATTTTGATAGTAACATGAAGTCTATACATAAGACTAGTAATACGATATTGACCACAATGACCTTTAATTAGAAGTAGCGGTGATGGGCCTGGATCTACTCTTAGCATCTCATTCCCTCAGATTGCTTCTTGTTAGTCTAGTCCAGGTTTTCCTATATGTTTTCTTACTTTTATTTAACAATAGAATATGTTTGTGATCTTTTTCTCATCCTTATCTCTTGTATTTCTCATAAAATCTACCTTTCTACATTCTATCGATGCCATCTCGTTCTATGTTTTGTGAAAGGCTCCGTCTGCTTTGCCAGTTTTTTCTTACTTATCTAATGTTTAGGCTTTACATTCTTGGACACAAGTAGAGCTTTCATAACATTTCCTCTTATTGTTGCTTCTTTTTGGAGTCTTCTAGGTTTTTTGGTTGTTTTGCGCGTAGGTTCTTAGTTTGCAATTTGCTTGTTTCTTTCAGTGTTGGCGTTTATAGATCCTTATCTAAGAACTTAACCTATAACGATCTGATTTCCGTCTTGTTTTTCTTGTATAAGGCGATCAAAAGATAATGTGCTTGCTCTATTTCCTCCAACAATAATTTTTGGCAGTACTTTCTCTCTTGCCCAATCTCATATTTGGATAGTATTTAGAGCCTTCACCTCTATGATTTAGTTTCTATCGTCTCACTAAAGTCATCAGTGAGAATTATGCTCCATGGGTAGTCTTGGTTGAGATTTCTCTCTTAAGGGTTATTTTACTGGAGAATCATCCTCTGTAATTGATATGAAGTATATCAATTGGAGGAATGCTCAGACTCCGACATCAATATCAAATAATATTTTAATATTGGAGATATTTGTATAATGTTGTTTGCCTTTGAATAAAGTTTGATATTCGATAAATTATTCTTTCAACAATTTGAGCAACCCCACCTATATCTGTTAACTGTATCGGGAGTATTTCAATTTTATAGAAGGGTAACAAGTCTTGTGAAGATTACTATGCACCATTTACCTTTTTTTTTCATGAGCTTGATTTGTCTTGGCCGGTCTCTCTTGATGTCAAAGTTACAGATGTCATGTGTTGATCCAATCCATTTATCCTGATTATTCTAAGTTGCTCACCTTTAATGAGTTTTTTTTTACTCTCTGCTGTATCTGTAGTATGAAGAGTTTTAGAACCAGAATGAGGGTCAAATCTCAGGGTCCAGATGTGGAGCTGAACATGGTTGTTGAACCTTAATTTGCAGTTTTGACTGATAGATGGTCTAGGAAAACACTCCAATATTGGTGTCATATTGTATTGTTTTCATGTTGAATTAAATATGTATCTGGCATTACATGGTGTATATCCAAAATACAGTAGGGCATGCCAAAACGAGTGTCATGTCCCTGTCGAATGTTCATATCATGTCTTTTCATATTCGTATACTGTGTAACATAGGTTGTGGTAGTGCTGATAGATTGGCTTAGAAGCATATTCTTTGCAACATGACTGGCAACTCAGTGGGTTCTTGTTGGTTTATCAATAACAATAAAGCGGCCAAGTCAAGCAATCTTTCAGGTTAAAAGTTTGATCCATAAAGATCTCACCCCTTAAATTACTTAATGAAAATGTGAAACCTCAAGACTTTTACCCTTGAGGGTGAGTACTTTAGGAATGTTGTGCACCAAAACTTCTCCTCCTTTACTACCACCATAGTCAAAACCACAGATTTGCTTTGCTACTCGTGTGTTGGGTCACTGGGAGCTTCCAATCGTATGATACTTAACTCTACATAGCTTCAAATCATATGACAATTAAGTCTAGTTTGTTTTCTTATGGTACATTCTCTTAAAATTACTTGAGTCGCTATCGGTGAATTTGGTCTCGTACTTGGTAAATGTGGTTGTTGAGCAGAAGGTGCGTCATTTATTCAGGCTGCATGTGCTCTTCTTTTCCATCTGCATATTCTCAAGTATAGAGCATGCTGTGCTGACTGCTTGTTATGTTAATTCTTAACCTTCTCTTGTGAAGGACAATCTCCTAAAGTTTCATACTTCATCCCTAAAAAAGGTAACTCCTCAAGTATTTTGTAGGTTTTTGTTCATAAGTTGCGTCTTGAATTTGACAAACTTCATCTAATATTTATCAAATGTGTGTTCTTAGCATATTCTCGTACTTAGCTTATCAGGCTTACTTTGAATATACACTTCCCATTTGTTGATCTTACTTGCTTTTGTTCTATTCCATTTTTTCTGCCATCTTCAATCTAGCTTGGCACAATTTAGTTTTCTTGCAAACTTAAGGGAATGGAAGTAGAAGACAATACAAGAATAAAATGTATGCTCCTTTCTACTCTTTGTATCATATAATTTTATCTAATAGTGCACAGTAACATTTGTTGCTTGTGCACACAGGATGTCCCTCCCCCCCCCCCCCCCCCAAAAAAAAAAAAAATAAATAAAAAAACTCTCTCTCTCTGGTTTCGTACATTGTACTTGAAATGTTTTATGTTCTCATTTGTTTTTCTTCCAAAGCATGGATTGTGATTGGAGCTCATATAGATAGTTTGGATATTAATCTTACTATCGAAGCCCGAATCTTACACGCCATATTTATGTAAGAACATACGATTTATCCTCATTAGAAGATAGGGGATTTGTTAAGCTCTTTACGTACGAGTTTCTTATATTAGATCTCTCTTAAAGTGACAGACTCAAGAGACTATCACCATGAGGTGCTTTACAAAAACCAGTCTCCAGTGGTTCGGCACCTTTATTTTCTCGTATTGAACGCAAACATATATTCAAGTATGTATATGATAGGATATTAGCAGGTAAGGCCCAGAATTTAGCTAGGAAATTATTAGTTTAGTTGCTTCTCAATTCTAAAAGAAGGAAGATACCTAAAAGTTGGACGTTGATCCTGCAACTGACCAGGATGTTGCATTTTAGGACTTGCTTTCACATTGTCAGTCAAATAATATGTTGATTGATATAGGTGTACATGTATCTCTCTCTCTCTCATTTTCTCTCTCTCTCTGCTTGTGTGATAATTTGGAGAAAAGAGTTGCACTTCTTTATGTTCTCAAATACAGATATTAATGGGTTATGGGATGTTGTAACTCGTATCTATTAGTTAAGATTGATAATTAAACTTCAAGGGTGGATATCATTATATAAGACTAGAAGTTTCGGGAGGAAAATAACTTCAACCTTTAGTTTTGCTCCTTCCTTGAGAACGTAGATGTCTTGGAGGTACATATGTTGATTTTGTGATTAACCATGTTGTTGCATATCATATCAAATCCAAATTGCAGTATCATATTTGATTCTCTGATAGAATCATCAGCCTTCCTTAAGTATGTACTCCTTATTTTCTTGTTGTTGGATTCTGTCTCAAAGTTTGCACCTACGAGAATAAATTTTGAATTACTATTTTGTGGGACATTTCTGTGCTTAGGTAAGTTTTGCATATCAGTGTAAAAACATAAATTATGGTCTTGATGGATATCAGATGCGAAAAGCTGCAGTTTTTTTGGTAGCCACTGTTGTCTTTGAGGACATGATTCATTTTGCAAAAACTTCTATATTATACAGCATGTTAGTTGAATTCATTGCAGAACCACCTTCACCTTTTCTCCATCCATGGGATGGTAACTTTGAAGTGGTCCCAGGCCCTGTCCAGCACTTAAAACCTGTACTTCTCAAAAATACCCCATTTGACAGTGGAATTTGAACCAGATGTGTACTATACATTTAAATGTTCTTTTCCTGCAAGAAATGATTGTTATATCTCCAAATATCATATGGGTGATGGATATATCTGCTGCCTGAAGCACCTTCAGCAATCACTGATATTTAGCGATAATTACACACTATATTTACCACAATGCAGGATTAACAGGGAATGATTTTTTAGTTTCAGAAGAAATGGTAATTGTTAAGTGGCAAGTATTCCATGAATTACTCATGGGATTAGTGGAATGTGAATGTTATACTTTAGCGACACTTTCAGAAGCAATAACATTCCTTTTATGCGTGCAGCTCTTCTCTTCCCATCTTCTCTCTAATATATCCATACCTTGTTAGTTTCGGATTCTCTCTCCGATCACTTGGCATTATGTATAACTGATCTATAACTCATCCATATAGTGGATTTCAGCTATGTACTTGTTAGATGGTGCTCAGATTAAATATTGAGTTTGTGATTATATCTTCTTTGTTATATCAGAACATTTAGGTAATTATGCTCGCTCTTTACTACCTTGAGCCTTGGACGAATCTGTCGATGTTTGATGTTACTTTCTTTGCCCAATTGGCATCATGAGCCCTTAATGACGTAGATGTTTGTAGTTAGTTTGAAAGTCAATTCATGATTTTGACAAACTTAAGTGGACTTGCTTTCAAGAGTCCATCAGCCACTGAAATTTAAGAAGTATGTTTCAACTGTATATAGGATAACAAGATCCACTTGATTGTGTTAGGGTGCACATCAGTGATAGTTTTGGCTACTTGTTCTTTATCCTCCACTAAGAGCAGCTGACACCGATGCCCTTTTAGTGACGCGCCTCATGGCCAGTGGTAATCCCTTCTCTTTAGCTTACAAGATATGGATTTTGAATGGTTTTGTGGACTTGGGTATGAGAATACCTCATTTTACTTGTTAGAACTCATAATATTATTTTATATCCAGAGGTGCCGATAATGAAGTGATGAATGACCAAGTAGGTACTATCCATCCAACTGAAAGTAGTCCTGATAAGACTTCTTAATGGTGTAGTTGAGGATGATATGGATGCCTTTTCCGTGATAAATTTTTAGCAAACCTGTAAGCTTTTGGAGGGAATGCATCCATAACAGTGCTACCTTTGCTTCAGAACAATCATAGGGATGGTTGCTCTCTACATGGCGTCAGCTTTTAGTATTTCATTGCAATCTTTTGTGGGTGAAGCATCTTAGAATACTGTTAAGTAGTTTAGACAGCCTGATTTGCTTGTAAAATACTGCCCAACTTATTGTGTCATAGTTTATCTATCCATAATAAGATCTTGTTCTCCACATCTTTTGTATCTTGGAAACCCTAATTTGGTTGATCGTTTTTGCAGCTCATTTTGACTGCACAGTTTCATCAGCAGCCAACAGTGCTTGCACTTTTTGTCATAGTGGAAATTTGTTGTATCACATTTATTCTTCAAATATTTTTGATGACTTGCGTTTATTCTTTAAGATTTCGAATCACACCAAGATCGAATTTATACTGCTTTCTCCATCGATTTTCACTAGTTCTGATAAGCAATAGGCATGCCTTTCCCTTCTTGGTATTGCCCTACGATTTAGTGGGCATCGAAACCTATTTATAACTATTTATAGGTTAATAGCATAACAAAGATACCGTAAATCCCGACCCTTGGAGCTTGTAATTTACTATTGTTATATGGTTGTTTCTGTGGGCAGATGCCCCATTCCGTTTGAACTTCACTGTGTGGAATAGTCGTGCATAGCATAGTAGCAGCTTTCTCCAGAATGTAAACATTTTGCACTTTCGAAGAATTTGGTACCCATGCTGGTTTTGGGCCTCCACCAGTCTGTTACTGGTGGAAATACTTGTTATTTACTGCAGATATATCAGATCTGAGTGAAAGGATGCTGTTTGTAAATGCATCATTATTTTTTGTGTACCTTGACCTCTTTCAAGTCTTTGTTCCTTGTGGGACACTTCCAGTTGCTTTATTCTCTTCTAGGACTCTTTACCTCCAATTATAGAAGAGAAGCCCCTGATGAATGCAACCCCCACCTCCCCCTGTGAAGCCTATGTCTTGGCATGGGAGGGCCTATGGTGGGGATACGCATGTACCTAAATGTTTCCTGGACCCCTTTATGACTGCTGGGTTGGAGCAATATGGTTATTATGGTACTACGCCAGGTAGTTTCCTATAATAGTTTGTTGTTCCTTGCTGTTACCTATTGGCCATTGATAATTTCTACTGTTGTTTCGATGCATATGCAGTTACTTATTGGCCATATCCAACAAATTTTGGATCAGAACGATGCATAAAAGAGTAGTGATTGCAGCAACCCAATTTGTTGCATATGCATCGTTCTGATCCAAAATTTCATGCTGCATATGGACAATATAGCCAAGAAAAAGAAACTAGTCATGAGACGTGAGACAAAATAAGAGAGGCCATCGTCTTCCTACCCCAAAAAAGGAATACCAAGCAAAACCTATTCATGTTTTCTTCCCATCATCAACTTGAGCCACCAAACTGATGATTTATGATCCATATTGACATATTGCTTCCTACACCTCTTCACCAGCAACCACCACCAATGAGCACCTTCTCCTCCTCCAGCGCGACACTCTCCGTCTCCGAATTCGTCAGCTTCTTCGCCCGCAGCGCTTCGACCTCCCAGTAGGTATTCCCCAACACCACCATCAGCACCGACACCATGCAAGCTGCCTATGCGGACAGCAGACCGTACCACAACCCTCCGAACCCTACCTTAAACCAGAATGCCAAACCGCCAGGCCAACTACGGCGGCGTCCTTGGTGAACAGCCCGGCCCAGAGTGCTCCCGGAATACTGCCGTCCACATTACGTTAACGAAGCCGATCACGACAGCACACCCCAAGGCAACCATGGCCGCCAGCTTCGCGCGCTGCGGCCTGCCTGCCCCCAGCTCGTTTCCCACCTGAACCAGAACCAAAAATATATAAAAATCACAGTGAGAATGCTCAATGCTCAATGAGAAGTAGCAGGAGGTGAGGGCTGAGTGTTTGAAAGTGATTCAGACAGTCTGCACCATTGTGCGGGTGGCACTGCGAGTACAACCACTGACCCTCGTGGAGACGCAGGCGGCGAGGGCCATGGGCACGGTGTACATGAGACTGTGATGTTGCCGGTGGCGAGCCCTGAAGAGGATGGAGTAGCCGGTGATGTTGGTGAACCCGATGGAGAGGGCACCGCCGGCGAGCTCCAGGGGCCCATGCGCCCCAGGCAGAGCACAGACACCATGGCGCCAGGGCCGGCCCAAAGGGTTGGGTTGTCATATCCTAAAGCTAATTTTGGTTGCCCCTTGACCCTTATTTTCAGCTGGTCCCGGTGGTCATCCGTGACCATGATCTTTGGTAGGATCATACTGAGCTTGGAGATTGTCCTAGCAGAAAAATGTTGTCCAAGTCCCAAGTCTTGTCCGGATTACCCCAGGGCCGGCCTTGCATGGCGCGGAGGTACACCACGCAGTCCATGGCAGTGGTGGGGCCGCCATCAACCACAGCTTCCTCAGCTCCTCCACCGTCGCCGCCGTGGACTCCTCCATGAAGAAGGCGGCGGTGGTGGTGGTGGCGGCGGTGGCCAGTTTCTTTTCTTCTTGATGTTGTTGCTGGTTCATACTGATGGGAAGAAGAGGAACGAGGGAGTGATGATCGACGGGGAGGGTGTAAGGATTGAGGGTGTTTTGCATGGATGTCCCTGTCCACTACTTATTTGCTACTTCTATTGTGCACCCTTCTTTTTTTTTTCGGATTTGGAAATGTTTTCTAATAGTTTCGTCTTATAAAAAACTAGTAGATAACCCGTGCCATAATGGTACGGATACGAATCCGGCCTTCTCGACGTAGGCGTGCAGGCACCAGGCCAGCGTCAGGGACCCGAGCTCGGTGGAGGCGGACACAGCAAAGACCACGGTGACGACGTTCGGGGCGGCGTGGGGCCCCATGGGCCGAAGACGCGGAGGGCAGTCGCGGGACGTCCGATGGCGGCGAGGCCCGAGACGACGACGGTCCAGGAGACGACGTCCCTGTGCGGCATTTCGTCGAACACCCGCAGGGCGTGGTCGGCGGAGCCGCGTCGGGAGTAGGCGGTGAGCAGGACGGTCTGCACGAAGGGGTCGGGCCGGAATCCAAGAAGAAGGGCGTGTGCGTGGAGCGACCTGGTGGCGGCGGTGGTGGTGTTGAGCAAGGAAGAGAATGTGTGGGAGTCGGGAGAGACGCGACGGCGGAGCATTTGGGAGTAGATGGAGAGTGTGTCGGTGGAGATGGCGATGGCGGTGTTGAAGGAGAAGGGGTTGGGGTTGGTCATGGCGGAGAAGAGGGAGGCGGCGAAGGAAGGGTCGGCGTCGGCGGCGCGGTGGAGTAGGCTGCTTGCGACGAAGGGGTTGCGGAAGAGGCCGGCGACGACGGCGTGGGCGAGGATGAAGCGGAGGCGGCGGAGGGAGGGGCGGTGCAAGAGGAGCTGGAGGCGGGGGTACCGTTGGACCAACCGGTTGCTCCGCACCCAACATGGAATCTCCTCCTCTCTTATAGAGAGGGACAATTTAGTCCTTTCATCATCGTTGAACCAAAGCACATGGGTCGGACCAAAAATTCACTGTACTTTATATTATAGATTATATTATATATATAGATGCTTTGGAAAGAAAACTAATGTTTTGTCACTCCTTTAACCTCCTACAGGGAGCAGCATTTGGTACCACAAATTATTCTTTACGTTGTTCTCAATAACGCGAGCCCAAGAAGAAAATGACGGGAATTAGTGGAATTCAGAAAGCAAGACTAGGGAATCATTAGCAATCGAAAATGTGGTTAGACAATTAGCTTCGATGCGTGTTTATGTTGCATGTCGACTTTCTTCCTGTGGCTTTTAAGATTTTCTTGATTGCGCGATCGTGACTTTGTTGGATTATGACATATTTCTGATAAAGTATTGGAATTTTTTTTAGTTTGGTTTTTGCACCATAAAAGATACCATTGCCAAATCTCTCTATGATTATGCTATTTGTCTCACAATTTTTTTTTTGGGTTGGTGCCATATTTCATTATGTGACTCTAACATTGCACTTGACATACGGCAAATTTTAACCTAAAAAATAAAATTTTAAAATATATTAATGCTAAATTTAATATTAATGTTAATATTAGTTTTAATGTTAATATTTGTGTTAATGTTAATATTAATATAAATTTTAATGTTCATGTTAATTTTAATATTAATATACCTTTCAAAAAAAATGTTAATTTTAATATTAATTTTAATTTTAATACTAAATTTGTTATGTCAGCAATCATGTCATATGTCCTATAATGGAAGATGGATCACCAAAAAATTTTGGAAGACAAATAACATTTTCGAAACATCAATTCAATCACAAAAAAGGAAAGTTTTGTGAGGGCAAGTGTCACGACCCGCACCCTTATAAGGGGCACGAGCACGTGGTTACGTCCAGCCTACGCCGCAGCATCGGCGGTAGAACGCTGTCTAGGTTGTCTACAGAACTACACTAACAGTATAAAGGTACATGTACAGTATATATACTCCGAATGGAGGTGACATAGCAATACAGTCTCAATCACAAATGTAAAACTAAGGTAGATAGCATGGAAAGAAAATATGATAGATGAAGCAAGAAATAAGTTCGAGATCTACACAAGTCCAAAACTAAACGTAACATCACAGAATAATATATAATACTACATTCTAAAATCCAAAGCTGGATCGCAGTCCAGTCAAGCCTAACAAGTGCTAACTACTCAGGGAGTATAAAATCTAGTGGCCAATCTATCAGGCCACTGCCCTGGCCTGAGTCTCCATCTGTCTCAGAAACATCTGTAAAATTTGTCAACGGTATCCTGTCAGGAAAATGAGCAAGTACAACCACCAACAGCAGTTCCATATGAATTTGACAAATACTATAAGAGACAGTATAATTAAATACAAGACAAAGATATAGGCGACTTGGGAGCCATTCGAAAGTCGAGTTACAACCCTTAAACCAAACAAGGACCGGGGTTGTAACCCTTCTTTCAAACAGAACTTAGTCTCAAATCATAGTATAGTATAAAAGCAGGTAGAGCATGTGAGTAAATGAAGTCATAGCATGGTGAGAAGTACAGAAAGTAAAACTGAACTGGATATATGATACAACAATAAATGTAAAATGTGGTTTGAATTATTAGAGCGATATGTGATCGGCTAGGGAGTCAAGATAGGGTTATCCACTTGGCCCGACATGTCACGCCCCGATTTATAGAGTCATTTATTCACATATTTTATCTCTTAGAATCGATCGTCCTCGCTTGGGCGTGATGCCGTACAAGTCTGGTATTGCACTTGTACAAGGCAAAGATGGTACATAATAGATTATTCTTCAAATAGGAACACATCGCAGCGGCAGAAGCAGATAAATTGAATTTAATGAGGACAATCTCTCTTATTGAATAGAAGTACATCACTTCTTTATAGCAGCGGAGAAAAAGAGTAACTTGAAGCCACACAGAGATATGTAGAACTTTATTCTCTTTATTGATAATTGAAGAAGAGTACAAGACTTGTATTGAAGTACAATGATTACAACACACCTCACTTTACATTGGAAACCAACTGAACAATGCTATACAGCTTACATTTGATATTTAGATACAATGGATTACAACTCGATATACCGACTTGGCTTACAATCTCACTGGTACAACTGATTACAATGTTCCATACATTATGCCCTTTATAAACAGAAGACATCATCTTGTGCAAGGAGAGCTTCTGTATGCCCAACAAATCTTCGATGCCGCGGGACCAATCAAGCTAAACTTCGTGTGTAGAACATTCCAAGCACGAGCACCTGCCCACAAAACGTGGGTCAGCACATCATCTATGTACTGGCGAGCAGAATCCAACCCACTCGCATAAACCAACATTTAAAGTGATCATTTAAGCAAACATTTATTAGAATGGTCTTTCTACTTGGGGCCTAGCATCAGTTTACAGTTCATGGGCAATAATCAGAGTGAAGCATGTAAACATATTCTTGTAGCATTCATGTGGACATATCTTTTTAACATTCTTGGTGTTATCATGCAAAGGCATCATTGAGGCATACTAGGTGTTATCATGAAAAGGCATCATTGAGGCATCGTTAACATTAACATCTTAAACATTATGACAGTTCTCACTTCAAGCATCACTTAGCATGTATGTTGTGTTTGAGCAATGATTAGCAAGGCATCTTTCTTAGCATACTGAACTTAACATGTTAAGCAGGATCTCATACTGAAAGGCTACATACAGCATCATCAAACTTATTTGGAACGTAAGCATGCAAGTTAAACCAACACATATATTGAATTATCACATTTAAGTGATTTCTTACCGATAGCCGACTCCCTCATACCTGCATCAAATACAGGTTAGCAGATATACTTACTCTGCCTGCATAAGACATTCATTAGCATGCATCCTGACTACATGGTCACTGGTGTTTAACCATACGGACGTTGCCATATAGGTCTTCGTTGGTAATGCGATGACTCCAGAGAAGGTAGCTAGCCCCAAAGGATGCCTCGCAGAACCCGTGCCCCTACTGGCACGCCAATGTTTTCTCCTAGGCCGGATCGGTCGCCCTAACGTCCCGGGGTACCGTCCGAGAAAACATATCCCCATCACTTATGCATAAGTTGTCCTATGACCATGCGAATGCGTGTCCATCTCAATCGTGAACATAAAATGCATGGTAAAATATTGAAGTAAAGACAACAGTGCATCATCATTTATCTCATTCAAGTCATGTTCAATGACTTATTCATTCCCAACATTACCATCATTTCATTTGGTGATCTCAACGATCCCAAGCCTCATCAATTCTCATTCATTGCTTCATTGCAACATTTTTCATTTGTTCCTTCTAAGGAGGAACAACAGTATTCATTTATTTCAAAGGGACCTGTAGCATATTCAATTCTTTTCTCATGTATCATTTATGCAGCATCTCATTATTCAAGTGATTCATTCATTTCATCGATCTTAAGCATAAGGGACATTATCAATTCAATCTCAGGCATCATGTTACATTAGGAGTTCGAGTGTGATTCGTTCAGCAATTCAAAGTTCATGTGTTATTCATTCAAGGATTCCCAGCATATGAATCTCTATCGAATTAGCAACTAAAGCATCGCATCACAATTATTCAACATTCAAGGTAAGGGACATTAGGGACTTATTCATAGCATCACATTATTCCATTTATTAAGCATGCATGAATAAGGAGGAAGGAGGACAGTTCCACTTGCCTTATATAACGGTCTTCCTGCTCCAATCTCATCAAGCATAGCCCCACCAGCGAGCCACATTCCAATACCCATTCCATCTAGCCAGCTAAGAAAGACTGCATCAGTCTCAATTCTCCTGATCTCCAACATAAGTCACGGTCCAACGTTCTGATCCCATCCAACAAGCCAACCAAATGCCTCGTGCAGAGCGGGACATTACATAATATACCACTCAGAAAAAGTTTCGTCCTCGAAACTTAAGAAAACAACTCATCTACTAGATTCACTTAATCACAATGAGTTACTCATTCAGCTTCAATTCAATATTCATTTCAGCCCACTCGGTCATTTCAAAATAGCTGTCCAACAGTATCATTTTAATCAATCAACGATTCAATCCATCTATCTCTTTTTCCAAATACTTGCAACTTCTCATTGATTCACCAACATTTTTCTTGCATTCTATCTTGGTCGCAATACATCACTTCATTTGGATCCATACACATATTTTAGGCGTCCCCAAAACATATGCATTTCAGCCAAATTCCGTACTAGTGCGATAAATTCTTTCCATAATGTTATCTCAGTCGCAACCAATCACTTCGGCTGGATCCATACACATAGTTTAGGCGTCCCCAAAACATATGTACTTCAGCCAACTTCCATGTTAGTGCGATTCGATCAGCCACGATATAACTCTCTTTTTCAATCAGACTTAGTATCCTTTCAATTGACTTATCACTTTATTCACTTTGCCACAATCACTATTTTCCAGGCCACCACTTAACATCAAGGACAATCTCCATCCAAGCATAACATTTCTAACATTCGATCAAGGGTCTAACTTAGAGCCAATCATATCAAGGTTTCACAACAACAATCATTTTCCTTCCCAAATCCAACAACATTTTTTTCACCGAGGCAATTCATCTTTTCTAAAAGATACAATCCAACATCACCAGCTATCGATTATCCGAGTCAGGGTATAATTCTATGCAACAGTCAAGGTTAACCCAGCTACCCAACTATAGATACTTATCCAACATTTCCGTCATAAGCAGTTAATTCCATCTCATATAATAATTCACTATTCGATACATACAAATCAAGTCTCATCCCACGATTCCATTTCCCGCTATAGGCCGACACATAATTCTCAAGGGTCAAACATCTCTAAGGTTCATATTGGAGCATATACTTACAACTTATCATTCTTAGATCATACTCATCACCATCTCTCGTTCAATGCCACAAGGTCATTCTATGGGTCGCCAACGGCCATCTATTATTCGGTCCAGTCTCAATGGTTAGCTATACCGACAGCTATACCTAATCATTCAGGTGACTCCCCTAGAGTGGACGGCTACTAGGATTATACTAGTTTCTGCTTCTTAGGGCCAACAAGCAACCGGCAGTTCTAAGAAACTCTACCCAAACCTATGGGTATTAATTCAGTCTGAATAATGAATCGCCAATTGGGCTAAGCCAGCAATTGGTAAATCATCAACTGGTCGCTAGGGTCAAGTCTATCTATTCAGGGTCTTCCTCAAGGAAATAATTCCCACAGAGGCTCATTCTAGACTTACCCAACAATCGACTAAAATCGATCTATCAACATTACGGTCAATTCCAAATCCGACATACGATATTCATCGTTCTAATAATCCATCAAGTAAATTTCCATTGATTCAATTTCTGGTCCAATTCCTTCGTACCCACATAAACCCATAACCAAGGTTAATTATTCAAGGGTCATCGATTCCGATAGTTTTAATATAACTATAGAATCATACTATTCGGTCTGTATGACAAGGTTGCACCACTAAGTCATAAGCCAACAATCTATATCCCAACCAACAATCACCTATATCGAC
Organism: Iris pallida; assembly: GCA_029216955.1. NCBI lineage: Eukaryota > Viridiplantae > Streptophyta > Magnoliopsida > Asparagales > Iridaceae > Iris > Iris pallida. The sequence continues at coordinate 554,680 of JANAVB010031819.1, read as the reverse complement.
ATTATCCAACACGTTTGAAATTTCTTGTTCCCATTCGTTTCTCAATCATTAAACTCTCTTACGGGCATTCTTAAATTTTGTTCCTTTTCCAGCCGTCAAAATCTTATATGGACATTCTTAGAATTCTCTACCTTAAGGGTCCAGTAGTTCATTCCATTCAATCTGATAATTCATGTATCAATTAACCATCCTCTATGCAATACAAGGATTCAGGGTTGCTACTTGTCACTTTTCTGGTACCATTCAATTCTTGAGCATATATGCGCATAAGCAACGAATATCCTTTGGTGATCTAGATGGGTTAACATCTATTACACCTTAGGGTCAAGGCACAAATCTCTAATATTCCTTTGGTCACCGACAACTTTTTCCAAAACTTTCATCTTAGCAATCAACATTGTATTAGCCACAAATAATTTGCATCCAACCAATCGAAATCAACATTCAGATATTCTAAGCCACAACATTCTCTAGCCAAATCCATTTACTCATAGCATACTAACGGTCTTACTAGTCTGAGTCAGCACTCGACTAAACAATTTCTAACCATGCCACCGATTACAATTTTCGACAATCTCGCTATCCAACATAATATCACCGTCAAGGGACACTCGAGTCATCTAGCCACAATACATGACTTCCAGCTAAGTCTCGGCACTACCCAGTACTCACAGATAGTCTCATTGCTATCCTATGGAAAGGGTCAAAATACATCTAGTTCTGAGGTGGTAGAGGCAATATACCACTCAGAAACGAAGCCATCCTTAAACAATACCAACTCAATTCTATTTCGGACTTACATGATCTATAACGATCACAACACTTAGCCAACATCTTAGGGTCTCAATAGTATAAGCCAACATTCTTAGCGTCTCTAAAGCACTTAGCAACACACATGAGTCAATTCACCAGTTCTGTCAAACTCATCCATCAATTATTTCATTCACAATTCTTTTCCAACATCACATGCAATTCTCATCTTGTCGCAGCATACATAGCCACCTTTCTTTTATTCCCATATTTCCAAACAGCATTCACAATATAGCATACTATGGCATCGAGTCATTGTTGGGTTATTTGTGTCCAAACCAACAACAATCATTCTTTCAGGGGCATCACAATGTATATAGACTTATTGTATGGAACATCCAGTGAGCAGCCAAGAGGGTCAATGATATTTCAGACACGAACAACATAGGATGATTACAGAACGACAACAATATAATCGCGGAAGCAATCTTTGATTTAATCGCGGAAGCAACGTTGAGTGATTGCGGAAGCAACTTTGGTCAATCATCGATGCAACTTTGATTTGAAACGAACCAAAGAAGAGACCAAGGACGTAAAGCCGTGCTCTGATACCAATTTGTCACGCCCCGATTTATAGAGTCATTTATTCACATATTTTATCTCTTGGAATCGATCGTCCTCGCTTGGGCGTGATGCCGTACAAGTCTGGTATTGCACTTGTACAAGGCAAAGATGGTACATAATAGATTATTCTTCAAATAGGAACATATCGCAGCGGCAGAAGCAGATAAATTGAATTTAATGAGGACAATCTCTCTTATTGAATAGAAGTACATCACTTCTTTATAGCAGCGGAGAAAAAGAGTAACTTGAAGCCACACAGAGATATGTAGAACTTTATTCTCTTTATTGATAATTGAAGAAGAGTACAAGACTTGTATTGAAGTACAATGATTATAACACACCTCACTTTACATTGGAAACCAACTGAACAATGCTATACAGCTTACATTTGATATTTAGATACAATGGATTACAACTCGATATACCGACTTGGCTTTCAATCTCACTGGTACAACTGATTACAATGTTCCATATATTATGCCCTTTATAAACAGAAGACATCATCTTGTGCAAGGAGAGCTTCTGTATGCCCAACAAATCTTCGATGCCGCGGGACCAATCCAGCTAAACTTCGTGTGTAGAACATTCCAAGCACGAGCACCTGCCCACAAAACGTGGGTCAGCACATCATCTATGTACTGGCGAGCAGAATCCAACCCACTCGCATAAACCAACATTTAAAGTGATCATTTAAGCAAACATTTATTAGAATGGTCTTTCTACTTGGGACCTAGCATCAGTTTACAGTTCATGGGCAATAATCAGAGTGAAGCATGTAAACATATTCTTGTAGCATTCATGTGGACATATCTTTTTAACATTCTTGGTGTTATCATGCAAAGGCATCATTGAGGCATACTAGGTGTTATCATGAAAAGGCATCATTGAGGCATCGTTAACATTAACATCTTAAACATTATGACAGTTCTCACTTCAAGCATCACTTAGCATGTATGTTGTGTTTGAGCAATGATTAGCAAGGCATCTTTCTTAGCATACTGAACTTAACATGTTAAGCAGGATCTCATACTGAAAGGCTACATACAGCATCATCAAACTTATTTGGAACGTAAGCATGCAAGTTAAACCAACACATATATTGAATTATTACATTTAAGTGATTTCTTACCGATAGCCGACTCCCTCATACCTGCATCAAATACAGGTTAGCAGATATACTTACTTTGCCTGCATAAGACATTCATTAGCATGCATCCTGACTACATGGTCACTGGTGTTTAACCATACGGACGTTGCCATATAGGTCTTCGTTGGTAATGCGATGACTCCAGAGAAGGTAGCTAGCCCCAAAGGATGCCTCGCAGAACCCGTGCCCCTACTGGCACGCCAATGTTTTCTCCTAGGCCGGATCGGTCGCCCTAACGTCCCGGGGTACCGTCCGAGAAAACATATCCCCATCACTTATGCATAAGTTGTCCTATGACCATGCGAATGCGTGTCCATCTCAATCGTGAACATAAAATGCATGGTAAAATATTGAAGTAAAGACAACAGTGCATCATCATTTATCTCATTCAAGTCATGTTCAATGACTTATTCATTTCCAACATTACCATCATTTCATTTGGTGATCTCAACGATCCCAAGCCTCATCAATTCTCATTCATTGCTTCATTGCAACATTTTTCATTTGTTCCTTCTAAGGAGGAACAACAGTATTCATTTATTTCAAAGGGACCTGTAGCATATTCAATTCTTTTCTCATGTATCATTTATGCAGCATCTCATTATTCAAGTGATTCATTCATTTCATCGATCTTAAGCATAAGGGACATTATCAATTCAATCTCAGGCATCATGTTACATTAGGAGTTCGAGTGTGATTCGTTCAGCAATTCAAAGTTCATGTGTTATTCATTCAAGGATTCCCAGCATATGAATCTCTATCGAATTAGCAACTAAAGCATCGCATCACAATTATTCAACATTCAAGGTAAGGGACATTAGGGACTTATTCATAGCATCACATTATTCCATTTATTAAGCATGCAGGAATAAGGAGGAAGGAGGACAGTTCCACTTGCCTTATATAACGGTCTTCCTGCTCCAATCTCATCAAGCATAGCTCCACCAGCGAGCCACATTCCAATACCCATTCCATCTAGCCAGCTAAGAAAGACTGCATCAGTCTCAATTCTTCTGATCTCCAACATAAGTCACGGTCCAACGTTCTGATCCTATCCAACAAGCCAACCAAATGCCTCGTGCAGAGCGGGGCATTACACGACAAATCACAGGAAAATCTCTAGAAAGGGTCATGCCGGCCAACCTGAATAACCCGGCAAGAGGTATCTGCTACACCCTAAGTGAGGTGAGGGTGGCGCTAGTATCGCAAGATTGTACAAGATGGACTTTGATCACATAACCTCTAATAATTCCTCCATCCCCGAATAGTATACGGATCCGGACATAACACGTCATGGCACGAGATTCCATAAGAAGGTAGCTACTCCTTCTCAGGAATCGGTGTCAATACAAGTACAAGAACAAGATCGAGCAAGTACCAGTATCCCAAGAAAATCCAAGAATGACATCTCATGACCGGAATCCGGTATATACTAGTCCGTGAACTATCGTGACTGAGAATCAAGTAAGACACTACAACTGAATCGAATATAGTAGATATCAAGAAAATGAAAACTATCAGTGAATGTACTCGCCTGCTGTCCTGAGCTGATAAGGTGAACAGACGTTCAGAGAAATCACAGACCTAAAGATGAGATACTACAAGTCAAAACATGGTTTAATAATGAAAGGAAAGCTAATCTAATCATGATATGCAAGTCTAAGTCAAAACTAGGTCAAACTAAGTTACACCAAGCTAAACTAGGTCATACTAGGACAACCAAGGTCAAACACGGTCTCACTGAGTCACACTAAGTCCTGTCAAGTCAATCTAGGTCAATTCAAGTTATATCAAGTCAATCTAAGCCAACCCAAGTCAATCCTAGGTCATACCAGTCATCACAGGTCAAAACAAGTCGAAAAAAGTCAAACGGGATCAAGAGTTGGCCTACAGTTGACTTTTGGTCAACTGGTCAACTCTGGTCAACTCTAGGTCAACCCTAGGTCCAACTGGTCAAATGTTGACCAACAGTTGACTTTTGGTCAACTCTGGTTTGGATTTGGTCAAATCTAGACAAAGTGTTGACTCACGGTTGACTTTTGGGTAAAAAGTCAACTCTGGGTCAACCGAGCCAAAATCGGTTCAAATATGACATTTGTAGGGTGTACCCAACATGCCACCCAAGTTTCAAGTCAATCCGACTACCCGAACTTCGTATCTCGAAGTTACCCGATTACCCCTTAACATTACCCTTAAACCATTCTAACTTGACGCCAAGCGGCTTTCCCTTAGGAATTCCACTCCGTGCTTCCTAGGATAGTGGGGTACTAATCTATACAACCATTACCTACCAAGTTTTCTAGGGTAAGTGGACATCCAGTCCAACTTACGGTCCGAATCGCCCGTTTATCCGTTATCTTGAATATTTCAAGATACGGGATTGTGCGGCGCGATACCGTCTCCCCAAGCCCACACGCAACCCCGATTATAACTCCGAAGTCTACCCACAAAATCTAAATCACATTATCTAACTCCCCTCCAAGTTTCGATGCGTTCCGAATTACGGAACTCAATTTCACCCCTTAACCAAAATCCTACTTAACCCTTAACTCACTCACTCAACCTTCTCAACCTATACTTTCACCCTCTCTTGGGACAAGTTTTGGGGTTTAAAAGCCTAATGTTGCTGCTACTGTTGTTTCATCTTCTTCTTCATCTCTTCCTCTTCTTCCCTCCTATCTCTCCATATTTATATATCTATATATATATATATCCCTCTATATATATCTATATCTATCTATATATATATATATATATATATATATATATATATATATATATATATATATATATATATATATATATATATATATATATATATCTAACCATCTATTATACATCTATGAATATATACACACAACACTCACATATCTATCTATAAATATAAACACACACACACACACTCCAATTTCTCGGATTTTAGCACACTGGGACAACCTGCACACCTTTAAGGCTCCTCTGCTCACCTTTAAGGCACTTCTGCTCACCTTTAAGGCTCCTCTGCTTACCCTTAACGCTCTACTGCACAGTTTTTCCTGAATAGCATTCTGCACACTTTAAGGCATTCATGCACAACTACGAGGCTCTCATGCACAACTCTAAGGCTCTATTGCACAACTATAAGTTCTAATACACAACTCTAAGCATTGATATATATATATATATATATATATATATATATATATATATATATATATATATATATATATATATATATATATATATCACTCTCAAAAAAGATTAAACTATAATAAATCCTTAACCTATATTTTAAGGGAACTTACAAAGGCTATGGTCAACTTGTAGAGAATGATCCCCTCTCTAATTTATGTGAAGGAATAAATGCAAAAGGAGGAATTAATAAGGGTTTAAAAATCATACCTAAATGAAGATTTGGAGGAAGAAGAAGAAGTTGGAAGAAAGAAATGAAGAGAGAGTGTTTTACTTGGTGATGAAGTAAAAGAGGTGGAGGGGGTCTGTGCCTATAGGTGGCCGGCCATGGTGGTCTTGGTAGGGGCACTTGTATTTACAAGTTTGCCCCTACACTAGCTTATATGCCAAATAAATCCAAATTAGGTTTTAAAAAATGCTAAAAATAAATAAAAATCATAATTAAACTTAATTACTCATGGGGGAACTAGTCCAAACTCCTAAACCTAAAAAGTTTAGTTTGGGTGGGCCATGGCTAATTAACAGGCTAAATACAACTCAAGTCGAAATTCACCGGGGTCCCGAATTAACTCGGAATGCGATAAAATTTGAACCCGACTCCTAATATATTTAAATAATAATATTCATGAAATAAAATTCCCAAAAAAATATTATAAAATAGAAAATTACCATTTTACCCCTAACTGGAAAAAGTGAGGGTGACAAGTCTATCCACCTTAAAAAAAGTTCGTCCTCGAAATTAAAACAAAGCAATCACAGAAAAACACATGCAGAAAACAATCCCTCTCGAATACCTCCAAAAATTTCAGCAAAATAAAAATCTCTTAAGACACAACAACACTTGCAAATAAAAACTGTTACGTGTCCGACACGGACACGAAACCATCACAAAATCTCACCTATCAAAAGCCAAATCAACAATCACCAATGCAAAATATCAAAATAAATCAAAGAGGTCCAATGACCAAAATACCCTTGGGCCAGAAATGATACTGAAAATATCCTAATCACATGGTTAGGCTCTAGGTCAAACAGTCTCTAAGGTTTCACTAGCAATCATTAAAATCACAAATCATGGCTTAAAATTTAAAATGATTTAAAATCTCAAAAATCAAAGCATGAATTAAATGACTAAAATTATAAAATTTAAAATTACTCTCAAATAGAAACTGGGTGCTATAAATCTATCCACCTTAAAAAATCATCCTCAAAAATTTAAAACAAGTAAACACAAAAAATTATGCAAATCGATAATCGTATGCGTCTGTCCAATCATCATGATACTCAGAATCTCCGTCATGCCAGTGAGCAAGGCTACGATAATCACAGAGTCCTCAACTACGGTACATACATCTAGAATTATGGTATTTAAAATTTTTGCATTGTCGCTAGCTTGGCAGCGAAAATCTTAAATTCCCACACCCGAGAAATACGTCCATAGTCCGACTATATATATATATATATATCTATCTATATCTATCTATATATACATATATCTATATACACAATTATATATATAATCCATCATACATTTAACCCCACAAAAACATACTCCTCTACACATATCTATACATACACACACACACACATCTCCATATACATATATATATACACACAACCATATATATATATATATATATAAACTCATACACCTATATATATATATATATATAAACACATACACACACACACACTCACAAGCTCTCACCACCACTCTCATGACACACACACTCTCACAAACACACACAACCACACACACTCACACACCCTCACATGACACAAACACCACCACCACCATTCCCATTCTCTCATCCTCCCATAAATACACATATACATATTATATATACATACATATACATATATAAATACACATATACCTATATATATATATATCCACAACCACATACACAACCACACCACCACTCTCATCCTCTTCCTACCACTCTCTACACCCACACACACAAATACATACATACATATATATTCCTATATATATATCTAAACATACACATATATATCCATATATATATATATATATATATATATATATATATATATATACATATATATATATCTACCATTAACATATAATCACCCTTAATTAATCACTAACCAAAATTCTAGAGAGAACCTACAAAATAGGGGACAAAGTGTAGAGAATTGAATTCTCTACACTTAATGTGAAAGTCATGAATGGAAAAGAGGAATTACTTGGAATTTAATGGCATACCTAAGCTTGTGCTTGGAGAGGAAGAAGAAGCTTTTGAAAGAAAGTGAAATGGAGAGAGAGAGAGAGATATTGACTTTGTGGAGAAGAAAAGAAGGGGGGGGACTTTTGTGGCCGGCCATGTGTGGGGGGGGAGGGTTTGTGGGTTTGGGTAGTGATCCAACAACACTCCAAACCCATTAGACTTAGGTTTAATTGGTTCGGGTTTGGTTCGGTCTAATTTAATCAACTAATTAAGCTCTAAAATGACTAATTAAGTCATGAAAAATAGGGTTTAATATTTCTAACCTAATTTGGATGAGATGTGGGCTAAGCCCAGCTAGTATGTGGGTCCCACTAGGGTCCAGGCTACCCGGGTCTCCAAATTGGGTCCGAATTGGATAAAATTCAAACCAACCCAAATAAATCCCAAAAAATCATATAAAATAAATAAAAATTCCTAAAAATTATAAAACTTGAAAAATGACAAAAATACCCCTAATTTGAAAAATTGGGGGTGACAAATCTACCCTCCTTAAAAAAATTTCGTCCTCGAAATTCAAACGGTCGTACTCTTCTCTAGGTCAAGCACCCCACAATCAAGGTCTACTAAATTTTTTTTTTTCCTAAGTTATATAACATGTAATCCAGGAAATCAGAACACATGCATGGTTTTAAATCTCTACAGTATCATGTTATTGCAGTCTTCATTGGGATTTTCTATTTATCTAGCATGATCATCACATATGCAAACTAAAGGTACTAAGAAAGCAATCATCAATCAATGGACGGAAAGAACAGGTAAAAAAAAGAGCAAGACCCTACCTCCTAGTCCAATGCGTGCAGGATCTTCAACTGCCATCGCAAAAACCCTGTCCTGGCGGGGTATATCCCGCTGCTGGTGGAGGGCGTGATGCGGTGCCATAGGTAGCCTACCCTGTGCTCCCTGAGCTGCTACCGCTCCACGGGCTACCCTGCGAGGGTTCGCAGGACAATCTCTCAACTGATGTCCAGCCTCCCCGCAGTAGAGGCACAAACCCAGCCTCTTCCGACAAACCTCCCAGACGTGACCAGGTCTCCTCCAGAAGTGGCAAGGAGCCCCATGCTGAGCCTGCCTCGGCTGAGTGTGCTGCACCTGTTGAACCGGTGCTCTGGTCTGATGCTGGAAAGGCTGATGCTGAAGCTGAGGGCGCTTAGCAGCCTCTGCGCTGCTACTGGCCCCAGAAAACATATCTCGATCCCTCTTCGGCTTCAAGCCCAACTCCCTCTCTACCTTCCGAGCCTCTGCGTAAACCTCCGCATATGTCGCGTAGAAAGAAGGGATCAGGATCTTGATATCCCATGCCAATCCCTCCCTGAAGCGCTCCGCTCAGATCACCGGGTCACTCACCATGTACTCGGCGTATCGGCTCAGCCGGCCGAACTCCGCCGCATACTCTTCTACGGTCATGCTGCCCTGCTGCAGGTTCTGGAACTGCCGCACTAGGCCAATCTTATCCGTAGGGGAAAAGAACTTCTCTCTGAACAAGGTCCTGAACTCTGCCCAAGTATGGCCCTCTCCTGCAAGAGCCGGCTCATTCCGGAACCATGTCCAGGCAATATCTAACAACTGCAACCCAACCGCCTCGACCCTCAGGTCGGCTGCCAGGCGGCAGGCCCCCATCTGGCGCTCGATATCCTCGAGCCAGTCATCAGCATAGATAATGCCCTCAGTCCCCTTGAAATCCCTCGGACCAAGCTTCTTGAAAGCCTGGATATCCCCGATCTTCGGCTGCTGCTGAGCCTCCCTCTGTGGAGCCTGACGCTCCACTGCCGCCATAGCCAATCTGTGCGCATCCTCCATGCCCTGGCGTATGACCTCTGTCTGCCTCAACTGAGCCTCGTGCTGAGCCTGCTGGGACTCAAGCACCTGGTGGAAGAATGCTAGCATCTGTCCCATATCTGCGGGCAGGGGAGGCAATGGAGGAATAGCTTCCATCATCACCGGAGGAGTCCCCTGCTGAGGAGGAAGAATACCCGCTGCAGCTCCCACTGTAGCCCCTGGCACTACGGGAAGAGTACCCGCAATGGCCCCAGGGACGGTCATAGAGGTAGCTGGAGGAGTACCCCCGAGAGCCCCAACAGAAGTCCCATCTGCAGGAGAGGTGACCGGAGCCTGCCCGCCAGAGGTGGCAGACCTCTCCGTCTCCCCGTGCTCCTCGCCAGGAGAATGAGTCATCAATATCCTGGAAACAAATTGAGAAGAAGATATCAATATGGCACATGAAGGCAATATCAAAGGAGGACAGCTAGAAAGCAGTAAATCGATATCAAAGACGGTAAGCAAGATAAGCAAAGAAAGATCCTACTGTGATTGAGCACCCTAGCCTATAGCCTATCTTAGATACGTACCGCAGGCTCGTAATAGCACTCTAAGTCGAGCGCCACTACGACATCGCACTAATTGCGACTTCAGGACCTGCATGGGCCACCACTAAAACGTGTCACGACCCGCACCCGCTAAAAGGGCACGTGACGCGACAACGCCCAGCCCTCACCGAAAAATCGGCGTGGAACGCTGTGGATTTCTCTACTTCTAAACAGTTTATACATATAACAAAAACCTGTCAAGTCCATGGTCAACTCCGAACGGAGGACAAGCAATGAATATATATACGAGTACTCAATCACGACTCTAAGATAACAAGGTAAAGACTGAAATGAAAAGACAACAAGACGATAAAATAATATATAACCTGTCAAGTCCAACACAAAGAATATATACAGTCCAAGTCTCTAATACAGTCCATAGTAACAAAAAGTCTCAAAAGTAGCTGGAGACAAAGTCCAGTACAAAAGACCTACTCTAACTAAGTAATAGGTAAGGTCTCGCCAGGCGGAGCTAAGCCCTGCTGGACCAAAGTCTCCAAGTCTATGCCTACTACGTCATCCGGACCGTAGTAGGTACTGTAGTCTCCCTCATCTGCATCTGTAATATTTTCAACATATCCTGTCAGGATGGAACGAGTACAATCCACTAACAACATTTCACAAGATATGACAAAAGCTATAATCTGTAAATAGAGAGTATATACAAGAAAATCATGGAATGTACATGTGAGAATCATGGCAAGGTAAGCTGTAAAACTAGAGCTAGAACAAGGCAAGTAAACTGATCATGGCATGTACAAGAATCAAGAATCATATATCTAGGTGTGTGAATACTAGCTACAACATGTGGCCGGCTTGGGTCTTGCACAAGGTCTACTGGCCTGGTTAATCATACGTGGAGTGTATGATTAACTCTCACAAGGTCTACAAGAGTAACAAGGTGGATAATGACCACATGTCTACACTAATACTCCCCATCCCCGACTGGTAGAGTGGATCCAAACAAGACGCGTCACGACGCGGGATTCTACGAGAAGGGAGCAAGTCTCCTCGAGAATCGGCGTCCATGTACTGCACAAGAACTACAAGGGGGCTTGCACAAGACATACCAAGACAACAAGGAATAACACCTCATGTCGGAATCCATGAATACCAACCCGTGTGACCAATGTGTCGAGAACAAGCATATCTACACTAATTACATGGATTATATCAATCAGCATAAATTGGAAAAGTGTCAGAGAATGTACTCGCCTGAAATATGATATGGTATGTCAACCGGAGCAAATGCAGCGTCTCGAGGACCTATAGAGAACAAGACGTATCAATACTCAATCTAGGAAATAAAGTCAAATCAATTTAAATCCTATTAGGTCATTCCAGGTCAAGTCACGTCAAACTAGACTGTACGAGGTCAACCTAAGTCATTTTAGGTCTAGCTAGGTCATACTGGGTCAATGCAAGTCAAACGGAATCAATCGGGATCCATTTGAGTCAACAGTTGACTTTTTGGTCAACCGGTCAACTCTGGTCAACCGTAGTCAACTGTGGTCAACCCTAGGTCAACTCTAGGTCACTGGTGACTAACAATTGACTTTCGGTCAACTGCACAAGTCTAATGGAATTTGGGACTAAATTGGGTAAAGTGTTGACCCATAGTTGACTTTTGGCCTAAAAAGTCAACCGTGGTCAACCGGGTCCACGACTAGGTTTAGACAGCTAATCCTACTTATTACCAATCCCTACAACCCATATCCAAGTCCATCTTGGACTCGGAAACTCAAATCTTGGCCGTGGGCCAAATCCCTATTTTAGCCTTAAAAAGGGCAAATTTCACCCTTCGGCGACTAGCTAGTTAACCCACCTACGCTCGTTATTTTGACCCGATCTCCCTAGGGTAGTAGGGTACTATCCTATAGGTTCGTTATCTACCATAATACCTAGATAAAGTGGACGTTTAGTCCACCTTACGGCCCGTTGCAGAAATCTCGGATATTTCGAGATACGCACTGACACGGCGCGATACCGGCGCCCTACGACCCCGATTTCCACCCGGGAGCTTACCCGCAAAATCTAAATCACGTAACCTAGGCCTATGTCAAGTTTCATCGCGATCCGATGCTCCGGGCTCAATTTCCCCTTCTAACTCGATTTCCCCTATTCTCTACTTCTCACATTTACTTCTCATTTCCCTTCTATCTTCCTATTCTTCTTACTTTTTCTCCTTCTAACTCTCCTTCCTACTCTTCTTCTAATTCCCAACCCTTCTTATTCTTTTCCCTCTTCCTATTCTTTTCCCTCTTCCTATTCTCTTCCTATTCTTTCCCCTCTTCTATCTCTTTCTAACTTCTAACCCTTTCTAAGCTTCTTCCATTTTTCCTTAACTCCTTCCTATTCAATTTCCTCCACTCTACTCTTCATTTCCCTCTTCTAAAACATCTATCTATACCTATATCTATATATATATATATATATACATACATATATATAGATAGGGGGGGGTTTCTTGGGGTGAAATGGGTTTAATGGGGGACAAAAAGAGGGGGGGAGCTGCTGAAATCAGCAGCTCCATGCAGCTGCTGCTGCTGCCCATAATGCTGCTGCTGTTGCAGCTCTCTACTGCTATTGCTGCTGCTCTTATTCTCCTTCATCTACTCTTCTTCCTCTCTACTTCACTCTATATATATATATATCTATATATATATATATCTATCTATATATCTATCTATATATACATATATCTATATACACAATTATATATATAATCCATCATACATTTAACCCCACAAAAACATACTCCTCTACACATATCTATACATACACACACACACACATCTCCATATACATATATATATACACACAACCATATATATATATATAATTATATATAAACTCATACACCTATATATATATATATATAAACACATACACACACACACACTCACAAGCTCTCACCACCACTCTCATGACACACACACTCTCACAAACACACACAACCACACACACTCACACACCCTCACATGACACAAACACCACCACCACCATTCCCATTCTCTCATCCTCCCATAAATACACATATACATATTATATATACATACATATACATATATAAATACACATATACCTATATATATATATATATCCACAACCACATACACAACCACACCACCACTCTCATCCTCTTCCTACCACTCTCTACACCCACACACACAAATACATACATACATATATATTCCTATATATATATATCTAAACATACACATATATATCCATATATATATATATATATATATATATACATATATATATCTACCATTAACATATAATCACCCTTAATTAATCACTAACCAAAATTCTAGAGAGAACCTACAAAATAGGGGGCAAAGTGTAGAGAATTGAATTCTCTACACTTAATGTGAAAGTCATGAATGGAAAAGAGGAATTACTTGGAATTTAATGGCATACCTAAGCTTGTGCTTGGAGAGGAAGAAGAAGCTTTTGAAAGAAAGTGAAATGGAGAGAGAGAGAGAGATATTGACTTTGTGGAGAAGAAAAGAAGGGGGGGGGGGACTTTTGTGGCCGGCCATGTGTGGGGGGGGAGGGTTTGTGGGTTTGGGTAGTGATCCAACAACACTCCAAACCCATTAGACTTAGGTTTAATTGGTTCGGGTTTGGTTCGGTCTAATTTAATCAACTAATTAAGCTCTAAAATGACTAATTAAGTCATGAAAAATAGGGTTTAATATTTCTAACCTAATTTGGATGAGATGTGGGCTAAGCCCAGCTAGTATGTGGGTCCCACTAGGGTCCAGGCTACCCGGGTCTCCAAATTGGGTCCGAATTGGATAAAATTCAAACCAACCCAAATAAATCCCAAAAAATCATATAAAATAAATAAAAATTCCTAAAAATTATAAAACTTGAAAAATGACAAAAATACCCCTAATTTGAAAAATTGGGGGTGACAATCCTTCAGCTGGTGATCGGGCGCCCCACAGTATAGGCAGACGCCCAACCTCTTCCTACAAGCCTCTCTAGTGTGCCCCGGCTTCCCACAGAAGCCGCACGGAGTAGCCGGTCTCTGGCCCTGACCCTGATACTGCTGGGCACGCGCCGGTGCCTGTCGAATCTGTACGACTGCCAGTGCAAGCTGATGCGAGTTCTCCATGCTCTGCCTCAGCATCTCGATCTGACGGTGATGTAACGCCTCCGACTGGCGCTGCAACGCCTCTGCCTGGGCCCGCTGTGTCTCCATCATCTGCTGAAGGAGAAGGAACATATGGTGTGTATCCGTCGGTATCGGAGGTGGCGGTGGAAGAATATCAGGAATGATCATGGACGGCCCCGCTGCTGGAGGTGGAAGACCTCCTGGAACCGTCGATGCTGCTGCTCCCGCCTGAAGGACAGGGACTGAGGTAGCAGCTCCCTCGGCTGTAGCTCCCGCAGCCGGAGGTGGAAGACCTCCTGGATCGGACCTCCCTGGAACTGTACTAGGCCCTACTGCCTGAGAACGAGTCACCGTCATCCTGAAGACGAATTGAATCCAAGAGATCAATATGGCACATGATAAGATATTATCAAAGGAGGACAATTGAATTCAAATGCAAGAAGAGTTGTCATGGTAATCAAAAGATCAGAAATTTTCTAAAATGTGATTGAGTAACTCCTATCATACCCTAGATCCTACGTCCTAGTCGCAGGCTCGTAATTAGTACTCTAAGTCGAGCACCATTACGAGATCGCACTAATTGCGACACTGACCTGCATGGACCGCCACAAAAATGTGTCACGACCCGCACCCTTATAAGGGGCACGAGCACGTGGTTACGTCCAGCCTACGCCGCAGCATCGGCGGTAGAACGCTGTCTAGGTTGTCTACAGAACTACACTAACAGTATAAAGGTACCTGTACAGTATATACACTCCGAATGGAGGTGACATAGCAATACAGTCTCAATCACAAATGTAAAACTAAGGTAGATAGCATGGAAAGGAAATATGATAGATGAAGCAAGAAATAAGTTCGAGATCCACACAAGTCCAAAACTAAACGTAACATCACAGAATAATATATAATACTACATTCTAAAATCCAAAGCTGGATCGCAGTCCAGTCAAGCCTAACAAGTGCTAACTACTCAGGGAGTATAAAATCTAGTGGCCAATCTATCAGGCCACTGCCCTGGCCTGAGTCTCCATCTGTCTCAGAAACATCTGTAAAATTTGTCAACGGTATCCTGTCAGAAAAATGAGCAAGTACAACCACCAACAGCAGTTCCATATGAATTTGACAAATACTATAAGAGACAGTATAATAAAATACAAGACAAAGATATAGGCGACTTGGGAACCATTCGAAAGCCGAGTTACAACCCTTAAACCAAACAAGGACCGGGGTTGTAACCCTTCTTTCAAACAGAATTTAGTCTCAAATCATAGTATAGTATAAAAGCAGGTAGAGCATGTGAGTAAATGAAGTCATAGCATGGTGAGAAGTACAGAAAGTAAAACTGAACTGGATATATGATACAACAATAAATGTAAAATGTGATTTGAATTATTAGAGCGATATGTGATCGGCTAGGGAGTCAAGATAGGGTTATCCACTTGGCCCGACAATCACAGAAAAATCTCTAGAAAGGGTCATGCCGGCCAACCTGGATAACCCGGCAAGAGGTATCTGCTACACCCTACGTGAGGTGAGGGTGGCGCTAGTATCGCAAGATTGTACAAGATGGACTTTGATCACATAACCTCTAATAATTCCCCCATCCCCGAATAGTATACGGATCTGGACATAACACGTCATGGCACGAGATTCCATAAGAAGGTAGCTACTCCTTCTCAGGAATCGGTGTCAATACAAGTACAAGAACAAGATCGAGCAAGTACCAGTATCCCAAGAAAATCCAAGAATGACATCTCATGACAGGAATCCGGTATATACTAGTCCGTGAACTATCGTGACTGAGAATCAAGTAAGACACTACAACTGAATCGGATATAGTAGATAACAAGACAATGAAAACTATCAGTGAATGTACTCGCCTGCTGTCCTGAGCTGATAAGGTGAACAGACGTTCAGAGAAATCACAGACCTAAAGATGAGATACTACAAGTCAAAACATGGTTTAATAATGAAAGGAAAGCTAATCTAATCATGATATGCAAGTCTAAGTCAAAACTAGGTCAAACTAAGTTACACCAAGCTAAACTAGGTCATACTAGGACAACCAAGGTCAAACACGGTCTCACTGAGTCACACTAAGTCCTGTCAAGTCAATCTAGGTCAATTCAAGTTATATCAAGTCAATCTAAGCCAACCCAAGTCAATCCTAGGTCATACCAGTCATCACAGGTCAAAACAAGTCGAAGAAAGTCAAACGGGGTCAAAAGTTGGCCTACAGTTGACTTTTGGTCAACTGGTCAACTCTGGTCAACTCTAGGTCAACCCTAGGTCCAACTGGTCAAATGTTGACCAACAGTTGACTTTTGGTCAACTGGTCAACTCTGTTTTGGATTTGGTCAAATCTAGACAAAGTGTTGACTCATGGTTGACTTTTGGGTAAAAAGTCAACTCTGGGTCAACCGAGCCAAAATGGTTCAAATATGACATTTGTAGGGTGTATCCAACATGCCACCCAACTTTCAAGTCAATCCGACTACCCGAACTTCGTATCTCGAAGTTACCCGATTACCCCTTAACATTACCCTTAAACCATTCTAACTTGACGCCAAGCGGCTTTCCCTTAGGAATTCCACTCCGTGCTTCCTAGGGTAGTAGGGTACTAATCTATACAACCATTACCTACCAAGTTTTCTAGGGTAAGTGGACATCCAGTCCAACTTACGGTCCGAATCGTCCGTTTACCCGTTATCTTGAATATTTCAAGATACGGGATTGTGCGGCGCGATACCGTCTCCCCAAGCCCACACGCAACCCCGATTCTAACTCCGAAGCCTACCCACAAAATCTAAATCACATTATCTAACTCCCCTCCAAGTTTCGATGCGTTCCGAATTACGGAACTCAATTTCACCCCTTAACCAAAATCCTACTTAACCCTTAACTCACTCACTCAACCTTCTCAACCTATACTTTCACCCTCTCTTGGGATAAGTTTTGGGGTTTAAAAGCCTAATGTTGCTGCTACTGTTGTTTCATCTTCTTCTTCATCTCTTCCTCTTCTTCCCTCCTATCTCTCCATATTTATATATATATATATATATATATATATATATATATATATATATATATATATATATATATATATATATATATATATATATCCCTCTATATATATCTATATCTATCTATAGATAGATATATATATATATATATATATATATATATATATATATATATATATATATATATATATATATATATATAACCATCTATTATACATCTATGAATATATACACACAACACTCACATATCTATCTATAAATATAAACACACACACACACACTCCAATTTCTCGGATTTTAGCACACTGGGACAACCTGCACACCTTTAAGGCTCCTCTGCTCACCTTTAAGGCACTTATGCTCACCTTTAAGGCTCCTCTGCTCACCCTTAAGGCTCTACTGCACAGTTTTTCCTGAATAGCATTCTGCACACTTCTAAGGCATTCCTGCACAATTACGAGGCTCTCATGCACAACTCTAAGGCTCTATTGCACAACTATAAGTTCTAATACACAACTCTATGCATTGATACATACATATACAATATATATATATATATATATATATATATATATATATATATATATATATATATATATATATATATATATATATATATATATATATGCAGATGACCTCTAGCCTAGTGGTTAAGAGAGATGCATGCGGCCCGAGTGGTCAGGAGTTCAAATCCCAGTGGGAGCGATTCCAGAAACAATTTACCTGGTTCCAAAAAAAAAAAAAATATATATATATATATATATATATATATATATATATATATATATATATATATATATATATATATATATATATATATATATATATATCACTCTCAAAAAGGATTAAACCATAATAAATTCTTAACCTATATTTTAAGGGAACCTACAAAGGCTATGGTCAACTTGTAGAGAATGATCCCCTCTCTAATTTATGTGAAGGAATAAATGCAAAAGCAGGAATTAATAAGGGTTTAAAAATCATACCTAAATGAAGATTTGGAGGAAGAAGAAGAAGTTGGAAGAAAGAAATGAAGAGAGAGTGTTTTACTTGGTGATGAAGTAAAAGAGGTGGAGGGGGTCTGTGCCTATAGGTGGCCGGCCATGGTGGTCTTGGTAGGGGCACTTGTATTTACAAGTTTGCCCCTACACTAGCTTATATGCCAAATAAATCCAAATTAGGTTTTGAAAAATGCTAAAAATAAATAAAAATCATAATTAAACTTAATTACTCATGGGGGAACTAGTCCAAACTCCTAAACCTAAAAAGTTTAGTTTGGATGGGCCATGGCTAATTAACAGGCTAAATACAACTCAAGTCGAAATTCACCGGGGTCCCGAATTAACTCGGAATACGATGAAATTTGAACCCGACTCCTAATATATTTAAATAATAATATTCATGAAATAAAATTTCCAAAAAAATATTATAAAATAAAAAATTACCATTTTACCCCTAACTGGAAAAAGTGAGGGTGACAGCAAGGTATGCCAAGAATATTTTATACTACTTTTATATTACAAGAGGGTTTTATACCAAAATTCTAAAATACTATACTATATTGGTATAATAATATGATACCATATGAATTATAGCGTTATTTTATATAGTATACAATAACAGACTTTATTATTGTTATATACTAACAAAATAAATATTTACCAAATATATATATTTATTATTATATTATATTATACAATCATATGCACTACTAAAATATTAAATACATTACATTACAAGTTACAGCAAAATGTTACCATAATTACTTTTAAAAATATTATACTTTATTATATTATATAATATATTAACTGATATATGGATAAAGTAATGTAAGATAATAAGTTATCACTAATACTAATTATTATTATTATTATTATTATAAAGGAGTAAGCAGGATCCCAATCTTCGTTGGACCACTCAATAAGTCCATCTCTAAACATTTGCTGAACTCGTGGATGATTGCAACAGGGGGCCCAGATGCAGAAGGCACGGATTCGTACCCCTCTAGAGAGTTTGTCTCATATCCGTAAGTACACCTAAAATAAAGGTTTGTTTTCAATTTCGCATAACATTTCTGTCAACTTTGTGCAATACTTTCATCACCCCAACCATTCAAAGCATAAAAAGATTGTTTTGGTACATGGCAACAACTCTTGGTGGGATGAGAAAAGGGTAGATGAGCAAGCTATAAGGACAATTCTCGATGTGTTCAGAGAATTTTCCAGTGGAAATAATTAACTGTTCAAAGTTCACCTGTTCAAACACAGGGCTTATTAGAGCATCATTAGTTGTTGGGACTCTCCAATGCAATTTGGAGCCCAAAATTTCAAAGAAAAGGTAAATGTAGAATGGGTTGGATTTGTATGAGAATAGTAGAAAATGATAAAGTGAGCTCCCTTCCCAAAATTGTGTTGTCAAAAATTAAAGTAGGAAAAAAATTATATAAAGTTTATAATCTAGAAAGTTGGCCTCCAAAACTTACTATTCTACAAAACGAGTTTCTACAATCTAGAATCTAGAAATTGGAAGGCCCAACCCTTAGCACCTATGGATAGGTTGGGACCGAAATTATAGAAATTGAGATTAGGAATGAGACTTACTATTCTACAAAATGAGCTCCTACATTCTAAATCTAGAATCTAAAAAATGGGATGGGCCTTACTAATGATGCTCTTAGCAGCACAGCAGCAGGGGCAATATAAAAGCATGAACACGAAATTTCTTAAGAAAATTAATACAGAAACACTAAAATTTACCAAATAGACCATATTTCATAACAAAATGTTTCCATTCATAAATCTCTTCTTTAGGCACAATGTGAAAACAACACATTGATTTCTTGCTTTGATCCACCATCACTTTGATTTCTTTCCTTGCTTCTTTTTCACGACTTCATCAATGTACATTATACCTTTGCCTTTGTAAACTTCCGGTGGCTTGCAGCTCCTAACAGCAGCAGCAAACTGGTGCACCCTTTGCTTCTCAATCCCCGTGCAGCAAATAATATTGGGTTTGAAGCAGAACACGCGAACTGCAGGAGGCACTGAAAACTCCACCTCATGACTGTAACCCAGCTTCAGGAACAGTTGACGGCCTTCTGATTCAGCTCTAGCTTTAAATCCAACTCCCACAATTTTAAGAAACCGAAAGAATTTGGCTTCCATTCAAAGAGTTGTCTAGTATGATTTACCTGCAGGCAAGACAAAGGAAATTGTTTATCAGCATTAATCACGAGTTCTCGTTCAGGAATAATTTTATAGAAGCCGAAGCTAAAATCTGGACTGAGCAACACATTTGTTGTGCAATTGCAAACACACATACCCGTATACAAAAGCATGTTGCAGGGAAGCAGTCCTGATAACTCTAAAATAATAAATAGCATCACTAACCAGTTACACAAGTCCTGCACAAATAAAGTTTCAAACCTACTTGAACAATCACAATAAGCTTGTGAATAATATGAAGTCCCAAAATAAGCTAGGCATGCCAATAAAGAATTCATGCCTACAAATACGGGCACAGATACCTTTCTACTTTGTAGAGCATATAAAATCATCACATGTTTACGAGAACAAGTAAAACAAAGAAGAACCAAGAAACACTTGAGAGTTGAGACTACACTATGCCTATAACCAACCAAAATTTATAAAATCATCTCCGATGGCTTCATTTTCATACTGAAATAATCGCAGGAATCCATTGATAATGTGGGTTCTTGCTTCTCAATGAAATCACACAATCGAGACAACTGGTTGACTCTCATACAACAACTTCATAGGAGTCCATTTTGGACATCTTGTTATAAAGCAAATCGACTCTGGCGCTTGAATGATCAATATCACTCACCGTCATATCACAAGAAAATATACATTTTTATGTGGAAATGTTTAGTACAAACAAAGCCTTTATCAAACTTTTGGAGTCAGGCTATTTGAATCCTTTTCTTCTATTCACTGTTAAGGGTCATGTCCTCCGTACCACTAACAAAAATCATATCTTTCTTTGAAAATTTGAAACTTTAATCATTGTTCATTTTGGTCTGCCTCTAGTCCTAGAGGTTCCTTTAATTACCATCTTGTAGCTTCCTTACGATAACATGTATTAGTCAACGATGCACGTCCAAACCACCTAAGACGATTTTCTCAGTTTATGTGGAAATGATCCCCAACAATAATAATGATCAACAATGGACAATGCCTCAACCTTGCGCATTCACGATTCACAACAGTGCTGTAGATGTCGACTGACATGTCAGGTTTGGCTAGAAAATGACAATGACACCAAGTGTGTCGCCTATGTCATTTTGAGGAAAGTCAATGACATAACGGGATTGATACCCAAATCTCAAAATATCAGCTGATTAATTGAAAAGTCGATTTACTGGGTTTGATGAAAAGAAGAGAGAGAAGATTAGGAAGAGAGGAGAGGGAAAGAGGTGTACCCGGGACTAAGAGTCTGATAATTTCTTATTATTGTTAAAGATAATTAACTAACAGCATTGATTGGAAAATGGGTAAAGTTGTCCTACTGCACTTAAAAAATGGATTATACATAATCATTTAAGAAAGTAGCTAGAAAAATAAGGGAAAACATCCCTTGTGCACTTACAGAATAGATTACAAATAAGTAATTAAGGATGTTAATTAAAAAGTGGCCAAAACAAGGAAGGATCTCTCCTTATATACTTAAAAATAGATTACATATATTACTTGATGAAATTGAGTTCAAACAGTGCCCAAAAGATAGAAAGTTATATATTGTTATACAAATTCTGTTTAAGGAAAGTTAGAACGCTATGAGATAATATTTTAAGATTAGTTTATCGGTATTTAGTATACAAGTATTACTTAAGTAACCTACATGGATATCCCACATTTCAATATCCCCAACATCAGACGTTTCAAAAACTCAAATCGACATGAAACCATCATCCAACATCTACAACCATGTTCACAACACGACATGCAAACTAATAATATATTCACAGGGTTGGCATCGCCTCCGTATGGGGCTGTTTGGTTGAATAAACCCAAGAAATCCATGGAATTTAAGAAGAATGGTCGACATGAAATTCTTGGAGAGGTTTTGCACTTCTTATGTTGGCTGACGGGTTTGGCTAGGTAAAAAATTCAAAGAAAAATAAGTTTAATGCACTATCACCGGTAGAAAAATCATAAAAGGCAAATGGGTCCCACAAGTTTTTTGAGTTCCTTGTGAGAGCTAATTTAGCTCACTTGGCAGTTGACTTGGTAGGGATAAAACTGTTCAATATGGTTATGTTTCCTCTTTTCTTTGAAGCAAATATAAAAAGAATTCTTGTCGGTAGCACCTCCAAATCCACCAAATTTTTTTCCTTTTCGCTTCAACCAAACAGGCCCTATATCAAAGTAAACCTCCTCAACATTTACTTATAAATAATCCTAAGCCAAATGAACATATCTTGTTTTCCAGAAGCAAGAGCTTTGATTTCTTCCTTAGCCACAATAGACCTAGTTCTTTAGAAAGAACATTTTCCGAGGCAAGTCATGACTCATTCCCTTAGGATCAATTTGGTTGAAGGAAGAAAAAGAGGAGTTGGTGGATTTGCAGGTGGTCCCCATCAATTTTTCATATTTGGTTCAAAAAATAGAGGTAACGGAAACCATAATGGAAAGTAAGGTAGCAAGTGAGCTAATTAGATCTCCCAAATCCTTCAAAATAAAGGAACTAAAATAACTTGTACGCCCACTTGCCTTTTATAATTTCTCTACCAATGATAGTGGGCCCAAGTTACTTTCCTGTGATTTTTTCACCTAGCTAAACCCATCAACCAAACATAAGAACTACAAAAGCTCTCCAAGAAGTTCACAGAATGCCATGTGGGTCCCTTTCTTAAATTCCATTGATTCCATAGATTTCTTGGGTTCATTCAACCAAAAGACCCCTTAACAAACAATAATAGCCAAGATTTTGCACTATGGTACACCACGCATTAACATTTTTTATTTTTATAACAAATATTGCAATAATTATAATTGCCCATAGTTAAATTAAAAATAGTGTCTAACCTAGCATTTTCCTGAAACTGAGAAAGTGGAAAGTTCTCAAAGATATATATATATATATATATATATATATATATATATATATATATATATATATAAACATTAACTTGGGTAACCCACAAGCTATTTTTGGTTTTAAGTTGAGTACGGGGGTGACTGTAAGACTGTAAATAAAGCTGAATAACTTAAAATCAATGTCTTTTGCACAAAATTTTAAACCAAAAAGAAATTGTATGACTCAAGAGTTGAAGGGCAACTATATTTACCACCCTTTCTTCCTCTTCCGTGTCAATGAGTATTTCAGGGAATTTTAGAGTGCAAGTAAAATTTGGAAACTTTGAAAGTTCAAATGATTAAAAAGCAATCGACAAAAAACTAAACAAAAAAAATGTATTTTTTCATATAAATTAATTGTTCAACCGTGAAACCAAAACGTCAGTTACGACTACACGAGCATTTGTTTTTTTACATAATATACTTGCTAACTCTTCTTTACTGACTGAGCATATATGCACAACAGCACAAGGATTTTAAACTTATTTGGCTGCACTTACCCTTTGGTACATATTACAGTGTGTTTCCAGCAATATCCAACTGCTTAAGGATGCAGAAAATGTGAAGAGCACGAGGCAAGTTAAATGGTTATTTAGAAATTACCATTACCAGATCAACATACAGAAAGTAGAATACATCATTACATCTAGACCAAGAAAAAAATAGACATTGAACAATTAAATAAAGCACACAAAACATTTATCTTAAATCCAAACCTAGCCTATGAACTCAGTTGGATTTGAGCTGGCAAGGGTTTGATTAATTTGGGCAGAAAATTTCTTTTTTTTTTTTATCTAATCTAGTTCCATTGTACTTGTATTAGATTTTAAATTAGACTATATTTTATATTCCAAATTAGAATAGATTTTATTTTAAATTATGAATAATACGAGACCAGTCACCAAATTTAAATTAGAGTAGACAAGATTCAAATTTATAAGTTAATTTAGAATATAATATAATCTGATGTGCAACTTAAATGTAATCTAATCCAATGATTTAGATCTAATCTATATAATCAATTCAGAATTCAAATTCTAGTCAAATCCAATTCAATACAGAATTAAAATTTGAGCAAATATGAACTAATATGTTGTATAGTCTAATGCATAGTTAAAAATATAGTCTAAACCATAATTTAAAATCTAATTAGATTTGACTTAATTTTACCCATTCTAATCAAAATTAAATTAAATTTAGACTGGATTTGAATCCAAACTAACTAGAAACAACACAAATAATAATTACACATAGATACATCAAAAAAATTCTAGCAATTTTTTATTATTAGTTTTTGGGTATGTTGCATGGACACGGATGCGAAACGACACAATAGACACGATGACACAGACACTGCACATAGATATCTTGGTGTGTCCTAGTGTATTTTGGAGTGCCCCATGTGTGTCGGTGGAGTGTCCAATACGTGCCCAACATACACGGCCACATTTTGGAGTGTCCGTGCTTCCTAATTTTTTGGCCTTCCGACGTCAAGGAAACTGTCGTAACCAATACTCATAAAAATGGTCGGAAACCTATTCTGATACGATAATGTGAACCTTTAATACCAAACACCTTGCCGCTTCGGGTGCAAGAGAATAGAAGATGGGAGCCGCATAAAGGAGACGATCAACTGAAGATGAAGTAACATGTTCTCATATATGTCATTTCTTAGGATAGCCACCACTTGGAACGAAGATATAATGATCAATTTTATAATGTTAAATGTTTTTTAATCTTAGCTGCATAACCTGAGAATGGACATATTACCCTTCGAGCTATAATTCTCTTATTCGACCTTATACTTATTCTATCCTTTCTACTTCCCAATATTTCTCCCATTGACGCTTTCCACCCTTATATTCTACCCTAGATTGGATATAACTAAAATCTATCCTTCAACTTAAAAGTTCTGTTATAACTTTTAATAGTTGATAGTTCCCTAAAAATTCTACTCTTCAATTTTGTTTTGTGCTTCTGGGCTTCGTTTCAGTTATTATAATGTTGGGAATTGATTATTGGTTATGGAAATTAAAATTTATATGCTAGGTTTCCAATATTATATGCTGAAATTAGGTCATAAGCTGCAAATAATGCAATCGCACGCTGATTCGCTTTGGAAGACTATTCTGAAGATTGATTTCTAGCAACCCTAAGTCAAATTCAATGGATCCAGTATACTTCGAATCTGAATTGCAAATTCCCTCATTAGTAACATGTTCCAAATTTTACCAGAATGCTGGATTTTAGGATTGTGCCAATATACCATTTCTGTTATGCTGCTCTAGTGATGAACCAGGAGAATAAATAGGAAGGAAAAATATAATGAGCAACAGATCTTATAAAAGTGAACTAATCAGGTCTTTTACCGATCAAGTGAGAACTATACTTGCATCTGAGAGTTTTCAAAAACTTTAGGAAATGTCATAGCCGAGTGACTCAAGCAGAATGAGAAGTCATTGAAGTAGGGGCAACCTTGTGTAAATTCTAGTGCCATAAAACACTAACAGAATTCAGTACATAGAGCAGATAAGCAAGCATGAAAAGAACTAGTACTAGTGTCCCATACGAGCCTTTCAATCACAGATGCAAATTCTTCGAGAAAATGAAAATGTGACACCATTTTTTGCTAATGCATATGGGCACGTGGTTGCTTGATTCATAATGTGTCTCAAATGTAAAGCCAATTTCCTATAGCAAACCTTACCATCTTCCATCTCATGAAGAGTCTTCTTCCTGGTTACATGACTTGTGCTGTTGATTTTCCTACCCAGAAATAGAATATAGCATACTTTGGGCCCTCTAGCACTATCTGCCCTCATGAATAAATTGGTACCAACAAAGATGGTGATTTTAATCAGGGTGACAACTTGTCGATCAATTTTCCTTAAACTAAAAGTTTCAAATAATTTCATACCAAATATCTCAGCTACTTAGCTCACCCCTAAGTTAGGAGTCTCGATCTCTTCAGGTATGAAGCAGCTTACGTGCCTTTTATTCTATCTTTAGGTGATATGCTATGTCCTTTTTCTCCGACTTGACCTCCGCCAATCTGCTCTTGACCTTTGGTTTCCAAGGAAACAAGTAGCCATTTGCCTCCAAATCAATAACCAACCCGTGGTCACTAGGAAGAAATCTAAGGGTTTACTCCTTCCTCCCCTGAATTGCCAAACAGGCTAGCTCTCATGGAAAAAACGAGAGCTCATCGTGGTAATGCTCTTGCCCTTCTAACATACCACTCAGTCCCAAACCAGTACTTATGGACACAAACAAAGACCGGGAAGAAAAGTCGGCAGATGTTGGCTACGTAAGAGAGAGTTGGTATTCAGGAAAATCATAGAGCCGCATCGAATCCCCATTTTGTGGACCGATACTATCATCGAGGCAATCATGACTATGGTTGGGATCCAAAGGAGCTTGGGTCGGCGAAGGAGGGATCCCCGACCCAAGGATATCATAGAAGAGTTTCTCTGAGGCTTGAAGGTCCGCATACTAGTGGAAATTGTCGACTTTGTCCTCCTTGTCCACGAGCATTTGGCTAATATATATATATATATATATATATATATATATATATATATATATATATATATATATATATATTCCACAACCAGCTGCTTGAGATGAATACTAAAGAACCAAAATATATAACCACCATAAAAATGAAGGCCTTGTAACTAAAATAGAAATCATACATCATAACAGAAAGCAAGAGTTTCCGATACTGCTTTGAAGGCTTTGTAGAATAATAAAACTCAACTGGAGTCTTCAAAGCAGTATCGGAAACACTTGTGAGGGTTAGAACAGCAATCTTTGCTCACCCCCATCAAATAAATTTTCCTGAATCATCCTGTCATCCACTTTGCTCTTTTGTGAGCAACGAATCATCAATCTCCATTTATGTACTAAACGGATCATCCGAATAACTCAAATTTTTTGCAGATCCGAAACAAAATAACGATGGATTCCAAACTTATTAACAAGAAACAATATTACAGAGAACAAAAAGAAACAATAGAACATAAATTAAAAGGAAAAAAAAATATAACACAAAATTATATAACAGAAAGGATAATTATAACAGTGATAACACGATGGATATGCTATCTATATATAGATAACAAAAAGATTAAAAGATGTATCATGTACATTTAGAAACAATAGAACCAAAATTAAAAGAAAAAAACTAAGAATACTTACAAAAATAGTTGTAGGAGCCGCCGAGCCGGTCAGAGTTTAGATCGGGAGAGAGACGGTGCAGTGAGACCGTGAAAGAGTGAGAGAGGCGGTGCGGTGAGAGAGTCAGAGGTGGCCGGTGAGAGAGTGAGAACTAGAAGAAGAAATGTGGTGAGACCATCAGAAAGTGAGAGAGGGGGAGCCGAGAGGAGGGTTTGGAGTCTTGGACCTAGGGTTTTTTTTTTAGATGAAGAGGAGACTCGGGAGAAGAAGAGAGCTCAAGAATGAGGGGGGAAATGAGATTAAACCCGTTAAACCGTTAACGAGACCTGGTTTACCCGACCCAAACAGCTCTTAACGGACCTGGTGCTGGGCCTGGGCCTGGGCCAGGGCCAGTATTTATATAGCATCTTTCCTTGCCCAACCCAACTTTTTTTTTTTCCATCTCGTTCGAGTCTTTTATAAGTAGAGTAATTCTATTCGTACCCCCAAAATTTTTCTTTAAACTATTCTTCCTTACATTACAGCTGACGTGGCATCTGATATGTCACCTGACATTGCAAATTCTAACCCAAATATTAATTACACAAAATTTTTAATATTAATACTAATTTTGATGTTAATATTAATATTAATATTAATGTTAATGTTAATATTAATTTAAATTTAAATATTAATGTTTATTTTATTTTAAGCCTTTAATATTAATTTTAGTATTGATTTTGATATTGATTTTAATATTAGTTTTAATGTTAATTTAGTATTAATTTAAACTTAAATTTAAATATGATATTAATTTTATTGTTAATTTAAATTTTAATATGTCATGCTTTTATTACTATTGTGACTTTGTTGGTGACGAAATACGTTACCAGAATAATTTATATACATAAAGAAAGTATAAAAAAATATATAGACAAATAAAGAAGTTTCGGTAAATTCGTTCCACGAAATATTCTGTCAGACGATATGGCAAAAATTGTACATGTACAAATTTTGCCAAAACTGTATGGCAAAATTCTTGCACAAAAAAATAGGATTGAACATGCAACCTTCTGAACCAAATCAAATGCGTTATTATTACACCACAAATTATGTAAGGATTTTGCTAGACTGTCTGATAAAATATATTCGTGGGATAAATTTGTTAAAACTCTTTCTCATGTTCCATCTCTCTAAATTTTCTTCCATCGTATAAAATTTATATTATTGGAAAATCTTGATATAGATCCCTACAACTTCCTATGAATTGTCAGGGTCCCTATGACCTTTCAACTTTGGTACATATCACATGACAAGTGTGTAATGAATGTTAATCACAGGACTTGATCAAAGATGGTAGAACTAGATGTCGAGATCAGAGGTTCAAACAAAACGTTTTTCTTCTGATTATTCTCGAGATCCACGAGGAACACTATAATATAAATCTGATTACAAAAGCAACAATAATCAGAAAATAAATTTCACATTCTTCCTTGCGATCGCAGTTGCTGACGGCCAGAATTGAGTTACAACTCAAAGAAAAAAGAAGAAAGAAGAAGAGGAAAGGTTATTGCTGGGGTGATTAAGATCACCGTTGCTCAAAGCAAGATTCGTCCCACCAAGATATGCTTTCAGGAACCAGCAAGTTCACGAAGAACTTCTGGAACGCTCGTAAGTCAATATTTGAGACTTGAACGAGCTTCCTGGACTTTACGGACTCCCTTAACTCTCTTTTTGCTGCATCTTCCAAAGGAGGCCAATGAGCTCTATTTATAGAGTGGAGTGAGACTTTACCTTTTCTTCTATCCAATGTGGGACTGATTAAAATACCAATACTCAAAAATAGAGTTTGATATTTTATATCATCACACAATCAACATAGTAGTGTGTCAGTCCACGCCTACCCCCGAACACTTCCGTGCATGCACGAGACAACCTGGAGTCCGTGTCCGAGTCCGAGTCCGAGTCCGCACAACAAAAATAAACTTGCATCCTTGTTGGAATTAATCCTTTTTTTCTTCTAGAAAAATACTCCCACATGGCACACACTTGTGCCCCACCACAACTCATGTGCACACTTCAACACAAACAATCTATTATATTGAGATACTCACCATTTGGTATAGCCGATGTGGGACTATCTTTTCTAGTCTCTAGGTAAAAACACCACCAATGAATTGGTTGAGGTTGTCCGGTCACGAAACCTTTGTCCTATGCAAATCAAACAGCTGGATTGGTATTATCTTAATCAAATCAAATATCATCTCATATTTTTTCCTATACTAAATTGATGTGCAAATGCATATTTATAGTACTGTTGGGCCTCGTTTGGTTCGCGGAATCTCCCGGTTGGAAAAGGAAAGTGATTACTTTCCTATGTTTGGATGCCCAAGGAATTGAGGAGGAAAGGAAAGTGATTCCCAATGGAAGGGAAATTATGGGGGAAAGTAATTCCATCCATCCAAGGAAGGAATCACTTTCCCACATTGAAGTATTCACTTTCCTTTCCAAATTCCTTGGCATTGCCAAACATCGGAAAGGAAAAATCAATAGAAATTAAAGTTTCCAAAGGAAAGGAAATGACAAGGAATTGATTTCCTTTCCCTTCCATTCCGCGAACCAAACGAGGCCTTGGTGCTTTTGGAATTGTCTTATTTTCAGATGGTACAAAGTCCTTCTAGACTGTAAGAGCATCTCCAACCCTATTGTGAGTTTGAAAAAAATGGTTGCCACATAGGAATGACAACCATTTTTTCCAAAAGTACTTCTCCAATGCAAATGTGAAATAAAGTGTGGAGTTGACATGGCAATGACATGGCAAAGACAATGTGAAGTTGGTTGTCTAGATCTAGACAATGCACTTCACAATGTCTTTATGTCCACATCATCATTTGTGAATAAAAATATTTATAAAAAGAAGTAGAAGAGTAAAAGTTGTCTTGGAAGTTGTAAAAAATTATTTTTTATTGTCTTCTCAATACTTTTGCATTGGAGATGACTTTTTAAACTCATTGTCATTTGTGAATATAATCTTGCCACCTATACAAGACATTGTCTTGTGCCTCATGCCACATAAGATTCACAACACAAAACAAGACAATAGGGTTGGAGATGCTCTAAGACCTCTTCCACCACATTGCCACGATATGGAGGAGGATTGGTCCGAAAATTCGCAAGACTTGCACTTTGAAAGTGAGGCCTCTTAAATGGATAAATAAAAAATTCATTATTTTTCGAAACAAATTATATGTATATTTTTTCTAAATACCAGTTTTGTGGATTAATTTAACAAATAAAATATTCTCATAATGAAACTTACTAAAACTTTAGAGTCATTAATGTGGAGTATTACTTAATGGATCTAAAATTTACTTGGACCTTCTTATTTCAAAAATTGATTGGACTATTAAGTAACTTTAGATTATGGGTGAGTAAATACCGACCGATACCGAAAAACCAATCGAATATCGATTAAAAATATTCTGAAAAATCGAACCGAAAATATGTACCGATACCGAATTGTCGAACCGACTAAAATATGGTATAATGGTAGTGGTAGCGGTTTGAGTGTAATACAATACCGAAAATACCGAACCGAACCGATTCCATCCACATATATATATATATATATATATTATTTTTTGTATAATGTTGTTCGTGATTAATTTATACTACTAATTTTAATTTTTATCTTTGTTTTGGTCAGTTTCTTAGAACTTAGAATTGACTTTAGTGGACTTGAAGTTTGTTAAGAATGCTAAGAATTGAGTTTTTGATCTTTTGAGCTTATGTTTCTGTGCTCATAGAATTTTGAAGTAAATTTTGGTTACTTAAACTTATACTAAAGATCAAACTTAGTGATTGCATTTGATCTTTTAAACTCATTTTTAGGTGTCTGCGACTTGCTACATATTGTTCTCATAATTTTGATTAATTGTTTGGTTGACAGATGTTTGGCTTTAAAATTTAATACTCCCAAAAAAGTAAAAAAAAATATTATAGGTTAAGAGGTTCTAAAATATTAAGTGTGTTGATTCATCAAATGTTAATTGGTAAAATACCGATACCGAAAAAAAATCGACCGAATACCAATTTAACCGAAACCGAAAAAATCGATTCTAAATGTTACGATATTAGCATTGATTTTTTAGATACCGATTTAAAAAAATATCGAAAAATTTGACCAAATATCAACCGATTATATCGATGCTCACCCCTACTTTAGGTCATGGTCTTGGCTGAGAGACCTGTAACCGTCGTCTATTTCCATTAACCAAATAGATGCAAAACATCTTCCAACATAATAATGGTGTAACTCGACCTAGATCTACGAGATCAGTTTTCGATCAATGAAGCCAAGGGAGAGGAAAAAAATGCCAAGTGGACCTTATTTTTATTTGTTGCACTAGAGGACCACATGATTCCTATGTATTATTCGTACTGTGGAGGCACAACAGCACATGTGCGCCGTGCTGTCGACTACTCCAACCAAGTGGGGAGAAAGAAACCAATTTTTGTTTGTTACTACATAGAAACATAAGTCTTCGAAAATTGACCTTTCTTTTTCAAAATATGATTTTTTTTTTTTAAATTACAAAACCACACACCTATAACTCCTTAAGTTGGAGAGCTCCAACCCCATCAGTATGATTTGGTATCCATACTATTTTTTACATGAGATACAAATACTGGACAATGTATTCTCTTTTATTCTATCCTTTTATGAGAGGAAGACTAGCGTATAAACTATAGATCTCAAACTAGTATGATAAACATAGACAAACGTTAAGGACACTACAAGAATTATTAGAAGACATAGTCCTAAAAAAATATTATCAAAATTTTGCTAGTTTTTTTTATATCTGTTTGTGCTTTCTTTACATGGAGAGAGCTTCCTCTCAACATGTCTTGTAAAAGTTTAGTCCCACATCGGAAATGCACCATGGGTTATCTCAACATATATACTTGGTTGTGTTGTTGAGAGATGCACATGGGGTGGTGACCCTAAGGAGGGAACCATGTGGGTGATTTTACTATGAGGTAAGAATAAGGCTCCAAGGATTAAGCATTAATGTTTTGTCATTCTCTTGGATTAATTCCATTTGGAGCTAAGCCCCAAAGGAGCTTAGCGACTCGGACTCGGACTCGGGCTCGGGCTCGGGCTCATGGCTCATGAGGCGTAATGTGGCGTTTCGTTGGCGCAGTCAGAACAGAGGTGACTTCGAGCGTTCCACAAGTTATTCAACTTGCTGGTTCCTGGAAGCAATTCGTGTGGGGCGAATCTTGCTTTGAGCAACGGTATTTTGACACCCCAACAACTTTTCTTCATCTCATCTTTCTCTAGATTATTGTAACTCGTTCTGTCCCAATTGTAACACGTTTGCAAGGAAGAACGAGAGATCTTCTCTTCTCTATTTTCCTCCTAGGCAATTTGGTTTTTTGTATCATCGTAGATCTTGAGTTTGATCACTGCAAAGTTTTTGTGTGACTCTCAGATCTCGATTGCATCAGTTTTCATCTTTGATCAAACCCCGGGACTAACAATCTCAAAGCAAGATCCTTGTAGATGGAAAACATTAATGCTTCGCTCGTCCAATCGGACTACTGCAAGTTGGAAAAGTTCGATGGAGAGCATTATCAAGTCTAGAAGAGGAAGGTTTATCTAACTCTTTAACTCAAAAACGTTGATCATGTACTGTTGGAGGAAGAACCTTCTGTTCCAGACACTGGGTCTACTGCCGCAATCAATGCGGCTACCAAACTCCAGGCCAAATGGAGAAGGGAAAATAGCATATGCAGGCTTCTCATCCTGAATGCTATGGAGGATTCCCTGGCAGAATCCTACTCGAAGAAGAAATTTGCCAGAGACATATGGGAGTCTGTGGAAAAACTGTATGAAGAAGACAGGAACATGAGCAAGATGTTTGTGGTTGAAAAATATCACAAGTTGCTCTTTGAGGACGAGAAGTCCATGTTGCCACGGGTGAAAAAAAATTCTGAAGTTGCGTCAGAAATTGAAAGACGAAGAGATGCCCCTTCCCGACAAGTTTGTCGTTGAAGGGATCGTCTCAAAACTTTCTGCTGGATGGAGTACCTTCTATGCAAGGATGCTCAGAAAGAAGCTAGACATTAGCTTGGGAGATCTACTTCAAGAGATCCATGTTGAGGACGAGATACGTTCCCAACAGAAGATGGACACTCTGTCCAAACAGTTGGCTAAGGCCAATCTAGTGCAGACGAGAGATCCCAAGGGGAAGCAGGCGGCTTCTCATCACAAGAAGAAGGACTTCACCAATCTAAAAGTGAAGGGTCCTTCATTCAAGCAACAGAAGTCCAAGTCCCAAGTGACTTGTTTCAATTGTGGCAAGAAAGGCCACTACAAGAGTGAATGCAGATCCAAGCCTAAACAATCAGAGAAATGTAAGCCTAGTAAGGTTTCATTGGTATCTAACATTGTTGCTATGATCGCACAGGTCACAACTGTGGGGTTGACTCTGACTGGTGGATAGACACTGGTGCGACTTGCCATGTTTGTTCTGGCAAGGAATGGTTCGTCACGTACCAGCCGATATCTGAGAAGATTGTCATGGCGAATCGGGCCCAAGCTGAAGTTCTGGGGATCGGGACTGTGGAGCTGAAACTCACTTCTGGGAACACTCTGACGCTTCAAGGTGTGAAGCATGTTCCGGTGATCGCCAAGAACCTGATCTCTGGGAGCCTGCTCTGCAACGCAGGCTTGAGAATGGACATCAATGCTGGTCAGATGGTGATGTCCAAGAAGGGAACATACTTCGGGAAGGCTTATCAAACCGAAGGAATGTTTAAAATTCAGCTTATCAACCAGTTTAATGACATTAATGCAGTTGTATTTTCTGATTATTCTCTTGAGTTGTGGCATAATAGGTTAAGACATGTTCATTGTAAAAGAATTCACAAAATGTCTAGTCTAGGACTTATCTCCAAATGTGGGGGTAAGGTGGAGAAGTGTGAAGTATGTGCTCACACGAAGATCACAAGGAAACCCTTTCATCGGGTCAATCGAAGCACATATCTTCTGGAGTTAGTACACTCTGATATCTGTGACTTCAAACATTTCTCCACGAAGGCCGGGATGAAGTATTTCATAACCTTCATCGACGACTTCTCAAAATATGCGTTCGTCTACTTGCTCAAGACTAAAGACAAAGCTTTCGAGAAGTTCAGAGAGTTCAGGGCCGAAGCTGAACGGCAGACTGGACAACAACTCAAGAGGTTGAGAAGTGATCGAGGTGGGGAGTACAGGTCTCATGACTTCGCATCGTTCTGCAAAGAACATGGAATCATATGCGAGACTACTGCTCCATATTCTTCTCAATCCAACGGAGTAGCAGAGAGGAAGAACCGAACATTAACAGAAATGATGAATTCAATGCTGCTTACTGCAGGTCTTCCAAAATGCTACTGGAGAGAAGCTGCATTAACGGCCACTTTCATTCTGAATAGAGTGTCATATGCAACTTCGGACGTAACTCCTCATGAACTCTGGTTCAAAGTCAGACCAAACTTGAATGTCATTAGAGTGTGGGGGTGTCTGGCGTATGTGAAGTGTCACGTCCCGCTCCCGTAGGAGCGATCGTCCTCGCTAAGGCGTGATGCCGCACGAGCCTAGATTGCGCTCGTGCAAGGCGGATTCCATAACGACCGATTTCAGCGGCTGCGACGGGGTCGTCGCACAGAAGTCCCATGCAGAGACATTGAATGATAGCAGCGGAATTTAGAACAAGCACACATGAACACAAGTCATTCAAAGAAGCTCTTTATTGATATTGAATAGAAGATTACATTTGTGGGCGCAAGGCCAAATTACAAGTCTCTTATGCTCACTTTTCTCTCGTTTACAAGTCACTCTGCTCTCTCTCATCTCTCAATACAAGTCTTGACTCCAGCGGAAGCTTCGGAAGGCGAAGTCCATACATTATGTCCCGTATAAGTCTTTTACTCCATGCGGCCGCGCGCTTCGAATCGCCAAGGAACTCCGTGCCTCGACGCATCCAAGCGAGCTCCGTACCACGAGCTTCTACCTGTGCCTGCACATGGAAACTATGTGGGTGTCAGTACTCAACTGTACTGGTGGAATGAGCTCCTCGCCCACCCATACAAATCCAACACGTTTGATTTACTTTTGTGCAACTTAGTCCCCTTTATGATTGTCTTTCTACTCTTGCCTTAAGATCAGTTTTAGGACCGACGCCTTGGCCTATTCTGTGTCTCTAGACCATCTCGTGCTTGCAACGACAACGTTAACTCCTACCTTGCCTCAAGATCCTTCTCGTGCCAACAACGTTAACCTATCAAGTCGTGTTAGCCCTACGGCTTAAAATCAGAGACGCAACTACGCGATTTAGCTCCATTTTTCGTGTGACCGTGCTACAAACCCTTTGTACCGTGCCTCACAACTATGTGCGACTCAACCATATCGCCGCCTCGCGGCCCTTGCTACTTTGATCACCAACTGACCCAATCAAGACTTGTGCATCTTAGTGTCACTCAAACAACTTTGCCTTGCGGCGGTTTCCTGACTTAAACTCAACCAACTTAAGCAACTTATATGCTGACAACTCAAGACTTGACGCCACATCTCGTGCCGAAGCACGACGCCTATGTTGAAACCCAATCTTAGGCCCAAACTTTGTGTTCTAACTTTACACACCTTCAACTCAACTCAATCCAAAGGCATACACGCGGTTAGCCGCTATTTGCCGACATCTATATGAACTTGGCCACTAGCATCACAAGCTATACCTTGACGTATAGTTTTGTTAATCGGGATCCTTTCGATGCAAGTAGCTAGCTCCGTCGCAAGTCTCCGCTTAACCTGTGCCAAAATCTTACGCACGACTATACCATGTTCCCTCCTAGGCCGAGTCGGCCCCATGGCCCAGGGTTACCGCTCGAGGGTTCATCGTCCTTGTCGACAAGTTGTCAAATGACCATGCAAGACTCGACACAAACTGACGTCTCACACAGTCATTCCTCTACCAAAACCAAGCTTCTATCCTTGAGACCCCTCGACGACCCACGGTCGCGAGCATTCCTTTCCTTGAGACCCCTCGACGACCCACGGTCGCGAGCATTTCCTTCCTTGTTACCCTATTATTGGTTCAACTCATGAATGCCTATTTGATATCCCTTTTCTCAAAACTCACTTTGAATCACTTATAGTCCTTGCCTTAAATATTCAGTCTGTGCATCGTGCCTTAAGCCAATCGTGCCTACGCGACACTCCTGCCCAAGTCGACGGGCCTTGAGATCGCGGGACTACTTAACTTGACAACCGCAGAATGGGCGGGACAGCACTTGGAACGACTTAGGTCGACTGGCATAACTTTGCCTAACTTACTCAAGCCTACGACTTAACCCGAGGGACGAGCAAAGGCTATGCCAAGCCTTGCTCAATGGAACCGTGCACGCTTTATCAAGCGTTTATGTAGACGACGCCTATGACTTAGGCTAACTCTTAGCTTTTGCACCGAAGACCAATATTCCTTCTCCCAAGCCACGGGACGAAGGACCGAGTGTCATTTTTAAAGTACGCCGTGCACCAACTCTAAGCCGACTGTTGGACCTTTTTCCATGTTCTAACTCATTTCGACCCGTCGGGATTTTTTCCTTTAGCTATGTGGATTCATCTCTTTTATTATTAAGCCTACTTGTGCAAGTTAAAAACATGCGTATTATTATGTGAAGGCAAAGATGAGGCAAGTTCACCGAAACTACCCCACCTGAGCGAGCGGTCGCCTCGACCGAGCGATGTCTTCCAGCAGCCGTTGTAAGGCTAAGGCCGAACGCCGTCGGCGTTTCGATTCCTCCGATTGACTGAGCGGGACGGGGCACTACATCATACACCACTCAGAAAAACTTTCGTCTTCGAAACTAACTGAGTACACTTATCGACTTATCACTTTACTCAACATTCAAGAACTCGCGCACACGATTCTCCTATGCCTTACTCAAATCCGAGCCACGCTCGTGCTACCCTCAATCCTTTCTTCAAACTTACCATCTCATAATCCTCGATACTTCCTCGTTCCTCAAATCTTTCTTGAATTCAACGTATCACTTAGTATGGATCGTGCACATATCTTAGGCGTCCCCAAAATACATGCATTTCAACCAAGCCTTGTGATAGCGAATCCCGCAATCACCACTCGAGTCGGATCGTGCACGTATTCAAGCGTCCTTGATATACATGCATGTCAACCGAGCCTCATGAGTGGTGCCTTCACCATTCCTATCGCTCCGCACCAGAACGTCTGCCTAACTGCTAGGCTATGTCCTTCCGTCAGTATTGGAATCATAGTTCCCAAACAACGATATCAACACTGACCACATCCTAAGGTCAAACCAAGTTGATAGTACGGGATTTTCTACCCAAGCTCGCATCACTCCGATTTCTAAACATCGAGCATAGATTGCCTACGCACATCCCAACATTTGTCGCACGGGGTCCGAGTCGTTCAGCAAAGCCATCCTACGATAATTTCACTCAACCAAATTTTTAACATCTCAGTATCGCTCGTCCAACAAGCTATTTTGCATAGTCTATCTCTCCGAACACGTTTGATATAGTTCGCCTATCATTCCTTTCAAGTCAAGCACGCTACGACATAATTCATCGCTAAACCATAATTCACATTTCATACTCCCTAAGTCATTCATCCCAATTCACGTATTCGATCATGAGGTCGTCTAACTTAACAATACGTTGCGCCCCGATCTCACGCGAGTCAGATTATCCACGGTGGGCATGAATCACCACGCACGCTCCCGCGAGATAATTGTTCTCATCGGGACGTAACTCTTGTTCAAGTCTAGACTAATTCATTCTCGATGCGCGGATTGGACCTACTCAATCCTCAAATTTATTTCATTCATCAATCGTAAGTCCTAACATCCTCAAACTTTCCTTCGCATCAAACCGACAAGTCGAGACAAATCATAGTTGTCGCATCCTGATTTTTCGAGTTCGATTATTCCCGCGACATGAATCACCATGTCAGCGCTCACGCGAAACAATCGCCCCAAAATTCGATGCGACGCATGTGCGAGGCTGGAGTTACGCTCGCACAAGACAAGAATGTCGACGCTGTGGTTATCCGCGTAACCCTCAAGACACAATTATTTTCATCCAACATTTATCTCAATCAAAATCCAAAGCATAGCATCCAACCGAACAATAACACTAGCACGATCGTCATCCGCCGAATTAGAGTGCCCCCGAGTTATCGCATATCGATCTTTGATACGCCTCAATACCATCGATGATATGCGTAACCTGACGATCTTCCTTTGCAACGAATTTCGAGTCGTACGAACGATGCTATCGTCCGACTGGATAGTCTCCTCGATATTCAATTTCAAGTTCGATCATTATCCCTCGAATTGTCCACAACATCAATTCGTTCAAATCCGAAATCACGTATATTCGTCCGTCTATCTTAAATCATCGACTAATGCATTTCCTCAATTCGCATCGTCCCTTTGTTAACTCAATCATTGAGCAACATTCAATCCAATCCTCAGAGTCATTGCGTAACTTCAAAATTCAACTTTCTCATGCACGCTATCTACCTGTCGTGCTAACTTTTCGTATACTATCCGTATCAATTTCCTCGATTCGATTTCACCTACTCAATTATTTTCGCGTTTCATACTTGCGTAATCCTCAATCCCGTGCACGTTTCGTGCGCGTCAATTCTAGGTTGTTCGAATCCACTCGTCAAACTTCAAGACTCAGACTTATTCATTGATACTCAATCTATGGCTTTGCATAACGCGACGCTTACTGATAGACTCATCGACACTCCCGAATCCTCAATCGATCGATATCCCTGAGGTTATCGCATACACCACTCAGGAATGAAGTCATTCAACAAATTCTCAAAACTATCCTTTGAATCAAAATCGACTTTTCGAATCTCGTTCGAACCATTCCTCAATTTCCAAGCACGACCATCTATATCGTACCGACGATATCGTCGCTCGATAGCACCCCTATCGACAGTCATCTCACTTTACTCAACCGAGTTCAACTCATTCTCGTCCGACACAATTCAATTCTCGCACTCGACTTTTCTAAGGTCGACACAATCCTTAGTGTATATGCCCAGCCCGACTTAGCCAACCGTGCTTACGCGAACCATCCTTTTTGTTTTGTTGAAAACTGTTCACCTACGTTTTGCAAAATAGATAGACTTATTGTATGGACATCCCGTGGGACATTTAAGAGAGAGCGCACCAACGATATCAATATGCGGAAGCAACATTCAGAGTTCGCGGAACAGTAGAGTTAAAGAATTCAATCGACGGTCCAAGGACGTAAAGCCGTGCTCTGATACCATTATGTCACACCCCGCTCCCATAGGAGCGATCGTCCTCGCTAAGGCGTGATGCCGCACGAGCCTAGATTGTGCTCGTGCAAGGCGGGTTCCATAACGGCCGATTTCAGCGGCTGCGACGGGGTTGTCACACAGAAGTCCCATGCAGAGACATTGAATGATAGCAGCGGAATTTAGAACAAGCACACATGAACACAAGTCATTCAAAGAAGCTCTTTATTGATATTGAATAAAAGATTACATTTGTGGGCGCAAGGCCAAATTACAAGTCTCTCATGCTCACTTTTCTCTCGTTTATAAGTCACTCTGCTCTCTCTCATCTCTCAATACAAGTCTTGACTCCAGCGGAAGATTCGGAAGGCGATGTCCATACATTATGTCCCGTATAAGTCTTTTACTCCATGCGGCCGCGCGCTTCGAATCGCCAAGGAACTCCGTGCCTCGACGCATCCAAGCGAGCTCCGCGCCACGAGCTTCTACCTGTGCCTGTACATGGAAACTATGTGGGTGTCAGTACTCAACTGTACTGGTGGAATGAGCTCCTCGCCCACCCATACAAACCCAACACGTTTGATTTACTTTTGTGCAACTTAGTCCCCTTTATTATTGTCTTTCTACTCTTGTCTTAGGATCAATTTTAGGACCGACGCCTTGGCCTATTCTGTGTCTCTAGACCATCTCGTGCTTGCAACGACAACGTTAACTCCTACCCTGCCTTAAGATCCTTCTCGTGCCAACAACGTTAACCTATCAAGTCGTGTTAACCCTACGGCTTAAAATCAGAGACGCAACTACGCGATTTAGCTCCATTTTCCGTGTGACCGTGCTACAAACCCTTTGTACCGTGCCTCGCAACTATGTGCGACTCAACCATATCGCCGCCTCGCGGCCCTTGCTACTTTGATCACCAACTGACCCAATCAAGACTTGTGCATCTTAGTGTCACTCAAACAACTTTGCCTTGCGGCGGTTTCCTGACTTAAACTCAACCAACTTAAACAACTTATATGCCGACAACTCAAGACTTGACGCCACATCTCGTGCCGAAGCACGACGCCTATGTTGAAACCCAATCTTAGGCCCAAACTTTGTGTTCTAACTTTACACACCTTCAACTCAACTCAATCCAAAGGCATACACGCGGTTAGCCGCTATTTGCCGACATCTATATGAACTTGGCCACTAGCATCACAAGCTATACCTTGACGTATAGTTTTGTTAATCGGGATCCTTTCGACACAAGTAGCTAGCCCCGTCGCAAGTCCCCGCTTAACCTGTGCCAAAACCTTACGCACGACTATGCCATGTTCCCTCCTAGGCCAAGTCGGCCCCATGGCCCAGGGTTACCGCTCGAGGGTTCATCGCCCTTGT
The DNA here is from genome assembly GCA_029216955.1 of Iris pallida. Classification (NCBI taxonomy): domain Eukaryota; kingdom Viridiplantae; phylum Streptophyta; class Magnoliopsida; order Asparagales; family Iridaceae; genus Iris; species Iris pallida. The sequence continues at coordinate 513,217 of JANAVB010031819.1, read as the reverse complement.
CGACAAGTTGTCAAATGACCATGCAAGACTCGACACAAACTGACGTCTCACACAGTCATTCCTCTACCAAAACCAAGCTTCTATCCTTGAGACCCCTCGACGACCCACGGTCGCGAGCATTCCTTTCCTTGAGACCCCTCGACGACCCACGGTCGCGAGCATTTCCTTCCTTGTTACCCTATCATTGGTTCAACTCATGAATGCCTATTTGATATCCCTTTTCTCAAAACTCACTTTGAATCACTTATAGTCCTTGCCTTAAACATTCAGTCCGTGCATCGTGCCTTAAGCCAATCGTGCCTACGCGACACTCCTGTCCAAGTCGACGGGCCTTGAGATCGCGGGACTACTTAACTTGACAACCGCAGAATGGGCGGGACAGCACTTGGAACGACTTAGGTCGACCGGCATAACTTTGCCTAACTTACTCAAGCCTACGACTTAACCCGAGGGACGAGCAAAGGCTATGCCAAGCCTTGCTCAATGGAACCGTGCACGCTTTATCAAGCGTTCATGTGGACGACGCCTATGACTTAGACTAACTCTTAGCTTTTGCACCGAAGACCAACATTTCTTCTTCCAAGCCACGGGACGAAGGACCGAGTGTCATTTTCAAAGCACGCCGTGCACCAACTCTAAGCCAACTGTTGGACCTTTTTCCATGTTCTAACTCATTTCGACCCGTCGGGATTATTCCATTTAGCTATGTGGATTCATCTCTTTTATTATTAAGCCTACTTGTACAAGTTGAAAACATGCGTATTATTATGTGAAGGCAAAGATGAGGCAAGTTCACCGAAACTACCCCACCTGAGCGAGCGGTCGCCTCGACCGAGCGATGTCTTCCAGCAGCCGTTGTAAGGCTAAGGCCGAACGCCGTCGGCGTTTCGATTCCTCCGATTGACTGAGCGGGACGGGACACTACATGAAGCTCCCAGATCTGAAGATTCAGAAGCTGGGGACAAGGACTACGAAGACGATCTCCTTGGGGTATGCCGAAAAGAGTGATGCTCGGAGATTTCTTGATATTGAGTCAAATCATATCATCGAATCTCGCGATGCTGAATACTTTGAAGACAAGTTTGCAAAAGACAAAAATATTGTTCTTTCGGACATTCCGGAAAATGATGTAGGTGCAAATGAGACTGAAATCTCATATGGGCCAGTAGTTCAAGAAGAAGCTGTTGTAGATGAAACAACTCTTGTACCAGAACTCGCAGAGCCGTCAGCAAAGCGAGCGATGAGACCTAAAGACTTCGGAGATAACTTTGTCACCTATCATGTGGAAGCAGATCCGCTTACCTATGATGAGGCGATGAAGACCAGAGATGCTATCTTCTGGAAGGAGGCAGTGAATGACGAGTTTGACTCTATCACCTCCAATAACACATGGGTGTTGGTAGATCTACCTGAAGGAGAAAAGTCCATCGGATGTAAATGAAACTTCAAGAAGAAGATGAAGGCAGATAAAACTATTGACAAGTTCAAGGCCAGGCTGGTAGCCAAGGAATTTTATCAGAAATAGGGGATAGACTACTTTGACACATACGCTCCAGTAGCTCGGATGACCACCATCAGGATGTTAATCGCTCTAGCAGCTATACATAAGATGGTGATACATCAGATGGATGTAAAGACAGCATTCCTGAATGGGGAGCTGACCGAAGAGATTTGCATGCAACAGCCAGATGGATTTGTCGTCAAAGGTCTTGAAGACAAAGTCTGCAAGTTGGTGAAATCATTGTATGGTTTGAAGCAAGCTCCCAAGATGTGGCATGAGAAGTTTGACAAAGTTATTAGGTCAAACGGCTACAGAGTCAGCGAGATGGACAAATGTGTTTACAAAAAGTTCGCTGATGGAAGAGGAGTCATCGTTTGTCTGTACGTGGACGACATGTTAATCCTAGGGACGGATATAGGTTGTGTCACGGAGACAAAGAAGTTCCTCTCAACCAAGTTTAGTATGAAGGACTTGGGGGATGCAGATGTCATCTTGGGCATAAAGATCATCCGGACAGACATTGGAGTAGCGCTATCACAATCTCACTACATTGAGATGATGCTCACACGCTATGGGTATAAGGATCTTCCAGGGATCGATACGCCATACAGGTGTGATCAGAAGCTGAAGCCAAACTCGAGGGAAAGCGTCAGGCAGCTGGAGTATTCTAGCATTATCGGAAGTTTGATGTACGCAACCACTGCCACAAGGCCTGACATAGTTTTCGCCGTAGGAATGTTGAGTCGGTTCACAAGCAACCCAGGGGTTGAGCACTGGAAAGCTGTGAAGCGGGTGATGAGATATCTCAAGAAGACTCAGACATATGCAGTGCACTATAACGGGTATCCGACAGTCGTGGAAGGCTTCAGTGATGCTAGCTGGTGTTCAGAGGTGGAAAGCGAGAGATCCACAGGTGGATATGTCTTTTCCTTGGGTGGAGCTGCTATATCGTGGAAGTCGAAGAAGCAGACTATACTCTCTCGTTCCTCCATGGAATCTGAATTCTATGCACTTGAAACTGCAGCAGATGAAGCAGAATAGCTTCGGGAGCTCATGTATGATCTTTCAGTGGTTGGGGCTCAGATACCGACGATACCGATATACTGTGACAACCAGGCGACTGCGACGGTGGCATCAAATGACCTCTTCAACGGAAGAAGAGGACTGTGCGGTTGAAGCACATGACAGTACACGATCTTATCAAAAGAGGTGTAATTGCAGTGATTGATGTTCGAAGTCAGGAGAACCTGGCAGATCCGTTCACAAAGGACCTCAAACGCCAGTTGGTCGATGGCACAGCTTGTAAAATGGGCTTGAAGGCATTCTGATAGTGTGTCTTTGTAATCCTATCATAAAGTTTTATGCTATTAGTTCAAAGAGAAATCTACCAGGCATCTAACTTTTGGTTCAAATGAGGATCACTGACTGAAAAACTATCAGGTAACAGTGGGTACTTGTTCTCTGGAACATGGAAGGGATACGGACCCATAACCACTGTTGTCTACTATGTATTTTCTGCGAAAAAAATAGATCCAGTGGAAGGTTGGCTTAAACGTCTGTCACGACCCGTTACCCAAATTGTTGGGCCGGGCCGAGCCATGTCCAGCCTACGCTTAAGATAAAGCGCAGTAAGCTGTTCTAGAGATAACAAGATAAGACTAAATGTGCTAACAATTCTATAAGTGAAGAAGAATCATAAATGCTCCAAACACAAAAGTCGTCTCATATATAGAAATAAGTCCAAAGTACAAGTCTGAAATGTAAAACTGGATACATGTCCAGTTACAAAATGATAGAGTCTAATACATGACTACACTAAGTATCCCAAGCAGCTAAGCAAACTAGACGAGTCTCCCCGCAGGAACATCCTCGTAAAGCAGAGCTGGGTCCTCGGCAGTAACTCCATAATACGAATCACAGAGCAACTCCTCCTCAGTAAGTATACCTACAACGTTATCCTGTCAGGACGGGAGCAAGTACAACCTCTACAACTAAAGTACTGAACATATAATGAAAGAGATGTACAACAAGGATCATGGTGTGATAAGTCTATAAAACAGGAATACTGGAAACATGTCATCATGGTACAACTGGGATCACAGTATCATAGCAACATAGGGAACATGGCATCTATCTCATGTCGTATCACAATCATGTCATCATAATCTATCATGGCAAGGATACATATGTCATAGAGACAGATGTATATGTAATGTTTAAAACTGTAGCAGGTACGTGATCGGTCAATAGGTATACAATGTGCTGTGGCACATAATAAAATGTACTTCCGTACAAGTGATAGGGCGAGAGATGTACATACGCACAAATCTGCCTTGGTAAGTAAGGCCTACGGCGCTGTAACATATAAAATGAAACATTGCTCGGTACTATATAGGGGGGGCATGATCACGTACTCTACTATCAGTTTTTCCCATACCCATATTCTAATCATGTGAGAGATACATCAAGATGGTTCTAAGCATGGTAGTAATGGAAAGTACAACATGTGACGTTTTAACTTGCTATCCCAAGGATCAGCATTTAACATGGTTAATACATGTTCTAGCATTAAAAGACAGTAAATGAGTTTGTAGATGTACTTACCTCTAGCAAAACAAGCTGCGATAAAAGTGCTATGGATGTCTGGTAACTCGTCACTGTAGAAATACATACAATAACTTAGCTTTACACTAAGCTAAAACACTAAGACACTAACTGGTGAAAATACGACTTGTGACTGGGCACCTAGTCAAAAATGATGACTTGGCATAGGAGACCAATGTGGGGTGACACACTATGTTAACTAACATTCTAGGGTCTTTACACTAGTGAGGGATAGGGTTCAAAACGGCTAAAACTCAAAAATAGCACAAAAGCTACAAGTCGTAATTAATCAATAAATAAATCAAAAGACTATTGTGTCCTAACAATTTTAGAGATAGGCAAAAAGTCTAGTTTTTCTTAAAGTAAAGTATCAAAGTGATTCTTGTTAAACATAGAAATTTATTATAATTTTTCTGGAATTTATTAACCAGTACAAATATTTTATAAAAATCAGTTTTCCTAAGTATACAGAAAGTGAGTTTTGGTTTCATATGCTAAACTAGTAGCAAAACAATAATTTAAATACTACAAAAATTATACTAAATTTGCCAACTTAACAAAGTATCTAAAAACTATTTTTCCATAATTTTAGCAATACTTTAAGTATTTTTAGAAGATCAAAAACAGCAATGCACACAATAATTAATTATCTGCTTATTTTGTCCATGTACATAATTTGAACCAAAGTTCAAATACAGGACCCAAGGCCATGAATCAAGCCCAATATGACTTGTACAGGTCTTGAATGTGTGAAAACACATTTGAGCCCAAATACCCATGCTAGGCTTGGACATCAAATGGTTGCAGTAATTTAAATACAATAAAAATATAATTTGGTAATAGACAAAATAAATATTATTATTTTAATAAGGTAAAGTTTGTACAAAAGAAAATACACATACCTATGCTAAAAGTATATATGGATATATGAAGAAAATACTTAATTTATAGAGTATATATATATATATATAAATATATATATATATAAGAATACACTTAATAATATAGTGTATATATATATAATATATATATACATAGGAAAATGTATATATAAACATATATATATAAAATTTACTAACTAGAAAATATACATACATATATATAAAATACTGTAAAATACAGTATATACATATATATACATATATACTAATATATATACATATATACATATATATATTAATATATATAAAACAAAAGAGAAAAAAAAGAAAACAAAAAGAAAACAAAAAGAAAACACAGGGGGTGGCTCGAACTCAGCCAGCCAGAGAGGGGGGGGGGTTTCAGTGTTCACGCGCTGGCCAGTGGGCCAGCGGCCCGTTTTGTTAGAGATAGGGTTAGGGTTAGCTTTGTTTTAGGTTAGGTGATATTATAATAAAAAAAAATATATAAATACGAGCCTGTGTCCTGACAGTTAGGGACACAGGTGTCTTGTATCCTAGGCTAGCACGACACGTACGAGTCGATTCACCCGTGTCCAGTTCCACGCTCGTGTTTGCCAGGACACGGCGAACAAACTAGACTCATCACGAGATACGCACGACACAAGAAAACGTTGCTACGTACGTGTCCGGTCGTCGAAGGGATTTTCGATGGCTCTGGACGGCGGAGGAGGCGATGGGACGGTGGCGCTCGGGTGGCGATCGCCTCGTCTCGTCGGGGCGAACTTGCTGATGGTGGTGGTGGTGGATGAGGGCGTCGGGTTGGTGAGAACGGGGCTTCGCCGGAGTTAGGGCTTCGGCGAAGAAGTTTGGGGAAGAAGGGGCGGCGCTGGCGGTCGTGGGGGAAAATTAGGGTTAGGGTTTTGTCGAGGGGGATGAGGGGAGTTTTATAGAGGTTGATGGCGGTGGGGGCAGCCGAGAAAGGCGGGGGGCAGCGGCGGCAAGTCGGTCGGGCAGGGGGTGAGAGCTGGAGGAGAGAGAGAGGGGGAGCTGTCGGTCGGGGGGGGTGTTTGGTAAATTACAAATTAAACCCTAGAGTTTAGGAATTTACCAATAGGTCCTATCAGAGCCTATATGCAAAAAAACAATTTGCATTCCACATACAAAAATAATTTAACTATTGCAAAATGACTATTTAAATAATTTAGAAAATTACAACCAGTTATTAAAACAATTTAAAAATTACAAAAATGATATTAAAATAATTCAGAAAATTGCAAATTAATAATTTTGTATTTAAAACTCATTTAAACATCATTTAAAAATTCTAGAAAAATTTCTAAAAATTCTAATAATTATTTTAAGGCTATAAATAACATTAAAAATTAATAAACAATAATTAAATAAAATTTTGAAAAACAGGGGCTTACAAGTCTTCCCTCCTTGAAAAATTTCGTCCTCGAAATTTACAAGAATTGAAGATCCGACAATATTCTAACATAGCAAGCAATGCAACAAATGACTAAGGCTACGATCAAAACTAACCTCCTGAAACCTGTTCCGGCTCCGGCTCAAGGACTAGGCTATAAGTCCTCCCCTGGGGTCCCTTGGCTACTGGGCAGTCCCGAATCTGATGGATGGCAGACCCACAAGCTAAACACTGTCCTAACCTCTTCCTGCAGACGACGAATTCATGCCCTGGTCTTCCGCAGAAAGAACATATGGCTCCCTTCTGCTGCTGCTGTCGGGGTCCCGGGGCTCTAACTGGCGGGGTCTGATGATGTGATGTAGGGGGATGGTAAGTCTGCTGTGGTGGCGTCGGCGCTTTCTGCTGGAAAGCCTGACGCTTGGACGGTCCCTCATGATGTACAGAAGCCGGCCTCTTGCTAGACAGAAGACGCTCCTCAATGCTCCGGGCTAACTCTAGGCTCTGGTAGTAGTCAGTCGTACCGTTTGCCACTATAAGAATGCCAATGTCCGGAACTAGACCATGGCAAAACCTACGGGTCATCTCCTCTGGATCAGCAACCAGACTAGGAGCAAAACGGCTCAAGCGACTAAACTCTCCCGCGTAGTCATCAACAGAACGGTTCCCCTGCTGGACGTTCTGGAATCGTAGCCCCATGGCTACTCTAGCAGCGGTCGAGAAGAACTTCTTCTTGAACTGGGTCTTGAACTGGTCCCAGGTGGCTCTACCTCTCGCGAACAACGGCTCATTCCTGAACCAGACCCCGGCTAAGTCTATCAGTAGAAATCCTGCTGCCTCGACCTGTAGGTCATCCGGCATCCTAACTCCCAGAAGCTTCCTCTCTACAGAATCTAGCCAGTCATCAGCTACTACTATGCCCTCAGTCCCTGAGAACTCCTTGGGATTCAGACCCATGAAGTCCTTGACCGTCCCCGCTCTCTGCCGCGGCTCTACATATGGTGGGGCTACGGGACGTCCCTCAGAACGCTCCATGCTCTGGCGGAGTAGGGTAGTCTGCTCCTGATGGGTTGTTAGGAACCCCTGGATCAGTGTGAGCAGCTGGTTCCCGTCGAGTGTGACGGAAGCCTGGGTGGGTATAGTGATAGGGGGTGGTGGAAGTATCGGGTCCTGCTGGGCCTGGGATGTGGAAGGTGGTATCTGGGTCTGTGGATCGGTGGAGTGGGGGAATGTGGTAGGTGGAGGTGCATCAGTCAACTGGTCGGCTGACTGGATACGGAGGGCCCCATTCTCGGGGGTAACATGCTGGGACGAACGAGTAAGCACCATCTAAATTACACATAAAAGACTTATAAGGACTTATTCAAAGTAAGCAATCATATGCAAGAAAATCTAATTATAATAGCAAACATGTGATGTGTTTCCTATGTTGCAATCCTAGCATTCCTCTAAGTGTTCTAAGCGTCTTTCCTAATGTTGCCTAATTACCTTAAGTTCCTAATTGCAGGCCTGCTTGGTACAATAACGTAACCAAACAGTTTAGTCAGGACCTTGCATGGGCCGCCAAAAAAAACATGTCACGACCCGTTACCCAAATTGTTGGGCCGGGCCGAGCCATGTCCAGCCTACGCTTAAGATAAAGCGCAGTAAGCTGTTCTAGAGATAACAAGATAAGACTAAATGTGCTAACAATTCTATAAGTGAAGAAGAATCATAAATGCTCCAAACACAAAAGTCGTCTCATATATAGAAATAAGTCCAAAGTACAAGTCTGAAATGTAAAACTGGATACATGTCCAGTTACAAAATGATAGAGTCTAATACATGACTACACTAAGTATCCCAAGCAGCTAAGCAAACTAGACGAGTCTCCCCGCAGGAACATCCTCGTAAAGCAGAGCTGGGTCCTCGGCAGTAACTCCATAATACGAATCACAGAGCAACTCCTCCTCAGTAAGTATACCTACAACGTTATCCTGTCAGGACGGGAGCAAGTACAACCTCTACAACTAAAGTACTGAACATATAATGAAAGAGATGTACAACAAGGATCATGGTGTGATAAGTCTATAAAACAGGAATACTGGAAACATGTCATCATGGTACAACTGGGATCACAGTATCATAGCAACATAGGGAACATGGCATCTATCTCATGTCGTATCACAATCATGTCATCATAATCTATCATGGCAAGGATACATATGTCATAGAGACAGATGTATATGTAATGTTTAAAACTGTAGCAGGTACGTGATCGGTCAATAGGTATACAATGTGCTGTGGCACATAATAAAATGTACTTCCGTACAAGTGATAGGGCGAGAGATGTACATACGCACAAATCTGCCTTGGTAAGTAAGGCCTACGGCGCTGTAACATATAAAATGAAACATTGCTCGGTACTATATAGGGGGGGCATGATCACGTACTCTACTATCAGTTTTTCCCATACCCATATTCTAATCATGTGAGAGATACATCAAGATGGTTCTAAGCATGGTAGTAATGGAAAGTACAACATGTGACGTTTTAACTTGCTATCCCAAGGATCAGCATTTAACATGGTTAATACATGTTCTAGCATTAAAAGACAGTAAATGAGTTTGTAGATGTACTTGCCTCTAGCAAAACAAGCTGCGATAAAAGTGCTATGGATGTCTGGTAACTCGTCACTGTAGAAATACATACAATAACTTAGCTTTACACTAAGCTAAAACACTAAGACACTAACTGGTGAAAATACGACTTGTGACTGGGCACCTAGTCAAAAATGATGACTTGGCATAGGAGACCAATGTGGGGTGACACACTATGTTAACTAACATTCTAGGGTCTTTACACTAGTGAGGGATAGGGTTCAAAACGGCTAAAACTCAAAAATAGCACAAAAGCTACAAGTCGTAATTAATCAATAAATAAATCAAAAGACTATTGTGTCCTAACAATTTTAGAGATAGGCAAAAAGTCTAGTTTTTCTTAAAGTAAAGTATCAAAGTGATTCTTGTTAAACATAGAAATTTATTATAATTTTTCTGGAATTTATTAACCAGTACAAATATTTTATAAAAATCAGTTTTCCTAAGTATACAGAAAGTGAGTTTTGGTTTCATATGCTAAACTAGTAGCAAAACAATAATTTAAATACTACAAAAATTATACTAAATTTGCCAACTTAACAAAGTATCTAAAAACTATTTTTCCATAATTTTAGCAATACTTTAAGTATTTTTAGAAGATCAAAAACAGCAATGCACACAATAATTAATTATCTGCTTATTTTGTCCATGTACATAATTTGAACCAAAGTTCAAATACAGGACCCAAGGCCATGAATCAAGCCCAATATGACTTGTACAGGTCTTGAATGTGTGAAAACACATTTGAGCCCAAATACCCATGCTAGGCTTGGACATCAAATGGTTGCAGTAATTTAAATACAATAAAAATATAATTTGGTAATAGACAAAATAAATATTATTATTTTAATAAGGTAAAGTTTGTACAAAAGAAAATACACATACCTATGCTAAAAGTATATATGGATATATGAAGAAAATACTTAATTTATAGAGTATATATATATATATATATAAATATATATATATATATAAGAATACACTTAATAATATAGTGTATATATATATAATATATATATACATAGGAAAATGTATATATAAACATATATATATAAAATTTACTAACTAGAAAATATACATACATATATATAAAATACTGTAAAATACAGTATATACATATATACATATATACTAATATATATACATATATACATATATATATTAATATATATAAAACAAAAGAGAAAAAAAAGAAAACAAAAAGAAAACAAAAAGAAAACACAGGGGGTGGCTCGAACTCAGCCAGCCAGAGAGGGGGGGGGGGTTTCAGTGTTCACGCGCTGGCCAGTGGGCCAGCGGCCCGTTTTGTTAGAGATAGGGTTAGGGTTAGCTTTGTTTTAGGTTAGGTGATATTATAATAAAAAAAAATATATAAATACGAGCCTGTGTCCTGACAGTTAGGGACACAGGTGTCTTGTATCCTAGGCTAGCACGACACGTACGAGTCGATTCACCCGTGTCCAGTTCCACGCTCGTGTTTGCCAGGACACGGCGAACAAACTAGACTCATCACGAGATACGCACGACACAAGAAAACGTTGCTACGTACGTGTCCGGTCGTCGAAGGGATTTTCGATGGCTCTGGACGGCGGAGGAGGCGATGGGACGGTGGCGCTCGGGTGGCGATCGCCTCGTCTCGTCGGGGCGAACTTGCTGATGGTGGTGGTGGTGGATGAGGGCGTCGGGTTGGTGAGAACGGGGCTTCGCCGGAGTTAGGGCTTCGGCGAAGAAGTTTGGGGAAGAAGGGGCGGCGCTGGCGGTCGTGGGGGAAAATTAGGGTTAGGGTTTTGTCGAGGGGGATGAGGGGAGTTTTATAGAGGTTGATGGCGGTGGGGGCAGCCGAGAAAGGCGGGGGCAGCGGCGGCAAGTCGGTCGGGCAGGGGGTGAGAGCTGGAGGAGAGAGAGAGGGGGAGCTGTCGGTCGGGGGGGGTGTTTGGTAAATTACAAATTAAACCCTAGAGTTTAGGAATTTACCAATAGGTCCTATCAGAGCCTATATGCAAAAAAACAATTTGCATTCCACATACAAAAATAATTTAACTATTGCAAAATGACTATTTAAATAATTTAGAAAATTACAACCAGTTATTAAAACAATTTAAAAATTACAAAAATGATATTAAAATAATTCAGAAAATTGCAAATTAATAATTTTGTATTTAAAACTCATTTAAACATCATTTAAAAATTCTAGAAAAATTTCTAAAAATTCTAATAATTATTTTAAGGCTATAAATAACATTAAAAATTAATAAACAATAATTAAATAAAATTTTGAAAAACAGGGGCTTACAACGTCTTAATGAGTTCTCAGGCAGAGTGAATGCCTGGTGTGCTTTACAGGAAGCACGGTAGAGCAGCACTACAAGGAGTGAAACTCCATGCTACAGTGGGGTGACTCCACCATGAGGTTCCCAGGTCTGGGGTAATACCTCGACTTTGCAAGCCAAGTCATAGCGGCGTAGCACCGCAAATAGGCAGGTAGCCTAATGCTGTATGACGTAATTAAAGAGTTGTAGACATCACTACAAAGGGGAGGATGACCCCATGTTATAGTGGCACGACACCACGATGAGGTACCCAGCTAGGGGTAAAGCCTCGGCCTTGCAAGTCATGTCGTTGCGGCGTAACACCGCAAGGAAGCCTTAGGCTTCATGCTGAGTAGATTGGCACTACAAAGAGGCTAAGACCTCATGCTACAGTAGTATGACACTACGATGAGGTTTCCAGGTAGGGGTAATGCCTCGGCTTCAGGCCATGTCATAGCGGCGTAGCACCGCAAGGAAGCGCAAGGCTTCATGCCATGTCTCTTTAATAAAGAACTCACCTATAGTGTATGGAAAGAGATATCAGGCCGTCTCTTGAGGGTAAACTTGTAGACGCCCAAAATTATACACTGAAACCAGGCTGGCACAGGGCCTTTAATGTGCAGCCAGAAGCACACGTAACTACACTTTGTGAGTGGAAAGAATTACAATTGTGGTGCAGAATTCAAGGCGTAGTCCATTCTTGTATCACATTGTTATTTAACCCATGCGGGAAGATTCAAGTCATCAGCGACATCTATCCTAATGCAAAATGGACAGTTACTGTGGGGAACGCTCAACCCTGGACACATATATATGGTGTGATATGTGGGGGATTGTTGGTGCTTTCTTTACATGGAGAGAGCTTGCTCTCAACATGCCTTGTAAAAGTTTAGTCCCACATCGAAAATGCACCATGGGTTATCTCAACATATATACTTGGTTGTGTTGTTGAGAGATGCACATGGGATGGTGACCCTAAGGAGGGAACCATGTGGGTGATTTTACTAGGAGGTAAGAATAAGGCTCCAAGGATTAAGCATTAGTGCTTTTGTCATTCTCTTGGATTAATTCCATTTGGAGCTATGCCCCAAAGGGGCTTAGCGACTCGGACTCGGACTCGGGCTCGGGCTCGGACTCGGGCTCATGGGCTCATGAGACGTAATGTGGCGTTTCGTTGGCGCACTTTGCACTTAGCACGTCTTGCGGCTCATATGCGACCATGCGGTCTTATGCGGCATGCGGCTCATATGCGGCCACATGCGGCCTCATGCGGTCTCATGAGCCATGCGGCCAGGCTGCTGCTGCTGTTGCCGCATGGAGGACTCCGCTGACTGTGCAGACTACAAGTCAGTTATGGAAAGACTGATTCAATGCGATTGATTCAGATCCACTTTTTGTGGGATTTGATTCAATCTTTCCATAAGATTTGAATTAATTTCGTTGCTATCTTTGTGGGATTTGATTCAATCTTTCCATAACTGAAGAGACGGCTAGGGTTTCCACCCTCTCTCTATATATACTCTCTTCTGGCCTCCTTTGTGAGGAACTACGAATTTTATAAGTCAGAAAAGAGAGAGAGAGAGAGAGAGAGGGAGCTGCTGCCGCCATTGCAAGTCCATCCGAGGAGTCAGAACAGAGGTGACTTCGAGCGTTCCACAAGTTCTTCAACTTGCTGGTTCCTGGAAGCAATTCGTGTGGGACGAATCTTGCTTTGAGCAACGGTGTTTTGACACCCCAGCAACTTTTCTTTATCTCATCTTTCTCTAGATTATTGTAACTCGTTCAGTCCCAATTGCAACACGTTTGCAAGGAAGAACGAGATATCTTCTCTTCTCTATTTTCCTTCTTCATATTGTAATCTGGCTATTTGGTTTTTTGTATCATCGTAGATCTTGAGTTTGATCACTGCAAAGTTTTTGTGTGACTCTCAGATCTCGATTACATCATTTTTCATCTTTGATCAAGCCCCGGGACTAACAATATCTAGGTATGTCAAAATTTTGGCAGTCCATATAAAATAAGTACTATCAAAATTTTGGCAATCCTAAAATAATAAAAAAAAAATTTTAACAGTCCTGGATATGCACATTAACATTTGTCTAAAAAAAAGATATATAAATATAATTTCAACCAAAAGAGTCGATAACATACGAGCGAGTTATTTTTTATTATTTGGTAATTCAGTTTACATTTCCAAAATTTGAGTTTTGAGGCTAAAATCTGGCTTTTAATTTGTCTGAATAGTGTACGAGATTCAAACAAGCCTTATGTAACTTCTGAAATAAGTAATTACAAAAACATTCGTAACCCCAAAGCCTCGCTTTACTCTCAGTCAACTTAAGAACCCTTCTCTATTTTACAATAAATTTATAATATAAATTATATACTTTTATATATAAATTATTATATTTAACATGTGATAATCTTGTATAAAAAAATGGTGCATTTAGATGCACATTTATTTGTTTTATATTATTATATTTAATTGTTTTATGTTGTTTTAGATTCCTTTTTAGTCGCTTCATATTTTATAAATAAATTATTTCTATATTTATTTATAAAATAAGTTCCCATTCTTTTATCATTCAAGTCACAACTAAATAATTAATTTGTATTTACATCATAAAAAGTTGACATCAAACAACAAATTTCTTTTCTTTGTGCATTTTTCTCTGATCTTGTATGTTTTTTTAATGTTTCTCGTTGTTTGTGCATATTTTTCTTTGTTCATGTATGCTTTTGATTTTTTGCACATTTTCCTAGATTAGCTACTGAAATATAAATTCTAAATAATAAAAATAGACTAAATTGTAACTTGATACCCTCAACTATCACTATTTTTTTAACTTAATACCTTCAACTTTTATAGCTAGGTACCAACTTGATATCCTAAAAAAAAATTGGACAAAATTGTCCCTTCTCTTCTCCCCCAATCCCTCTCTCTCTCTACGGCCGCGGTGGCAGCGGACGGCAGGCACGAGCAAGCGGTGGGCGCGGGGATGCTCGGGGGCGTGGCGAGTTGGGTAGCGTGCGAGCGGACGCGGGGCAGAGCACGGGGGCAAGCTGGGCAGCACGTGGCGGCGCTCGGGGCAGCGTGCGGGGGTGCAAGCGAGCGGGAGCGCGGGCTCGGGGGCGGGTAGGGCGGGTCGTTGGGCCTGGAGACGAGTAGGGGAGTGGTCGCCGGAGTTGGGGAGGGGGGGGGCGAGGGCGGAATGGCCACCGGATGGGGGGGGGGGGGGGGGGGGGGGGGGGAGGGTAGTAGTTTAGGAATAAAAGAAAAATTGAGTATCAAGTTGTTAAGTTGAGATAAAGTATTAAGTTACTACCTATAAAAGTTGAGGGTATCAAGTTGAAAAACATTAATAGTTTAGGGTATCAAGTTGCAATTTAGTCATAAGAATATTCACTAACAATTAGAAATATACTCACAAGCAAAGAAAATATGCACAAACAATGAAACACGCACTCATTAATAATCAGAAACATAAAATAGAAAAAAAATTCCATAATTCATTCTTTGTTGTCGACTTTTTATGCTATAAATACAAATTAGTTATTTAGTTGTGACTTTGAACGAGGAGAGAATAAAAAAATATAACATAATTTTTTTCATAAATATATAAATAGTTTATTTATAAAATATTAAGTGACTAAAAGGAATAAAATATAATAGAAAAGAAATAAAAAAGGGTGTGATATGAAAAATTAAACTATACAAATATTTAAAAACAATAGCTATACTAAAAACATCATTGCATCTAAATGCAACTGTTTTTTTAATAAAATTTAATATATTAAGTATTATCTCATATAAATATATGTAATTATTATAAACACTAATTTAGATTTTGAAAAAATAAAATAAAAAATACGTTAAATTTTTCATAAATGAAAGAGTTTGAAAGAAAATAGTTTATGAATATAAATGGAACTCCTGAATCTTTTTTACAAAATATTTTTACTGCATAAGAAGTAGGGGTGAGTTTTCAATCGTTTCTGTTCAACTATATCTAAATTTATGAAACTGAACTTCGTTCAAACAATTTTATTAAAAATAAAACAGATCCACATATTTTGTAAAATCGATCCGAACCTAACTACAATGGTATGATTTTTGATTAATTCGATGTTTGTATGCTAGGCCAGGATAAGGACTATTTTGATTTTGACGGTCCCTTTGCATAATGGACATGTATTTATATAATTTATAGTCAAATGTTCACAACATAATTTTCCAATCAAAATTTAAAACAAATTTTGGCAGTCAAGGTGTAGATAAAATAAACAAAATACATAAATATAATAAAGCCAAATAAATATAATTTTAATATATATATATATATATATATATATATATATATATATATATATATATATATATATATATATATATATATCAAATGATCTCTAGCCTAGTGCTTAAGAGAGATGCATGCGGCCAAGTGGTCGGAGTTCGAGCCCCAATGAAAGTGAGTTTGCCACAATTACCCATTGCTTAAATATAAATATAAATATAAATATAAATATAAATATAAATATACACACACGAGGCTAAAAAGATATGTATATATACATATGAGTCTCAAGGTATATGAATAATTGTAATTAGATTTTCGATTCAAATTGATTTTCAAAGTTTAAAATCAAATTATAAAATCCAAACCAAAATTAAAAACATAGTAAATTAATTAAGTTTAGTGTTTAATTTTCAAAGTTTAAAATCAAAATCCAAAGCAATTTTTTTTTTTTTTTTTGGGGTGGGGGGGTTGGGTTTTCTCAAAATGCGCCTCCATCTGTCGGTTTTGGAGGACTGATGTTAGCTTGATGTATACAAATTTGACTTATGCCAATAGAGGTGGGACATATGGTCAGCGGTCCCTCTCTTGGTTCACAAGAATTTTTCCAAATTTTTATAGCTTAAACCAAACCAAATTGAAAGATCGAATCGATTGGATTCGAATCTGTTTAGATTTTTGGACCTAGATATCCTCCCCCCGTATAAGAACTCCCCCACTCCACTCGGACCTGGACCCGGTCCGCCTTAATAAGAACTTCCCCACTCCTTTCTTTTTCTTCCTCCTCCTCTTTTTCTTCCTGTTCATAGTTAGACTCTCTCTCTCTCTCTCTCTCTCTCTCCTCTTTCTTCTCCATCTGCAGATTATAGAGAGAGAGAAGGGGGAGGGGATAGAGAGGGGATGGCGATGAACTGGGGGGTCTTCAGAGCGATCCTGTCGATTATTCAGTGGTGGGGGTTCAACGTCACCGTCATCATCATCAACAAGTGGATCTTCCAGGTATGCTCCTGCTCCTACTCCTACTCCTCCTTCTCCCCGGAGGAATTTTGAATGTTAGGGTTTCGAAGATTCCCCCTACTGTTGTTTGTGCTGTTTTGTGCTACGATGTTTCCGATGAATGGAGGGGGATCTTCCATTGGCGGTGGGTGTGGGTGGTGGTGGTGCTGCAATGGGTTCCTCTGGCACCACCGTGCAGGTATATGATAGGTCATGCGGACGCGTCCTCTATTTCACTGTGTCATCGTGTGCGGACACTGACACGGCACCCTTTTTCTGGATTGTATAGGCTTCCTAGGTCAGATTTGGGGGGGGGGGGGGGGGTTGAAATTTATTCTTATTTGGGCCTGATTCCAAAACCATGTAGGGAACCGAACACGAGTTCATGTTGTAGGTTCTTTGTTTGGTGCTAAGAACTATCACAAAGGAAAGTAAACGATTCCGGAAAATTGGGGCGACTTTCCCTTGTCCAACTTCTCGACCAAAAGGCAGGCATGGAAAAAGAAAATACAACTTTGGGGGAGTTTTGGTGTTTGGCCGCAACAGAACTTGGAGAACTTGAGGAACTTGCGAGTATTATGTGGAGAAAATTGAACTTTAGGGGAAGTTTGGTGTTTGGATGCAGGAGAATTTGAGAACTCAGAAGAACTTAGGCCATCTCCAACCATAAACCTCAACACCTAATTGAGGATAATTCTTCTCCAACCTACACTCGATTGGAGGAAATTTTCTCAATTCCTCACATATCCTACATATAACAAACACTAAAGTTAATTAACTTACTATGTTTTTAAATTTATATATGTAATTAATATAATAATTACACCATTAAAAAGTCTTGTTAAGATCTTCCAATAGATTCTAATATAGAATATATTTGTTATTAGTATTAATTTTTTGCTTATTAGATTCATTTGATCAACAAAATAATATTTAATTCATTTTTGTAAATTAGTCATGTATTCAACTAATATTTAGTACATTTAACAGAAATTAATAGAATAACATTAAAAAAAACAAGTACATCAAAATTTAAAATAATATTAAAAAATATTTAAAAAGTTAGTGGGATTAGGGAGAGAGTAATTAAAAAAGTTACCGCAAAATTATATATATAAATATTATAAAATAGTACTAAATAACATTAATAATATAAAATAATATAGTGTATATGATTATATTAAAATAATTGTGAAGAAATGAATTTATGTAGAAATAAATAATAGTTGTTTATTATTTGAGGATTGATGGGTTGGAGTCGTAAAATTTTGAGGATAGAATAACATAGGAATATTCATTTTGAGGAAAATTATGAGGATGGGTTGGAAATGGCCTTAGAAGTATGTGGTACAGATACTTCCTCTGTTTTATTTGTCGGACTTCCTATTTTAGTCTTCTGGAAGAGCCTATTTGGTCCCAGGGAACATATGGAATTTGGGTAGTGAGACTCATATGGAGTTCCATTCAGTTTGTTGGGATTTTTTCCTATTCTCGTGTTTGATTAGTGGATTCAGGTGAAGCAAGTAGGAGGGGAAAATTAAGGTGGAGCCCAACTGTCATCGTGAGGGAAATGATGAACAAAAATTGGGTTCACAAAAATCTAATTTCTCTTGATTTTCGTTCATTTTTGACGGATTTGGCAAAGAAGAATTTGCTAAGTTGATCCTGATCTGGCAGGGGAAAGAATCTGCCTCCTAACTTTTATGTCCCCTATTTTATCTGTATCAAACATTGACAATGGTCGAGTTTTAGTGGGGACCATCTCAAATTCTGCCAAATCCGCATTATTTCAACCAAACATGGCCAAACATGGACGATTTCAAAGAATCAGAGCATGGAAATAAAACAAAATTCATTTAGTTTCTACTAGATGTTTATGGTTAGGAAGTTGGATGGCCTGAAAGTCGTTTAGAGCATGTTTGGTTGGCTGAAGTGGAAGTAATTGAAGATTTTGGGTTGTACTCGCTATGATTTTATTGGTTTTAGTATTTGGTTGAGTGAAATAGCAGTACAAAAAAGTTGCAGGAAATTTCTCGGCCACACTTATGAGAAGTTATGAGTAATTAATGAAAGAAAGGGAGGAGGAACAAATCGGTATTTTAGATCTCGAAAGTAGGAGGTTGAGAGTTTGGACCAGACATTGTTGATGGCCGGAATACTAACCAGAAGTTGGGAAGATGAGGTGAAAGGTTAGAGATTTGTTTTGGTAGAGGATCATGGAGGCTAGGGTTTTCGAAAGATGGAGGCTATGGAGGATAGGGTTTTGGGAAAGGTTGGAGATAAGGCTGCAATCTAGCCGAGTCGAATTTTGCATGTTCAAGATCGTTTATGCTTGGTCCTTATCGAACCGAACTTGAGCCCGAGCTTGTAAGAAGATGTTCAAGCTCTGCTTGCTCACGAGCTCGAGCTGCTCCCAAGCAACTTGAATGCAAGCTCTTCAAGCTTGGGGAGTCGAGATCGAGCTGGTCAAGTTTCATAAAAGAAACGCAAGATAAAGGTAATCTAATTTGCATTGGAATAAAGAGAAAAAAGGAAAAAAAAAAACTAATGAGCTCAAAATGTAACCGAGTCAAAATGTAAGAGTCGAGCCATAAGTGAGTCGAGTCGAGTAAAGTACTGTTCAAGCTAACCGAGGCGAGCTTGTTTACGAGCTATCGACCCAAGCTTCCCATGTCCAATCTCGTTTTGTTAAAGGAATCGAGCTCAACATTTTGTTCAAACTTGGCTCGTTAAGGAAAACGAATCGAGTTGAGTCAAGCTTTTGTTGAGCCGATCTAGCGAGATGCTCTGAACATTTGCAAAATTGCAACCCTAGTCGCAGAGCTAGGTTGAAAGGTGACCATGCTCTGAAACCAAGTTGAGAAGTTGACTCAACTAATAATTTATTTGATTCAATTAGGAAAGAGGAAGAGGCCTATAATCTATAGGAAATGGTGAAGCTTAGTTTGCTCACGAGTCGAGCTCGAGCTCGAGCTCGAGCTGCTCGCGAGGAGCTTTCCATGTTCAAGCTTGGCTCATTAAGGGAATCGTGCTCAACATTTTGTTCAAGCTTGTCTCGTTTAGGAAAACGAGTCGAGCCGAGTCAAGCTTTTGTATAACTGAGCTCATGAGCTGATATGTTCCTTTGCAATCCTAGTTGGAAGCTAACCATGCTCTGATACCAAGTTAAGAAGTTGGCTCAGCTAATGATTGACTTGATTCAATTACGAAAAAGGAAGATAAGTATAATATATAGGAAATGGTGACTCAAGCGTCATAGACTTTTTTATATATATGAGAGATATGGACTAAAGATAAAGAATGTACAAGAATACTAATAATTATCTTCTACAATATATATATATATATATATATATATATATAGAGAGAGAGAGAGAGAGAGAGAGAGAGGAGAGAGAGAGAGAGAGAGAGTCATATCTAATGATACACAAACGAGTTCTCTTACTAAACAATTTTATATCGTATGATGCGAAATGTATCACCCGACATGACGTATCATCCGTACAAAATTAGCTTATTATCAAGTTAAGTGGATTTAAGCCAACTTTAAGTGGTTTAGAAATTATTATTTTTAAATCGATGCTATAACTCTAAAGCTTGACCCAAATGCTCATATAAGCTTTTAATCTTTTAAAACTTGTCACAACTTGTTTGTTCAGTCTCCTCTTTCAAGTGAACAGTTTGGAGAGAGGTCTCCTTTCAACATTTTCCGTCAACTTCCAACATCTCCAATGATATATAATATCTTCAAGGATGACATCTAGCATACATGGACATTTAAACAACTCAGATGACTGATTTTCTCCAAAAAGGAACTTTTGTTCTATACTTCTATCTATTTTTTTTAAAAAATTGAACCTTCTTTATGTTTTCTTTTGGATTTTTTTGGATGGCTCTTCCGTCTCAGTTTTCAAGGGTTTTTACAAGTTATATCTTGTTTAGAAACTAAAATGTACAACAAGATATTATTATTTGATTGTCAATATATATTTTTAAAATTTTGAACCTTTTTTTTTTCGGAATTTTTTGGATGGCTCTTCCATCTCAGTTTTCAAGGGTTTTTACAAGTTATATATTGTTTAGAAACTAAAATATACAACAAGATATTATTTGATTGTCAATAGTCAGTTCTTATTAATGCAGTGAAGCTATACTTATGATAATACCATCAATCTTGTTCTTGTATATTTTGTGCTCTTAATCATTAAATTATGATGAACTGGTCACTTTTTGCTTGACAATGCTACTTATTGTTGCTCAATATGTTCAATTTATCTACTTATGTAGGGTTTTATAAATTTCCAATCTAATTTCTATGAGACAATGCATCACAATATGATAATCAAGTGAACCAACACACACACACACACGCATATATATATATATATATATATATATATATATATAAAACCTAATTGTATTATAGAACCCTGGCCTGTAGGCCTACTAACTCGGCCTGCCTGGTCCACTTCCTAGCCCGCATTCGTCCCACCTGGCTCGCACCTGGTCTGCACTCGGCCTATCTGACTTTCCACTTTAATTTCCCACCACGTGGGAAAGTGCTTCTCCCAAGGCTTGAACCCAAGACCTCCTGGGGGATGACTCCTACCTTAGCCACTTATATATATATATATATATATATATATATATATATATATATATAAGGCTAGACGAATAGGATTTTTGTCAATCCCAAAGATCACCAGTACAAAGTTGTATTTTCTAGTTTCTATGTTTCTTTCCTTCTATATTTTGTGAGATATTGATCTTAGAACCTAAATATTCCTTATTGGTATATGGTTGATAGATATCTTAGAAAGAGCATGATCAATAGTTTTGGCTTTGCCATCAATGCTCGGAGTATCTTTGATTTGACATAGTAACTACTTTGTGAATTGTCAGTTTCTCTTGTATAGTCCTTGAATTTCTTATCATTTGAATTTTGATTTGGTTCTGAAATTTATGTCCTTGTCATTGACCACCCTATTTGTTGAATTAAGCCAAATAGGTTTCTTAATACGTGTTATTGCAATTTGCTTTGCTTAATGTTACAAATCAAGGTTTGCAGTTTCGGTATCGGAATCCTATGAGTATCGGGAGTATCGGAATCAATGGTAAGGCGGTTTCAGATCGAGTATCGGATATTTTAGTAGTGGAAAACAAATAATTATTAATACAAATTTAAAATTTTAGAAAAATATTTTATACATTTAGGCATAATTTTAAGTAATCTTTTATGTTGTTTCTTAGTAGTTTTGAAATTGAATAAAATAATAGTCGCCCTTGCTGATTGGTAAACCTGCGATATATGTTTTTTTTTACATGTTTTTACAAGCTTGCTATGCTTTTAGCCTTTTACACCATTGCTAATTAGTCTTTTTCGTTCAATTTTCTCTGCCAATTTAACTGGGAAAAGACCCCAACATAGGTATCGAATAGTATCGGTAGCAATCGGTACTGGATCGGGACAATGTCAAACCGTATCGGTATTGGCCATATCGTTTCCGTATCGTCCGATCTGCAAACTATGTTACAAATTTGTGAATCAGAAAGTCTAAGAATTTTTGAAATAAGCATAATATAAAGGAATAATGATTTACAATATAAACAAGGTTTTACTTCACTATTGTTGTTGGTGATTTAGACCAGACCTTTTATTCCTGTTGTTTCTGTAACCACTTCTTTTTCTTCAGTCTTTGATAAAACTAAACATATTTCATTGATTTTTCCCCCATGTATCATGTCAAAATACAAATTATAAATGGTGGCTAATTATTGCAGTTACTTATCTTGTATTAGATTTAGTTCACTATACTTCAACCTAATTCTTGTGGTAGATTCAGTAAAAACAAATGGCTACAGGAAACTTCGTTCCATTATTATGTTAAATTGTTGAAATTTATTTGTTGGACAGAAGTCCTAAACTGTTAGTCTGAAGGTTACTTTGTGTGTGTGCAGAAACTGGATTTCAAATTTCCCCTAACAGTATCATGCATCCATTTCATATGCTCAGCGATTGGAGCATATATTGCGATCAAACTGCTTAAGATTAAACCGCTGATTGAAGTTGAACAAGAAGACCGGTGGAGAAGGATATTCCCTATGTCGTTTGTTTTCTGCATCAATATTGTGTTGGGGAACGTGAGCTTGCGGTACATTCCAGTTTCTTTCATGCAGACAATAAAATCATTCACTCCTGCAACAACAGGTTGGCTAAGAGCTTTTCTCAGTTTGTGTTTCTGTTGAGTGTTCTTATCATTATCCTTCATGACATCACCTAGCTTATCCTGACTTGCTCTTATTTGCAACAGTTGTTCTTCAGTGGTTAGTATGGAGAAAAGACTTTGACTGGCGCATATGGACATCTCTTGTACCTATTGTTGGAGGAATTCTTCTAACCTCTATGACAGAGCTTAGCTTTAATGTATTTGGATTTTGTGCTGCCTTGTTTGGTTGCCTGGCTACGTCCACAAAGACTATCCTGGCTGAGTCCCTACTTCATGGATACAAATTTGACAGGTTTGTCACTTGTTTGCTTCTATATTGCCTAATATTTATACTGAATCATGAGGATTGATTCCCAACTATGTAAGTATTCTAACTTCAGCTTTATATCAACTGGTGTCTATTTAATCATTAGTTGGCATCGAGCCATAATGGCATTGTAGCCTATATTACTTGAGTTTTGAGGGTGAACAATTTGTAAGGTTCAGTGACCTGGTATAGTGTGCGTCTCTCTCTCTCTCTCTCTCTCTATGTGTATATATATATATATATATATATTGCTTGCATCATGGAGGATGCAAGTTCTGAGTCATGGAAATAGTCTCTCCATATATATGGGGTAAGGCTGTATACATCTTGACCCTTCCCATACCCTGAGCCATGTGGCACTGGGGCACCCTTATATCGTATAAATTATGGTAGCAGAGGCATCATGGCCATCATATTATCTACAAGTTCTTTAACATGAAGAAGATAACTTCATTGCTAAGTACAAAAAGGATAAATTGGATATACTAGATTATATATATTGAGTTGAGAACGTTAATGTGTGAACGTTGCAAGAGTAACTGAAACATGTTATATACATTTAGCTATTAAAATTATGCTGCATACACCTTTTGTAGTGAGACCCGCATGGGAATGTTTCTTTTTACTAAATAAGTAGAAGCTAGGAAATGAACATCGGTTAGATAAAACGTTGACATGTACTTCAAACAAAAATGCCATTCTTAATTGGACCTGAAAGCGGTGACATATATATTGTAATGAAGTTGCTTATTTGTGTAAGTGTGTAGTACTTTTCTTAAATACATATAAAAAGTGAAAGGAACAACTGTCTTGAATGAAAAGAATCAAATTGTTCAAGGGATAGCTTCAGAATAAGGAGCGAAGGAAAAGTGAGCATGTTTTCTCTATAAACTGTTAGTTATGTTAGAATCAATGTATTATAGTAATCAACAGTACTTTGAATTCTGAGAATCTGTTGTAAAAGCAAGACTAAGGGTCTGGGGAGCAAATATGTGAGCATGATCAATTAGTTTTATCGTATATGTTTCTCCATTTCTCCGAGGTTACATGAGGTTTTAATGCAGGGCCAATATGGTAGGTTTTCTTTCCTGTCAACTTTCTAGGATTATGTGAGTGCTTTCATAATTTCATTCCCTGTGTTTCCTTGTCCTGGAATGTGACCAACCAGAGTGTTGAAGTTAGGGCTGTCAATGGTAATCGATGAGCCAATCCAGTTATTTTAGAATTATAGGATTTGGATTTCTCAAGTACACCCGAAATCCTTAATGCAGGTTTGAGTATAATAACAAATATCAGATGACTGAGAAACCCACAACCGATTTACATATAATAACAAATATCAAGTTTATTACATACATCTTGTATTAAAGTTCTAACTTCGGATGCTCTATCAACTTCTAGATAAACAAATATCAGATGACTGAGAAACCCACAACCGATTTACATATAATAACAAATATCAAGTTTATTACATACATCTTGTATTAAAGTTCTAACTTCGGATGCTCTATCAACTTCTAGATAAACATGAGTCGACTCAAATGTTTCATACTTACGGTTTTAAAAATCATAAATTTTAGATTATAAGTACTTTTCAAATAGCTTCGTAGACAACTACATAAGATTCATAGCCTGACCCAAATCTAATTAGAATGAAAGAAGCTAACCTGAACTCGAAAGCTTATAGGGTTCAGTTTCGGAGATTACATGAATCTGACCCGAGCTGGATCCGTTGACAGTGCTAGGTGAAACTCAGTTGATAGTTGATAACATCATCATCTAATGTGGATGATTTGTGAACTTAGTGGTTTTTTTTACCTTGGAGTGCTCGCGAATAGCTCCAGGCATTTTCTTAGCAAATGGCTCAGATTATTATGACTTTTTTCCCCATGAGGGAAGTCTCTTCATTCATACATTTGTGTGGTAATTCTATTGCAAATTTCATGTATTATCAATTTTTGTATTAAAAGCATTTCCAATTTAATCTATAGATAAGGTGGTAGACAATCTTTATTTGCCTATTCCATAAAGCTACAACGTAAAAAAACAAAATTCCCTTTGATAATTTATTTTGTATTTCATCATCACCCAACTCATTAGTAATCTGTAAACATATTCTTTTGTTCCTCCTACTCATTTCTTTATTCTTTTTCTTAGTTTCCATATGTTTTCTTTTAAACCCTACTGCTATTTAATATTTAGTTGACGTTAAGTTTTTTTTTCCTGCCAGAGATTTACTCTTAAATGCTCAGCCGACCCCAGAAATTTGGGATAAAGGCTTTGTTGTTGTTGTATTTACTCTTAAATGCTGCATCAATCATTTGTGTACATCTTGTCGTAAATGCTGAATCTTTTTGGTGGATTGAAGAAAATCAATTTCCACTTCCCAGTTCTTTCAGAAGCTATTCATTCTCTTTACGTCTTTTATATTTTATTGTAATTGTGTCAATTATTATGTACCACATCCCAACATGCTTGATTCTCCCATCCGTGAATACCTATTTAGATATAAAAGGTTATAAACATCCTGGTTATCGAAAATTCCTAAATTCCTTGGAGGAATTGGTTGTTAGTACCACTTTTGTTATACTGTTGAATATAAATTTACTCTTTCTAATCATCTAACACTATACAGAATGAAACATTAGAAAGAGTAAATGACTAACCATATTCTGCAATCTTGAGAAATCAGGAAATACTTTGCTATGTGGCAGCTACACCTTGTGATGCCACAGCGGATTATGGTGTCTCATATCTGCAGACTTTTGTCATTTTCCGTCTTTGTATTTGAATATACTGATCTTCTGTTCTGCAGCATAAACACAGTCTACTACATGGCACCATTTGCGACAATGATATTGGCAGTACCGGCAATTGTGCTTGAAGGAACCGGAGTTGTTGTCTGGTTCTATACGCACGAGTCTATTTGCTCAGCTATGATAATAATATTCAGTTCGGGGGTCTTAGCCTTCTGCCTCAACTTCTCCATATTTTATGTGATCCATTCTACAACTGCTGTCACCTTCAATGTAGCTGGCAATCTCAAGGTGACCGAACCTGTGTTAGCTCTCATGCCATGTCCAGAACAAATTTATTTTGTCATTTCGTTCATACGGGAGTTTTTGATTTACAGGTTGCAGTTGCAGTCATGGTTTCGTGGTCTATTTTCCGGAATCCAATCTCTGTGATGAATGCTTTTGGATGTGCTGTAACACTCTGCGGCTGTACATTCTACGGCTATGTGAGGCACAAATTATCTCAGCAACCACCACCACCAGGAACACCTCGAACCCCCCGTACACCTAGGAGCAGAATGGAGATGATTCCACTTGTAAATGAGAAGCAAGATAACGTCTAATACTCTTGTCTATTCCAGAAGCAGTTCTAATTATTGGCCGGTCGATGACAGAGTTTAAGGTTACAGGAGAGCAAATAGTCCCCAGTTGGCCCTTTCTGGTTGCCGCAGCCCCAAACTTCTCTACTTCACTTGTCAGTTGCACTCGGCAGGTTCTGCATCCGAGTTCAAATCAGCTACTGTGAGGGATATTGCCGACGAGGGTTTAGGCCTTGTATTTGTTATGAGCACACTATACTTGAAAGAGAAATACTTGTTTTTATTCAATTAATTCTATTTTACTCTTATTTTACATGAATATGTGCTGAGCCATTCTCCAGAGATAATTAGAGATAATTCCTACATGCTTTATGAGTCACTTATATTATGTCACTTATATGGATATGATGCAAGTGCGGGGGATTCGTAATTTGGCTAATGATACTTTGCTAGTTATAATTGACCAGTATCTTGATCTTGAGATGGTTAAATTGAGTTCTTTGACTGAAGCATTAAAATAATTTTGGGTCTGGTGTAGCAACAGTTCAATGCGGAGGTCTTGTTCTTGGGGAAATTAATCAGTGAGGCCGGTTCACCGTGCACCTTTTATGCTTTCATGCCATCCATTTGATTGTATGAGAATGAAGAGGACTGTTCTGCATGCACTCATCTCCGTGCCGTCAAGTGAATGAAATGGAAGGTACATGGTGAGTCCGGCTCACTGAATAATTTTTCGGGTTCTCCTCTCTTTATTGCATCCCTCTGCTTTGATGACGTATGGGCTACCATAAACCCTTCACTTGCAAGGACTGCACTATCAACATGTTATTGAGAGGGTTAGGTAATTAAGGACTGCATGGATCCCCTCTATTATAGGTCTCAAAGTCAAAATATGAACTACCTGGAGATCTACAACATGACAGATTTCCCAAGAAATTCCGAGATTGTTAAGGGATATAAAGGATTTCTTACATAGATAAGAAGACGAAAAAGATCCGAGATCTTGGCCGAGGTGTCCTCTAGATTGTGGGGTTGCCATCAGAAACTTGGCCAAGATCTCGCCCAGATGCATCATTGACTGGCAGTGTGGCTAAGATTGTGGCATGGCCACCCGCATATTTGGCCATGTGACTCTGAGAATGGAGCTAAAAGTGATCATGTTGAATGGACACCAAATAGGACACTATGTGGACACAGGGATATGACATTAATTTTGGAGTGTCTGTGGCACAGAATGTCCACCACGACGTGACACCAATATGATACCCAACTTTGGATGCTACCACAGAGAAAACTTCATGCCACAAGTGATCGAAAAGAAAGCCAAGATTGCCACGGCATCACAGGAAAGATATTCAGGATGTTATTATGATAAAAACATACATATAACCCAAATTAGTTTCAACATAATACATAGAAGAGGGATCTTGAATCTTGAGCTTCTCTGGGTCAGAGTCGGGACTTACTACTCTTTACATTAGCGAGGGGAACAACAAGAATACAATAGGGAGACGATCATTATTATATGGTTAAGAGTCGATTTCTAAGAAGAACCCCTATAGTCTGTTAGGCCAAGAGCCAGAAGTTCTTCTGCCACCGCGTGCTGACCAGGTAGCCGCCAACCCCCTTGCTCTGCTTCCTCACCGCCAGGGTCAGGCACTCTGCTTTGTTGATGCATTGCTCCACAAATTCCTCGCTGCTGCTCCTAAACAAGCTGTGCAAAAGTAGAATTAACATCGTAGATTACTATGCCTGTGCAGATACAAATACGACCAATTTTGACATATCCTAGTACATTTCTGTACTGTCTGATACGGACGGACACAAGAAAGAATTTGGATGCACTGATGTGAACATGCATGGCAACTGTATTAGTATGTGTGTCGGAGTGTCTATGAAAGTGTCCGATACCTATCTAGAACTGGAGTCTGGACAAGAAGACGCTACTATACTGATTCGGTGATTCCTAAAATAGAGAGAGAGTGGCGTGTTTACCAACAGAATGGGGAGGGATTGCTCTGGCTGAGCACCAGAACAGCAGCTTCCAGCTTCTTGACCTGGCTCAGGACAGTAGCCAGCTTGGATCCCTGAATCACAAGTGCTTCCACCTCCACCTGACCCAACCAAACTAAACAATTACTACTCTCTCTTTAATGGATGATAAAATCATCTTTTTGGGCTATACTAACAAACATGTTTCTCGAAAGGACAATGCTTGCAGGATACCAAAATCTGATCATATTTTGCTGACCACATGATGTGACAATCTTTCTTTGGTCCCACACATGATCAATACGCAGATTGCCACTTCATGTAATCAGCAAAATGTCGTAAGATTTTGGTATCCCCTTTAACATTATTGTTTTGGTAAAGAAACACCTTGTCTTTGGAGCTTGAATCACCAAAACAATGTTTGAATCAAACTTACAACTCTAGTGCAAGAACTTTAACCTGGTATCATAGTACAATCCTCTCATGTGCATTATAAATAAATTTCATGAAAAAAAGTTATACCACTGCATAAATTCTCTGTGTCCAAAAAGCTACATAATCTTTAACACTAATTACAAACTCTTGTTTGGTGCACTAAGCACCATCTCAAGTCAAACAAGTTTAGTGTAACTATCATATCATTTGTACAACAACACACATCTCCATTAGAGAGAGAGAGAGAGAGAGAGAGTTTTGAATAAATTTTCACCTGAGGCTTGCAGGCCTTGCAAAGTGAGGCAAGGGAGTTGGCAAGGTTGGGGGGTGCATCCTCCCCTCCCCCTCTGGTGGTGTTGGTGTTGTAGTGGTGGTGGGGGATGACATGGAGGAGGGTGAGGAGGTCACCCCTGTTGGCAATGTGGGTGACTGCCCACATCATGGCCTGCTTGGCCCTTGCGCTGCTGTCAATCACAACTATCACCCTCTTCTTCACTCCTCCTGCACATGATCTATTATTATTGCCAAACTGCTGCTCACCACCACCACTCTCTGCAAAATTACTAGCAGTGCTGAAGCTGCTGCTGTTCTTCTTCCCCCACCTCTTTGAACCACCACCACCCCCCTTGGTGAAGTAGTAAGAAGAAGAAGAAGAAGGAGAGGAGTAGTTCCATAGTCCTTGATTGCCATCAGTATCACCACCAAGGCTTAGCTGCCTAAGGAACGACTCACCATTTGCTTCACTCCCCATCTCTCTCTCTCTCTCGACTACAGATTTGTTACTACTTGTAGAGGGAAGGTGGTATGTTTGTTACTACTTGTAGAGGGAAGGTGGTATGTGGCTCTAGTGTTATCTACTAAAAATATAGGAGAGAGAGAGAGAGAGAGAGAGAGAGAGAAAAGGACAGGAGAAAGTAGAAAAAGGGAATTGGAATCATCTGAAAGGGCAGAGGTGTAATTATGGCACCACTTCACGGGGGACGAGGGAGATAAAAGCTGTGCAGCACTCATTCAAGTGGAGAAAGAAAAAAGGAGGAGAATCTTTCACATGAGTCATCAATGAATGATTATGATGATGGGGGTGGTTTAAGGAGGAGTCTTACACTGTTTTTATGATACAAATTTATGATGTGTGGTTTGATACTTGATTCATCTTTGATATGCTTAGCTTTGCCTTTTGATGATCCTAAGACCATCTCCAATGGTGATTTCTAAAATTGAGTTCTTATCCTACTTGGCATTGTACTTTAAGGAGATTTATATCCTAGTTGGAAGAGTTTCTACATAGAAATTGTAGACATACAAAAATGCTCTCCAATGGTTCTCCATTTCTATCCTATGCGTCACATAGTAAAAGGACAATTTAATGGTGTGGGGCCCAATAATAATTGTCATGAGAGATAGGAGAAATTCTATGAGAGTTTCTACATGTAGAAACCCTCCTAGAAAGTTTCCATCCTACATCATTGCTACCTAGGATAGAAATGGTGATAGAAATCACCATTGGGAGAAATTTTTTCTAAAATGGATTTCTTCCATAGAAATAGGGAAGATGGAAACCCCTATTGGAGATGGTCTAAGGTCTGAATCCCAGACATGATTAATTAATTATAAAGGTTGAAAACAAATTTATTTTCATTGGATAGTTATCTAAGGTGTGTTATGGGTCGGGCGGTCCAAAATTCGCTCCGACTCTGGTCCAGTCAAATTCGGATTAGGTCAAATCGAACCTGGTTAATGAATCGGTCCGGTTCGATCCGCCTATCCAATCGGTCCAAGCTGAATTTTTTCTTTCAGGTCCTCAGGTCCAATCCGTCCAATCCGACCTTAATATATAATCCATCCAATCCGACCTTAATATATAATTATATATAAGTATAGTATACAATTGGGGGTTGAACCACGAATCTCATTTTCAAGCTAATCACTATGTCTACATTACTTTATATATATATATATATATCAAATGACCTCTAGACTAGTGGTTAAGAGAGATGCATGTGGCTCAAGTGGTCAGGAGTTCGAATCCCAGTGGAGGCGAGCTCGCCACAATTATCTATTGCTTCAATATATATATATATATATATGTAATGACCCGCTCCGTCCTAGCGGAACGCCGATTCAAACAGGCAAGTGCAACGACTCAAACGAGCCGTCGACCCGAAGAGTTGGCATCGACCTGATGAAGAATCGATGCAAGGCTTACATTGGCCGTTAAGATGAATCCAGACTTAGACTTTCAAAGGCGCGCTCGGAGTATCGCTCGGCCGATGCGAACATCGCTAAGGTGGGTGGCTCCGATGAACCCGTCTGTGCTTAGCCTAGACACATAACAATACGGACACTATCACGAGAATCGCTAGGCGATAACACCGCGCATGCTAATAAAGGACTCAACGCACCTAGCTAAGGGAATAATCCCATCATGTATGCTTGTATAGAATATGGAAAAGAATATAAAAAATGTGAGAACTCTCGTACCGCGCTCCACGCTCGTGCTAAGGCACAAGCTTACGTTCAAGTCCCTTATGCGTTCAACAATGAAACAATGAATGGTTTACAACAATGAAACGGGAAGACTATCAACATAGTCGCTCCGAGTAGAGTTTAGCAACATTGAAAGGCTATAGGACCGATGGGTCGCCAAGACGACTCCCGCACGGAAAGTTGCATAATGTATGAAAGAAAGAATGAATGAATAAGTGAATGAATGGATCAACGAATAAATGAATGAATATGTGAATGAATCAATGAACGAACGAACAAGTGAAAGAAGGAAAGAAAGGAAAGAATAAAAGAAAAGATAAGAAAGAAAGAAATGGTTAGCGACAGGTATGACGGGCACGTGGCAGCGGGGCTCGCTACCCGCGCTGCACGGACGCCAACCTGGTCGATAACGCATTATGGCTAAGGGTTAGCCTATGGCTCAAAGACAGCCGTTAAGTTAAAATGACAATAAAATACGAAATGGTCGTGGACGGCTCGTGCACGAGCGAAAAGGGATTCCAAGGGCAACGAACGACGATTTCGTGGCCGGCCTAGGCGGAATCATGGCCTACGGGCGGACAGAATGTGCGGGCTTGGGCACATAACCAAACGTAGGGCCGGTTATTCAATAGTCTATCAAGGTGTACCAGCCATCACGCTTGATAGATGAGAATGCCACAGGGGAAAATGTCCAAAATGGCTGACATGCCAGCGACCGGTGCATATAGATTTAAGTGGGCTTTGCTGGTGGCAATCCACGTGCAAGTCCTTGCATTGAAATCAAAGTAATCTAAGTTAACTTAATGAAGCGTCCTATGAATAGACATTGAATGTAACATACAAATGATCAAAAGTACTTCGGCAAGGAGTTAGAAAATACGCCTACGACGCGCTAGAAACTGAGGCAGGGACACGCCCTTGATATTGAATGTTTCCAAGAATCACGTTATGATATTACACATAAATTGTTGACTAACTTGGTTTACATTGAACAGGGAAGGCCGGATGGTAAGTATGGGTAAGTTATGCATGTATTTCCATGCGACACTTGTATTCGACAACACGAGATAGGCTATGAAATATGCCATGAAACTGATCCTAAGGTAAGATTAGAAAGACAATGAATGATAGAGATGCACAAAAGTAAATCGAACGTGTTTGGTAATGATAGCATTGTGGGCGAGCCAGCCTCCCCACCAGTGCATAACAATGTACTGATAATCCCACAGTCTGCTTGCAGGAAGCAGGAAACGTCGGCGGGTACGGAGCTTTCCTCGAACGTGCTAAGGCGCGGAGCTATCTCTGGAGCCTTGGAGCGTTGCAAGGAGCTGGAGCACCATATACAGGACATAATGTATCGGAACATCGCCATAAATCATTCCATGTTGTAAGCCACTTGGCACGCCTTTTATGTTTCAGAGAGAGAGAGCTTGAGCGATTTGTAATATCGGCCTAGCGCCATTGTAAACTTCTTGAAAATCAATAAAGTGTTTGAATTCACTTCAACTTGTGTTCATTTACTTTCCGCTGCAAATGAGGACACTCTGTGCGACTCTGTGGCCTAGCTCAAATCGGCCGTTTCTGGACTTGGCCTTGCACGGGCGCAACCTAGGCCCGTGCGGCATCACGCCTTAGCGAGGACGATCGCTCCTGCGGGAGCGGGGCGTGACAGATTGGTATCAGAGCACGGCTTTACGTCCTTGGACTTCATTTCGATTTTCTCAGTTTTGAAAGCTCGGTTGTAAACAAAAGAAGTGTACGCTCTCTCATTGTGCTTTGGGATGTTCCATACAATAAGTCTAATATTTTCAAAAGCTCGTACAAGTACTCGGTCGAACGGGATCGATAGGCGAAGGCCTTTGTGCCGAACCACGACGTACTTGAGTTGGAAGGAACCGATGCTAAGAGTTAGCAAAATGTAAGACGTGCTTGAATAACCTTACGCTGACAATAGCGAACGAGTACACGAGACCAAAGTATAGTTCGAACGGGATGGTTATGCATGCAGCCTTTTGGCTAAGTTGCGTCGAGTATCGCGCACCTAGACTTCATGGTGCAAATGAGTTGCGAGCGAGAATGACTATCGCTTGGACGAGAATAAGGGAGACTTAGAACGTGTGTTGATAGAGACGCTACTTGACCGACGCTAAAGCGAACACGGGAAAATGGTTCTTAGATTTTAAGGAATGAGCGAACGCGCAATTGGACATGTCGATCGGGAGTCGAATAACCTCTTGAGGATTTGTAGAATGACTTGACTCCGAGTGGTGTATGTGATAGCTTCGAAGAAGGAAAAGAGCGAGTGTCGATGACTAGTCGAATGGCTCGAACCCTGAGTGGTGTATGGACGTTATAGAAATTGTTCGAGCAAGACTAAAGGATTTACGAATAGAACGAGTATGTCGGCAAGCGATGATATCGCGCAAGCCTTAGAATGAGTAACGCTTAGTTGGTTTCAACTTCGAGAGTCTCAAACGAGATATCGTTCGGACGAATTAAGAATGCGTAGTGCGAATCATGAAACGAATGGAGGTCTTGGTCGAGGAAACATAGAAGATCGTGCATGCGATTTTGAATTTAGTTGAATGGATTGAAACTTGAGTTAAGGTGAATTACTCATGGACGAGATCGGAAATAGCACGGTCGGAAGATAGCGTGCATAGGAAACGTTGATTTGAAGATACGAGAATGACTAAGGAATTGAAATTGATGTTGCTCGAGGAAGAGTTAGCATGCGACAATGTGAATTGAGGGAATTAAGTTGCACGACTCAGAATTTGTTGCAAAAGGAAGATCGTCAGGTTATGTACATCATCGATGGTATTGAGGCGTATCAAAGATCGATGTACGATAACTCGGGGGTACTTCGATTCGATAAATGATGATCGTGTTAGAAGTTATTATTTCAAGGGATGCCATGTTGGAGATCTTGATAGAAATGAATGTTTGGATGAAGAAGGGAAGTGACTTGATTGTTCGGTGATAACCACAACGATAACGATCTTGTCTTGCGCGAGTGCAACTCCAGCCTCACACATGCGTCACGTCGGATTTGGGACGATCGTTCCGCGTGAGCGTTGGCATGGTGATTCATGTCCAGCGGGAATGATTGAACTCGAAATACCTTGACATGGCAATTTTGATTGCTACGACTTGTGGTTTGAAGCGAAGGTGGGTTCGAGGATTGTTAGGACTTGCGATTGAAGAATGAGAAAACTTGAGGATTGAGTAGACCCAATCCGCGTATCGAAAATGAGCAAGTCTAGACGCAACGCAAGAGTTACGTCCCGATGAGGATGATTATTCTACGGGAATGTTGACATGGTGATTCATGTCCGCCGTGGATAATCAGACTTGCGTGAGATCGGGGCGCAACATATTGCAAGGCTAGACGACCTTGTGATCGACTACGTGAATTGGATAGGATGGATAGGTGAATTATATCAAAACATACTTGAAGAGATAGACTATGGTAAATTGCTAGTACGGACGCACGAGACTGACATGTCAAGGATTTGATTGAGGACAACCTATTGTAGGATGATTTTCCTAAATGAGCTCAGACATGGAGCGGAGAATGTGTTGATGCGAATAGGAGGAACACTGCTTGATGTTTAGAAATTTGAGTGAAACAAACTTGGGTAGAAACTCCCATACAAGCGAACAAATGGTTTGACCATAGGATTTGGGGCGAGCGTCGTACAACGACCTTGCACGATGAGCAATGGACTTGACGTGTAACTATGACCTTGTGAGCTGACCTAGCGGATAGGCGGACGACCCTATGCCGAGTGATTGAACTTGTGCGATTGACCTTACAGCATCGTCTGGACGGACGATAGACTTGGGAAAAACAAGACTTAGAGTAGGACGGGAAACTGAGAGTGTGCGTGAACGACGGCAAGATTGGCCCCAAACGAAGGAAAAGATAGGAATGGATGATGCGTAAGTAAAGTTGGGATAACGAATTGAATCATTGATTGGAAGACGTACTCGATGATATTGCAATACGTGGTCTTGAATCGGACGGAAATTGCTTAAACTTGGTCGACTCCGCTAAGAAGAAATCGTATTGATTTCGTAGACAAGAACGCTTGAGAAACGAATCGAATCATCTCGATGACCGAGATAAACGATAGTGAGATGCACACAAGTTCGATTTTAAATCGAAGTTAGCAAAACGATCGGCAAATCAAAACTATCACGAGTAGCTTGTCCGACTTCGCTAATCGCTAAGCTTGGTTGAAATGTACGTATTCGGGGGACGCCTTGAATGCGTGCACGATCCAAACTCAGCGATATGATGAACTCGAATACAGCTGCAAGTGGGTGTTGAGATGCGCATGAAAGAATAAGTGAGTTTGCCTCAGCCTACGACTTCGTATTTGACGAATTACAACGCACCTCGTGCGACCGTTTCAGTCCCATAATACATCGAAAAAGCAAACGAGTCAGAGAAACACTTGAATTGAATAAGTGCCATCAACTCTAAAATGAATGAAAAGTTATCCAATAAAAATCGACCAAACGTATACGACACGGAACTTGGAAAGGTACCGAGCATTGTTCGATGCCATCGAACGATAGAGCCGTTCGATAGAATTGTCTATAAAATACGATGACACGAGTTAAGGAATGGTAGGATGACCTGCACTCAGGAAGTCTCGAGGACGAGACTTGTTTTGAGTGGTGTATTATGTAATGACCCGCTCCGCCATAGCGGAACGCCGATTCAAACAGGCAAGTGCAACGACTCAAACGAGCCGTCGACCCGAAGAGTTGGCATCGACCTGATGAACAATCGATGCAAGGCTTACATTGGCCGTCAAGACGAATCCAGACTTAGACTTTCAAAGGCGCGCTCAGAGTATCGCTCGGCCGATGCGAACATCGCTAAGGTGGGTGGCTCCGATGAACCCGTCTGTGCTTAGCCTAGACACATAACAATACGGACACTATCACGAGAATCACTAGGCGATAACACCGCGCATGCTAATAAAGGACTCAACGCACCTAGCTAAGGGAATAATCCCATCATGTATGCTTGTATAGAATATGGAAAAGAATATGGAAAATGTGAGAACTCTCGTACCGCGCTCCACGCTCGTGCTAAGGCACAAGCTTACGTTCAAGTCCCTTATGCGTTCAACAATGAAACAATGAATAGTTTACAATAATAAAACGGGAAGACTATCAACATAGTCGCTCCGAGTAGAGTTTAGCAACATTGAAAGGCTATGGGACCGATGGGTCGCCAAGGCGACTCCCGCACGGGAAGTTGCATAATGTATGAAAGAAAGAATGAATGAATAAGTGAATGAATGGATCAACGAATGAATGAATGAATATGTGAATGAATCAATGAACGAACGAACAAGTGAAAGAAGGAAAGAAAGGAAAGAATAAAAGAAAAGATAAGAAAGAAAGAAATAGTTAGCGACAGGTATGACGGGCACGTGGCAGCGGGGCTCGCTACCCGTGCTGCACGGACGCCAACCTGGTCGATAACGCATTATGGCTAAGGGTTAGCCTATGGCTCAAAGACAGCCGTTAAGTTAAAATGACAATAAAATATGAAATGGTCGTGGACGGCTCGTGCACGAGCGAAAAGGGATTCCAAGGGCAACGAACGACGATTTCGTGGCCGGCCTAGACGGAATCATGGCCTACGGGCGGACAGAATGTGCGGGCTTGGGCACATAACCAAACGTAGGGCCGGTTATTCAATAGTCTATCAAGGTGTACCAGCCATCACGCTTGATAGATGAGAATGCCACAGGGGAAAATGTCCAAAATGGCTGACATGCCAGCGACCGGTGCATATAGATTTAAATGGACTTTGCTGGTGGCAATCCACGTGCAAGTCCTTGCATTGAAATCAAAGTAATCTAAGTTAACTTAATGAAGCGTCCTATGAATAGACATTGAATGTAACATATAAATGATCAAAAGTACTTCGGCAAGGAGTTAGAAAATACGCCTACGACGTGCTAGAAACTGAGGCAGGGACACGCCCTTGATATTGAATGTTCCCAAGAATCACGTTATGATATTACACATAAATTGTTGACTAACTTGGTTTACATTGAACAGGGAAGGCCGGACGGTAAGTATGGGTAAGTTATACATGTATTTCCATGCGACACTTGTATTCGACAACACGAGATAGGCTATGAAATATGCCATGAAACTGATTCTAAGGCAAGATTAGAAAGACAATGAATGATAGAGATGCACAAAAGTAAATCGAACGTGTTTGGTAATGATAGCATTGTGGGCGAGCCAGCTTCCCCACCAGTGCATAATAATGTACTGATAACCCCACAGTTTGCTTGCAGGAAGCAGGAAACGTCGGCGGGTGCGGAGCTTTCCTCGAACGTGCTAAGGCGCGGAGCTATCTCTGGAGCCTTGGAGCGTTGCAAGGAGCTGGAGCACCATATACAGGACATAATGTATCGGAATATCGCCATAAATCATTCCATGTTGTAAGCCACTTGGCACGCCTTTTATGTTTCAGAGAGAGAGAGCTTGAGCGATTTGTAATATCGGCCTAGCGCCGCTTATAAACTTCTTGAAAATCAATAAAGTGTTTGAATTCACTTCAACTTGTGTTCATTTACTTTCCGCTGCAAATGAGGACACTCTGTGCGACTCTGTGGCCTAGCTCAAATCGACCGTTTCTGGACTTGGCCTTGCACGGGCGCAACCTAGGCCCGTGCGGCATCACGCCTTAGCGAGGACGATCGCTCCTGCGGGAGCGGGGCGTGACAATATATATATATATATATATATATATATATATATATATATATATATATATATATATATATATATATATATATATATATATATTTGAATTGAAAGCCGGCCCTAGACTCAACCCGAATTTAGTTCAAACTTGGTCGGACCAAAGCTATCCGAGTCTTGGTCTGTACTAGATTTGGACTTCTAATTTAAAGTCCTAATCCAGTTCGCTGCTTAAGAACGAACTGGCTTGACCTGATCCCAAGTTCGGTTATCATGTCAAAATCGGACTCAACTGGTCTATACATACCTTGAGATAGTGACAATGAGTTTCTTTTGCATGGGTTTTTATTTTATTTACATTTTATATATCAGAGTCCAAAATATACGACGTTAGTGATTTATTGGAGACATAATATTGGAGGGAATACTTTTGGAGGGAATACTTTTTTGGAAGTGATAGATATTGAACCACCGAGCGTTGAAGGCTATTATTGGAGGGAATACTTTTTTGGAATATTTAGTAATAGGAGATCAATTAGGATTTTGATCTTCAAAATATACACGTTAGTGATTTATTTGTCTACGCGAACAATAACCCTACTTTATCAACTTATCTATTCTACTATATGATAGAAAAACTTAGATGGTGAAACTTTTGAATTCCGAAAATACCCTTACATACTTATATTAATTAAAAATAGTTCATCAATTTTAATAAGGACAACTTAGTAATTAGGAAGACTATCCTTTGATCTTCCTAAAGAATCTTTCTAACCTAATTAAAAAATGTTAAAATACGTGCAAGATACGTACACATATGCTAGTTATATTAGACAATATTACTAAATAACCCTACTTTATACAAAGAGTAACACAAAGAGTAACGTAGAATATTTGAGAGACCTAAATAGTAACGTAGAATCCAACTTCTAATATCAACTCATTATGTGAGACAATATTACTAAATAACCCTACTTTATACAACGAGTAACTAATGAACTTTGGAGTTTGGAACTGTTATGATTGCAAGAAATGAAATCCAATGGAAAGTCACAGTTGTGATGAACAAAGGGCAGTTCTGTCATTTTGGAACCTGACATCAATAAGTGACGTCGTTTAATGCCCCCATTCAAACTTAAGACAGTAGTACTTCCCTTCCATCATCATCATATTCCAAAAAGTAATTAATGTACTCTGTCTGCATTAATTACTATTATCTTACGAATCTGTCCATATTGATTATAATAATGTAACAAAACGTTAACTAACTTTATTTTACAATTAAGTAGTACTAATATTTTGTTTGTTACTATAAGCAAATATATAATATATATAGACAGGAATAATTCTATAAGATATATTATTCAAATTTACGTGGAGGACTAGTCGGTGGACCCAAGCATTGGTGGGCCACGTGCAGTGGGAGTGTAGTCTGCTACTGGACTTGTACGTATGTTGATGATTTGAAACAATAATAATAATGGGCCTTCCGATTAATCCGCTGTTTGGTCCATCACGACTTCCATAATTACATTAATGTTCCTGTGTCGGTCATCCACTCATTGCCACTGCTAGTCAACAAGTGCCCCCATTTTTTTGACTTATTTCCATCCCCATTTTTTTTTTTTTTGATAAATTTTTTTTCGGGATTTTTA
Source organism: Iris pallida (assembly GCA_029216955.1). Classification (NCBI taxonomy): domain Eukaryota; kingdom Viridiplantae; phylum Streptophyta; class Magnoliopsida; order Asparagales; family Iridaceae; genus Iris; species Iris pallida. The sequence continues at coordinate 473,385 of JANAVB010031819.1, read as the reverse complement.
TTTAAAACTTGGTATTATCTTTCATGTGATTGTAATTAAAATTCATGTTTTTCTGTTGAAGAAAAAACCGAGGTTCATATTTCGGATTGCTTAGTTGCAAATAGACTAAATTCACATAAGGCGGCAATGCAAATAACTGTGGGAGAAGAAGAGGATCCAATATAAGACCAAGGTCGTTAGATGGAAGATTAAGAAGAGGGGGTCAACAACAGGGGGCTCTAGGGGTCGCCCCGATCCCAGTGGTGTGGCAGGGAGCTACCTCTAACTCAGACTCTCAAACATGACTAGCCTTGGGATAAGTCAGACAAGCCATCGAACTTAGACAATTCCTCTGGTTAGGACAACCACCCAGACCCCTAGGTCCCCACCTCGAGTAGCGCAAGGAGAGGAACTCGGAATCCGAACTCCACGTCATAATCAGAACCGGAGACTTCGACGCCGCTGCGAACTCCGCTCGTTATTAATTTTTTGATATCTTCTTTTGATGTCACGATAAAAGGGTAACCAAATTTAGTTCCAACTAGGACAACTCAATCTCTTGGGCCGGTGCTGCTCTCAGGTACGTCATGAGGAAGAGGAAGAGATGGAAGATAGTAATGGGTCTTAGACGCGATATGAGGAAGAAGAAAGGAGAACTAAGAGTCGTTTTTATTCAAAGTTAGGTTCCAATTTGTATTCTAAACACATCTGATACATATCTACAAATAAAAACTAATTAATTAAAATTCAAGATACAAAAAACAAGTAATTAATATAGGATAGGCCCTGAATAGTGAAAATTTAATATAGGTTCTAATACAAGATTTGCACAAATACTCAACTTAATTACTACGACAGTCTGTCTCCACAAGCAAAAATATTTAAAGAGTGGTCTACAAGACAAAAACAATAGTGATAGAAACAAGCCAAGGACCCTGACAGACTCTTGCCCCCCTGTGAGCTGAACAACAAAGAAGGAATCGGGAGGTGAGATTTTCTTTGTGGCCTCTTCTTACTTCAATCTCACCATCTACTGAAGAGAATTTTTTGGGGTTGCAAACACTGAAGCCAAAACTAACTTTCAATCCAACAGTACAAAGTGAAAAAAATAAAAATAAATTAACCACAGTAAAACAAGATTTATCTAGGGACAATAGGAGAACATGGAGCAGACCATTTCCAGATAGAAGTATTGCATTTCTCATTTCAAACGGTTAGGGTTCCCTGCCAGAAAACTCAAAGTGTCATGTTACTGTTTTGCCCTCTTAGCAAGGTGCATAAAAAAATATTCGATACCAATTAGATCTGTCAAATGCACGAGACTGACTCGAAAAAATGGTCCATATGTCAACACGGCCGATTAATTTTGGGTTCGGCTGGTCTAGCCCACTATATCATGTAGTGTTCGGCCTCGCATCTCGGACCAGTCCGGCCCGGTTCGAAGCCTTGATTCATCCCTGCCCATCCCGAGGTCCAATCCGGCCCGAGGCTAATGGTTGGCTAATTAATTCACCTAGATGTAGTGAAACATTTTTTTTATTAGCCAATCAATCATCTAAATATATTGAAAAAATATTTTCCAAGTTAAAGTGTTATTTGTTTTATAGAAACTAATTAATCACTTAGATATATAAAAATTCAAGTTATAATGGAAAATAGTTTTTTTATATCGACTGATTTTATTTTATTTTACCTAGGTCCAACCCGACCTAGTCCGACGAGAAGCCAACAGCCAACAATACCGTGGCCACATGCCAAATTGGACTAAAGTTTTCCACCTTAGGGCCGGACCGGACCGGCCCATTACAGTACATGGTACTGCAAGGTCCAGCCCAGACCCAGCACATCCAAATATTATGTCAGGCCAGGAGAGGCCGGCCCAGCCCACTTCGATAGCTTCAAAAAAGAAATAGTGACTATATATTCAAAACTATGGGGAAGAAAATCCGTATGTTTTTTTTTTTCTTGAAAATTCAGTTGGGGCTTGAGACCACACTGCCTTACAAGTGGATCCGTCCATGGTAGTACTACAACCACACAACAATATTCTCGTGTAATATAACATTGGTGGAGGAAGAGTTTGAAGTTCCTATTTCAGAGGAGGAAGCAGATGAAGAGGAGGATACGACGGGGACTACACCGATCTTGCAGTTCGAGGATGACTCCCAGTCAGTCAATAAAGAGCACGAGCTCCCACGGGTGACCAAGATGGTTTTTCATAACATCGAGAACAAACACGGTGTCCAGGCTGCAAAAATGTATGCTGGGTGCTCAATCGGATTCGGCAGATACCCCACATGCCGAGATGAACTACAATCGGGCATACAAACCACACAGGAAAGCGGATAGAGGCGAGATATATGAATCCTCGTCAGCCTCCTCTGATGGCAGGATTCTGGGAACGGCCCAACGAAGCTCGGCGAAGAGTCGGTTGAAGCCTCCTATACGGGCAGAAGAACACGTGAGGGCAGCTAATAATATGCAGTCAGAGTCTCGATTGGGGGGGTGGCGGTGGAAAGCGAACAAAAATTCAGGTCAAACTAACAGTGCGGATACCAGGAGTAAACCAGGCTCTGATACTCCACAACCCCAACATAGACCCAAGAAACAAGCTGTGAACAGATCTAGAAGCAAGGCCCCCAAGTCACCTGGGACAGAGAGCACTATCAAGACTAACAACCCTAACACCAGAAAGAAGAATAACAACATCCCTACGCAAGCGCATATGATTCAAACTAGGCGGCAAACGAGCGCCAAACTCTCTACTATATCCCAGTAATGTTCAAAGCTATTGTTTGGAACATTCTGAGGGAAACGGAACAACAATTCAAGGACTCTTCTCAAAGCTATGAAGCAGACTCACTCTCCGGATCTGATCGTCATTCTTGAGCCCAAAATTAATGCAAAAAATCTTCCTGAACTCGCCAGGTACAATCTTCCTGAACTCGCCAGGTACATCCATATGCCGAATTTCTATCTCGGCGGGGAGGAGAACCAAGTCATTTGGATTCTCTGGTCCAATGCGATAGAAATTGAGGTGGTGGAAGTTCATAATCAATTCATTTCATGTATTATATTTGATACTAACTTGAGATGCAGGATTCTGTTTACGGCAGTGTATGCTAGTTGCATAGTTGCGAATCGTAGGGAGCTGTGGTCATCTCTATTGCGATCAGCCACCTCTAACTCCTTCCCATGGCTTTTGGTTGGAGATTTCAACACGGTTGCATCCCCAGATGAGAAGAAGGGACCGCATGGCATTAACATTCGGGGAGTGGCTGATTTTAATCAGTTTATTGATGACGCAGGTCTGATGGACGCGGGATTCAGAGGGGCTAAATTTACTTGGTACAACGACTTTATTCAGAACCCAGCCACGTGGGAAAGACTGGACAGAGCGATGTATGATACTCGTTTCAGGCTTAACTTCCCTACCACAGCGGTGCTCCATCTTCCTCGGCTATTCTCGGACCACGCTCCTCTTTTGATTCATCCCGACAAATTGAACGTAGCTCCTGCTCCGTTCAAATTTCAGCGTATGTGGACCTCTCATGATAACTTTTCTGAATTCGTTTCTAACAACTGGAATCAGGTTTGTCAGGGATAGCCGCTAGATATTCTCCCCTTCAAACTGAAAAGATAAGATTGCGCAAAGCTTTACGTACATGGAACTGGGAGATTTTTGGGGATCTCCTTTACAAAAAGAACCAGCTGCTGGGCCAAATAGAGAAGCTTGAGTCCTCTATGCAGGAGAGTTGGACTGAAGTCACCTCGGCAGAAATTCTTGCTGTCAAGCGGGAGTTGGAGAATACGATGGAATTAGAAGAACAAATGCTCCAGGACCAGGCCAGGGTGCACTGGATTATGGAAGGGGATCGAAACTCCAGTTTTTATCATGCAATTATTCGAGGACGGGCCACCACTAACAGCGCCAGGTTGTTTAAATCTGATGGATCGATAATGGAGGAGCAAGAGGTCATCTATAAGGCGATTACTCATTTCTCAGAATTTTTTACTTACGAGGAAGCCCTGAATGCGGAAGACTTTCTATCAAGTACTCCTAGACCGATATCGGCTGAACAAAATGAGATGCTATGTGCTATGCCGATGGAGGAGGAGGTGGAAAATGCTATTAAGGCGATGAACCCTAAAAGTGCTCCAGGCCCCGACGACTTCACGGGATTTTTCTACTCCCACTGCTGGAGTATCATAAAAAATGACGTTATGGCTGCTATATCAGACTTCATCTTAGGAGTTCAAATCCCGACAGGTATCACTGCTGCTAAACTCATTCTCATTCCAAAGATATCGAAACCGATGAGTTGCCAAGACCTTCGACCTATTAGCCTCAGCAACTTCTCAATGAAGATCATTTCTAAAATTCTCGCTGATAGGCTCTCGTATGTATTACCATTGATCATATCGAGGGAGCAGTCCGGATTCGTGAAAGGTAGGAGCATCCATGAAAATATTAGCATGGCACACGAGATTATTAGTACTATTGATAACAAAATCACAGGAAAAAATGTTGCCATTAAGCTGGATATGTCCAAAGCTTATGATCGGGTGCACTGAAGATTCTTATTGCAGACCCTAAGGAAACTGAGATTCAATGAAAAGTGGATCGACTTCATTTATAGGTTGATATCCAACTGTTGGTACTCGATCTCCATCAACAGGAAGACAGGTGGCTTCTTCGATCATCCAGGGGCTTGCGGCAAGGAGACCCCTTGTCACCCGCTTTATTCATCATAGCGCATGATACTTTGAGTAGGAGACTATCAAGCTTATGTCTGCAAGGCCAGATCAAACATTTCTATGGGAGCAGGAATGTCATGAAGATTTTTCATTAGTAATCGGTGGTGTCAGGTCAGATTATTAACTTTGCTAAATCCTCCCTTATTGTATCAAAGAAACCGCATATGCTCACACATGTCGAAAGTATCGCGGCGAAAACGGGCCTGACTACTACACACCTTCCCATTACCTATTTGGGGGTCCCTTTATTCAAAGGGAGAGCAAAGACCGAGTATTTCCTGGAGATAGAGGACAGGATCAAGAAGAAGCTGGCAGGATGGAATGGGCGCCTCCTTTCATTCGGCGGGAAAGTTGCGCTCATCAGAAGTGTGCTCACCGCATTGCCTATACACGCTTTATCGGTTGTCAAAGTACCTAACAAGTACCTACACAACCTGGAAAAGACTGGCAGGTTTTCTTTGGAACTCCAGTGATCTACACCGCAGAAGATGGATTTCTTGGGAGCGAATTTGTAGGTCTACGGCGGAAGGCGGGTAAGGCATCAGATCTCTCTCTCTCTCAAGTTATGCAATCTCTGCATGCAAAACGCTGTTGGGCTCTCATCAAAGGGGATTCTGTGTGGGCGCAGTACATGATTAGGAAATATGGATACCCGTCCGCTCCGAAGTTCACGCCTCACAATCCTTCACCGCTGTGGCGCTCTATGATGAATGTATTTGAGCAAGTTAATCGGCACCGTAAGTGGATCATTGGAAGAGGACAAATCCTGATCTGGGGTATGAATTGGAGCGGCAACATCATCCCCAAATCGCAAAATTGTCAGGTACATCCCTAACATAAACTATATTATTTCATCTCCTTATGTGCGTTCCAGATCTGGAGCATCGATAAATGCATGCAACTACCTATCCTCTGCGGCCAACGTCATTCTGGAGGAGCTGGTGCTAACGGAAGAGGCGGATTATATTATCTGGACGCCTTCCCAAAGTGGTGAGTTCTCCACCAAATCATTCTGGGACTGCTACAGGCAGCATTTTTCGACCTTTGAATGGGCTGGAAGCATATGGAACAAGTTCGTGCAACCAAGAATAGGGGCGTTCCTATGGAGACTTTGTCTCAACGCGATTCCGGTGGACATGCGTATTCGGTCGATGGGATTCTCTCTTGCATCCAGATGCGTGTGTTGCGCCTCACATGAAGAGGAGTCTATGGACCACCTCTTTGTGCACAGCGAGACGGCAGCGGCAGTGTCACGACCCGCACCCGCTCAAAGGGCACGTGACGCGACAATGCCCAGCCCTCACCGAAAAATCGGCATGGAACGCTGTAGATTTTTCTACTCTAAACAGTTTATATATATATAACAAAAACCTGTCGAGAATATGGTCAACTCCGAACGGAGGACAAGCAATGAATATATATATGAGTGCTCAATCACGACTCTAAGATAACAAATTAAAGACTGAAAGATAAAGACAACAAGACGATAATAAAATAATAACCTGTCAAGTCCAACACAAGAATATATACAAGTCCAAGTCTCTAATACAATCCATAATAATAACAGTCTCAAAAGTAGCTGGAGACAAAGTCCAGTATAAAATACCTACTCTAACTAAGCAATAGGTAAGGTCTCGCCAGGCGGAGCTAAGCCCTGATGGACCAAAGTCTCCAGGTCTAGGCCACTACGTCATCCGGACCGTAGTAGGTACAATAATCTCCCTCATCTGCATCTGTAATATTTTCAACATATCCTGTCAGGATGGAACGAGTACAATCTACTAACAACAGTTCACAAGATAAGTCATGGAATGTACATGTGAGTATCATGGCAAGGTAAGCTGTAAAACTAGAGCTAGAACAAGACAAGTAAACTGATCATGGCATGTACAAGAATCAAGAATCATATCTCTAGGTGTGTGAGTACTAGCTACAATATGTGGCCGGCTTGGGTCTGCACAAGGTCTACTGATCAGCCAATCCCACGTGGAGTGTAGGATTGGTAGCATTCAAGGTCTACAAGAATAAACAAGGTGGATAATGACCACACATCTACACTAGTACTCCCCGTCCCCGACTGGTAGAGTGGATCCAAGCAAGACACGTTACGACACGGAATTCTACGAGAAGGGAGCAAGTCTTCTCGAGAATCAGTGTCCATATACTGCACAAGAACTACAAGGGGCTTGCACAAGATATACCAAGATAACGAGGAATAACATCTCATGTCGGGATCCATGAATACCAATCCGTGTGACCAATGTGTCGAGAACAAGCATATCCACACTAATTATATGAATCATAACAATCATTATAAATTGGAAAAGTGTCAGAGAATGTACTCGCCTGTAATATGATATGGTATGTCAACTGGAGCAAATACAGCGTCTCGAGGACCTATAGAGAACAAGACGTATCAATACTATATTTAGGAAGTAAAATCAATCAATTTAAACCCTACTAAGTCATTCTAGGTCAAGACGCGTCAAACTAGACTGTACGAGGTCAACCTAAGTCATATTAGGTCTAGCTAGGTCATACTGGGTCAATGCAAGTCAAACGGAATTAATCTAGGTCGATTTGAGTCAACGGTTGACTTACAGTTAACTTTTGGTCAACTGGTCAACTCTGGTCAACCCTGGTCAACTCTGGTCAACCCTAGGTCAATCCTAGGTCAATGGTGACTAATAGTTGACTTTCGGTCCACTACACAAGTTTAAAGGAATTTGGGACTAAATTGGGTAAAGTGTTGACCCATAGTTGACTTTTTGTCCAAAAAGTCAACCGTGGTCAACCGGGGTCAAGACTAGGTCTAGGCGACTATTTCTAATCATTACCAACCTATACAACCCATATCGAAGTCCATCTTGGACTTCGAAACCCAAATCTTGGCCGTAGGCCAATTACCTATTTTACCCTTAAAAAGGGCAAAATTCTACCTTCGGCGATTATCTAGTTAGCCTACCCACGCTTGTTATTTTGACCCGAGCTCCCTAGGGTAGTAAGGTACTAGCCTATAGATATATTACCTACCAAAATACCTAGGTAACGTGGACATCCGGTCCATGATACGGTCCGTTGCCAAAATCTTGAATATTTCAAGATACGCACTGATACGGCGCGATACCGGCGTCCTACGACCCCGATTTTCACTCGGGAGCCTACCCGCAAAATCTAATTCACGTATTCTAGGCCTACGCAAAGTTTCATCTCATTCCGATACTCCGAGCTCAATCTCGCTCTCTAACTTGATTTCCTCCAAAATCCTTCTCTAGTTCTCACTCTAATTCCTCTTCTAATTTCCTCTTCTAACTTCTTCTTCCCATTCTAATTCTCCTCCTCCTTACTAATCTCTATTCTCCTTTCATATTCTCTTCTAATCCTCTTCTCATTCTTTTCCTAACTTCTTCTCTTTTTCCTTCTACTTCTCTTCTAACTCTTCTACTTTTCCCTTCTTTCCTCCTACCCTTTCTTCTTCTAATTCTTCCTAAACTTCTTCTATTTTCTTCTAACTTCCCATCTATCTAACTATCTATATATACATATACTTATCTATATATATACATATATATATCTATCTATCTATATATATACATTTATATATGTATATGGGGGGAAAGATTAAGGGGACTTATATGGGGCTAATGGAGCAAATAGGGGTGAAATGGGGGGGGGGGGAGGGGGGGGGGGGGGGGGGGGGGGGGGGGGGGGGGGGGGGTAGCTGCTGTTTTCAGCAGCTACCTGCTGCTGCTACTGCATGTTCCTGCTGCTGCTGCAGCTCCTATTGCCACAGCTGCTGCTGCAGCTTCCCATTCTTCTTCATCCTCTTCTCCTCTTCATCTCTACTCTCTATATATATATCTATATATATATATATATATATATCTATCTATCTATCTATATACCTATCTATATATATATATCTACATACACATATACATAATCTAATATCCATCTTTCTCCACAAACAAACACACACACTCCTCTATATACATATATATACACACACATATATATATATAAACACACATACACATATCCTTATATCTAAATATATATATATATACACACATATATACATATCTATGAACACACACACACTCTCACTCTCACACACTCACACAAACACACTCACACTCTCACACCACTCTCATGACACAAACACCACCACCACCATTCTCTACACACACACACAAATTTAAATATAAATATATAATACATCCACATATATATATATATATATACATATATATATATATATATACCATTTAATATATATATAAACCCCTAATAATTTCCTTAACCTAGATTTCGAGGGAACCCTAGGAAAATTATGGACAAAAGATGGAGAATCTCATTCTCTACAATTATTGTGAAGGAGATAAGTGCAAAGGAGAAGTAAATGACAATTTAAATGCATACCTAGAAGGGATTTTTCTTGGTGGAAGGAGAGCTTGAGAGAAGAAATGAATTTGGAAGAGAGAGAGAGAGAGAGAGTTGCTTAATGAGGAAGAAGGGGGGGGGGGGGGGGGGGGGGGGGGGGGGGGAGGGGACCTTGTCATGGCCGGCCAAGGGGTAGGGGGTTAGTGGGTTTGGGTAGGATCCAATAAGCCTTAAACCCAATAGACTTAGTTTGGGTTCGGTTTGGTTCGGTTTGTTTCTAATGAACTAATTAAGCTCTAAAATGACTAATTAAGCCATGGAAAATAGGGTTTATGAATTCTAACCTAATTATGATGGTATGTGGGCCAAGTCCAGCTAGTATGTGGGTCCCACTAGGGTCCAGTCTACCCGGGTCTCCAATTTGAGTCCGAATTGGATAAAATCCAAACCAACCCAAATAAATCCCAAAAAATCACATAAAATCAAATAAAATTCCTAAAAATTATAAAACTTAAAAAATGACAAAAATACCCCTAATTCGAAAACTGGGGGTGACAAATCTACCCTCCTTAAAAAATTTCGTCCTCGAAATTCAAACGGTCGTACTCTTCTCTAGGTCAAGCACCCCACAATCAAAGTCTACTAAATTTTATCCTAAGATATATAACATGTAACCCAGGAAATCAGAACACATGCATGATTTTAAATCTCTACAGTATCGTATTATTGCAGTCTTCATTGGGGTTTTCTATTTAATCTAGCATGATCATCACATATGCAAACTAAAGGTACTAAGAAAACAATCATCAATCAATGGGCGGAAAGAACAGGTAAAAGAAATAGCAAGACCCCACCTCCTACTCCAATGCGTGCAGGATCCTCAACTGCCATCGCAAAAGCCCTGTCCTGGCGGGGTATATCCCGCTGCTGGTGGAGGGCGTGATGCGGTGCCATAGGTGGCCTACCCTGTGCTCCCTGAGCTGCACGGCGATGGTTCGTAGGACAATCTCTCAACTGATGTCCAGCCTCCCCGCAATAGAGGCACAAGCCCAGCCTCTTCCGGCAGACCTCCCAGATATGACCGGGCTTCTTGCAGAAGTTGCAAGGAGCCCCATGCTGTGCCTGCCTCTGATGAGTGTGCTGCACCTGCTGCTGAACCGGTGCTCTGGCCTGCACCTGCGGCTGGTGATGCTGGAAAGAACGATGCTGAAGTTGAGGGCGCTTAGCAGCCCCTGCGCTGCTACTAGCCCCCGAGAAAAGATCACGCTCCCTCTTGGGCTTCAAGCCCCACTCCCGCTCTACCTTGCGGGCCTCCGCGTAGATCTGGGTATAAGTCTCATAGAAGGAGGGAATGAGGATCTTGATATCCCTAGTCAGCCCCTCCCTGAAACGGCTAGCCCTGATCTCCGGGTCTCGAACCATGTACTCTGCGTATCGGCTCAGACGGCCGAACTCCGCTGCGTACTCCTCCACAGATAGACTGCCCTGCTGCAGATCCTGGAACTGTCGCACCAGGTCAATCTTGTCCGTGGGGGAAAAGAACTTCTCCTTGAAGAGGAGCTTGAACTCTGCCCAAGTACGGCCCTCTCCAGCTAGGGCTGGCTCGTTTCTGAACCAGGTGCGCGCAATGTCTAGCAACTGCAAACCTACCGCCTCGACCTTCAGGTCGTCTGCCAGGCGGGAGACCCTCATCTGCCGCTCGATATCCTCGAGCCAATCATCTGCATAGACCACACCCTCGGTCCCGCTGAAGTCACGGGGCCCGAGCTTCTTGAAGTCCTGGATATCTCCGTACCTAGTACGCGTCCCCGGATGAGGAGCCCTCTGCTCCACGGCTGCAAGGGCCAACTGATGGGCATCCTCCATGCCCTGACGCATCGCGTCTGTCTGCCTCTGCTGAGCCTCGGCCTGGGCTCTCTGAGTCTCCAGCATCTGCTGGAAGAAGATAAGCATCTGCCCCATATCTGTAGGCAGAGGAGGTGGAGGTGGAAGTACGTCTGCAACTGGCGGAGGAATCCGCTGCGCAGGAGGAGGAAGAGCGCCCCCGACAGCTTCCGGCACTACGGGAAGAGCACCCGCAACCCCAGGGACTGTCATCGAGGTAGCTGGAGGAGTACCTCCGAGAATCCCAACTGACGTCCCATCAGCAGGGGAAGTGACCGGAGCCTGTCCGCCAGAGGTGGCAGACCTCTCCGTCTCCCCGTGCTCCTCGCCAGGAGAGTGAGTCATAACTATCCTGGAGACAAATTGAAAAGAAGATATCAATATGGCACATGAAGGATTTTATCAAAGGAGGACAGCTAGAATGCATTAAATCAATATCAAAGACGGTAAGCAAGATAAGCAAGGAAAGATCATACTGTGATTGAGTACTCTTAGCCTATAGCCTATCCTAGATGCGTACCGCAGGCTCGTAATAGCACTCTAAGTCGAGCGCCACTACGACATCGCACTAATTGCGACTTCAGGACCTGCGTGGGCCACCACTAAAAACGTGTCACGACCCGCACCCGCTAAAAGGGCACGTGACGAGACAACGCCCAGCCCTCACCAAAAAATCGGCATGAAACGCTGTAGATTTTTCTACTCTAAACAGTTTATATATATAACAAAAACCTGTCGAGAATATGGTCAACTCCGAACGGAGGACAAGCAATGAATATATATATGAGTGCTCAATCACGACTCTAGGATAACAAATTAAAGACTGAAAGATAAAGACAACAAGACGATAATAAAATAGTAACCTGTCAAGTCCAACACAAGAATATATACAAGTCCAAGTCTCTAATACAGTCCATAATAATAACAGTCTCAAAAGTAGCTGGAGACAAAGTCCAGTATAAAAGACCTACTCTAACTAAGCAATAGGTAAGGTCTCGCCAGGCGAAGCTAAGCCCTGCTGGACCAAAGTCTCCAGGTCTAGGCCCACTACGTCATCCGGACCGTAGTAGGTACAATAATCTCCCTCATCTGCATCTGTAATATTTTCAACATATCCTGTCAGGATGGAACGAGTACAATCTATTAACAACAGTTCACAAGATATGACAAAAGCTATAAGACAGTAAATAGAGAGTATATACAAGAAAATCATGGAATGTACATGTGAGTATCATGGCAAGGTAAGCTGTAAAACTAGAGCTAGAACAAGACAAGTAAACTGATCATGGCATGTACAAGAATCAAGAATCATATCTCTAGGTGTGTGAGTACTAGCTACAATATGTGGCCGGCTTGGGTCTGCACAAGGTCTACTGATCAGCCAATCCCACGTGGAGTGTAGGATTGGTAGCATTCAAGGTCTACAAGAATAAACAAGGTGGATAATGACCACACATCTACACTAGTACTCCCCGTCCCCGACTGGTAGAGTGGATCCAAGCAAGACACGTTACGACACGAAATTCTACGAGAAGGGAGCAAGTCTTCTCGAGAATCGGTGTCCATATACTGCACAAGAACTACAAGGGGCTTGCACAAGATATACCAAGATAACGAGGAATAACATCTCATGTCGGGATCCATGAATACCAATCCGTGTGACCAATGTGTCGAGAACAAGCATATCCACACTAATTACATGAATCATAACAATCATTATAAATTGGAAAAGTGTCAGAGAATGTACTCGCCTGTAATATGATATGGTATGTCAACTGGAGCAAATACAGCGTCTCGAGAACCTATAGAGAACAAGACGTATCAATACTATGTTTAGGAAGTAAAATCAATCAATTTAAACCCTACTAAGTCATTCTAGGTCAAGACGCGTCAAACTAGACTGTACGAGGTCAACCTAAGTCATATTAGGTCTAGCTAGGTCATACTGGATCAATGCAAGTCAAACGGAATTAATCTAGGTCGATTTGAGTCAACGGTTGACTTATAGTTGACTTTTGGTCAACTGGTCAACTCTGGTCAACCCTGGTCAACTCTGGTCAACCCTAGGTCAATCCTAGGTCAATGGTGACTAATAGTTGACTTTCGGTCCACTACACAAGTTTAAAGGAATTTGGGACTAAATTGGGTAAAGTGTTAACCCATAGTTGACTTTTTGTCCAAAAAGTCAACCGTGGTCAACCGGGGTCAAGACTAGGTCTAGGCGACTATTTCTAATCATTACCAACCTATACAACCCATATCGAAATCCATCTTGGACTTCGAAACCCAAATCTTGGCCGTAGGCCAATTACCTATTTTACCCTTAAAAAGGACAAAATTCTACCTTCGGCGATTATCTAGTTAGCCTACCCACGCTTGTTATTTTGACCCGAGCTCCCTAGGGTAGTAAGGTACTAGCCTATAGATATATTACCTACCAAAATACCTAGGTAACGTGGACATCCGGTCCATGATACGTCCCGTTGCCAAAATCTTGAATATTTCAAGATACGCACTGATACGGCGCGATACCGGCGCCCTACGATCCCGATTTCCACTCGGGAGCCTACCCGCAAAATCTAATTCACGTATTCTAGGCCTACGCAATGTTTTATCTCATTCCGATACTCCGAGCTCAATCTCGCTCTCTAACTTGATTTTCTCCAAAATCCTTCTCTAGTTCTCACTCTAATTCCTCTTCTAATTTCCTCTTCTAACTTCTTCTTCCCATTCTAATTCTCCTCCTCCTTACTAATCTCTATTCTCCTTTCATATTCTCTTCTAATCCTCTTCTCATTCTTTTCCTAACTTCTTCTCTTTTTCCTTCTACTTCTCTTCTAACTCTTCTATTTTTCCCTTCTTTCCTCCTACCCTTTCTTCTTCTAATTCTTCCTAAACTTCTTCTATTTTCTTCTAACTTCCCATCTATCTATCTATCTATATATACATATACTTATCTATATATATACATATATATATATATCTATCTATATATATACATTTATATATGTATATGGGGGGAAAGATTAAGGGGACTTATATGGGGCTAATGGGACAAATAGGGGTGAAATGGGGGGGGGGGGGGGGGGGGGGGGGTAGCTGCTGTTTTTCAGCAGCTACTTGCTGCTGCTACTGCATGTTCCTGCTGCTGCTGCTGCTCCTATTGCCACAGCTGCTGCTGCAGCTTCCCATTCTTCTTCATCCTCTTCATCTCTACTCTCTATATATATATCTATATATATCTATCTATCTATCTATCTATATACCTATCTATATATATATCTACATACACATATACATAATCTAATATCCATCTTTCTCCACAAACAAACACACCCACTCCTCTATATACATATATATACACACACACACACACATATATATATATATATATATATATATATATATATATATATATATATATATATATATATATAAAAACACACATACACATATCCTTATATCTAAATATATATATATATACACACATATATACATATCTATCAACACACACACTCTCTCACTCTCACACACTCACACAAACACACTCACACTCACACTCTCACACCACTCTCATGACACAAACACCACCACCACCATTCTCTACACACACACACAAATTTAAATATAAATATATAATACATCCACATATATATATATATATATATATATATATATATATATATATATATATATATATATATATATATATATATACCATTTAATATATATATAAACCCCTAATAATTTCCTTAACCTAGATTTCTAGGGAACCCTAGGAAAATTATGGGCAAAGATGGAGAATCTCATTCTCTACAATTATTGTGAAGGAGATAAGTGCAAAGGAGAAGTAAATGACAATTTAAATGCATACCTAGAAGGGGTTTTTCTTGGTGGAAGGAGAGCTTGAGAGAAGAAATGAATTTGGAAGAGAGAGAGAGAGTTGCTTAATGAGGAAGAAAGGAGGGGGGGGGGGGGGGGGGGGGGGGGGGGGACCTTGTCATGGCCGGCCAAGGGGTAGGGGATTAGTGGGTTTGGGTAGGATCCAATAAGCCTTAAACCCAATAGACTTAGTTTGGGTTCGGTTTGGTTCGGTTTGTTTCTAATGAACTAATTAGGCTCTAAAATGACTAATTAAGCCATGGAAAATAGGGTTTATGAATTCTAACCTAATTATGATGGTATGTGGGCCAAGTCCAGCTAGTATGTGGGTCCCACTAGGGTCCAGGCTACCCGGGTCTCCAATTTGAGTCCGAATTGGATAAAATCCAAACCAACCCAAATAAATCCCAAAAAATCACATAAAATCAAATAAAATTCCTAAAAATTATAAAACTTGAAAAATGACAAAAATACCCCTAATTCGAAAACTGGGGGTGACAGGCAGTGTGGAGCCACTTTGCTGGGATGGGCGGAGCCCACTATGCGGCCACTGATCTACATCAGCTGGCAGAGGTATGGCTGTCCGATACATCTCTTAATAATCGTACTGATATTATCAAAATTATTGTTTTTTCTACATGTTTGTGGGAGATTTGGAAACAACGGAACAACATCCTCTTCAACAACGGAAGGCCTAACTCCAGGGACATCATCGCTCGGGTTACATCTATCCTGCAACAATCGCTTATGGCCCACAAGATCGACAGGGAGCAACAGGCGGGCACGGGAACTTATGGGAGGCGTCTATCCAGGGGCTGGCACCCTCCAGACTCGGGGCTCAAGCTCAACATTTGGGGCTGTGCGGGTGCGGCAAACAGCGCGGTTGGTGGAGGGGTGATTCGGGACAGCAAGGGAGACATGGTTTGTGCATTCTACAAATTTTTCCAGCTTGGGGCCTCATCTTGGCCGGATATTGATACTATTGTTTGCGCTCTACAATTCGGCGTAGCCAAAGGGCTTGATATTTCCACATTTGAGACATCTTCGCCGGATTTACACAAAGCTCTGCTGGGCAAGTCTAAAGTCCCATGGTCGGCTATTTACAGATTCAGGAAGATCAAGTCCCTTCTCCCACCCAATGCGGTCTTTTCTTTGTGCGATACAGCCGACAATGGTGTGACAAAAGCTCTAGCCTCTTTAGCTTTGGCTTCCAAAGGGGAGAAGAGCTTCTCCCACACCGGTGATCTCCCGATCGCGATTAGCAGGGCTTTGGCCTCCGATTTCAGCTCGATCACCTAGCCTGCCCTCCTGCGGATTTTGGTTATCTTTTTCGGTTTATGTTTAGGCCCAGGGGCTTACTTTTGTAGACGTATTGGTCTATTTCCCAGCGTCCATTTTGGTTCTCTTTTCATATTTTAGGCCTTTGGCTTACTTTTGTAGACGCAGTGGGCTACCTCCCAGCGTCCAGTTTGTCCTTTTACGGCTTTTATATATATGGCTACTGAGGTAGCGTTTTGATTAAAAAAAGAAAAAGAAAAAAAAAGGTAATATAACATTGGTGTCACAACCAAACCGCAATTCTGCAAAATGTTTGCATCGCATCTGCTCCTGGTGTATGTACCATGTCATATCATATTTGCAGTTTGGAAAAATTACCAACCTACTTCATTCATGATAAAGAGTATATATACAAGATAACAAGAAACCCCAACAAAGAAGCCTATTTTATAACAAAGTAGGCTCAACTATATACACTAACATTCCCCCTCATTCTGGAAAATATATGTGATGCATGTCAAGTCTCGTACATAAAAGGGTGAAAATGAACAGAAGAAAAGGGGCTTGGTAAATAAGTCTGCAATATGATCCGCGGAGCAAGCAAAAGGATATGTTCGGTCATGACAGCGTCGCAAACGAAATGAAAGTCCACCTCAATTTGTTTGGTCCTCTTATGAAAGACTAGGTTGCTAGTGATGAAAACAGCAACCTAGTTGTCACAATGCATAGGTAATAGCTCAAAGTACTTTACACCAAGATCTGCCATCAGAGTCCCCGCAACTACATCATCTTACAAACAGTGTGGGTCATGGCTCTATACTTTGACTCAACAATAAATCTAGAAACAACTATCTATTTTTTGCTCCTCAAAACAATAAAGTTTCCTCCAACATAGGTATAGTAACTAGACATCGATCGTCGATTATGTCACGCCACTACAGATTACTCTTTGACCTAACAAAGTCACAACAACAGAGTATGAATGGATCATGAGATGTCCATTGACATTGGTCTAAAATGCATTTATCCAGAGACCTCTTACCGTATCTCAGAATCCGAAGAGCTTGTTCACAACGACATCTCTTAAGATTCCATGAATTGGCTGACAAGACCAACAAAAGAAGGTCTCAAGTAATAGTTAGGTAGATGAGTTTCCTAACAAATCTTCGGTACCACGATCTATCTGCAACCTCCTGATCGTCGTAAGACCGTAGATTTGGGTCTTATTCTGTAGGAGTATCAACAGTAAGTCCATAACATACCTTGTCTGGCAGAAAATTATTGTAGTGCTCCACTCATAGTAGGGGGGCATCGTGTTGGATTGTGGCATGTATAGCCAGTCGGAATTAAATCATTTTAACGAAATCCTTTCGGTATCGATTGAAAAAGCACAGACACTCCAAAATGCACTAGGACTCACCAAAACCAGTTCTATGTTTGCAACATGTTGTGTCCGTGCAACATAGACGGACACTAAAAACGGTGGAGTGTTCGTGTCCCGTCGTGTAAGACACGTATTGGACACTACACAGGCACTACAAAATGTGTCATATCCGTGTCGCCGTGTTTGTACTGTCATGTCGTATATGTGACCATTGTCCTTCGAAATAGCTAGATTGTGTTCAAATACAGAAGCTTTGGTTATAAAAAACAAATACTATATCCAATTGTGCACTATTGCCGGAGAACCGACATTCTTTTAGCAATAATGCTCAAAATTAAGAAAAATAGGTGAAAATTTATGTAAAAAAAAAAATCAAATAGTTGGTTAGAACAAGAAATGCTTAAACAAAGAACTGGACTACGAATTAAATTGATTATCCACAGAATCAAGAAGCATCACACCCAAACCAAACCCTAAAATTTTGCTTACAAGAAGAAGAAGAAGAAGAAAAGTAGCACCATAACTAGAAACCCTAACATACCTATTTTCGTTTCCGTCTCCGTCCGTCGAACGCCGACGATCTCCACCGTTTTCTCTTCTGCCTAGAGGAGAGCGAGAGAGAGAGAGAGAGAGAGAGAGAGAGAGAGAGAGAGAGAGAGAGAGAGAGGGGTATTCTTGTCAAAATGATCCTCTCCTGGAATTGTCGGGGTCTGAGGAATGACCCGACAATTCGAACTCTGAAATCATTCCTCCGTGCATCTCGTCCAAAAGTGGTATTCTTGTCAGAAACGAGATGTTCGTCAATAGCAGCAACCAACATTGCTCATAATCTTGGCTTTGATAAGTGTATGGCTGTTTCATCATGTGGTCTTTCTGGAGGACTATTGCTCTGTTGGGAATCAGATATCATTCTGAATATTATATCTTCTTCTCCTAATTGCATTCATTCTACATTACAAAGGATGGGAGACTTGCAATCTGCTCATTTCTTCTGCATATATGGCCCTCCTTTGGTTGCTGATAGAGACTTATTTTGGAGGCAAATGGAATCTACTATTGAAGCAATTCAAGATCCTTGGCTATGTATTGGTGACTGTAATGGTATATTAAATGCTGAGGAGAAAAGAGGTGGCTCTGCTTTCAATTTTCACCACCATAAATCTTTCATTACTTGGTTTCATAATGTAGCAGCTATGGATATTAATTATCAGGGACCTGCTTTTACTTGGAATAATAGACGAAGAGCTCTGAACAATGTGGCTGAAAGACTTGATAGAGCTATGTCAGATATCCAATGGCGATCTCTCCACCCTCAGGCAGGATTGTTACACCTACCCAGCCTCAATAGTGATCATTGCCCGATTCTTCTTTTGCTCAATATCAAATCCAGGAAAAGGAAGATTCCTCCCCGATTTGAAGCTGCATGGTCCCTACATGAAGATTACCATAAATTCCTATGTGATTCCTGGATACATTCTAACTCCTGTAACATTCAAGTCAAGCTAAGAAGATTACTGCCTAAGCTACGTTCGTGGGGAAATACTCGATTGAGAAATCTTTCACTGAATATCAAATCTTATGAAGAACAGCTTCTGCAAGTTCAGGATCAAATCCCTTCTGATGCAACCCAAATCGAAGAGAGAAGACTACAAATCATTCTTAATAAACTTCATTTACAAAATGAACTTTATTGGAAGCAAAGATCAAATGTTTCTTGGTTGAAGGAAGGTGATAAGAACACAAGATTTTTCCATCTCTCTGCTACATCGAGAAAGAGTAGAAATATTATTCACAGTATTCAAACTAGAGATGGGGGATTCTCTACTACTCATGAAGATATCTCTGCCACATTTGTACATCATTTCTCTTCATTATTTCAGAATGTGCAAACCATTCCTGTTCCTAATCATATTCTCTCAGAACTTCCCCATCTTACTGATGAAGAAAACAATTCCTTGTCTATTGTTCCTGATGCTGAAGAGATACGATCTACTATTATGAATATGGGGCCTTACAAATCTCCAGGACCTGATGGTTTTCCTGCTGTTTTTTATCAACGAAGTTGGGATTTGATTGGCAATGAGGTAATCTTACTCGTTCAACAGTTCTTTCAAACGGGCATTATGCCTAACAATCTCAACCATACCTATATAGCCCTTATTCCCAAGATTCAACACCCCTCTATTCCATCTGATTACCGTCCAATTGCTCTATGTAATATCCTCTATAAGATCATCACAAAAATCCTTGCCAATAGGCTTCGCCCATTACTTCATAAACTCATTAGTCCATCCCAGAATGCTTTTGTTCCAGGGAGATTCATTGGGGATAATATTATTATTGCCCAAGAACTTTTCCATACTATCTCTCAGCATAGTTCACAAAACAGCTCATTTGCTTTAAAATTAGACATGTCTAAAGCATATGATAGGATTGAATGGAATCTCCTTCAGCAAGTTCTTTCAGGTTTTGGCCTCTCTGGTCTTTCTCACTCTATCATTATGCAATGTGTTTCCACGACATCCTTTGCCATTTTGATTAATGGTGAACCATCAACAACCTTCTTTCCTAGTAGAGGCATCCGTCAAGGATGTCCTCTCTCCCTCTATCTATTCATTATGTGTATGGAAATTTTATCTACCTTTCTCAATATCATGGATAGAAATTGCCTATATGATAGTATCAAAATACATCGTCACCCAACTACCTACTCACACCTATCTTTTGCTGATGATCTCATCATTTTTGGCAAATCATCTCTTCATAATATCACTCAAGTCAAGATTATTCTTCAAATTTTTGAACAGTGGACTGGTCAGCGTATCAATTTTGAGAAGTCTTCCATATTTTTCTCAAATAAAACTGACAAAATGATGCGCCAACTGTACCTTGATATGTTGGGTGTTAAACTGATGAGTAAGACTGACAAATACTTGGGCCACCTCCTTCTTCAATCAAAGAACAGAGCAAGTACATATTCTAATCTCATTTCTGCCACATACTCTCGTCTTCAAGGCTGGAAAAGAAACTGTTTGTCACATGCTGGTAGGGCTATTCTGATTAAATCCACATTGGCATCCCTCCCTACTTATTATCTTTCCTCTTATCATATCCCTAAGAAGATTACAAATAAATTGAGTCAGTTCCAAAGAGATTTTTGGTGGGGTAATAATGATAAGAGGAAACTTCATTATACATCATGGGATATTCTATCAAAGCCAATATATCAAGGTGGATTGGGATTTAGAGATCCTCACATCACTAACTTATCTCTTCTCCTCAAATTGGCCTGGAGATTCCTGACTAATCCTGACTCGATCTGGGTTACCTTACTCAAGGAAAAATATCTGAAGACTGATTGTTTTTGGACAGCAACTCCCTCTTCCTCTTCTTCGAGTATATGGATCAGTCTATTGCGGAGCAGAGAGTTCTTAGTTGATAATGTTTTCTGGTCTGTTGGGGATGGTACTACAATCAACATATTCACTGACCCATGGGTACCCTCCTTGCCGCATTCGAAGGTCTCAGGTTACAGTTTTGCTTCCTGTTGGGCTACAAAAGTGAGTGATCTTATTAACCAGACAACAACCAGTTGGCGAAGCAATCTTTTTACTCTTCTATTCCCTCATATTGAAGCCAATGCCATCTTGAAGATCCCCCTATCTGCTAATTGCTGTTCTGATCAACTAGTGTGGAAACATACCAGTGATGGTGTTCTAACCACAAAATCTGCTTATCGAGTTATCCATGGAAAATTCTCTACACATGAGCAGAGTACCAACTTTAATGGTTTCAAGCAATGGCGTAAACTCTGGGCTTTAAAACAAATAAGTCCCAGAGTTCTAATGTTTATTTGGAGGATCCTATCCAACTCCCTACCAACAAATGCAAACATTAACCGACGACTTGCTCATATTGATGCCACTTGCCCTCTCTGTCAGGTATATCCAGAAACTCTTGATCATCTAACTCTCCATTGTCCAATTACAGGTTTATCATGGCGATTTCATTCTTCAATTGAACCTCGAATCATGAGTTCAACATCAGTGATAAACTTTATTATTGATTTGTTAACGGAGGGGGATCAAGATAAAATCTCATTTGCATTCTATCACTTATGGTCCATTTGGAAGGCTCGGAATAAATCTGCTCTTGAACACAAACCAATTTGTGTCAAAAGTATCTACACTGAAGCTGTCACAATGAAGGCTAAATTTGAAGTTATCAACTCATTGAACATTACTTCTGGAGATTCTATGGAGGAACTTCACCATCAAACCCAATGGATCAAACCTGCCCCTAACACTTGGAAGATTAATTTTGATGGAGCGTATGTGGATGGGAAGATGGCGGCATCTGCAATTCTACGCGATTCTAATGGTTCTTTCTTCAAAGCTTTTACCAAGTTTGAAGCTGGTGGTGGTCCAATTGAAGCGGAGGCCATGGGAGTGCACTTAGCTCTGTTATTATATTCCAGTGTTGGGATCAACCAAGTGCTGATTGAAGGTGATTGTAAGCCCCTGATTGATGCTATTAATTCCAATTGGGTACCCATTCCTTGGCGAGTTAGACACATCATTGAAGATGCAAGGCGAGCGCTCAACTCCTCTGGTGTTATCTCGTTCGGGTTTGTCAACAGATTATCTAATTGCTGTGCTCACTATTTGGCTGCTGAAGTTCTACATCAAATTTCAGATACTATCCTTATTTCTCAATCAAATCATCTTTCTTCTTATGATGATATTCCTGAATGTATTTTATCTCATGTTCGTCATGACATGTACTTTGTACCCCCTTAAGTATTAATGCAATTCCTGCTTTCAAAAAAAAAAGAGAGAGAGAGGGGGGGGGGGGGGGGGGGGGGGGGGGGGAGAAGTGAGAGAAAAGAGAGTTTGGGACTTGAGAACGTCCAAAGTAGGTACTGGGCCGGATCCGATTCATTAACCCATTAGTCTATGGGCTGTTATTGGGTCGGGTCGGGTCCGGTAGACCGGGTAACGCTGCTTGCAGGAGGAGGTGCGGATCAAATCAATAGAAATGGTGGTAGAGAACGAGAGTGCATATTTGCACTAATGCACTTTAACTTTAGGGCTAATTAGCGTTTAAATTCTGTATTTTATATCAGCTTAGAATTTAAATATTAACATGTTTAATTAAAAAAAATTGGATTCTGAGTTTTTATGTTTCTTTTTTTTCTTTCCATTATATCTTAAACATCATTACAATGAACACATGCTGGAA
Organism: Iris pallida; assembly: GCA_029216955.1. Taxonomy (NCBI): domain Eukaryota; kingdom Viridiplantae; phylum Streptophyta; class Magnoliopsida; order Asparagales; family Iridaceae; genus Iris; species Iris pallida. The sequence continues at coordinate 450,596 of JANAVB010031819.1, read as the reverse complement.
ATGAAGGAGAATGAAAACAAATAAAACCAAAAATAAAAATTAAGTTTCCAATTTTTTTCTATTGACATATTAAGACTTAAACTTTAAACAGGTAGAAAATTCTAATTAGCCCACTTTACATTTTCTTGCCATAGGACTTCTGATCCTTAGAGAGAATAATAAACACATACATATATTAACTGAAACCTATCATATGGTTTTTGTTTGAGAATCCTTAGATATAATAATAACAAAGTAGGGTATATTTGTACGTATTATAATGAAATATGCGGACCCAAAAAAAATGTAGGTTGGACTTGTATTTGAAGTTAAAAAGTTATGAGCTATTTGGTTAGAAACTTAGGAGGTGTTTGTTTTGTTCAGAACACTTTAAAGTACGCAAATAAGTACGAACCTATCAACTTAAGACGTTTATTTTTTATACTTTAAAATGTTCATCACTCTATATTGATATCCTTTATATGTGGTAATTGTATCGAGCTTATAAATTATCACTTATCTTATTAGTAAAAAGAAAAGACAATGGTAGCATTCAATAAATTTAAATATTACAAATATGTCTAAGCCATCCTAATTCTTAGCAAGTGAAAAACTCTTTATTGCAACGAAATCAGTTCAACCCTGATTCTTTATTAATTTTGTTTTTCTTTGAAAACTTGATTAAAAGTTTTGACCAATGTTGTCGTGTGGATAAGAATATTCGATGGTGAACTTATATTTTTCATTTATACTAGTAAATTTGTTTTCAAAATAATATTATAGTAATTTAGGGTAAAGTAATCAAGATGAAAAAATAAAGAGAAATTTTGACTTACCCCCCACTTGGATTACCACTATTAAGGGTGCATCCCACAGTTTTGCATTAATGAAGAAATGCCCCCACTTTGGACGAAAATCGTATAGGACTAACGGTCAGAAACTTTGACCAAAAAATCGGACGAAAATACCCTTCACTCTTCTTCCTCCCCCCTCTTCTCCTCCTTGCCGCCACTGCCCCCCTCCTCCTCCCCGCCGCCACTGCCCCCCACCTCCCTCCCCGCCGGCCGCCGCCCTCTTCCCCGCCACTGCTGTTGCTTCCCCCCTCCTCCTCTCCGCCGCCGGTCGCCCCCCCTCCCCGTCGCCCCCCCCCCCCGCCCCTTCCCTCCCCGCCGGCCCCCGCCCCCGCCCCGTCCCCCCTGGCTCGGGGCGCCACCCCCACCATTCTCCTCCTCCTCGCTCTTCTCTCCACTGCCACTTCCTCCTCCTCTCCAGACGAGCAGCTCCTCCTCCTGGCCTTCAAGTCCTCCCTCAACGACCAAGCCTCCCCCTCCCTCTCTGACTGGTCCCCCTCCTCCCCCACCCACCACTGCAACTGGACCGGCGTCGCCTGCACTCCCCACCGCTCCGTCTCCTCCCTCGACCTCCCGAGCCTCAACCTCTCCGGCGACCTCCCCCCTCCCTCTGCTCCCTCCCCTCCCTCTCCCGCCTCGACCTCTCCCGCAACCTCTTCTCCGCCCCCCTCCACCTCTCCTTCTGCCCCTCCCTTCTCCTCCTCAACCTCATCTCCAACCTCCTCTGGGGCCCCCTCACCTCCCTCGACCTCCCCCACAACCCCTCCATGTCCTCCCATCTTCCCCCGGACCTCGGTACCCTCACCAACTTGAAGTCCCTCCACCTGCAGGCCTCCGGCCTCCACGGGCACATCCCCGCCAACGCCCTCCTCCGCCTCCGCAGCATCGAGCTCCTCGACCTCTCTCGCAACAACCTGACCGGACCCCTCCCTGCCAATTTTGGCTCCGGACTACCAGTGTTGACCCACCTCGACCTCTCCCAGAACAACCTATCCGGAGCTTTCCCTGCCGACTTATGCAACGAAACAAATCTAGTTGAGCTCAGCATCTATGTCACTCCCCGTTCCCGGAATGCGTATTCTAATACGTATATTGCCTGAATGTATTTATTTAGTATTTATTATGTAGTATCCTGTATTTAAATTCCTATAACTTCATGTTAATTAATTATCTGTATTTTATTTTCTGTACTTTATTTTTCTGCAATTCTATTATCTGCTCTTTAAATTTTCATGTTGATTAATTAGCTGCTCTTTAATTTTCATGCTAATTAATTCCTCAATTTTATTTCTGCATTTCTTCCTGTAATTTTATTACCTGCATTTTAATTCCTGCTTTAGTTTTACTTTCGGGTTAGCCTTGTTGGACCCGTGCAACCCGACCCATTGGACCCGGCCCAACTCCCACCTACCACCACCTTTTATTTAAAGCCACCCTCTCCCTTCTCTCTCCTCATTTACTTTACTTCTTCACCATTACTTCTTCTTCTTCCTTTCATTACTCTCTCCACCTACCAACTAGGCAAGTACATCTTGCTCTACATGAGGACCATATTTTATGGTTCAATATTCTTCCTCTCATGATTCTAAGAGAGTTTAGTGCTTAGTATTTTTGATTTCATTGGTTCATTTCTTGTAGATCTAAGTTATTGTATTTTCGGTTGTCTATGGGTTTTGATCTAGCAAACTCCTTTGTTCTCAAGATTTGATGGTTCCATGTCGTAGAGCAGTTCATCCTACCCAATTTTGACCTTTGGAAAGTTGGATTCGGACTTATTCTGACCAAGTTATGGACTTTTGAAGCCTTGGGGTACAACCATAGAGTTCTTGATGTTTGGAGAAGACAGTGAGCAGTGTATGCTAGCTTTTTTAGCTGCGTCACTGAGCTGTGCGCGCTCTTTAGCGCAGCATGGAATCCATACGCTGCCTTTTTAGGAAGCGTGTGTCTTGCATACGCTGCCTTTTGGAAGCGTGTGTCGTATGGAGTTCATACGCTACCTTTTTGGAGCGTATGACTTGCATACGCTGACTTGGATGGTCAGGAGTCGTATGGAGTTCATACGCTACCTTTTTGGAGCGTATGACTTGCATACGCTGACTTAAATGGTCAGGAGTCGTATGGAGTCCATACGCTGCCTTTGGGGAGCGTATGACTTGCATACGCTCACTTGGATAGTAAGGAGTCGTATGGAGTTCATACGCTGCCTTTTGGAAGCGTATGACTCCCATACGCTAGCTTGGCTTGAGCGTAGCTTGACCTGGGCGTACGCTGGCTTGAGCGTAGCTTGACCTGAGCGTACGCTGGCATAAGCGTAGGCTGACATGAGGGTAGCCTGCTTACCCTGGATCTTCTATAGCCCTGTATATTGATATCTTATTAGATGTTTAACGTCCATTTTATATCCTTACGCCTTTTTGCATAAACTTGATATAATCATGATATATTGATATTTCTGTTAATTATAGATTGTTACGTGGGATGTACCATGTGTCATGAATTGAGTTATAAATACCCGGATTGACTAGAATTAAACCTTGAGAGTTGTAGACTCGACCCCACTGAATGCTAGTTGACTTTCATGCCTTGCCACCATTGATAATGATTGTGATCTTGACTAAATTGATCATGCGTTCCTAATTGGAACTAAGAGACTGGCTAGTCGTCTTATTGAATGAAATGAATGAGACATGTTCATGTTATGAACTATTGTACTCGACTGGCTGATCCCGAATATTGACATACATGCACATGCAGGCTTCAATCTATTTATTTAGTTATTTTTCTACAAAAGAAGCATGTGTACTTTATGGTCAAGGCATGATTACCGTGGATAGATTTGATTGTTGTATTACGCTATGTAAGACCTGCAACCTAACCGCACTGGTATCGTTGTAGAGTTGTGCATATCGTACCCCGTACGAAAGTACTCATTTGAATGACCATGATCCACGGCATGGGATTTCACTCAACGTAGAGACTATTAAGTTAAATAAAATAATGATTGCATGGAGAGAATGGATTCCCGAATTCTTACATGACAGCCCCCTTGGGACGAGTAGTACCCGACGGGCCGGCTGGTTCCCACAGATACTGTAAAACTGCCACACGGGCAGGGAACAGTATCTGTTTTTATTATTATTGTATATTGTTATATTGACGGGCGTCCTGCTAGTACTCGTCTAATTCATGCATGGGCTAATTGATTGACTGGATAGACTAGCCTTGCTTGCACATAGTAAGAACTGAGGAATCCCTAATTGCATTATTCCAGGATAACTTGGGACTCATAATAGCAAGCCGTAGGAGTTGATTGGCCGTTCAAGATGATTTGTTGTGCACTGTACTCTGTTACCTAACTGGGATGATCAGAATGTCAGGACATGACGGGCCAACTTCTGTCCTTGTTTGGTTGGGAGGTTGGTTCGAAGTGTCTTGATGTGATGTGAGTTCTAGTAGCAAGCAGAGATCTATTATTATATTCTCTTACTTACTGGTTTTAGTTCTCATGTCGTGCTCCCTTGTGGTACTTGCTATTAGAGGTCTAACCTCTCTGGTTTTGCATGGCCAGATTTAGAGTCAGTTCCCGAGGACTCAGCGTACTTCTACCTCCAAGATGGTCAATACTAGAGGAATGATCGCAGGAGGCCTCGAGTGGGTTCCTTAACTTCACCACTCGTTTTGTTATCTACTTTATACCTTGCCGTTTGGCACCGACATGTTAGTCGGATTGTCTTGTACTTACTTTTGCATAATTGTAATTAAGTCAGACTGCAGCTGATAACAATTGTGTATACTTACTACATCATCTGGCTGTATTTTGTAAAGCCAGATCTCAAGAACATTTTGACTGAGCGTTTGGGACGCCTTACTGCTTTACCTTACATGTTCTATATTTCTGTTTCTTGTTTGAATGATTGAGACAATAGATGTGTAATGACCATAGTAAGACTTTTATGTAGTATGCACCCCCTCGTCTGGTTAGACAGCATTGATCGTATTATACGGTATTCTTCTACCCGTAATACGTAGCTGGCTGAGTCACTCCCCCGCTCTCCAGTATTCTGGTTCTGGGGCGTGACAAGGTTTTAGTGGTGGCCCATGCAGGTATGATTTCAGACTTGTGGGGTGTTTTGTTTAATAGGATGTCTCAATCACACATGTTTTCCCTTGATCTCATGATTCGTTACTCTCAACTCTAGCTTGACATTCCAGTATCCTTTGACTTCATTGATCCTTCATGTCCGGTCGTTTGATTGTTCTCTTGTCCCTTTTCTTAGGGGCACCTCGTCCGCACCTGTCAGAGCTGGACAACAACATGGACAACCTGACCCTGTTGGTCAGCAACAAGAGCCGGTACTAACTCAGGAGGCTACCCAGGAAGAAGTGATCGTGGAAGCAGCAGCTGGATCGCAGTATCCGGATGTTCCACCCCCACCAACAGTTCTACCTACCCAAGTGGACACACCAGCCCTTCTGGAGATCATGAGAGGGATGATGGCTACTCAGCAACATCAGATGTTGGCCCAGCAGCGCATGCACGCTCAGTTACAAGAGCAGAATGTATTACTCAACCAAGGATTGCAGACGGCTTTGGAAAGAGGAGTGAGGACTGATTCAGGAGCATCAGCCAGGTTTTGCAAGTACAACCCCCGCCGTTTCGAGGGCACGGAGGATGCCATCTCAGCAGATGCATGGCTTAAGGATATTGAGGCTATCCTGACCGCAGCTAAGGTGCCGGCAGAAGAACGTGTGGATCTAGTGAAGTTGTTACTTCAGGATCTCGTACGTGATTGGTGGGAATCAGAGGAAGTAGGCATCAGACGTCCTGTTGCTTGGGACGATTTTACAGCAAGATTCAAGACGAAGTACTATGGAGTTGTGGCACAGTTTGAGCTACAACAGAAGTTTATCAGCCTCAGGCAGGCTGGCAAGACGGTAGATGCTTATGCAGCGGAGTTCTGCAGATTGAGTAGATTTACCCCAGAGATGGTAGCGACGGAGCGCCAGAGGGCTATGAGGTTTCAGCAAGGGTTTCATCTTGAGCTCTTGCAATTGATAGAGGGGCACAATTACCAGACTTTCGATGAGATATTGACGGCGACTCGAAGGCATGAGATCACCATTCAGAGGCTTGCAGTAAGGACTGGGGGTCAGAAGAGATCCCACAGTCAGATTGAAGGAGGAGGGGGAGCAGCGCCCCGAACAACAACACCATCCACTGGCATTCGTATCCACGATGTGGCGATGCGAGGGCCAGCACCACCACCCAGGCAGCAGCAACAGCAACAGAGGAAGAACCAGCAACCCCCGGCGGGCTGCACTTATTGTGGAAAGATAGGGCACACTAGAGATGTGTGTCGGACATTGAATGGACTGTGTCTGATATGTGGAAATCCAGATCATCGGGTTACCACATGTCCCATGAATTTGAGGTCAGGAGGACCAGGGCAGCAGTTTCCTGCTCTGCCAGCACCAGGGACAGGGCAGTATCGAGGACCAACATTGGCAGTGAGGCCGTTGGCGCAGCGTCCGTTAGTATCACAGGCTCAAATGTTTCGGCAGCAAGGGCCGCCGATGCAGCAACACCAGCATAGACCACCCCAGCATCATCAAGGCAGGGGCCAGCAGCAGCACCAGGCTAGGCCACAGCATGGGAACCAGCAAGGAGGTCGAGGGCAGGCATTCACACTGTCCTTGGAAGAGGCATTAGCATCGGGAGATGTTGTGGCAGGTAACATTCTCGTCGCCTCATATCCCGCAGTAGCATTGTTTGATTCGGGAGCATCCCACTCATTTATATCTGCACAATTTGCGACACGACTAGGAGTGGAGTTCGGGGCATTGCCAGGGAGGCTGAATATACTCACTGGTAATAGGCTCGTAGGAGTTAGTAGAGTTATTCTAGCGTGTAGTGTTGTAGTTTGCGGGCATTCCTTACCCGCCCAATTGATAGAATTTCCTGTTGGAAATTTCGACGTTATCTTAGGCATGGACTGGCTGAAAGATAGTCATGCGACAATAGATTATCGTAGTGGGAGTGTATCTTTTGATATTCCAGGCATGAAGAGGTTCACCCTAGTCAGATCAGAGGCAATTCAGCAAGAGCAGGGAGTAGTAACAGCAATGGAAGAAGTTCCAGTTCCGAAGATAGTTGAAGAATTTCTAGACGTATTTCCCGAAGAACTTCCCGGTCTGCCACTAGTTAGAGATATTGAGTTCAGTATAGAATTGGCACCTGGAACTAAACCAATCTCAGATCGGGTTTACAGAATGGCGGATTCAGAGCAGGCCAAGGTGTATCAGCACATAGAGGAATTGAAGGAGAAGAAGTTTATCCAAGCTAGCGTATCACCATGGGCAGCGCCAGTGGTACTTGTAGGGAAGAAGGATGGGTCATCCCGATTGTGCATCGATTACAGGAAGCTTAACGCGGCAACAGTAAAGAACAAGTACCCATTACCCAGGATCGACGACTTATTTGATCAGTTGAGCAGGGCCAGAGTCTTCTCCAAGATAGATCTTCGTTCAGGGTATCATCAGGTGAGGGTTCGGAAGGAGGATATTCCCAAGACAGCATTCAGGTCGAAGTATGGGCATTATGAGTTCTTAGTAATGCCGTTTGGTTTGACCAATGCTCCAGCAATATTCATGAATTTGATGAATCGCATCTTTATGCCATACTTAGACCAGTTTGTCGTTGTGTTTCTCGACGATATTCTAGTATACTCTGCTAGTGAAAAGGAGCATGAAGACCACCTCAGGAAAGTGTTGCAGGTTCTAAGAGAGAACCAGTTGTATGCCAAGCTCAGCAAGTGTGAATTCTGGACGGATCATATTTCATTTTTGGGTCATATTGTATCAGGGGCTGGAGTAGCAGTGGATCCCAAGAAGGTAGAAGCAGTAGAGAGTTGGCCAGTACCCAAGACCGTAGCTGATGTACGAAGTTTCTTAGGATTGGCAGGATATTACAGAAGGTTTGTGTCAGACTTTGCAAGGCTTTCAGCACCCATGACCCGCTTGACCCGGAATGATGTACCATTCATTTGGTCGGCAGAATGTCAGGCATCATTCGAGACTTTGAAGCAGAAGTTGATATCAGCGCCTATTCTTACATTGCCAGTTGGACCCGAAGGTTTTACAGTATATTGTGATGCGTCAGGTAAAGGACTTGGATGTGTCCTTATGCAACATGGGAAGGTGATAGCATATGCATCTAGGCAGCTTCGGGACCACGAGAAGAATTACCCAACTCATGATTTGGAGTTAGCGGCAGTAGTATTTGCTCTGAAGCTATGGAGACATTACTTATATGGTGACCGAGTGGACATGTACACAGACCATAAAAGTCTGAAGTACATCTTTACTCAGAAGGAGCTGAACATGAGGCAGAGAAGATGGTTGGAGTTGATCAAGGATTATGACGTGGAGCTTCAGTATCATCCAGGCAAGGCTAATGTGGTAGCAGACGCTCTTAGCAGAAGAGGCGGCGTATTTATGTTGACAACGCAGAGGCATATCTTAGAAGACCTTCAGGAGATGGGCATAGAAGTTATACTTCCTAGTGATGTAGGAGTTCTGGCTAGTCTACAAGTCCAATCTGACTTGGTAGATAGGATCAAGGCAGCTCAGGCACAAGACCCAAGGATTCAGAAGCTTAGGGCAGAATGTGAGTTAGGACTCAGGAAGGAGATGAGAATTCATGAAGATGGTATACTTAGATTTGGATCACGTCTATGTGTACCTAGTGGAGATATCAGACAGGAAGTTATGGCAGAAGCTCACAGTTCCCAGTATTCTATACATCCTGGAGGGACCAAGATGTACCAAGATATCAAGCAGCACTTCTGGTGGAATGGAATGAAGAGAGAGATAGCTAGATTCGTTTCCCGTTGCTTGGTATGTCAGCAAGTGAAGGCAGAACAGCAGAGGCCAGCTGGATTATTGCAACCGCTTCCTATCCCGGAATGGAAGTGGGAGCATATCACGATGGACTTTGTGACCGGTTTACCGAGATCACCAAGTGGTAAAGATGCTATTTGGGTGATAGTAGATCGACTTACAAAGGTAGCACACTTTCTTTCTTTCAGAGTAGGGCAATCTACAGAAAAGTTGGCGGAGTTGTACATGCAGCAGATAGTCAGGCAACATGGAGTCCCTGTCAGTATTGTGTCAGATCGAGATACCCGTTTCATATCACATTTCTGGAAGAGCTTGCATCATAGTCTGGGTACCAAATTAAAATTTAGCACGGCTTACCATCCACAGACGGACGGGCAATCAGAAAGGACGATTCAGACTTTAGAAGACATGTTGCGAGTTTGCACTCTAGATTTTGGAGGGTCTTGGGAGAGTCACCTTCACTTGGTCGAGTTCTCATACAACAACAGTTATCAAGCCAGTATCCAGATGGCGCCATTTGAGGCACTATATGGTAAGAAGTGTAGATCGCCGCTAGCATGGGATGATATCGGAGAAAGGAAGATGTTAGGCCCAGAAATGATTATCCAGACGGTTGAAGTGATTAAGGGAATTAGAGAGCGACTTCGTGTTGCGCAGGATCGGCATCGTCATTGGGCGGACCAGCATCGTAGGCCGCTAGAGTTCTCTGTTGGGGACTACGTATTCTTGCGGATCTCACCTACTCGTGGGGTCATTAGATTTGGCGTTCGCGGGAAACTGAGTCCGCGGTACGTGGGCCCATTTGTTATCCTTGATCGGATAGGCGATGTTGCTTATCGTTTATCACTCCTACCTTCGTTATGAGAGGTGCATGACGTGTTTCATGTATCTCAGTTGCGAAGGTATGTATCAGACCCAAGCCATATCCTCGATCATTCAGAACTGGTTGTTGGTACCAACCTGTCTTACGAGGAACAGCCTGTGTCCATTTTGGACCGAAGAGAGAAGATACTCAAGAACCGAACAATTAACCTTGTCCGGGTTGCTTGGGGTCATCACTCTTTGGGAGAGTCAACGTGGGAACGTGAGGATGATATCCGATCACGGTATCCACATCTGTTTGACTCACAAGGTATATCTTTTTCTGTGTACCTTGATTGTCATGATTCCTCATGCTTATCACCTTATGGGTAAAATTGCTTGATATCGTATATTGATGGATTTACATATATGTTACTTGCTATGGACATTGTAAAATGATTGCTTTATTGAATTGCTTGTATTTAGATTAGTTTAGCTCCGATATTTCTATCTTGCTTGAATTTGAAATTCCGAGGACGGAATTTTTCAAGGAGGGTAGAGATGTCACTCCCCGTTCCCGGAATGCGTATTCTAATACGTATATTGTCTGAATGTATTTATTTAGTATTTATCATGTAGTATCCTGTATTTAAATTCCTATAACTTAATGTTAATTAATTATCTGCATTTTATTTTCTGCACTTTATTTTTCTGCAATTATATTATCTGCTCTTTAAATTTTCATGTTGATTAATTAGCTGCTCTTTAATTTTCATGCTAATTAATTCCTGCAATTTTATTTCTGCATTTCTTCCTGTAATTTTATTACCTGCATTTTAATTCCTGCTTTAGTTTTACTTTCGGGTTAGCCTTGTTGGACCCGTGCAACCCGACCCATTGGACCCGGCCCAACTCCCACCTACCACCACCTTTTATTTAAAGCCACCCTCTCCCTTCTCTCTCCTCATTTACTTTACTTCTTCACCATTACTTCTTCTTCTTCCTTTCATTACTCTCTCCACCTACCAACTAGGCAAGTACATCTTGCTCTACATGAGGACCATATTTTATGGTTCAATATTCCTCTCATGATTCTAAGAGAGTTTAGTGCTTAGTATTTTTGATTTCATTGGTTCATTTCTTGTAGATCTAAGTTATTGTATTTTCGGTTGTCTATGGGTTTTGATCTAGCAAACTCCTTTGTTCTCAAGATTTGATGGTTCCATGTCGTAGAGCAGTTCATCCTACCCAATTTTGACCTTTGGAAAGTTGGATTCGGACTTATTCTGACCAAGTTATGGACTTTTGAAGCCTTGGGGTACAACCATAGAGTTCTTGCTGTTTGGAGAAGACAGTGAGCAGTGTATGCTAGCTTTTTTAGCTGCGTCACTGAGCTGTGCGCGCTCTTTAGCGCAGCATGGAATCCATACGCTGCCTTTTTAGGAAGCGTGTGTCTTGCATACGCTGCCTTTTGGAAGCGTGTGTCGTATGGAGTTCATACGCTACCTTTTTGGAGCGTATGACTTGCATACGCTGACTTGGATGGTCAGGAGTCGTATGGAGTTCATATGCTACCTTTTTGGAGCGTATGACTTGCATACGCTGACTTGAATGGTCAGGAGTCGTATGGAGTCCATACGCTGCCTTTGGGGAGCGTATGACTTGCATACGCTCACTTGGATAGTAAAGAGTCGTATGGAGTTCATACGCTGCCTTTTGGAAGCGTATGACTCTCATACGCTAGCTTGGCTTGAGCGTAGCTTGACCTGGGCGTACGCTGGCTTGAGCGTAGCTTGACCTGAGCGTACGCTGGCATAAGCGTAGGCTGACATGAGGGTAGCCTGCTTACCCTGGATCTTCTATATTTAACGTCCATTTTATATCCTTACGCCTTTTTGCATAAACTTGATATAATCATGATATATTGATATTTCTGTTAATTATAGATTGTTACGTGGGATGTACCATGTGTCATGAATTGAGTTATAGATACCCGGATTGACTAGAATTAAACCTTGAGAGTTGTAGACTCGACCCCACTGAATGCTAGTTGACTTTCATGCCTTGCCACCATTGATAATGATTGTGATCTTGACTAAATTGATCATGCGTTCCTAATTGGAACTAAGAGACTGGCTAGTCGTCTTATTGAATGAAATGAATGAGACACGTTCATGTTATGAACTATTGTACTCGACTGGCTGATCCCGAATATTGACATACATGCACATGCAGGCTTCAATCTATTTATTTAGTTATTTTTCTACAAAAGAAGCATGTGTACTTTATGGTCAAGGCATGATTACCGTGGATAGATTTGATTGTTGCATTACGCTATGTAAGACCTGCAACCTAACCGCACTGGTATCGTTGTAGAGTTGTGCATATCGTACCCCGTACGAAAGTACTCATTTGAATGACCATGATCCACGGCATGGGATTTCACTCAACGTAGAGACTATTAAGTTAAATAAAATAATGATTGCATGGAGAGAATGGATTTCCGAATTCTTACATGGCAGCCTTGGGACGAGTAGTACCCGACGGGCCGGCTGGTTCCCACAGATACTGTAAAACTGCCACACGGGCAGGGAACAGTATCTGCTTTTATTATTATTGTATATTGTATATTGACGGGCGTCCTGCTAGGACTCGTCTAATTCATGCATGGCCCAATTGATCGACTGGATAGACTAGCCTTGCTTGCACATAGTAAGAACTGAGGAATCCCTAATTGCATTATTCCAGGATAACTTGGGACTCATAATAGCAAGCCGTAGGAGTTGATTGGCCGTTCAAGATGATTTGTTGTGCACTGTACTCTGTTACCTAACTGGGATGATCAGAATGTCAGGACATGACGGGCCAACTTCTGTCCTTGTTTGGTTGGGAGGTTGGTTCGAAGTGTCTTGATGTGATGTGAGTTCTAGTAGCAAGCAGAGATCTATCATTATATTCTCTTACTTACTGGTTTTAGTTCTCATGTCGTGCTCCCTTGTGGTACTTGCTATTAGAGGTCTAACCTCTCTGGTTTTGCATGGCCAGATTTAGAGCCAGTTCCCGAAGTCTCAGCGTACTTCTACCTCCAAGATGGTCAATACTAGAGGAATGATCGCAAGAGGCCTCGAGTGGGTTCCTTAACTTCACCACTCGTTTTGTTATCTACTTTATACCTTGCCGTTTGGCACCGACATGTTAGTCGGATTGTCTTGTACTTACTTTTGCATAATTGTAATTAAGTCATACTGCAGCTGATAACAATTGTGTATACTTACTACATCATCTGGCTGTATTTTGTAAAGCCAGATCTCAAGAACATTTTGACTGAGCGTTTGGAACGTCTTACTGCTTTACCTTACATGTTCTATATTTCTGTTTCTTGTTTGAATGATTGAGACAATAGATGTGTAATGACCATAGTAAGACTTTTATGTAGTATGCACCCCCTCGTCTGGTTAGACAGCATTGATCGTATTATACGGTATTCTTCTACCCGTAATACGTAGCTGGCTGAGTCACTCCCCCGCTCTCCAGTATTCTGGTGTATGTACCGTGTCATATCATATTTGCAGTTTGGAAAAATTACCAACCTACTTCATTCATGATAAAGAGTATATATATATAAGACAGCAAGAAACCCCAACAAAGAAGCCTATTTTGTAACAAAGTGGGCTCAACTATATACACTAACATTCCCCCTCAATCTGGAACATATATGTGATGCATGTCAAGTTTCGTACAAAAAAGGGTGAAAATGAGCAGATGAAAAGGGGCTTGGTAAATAAGTCTGCAATATGATCCGCGGAGCAAGTAAATGGATATGTTTGGTCATGACAGCGTCGCAAACGAAATGAAAGTCCACCTCAATTTGTTTGGTCCTCTTATGAAAGACTAGGTTGCTAGGGATGAAAACAGCGACCTAGTTGTCACAATGCATAGGTAATAGCTCAAAGTACTTGACACCAAGATCTGCCATCAGAGTCCGCAACTACATCATCTAACAAACAGTGTGGGTCATGGCTCAATACTTTGACTCAACACTAAATCTAGCAACAACTATCTATTTTTTGCTCCTCAAAACAATAAAGTTTCCTCCAACATAGGTATAACAAACAACTAGACATCGATCGTCGATTACTCTTTGACCCAACAAAGTCACAACATCAGAGTATGAATGGATCTTGAGATGTCCATTGACATTGGTCTAAAATGCCTTTATCCGGAGACCTCTTACCGTATCTCAGAATCCGAAGAGCTTGTTCACAACGACATCTCTTAAGATTTCATGAATTGGCTGACAAGACCAACAAAAGAAGGTCTCAGGTAATAGTTAGGTAAATGAGTTTCCTAACAAATCTTCGGTACCACGATCTATCTGCAACCTCCTGATCGTCGTAAGACCGTAGATTTGGGCCTTATTCTGTAGGAGCATCAACAGTAAGTCCATAACTTACCTTGTCTGGCAGAAAAATATTGTAGTGCTCCACTCATAGTAGGGGGGCATAGTGTTGGATTGTGGCATGTATAGCCAGTCGGAATTAAATCATTTTAGCGAAATCCTTTCGGTATCGATTGAAAAAGCACAGACACTCCAAAATGCACTAGGACTCACCAAAACCAGTTCTATGTTTGCAACATGTTGTGTCCGTGCAACATAGACGGACACTAAAAACGGTGGAGTGTCCGTGTCCCGTCGTGTAAGACACGTATTGGACACTACACAGGCACTACAAAATGTGTCATATCCATGTCGCCGTGTCTGTACTGTCATGTCGTATATGTAATACAGAAGTTTTGGTTAAAAAAAAACACTACTATTTCCAATTTTGCACCGTTGCCAGAGAACCGACATTCTTTTAGCAATAATGCTCAAAATCAAGAAAAATAGGTGAAAATTTATGTTAAAAAAATTATATCAAATGTCTAGTTAGAACAATAAATGCTTAAACAAAGAACTGGACTACGAATTAAATTGATTATCCACAGAATCAAGAAGCATCACACCCAAACCAAACCCTAAAATTTTGCTTACAAGAAGAAGAAGAAGAAAAGTAGCACCATAACTAGAAACCCTAACAGACCTATTTTCGTTTCCGGCTCCGTCCGCCGAACGCCGACGATCTCCACCGTTCTCTTCTGCAAAGAGGAGATGGAGAGAGAGAGAGAGAGAGAAGTAAGAAAAAAGAGAGTTTGGGACTTGAGAGCGTCAAAAATAGGTATTGGGCCGGATCCGATTCATTAACCCATTAGTCTATGGGCTGTTATTGGGTCGGGTCCGGTAGACCGGGTAACGCTGCTTGCAGGAGGAGGTGCGGATCAAATCAATAGAAATGGTGGCAGAGAACGAGAGTGCATATTTGCACTAATGCACTTTAACTTTAGGGCTAATTAGCGTTTAAATTCTGTATTTTATATCAGCTTAGAATTTAAATATTAACATGTTTAATTAAAAAATTTTGGATTCTGAATTTTTATGTTTCTTTTTTTCTTCCCATTATATCTTAAACATCATTACAATGAACACAGGCTGGAAATGAAGGAGAATGAAAACAAATAAAACCAAAAATAAAAATTAAGTATCCAAATTTTTTCTATTGACATATTAAGACTTAAACTTTAAACAGGTATAAAATTCTAATTAGCCCTTAACTTTACATTTTCTTGGCATAGGACTTCTGATCCTTAGAGAGAATAATAAACACATACATATATTAACTGAAACCCTATCATATGGTTTTCGTTTGAGAATCCTTAGATATAATAATAACATAGTTGGGTATATTTGCACATATTATAATGAAATATGCGGACCCAAAAAAAAAAAAAGTAGGTTGGACTTGTATTTGAAGTTAAAAAGTTATGAGCTATTTGGTTCGAAACTTATGAGGTGTTTGTTTTGTTCGGAACACTTTAAAGTACGCAAATAAGTACGAACCACGTTTATTTTTTTTTACTTTAAAATGTTCATCACTCTATATTGATGTTCTTTATATGTGGTAATTGTATCGTGCTTATAAATTATCACTTATCTTATTAGTAAAAAAAAAAAGAGACAATGGTAGCATTCAATAAGTTTAAATATTACAAATATGTCCAAGCCACCCTAATTCTTAGCAAGTGAAAACTCTTTATTGTAACGAAATCAGTTCAACCCTAATTCTTTATTAATTTTGTTTTTCTTTGAAAACTTGATTAAAAGTTTTGACCAATGTTGTCGTGTGGATAAGAATATTCGATGGTGAACTTATATGTTTCATTTATACTAGTAAATTTGTTTTCAAAATAATATTATAGTATTTTAGGGTAAAGTAGTCAAGATAAAAAAGAGAAACGACATCACTATAAAGTAACTATGGGCCGATTCTGATAGCCGATCCAGCATGGACCGGTTCGACATGAACCATAGGCCATGCTAGGTTTGAATATTTTGGTCAGAGTCCGGTCTAATCGGATATTTTGACTGAATTATTCCAACTCGGATTGAACTCGGTCAAACTCGGTCAAATTCGGCCCTGGCCTGGCCTCCTAAACCCATGAAGCAAAAGGAGTACCGTTGTTATAGCAACATGACAATTATTGTCTCGATAAATTCTCAGTCGACATCTTTGGTTACAACATTGTGGCATTCAGCCTGAAATACTCTTCCCCGTCGACAAAGAACAGCTTATCGTTGTCCCTAATCACTTCAATGGAGTCGATCTCTGCGCCCTCTTCGTTCGTCACGACAGCATTCTCCGTGCCGATGCCGAACTTCTCCCCTGCCAGCCAAAATCGATAGAACTCAAACCAAAATTTGGCGTCGTCGCGTTGTGTTGAGAAATTGTTCGTTGTGCCGGGCTCACCATTAGTCTTTATTGTCCTCCACTTAATGGATGAGTGCATGTCCATTCTTAAAATTTTAGACCATCAAGTGGAGGAGAATTAAAGCTTACCATGAGTCCGGCATACTGAATAATTTCTCGGTGTCGTGTTCGTGCACAAATATTGCTAAGAATATCGGAACCATGCGTACCTATGATACTCTTGAGCTCGTCCATGGTAGCTGGCAGACTGATCACCTTCCCATACTCCGAGCAAGCATTCCTCGTCCTTGGGTGACCTCTGTACACACTGACCCTCGGCGAAATCGCAACTCTTCGATCGAACATCTTCTTCTGTCTAGGAACTTTCTGGGATTCTAATGTTGATGTAAGACATCCAATCTCTCTCTTCTGCACCATCTCCATGTCGGCTCCGTTCATGATCAAGAACCTGACGATGTCTTCGTTGCCTTCGCTTAGAGCGACTTGTAAGGAAGTCGATCCATCGCTGTCCTCCGAATCTATGTATATGCCGCTCCTAAGGAGCTCCATCATGGTCGAAACATCGTTCCTTCTCGCCGCTAGGCAGAGAAGGTCGCCCCCGGTGCTGGGATTGGACAGACACGCGCAGTGGTAGAGGAGGTTGAAAATCTTGTGGTGCTTCGTCGCGATCGCGAGCCATAACGGAGTATTTCCGTCTACGTCTGCAGATTTTGGACAAGTGAATCGAGATAAAGTGTACGCTAGGACACACCAAAATAGATGATGCGTCCGTGTCACCGTGTCCTTACTATGTCACGACTACTATGTTGAACTTTGTGGTATTTGGTATGTTTCTTCACCTTGTACGTTCACATTGCAGGCGTGTTTGAGCAGAACCAAAGCACAATCTTCGTATCCCTTCGATGCTGCTATGTGCTGCATCAAGAGTTCGGAACCGATGTAATGGAAGCGTTTCAGAAAAAAAATCAAGACAAACATATGCGAGGTGAGCATATAGTACCAGTGGCGTCCTTCCTCTGGAGTCGCCGATATCAGGATCCATCCCCGCTGCGAGAAGCTTGTCGAGCAAACAGCTGTCCCCAGTCGCCGCGACAGTCAGCAGATTGCACGGCTGCGGCACCGCGGCTTCGTCGTGCTCTCCGTCCTCGGCTATCACGTCGTCGATGCTTATGTTCGTGTACTCAGTTCGATGCTGCAGAAATTGTGAAGCAACACATGTTTTAAGTGTCCGCGCCCCCAACCGAAACTTTCAAATCTAGTACCAAAAAAGTGACCTTCAGGAAGTTCTTCATGATAACTGCGCTGTCCTCCTGTTCTGTCTGCATAGCTTCCCGGAGAGTGCTCTGCTTCAGCCTCAGCAGCTGCGACAGCGTCCGCGTCCGGAAAGTGAACGCCTGAGGCCTGTTGCAGAGCGCGCTCGCCTCTCCGAATATGTCGCCCGTGCCCAACGATCCGACCACCACTTCCTGCTCCTCCTGGGTGGATATGATCTCGACCTGACCCGACACCACGATGTAGACGTCGTCGGGCACCTCGTTCTGCATGATGACGTCCTCCCGCGGCGGGATGTACTCGGCCTTCATCCTGGTGACCAGGAGCAGCAGCGTCCCCCTCGAAACTCCTTTGAACAAGTAGACCTCCTTGGCGATCGGCAGGAACAGCTGCTCGCAGATGCTCTTGCATATGGACTTGGGGAGCTGGTCCATCAGGTGCTGCTGGTTCAGGCTCTCCGCTCGGAACCTCAGGCACATATACGCCAGTATCTGCTCCTTCAGCCTCGGCGGCAGATGGTTCCGGCACACGAAATTCGATGCAGCTTGCACGCTGTTCCTCTGCTTTGCAAGGAAATTGCTTGAAAATACAAAATACAAAATACAAAATACAAAATCGGGGAGACGTTTCGTGCTTACGAACTCCATGGTGCGGCGCGTTCCTTCGACGACCAGGTTGGTCATGTTGCCGATGAGGTACGCGGTGAGGCCGAGGTTGAAGAGCATGTAGAAGATGTTGAAGACCATCTCCCGGGTGTTGACGGCGTGGAGGTCGCCGTAGCCGACGGTGGTCATGGTGGTGATGGACCAGTAGAGGGAGGCGATGTAACGGATCCACAGGCTCGCTTCCCGGAAGTTGGGGATGACCGAGCCGATCCACGTCTTTCCCTGATGCGGGTATCGGTCGGCTAGCAAGTAGTAGAGGCACCCGGCGCAGTGCACTAGGAACAGGGTCACCTGCAACATGGGATCGATCGAGAATACGCATTAGATTAAACTGCACAATTCTTTGAAAATAAGTTTCCTCCATTTTGAAACTGCGCAATTTAAATCGTATTCTTTTGAAGTGGTATGATATGTTTCAAAATTGATGAAAGATACGAAAAATTGTACGATAAGTATTAAAATTTTAATTTATTTCTTAAAAAGAACTAACTGTGAGCATCGTTACGTCTTAGAATATATCTAAGAGCGTCAATTTTTTACGTCCTACAATTGTGCTTTAGAAATAAAATAATGGAAGTAATGGGCTATTAGAATGAATTAAACGGTTCATTGCGAATGGACTAGGAGTTAAGGTGGAAAGGATTAAGAGGTAAAATTGGTGTCCATTTTTGGAGCGTTGTTTTCATTGGAAAACATGGGCGTCCATCTTGGGGGCATTTTTTTCTTTTATACTCCCACTTTTTGGGTGTATATTTCAATTTTTTTCCCAACAGCTAAACTTTGCAACGGCTACGCATATATATATTTACCAAGTATCTATTTTACAACAGCTATTCCAACAGCTAATTTATATATATATATATATATATATATATATATATATATATATATATATATATATATATATATATATATATATTTGGGTCAAAAGTAGCATAAAAAGAAGTGAATGCATGCCAAAAAAGGAGACAGGACACCCACGGCAGCACATGGGACAGTGCCAAGCAGCCACACGGCAGCAAAGAAGCACGCAGGCGCCAGCAAGAGCGAAAAAAATTGCACGCCCTTCTTTTGGGAGCCATATAAAGAAGAAAAAAAAAAATTCCATGTCCTTCTTTTGGGCGCCAAACAAAATATTAAGCACTTGTTTGGGGCGCCAAAAATTAATTCTTGTTTTGGGTTTTAAGTGGAGTTTTAAGCGGACGTGCTTAAGGATTGTGGCCAAGTTAACTAATTGAAAATATGTTGACGCCTTAAATTAGGACGTTTATTTTTTTGGCGTCCTATTTTTAAGGTGCGACGATGCGCTTCTTACAATTCTTCTAAAATTTGTGTCTTTTACGTAATTTTTTAAAACTTTTATGCTTCTGATAAAAAATTTCGTAAAAGAAATTACTTACAAATAAGAGCCTGATGCACCTTATCCAGAAGTAGCTAAACCTGATGTCTTTTTCAAGCCTGAAGCAGTATCAAGAAGTGCGTGAGAACTCAATTCATAAGGCGTGCGACATTATGATCAGCAATGCTTCACTACTGAAGAAGAAGAAGAAGAAGAAGAATGAAGAATGAAGAAGAAGGAGTGGTTTCGAACCTTGTGAGGAACTGCTTGACCATGCGAAGCCGCCAGAGCCTGAGGATGCCTAGAAGGCGGTACGGGACCCCCGACTTGACCTCCCCGGTGATCAAGTAACCGAAACCTTGGAATGGGATCGTCGACGCAACATCCATGATGAACCATGTCGAGAGGTACCTGAGGGTTTATTCATTGCAATTTTCTAAGTTTTTTTCTTTTTTTTTTACTATTTCCGGGAAAATTATAAAATGAAAGCCAAAGCAAACGCTAGAGGAGTCTCCTAGTAACGTATGGTCTAAAGGAGGATCATAATGTACACTGTCTTAACCCCCAATATATGGAAACGGAGCTGCTACGTTGTCCGCGGTTTGTAACCGTAGGCGTGACCGCCGGCCGACGTGGCAGCCGGCCATTAGCCCCCAGTCCAGACGGGATCCCAAAATAGCAAGGGAGGCCAATGGTCGGCGGGCGGCGGTCATGTCCGTGGTTACAAACTGCGGACAAAATATCATTTTCGATATGAAAAACATAAATTACTTAGTTGCGTATGCACGGGCGGATCCAAGCATCTCTTGGGGTGGGCTGGAGCCCACCCCCAAAAATTTTCTTTTATTTCATTTCTCCATAGAAATTTTATTTTTGATTTTTTTTTATATAAGTTAGTACACTTGTAGCCCACCCAAATTTATGATAGCCAACTCTAGTTATAGTTTCTGGATCCGCCCCAGTGCGTATGGGCGCCACCCTTTCTCCTTTACATTGTGACAACGCCATTCTGTTCGTAATCCTGTGTCCCATGAGCGCACAAAACACATTGAAACATGACTGTCATTTCATGTGGGACCACTATCTTAAGAGCATCTCCAACCCTATTGTGACTTTGGAAAAAAGTTAATGCCACATAGGAATGACAAAATTTTATTCAAAAGTTCTTCTCCAATGCAATTATCAAGTCAATTGTGAAACTTATGTGGCAAAAATTAAAGAAGACATTGTGAAGTTGATTGTTTTGTTCTAGACAATGCACTTGACAATGTCTTCTCTTCCATGTCATCAATTATAAATAAAAAATATTAGAAAAAAGAAAGAAGATGAGTAGTTGTCTTAAAAGTTGTCTTGGAAGTTGGAAAAAATACTTTTTATTGTCTCCTCAATACTTTAGCATTGGAGATAGTTTTTCTATCTCATTGTCTTTTGAGATATAATTTTGTCACATAAACCAGACATTGTCTTGTGGCTCATGCCACATATGAGTCACCTAAGTTGGAGATGCTCTAATAGTGCGATTTCTCTTCCATTTGTCACTGCTTAGATTCAGGTTGCCGACTTCTTTATCAAAGCCCATACTATTCAACTACGCACCTTTCTCCTCAATAAACTATCAATGGTTGACCTATAATGAGTTTGGGGAGGGATGTTAAAGTGTAGCTTTAGATCTTTGGGCCTTGTTCATATTGTTATCCTTCCTTATGTTAATTGTTTTTTTTTTATCATTATTGTAGGTAAATGAAAGATACTTTTTTCAGTTTGCCGACATCAGAATCATGCAGGGCTGAGGTGGGCTCCAGTCCTACCATTTTTTTCCTTTTTTTTTCCATATAATGAAAAACGATTTATATAAACCTAGCCCTCTTAAGTCTATTTCAGCTCGAATTTTTTGTCTTGTTGCCTACTGTAGTAAGTCTCTATCATGCAATAAGGCAGCACAGTCAACTTAATCTTCCTTTAGGCAATTTTCAAGCTTTATCTGGCCAAATTTCTAGACTTAATTAGGATGGAATGGTTTGGGTACAAACCCTTGTTAGCAATCACCCGAATAAAACTCGTATTATATCCTTTATTTTTTTAATCTTTCAGAAATACTTACGTACTTTTGAAAGATTTAAAATCAGTACGTAAATTTTAAGCATGCAGAGTTTTAAACATATTTCTTATAAATTATTAAAAAATTTGGCAAAAAAATATGGCAGGAACATGTTTAATTAATTAAATTTGACAACATATTTAAAAATGTAAAGTTTATAATCTCAATATTTTCTTTTTTTTTTTTTTTGAATATTTGATCAAAAATTTTGAACGTATTTTATTTATACTGATCTCGTTTCCAAACTTTTTTTGTTTGTGGAATTGCTAAGAAGGGTACAAACCAGTCCCATGTTCAAAATTGCCAACTCATGTCATGTACGTATAAAAGTGGGGTCATGGATGTCCTTGCATGTTCTCACCCACAGAAATATCGATGACCTATCCCCATCAATTGTTATTTGCTTCAAATCTTCACCGTGCATTCTAGCCAGACAATTAAGATGTCGGCCATCCTAGTTGAAAATAACGAGTGATCTATGTGCACTGGGATTTTCTTGGTTCATAAGAATTGCAGTCAATTATCAACAGGCACCAAGCCTAGAAAATTCCTGCTCCATAGCCTGAGATAGTTGTGTGATTGAACTAATTCTTTCCTCCGAGACCATATCATTATAAGCTAACGGCCTATGTTGTACCGACACGGATACGACACGCACACGGATTTGACCTCTTGTGGGTGTTTCTTAGCCTGGTTCTTAGGTTGTAGGACGTGTTGCCTCTACGAATCTGCCTCGGCCTTTGCCAAGTTAGATACATGTATGCACCAACATGACACGACACACAAAGAACACGGGGCACATACAGACACGACAGTACTGATTTTGGGGTACTAGAGTTAGTTTATATATTTAGAGTACGTTTGTGTAGTGTCTGATACATATCCAACACGACAACACATACAACTTGGACCAACCTGACCGAAATCTTCCTCCGATCACAGACTAGAAGCTGGGTCTTGGAGTCGATGTACGCCACGAAAAACGTCAAGACGATGTCCACAGCGAAGAAGAGGTCGAGGACGTTGTCGGCGACCCACAGCCCCCCCTTCGGAGCACCGTTCATGAATGCCACCTCGAACGGGTACACCCACGCAGAGTAAGCCACAAGAACCACCATAAATGCCTCCCAATACCTAATAAAGCGTAAATTCATATAATATGTTATAAAAGTAGATTTAAGATTAGCATGATCTTACGTGCACGTGCGCAAGTACTACGAACCTGTATCTGGAATCCATAGGTGAGATCACTCTCCCCCTCGAGCCGATCAGCGTCTGGTCGTAGCTCGACATGCCCAGAGGCGGGAGCACGAGCTTCGACAGGTTGCGGAGGTTGAAGGACGAAGAACCGTTATCGTGCCACCTCCTCCAGCCGCGTCGAATCTTCCCGCAACCTTGGGCTCCGGCCGTCGTCGCCATCGTGTCGTATCGTGTCCTATCGGGTTAACGAGAATGATTCAAGATAAGGGAGGGGGTGGAGGAATGGGCATCAAATAATGGAGGGAAGGGGGGGACAGTGAAAGAGGCTGTTCAATCCTCAAGGACCCCAAAGGCACTAAAATGTGTCGCTTTCATGAGGGAATGTGAGAGGAGGCCTACCAAAATATGTATCTACAGGTCATTCGAGAAAAGTAGTTGTAGTGATGTGTTGCTGTGGATGCTCGAGTGATCGTCTACTTCGATTCTCCACCATTTCTTCCACTGCCATGGACCTACTTGAATGGAAAATTATTAGGAGAGGGTCAATCAGAGGAGACTACTTGCCTGGCCTATGGCCTATGGGAATATGTAAATCGTGCGGCAACTCATTTTGTACTCATTTGCAACTTGCCGTGTAAAAGTTAGCTATGTACAATGTGTCCTCTGCTGTTGGGTGAGCATGTGATTAATTCGGTTCAAATTGAAGCCAATAATCAAAAATCGAATTGGACCAAAAATCAAATAAGTAAAATCGAAACCGAATCAAAATAGTCTATAACCGAATCAAATCGAACCGAATTAAATTGATTCAGTTTTCGGTTTATTTGATTTTTCTGTTTATTTGTGCTTTTTTTGTTTATATATATATATATATATATATATATATATATATATATATATATATATATATATATATATTCGATTTTCGATTTTTGACCGTAATCGAAATTGAACAAGAAAATTTAATATTTTCAAAATTGAACCGAATTTTTTTTTTCTAAACTGAACCGAATCTCTTATTTGGTTCGATTTTCGATTCAAAACCGATTTTTGGTCCAATTTCTAGATTCTAGATTTGGAGTTCATTTTGTAGAATAGTAAGGTTTA
Organism: Iris pallida; assembly: GCA_029216955.1. NCBI lineage: Eukaryota > Viridiplantae > Streptophyta > Magnoliopsida > Asparagales > Iridaceae > Iris > Iris pallida. The sequence continues at coordinate 426,582 of JANAVB010031819.1, read as the reverse complement.
TTTGGAGCTCCAAACTGTCCGTTCCAGCGCCAGTTGCTCTAGTCTGGGTCTAAGAATTTCTACGCTCATTTTGTAGAACTAGTATAGCTCAATTGGAACTCCAAGATCGTTGCAGCCCATTTTCGCTTTGACAATGAGCGAGAAAAAAATAATTCAGATGTGTTGCAATCCATTTTCTATTATTTCCACGTGATCTCATCCTATTATAGATTTATTTTTCAATCCAATCTTTTGGAGATGCTCTTAGGTCTCGTTTGGTTCGAAAAAAAAAATCAATTCTTTGCTCTTTCTTTTTTTTCTTTGAAAATTATAATTCACATTAATTTTTATCTACAGTGTTTGAAAAGGCGTAGAAAATTGAGAGGAAAAGTGAAAAATTAGAGGTGGAGTAGTAAATTCATGGGACGAGTGGGAAAACTATTTTCCTCGTATCTTTCTTTTTCGTGGTCCTGATTCATAACTTTTTTTCTTTTCTTTTCACGATCATGATTTCTTAAGCCAAACATGAGATGTTGCTGAAACGACAAACATTTTATTCAAAAGTAAACAACCAAGGTTTGCTCAAACTGAAGTAGCCCAAAACGAGGCTATAATACATAGCGGGTTGTTGGGCCTTCTTCACCTATGATGAGGCCTAATCTGTTCGAGCAGCTTGGGCCAATGAGCCGTAGCCCATAAAAAGGTTCTTCTCTCTGTCATCTCCAGTACTCTCAAAAAATGATAAATTAAATCCAAATAGAAATGAACTTAGCCCTATCTCGTAGAATCAGCTCTTGATAGCCAAAGACATAGTTCCAAATAAACCAAGTTAAGTTTGACAACCAAATGGTCGAGACATTTGGTATAAAAAAAGAGAACGGGGCCGTGGAAGACCAAAAAAAAAAGATATTGTTATTGGCACTCCTAAAATGTCATCATGCGCTCATTTTTAGTTTTTTATAATTCAAATTACAAATCTGTCACTATATTAACATTATTGGCACTTGCAAATGTCACCCTGCACTCCTCATTCCATGTATGCACAAATTAATGTCAAATTTAATGGAGGGGTAGATTTAAAATTTAAATGATAGAAAACGAAAGAAAAGTGTAGGATGACATTTGAAGAGTGTCAATAACATCACACAAAAAAAATACACATATGTAATATTGCTTAATGAACCATTTTCAAGGACCGGCCATTGTTTGATTGGTTAACAGCTTTAATCTTTGTCCCAAGATTTTATACCATTGGTTAAACTAGCCATTATAAAACCATTAAATCTAATTTTTCCAGTCGATAGTTAATTATATCATCAACTTATCCTTGTATATAGAGTTTTTGGACTTCACTATAGTGTTATAACAAATATAAATTCTTATTATATATTTTCAAAGAACTACTTTGGATTTGATCTTCACTCTTCCCCTATGTCAATCTTCATTTTGGAACGGCCTAGTTCATCGGTCTCTAATCTTCGAAGTGCAAGTTCTACATCCAGAGACAAAGCTACAACATGACAGGTGGTTGTAGCTCGGTCCATTTGACAGAAGAAAAAAAAAAGACTTAAAAGCTCCAAATATTAAAAATGATATTAAGAGCATAGTTTTTTAAAAATTAATTTACCTTTACTTTTTGTCATTCTATATGTTAGAAATATTGTCTTTAGTTATGTTTTATTCTCTCGTTTAGATTTGAAGTATACAACAATATAGATGGCACTTTAGATGGCACGACGTTATTGTTCTTGTGTGTTGTTCAAGCTATATCTAAAGTCCAATCCATCCCAATTTTAGATGCTTAGTTTTGCTATATATATTTTTTTTCTCCAATGCAGTCATACACATACGTACACAAAGTCGGGAAGCTTTTAAAATTGGAAATCGCATGTGTGATATAGAAGTAGAAGTAGCTGCTTAGTGAATCTATCTCGCCATGAACATAACTTGATTTGTCCTCCATTAACCTAACTTATGCTGCATGACATGGAAAGTACTCTTCTGCTCGTAATGGCTATGGAAAAGTGAGAGGCATATCATTGCTCTCTTTTGTGGGCTTTGCATATCCAACATAGTGGTACGAAGCATTGAAAGTATTTGCATATTTTACTCTCTTAAGAGCACATGGCCAAATCAAGTCAATAATATATGATTTTCCCTTGTGACGCACCAAGCTCTTTTCTTTTTCTTTTTTTTTCATTTCCAAGAGAAAGTAACAAATATTTAATCTTCAGTTGGTAAATTACTCTAGAAGATGTTTATGTTTCTATGTTTTCTCAAGAGAAAAAAGAAATGAAAAACAAGCTAATTAACATAGGAAAACAAAAGAAAACAGTGCGAAGTTGAGTTTATATTTATGAGTTTTTTGCTTCAAAAAATTGCAGAGAGAACACTATACTTCAAAGAAATTGTTAGGAGAGCAATGAACTTCGGAAAATTTTTATATAAGAGTAATGCTATTTGTACTTCCAAATTGTTCCTCCAATACATCCTTCCTTATGTGGCAGTTGACATGTCATATTAAATAATATTATGTGACATCTGATATGGTCGATGACATGGCAAATTTTAACCCAAAAAGTTAATTACCCAATTTTGTCCATGTTAATGTTAATATTAATTAATGTTAATATTAATGTTAATATTAAGAGTAATGCTATTTGTACTTCCAAATTGTTCCTCCAATACATCCCTCCTTATGTGGCAGTTGACATGTCATATTAAATAATATTATGTGACATCTGATATGGTCGATGACATGGCAAATTTTAACCCAAAAAGTTAATTACCCAATTTTGTCCATGTTAATGTTAATGTTAATATTAATGTTAATGTTGATATTAATATTAATTAATGTTAATATTAATGTTAATGTTAATATTAATATTATTGTTAATGTTAATGTTAACGTTAATATTAATTTTTAATGTTAATGTTAATGTTAACATTAATTTTAATGTTAATTTTAATTTTAATTTTAAAATTTTTCACGTCAGCTGCCACATCAACATGTCACGTCAACTGTCACGTAAGGAGGGACGATTTGGAGGTACAATTTAGAGGGACAAATAGCATTTTTCTTTATATAATTAACAGTTTGACTTTCTTTTTTATCGTCATTTATTCATTACCTAACAAATCAACTCCTCTTCTGATCATTTATTCACTACTTAACAAACCAACTCCTCATCCTACGTGTGGGATGTGTAAAGCCAATTTTCCAAATGCACATAAACCGCCTTCTAGAATAGAAACCGGGACACTAATCCGATGTTAGAATAGAAACGCCCTTTTGAAGGACTTATATGATGCAATATTTTAAGACGCCCTTTCTAAGGACGTTTATGTCTTCTACTGTAATTTTACTAACATCTATGCTCTCATTGCAATTTCAAGCAATTCCGTTGCTCTATATGCAATTTTTCGTTTTTCCTTCAAAGAGGACGTTTTGTACTATAAATCCTATATAGTTCAGAATCCTTTATTTCAATAATTTTTTTATATATATTTTTTAAAATCAATTCATTAAAAATTTAAGCTTGATATAATTATAACATTTTTGAAATCATAAAATCTATGTAAAAATATGATATGTTTAGCCTATTTTAAGATTCATGTACAAACCATATATGCTACAGTGTAGTTGTTTACATTAATTTTCTGGATTAACTAATCCACTGAATTCAACTCCCGGCCCGACCCGACTCGACCGATGTGTAAATGGATAGGACCCGCATTTATTTGACTGACTAGACCCGAATCCAAATTGACTAAAACCGAATCCGATCCGACTAAACAAGAATCTGATCCGACATGAATCTACCCAATCCGACTAGACCCATACCCAAACCCAACCCGACTGGATCCGAACATAAAACCAAAACTTGACACGATCTGACTAGATTTACACGTGAACCGAAACTGACTCAACTGGACCCAAATCCAACCCAGTTGGATCAGACTTATCTGACGCCAATCAAACTTGATCCGAGACTCAGACTTAGTGACCATGCCGTTATTTATTCCCTGAAAGATAAATAAACCACAACTTTCTGGGAAATAAGTTTCTCATAATTTGTAGAAAAATAGTTTTTCGGGCATTCAAAATTTCCACACATTTTTCATAAGCCAAAAAAATATATGATAATTGGTTGCTCATCCTAAGCAAAGGGGCCATTGTCCATAATCTTTACAATGTTACGGCTATTACTTTTATCAACCCTAGTTTGTAGCTAGAGCTAAACACAAGAACCTTTCCTTCTTTGATGAGGAACTCTTAAAACTAAACTTCAGGTTCATCGTGAGTTAGTTCTTTTTATTGTTCAACTTCCTCAACGTCAAGCATGTTTTTAAAAATTCAATACTAAGAAAATCCGATATCAACAACGATGACGTTAGCGATGCACTTGACTAGCATTGCTATACCGCGACACGATGCAGTAGCGAGTAGTAGCGACCAAGGACAAAACCAGAAAATCGAATTTGGGTGGGCTGGCGTGGACTGGGGTAGGCTAAGTGTGAACTAATTCACATGAAAAAATTTCAAAGAAAATTATATACATGAAAAAAAAAGCAAAATTTTTTTTGGGGGTGGGTTGTTGCCCACCCGAGCCTCCTATATGGGTACGCCCTTGGTAGCGACGACGTTCCGATGCTGCTGCACATTGTTGGACCGGACGTTAATGAACACAGGTAAATGTGAGAATACCGTGTGAAAAGTAACGACTTACTTGCGACATTTATCGACGTGTTCAAATATGCCTGAGAATGTCGCAGTAACTTCCCTAAGACACCGTCAATATTGTATGTGTCTGGTCAACATGGAATGTGAATTATATATTGCTAAGTGCGTCGCTAGTTGTAGCTCGCTAATTTACACGTTGTTATGTTGGCATTGAAACTTAACTTACGTCGTTGATCGTCACTAAGAACTCGCTAAATGGAGTCGTCAACACTAAATCATCGCTAATCAAAATTGAAAAACTCAAAACTTTTCCAACTCGAGCAACGCTCTCCCTCTCGTACGAATTCTCTCTCTAACCCTAACCCTAATCCTCATATCGGAGCTTGTATTATCTTGGGTACAAATTTTATATCAATCAAATAAAATTTAATTATTGAGTCTTTTTCAAGTGTGCTACTTCTAGTCCTATAACTATAGGAAAAAGCTATTTTGTTCGTAGACGGGCCAGTCCGTCCGTCTGTGTGGCACTTTTTCATTGGCCTCTCTCCTGTTAACATGGGATCCACATCGACTGTCACGCCCCAGAACTAGAATACTGGAGAGCGGGGGCAGACATAGCCAGCTACGCAATCCCAAAGTACGTTAATACTCTGAAATCACGTATAAGCTGTCAAGGCATGGGGGTTCACTACCAAAATAAGTCAAATCAGCGACGTATTTAGCGACTCCGTGAAATTTCGTCGCTAATGTTTGGGGTTTTAGCGACGTCAACAAAAGACATCGCTGTTTGTCGCCAACAACGACTAATAGCGACGTCTAGCGTCTTCATTTTGTTCAATGGGGTAGTGCGTCGCAAGTTCGTCGGTACGCGTCGCTGATATAGCGACGTTTCGCGACGCATTTTAAGTTGCGTCGCTATTTATTATATATCAGCGACGTTTAGCGACGTCCTAGGCGGACGTCGCTAAACGTTTCATATAGCCAGCGAGGGTTTCCATTTCGATCATTTCACAAATTTTTCTCCCCAAATTTGGGCGCGTTCCTCCTCCGCGACGCTCCTCCGGCGATTTCCCTCCTCCTCCGCGGCGCTCCTCCGGCGATCTCCCTCCTCCTTCCTCAGGTAGCTCCTCCTTCTCCTCCTCCTCCTTCCTCTGGTAGCTCCTCCCCACTTTCTCCTCGTCTTCAAGCTCTCTCTCGCTTCTAGTTCGTGTCCACGAGAGCGTGGACTCGCTGCGGGGGACACGAGACTGACAGTGGGCTCGTTGCGGGGGACACGAGAGCGTGGACACCTATTTTGTTGGTTTGGACACGTCGTGTTCCACTGTGTGGACACGAGATTCACAGTGTGACACCTATATACTGAAAAATCTCGTTTTTTGGGCATATCAACTGTCAATTTGATGTCCACGAGAGCGTGGACTCGCTGCGGGGGACACGAGACTGACAGTGGACTCGTTGCGGGGGACACGAGAGCGTGGACTCGCTTCTAGTTCGTGTGACACCTATTTTGTTGGTTTGGACACGTCGTGTCCCACTGTGTGGACACGAGATTCACAGTGTGACACCTATATACTGAAAAAACTCGTTTTTTTGGGCATATCAACTGTCAATTTGATGTTTTGGGTGGATTCGAATTCTAATTTAGGGTTCGAGCCCTATTTACTGATACTGAGAGTTTTTTTGGGCATTTTCAGGGTTTTGAAATGATGAATAAATTGACTAATAATTATTATCGAGCCCTATAAAATTTCAGCTATGTCACGAAGGATGGATATACTAATCCTGTGAATGAGTTTTCTCCTAAGTATTCTCGACAGTTGAGTATGATTTAGCTCACAGACATTACTGAAATATGGGATAATTAGACTTTCTGTTCAATACCATATTTTAAATCCTAAATCTACGGTATGACATCGTGATCAGGACATAGTCCCTGCAGCCATTCGACTGGCGAGGCAGAAAACTATGTAGCCGTAGATAAAGTTGACTGTCCTCCGACCCTCATCCCTCGGCAATGATGATACGACAACCTATCACTATATCTTATATATATAGTAGTAGATGACGTCTTAGTATTACATTATGTGAGTTCATCTTGATTCTGTTACATTCTTCAGATACTACATACGATAAGAACATATACTACACCATATGTACAGAACATAGATGATTCACACTAATGTATGCTAGAATGAATTTTAGGGTTGTGTTCTGAGCCATCCGTTCTGCTACTTGGCAAAAAAACGAATTTATTGTACTTTATCTGCTTTCGAAAATGTACTCAAATTACATGATGGTTCCTTTAGTTAGCTTGCTTATGTTACAATTATATTAGCTTGCTTACCAGATGGCACCCATGACCCGAGGAGCGGCACGTCGTTTGAGGGAAACAGTGAATGCTGAGGTGGCTCCTCCTACAGTTAAGGAGGAAGTGGCACCGGTTGCTAGTGAGACCGGGAGTTCTATTCATCCAGCACCGGTAGCTAGTGAGACCGAGAGTTCTCTTCATACAGTCCTTGTAAGGGACGACATCTCTCCTCGCGCCAAAAATCTAGCTTTTTCGAGGTGGATGCGTGAACGTATCACTGAGCGTTTGCGTGAGCAGCGTGGTTCTCATTAGCTATTAGTACTTATTTGTATTGGACTATTGGTATTGGGTTATTTTTGTATTAGACTATTTGTATTGGACTACATATATGAATTAGAACTGTGTCAATCTCTAGATTATATTGGACTACGACATGGTGATCAGGACATAGTCCCTGCAGCCATTCGACTGGCGAGGCAGAAACTATGTATCCGTAGATAAAGTCGACTGTCCTCCGACCCTCATCTCTCGACAATGATGATACGACAACCCAACCGGAGAGGATACTCTGAGAGATCCATCTGAGAGGGACGTATACTCTGAGAGATCACCTTTACAAGAATTATATCAGTAGTGGGGTCGAGTGTTGGAGGAGATATTATCAAAGTATACGTCCTACTCAGATTGGTCTCTCACCGTTACTATTTTTTCCTGACAGCATGGTGGATGTGCTCCGTCCACAGATTCTTGATCCGAGCCAAAACTTTGTCCCGGAGATCAAGTGGACATCTTTGGTGTAGAGCTCGAGTGAGAGGTTCCTGACAGCATGGTGGCCTCCTTTGTTAAAGTATCCGTGCTCATCCCACATTGGTTGTGGGACGAGCACAGAAACTTTAACAAAGGAGACCACCATGCTGTCAGGAACATCTCACTCGAGCTCTACACAAAGGATGTCCACTTGAGCTCCAGGACAAAGTTTTGGCTCGGAGCAAGAATCTGTGGACGAAGCACATCCATGCTGTCAGGAAAAATAGTAACGGTGAGAGACCCATCTGAGTAGGACGTATACTTTGATAATATCTCCTCCAACACTCGATCCTACTACTGATATAATTCTTGTAAAGGTGATCTCTCAGAGTATACGTCCCTCTCAGATAGATCTCTTAGAATATCCTCTCCGGTTGGGTTGTGTTCTGAGCCATCCGTTCTCACAGAGGGTCATATTTTGGATTCTATATTTTGTATTTTGGTTTCTGTATTTTGTATTTTGGTTTCTGTATTTTGTATTTTGGTTTCTGTATTTTGTATTTTGGTTTCTGTATTTTGTATTTTGGTTTCTGCATTTTGGCTCCAGCTCTATTTGCATTAATCTACGGTACGACATGGTGATCAGGACATAGTCCCTGCAGCCATTCGACTGGCGAGGCAGAAACTATGTAGTCGTAGATAAAGTTGACTGTCCTTTGACCCTCATTCCTCGGCAATGATGATACGACAACCTATCAGAATCCTCGACTCTCTTTCGCTTCTTGGATATTAACCCAGCTTCCAATCTCTCATTTCCCTCCGGGTCCACTCTACTCCCAATCTCTTCCTCTTTTATACACGGATCTACATAATCAATACCATCCAAGGAAGGCAAAACTGAATCAGCATTGTCTTCCGGATCGTCCTCATCAAGGCATAACGGGCTGCTCAGCATGCCCAGCTTCTTCAACTTCTCGCTGGCTGCAGAGTCAAAATGGGAACGGGTCCTCTTTGTCGGCCCGGAGCTCTGACTCGCACTCATCGCCGCGCTACTGGTTTCCTCTCCTCCTCTGACGCGGGTCATAAGAAAAGAAATTTCGTACCTCTTCTTCACATAAACATCATTGCCGCCTTGTACTCGAGCCTCCTCATCTGTAACGCTATCCAAGGCACCGAGAAGTCGGATAGCGTCACAGATGAGGAGGCTTGAGTATAAGGCGACAATGATATTTATGTGAAGAAGAGGTACGAAATTTCTTTTCTTATGACCCGCGTCAGAGGAGGAGAGGAAACCAGTAGCGCGGCGACGAGTGCGAGTCGGAGCTCCGGGCCGGCAAAGAGGACCCGTTCCCATTTCGACTCTGCAGCCAGCGAGAAGTTGAAGAAGCTGGGCACGCTGAGCAGCCCGTTATACCTTGATGAGGACGATCCGGAAGACAATGTTGATTCAGTTTTGCCTTCTCCTCTCCTCCACCATGGCTATGGACCCATCTGCTCCTCCCTACTTCCCTTCTTCTTATTTGACTCTCTCAGCCACATATGATATCCAGCTCAAGTGTAGAGTCGGGGGAGAAGAAGTGGACATGAAGAGGAGGGGAAGCAGCACAGCCGGCGGCATGACCCGGAGGAAGTACAGAGGTTTTCTTCAACATACATATGAGAACTATAAGGATATATCTTTTCACAATATGTCATCTTGTCAAAGACCCTTAATGTGAAAACCATGTTACCGCGATGTCGGAAGACTAATATGTCATAATTTTCTAAGCCGTGTATTTTTACATAATCCTTCCAACTCTTTCCTCCTATGTCATAATCTTGTATTATTACATAGAACTGAAATCCGGTTGGAGGATTATGTCAAAACACACGGCTTATAAAATTATGACATGTTAGTTTTCCGACACCGTGGTAACATGGTTGTCACATTAAGGGTCTTTGACAAGGTAATATGTTGTGAAAAGATATATCCTTATAGTTCTCCTACGTATGTTGAAGAAAACCTCTGTACTTCCTCCGGGTCATGCCGCCGGCTGTGCTGCTTCCCCCTCTTCTTCATGTCCACTTCTTCTCCTCCGACTCTACACTTGAGCTGGATATCATATATGGCTGAGAGAGTCAAATAAGAAGAAGGGAAGTAGGGAGGAGCAGATGGGTCCATAGCCATGGTGGAGGAGAGAAAAAGGCAAAACTGAATCAGCATTGTCTTCCGGATCTTCCTCATCAAGGTATAACGGGCTGCTCAGCGTGCCCGGCTTCTTCAACTTCTCGCTGGCTGCAGAGTCGAAATGGAAACGGGTCCTCTTTACCGGCCCGGAGCTCTGACTCGCACTCGTCGCCGCGCTACTGGTTTCCTCTCCTCCTCTGACGCGGGTCATACTCGAGCCTCCTCATCTGTGACGCTATCCGACTTCTCGGTGCCTACATTGTCACTCGAATCCCCCATTCGACTCGTATCGTCCTCTTCTTCGCCTGTCTTTTCGCTCCCTGTCTTGCAATCATCTGCTATCACCGCCGACTCATTCGACTCCTTCTTCGATGACTCCGAGAAGTTGGATATCATAAGAAGAAGGAAAGTAGGGAGGAGCAGATAGGTTCAGAGCCATGGTGGAGGAGAGGAGAAGGAAAATACTTTATCAGAACTTGAGGTGGAAAAGTTGTGACGTTGATAGCGTGAGGGAGGGAGAGGGTGGAAAAGATCTTCTCCTCCGACTCTACACTTGAGGTGGATATCATATTTTGGTTTCTGTATTTTGGCTCCAGCTCCATTTGCATTAATCTACGGTACGACATGGTGATCAAGACATAGTCCCTGCAGCCATTCGACTGGCGAGGCAGAAACTATGTAGCCGTAGATAAAGTTGACTGTTCTCCGACTTCGGCAATGATGATACGACAACCTATCACTATATCTTATATAGTAGTAGATGACGTCTTAGTATTACATTATGTGAGTTCATCTTGATTCTGTTACATTCTTCAGATACTACATACGATAAGAATATATACTACACCATATGTACAGAACATAGATGATTCACACTAATGTATGCTAGAATGAATTTTGGGTTGTGTTCTGAGCCATTTCTTCCCATACTTGGCAGTTAAGTTGTGGACCATTATGTTGGACATTGTTGTTACAAATTTTTATATATCTGTGTTGATTGATGAGATTGTGTTTCAAACGTGTTCGTGATTGTGTGTATCTGTGTTGTTTGATACTGTGTTCGTGATACACACCGTTGTTGCTGTAACAAATGGTGTGGGGGATGCTACAAATGCTGCAGGAAATGCTGCAGGGAATACTGCAAATGCTGTATTTTTTTTTTAATATTAGCGACGTTTAGCGACGATTACCGACGGTCAGCGACGAAAGAAACGTCGCTAATTACGTCGCTAACTGTAAGTAAAATCGTCGCTGATCGTCGGTAAACGTCGGTAACGTAGCGACGTAGGAAAGTCGCAGAACGTCGCCATATCGCTTTCATGCCAGGTCAGCATCGATGCGAGAGAGAGTTGCTCAACGTCGCTAGTTTACGTCGGTATATTATGACGTTTTATGTCGCTGGCAGTCGCTATATTAGCGACGTTGACACGTCGCTAAAGCTCGTCGTAATAGCGACGTATGGCGATGTTTCCTTGTTTAGCGACTAGGTTAATCCCGACTACTTGAAAACGTCGCTAATGACGTCGCTAATAGTAATTAGCGACATAATTTTCCTTTTTAGCGACGTCTTTACGCGTCGCTGAATTGACAGATTTTAGTAGTGGTTACTCTACAAGCCATCAGTCAATCTTAAGGTTTAACAATCCTAGGTATCTCAATCACAGGCAATTATACAAGAGCAAGAACATGATCATCATACATACAATAGTAAGGCGTCTCGAACCATATATACATGACTGATCATGAAGCCAGTACCACAAAGCTGATGACTAGCTAGAGTGTTAGTCGTACATGATAAGGACTAGCTATAGTCTAGAATACACATATCATGTTTATACCCGTAGGCTACAATATCAAGGAAAATACCAAAACACGAGCTAAACACGTGCTCGGGGCTAAACGTTACAAGAAGAGAATTTTCATATCAGTGGAAGAATGAAGAAGAAACCCACTGAGGCACTCTGGTGCTCCGGCTGGTCACCGTCGAGTAGATGGTGCGGTAGATCCTTCGGGCTCTTCTATTAGAACCTGGCCATGCAAAACCAGTGGGGTCAGACCCCAAATAGCAAGTACCACAAAGGAGGCCGAACTATGAACTTAAAACCAGCAATCATTAGCATTCAACAAGGAGAGAAAGCAATAAGTAAAGAAGGATCGAGATTCGTGCAGTACCAATGCACTTATCCCGAACATAGGAAGACAGTAAGTAATTCATCATTTGACTTAAAGTAAACTGGAGAACATGTTAAATAAGTAGTACTAGGCAATATACGAAGAGAGGACGAAGGCACTGTTCCGGAAGCCAGGTTACAATCCTTAAACCAAACAAGGACCGAGATTGTAACCCTTCGCCTGAACAGAACTTAGTCTCTGATCATTTATTGCTAAAGGTGACAATCATTAAGTAACAGTGAGAGAGTGACAATATTATAGTGACAATCATTGCAATCATTCTGGTATAATCTTTCAATCAATCACTTCTAGACAATACTATAATGGACTAGACTCCATCCAAGCAATCACGGCCAATCATTGCCTACGGCTTTCTATATTAACTAACTAGGATTATCACAATCCTAGTTACTAGCAAGATGCAATAAGAATTCCAAGTCCGGTTACCCGTTTGTTACTACCTGAGTGATCCCAGTAAAGAAAAGGAAAAGATAACATGATATAGCAGACACACTGTAGTAAGATACATGTGTCCTAAGGTACCACACTCGACGGCGGGCTGGAAGTGCGCTCATCTCGACGGATAGCAACAAATCCCATGTATATATATATATAAGGCCGGGACCAAAGGGGCAATAGGTAACAGGGAAATTCTTCATGAACTATTTGATCAATCTAGTCATTAATCCTAGCCATATTCAGTATGAATCCCTGACCGTGGTACTCAGGGATCCATGTCCTAGACATGATGCAAGACAAGACAGGTTCATTGTACGAACACAATCACCCACGGTGTCCAAGCTATTCGTACTGGTCATGTCAGGTTAGCCGTCGCAACAGCATTTCAAAGAGTATCATGTCAGGTTTATCATGTCAAGAGTGTGCCACGGCGAGCCACTATCATGTCATGTATAGCAGGTCAAGTTATCAGGTCAAGTTATCATGTCAGGAGTGCACCACGACGGGCCACTATCATGTCATTATCATGTCAAGTTTACTGGTCAAGAGTGCGCCACGACGGGCCACTATCAGGTCATTATCATGTCAAGTTTACTGGTCAAGAGTGCGCCACGACGGGCCACTATCAGGTCATGTCAGGTTACTGGTCAAGAGTGCACCACTACGGGTCACTGTCGTATTTAGGGTACATGTGCCGGACAATATAGTGCAAGCATTCAATCAGGAGACTCAAGTTATGCTGAGGTTACAAGACACAAGTCATCAGTAAAGATCAAATAACAATAGAGAAATAATAATAATAACAATAATAATAATAATTAAATAGCAGGGCAAGACACAGGAAGGAGCCATGCGGCTCAGGGTCACTAGAACTCATGCGGCCAATAAGGAGGGCGCATACAACTTGGCAAGGACAGGGACATGCGGCTGGAAGGGCAAGGGCGCATGCGGCTAAGGAGGTAAGGGCGCATGCTGTCCCAAGAAGTTGGGTCTCATGCGGCCAGCGGAAGAGTGGGCTTCATGCGGCTGGGGAAAGAAATTCATGCTGGTCGGGGAAATTAAGAGCCCATGCGGCTCAAGACGGGTCGGGGTACATGCGGCCCGAGATGATACGGGTTCATGCGGCTCAGGAATGTGGCGCATATGCGGCCAGTGGGAGATGGATCATATGCGGCTGGGAGAAGAACAGCCCATGCGGCTGGATGGGGTCAGGCGCATACGGCTGATAAGGGAAAAGCCCATGCGGCTAGGAAGTGTAATATTATGCGGCTGGGTATAGAAGGAAGCGCATGCGGCTAGTAAGGAGTACAAGTTCATGCGGCCAGGAGAGGCAAGGGCGCATATGCGGCCAAGTCAAGCCCATGCGGCCAGAACTGTCGTATGAAGGCTCATGCGGCTCGGAATCACTTGCCGCATGAAGTATTCATGCGGTCAAGTCTAGCACTGTTCTTCTTCTCCAAGCTTCCGAGAAGAAGAACGCCAAGAATCCATGCTTCCAAGCTCCATGAAACCTTCATCCGGAGTCCAAATCCGAACTTCCACAGGTCAAAATAGGGCAGAATAAAATGTTCTACAACATAGAACCATCAAAACTCGGAAATAACAAGATTAAATAGATCAAAACCCATGAAAACTAAAATAATGTAAATCTAGATCTACAAGAATCTAGCCATCAAATTGGAAAACTCCAAGTTCTAAACATGCTTAGAATATAACAAGGAAGAGAATGGAACAAACGAAATTAAGATCGTCCAACATTCGGCAAGGTGTACTTGCCTCTCTCTAATGGCTAGGGTTCTGTGGAAAAGAAATGAATGAGGGTGAATGAGGAGGGAGAGAGAAAAAGTGGCTTATATAACAAGCCCAAGCAATCTCTACCATTCATTCCTCTCCACTCAATCTAAACCATACACCTCATCTCATAAAGAACCAAACCAAACCAAGTCAAAGTTAAACCAAACCCAAATAAAACCAAATCCAAGTTAAACCAAGTCATGAAATCCTACACTTAGGAAATTTTAAAATATTACGCAAATCGATAAATACGAAATACGGTTCAAATAAACACGTATCCGTATAAAGTATCGATACAGTGAGACGGGTCTCACATCGACGTCCTGCCAATAGAGGAGTAGGCCGGTCAATGGTAGACCGAAAATCCGTATCCGATCCGTATTCGAACCGAAAATATCCAAAATTTTGGATACGGATACGTATTCGGATATCATATCGGATTTTTATCGGATATCGGATGCGGATACGGTAAGTGTCATATCCGAACCAATAATATCCGAACCAATAATATTTAAATTATTTAATAAATTTAAAATAATATTTACTACAAATTATGTTTTTCAACCAAAACTTATTGGAAAGTGTAGATACTTCAAACTATATTTTTCAGCCACTTTAAGTGGTTTAGATCGGAACTATTGGGTTGAACTTAAATTTCCAGCAACGTATATACTATAATATATTTGACATATCATATCTAAAGAGTTCAAATGTTTTGGTTGTCACCTTGCAAGCGCTGAAAAACATAGTTTGAAGTATCTACCCAATCTAAACCAGCAAGGTGACAACCAAAACGTTTTAACTCATTTTTTTTCTTCCCTTTTTTTAATATTTTTTTAGTAATCTTATTGGTTCGGATATTATCCGATATCCATTAAAATTATTGGTAACGGGTATGGTAGTCAAAAATTATATCCGATCGGATATCGGATAGTTATCGGATATATCCGATAGTTAATGGTTCGGCTATGGTAATGCCAATATCCGACCAATAAGCTACCATTGACAGGCCTATAGAGGAGTGCTACGTAGCGGACGGGCTGGGCCATCCGCGGACCAAATAGCAGGGTTGATAACTATATCCCTGCACTTCAGGTTGTGTGCGTGGACAACTTTCGGCGCTACTAAAATTGTATTTGTATATAACCGCTTTCCTTTTCTTTTGCATAACGTTACGTCCTCTTTGTGTCTCGTAGCGCCCCAATCTAATTTCTGAGAAGGATCATTAGATCTCCCGAATGAGACCCAAATCGAGAGGAGGCAGATGCTTCCGTAATGCATTTGCACACATTGGAGCTTTAATTCTTCCTCGTGGAGGAATTTTGTTCTTTCGTGTGTGTATTTTTCTGAAGTATGTGACATGAGAAGGTATTGGAATTTCTGCTCTTAATCATCTCCAATTGTCTCCAAATTAGTAGTTGTTGGATTGTCTTTTTCGACGGTTCAAAAATTGAATAGTTTAAAGATCTAATCTGAGCGGTGAAAGAAAACAATCCAATAGTTGTTATTTCAAAAAATTAAAAAAAATAGAAAATGCTAAATGAAATAAATGCTTAAAAGCGGGAATTCTGATTAGAGGCGAGCGTTCACTTTTATTCGTTTTCAACCAAACCGAAATAGTCAAAACCGAATAAACCAAAATTTTAAAAGTTCAAAACCGAATCGAAATTAGTCATAACCGAAACCGAATCGAATCGAACCGATAAACGATTCGATTTGTTCGATTGGACTATTTTTATTGTTTAATGTAACGGCCACAAACTTAGGATTGTGGTTAAATTATATTAAAAATTAATAATTTTTATAAATATATTTATTGTATTTCAAAGTTGGATCCAAAGTTGGACTACTTGTTAAATTATCAAAGTTTAGCTTTAACAGACATCCATAAAATTATTATTTGAGAAAATTTGAGTTGCATGCACCCCACTTTTTTTTAAACCCAAATTCAAAGTACATCCTACCCAATTACCATAATGTAAGGTACCCTCCACTTTTGACGAAAACCGTCTATGAGCGACGGTCAACTCCTTTGACCAATATTTATGACAAAAATATCCTTCTTATTCTACTTCTTCTTCCCCGTGTACCCCCGCTGCCTCCTTCCCACCGTGCGGCCCCCGCCGCCCTCCTCCTGCCGCACGCGCCCCCGCTGCCCACCTCCCAGTCGTACGCCGGCGAGCCGCTGCTGCCGCTGCAGTCCGCAGCTGCTGCTGCCGCCATCGCGGCTGCTCTGCTGCTGCTGCCGCTGAGGGGTGCACGGGAGGCACTATAAAAAAATTGCGAAATAACGACTGATTTTTTAGTCGCTAAAATAGAACTTTCAGTCGGTAAAGTAATATAGCGACTAACCAGCGACTAAAATATTTCGTCGGTGAATGCATCGTCGCTGCCAATTTTCAGTCGCTGGTTAGTCGCTACAGAGACTAACCAGCGACTCAGTCAGCAACGGAACTTAGCGACTAACTGACGACCAACACGTTTGTCGCTAGGTCTGCGACTAACCGGCGACTACTTAGCGAGTAACCCGGTGAATTATGGACCCTTAGCAGCAGACAACTTAGTCTCTGGTTAGTCGTCGGTTCGTAGCTGGTGGGTCGCCAGTTAGTCGCCTCCCTTTTTTCCCTTCAGTGTATAGTCGCTGTTTCGTCGCCAGTTAGTCGGTATGGAGTGATGAATTGCTTTTTTCCCCTGTTTTGTAAGAATAATACTATGCACATCCTTTAAGAGTGATATAAACAAGTCAACAGCACACAAATACAGTGTAATCAACTTTTCACACCACAATCATTACCAATGATGTAGACAAAATTAATAGCATACACAAAGTACACAAATAAAAAGTTTAGATATCATATATAGTCATGTCCATTCATATCCAACATTCGACCATACATCATCCATACAAAAAATGATAAACTAATACAAGCACAAAAGAGTATGACACGGCAGTGATACAAAAGCACAAAAGTCAAGTTGACGGCGGTTGCATGCTTCCCATAAATTATGTCATGAACGTAACTAAAGCTTGTTGCTGGCTCGTCGTAAAAACAGGAGCTGGAACAGAAGTAGTAGCAGGAGCAACCGATGGAGATGTAGCTGGAGGAGTAATAGATGGAGACGTAGCCAGAGTAGCAACGGATGGTACAATAGCCGAAGTAAAGGAAGGAGGAGCAGGAGGAGGAACAGTCGGAGTACTGGAAGGAGCAGTGGTACCATCACGAGCACTAGTAGAAGACACCATCTCCATAACATGTTTCAGTTGTCTCTGAAAATCGAACATCATGGTAGTCATCTGCTCCATAGTAAGAAAGCTTGTAGAAGGAGCACGGCGCGCGACGGATGGCACACGCGGGACTGGGAGGCCGGACAGCCAGCGGGGGCGCACGGCTGTAGGGGGGTGGGGACAAGTGCGACGACGGACGTGCGCACGACTGGGAGGGGGCAGTCGACAGTGGCGCGTGCGGCGGGTGTGAGATCCGTCTCACTGTATCGATATTTTATACGGATACGTGTTTATTTGAGCCATATTTCGTATTTCTCGATCTGCATAATATTTTAAAATTTTTCTAAGTGTAGGATTTTTATGACTTGGTTTAACTTGGATTTGGTTTTATTTGGTTCGGTTCCACTTTGACTTGGTTTGGTTTAGTTTAGTTTGGTTCTTTATGAGATGAGGTGTATGGTTTAGATTGAGTGGAGAGGAATGAATGGTGGAGATCACTTGAGCTTGTTATATAAGCCACCCTTTCTCTCTTCCTCCTCATTCACCCTCATTCATTTCTTTTCCACCAAACCCTAGCCATTAGAGAGAGGCAAGTACACCTTGCCGAATGTTGGACGATTTCTATTTCGTTTGTTCCATTCTTCTTATTGTTACATTCTAAGCATCTTTAGAACTTGGAGTTTTCCATTTTGATGGTTCGATTGTTGTAGATCTAGCTTTGAAGTAATTTTAGTTTTCATGGGTTTTGATCTATTTAATCTTGTTATTCCCGAGTTTTGATGGTTCTATGTTGTAGAGCATTTCATTCTGCCCCGTTTTGACCCAAGGAAGTTCGGATTTGGGCTCCGGATGATGGAGTTATGGAGCTTGGGAATTTGGCTCTCATGGTGTTCTTCTTCTCAAATTTTTTGGAGAAGAAGAACAGTACTTGACTTGACCGCATGAACATTTCATGCGGCAAGTGTTCTCCCAGCCGCATGGACTTTTTTCCACTTAGCCGCATATGCGCCCTTGCCTCTCCTGGCCGCATGAACTTGTACTCCTCCTTAGTCGCATGAGCTCTTGAACTGACCTGGCCGCATGAGCTCCTAACTGAGCCGCATGCACCCCCTTCATATCCTGGCCGTATAGGCGTATAACCTGTCTGGCCGCATAAGGCCTTGCTTTCGAGCCGCATATGCATCAGCACCCTTGGCCGCATGAGGCTGAGTCCATTATCAGCCGCATATGCACCCTTCACTCCCAGCCGCATAAAGCAGCCACGTTGACCCAGCCGCATGGGCTTCTACTAAGCCGCATGCGCCTCCTTCTATACCCAGCCGCATAATATTACACTTCCTAGCCGCATGGGCTTTTCCCTTATCAGCCGCATGCGCCTGACCCCATCCAGCCGCATGGGCTGTTCTTCTCCCAGCCGCATATAATCCATCTTCCGCTGGCCGCATATGCGCCACATTCCTGAGCCGCATGAACCCGTATCATCTCGGGCCGCATGTACCCCGACCCGTCCTGAGCCGCATGGACTCAGATTTTCCGAGCCGCATGAACCCCATAAATTCAGCCGCATGTATCTAATTAATCCTACCGCATGAGCCAGCCTTGCCCGAGCCGCATGGCTCTGTCATGTCCTGTATTTTATATTTTGTTTATTTTAGTATATCCAAGTCTTGTGGCTCTTTTTGTAACTTGAGTTCCTACGGAGTACACATTTATCCCTATTGTATATTTTTATGCCCATTTTATATCCTTACGCCTTTTGTCATGAACTTGATAATCCCGAATTTATTTATTATGTTTGGAATGATAATTGAACATGCTTGATAGTGGCCCGTCGTGGTGCACTCCTGACATGATAACTTGACCTGATAATTTGACCTGCTATACATGACACGACAGTGACCCGTAGTGGTACACTCCTGATTAATGACCTGACATGACCTGATAGTGGCCCGTCGTGGCGCACTCTTGACCAGTAAACTTGACATGATAATGACATGATAGTGGCCCGCCGTGGCGCACTCTTGACATGATAAACCTGACATGATACTCCTTGAAATGCTGTTGTGACGGCTAACCTGACCTGACCTGTATAAATGACCTGGACACCGTGGGCGATTGTGCTTGTACAAATGAACCCATCTTGTCTTGCATCATGTCTAGGATGGGGACCCCTGAGTACCACGGTCAGGGATACCTACTGTAAATGGCTAAGGCTAATAACTAGAATAATATAATAGTTCATGGAGAATTCCCCAGTTACCTGTTGCCCCTTTGGTCCCGGCCTTATATATATATATATATATATATATATATATATATATATATATATATATATATACATGGGATTTGTTGCTATCCGTCGAGATGAGCGCACTTCCAGCCCGCCGTCGAGCGTGGTACCTTAGGACACATGTATCTTACTACAGTGTATCTGCTATATCTTGCTATCTTTTCTTTTTTTTTGCTGGGATCACTCAGGTAGTAACAAACAGGTAACCGGACTTGGAATTCTCATTGCATCTTGTTAGTAACTAGGCTTGTGATAACCCTAGCTAGTTAAAGTATCAAGCCGTACTTATTGCTTGGCCGTGAATGTTGGATGGAGTTCAATCTGTCTAGTCTCGTCTTGATCTTGTACATGATTGTTATATGTCCTGATTTCTTATTTTATCTTGCCGATAAATGGTGGGAGAAACCAAGTTCCGTTCAGACGAAGGGTTACAACCCCGGTCCTTGTTTGGTTTACGGGTTGTAACCTGGTTATCTGAATAGTCCCATGGTTATCTCATCGTATATCACCTTCCCAGTTCTATTTATTTAACATATTCTCCAGTTTACTTTATGCTCAATGATGATTTACTTACTGTCTTCTTATGTTCGGGATAAGTGCATTGGTACTGCACGACTCTCGATCCTCCTTTACTTATTGCTTTCTCTCCTTGTTGTTTGCCTATGATTGCTGGTTTTAAGTTCATAGTTCGGCCTCCTTTGTGGTACTTGCTATTTGGGGTCTGACCCCACTGGTTTTGCATGGCCAGGTTCTGATAGAAGAGTCCGAAGGATCTACCGTACCATCTACTCGACGGTGACCAGCCGGAGCACCAGAGTGCCTCAGTGGGTTTCTTCTTCATTCTCCCACTGATATGTAAATTCTCCTCTTGTAACGTTTAGCCCCGAGCACATGTTTAGCTCGTGTTTTGGTATTTTCCTTGATATTGTAGTCTACGGACATAAACATGATATGTGTATTCTAGACTATAGCTAGTCCTTATCATGTACGACTAATACTCTAGCTAGTCCTCAGTTCTGTGGTACTGGCTTCATGATCAGTCATGTATATATGGTTCGGGACGCCTTACTATTGTATGTATGATGATCGTACTCTTTGCTCTTGTATAATTGCCTGTGATTGAGATACCTAGGATTGTTAAACCCTAGGATTGACTGATGGCTTGTAGAGTAACCCCCATGTCTTGACAGCTTATACGTGATTTCAGAGCATTAACGTACTTTGGAATTACGTAGCTGGCTATGTCTGCCCCCGCTCTCCAGTATTCTGGTTCTGGGACGTGACAGCGGGAAGGGGGCCAGCAGGGTAGCATGCGGGGAAGAAGGCAACGGAGGGGGGTATATTTGTAAAAAAAAGTTCAAAGAATTTGACTGTTAGTGGGAGATGGTTTCCGTAAAAGTAGCAGATACCTTATATTATGGTAATTGTGTGGGGATGCATTTTAAATTTGGGTTAAAAAGTGGAATGTGACTCAAATTTTCTCGTATTATTTTTTAAATATACACAAAATATACACATTTGTAATCTAAAATATGCATAAAACTGAAAATATTTAATAATTGTACAAGTGTTATTCAATTTTTAATTTTTTGACTAAAACTGAAATCCAAAATCGAATAACTTTTTTAGTACTTTGAAAACCAAAATCGAACCTAACTTTTGTTTAAACTTTTTTAGTACTTTAAAAACCAAAATCGAACCTAACTTTTTTTTTCAAACTGAACCGAATCTTGATTTGATTTCGTTCGGTTCTAGGTCCAAAACAGAATAATGCTCACCTATAATCCTGATCCTCTCTCTTAGATCATAAATACTGGTATATCTAATACTCATAGTGGCCTCTCGTGTGGAAAAACATAAAAAATATAAAGAAATATAATAATATGGTATCGGATACGAAAGGGACACCCACTAGTTGTTTGTAGTCAAAATTGGAATGCATTTCCCTAAGTTCTTGTTTCGGTAAGCATGCACGTGGAAGAAAATTCATTCCCCCACGTTTAAACATGCATGGGATTGGGAGATGTTATCATCTTCTTTTTAGTACTTTAGAGTGAGAATATATATTAAACATATTGAGAATTCCTTTACATTCTCCAATGGAGTGGAAAAATCTTCTCAAAAGACCAACATCCTCTTTTAACTCAGAGGCATCCTATTCTCCAAGAACCCACGAGCAAACTCAACTCCGGTCCTCTTAATTTAAGTCACAATCAAATCTAAGAAATCGGGACTCAAATAAAAAATAACATGGAAAGAGTTGCTGATGCATTCGAGGAGAATGAAGAGGAGAGGGTCTCAAAAGCAATGTTTTAAAAATCGGACCGGACTGGCCGGTTGAACCGGTTCAACCGTGAACTGGTAATTTTTCTGGTCCGATTCAGTATTGATCCAGTATTTTGTAAAAAACTGATATTTTTATAAAAAATAGTGTCCATAAGAGATTAAACTTGGACCATTTAGATTAACCCACTGATTGAACCACTGGTTGAACCAACTGGTTGAATCCGTTTGACCCGATCCAGTACCTTGGCCGGGTCAAACTTCGGTCCGGTTTTTAAAACATTGCTCAAAAGAATTGTCTTTTTTTGTTGTTGCATGGTTGATAGAGACGTGGGTGGGTGGGTGGAGTCACCATGAACTTGGAGCTCTTCTAGAGCGAACCTATACAATTTCGATATCACTTTTCGGGGTGTTTGTTAAATGCAATTTTTTTTTATTCACTTTATTTATTATTATTATTTTGTTTTGTTAAGTCCATCTTGTATTTTTTTTAACTTTACCTTCTTTTTCGTTACCTTCTTTATTTCTTAATTCTTTAAATCTATTATATATTTTTTTATTATCATATCAATTTAAATTATGGAAAAAAATGGAAACAAAGCTAACAAGATGAAAGTGAACGAAGAGTTAGGATTTATATTAAACCTCGGAATAAAGGGAGATATTGAGCGAAGATTAAACCAAAGGCATGCAATGGTGCCACCTACTTTTCGTTTTCGAATTTACTCACAAAGTCATCTCTCAATTTCGATACAAAAAATTATAATTCTAAACATGTACAATCCAGATCATGTTGAATATTAGATTTCTAATTTTTGACTCTCATAATATAATATTTATTAAAAAAATAAAAAATAAAAATAAATACAGGTTAAATTTTTATTATTATTATAAAAATCTGTTGTGAGGGTATTATGCTAATTTAAGTTTTGGGGAAAAAAGAAGATAGTCAAAGCTCCTAAAATAAGGAATGAGTAAACAACATAAAAATAGGAACATTTAATAACACCCAATAAATAATGGTATAATTCAATTTGTGGCCATGGATGCACCATACTTACACAAATATACTAATCCCTCCAAACCATCATTTCTTATGTGGCAGCTGATGTGGCATGTTAAATAATATTATGTATCGTATGCCATGGTAGATGACAAGACAAATTTTAACCCAAAAAATAATTAATTACCTAATTTTGTTCCCCTGTTAATATTAATATTAATTAATGTTAGTATTTTTTTAATGTTAATACTAATATTAGTATTAGTGTTAGTGTTAATATTAATATTAATGTTAATATTTTTGTTAATGTTAATATTAATATTAATGTTAGTGTTAATATTAATATTATTGTTAATATTAATGTCAACATTAATTTTAACACTACTAAAATAAGGCAAATTAGCGACGTAACGGTACGTCGCTAATAATGGTAAATACGTCGCTAATCTTAATTAGCGACGACTTTAGCGACGGAAAATGAAGGTCGCTTTTAAGCAAGTCGCAGATGGCACATGCGTCGCTCTACGTCGCTATTTGCGACGTCAAAGTCGTGTCGCTGAGATGTCGCAAATTTAGCGACGTAGAGCGACGAAAGTTTTACGTCGCAAACTTAGCGACGTCGGACGACTACGTAGCGACGTCGGGTTCTATTATCATGATAACGTGGCATGCCTGCCACGTCAGCAATTTGGCGACGTACAGCGACGTAACGCCGCTAATCAGCGACGTATAGCGACGTCCACTTACGTCGCTAAGACGTCGCTATCCGTCGCTATACGTCGCAGAATAATAAAAAAATATTTAAAAAAATAAAATGTGTATTTTTGTTATGCTGTGTGTCTGTGTTTACAGTGTGTGTGAAGTGCAGTGTTCCAAACACTGCATTTCACATACACTGTAAACACAGACACACATCATCACAAAAATACACATTATATTTTTTTAAAATTTGGACAGCACCTTCTTTGTATATCAGATCATCGCTTATAACCCAGCGTAGGTATATTTGTCATCCCCGTCGCAGATATCACAAAGTAAATATCACAATGAAAATACCAACAAAGTAAATATCACAAATTAAATATCCAACAAACTACACTTCACAGACACATATCATCACAAACATCCAATAGAGTAAAATAAAAATGGAAGATGATAAAAAGTCTCCCACCAAGTGTATAAACAAATGTGTACCAATAAACAATTTGCCCATAGGGCCAATACATACAACTCATAAAAAAATCAATAAAATCACTGCGGACCCCTGCCGCGCATCTGGGATAGCATGTACTCATACTGCTCCTGTGTGAGCTGCACCGTAGGGGCAGTAGGAGGCAGTGCAACGTCTGGAGTCGGCGCCGTCGATGGACCAGGAGGACGTATCTGCTCCAGCTCTCGCAGTCGGTCACCATGCGCAGCAAGGGTACTCGCCATCCTCTGAGTACTCTCCTCAAGAGAAGTATGCAGCTGGGTGAGTGAGGCAGTCACGGTCCTCTGCGATCCCTCCAGCTCGACCTGTCTACGCTCTGTGCGCTGCGTAGACTCGGTGAGCGTGTGTAAGCTGGCAGCTGTAGCCTGCTGCAGACTCATCAGCTCCTGTGTACTGCGCTCGACCGCATCAAATCGTCCGGTGATCATCGGATCGTCGAATCGTTGCTCTGCCCCAGCTGCCTCAGAAATCTGCTACTGCAACTCGTGACGCAGCTCGTGGAGCTGTCTGCACACATCCTGTGCTCGTGATAACGCCTGCGAAGCTGGAGACTGCGCACTGACAGAGGGGGCCCGGGATGACTCTGAAGCCAAATAGGCGCCGTAGGATCCCGTACCGTAGTACGTACCTTTCTGAAGATCGCCAACTGCGGTCATCCAGAGCTCGTCCGGCGATGGAGCTGTAGGCGGCTGGAAGAAAGTACCAGCCCCTCCCTCTGCTGGCGCACTAGCAGCAGCAGCCGCCTCCTCTTGTAGCCGAACAAACTCGGCCTAGAACAATGTTTGCTAACATATAAGTGTTTGCTAAAGTCTATATTGATATCTATTTTTCTGTTTTCTAAATTATAGTAAATTAATATAAAGAATAGAACGTACATATGCCTGCGTCGCCCGGTCGTCAATGAACTCTCCAGCCCTCCGATGGGTGACCAGGAAGATGGTCACCATGTTGGGGTCCTCACCCTTTTTTACCTGTTAAAATATATTATCTATTATTAGTATTAAACATTCTATCTAACTATATATAAAATGATGTCCGTCATAGGAAACGTACCAGACGACGAAAATGCTCCGTCATCGGAATGAAGCCACCACACCACTTACCGGCGCTCGATCGCGCCACCTTGGCCTTGTCAGACCGCTCATGGTACCTGGGCTCGCTGAATCTAGCCATCATCGCAGTCCACTACTTTGGCGTGATCCAACCATGGATCGGCTGTCCGGAGCGATCACGAGACTTCTGGTCGTGGATCGTATCACGGATGAGCTTGCCTGCGACGGCAGAAAATTGGCCCTCGATCTTCGTCGCCCGGTGTGGTGGATAGAAGTAGGTCCTCTACAAGAAGTAAAATAGAAAAGATGTATAATATACACAAATAATTATTAAAATTTAAAAATAAATCAATTTTTTACCTTGAAGTGGGCGAACCAAAAGGCCTTCCTATCTGCGGGAGCATCTGAGTAGTTAATCTAAGGCCCACCATAGTTCTGCCTCAGAAATACCTCCAGCTGTCTCTGTACTGCAGAAGGCCGATATCTATACAATAATAATTCTCATGAATATATATGTACATATAATCATTTGAGAAATATATATTAACTAATTAATTTACTTCGTAGGCCCGTCCGTCCAAATCTCCATACGCGTCTCGCCCGGGGGAGCGCATGGAGGGTCGCTCTCACCTCCTGCCTGGACAGGATCAGTCTGATCGTCGTCCTCCATATGCTCGACGTCGGCTCCCCCATGGAGCCGTCGGTAGGAGGAATGCTGGACGCGGGATCAGGAATGCTGGATGCGGGATCAGGAACGCTGGACGACGATGGAGGAGTCGCCAACCTGCTGGAATTGCCCTGTCCCGGTAATGGACCGGGAACAGAACGGTACAATGGCATACTCGGAGATGAGGATGAGGGTACGGAATCTCCATCCCCAGCCCGAGGCTGACGGGACTGCCTAATATAAAATCTTCTGTGATGTCCAGATGGTCTAGTCATACCTGATAATAACATATGACAATAAAACAAAAATACATATTTATATGATAGACATCACAGATTTTTGAAAAATATCATAGTCACAGATAAAAGTGTCACTAAAGTGTCACAGATTTATATGATAAAAGTGTCACTAAAGTGTCAAATATGATGATAAAACAAACGTACAGATTTAATCCTCTTCTGAAAATTCATCTAGTTCATTTAGCTCATCATCTTCTTCTTTTTCTTCTTCCTCCTCTACATCTTCACTTTCATCTGCATCTTCCTCTTCAGATAATTCTACTTCTTCTACACAATTAGATGTGTAATGAGGAACTTCCATCGTGTCCACTTCTATAATATTTGTTACAAGAGGTAGTTCATCCTCTTGATAAGCTATATCGTCAACCTCAAAGGTATTTCTAGCTTTGGTCTTGCATACTGCCCACCAGTCCGACCTTGTTGTTCCCCGTTTAGGATAACTTGTGAAGTACACGAGCTGAGCCTGACTTGATAGGACAAATGGTTCGTAGGCTTGATATCGACGCCGATAGTTTATATCCACAAGACCGTGCTTGTCTACTTTCCAACCTTGACCTTCAATCGGATCGAACCAATCACACCTGAATAACATAATCTTAGCAGGCTCTATTCCATAACTATATGTCAGCTCCACGATCTCCCGTAGCACGTCATAGAAATCGTTGTTCGCATCAACATCTTTGTAGTTCGAAGATCTGATACACAAATAGCTGTTTTTGGTGGAGTCGAGATCCACAAAGTTGTCTCTGATCGGACAAGTTGTTGACTTGAACCTAAACCCATTAACACAGTAGCTTGGCCATATTTTTGCAGCATAAATTGGTCCCTTGGCTAGCGTTCTAATAGACTCATTCTCAAGTCTTGCGTATGGACGATCGACCTAAATACCACGAAAAAAGAAATTAAGGTCATTCTCAATCAAGTGCATATACAAAAAGGTAATTACAGAGTTCTCAAGTCTTACATATGCACTCAACCATGATGGAAAATAATGCCTCATTTCTTGTTCTAGTTCTTCTTCTGTTATATGTGGCCTACCTGACCTCACATCATCATTAAATATGCTGAAAACAATATCGTTCAATTAATGTAATAGTATAATAATCAACACTATTAAAATAATGTAGACGTATTAATTACTTACCCCTCTAGTTTCTCTACTTCCTCATCGTTGCAGTTGAGTAATACATACACCTAAGCAGCCCTTAGCTCATCATTGTTCAGATATCTCTTCTTCATTTTACCCGATGGCTTTTCTGGAGCATTGAATACCTTCAGTATTGTATCATTACATTCATGATCTCCGTTGTCGTTTCTGGAAGCTCTCGTTCTATTAGTTGCAATATGAGACTTGAAATACATCGAACAAAAGTTTGTAATCTCCTCGAGAACATAGGCTTCACAAATAGAACCCTCGACCCGTGCCTTATTTTTCACATTTCTTTTTAGGTGATTCAAATATCGCTCGAACGGGTACATCCATCGATATTCGACGGGTCCACCAACACGTGCCTCATAGGATAGATGAATCGGCAAATGCTCCATAGAGTCGAAGAATCCAGGAGGAAACACCCTCTCTAGCTTGCACAGTGTTACCGCAATGTCCTTCTCTTGCTTTTCTAGACGATCAACGAGCAATTTCTTAGAACAAAGATCCCTGAAGAATATGCTAAGCTCCGTCAATGGATCCCAAACTGCCTGCGGTAAGAATTTCTGAAATGCAATCGGAATTAACCTCTCCATGAATACGTGACAATCGTGGCTCTTCATACCCGTCAATTTGTTTTCTTTCGGATCGACACATCTTCTCAGATTTGACACATATCCTTCTGGAATCCTGAAAGAACAAAAGGAGTAACAATCACAGGCCAGCACGAATACTGGGATCCCGAAAGACCAAAAGGAGTAAAACCGTCAGAAGATAGCCCCAACCTGATATTACGCGGATCTGAAGCAAAATCAGGATACACTCGATCAAAGTGCTTTCACGTTTCTCCATCGGATGGGTGATCCAACACTCCTTCAATCTGTTTTCGCATGTGCCAACTCATATTTTTGGCCGTCTCTTTCACCATAAATAATCTTTGCAACCGCGGTGTTAAAGGCAAGTAGTGCATTGAATCGGTCGGTCTTCTTGCACCGGTAGACCTTCCTGTACTAGTTGTCTTATAGCGATCAACACCACAAAATCTGCACATATCTGCGTCCTTGTCGTCTTTGTAGTACAGCATGCACCCATTGCGACAAGAATCGATTTTCTCGTATCCCATCCAGAGCGATCTCACCATCCTCTTAGACCGATAGAAGTCTTTAGGTAACTTAGCACCCGCCGGCAAGATCTCTATAATCAACTCCAACACTCGGTTGTAGCATTCTTGCGACATGTTAAAATCTGACTTAATGCTCAACAGTCTTGTAACCACCTCCAACGATGAATGATCCTCACAACCAGGATACAATGGAGTCCTTGCATTCTCCAGCACCTCCATAAACTTTGCAGCATCGACATTCGGTGCCTCCTTAGCTGCATCATGAACGAAACTAGGTCCCGTAGTGTCGAAAACCATGTTCACGCACCCGTCGTCGTATGCATGATTATCTGAAATAAAATTAGGTCCCGCATGCATATACGGCTCAATATAAGGCTCCGGCTCTGATGCTAAAGACACAAGTTCTCCGTGTGCGGTCCACTGATAGTAATTAGGCGTGAAACCCCTCGAGTACAAATGATATGTCACTTCCACTTCTGGATAATATTTCACGTTATGACATTTCACACACGGACACTTAATTTTGGTGCCGTCCATGTACTGAGGGAACGCCTTAGCAAACTGCAGGAACTGCTCTACTCCCGCTATGTATTCATCCCGCACACCACAGATATCATCAGGTCGACGATTGTGCATCCATGAACGATTCCGCAAGTAGTAATTCATATCCATTTGGAAATAATTCTACAAAGATGGACACACATTATCCAATATGCACAAATTCGTATATTATGTCTTATTATGGGACACACATTAGTAGCGGACAGTTACTAATAACAATGATATGCAATCTAGGTCAAACTAGGTTGTACTAAGTCAAACAAAGTCAAACAAGGTCAAGCTAAGTCAAACAAAGTCAAATAAGGTCAAACTAGGTCAAGGGTTGACCTATAGTTGACTTTGTCAACTCTTAGTCCAATCTAGGTCAGATATTGACTCTACTTTGACTTTCAGTCAAAATAGTCAACCTTGGTTAAACAAGGTCAAATCTAAGTCAAATATCCTATTTCTAGTCATTACCTACCAAGGTACCCTTTACCTTATCGCTATTGGTATCCCAATACCAATACCTTAAGTTGGAATCTCAATATCTTAGTCTAGGTAACTAATACCTTAACATCCACTTTACCTTAGATACTAGATAATACCATATCCTAGTAATATCCTACCCTTAGGCTAGTAGATAACTCAATACCTTAGGCTAATAGATATTACCATCTACCTTAGGCTAGTATCTATCCACCTGCCTTAACATCATACCCATTACCTTAGCTAATACCTTATCCTTAGGCTATAGGTAATTCTCATTACTTTGCTAATATCTTAGATACCTTAGGATACTAACTCTACCGTTCTAACAATATACCAACACTCCTAAGATACTCTAATATTTACATAGAGATATACCCTATAGGGTATCCTATTACCATAGACTAATCTAGGACACTCTTAAGATACTAGGATATCTAACTATCTTAGGATACCAAATTCTAGCCAAGATACTAACTTAGGGTACTAACTTTTAGCCCATATCCTAATATCCTATTATCTTGATACCCTCAAGATACTAGCATAATCTAACTACCCTAAGATATCTAACTTAGGATACTAACTTATCTAGGATAAATATGATACTAACTAACCTATCCAAGACACTAACTAGCCTATCTAGGATACTAACTTCTAGTATCCTAAGATATTAACTCACCTATCTAACTCTAGGATACTAACATCCTAAATAAGATATTAAATTAGTGCCTAGGATACTATCCTAAATATCTAACTTAGGATACTAACTTATGTGTAGACACTAATATACTCATCCTAAAACAAAACCACCCCCCCAACATAATAAGAGACACTAGCTTCTAGTCACTAGCTATTGCAGCTGCTGCCCTCAATGCTCTTGCTACTGCTGTTAGCAGCTGCTGCTGGCATAACAGCTACTGCTGCTACTACCCTGCAGCACAAGCTGCTGCTGCTGCTGCCTTTGCAGCCACTTGTTCCCCCCCTCTTGCTACTCTATCATACCCTCTCTAACACACACACAACACTCATTACCACATCTAAATCCATCTCACCTTTCTCACTCTCAAACACACACACACACACACACACACACACACACACACACACACACACACACACACACACTCACACTCTCTAACACTTATCTTAATATTCCTCTTCACTCACACTCACACTACCATACTAGCTACCACACTACCACATCTAAACAAGCCATCAATCACACAACTACCTATATATTTACTATATATATATATAGGCATACATATATAGGTTAAGATATTTACATATACTAGGCTATAACCAAGGGGACACAATATATACATTCAACAAGTTATGCATTTATATACTAGAGAGATAGAGAGTGTATAGTGTCAAGTGTGCATATACAAGTGTCATGTGTGTACGTGTCTCCCAAACCAACTCGTGTCCAAATACTCGACACAATGTATCCAAAAACAAACCGAACTCAACACATCCAAAACTGGACACAGTGCACGAACCTAGTGTGAACCAGTACGAGAGTGATTTCTCACTCGACACGAATCCAATGGGCACGAGTCTTTGGGGACACGATGTGTGTCCGTGTGTGTGTGTCCGTGGGAGAGGAGGATGAGGAGGAGGAGGAGGAGGAGGGAGAGGAGTTAGGTTAGGGTTCACCTGAGGAAGAGCTCGGATTGGGGGAGGAGGAGCTCGAGGAGGAGGAGCTCGCCGGAGGGGGAGGGAGTCGCCGGGGGGGGGGGGGGAGGGAGTCGCCGGGGGGGGGGGGGGGGGGGAGGGAACGAAAATTAGAATTTTCGAGTGAGGGGGAAAGAAGGAAACGGTGTGCCCTAAGTAAAAATGTTAGCGACATCAAGTGTTGCCGTCGCTAAACGTCGCAAAATTTTAATATATGGCGACATATGCTAATAATATGTCGCTGAAAGTCGCTATTCAGCGACGTAATAAACTCCTGTCGCGGAACGTCGCTAGGCAGCGACGTTTTACGACGTGTATATAATGGCGTCGCTATATTTCATATCTAGCGACGTCATTTCTTGCCGTCGCTAAATTACGCCGCTATTAGATGATATTTTAGTAGTGTAATTTTAATCTTAATTTTAATTTTAATTTTAATATTTGTCATGCAAGTTGTTATATCAACATGTCACGTCAGCTATCATGTAAGGAGAAATAATTTGGAGGAACAATTTAGAAGGACAAATAGCATTATTCATCATGTATATTGACATCCACTGGTGTATAAAAGAAAGACCATGTTTGTTTAGAAGACACAAAGATTATACAACACTGCATATAACACTGCTAAAAGAATTCTATGCTAGTTGGACTGTTGGAGATTTCTAAAGTATGAAACTCATGATTTATATATAATACATCTTTTAGATTTATCAGATGTTTTTTCTCTTACTAGTATTGTTGTTTAGTTGCCAACACAACATTGCTCCCACTGGAGCAATTCGACCTGGTCGGGAACGGTGGGTCGAGCGTCGGCACGGTTTAGAATGTAGTTGGATAGGTGAGTAATCAAAAAAAAAATGTTGTTTGCTTGAAATAACAACAATTCTGCTATTCGACACGCGTGCATGCACAACCTGTACACGTGCACAGCCGAAGACGCCGGAGGGGATGACCAGAGCAGTAGGAGGTAAGGGGGGAGACGGTGACGAGCAGCAACCGGAGGAGTAGGGGAGAGAGGAAGTCTACGGCGGCACCACTGCTGCCGGAGGATGTCGGAGCAACAGTGGGGAGAGGAAGTCTACGGCAACGGAGGAGGCTGATGGTGGCGGCAGCTCCAACATTCTCGATCACACGTATGTACCGGCTGTGAACACACGCATGTCAATTTTTTTTCTTTTCGAAATAAGAATGTTGAAGGTAGAACACCATGTCCACCTCTCACAGTATTGTAAGTAAAACTGAGTTGAATTGAATTTTGATCGAATCTATTACACCTTAGACGCGACGGAAACTCGGATAGTTAAACTAGAAACACCTCTCTCTCTCTCTATATATATATATATATCTATATATATATATATCTCTTATACAAAACACAAAGGTTTTTGAATCCTAGGGCTGACTGTGCCAAGATAAAGAGCGGTTGAGATTTAATCTTGGTGAATCAACGGTTGTGGAATTTTATGGGAAAGAGCATTATTGGGAGTGGGGTTTTATGGGAAAGAGCATTATTGGAAGTTGGGTTTTATGGAAAATCCAAAGATGGGGATTTAATATTTTGATGGTTGGGATTTAATATTTTGATGGGGGCCTCATAATGGTTTTGGATGAGCATTATTGAGAGTGGGGTTTTATGAAGAATCCAAATAAAATGCGTCCAAGATTTTGAGGGGGAATACCTTAAATGAACCATGCCCTATGGGCACGGGTTATATATATATATATATATATATATATATATATATATATATATATATATATATATATATATAATAAAGGTAAAGAAAAAACTTCCATGAAATTAAACTAGAAACCTCTGCTCATAAGAATCTCTTACAAAATAGAATTTTGAAAGTACAAGATTATTAAAATGGAAGAGCACCTCCGGAATGCTTTGTGATTGAAGTTGAAAAGAAAAGTTTTATATAGCCACCATATGACTAACCAATATTTCATAAATTAAAGTGTTGGATAATTACAAAATTTATGTTAGAAAAAGTTCATTGTTGGATATTATAATACGGGTAAAGTGCAACTAAACCCCCCTTACATGTTACGAAAATGCAATTAAAGACTCCATGATTCAAAAAACCCAAAATGTTACAAAAATGCTCAAAACACTCCCCGCCGTTAAAAATTGTCTAAAAAGACGATTTTGTCTCTCCCTCACTCTCCCCCCCCCTCTCTCCGGTGGTGGGGGCGGACGCTCGCCGGCGGAGGGAGGAGGGGTGAGGGGAGGGGAGCTCGCCGGCGGAGGGAGGAGGGGGAGGGGGTTCGGGGGGAGGAGGGGGGGGGGGGGGGGGGGGGTCGGGGGGACACTACAACAAAAAGACCTATTAATGACGCTTGATAAGTGGTTTTCATGACGGGTGATGTGGAAGCGTCATCAAAGTTCAGCAAGACTAGAATCTATGACGGTTTACATTAAAAACGTTATTGATAGTGCTCCAGTGATACGAGCGTTATAAAAAAAGCACGAAAATTTAAGTCAAAACCTCGACTCCTCCGCAATTCTCCCGCACTTAAGAAAAATTATAACCCCTCTCTCTTTCTCCTTCTCTTTCTCCTCCCGCTCCCCAACTCCCCTCAGCCCACTCCCCGCTCCCCAACTCCCCTCAGCCCGCTCCCCAACTTCCCTCAGCCCGTTCCTCGCCTCCCTCGGTTACAGACTCCACCGCAGAGGGAAGGTTGTCACCGGCATAGCCTTCACCACCGGTTTGTCCTAAAATCTCGATCATTGCTTATTTTATGCCCTAAATTCTGCCTCGACATGATTTTAGTAAAATTTTCTAATTTTTGACAACCATACATGCATCCATCTCTCCAAAATTAGGGTTCTTTTAGGATTTCCCGACGTCTCCATCCACGTCGGCGATGATCCGAAAAGGGCTGCATCATCGTTGACTTCTCTTAATTAAGTGAGTGATTTTGATTTGGATTTTTTTCCCTAAAAAAAGATTTTGTTGGAATTGTTCTATGTGCGCTTCATGTTCGATGAAATAATTGTAAGTACCAAATGCTTGTGTTCTTTGATTTTTTTTCTGTTTGTTCTTGTTCAAGGGAGTGTAATTGTATTTGGGGAGCTGAGTCCGAAGCCTCTCCACAGTCACAGTCGCGACCTGGCGAGGTGCTGTGCGTGCCTGCGAGCCGAGTCCGAAGCCTCCCTTCGGATTCTGACACTAAATTTTGGGGTATAAATTCTAAACTCTTAATTGATTTCAGTTTCTGGGTTTATTTTGTTTGTCGATGATGTTGTTGGATCTCGATCCCTACATAAAAAGGTTTTCAATCGACTGATACGTGTTGGGTTCGATTTTGGCTTGACGATCCTACGATTGTCTTTGTTTGTGAAGCGCGAATGATCTTTAGATCATGTTCGGTTCTTTACTTGCTGTTGGATCATTTTCGGTTTCGGGTTACCTAGCTGCTGTTGGAATTATTTGTGATGCATGTATTATTGGTTTGGGTTTCTTGTATAAATTGTTGCTTGGGTTCTCCTTCCTATACTTGTTGTGGGATGTTGGTTTAGGTTTTTCCTATTATACATGTTGGGTTGGGAAAGATTTCTTTGCTGTAGGAGATGTTTTGCTATTTGGATTAAAATTGTTGGTTGGATATCTATTATGCATGATGGGTTTAACTTGGTACTGTGGGTGTTTTTGTTGGGAGCTTTTCGATATAAATCACATACGGGTATATATTAGTTGGGAGTATTTCTATTTTGGGAATGACATCTTCATTAGCATGCCTGCATCGTTGATTTTGGGACTACGTCCACTATGCCATGCCTAGATGTTTTACTTTATTTGTCGGTTTCGGTTTTTATTAGAGTACTCTGATACTCTCGGTTTTTCGATATAAATCACAGACTCTAAAATTGACAGACTCTAAAAGTGAGGGTTTTGCTTTCTTTTTCAGGATTTTGCTATACGTACATGTGCTATGGACAGTCTTCATGTGACCAAGTTGAAGCGTTATAAGTGTGCTTCTTCGCTACAGTATTTGTGAGATTTTTGATGTCGATAGTTTTGATGTAGCTAAAGTGTACTCTATATTGGATACTCTATATATTTTGAGAAGATGTATATAATAAAATGGAGAAATGTAGAATGGTAGCTAAAATACTCTATTTTGAGACAATGAAATGGAGAATGGTACTTTATATTACATTTCAATGCTTTGTTGTGAATATGGTTCAAAGTGGTTGTTTTCGAATTGAATTGAGCAGCGTTTGGAATGTTATGCAGCATAGAACGTTATAAATGTGATACAACGACCATATACCGCGGTTTTTCATAACTATCCATAACGCTTTGAAAATAAAATGTAGCAGAAATTCAACCTATTAATGACGATTTTGGATGAATTATCTATAACGCTTTTAAAAATATTTATAACATCCGATTTCATAACGCTTGGACTGAGAAAAAAAAGCGTCATAGTTTGTAATTAATGACGCTTTTTAGCCGTCATTAAAAGGTATTTTTGTTGTAGTGGGAGGAGGGGGGTCGGGGGGGATGGCGGAAGGAGGAGGAGGAGGGGTCGGAAGGGCTGGCGGAGGGAGGAGGGGGGGAGGAGGCCGGTCGGCGGAGGGGCTGGCCGGTGGAGGGAGGAGGAGGGTGTAGTTAACCCTAGAGGGGGGTGAATAGGGTCAAGCTAACTAATTAAGCACTTAGCACAAGCTAATGGGCAATTTAAAAATATAAGTGCAAGAGAAGAAGCAAAACAATACCGACACCCGATGTATCCTGGTATCCTCCCAAGAGGCACTCCAGTCCCGAAACTCTCTCCGGCTTTAATCCACTATTTGAGTAAATAGTTACACACGAGTTTGGATCCGAAGAACTCGCCAACTTCTTACACGAGAGTTTGGATACGAAGACTCTCCAACTTCAACCGAGAGTTTGGATACGAAGACTCCCCAACTTCAACCGAGAGTTTGGATACGAAGACTCTCCAACTTCAACTGAAAGTTTGGATACGAAGACTCTCCAACTTCAACCTTTCACAATAGGTTTTGATCTCCTTATACAATAAGATGAAGATCTCACTTTTCAACTCAATAACTCTAACACAATTTGTGGATGGCAAATGAAAGCTTTGTAGAGTTGTTTGTGGATAGGCTTTGGTATTTTAGAAATTTTTAGGCTCAAAGCATCAACCTTGAATGAAGGGGTTCAAGGCTATTTATAACCAAAGCATTGAAAAGAGCCAAAAGCAACTTTTCAGTTAGCGACCGGCATACCGCCGGTATGAGTCGGCATACCGTCGGTATACCGGTCTGGAATTACAACGGCTCGAAATATAGCCGTTGGGATCATTTAATGCTGGAAATTCGACCGTTGGAATTTCAACATTACTGAATCGGTATACCGTCGGTATGATCCGGTATACCGTCGGTATGCCAATTTTGTGGACAGAAAACTTTCTGTAAACAAAATCGGTATACCGCCGGTATGCCGGTTTTTATCCAAAAATGATCCTGGGCTCGTTTCTACCCTAGCTTTCGATTTTGCCATCCATTTCTTGTGTTTACAATTATTCCTAAGACTCATTACAGACTCCAGAAATACTGTAGCAGGTGCAGGCTTCTTCAGGGTCTTGAAATGATGATAGCATGGCTTGGCTTCTTCCTTTGATAGGTGCTGACTTTTTTCCTTGGTGGCAGTAGTCAAAAGATATCCAGTTTGTAAAAACTGAATACCTTTCGGGGGCTTCGCCCCTGAACCCCCGACGAGGGGTGCTGCCCCCTCGACCCCCGTCCGCTGATCGGGCAGCGGAACCCCCGGGTGCGTGGCTCCGGAGATATCGTCGGGTGGTTCAGAGAAATCTTGTAGGATCTGTCGTCTTTGGCCCACCATGATTTCTTCATTACATATGTCCACATTGATCTTGCTTATTGCTTTTCTGCATGTACATGTTAGACGAACAAAGCAATATACATAGTAGCAAGTATGATAAGTTTAATGCACATGAGGACAATGCTGAGTTTAAGTATAATTGCTAAGGTGATAGCATAAATGTTAGTGATATCATAATGATTAAACTTAATTGAATGACTATAATCAAAAACATAGTTTTGATTTTGGCAACCCAATTAAATTTAAGATAGATAAGCTCATATCACTAAAATGTATACCAATAGGCATATATCACCAAAGGTATAAGTATAAGTAGAAATGCTATAGCGATAGTATACAGATTAGTGATAATGAAATGCTAAACTTAACATATTAACCATATTCAAAAACATGATACAATCATTGGGCCAACAGGGGGGGTGGGGAGAAGGAGGGGGGAGGGGGGCTGGCGGAGGGAGGAGGAGGGGGGTCGCAAGGGCTGGCGGAGGGAGGAGGGGGGGTCGGGGGGAGGAGGCCGGCCGACGGAGGGGCTGGCCTGTGGAGGGGGGGGTAGGGAAGGGGGGGTGGTAGGAAATAGGGGAGGGATAGTTTAGGTATTTTTTTAATTTTTTTTTTGAAAGTTAACAGCCATTTAACGGCAAAATAGAAGGTAGGGGGTAAATCGCTCGCGCGGGCGAACTAAGGGGGGTCAAACTGTATTTTTGGTCTAAGGAGTCTTATTTTGTGAACGAGGCAACTCTAAGGAGGGTTTAAGTGCACTTTACCCTTATAATGCTAAGACTGTACGAGCGACAAAACATTAAAATATAGAATAAGAAACAAACGTATGATAACAACTAAGAATAAGATGAGATATTAAAAATTATCTTTGATTAAGAATAAGATGAGAAATTAAAAATTATGTCATACAAGATAGTTTGGAATAGCCCTTAACTCACTCCTGAGGGACTTATAATTCTGTTCATAGAACCACCACAACGCATCCCATAAGCTAGCTCCATTAAACCCAACGGTTCGTTGTTTCACTTCACCATTTATTTATTAAATGAAAGAAATGATATTGCTCTCCCAAATCGTACCTAGGCCATTGGGGAGAATGCCTCCCACCTCAGCAACTTGAACTAGAGATGATTGGGGGGGGGGGTATGTAACGGTTAGAAGGAAGGATAAGATATTAATAATGTTGTATAAGGTTCATGTTCACCGAAGGAGTATGATGGACGTCATCCGAAGAATTAGAGAAGCCTGGGAGGAGTCGATACATCGATGCAGGACTGTCTACAATCAAACTAGTATCTTCAGTATACTAAAATGTGCACCATTTTTTTCTCAGGTTTTCGGTTTTTTTTTTTTTTTTTTTGGGGGGGGGGGGGGGGGCGATCAAAAAACCCACACATAGTATATTGGCAGTAAATTGCCAATATACCACTCATGTCGGGACTTGTCAGTGTGTATGGTTCAAATTTAAAGTGATATAATCCATGGTCATGATTGCTTATGAGTTTTGTGAATGTTAGACATCCTACTTAAAGATCTCCTCGAATTATAGGGCTAGTTGATGGAGGGTAAAGGCTTTGTGCTTGAGGGCATTAAGGAGACTATCGAGAGAGACTTCTTGAGAGGCCATTAAGAGTGTCATCGAGAGGATGAAAGAGAGTCCGTTGGAGATCTCGTAAGGGAGGGTTTCACATTATAGTATTTTGTGTAACCTTTGCAGAATTTTTTATTTGTTCAATAAAGTTGTTTATGCCTTTGTTCGTTGTTCAGTAAAGTTGTTTCTGCCTTTATCCTGTGGAGTAGGTCGAGTTTGACCGAATCACATGACATATCGTTGTTTCTATTTATTTGGTTTTATTGTGCCTTGCTATTTTTTACTCGTCATCATTATTTTTGTTTGTGTCACTTTCGTATGTGCATGACTCAAAACAATTGGTATCATAGCTAAAAAATTGTCGAATTTTAAACGTTTGGATCTAAGTCAAAGGTAGGTGACGATATTGATCCCCTCCCTTACTTTCGAGATCGATATTCTTGAAATCGTTGGTTCATTAAAATCCAAGGAAGATTTTCGCTATTTCAAAATTTTGGAATGACGAGTAACATGATTAATAGCACCAAGTTCGAGGTAAAAAATTCAACGGTAAAGGAAACTTTGTTTTGTGACAGAGAAGGGGTCAAGGCTCTCCTCGTAAAATATGGTATTTTTAAGACCGTCACTTGTAAGGACAAAAAACCTTCCGATATGACAAGTAATTTATCGAATGACATGGATTAGAGGACACAAAGCACGATCTGGCGGATGAGGTGATATGTAATGTTAGGCCAGATACTTCTGCAGCATGATTATAGTTGAAGTCGAGAGTTTGTATGTCACAGAGTCATTGTCTAGGAACTTGTATCTCAAGAAATAACTCTATATATAGTTTACGCATGAAGAAAGTGACACAAATTCTTAACAATCTAAATAGATTCAACAAGATAGTTAATGATATTATGTGTCTCGAAGTAAAGTTAGAGAAGGGGATCAAGCGCTATTAATTGCTCATATCTTCGCTTCCAGGGTCGTATGAGTGCCACCAATCCTTTATGGGAAGGAGACTCTCAAGATAGAGGAGATAACTATATCTCTTCTTAATAGTGAGATTATGAAGTGGTTAAATCAAATTGAGAAGTCTTCAGAGGAAGGTTGAAGAATAAGGACGGAGGAAAGAGTAGACGAGAGAAATCCAAATCCGAACAAGATAGCTATTCATGTTTTTTTACAAATAGATGGGACACATGAAGAAGAGTAAAAATGCAAGTACAAACAATCAAGGTCAAGCCAGTATTCCTATGAAAGCTGAGGAGTTACCGTGCGATGTACTTTTGGTGCATAATGGGGAACAATGCATCATGCAAGACCATTGGCATAGAGAAACATCATGCTTTGTATATTTGATGGTGTGGTACGGATATTTGCAAACGTAAGTATTCCAAATCTAAAAAAAAAATCT
Source organism: Iris pallida (assembly GCA_029216955.1). Classification (NCBI taxonomy): domain Eukaryota; kingdom Viridiplantae; phylum Streptophyta; class Magnoliopsida; order Asparagales; family Iridaceae; genus Iris; species Iris pallida. Next base: position 386,409 of record JANAVB010031819.1, on the reverse strand, counting down.
TGTTTCTCTGGGTGGGTTGAACACAACTTGATGTAAGTTTGTTGGCCAACCCGATTTGCTAAAGAAGTTGAAGAACAATATATTGGTCATGAAGGGGTATAGATTAGTGTTAGACTTGTATCAATTGAATGGAGGCACAGTCACTGTTGGTTGTGCGATTATCGTTATTAAGAAAGCACTGGAGGATATCGTTATTGAGAAAGAAGTGGGGGATACCGCAAGATTACTGTTATACTTGTATCAAAAGTTTCTGGACGTCGCTAACCTGACACATTTTGGTAGTGGCCACACTGTTGGTGCTTTCTTTACATGGAGAGAGCTTGCTCTCAACATGCCTTGTACAAGTTTAGTCCCACATCGGAAATGCACCATGAGTTATCTCAACATATATACTTGGTTGTGTTGTTGAGAGATGCACATGGGGTGGTGACCCTAAGGAGGGAACCATGTGGGTGATTTTACTAGGAGGTAAGAATAAGACTCCAAGGATTAAGCATTAATGCTTTTGTCATTCTCTTGGATTAATTCCATTTGGAGCTAAGCCCCAAAGGGGCTTAGCGACTCGGACTCGGACTCGGGCTCGGACTCGGGCTCAAGGGCACATGAGGCGTAATGTGGCATTTTGTTGGCGCACTTTGTACTTATATATACTTTTTAATCTGATTTTTATTTAATAATTTATGTTTTTATATTGTTGTAATACTATTTTTTAATATGTGGTAGTTTCTTTTTTTTTAGAAAAAATTGCCTACCATGTACTTTGTGGGGGCATTTGGTTAATGAAATGGTTTCTATGTCAATAATGCTGGAACTGAGCCTGTGATAGTGATACTCCAAATGTTTCGTACCAAATTATATAGGGGTAGTTATGTTTTACATACTGTAAAACATACTAATTTGTGCTTTGTATTTTTATTGATAAAGTGTGTGTGTGTGTCTATATATATATATATATATATATATATATATATATATATATATATATATATATATATATATATATATATATATATATTGCATAGGAAAAGTTAATTACTGCTTCCAACACATATTATGTGTCGAGGTTGGTATTTGGTGTTGAAATTCCTGAGATTGAAGATTTTAAATCAAAGTATATACTACATTACATATTATAGTTGGGTTGTTATTGTTTTAAATTTTTAATAAATTTGATTTATTCTTTCTTTATCTACTTTGTGAAGGATTGTTGAAGAGAATAGTGAAACACTCACTTTAAGTACCATTTTACTAACTTCTGTGAATGTGGTTGAGAATGAATTGGAAAGTGTCAAAGCTATTGTTAGGACTATTGATCATTTGAAATAAAACCGTGAGGTATATTTACAGAAATATGTGTCTGTCAGTTGATCAAAGATAGTCACCAATAGTGATGTAAATTTTAATTTATAGATTGAAAGTTTTTTGGTCTATGCTGAGATTGTTGAAGTTGACGTACGTGATGATTGGTGGTATTTGTCATGTAACAAATGCCCCCCAAAAGTTAGATAAATGTGTTGAATTGTTAGGACTATAGATGTCCTTTTTCAGTCATGGACAGTTATATGTTGATGTTTCAAGGGTAACAAGTAAGAAATGTTGAAGATTTTAATATGTGATGAGATAAGGATCAATGTAATTCAACAACAAATTAATGGTGTGTACAAGAAAGTGTTTCAAAAATTGTAATTCAGATTGATGATATCTTTTTTGTGTTCAAACTATAGTAAATCATATGTTTTTATATGCGTTGAGGTATATATTGTTATAATTTAGTGTTAAACAAATTAATTTTAATATTTCGTGTACGATGTTGTCACATATCCAATATTTTCATCATTAGTTCCTTTAGAACAATACATGTTAGAATTATATTTTATGAACTACACAGTTAATCCTGACGATGATGTTGTTGAAGTTTAATCTCATCTTTTATATGCTGTTATTTTTCTTTGTGTGTGAGAAATCTAAGATAGTTTTGGTGTTTATTTTCCAAAAAAATAGTTTCCAACTTTTGTTTCAATTTCATATGTTATTATACATATTATAAACATTCTTTTAAAATAAAACATTAGTAGATACATATCTCGTGCATCGCACGGGTGCACTGCTAGTCAACAACAACAAAAGATGGAAGTTAAACAAATCCGATCCCATGAGACCTTGGTCGACATGTTCACTGAGTCCCTGCCGAAGTCCACTTTCCTGAAGATAGTTCATGGTATTAGATTATGGAGACTCTATGAAATACAACGCTTGTAGTTTGGGATAATAACAAAATTAGGGGGGAGTATCTAGAAGCATACTCATTTGACCTTAAAATGCTCTTTTTCTTTACTTAGGGACATTTTCTACTAGATTTTAGCACCCTATAAGAAGGTTTTCACGAGACACCCACATCGAATTGGTCGTACCTATAGATATTTTTATGTCCCGAAGACGTATCGATATCGACTCACTTTTCTCTTAAAATATGGTTTTTTCCACTAGGTTTTCCAAATCAATGTTTTGGTGAAGTCTATCTACATTCGTATATACCCATAAACTCAATCCCAATCTTTCCTCTCTCTCTAATTAACTTTAGGTTAGTTTTTCTTATTCTTTAATTAACTTCATTTATTCATTAAAGTTAGTTGTTTTTATTTACTGACTTAGATATTATATATTAATATTAACCATAAACCCTATATCTAATCCTAAACCCTAAATTCTAACCATAATAACCCTTACCCTAAACCCTAACCCTAACCCTAATCCTACAAACCATAACATAACCCTAAAAAAACCTAAACCCTATATCCTTTAAACCCTAAAATCCTATTACTAAAATATCTAGCAATAGTTGTTTTAACAATAATCATTTTACATATGTTGACCAGGCGATGGACGTATCCCAGGTGGGCCGACCACAAATGTTATTATCCAGCAGTTTGAGACGTATGTATCTAGTTAGATTTTTATGAAAATGTATACTAAATTTAGTTGTGTTACCTATACGATTATATAAATTCCATATATCTAACAATAACAAAATATTTTTTTATATATAAGTATATGATTATAGTGCCGGCGTGCAATTACGAGAGCATGTCCTATGACAGTACGGGAGCGACCTTGGTCTTGGGATAACTAGTGACCAGGCGGCCTTGTGATGGACTATATATATCATTTACAACTTTTTATGGATTATATGACTGATTACCTCTAATTTTATCAATTATCTTATTTTTAACCCATGTAGTAGTAGCTAATCAATGACATTCTATTGCAAGTCCACCTAATCAAAAATATCAACTTTCTAATCTACAAATAATAAATGTTCCGCCTTCACCAATGGCTTTGGCGTATACTCTCCAATTACAACTTCGTTCATCACATTTATATATAATTCTTCAAACATTATTTAGAATAGTTGAACAAGTAAAATTATATTCAATTGTTGTGTCACTAATAAAACTTCTAAGTTTAGAACGAGTTCCAAATGATTTTTTGACAAATAATTTGTTGGGAACATGGTGTTAACAGAATCAGAGTTGGTCTATGAGGTATAAAATTTGACTGAGCCTATATGCCTTAAAAGAGAATTTACATGTAAGACTTGAGCTAATCCTAATTATCGACACCTCATGATGCCACTTCCCGATGTGGGACTACATTATCAACTCCATTGTCACCATGAGCGTTCAACTAGAAATAAGATACAATCTGACAATCTCTACCTTAGCTCATTTCTGTTAGCCGAGCAAACAAGCACACCGGCTACCTTTGCTCGTTCCACCAATCGAGCATCTAGGAGATCAAACATATTGTCAGTTTGATCCGTTCGACCACAGAACCAAATCGACACATTCATCTACACTACAATTGTGTGTCAACCAAAATATCTTGCTCCACCTTGGACGTGTCAGATCTACCTTTGAAGCCAATCTGTGTAGTTGCCTCCTACACTAGGTCTTATCCTCCTTCTATTGAATGTCTGACACCGAGACAACCTTATGGAGGATGCTCCTAACTCCGCCTTGAAAAGAGAGCTCATATCCAATTATACACATGAACATTCAACACAATCTATCTCAAACCAATTAGAGTCGTCCAAACTAAGTCCAGTAATCTTGAGGTATGATGCTTCAAGGTGTGAAGCATGTTCCGGTGATTGCCAAGAACCTGATCTCTGGGAGCCTGCTCTGCAACGCAGGCTTGAAGATGGACATCAATGCTGGTCAGATGGTGATGTCCAAGAAAGAAACATACTTCGGGAAGGCTTATCAAACCGAAGGAATGTTTAAAATTCAGCTTGTCAACCAGTTTAATGATATTAATGCAGTTGCATTTTCTGATTATTCTTTTGAGTTGTGGCATAATAGACTAGGACATGTTCATTGTAAAAGAATTAACAAAATGTCTAGTCTAGGACTTATCTCCAAATGTGGGGGTAAGGTGGAGAAGTGTGAAGTATGTGCTCAGACGAAGATCACAAGGAAACCCTTTCATCAGGTCAATCGAAGCACAGATCTTCTGGAGTTAGTACACTCCGATATTTGTGACTTCAAACATTTCTCCACGAAGGTCGGGATGAAGTATTTCATAACCTTCATCGATGACTTCTCAAAATACGCGTTCGTCTACTTGCTCAAGACTAAAGACGAAGCTTTCGAGAAGTTCAGAGAGTTCAGGGCCGAAGCTGAACGGCAGACTGAACAACAACTCAAGAGATTGAGAAGTGATCGAGGTGGGGAGTACAGGTCTCATGACTTCACATCGTTCTGCAAAGAACATGGAATCATATGCGAGACTACTGCTCCATATTCTTCTCAATCCAACGGAGTAGCAGAGAGGAAGAACCGAACATTAACAGAAATGATGAATTCAATGCTGCTTACTGCAGGTCTTCCAAAATGCTACTGGGGACAAGGACTACGAAGGCGATCTTCTTGGGGTATGCCGAGAAGAGTGATGCTCGGAGATTTCTTGATATTGAGTCAAATCATATCATCAAATCTCGCGATGCTGAATACTTTAAAGACAAGTTTGCAAAAGACAAAAACATTATTCTTTCGGACATTCCGGAAAATGATGTAGGTGCAAATGAGACTGAAATCTCATATGGGCCAGTAGTCCAAGAAGAAGCTATTGTTGATGAAACAACTCTTGTACCAGAACTCGCAGAGCCGTCAGCAAAGCGAGCGAGGAGACCTAAAGACTTCGGAGATGACTTTGTCACCTATCATGTGGAAGCAGATCCGCTTACCTATGATGAGGCGATAAAGACCAGAGATGCTATCTTCTGGAAGGAGGCAGTGAATGACGAGTTTGACTCTATCACTTCCAATAACACATGGGTGTTGGTAGATCTACCTGAAGGAGAAAAGCCCATCGGATGTAAATGGATCTTCAAGAAGAAGATGAAGGCAGATGGAACTATTGACAAGTTCAAGGCCAGGCTGGTAGCCAAGGGATTTTCTCAGAAACAGGGGATAGACTACTTTGACACGTACGCTCCAGTAGCTCGGATGACCACCATCAGGATGTTAATCGCTCTAGCAGCCATACATAAGTTGGTGATACATCAGATGGATGTAAAGACAGCATTCCTGAATGGGGAGCTGACCGAAGAGATTTACATGCAACAGCCAGATGGATTTATCGTCAAAGGTCTTGAAGACAAAGTCTGCAAGTTGGTAAAATCATTGTATGGGTTGAAGCATGCTCCCAAGATGTGGCATGAGAAGTTTGATAAAGTTATTAGGTCAAACAGCTACAGAGTCAGCGAGACGGACAAATATGTTTACACAAAGTTCACTGATGGAAGAGGAGTCATCGTTTGTCTGTACGTGGACGACATGCTAATCCTAGGGACGGATATAGGCTGTGTCACGGAGACAAAGAAGTTCCTCTCAACCAAGTTCAGTATGAAGGGCTTGGGAGATGCAGATGTCATCTTGGAGTATTCTAACATTATCGGAAGTTTGATGTACGCAACCACTGCCATAAGGCCTGACATAGCTTTCGCCATGGGAATGCTGAGTCGGTTCACAAGCAACCCAGGAGTTGAGCACTGGAAAGCTGTGAAGCGGGTGATGAGATATCTTAAGAAGACTCAGACATATGCATGCACTACAACGGGTATCCGACAGTAGTGGAAGGCTTCAGAGATGCTAGCTGGTGTTCAGAGGTGGAAAGCGAGAGATCCACGGGTGGATATATCTTTTTCTTGGGTGGAGCTGCTATATCGTGGAAGTCGAAGAAGCAGACTATACTCTCTCGTTCCTCCATGTCTATGAACTTGAAACTGCAGCAGATGAAGCAGAATGGCTTCGGGAGCTCATGTATGATCTTCCAGTGGTTGGGTCTCAGATACCGGCGATACCGATATACTGTGACAACCAGACGACTGCGGCAGTGGCATCAAATAACCTCTTCAACGGAAAGAAGATGACTGTACGGTTGAAGCACAGGACAGTACACGATCTTATCAAAAGAGGTGTAATTGTAGTGATTGATGTTCGGAGTCAGGAGAACCTGGCAGATCCGTTCACAAAGGGCCTCAAGCGCCAGTTGGTCGATGACACAGCTTGTAAAATAGGCTCGAAGGCATTCTGATAGTGTCTTTGTAATCCTACCATAAAGTTTTATGCTATTAGTTCAAAGAGAAATCTACTAGGCATCTAACTTTTGGTTCAAAGGAGGATCACTGACTAAAAAACTATCAGGTAACAGTGGATACTTGTTCTCTGGAACATGGAAGGGATACAGACCCATAACCACTGTTGTCTACTATGTATTTTCTGTAGAAAAAACAGATCCTGTGGAAGGTTGGCTTAAACGCCTTAATGAGTTCTCAGGCAGAGTGAATGCCTGGTGTGCTTTACAGGAAGCACGGTAGAGCAGCACTACAAGGAGTGAAACTCCATGCTACAGTGGGGTGACTCCACCATGAGGTTCCTAGGTCTGGGGTAATGCCTCGGCTTTGCAAGCCAAGTCATAGCGGCGTAGCACCGCAAATAGGCAGGTAGCCTAATGCTGTATGACGTAATTAAAGAGTTGTAGACAGTACTACAAAGGGGAGGATGGACCCATGTTACAGTGGCATAACACCACGATGAGGTACCCAGATAGGGGTAAAGCCTCGGCCTTGCAAGCCATGTCGTTGTGGCGTAACACCGCAAGGAAGCCTTAGGCTTCATGCTGAGTAGATTGGCACTACAAAGAGGCTGAGACCTCATACTACTGTAGTATGACACTACGATGAGGTTCCCAGGTAGGGGTAATGCCTCGACTTCAGGTCATGTCATAGCGGAGTAGCACCGTAAGGAAGCGCAAGGCTTCATGCCATGTCTCTTTAATAAAGAACTCACATATAGTACATGGATAGAGATATCAGGCCGTCTCTTGTGTCACGCCCCGACCCGGAATCACCCGAATCTTCGTCCTCGCATGGGGCATGATGCCGTACGAGCCTGGAGTTGCACTCGTGCAAGGCAAGATGATAAGTTCTCAAATGGTTATCTTTGAGTTGAACATTTACAACGAAAGGAAAACAGAGTATACGAAACGATTCTCTTTATTGATATTCGAAATCAGATTACAAAGGCTTTCGATAGCCCAACGGAATTTGCCAGATTGGCTACAACACTCAGGTTCTCTCTTGCCCACAAAAGATTTCACCGTTCAATACATCATGCCTTCTATATCTCGGCCGCATCAATCCTGTCACGAGTCCGAGCGTCAATATGATCGCACGCTTCAATACGCTTCGGTATTCCAAGCCTCAACGCGTTCAAGCGAAGCTCTGCCGCGAGCAGACCAATTCCTGAACCTGCTAGCAAACTAGTGGGAGATTAGTACTTTCGTCCTCGCTGTACTGATCAAAAACCCACTTAACCAACCGACATTTAGTATTGTATTGATTCATGCAAGCATACAATTTAGTTCTCTTTCTATGTTCTCCTTAGGATGAGTTCATGGCATATTCGAAGACTGTAAAGCATGGCAAGCATGTTATTCATTTCACATAAGTAAACAGGCAAGCAATCTCGTGTTTGATTCATGGCACGACTTAGCAATATCGACGTACTCGCCCTTGTACCGACGCAAGATGAATACGCCTATCCGTCTTCCCTGTCATGTTATAAGTGCTCGCTATTCAGATCCATCCATGCAGGATATACGCATACCTTGCACTTCCAAACCCGTCGCTCTTAACTATATGAAGGTTACTAGCTTTGTCATGAACTTGATTTTACTTAATATGTTTGGAGTGACTATTGTACATGGCATGGTATGACAAGGAACTAGCATAACACGACAGTGACCCGTAGTGGTGCACTCCTGACATGACCAACCTGACATGATAGTGGCCCGTCGTGGCGTACTCCCGACAAGTATCCTGACATGATTTATCTTGATAACTTGATAGTGGCCCGTGGCGGCGCACTCTTGACTTGACTTGACTTGACTTGTAACTTGTAACTTGACTCGTATAATCAACTTGACATCGGGGGTGTTTCTGCTTGCTTGCTTGTGCAATCCACTTGTCTTGTCTTGCATCATGTTTAGGATATGACTCCCTGGTTTCCCACGGTCAGGGATTCATACTAAATGTGGATTAGGCTAATGACTATATCAAACTGTAGTTCATGGAGAATTTCCAGTCACAGGCAATCTCGTTATCTGGGCGCTCTTAATTGGACTTGTAGCTTGCCGACGAGTAGAGCACATTTCCAGCACACTGTCATGTGTTGTACCCTCTAAGTCACCTAAGGGTATATCGTCTTCGGGGCGATGTACCCAACCATACTCTCAACCCGCGGAAGGATAACTGGATGGTCTGCAGGGCTTGGGACTGGGAAATTCTCATTGCATCTTGTTAGTAATTAGGCTTGTGACAACCCTAGTTAGTTAAAGTAGTAAGCCGTAGTAATTGCTTGGCCGCTTGTGAATGGATGATGTCTAGCCCTGTCTAAGTCTTGTCTAGTCCCTGTACACTGGTACTCCTGAACATGATTATTTTACTTGCTTTAACAATAATTGGGTAGGGACAAGGAGATATTCAGGCGAAGGGTTACAACTCCGGTCCTTGTTTAGTTTACGGGTTGTAACCTGGCTCCCAGAATGGTTCCACGTCCCTAGTCATTTATTGTCCTGACGTGCTCTTTATTACTTGTACTTTCATTTCATTTTTATGTTCTGATATGCTGGCTTTTGTTCTTATTTTGTGGCCTCCTTTGTGGCACTTGCTCTTTCTGGGGTTTGACCCAGCTGGTTTTGTGTGGCCAGATTTTGGAGCAGCACCCGAGGATCTACCGAACCTCCAGCCCGATGGTGGCGACTAGAAGGAACCCGGGCTACGAGTGGGTTTTCTATTTTGTTTCGCTCACTCTGTTGTAAAAATTATTCTTTTGAGGCATTTAGCCGACGAGCACCTGTTAGCTCGATGCACTTTTACTTACTGTCTGCCTACGGGCTGTAAACATGATTAACAAATCCTAGGGTTGATCATGTATGACTTAACTCTTGCTAGTCCTAGCATTTTGAACGACTAGCTTCATGATCAGCTGATATGTAATATTTGGGACGCCTTTTATTGTATATTTGGTGGTCAAACATCTTGTGATTATATTATTTGCTTGAGATTGAGACAGTAGGCTTGACCTTAAGAGACTGTTGGCTTGTAGTAAACCTTCATATCTAGACAGCCGTGACCGTATAGCGAGATGGACTTCATTTCAATATACGTAGCTGGCTATGTTCGCCCCCGCTCTCCAGTATTCTGGTTCTGGGGCGTGACACCAACATCAGAGGCCACCGAAATAATTGCAGTAAGTGGCTTATCACATTCACCAGACGGTCGCTACCCATCTAAATAAAGTGCACCAACAATACTGAAAACGAATCCCTCCTAGGCCGAACGGTCCCAGCGCCCTGGCGCGCCGCGTTCGAGGGAATACCCATTCACGGGCTTTTATATCTTTAAGTCCATTTGACCATGCAACGAATCTTATCTTTCATACAACCAAGCAAGTTCGCTTATCTCTATTTTAATTGGCACAATGCCCGAATGTCCTCGACGAATGCCCGAAGGCCGCGAACATTTCGAAGGGCACCATGCCGCATTATCATCTCGTATTTCTTCCGTTACTTTCTATGTTCTTACGTTTCATACTTCGTTTCAATGTTCAATGGCATCATGCCTCAACTCAATGCTCGTCAACCGAAGGACCCGAAAGTCCCGAACACCTTTCGAGGCATTATGTCATATCCGACAGTTCCGCCACATTCATGCCACAACTGTATTCTTTCGCAACGAAGCCACCTTTATTATCTCGTGCATGTGGGCACGTTTTGACCGTAGTTCCGATGTTCTATGACTTAGCATTCAATGTCCGTGGCTTGCGCGCTAGGGCGCTTGCCTATTGTCTTTCCACTACCAAAATCTATCGATTTAGCGACGGCCGGATCCGTCGCCAGTCCGACGGGAATTCCTATTAGCGATCGATAACTGACGGATTTTGGCCAAAACAATCCGTCGGCAATCAGCTCGTCGCTAATAAGGGTCCTTCGCTATGTAGTCGTTAGGCGACGGAATAGCGACGACTTTTCGACGTCACAATACGAAGCATTAGCGACTCATTTTCGATGGACTGTCATCCATTTCAAGTATTAAGTACTGAACTGTGCAGATATTAGCGACGTAAAATGCCGTCGGTAACCCGTCGTAATAGCGTATCAGAGCGTATCCTTCCGTCGCTAATCCGTCGATAGTCGTCGGTAACAGACGACGGATGAGCGACGGTATGCTGACGGAATATCCGTCGATCAGGTTCTGGAAATGCTTGACATTTCCAGCACTATGGCGACGGAAGAACAGTCACTAATCCGTCGCTACACCGTCGACACAGCGACTGATTAGTGTCTGATTATCCGTCGCCATGGTTCTGGAAATGTCAAGCATTTCCAGAACCGTGTCGACGGATTGTCCGTCGCTAAGCAGTCGCTAGATCGAGCGACTGATTAGTGGCTGATTATCAGTTGCCGTAGCGACGGATAGGCCGTCGCTATTCCGTCGAAGTATATACCACCAGAACCTTGCCGACGGATATTCCGTCGATCATCCGTCGCTACCTGGAAATAGTTTAAAATCTCCAGATAGCGACGGCGTTTCCGTCGAAAAAACCGTCGGCAACTGGGAATATCCGTCGCTAACCGGTCACTAGTCCGTCGCTAACTGAGTTTTTTGGGAAAAAAATTGCAGCACTTTCCCTGTTCACAAATATATGCATAAACCAAACCAATATATAATGCACACCAATTATCCAACAATCACACAGACCAAATTTGTAATGCACACCAATTATCCAAGAATCACATAGACCGAATATGCACATACGAATTTAATGCACACCAATTATCCAAGAATCACAGACCAAACCAAATTAATAGAAAGTAAACATCAATTATCCTGAAGTGTAACATAATGTCCGGTGCTATAATCCGATTATAGCACAATTAATCCAAAGCTTTCACAAATAATCCAAATTTTCTTAATACAATATTTTAAGAAAAAGAAGGAGGTCGATTGTCCGGTGGTGGTAATCTCATATGCGACCGACGAATATACTCCTCCACAAGGTACGAAGGCAAGCCGTCGTAGACACTGCTCGAAAGTCGGCGTAGCTGCTCTGCGGACATGAGATCCAGGAGTGACGTCACAGTCGTAGGCGGTACCACAGGGGCATCAGGGTTGAAAGAAAGATGACCCACGGAAGACGGACCGACACCTGCAGTCGACGGACCAGTAGAAGACGGACGAACACCATCAGCAGACGTACCGGCAGCAGCAGACGGACCGGCAGCAGTAGACAGAGACGGAAAGTACATGGCAAATTGCTCCCGCAAGGACGACACCGCCTCGTGCAGCTGCGTAAGCTGCGACCTGTAGGATGTGGAAAATTATGACACGTTGTCATTTTTTATCCATACGCTTAAAGACAGATGACAGTTGAAGCCATACGCTCAATTCAGGGTTGTACGCTCATTCAAAAGCCATACGCTCAGTAAATATTTTATTATTTACTGAAGTGACAGCACAGCATATGTTTAAATGAGGAATGAATCTGACACTTCATCTTTCGTGCAAAGACAGCTGTCACGAGAAAAGTAACCGTCGTATAGGTTTTCGAAGAGCCGGTTTTGTCTTTTACGAGGACAACTCAGCAACCTTCATAAATACAAAAGCCATCATTACTGTCAGTTTTGACAGTCTGTCAGCCGTCAAATCCGCAGTCACGACGCTCGAGAAGATTTTGTCAGTTATGGGAAGATATGGTGTACCAAAGAAGATTGATGATAGCCACGTGGCCACTTCTCCAGTGAGCGTATCAACCTCACATGACTCCTTCTTCACCCAGCCAAGTGAGCGTATCGACCTCACATGACTCCTTCTTCACATAGTCAAGTGAGCGTATGGACCTCACATGATTCCTTGCTAAATAAGCGAGCGTATGACCTCACATGACTCCTTGCCCACAAAGTGAGCGTATGGATTTCCTATGGCACTACGCTGTCCAAGTCAGCGTATAAACTCTCCTTCAACGAGGCAGCGTATTACAGCAACCATATCCAGGATTACAGTCAACACACGTTCTCACGTGTCCTGTACCAGTTATCTACTTCTCTAGAAGTTATGCAACGTGGCATCCAGGCCATCAATCTTTCCTGAATATGCTCCACTACTTTCAACCGCACGCTAATGTGTCTCCATCAGAATTCGCCACGCGTCCCTGCAGTTATGCACACGTCAAGTAACTACCTGAGCGTATGCTTAAGGACAGTTATCCTGAACTCTATAAAAAAGAGTTTCTTCATCCTCATCAGGGACTACAGGTCATTTTCAGAGAGAACAGAGAGATTGCCCAGTTGCTGTCCAAGTTCTTCGAAGTTCGAGTTTTCTTCATCGCATCGTCCAAGGGATAAAGTAATCGTCTTCTAGATTAGATTCCTACAGTTATAATTTTCTCAGATACAAAATAAATAAAGTGAATTTATTTATGGAAAATAAATTGGCGACTCTGCTGGGGAAAGCTGTCTCCTCCAATGAGATAGCAACAACTCAATGCGATACTTCGTCGATCGGCTTGACGAAGAAGACGATGGTTGTACAATTCGACCAATCGGCTTATGAAGAAATGCTCAAGGCGAAGGAGGGCCGCACTACTTCCTCCGCTCTTCCTGTTGCCAAGAAGAAGGGACACTCCGTCTATATCCCTAAGTCTTCTGCAGCAATCCGAGATGCTTCTGTCACTTCTCATGCTGACAAGAACACGTCTTCAACTTCCATGAAGCACACTTCGGCTTCTCGAAACACGGCAACAGTGGTTTCCCCTAGTCACGCTGACAAAATTGGTTCTTTAACCAAGTCAATGTGTTCAAGGAAAACCATCTCTGGACATGTCAAAGTCCCTTCTCCTTCTATTCTTACGACAGCAGTCGGCTCTTTAGCCATTGATGACTCTGAGCGTATGGTATTCAAAGGACAGCGTACGGCAAAGGCAGTGTACAAAAGCCAACATCAGGCAACGTACGCTGAGCCAAAGCCAGTGTATGCTAATAAAAAGGCAGCATATGACCAGAAGTCCAAACTGAAGTCAGCGTGTGCTAACAAATACAGTCCTTTGACTGTTTCTGAAAATCAGATTGGGGGTTCTCTTCCACAGAACATACAAATGATTCCCCCTCAACTTGCACATCTTGTGCCAACCAAGGAGAAAGACTCTTTAGTCAACTCCTCTACTCCTAAGGTCTTTACCTCTGGAGTTAATTTGACTAGTACTCTTACTAGATCAAACAATGGAAAACGCCTTTTGGCTAAATCCTCCAAAGATGGATTATTACCGACTCCTAGTCGGAATAATACTCATCTTTCTTCTCTCAAAATTTCTCGGTCTGAGAAAGGCAAATTACAAGTATCCAAGACTGATATTAAAGTCAAATCTCCCACGGATCTTCGTAATAAGCTTAATCAGAATCGGTTCGGTTCCACTGAGACAAGTATATTAGACCCTGATGCAGAATATGCCAAGAACTATGTGGCTCAAATTAATCGGTCTTTATACACTCAGGAACCAAGAAGACAGAAGAACAAAAGACAAGTTTCTACACAGAAACTATCTTCAAATACTTCCCAATCTGTTCCTACAGATCTCCGAGAATATTTGCAAAATAAACAGAGAATTGACACTCCATCTGGCTATGACATTGCCCATATTCGCCATGAAAAGTATGGTTGTGACTTCCAACCTCGGGTTGTCATCCAATGTTGTTGTTCACCAAAAAGACAATCTGTTTTCGAACGGATTCAATATGAACCAATGTTGGATGAAGATGAACCTCTTTATGCTTCTGTCAACATGACTTCCAAAAACATTGGGGGTAGCATACGGTCTGATGCTATATCAGACTCTGAAGATGGTGTTTATCTCGACACTCGATCCAGGACCGGAACCTTGACCAGAGCCTCTTCTTCTTCTCATCCAAGTGGCAATCCGGAGATCACAGAAGACTTCCTTGGAGAGTATAATTTTCTAGTATTGACTCCTGTAAAAAGCCCTGGGAAAGATGCTGATTCACACAGTGATGATTCAGAACAGACTGTTTCATCATCTATTCCTCGAATGATTACCACTTACATGGCAGAAAGTGATCATGAACCTTCGACTAGCAATGAGGCTCATGAACAGAGGATTTCTTCTTTAGAACAACAATTACGAGCTATGGCAGATACATTGAGTGCTATGCACACTCTAATGCAGGCTCAACAACAGACAGCACCACCAGTGGTATTGAATACCCCTGTTGTTCCAAACCCTGAACCATCTACTATTCCGGGGGTACAATCTAATGTTCCTGTACAAACCATACCAAGTCACTCTGGAGCTGGGGGTGGTACATATACTGCAGTCCCTCCTCCCAATTACACTCTACAAGCCACAACCCCACAATCTTCGGGAGTTGTCTCTGAAGAATTGAAGAATCTCAAAACTCAATTCGAGGCATTCAAACAGAAGGATGGTTTACAAAGGTTAGGCATCAAACAGCCTTATCCGATAGAATGGAAGCAGGTATCGTATCCACCAAAATACAAACCTCCGACCATCTCTTTCTATGATGGGACAACCTCTCCAAGTCAGTTCATTAATCATTTTGAAGTAATGACTGATCAATTGCAACCAAGTGACACCCTCCTTACTCGGGTGTTTATTGGATGTCTCAAAGGAACGGCTTATGAATGGTATAGAAGTCTCCCTGATGGGTGCATTACCTCATTCGCCGGTTTTAAGCAAATGTTTCTTGAACGATTCTACGAAGGGCTCAATGATATGACCATGTCGGCCCTCATAAGAATCAAACAGAAGAATAATGAGACCACTGAGGAATTCATTGAGAGATTCAGAAGAGAAGCCCTCAAAATGCCTCTTGGAACTCCCGATGCTGTTACGATCGACACTTGCAAGTCGAACCTCTTACCAATTATCAGTATGTGGACAGGGTCCACTCAGTTCCAAGATTGGCCTTCTTTCATTGTCAGTGCCAAGGCTGCCGAGGTCAGTGCTGAGACCTTCAAGGGTCTGGGGGTACAAATGGCTCCCAAAGAATCAAATCAGAGTGCTAGCAATAGTACTCGACCCAACAATCGCAAAGGAAAAGAAGCTCTTGAAGTCAATCTCCAAAACAGTAGTCAAGAGGTAAAAACTACCCAAGCTACTCCAGCTCCAACAAATCAACAACAGAGATCTCCTCGGCCGAAAGAAGAATATTCTTTCGATGATGACGATGTTCAGGGTATCTTTGAATGCTTACTCAAAGGTAATAAGATTCAATTGCCAGAAATTAAAAAGCCTGATGAAGCCAATAAGACAGATCATCCAAAATACTGTCCATATCATAGAATGCTAGGTCATACAATCCGGTCTTGCTATGTATTAAAAGGGAAGATTCAAGAGATGATTAAATCAGGAGCTGTGACATTAACACCCAAAGACAAAACAGTCACAGCAAATGTAATTTCAATGCAGTTCGGTGACTTCTCTCCCTTAATGGTGGAAAGTGGGATTGTTCCTATCTCCAAAGCAACTCTCGAAGTTATAAACATCCCACCAGCACAGAATGACGGACTTGTTCCTGCCACAACTAAGAAGGGAGAGATCATGTGGATTCACCCAGACTTAAAGACAGAGTTTGAGACGTCTTCCTCTTCTCCTCGGAAGATTTCCTCATCTAAAAAGAAGCTCGGGAAGACTAAGTCATGCAATGTGACTTCTAGTTTCACACCTGATTTTTATCTAACCTTTACTTTCATCTCAGCAGGAAATTCATTCTCTACGAAGATAAAATATGTACCTCAAATTGAAGATAGGTACAAACCTGCTTTTTATTTATACAGTTCACAATCTCGTGAATTGATGGCGAAGATGGGTTATGATCTAGCCACTGCCCCAGGTTTGAACTCAGGCAAGGGACTCCGAGCACCTTTGGCCATCACCATGAGACATAATCAATCTCGTGTTGGCCTTGGTTTCTGGAATGAAGCTTTCATCAAACATAAAAAAACCAAGAGCAAAATAAAGAATTGCAGCATGGTTTCCATAGACCTTGAACCAGAATTTGAAGTTGAAGTTCATGCTGGAACTCGCTCAGGAAAAGTATATTTGAAAGATTATGCTGAAGTTCCTGAAGAAATTTCTGACGTTCCTCCGGTTACAGCTTCAACTCCAGTCTCTACTGAAGAGCCTTTAAATGTTCCTGTTGAGACAGTTCCTTCTAAACCAACAGCAGCTGACAAAGGCAAACAACAAGTCCGCTTCGATAAACCATTGAAGAAGTCATCTCCTACAGGACTTGAAAAGCCTTATAATTTTGATATATTGGCTCAACTAGCCAATACCCCAGCTAAATTATCAATCTTCGAGCTCTTACGCCTCTCTAAAGAGACTCGAAAAACTTTAAGTGAAGCACTGCTGCAAGCAGAAACCTGCTTAACTCTTCTCAAGAAGTTGGAAACAGGACCTGTTTCTTATTGCTATAATGTATTGGAATTTATTCCAAACATTACCTTTACGCAGGATGATATGCTGCTAGAGGATAATCGACATGATCGTCCTTTATATCATACAGGATATATTGATTCTATGAAGGTTGATCATTTACTGATTGATCCAGGATCCGCTTTCAGTATTATGCCAAAGGCTATGTTAGATGCATTGAAGATACCTGTGCATAGTCTTTCCAGTACTATCACTACCATCTTGGGATTCAATCAAGGAAAAAGTGAGCCTTTAGGCAAGATTTGCCTTAAATTTCAAATAGGCGATCTTCGTACTAAGGTTACTTTTTACATCATCGACAATCATGGTTGCTCATACAATGCTCTATTGGGGAGACCTTTCTTGCATGAACATAATGTCGTTCCTTCAACCCTTCATCAGTGCTTCAAATATGTTGATGATAATGGAGAGGTTCAAAAAGAAGTGGCAGATCTTTACCCATTCAAAGGAGTCGAAGCTTACTTCAATGACGCTCGCATGTACAAAGATGAATACTCGAAAGTCTTGCAAGCTATGGATAATGAAGATGAGACATCCAAAGTTGACACTTTTGTTATTCCTGTAAAAGGGCGTATCACTCCTCCGCAGTCTGTTAGATCATCCGAAGAAGGCTCACTGATAATTTCGGTCAGTGGACGTACTACTTCATCATCTGCCCAGGGCTCACTGATAATTCCTGTCAGTGGACGCACTACTGCACCATCTTCCCAAGATTCACAAAATTCGCTGATCATTCCTGTCAGTGGACTCATCACTCCCCCTCCATCTTCTCAGGCTAGATCAGATAATCTAGTCATTCCAGTATATTGATGTTTGTGGTTATGTACAAAGTTATTTACAATTGCTAAATAGCTTAGAGCCACTAACTATAGGGGTTGTTCAAGCTCTTCATACAGACGTATCATTAGACTCTATACAGAAATCATACTTTGTGGTCCCCAGTCGAAAGAAGGGAGAAAATCTAATATTTTTTTATAAAGGACCTCAGAATCCTCCTAATTTGGAAGAAGATGACATAAACGATGATACTGGAAGGTTACAACTGCGTCGCTACAGTCAACAATCCAAAAATATCATCAAAAATATGGGTTATGACTTTAGAACCAGTCTCAATAATGGAAAAGGAAGAAGAATGCCTGTTCGAATTCCTCCATTAAAATACGGAAGGACAAAATGTGGTTTAGGTTATATTGCTCCTACTTTCTTTATCAACATAGTCCATGAAGAGTCAAAATTCAATAAAGACGATCTGAAGATGAACGATCTGAGTCTTCTGATTCTCTCTCTTGGGATTCTGACACGAGTGTTGGCGATCTTTATCGCTCTATTCTATCCATCAATATGGTCTCTGTTGATGGCCCACAAGAAAATGATGAAGATGAGGATGATTTTGAAATATCACCCGAATCAGAACAATGGGCTCAAAGATTAGATGATCAATGGGAATTCAGGTTCGAGCAGAGGGAACCTCCTACTGAAGATAAACTGATCCAAATTGATGTTGGTGAAGAAGGTTCTCCTAAACTAATATTCATCAGTGAAAGTCTTTCAGAAACAGATAAGCAAGACATGATCAAGCTTATTCGTGATTATATCGATGTCTTCGCCTGGAGCTATAAGGATATGCCAGGACTAGATCCGAAGATCGCAATGCACAAACTCAATATTATGCCAAATGCTAAACCGGTCAAACAGCAACAGCGACGATTTCGTCCAGACATTATGGATGCAATTGAAGCTGAAGTTAACAAGCTTATGGCTTCCGAATTTATCAGAGAGGAACAACATCCTGAATGGGTGGCTAACATTGTTCCTGTCCTTAAAAAGACTGGCAAGATTCGAGTCTGTATAGACTTTCGCGATCTCAATACAGCTTGTCCTAAAGACGAGTTTTCTCTTCCAATTACTGATGTCATGATCGACAATACATGTGGTTTTGAACGAATGTCATTTATGGATGGGTATTCGGGATACAACCAGATCAAAATGTTTCCAGATGATGAAAAACACACTTCCTTTAGAACGCCGATCGGTACATACTGTTATACAGTGATGCCGTTTGGTCTCAAGAATGCAGGAGCAACATATCAGCGAGCAATGAGCACTATATTTCGCGAACATCTCCGAAAAATAGTCGAATGCTATGTTGATGATATTGCAGTCAAAAGTCGACGAAAGGAGGATCTTATCCAAGATTTGAAGACTATCTTTGATTTAATGCGTCAGCATCAACTTAAAATGAACCCTACTAAGTCCTTCCTGGGCGTCTCTAGTGGTAAATTTCTCGGCTTCGTCATTACCGCTAAAGGTATACACGTGGATCCCGAGAAGATCAAAGCCATCCAAGAGATGCGTCCTCCACGCACCTTAAAAGAGCTACGAGGATTTCAAGAAAGAATTGCTTATATCAGGAGATTCATTTCCAACTTATCAGGACGCTGCAGACCATTCCACAAACTTCTGAAGAAAGGTGTATCTTTCATCTGGAACGAAGAATGTCAAAAAGCATTTGATGACATCAAACAGTACCTCATAAACCCTCCAGTTTTGGTACCTCCCGTCTCGGGAATACCATTTCTTCTATATGTTCGAGCTATGGATCATTCTCTTGGTGTATTACTCGTCCAGAAGAATAATGATGGTCATGAACAGGCCATTTATTATCTCAGTCGCACAATGACAGGCGCTGAACCGCGTTATTCTCCAATCGAGAAAGAATGCCTAGCATTAATGTTTGCTGTTCAGAAAACGCGATATTATATTATCGGTCAAACGATTCATGTCATTTCCAGAGTGAATCCCATCAGGATTATGATGAAGAAACCTGGTATTCTCAACTCCAGACTAGCTAATTGGGGAATCTTGTTAGCCCAATATGACATGCATTATATTCCTCAGAAGTCAGTTAAAGGACAGGCTCTTGCTGATTTTCTAGCAGCTCATGCAGTCCCAGAAGATTCTAAATTATATGATGAGATTCCCGATGAAGTTCTGGATTCAAATCTGGTTTCTGAAGAAGTTCCTACCTGGCGTCTATTCATTGATGGAGCATCTAGAATAGGTCCTAACGACGATATTGTCGCCGGAGTTAGAATTGTTCTTGTATCCCCAGAGGGATTAACTATTCAGAGGGCTTATTCTCTGGATCAATCATGTTCAAATAATGTTGCAGAATACAATGCGTTGCTCATTGGCCTTCAACTCGCTAAACATCTGGATGTTCAATATTTAGAAGTTTATGGAGACTCTAAGCTTATCATCAATCAGATCAGATGAACGTATGAAGTTCGTCATCAAGATTTGATACCTTATCATCGAATAGCACTCTCTATGGCCTCCTCCTTTGAAGGTTTCTTTATCGAACATGTTCGGCGAGCCTATAATGCAGAAGCTGATGCTTTGGCTAATCTTGCTGCTGTATTAGCCATACCAATCAGACGTCAGCAAGTGATAGTGGTTTATAACCGAGAACTATTCTACGTTGAAAATAATCTGGCTTTGGTTTTTCCCCATAATCCAGACGAAGATTCTCTCAACTTTGATGCTGAATTAAAATTTGACAAAGTGTCCTTGTCTTCTTCCGATTCTACTATGGAATATGTCTTTTCTAATAAAATAGACACCGTAACTGAAGACTGGAGACGTCCGTTTCTGGACTTTGTGTTGTATGACATACTTCCTGATAACTCGAGTGAAGCAGCATCTATCCGGCGCCGGTCTCTCAGATTCTATTATAATCATACTACGAAGACACTATATCGTCGAGCCTATGATGGTCTTCTCCTTCGATGCATCGCTGGTGAAGAAGTACAACAGATAATCCGTGAAGCACATAATGGTGTCTGCGGAGCTCACCAGCCAGGTCCAAAACTTCAAGATCGTATCCGACGTATGGGTTATTATTGGCCCACGATGGTAGCTGATACCATTCAATATGCTCGGAAATGTAAAGCCTGTCAAATTCATGCAGACTTTATCCATCAACCATCGGAGTTCTTACACCCAACAGCGGCATCATGGCCCTTTGAAGCTTAGGGCATGGACGTCATCAGTCCTATCAATCCACCATCATCAAAAGGACATCGGTTTATTCTAGCAATAACTGATTACTTTTCTAAATGGGCTGAAGCAATCCCGTTATCTGAAGTCAAGACTTCTAATGTTATCAACTTTGTCAAACATCATACCATCTATCGATTTGGTGTTCCTCGGCGTATTATCCATGATAATGGACCACAGTTCGTCAGCCAGAAATTTACTCGATTCTGTGATGATCATCGGATTAATAATCTGGCTTCTACAGCGTATAATCCAGCAGCCAATGGATTAGCAGAGGCTTTCAACAAAACAATCATCAAACTCTTGAAAAAGTTCGTTTCTTCCAATAAACGTAACTGGAGTGAGAAGCTTGGTGAATGTTTATGGGCTTATCGTACCACAGTTCGCAATGCGACCGGATGTACACCTTTCTCTTTGGTATATGGGTGTGAAGCTGTTCTTCCCTTAGAGATTCAAATTCCTTCTTTAAGGATAGCAATCGCTAATGAACTCACTGCAGAGAACAATGATCGTCTTCGACTTCAAGAGTTGGAAGCTCTAGATGAAAAACGATTGTATGCGCAACAAAATATCGAGCTATATCAAGCCCGAATCTCAAAAGCTTTTAATCGGAAAGTCAAAGTCAGAACATATCAAAAAGGAGAATTGGTCCTTACTGTCAGACGTCCGATGACCATGACACATATGAGCAAAGGCAAATTTGACGCGAAATGGGAAGGCCCATTCGTAGTAAACAAAGTCTTCTCTAATGGAGCATATCAGCTTGCCTCTATGGACGGGAAAGTCACGATGATGCCTATCAATGGCAAATTCTTAAAGAAATATTATGTATAAATAATATTTTCATTACTCCCCAGTAAGTGTAAAATCAAAAATTTATTCTTCTACGCTTTGGACCCCCATGCGGTGTAACAGAGCAACGAACATTTTACGCTTCTCTGCGAGGCTCTGCCCATCAGAAGAAGAGGAGCCGTCCAGAACAAAGTAGCCCAAGAAATTCTTGGCTAAATGCATAGGGTCGTCCTTGAGCTCGATGACGACAGGTTTGGGTTCTTGGCCCCCAAAAGTGGGGTCACCATGGGAACAGAATCCCAACTTACGTGCTTCTTCTTCAGCAGCTTCCTTTGGAGTCATGGTTGCAAAAAGATGAAAGTCAAAAATTGAATTCTCTCGGTTTATATAATAGAGCTTGCTGGCTGTTCATATTCTTCTATCAGATTCAATCAATCTCGAAAAATGAAGAGTCATCATGACATTTAATGAACTCATGCCAGCGTGTCAGGACTCATTCCCACTTTCTGTTCAAAGTAATTTCGAACTTTTGAAACTCATAAAGTTCGAAAACTTTGAAGGGGGTCTTGTAGGATGTGGAAAATTATGACACGCTGTCATTTTTTATCCATATGCTTAAAGACAGATGACAGTTGAAGCCATACGCTCAATTCAGGGTTGTACGCTCATTCAAAAGCCATACGCTCAGTAAATATTTTATTATTTACTGAAGTGACAGCACAGCATATGTTTAAATGAGGAATGAATCTGACACTTCATCTTTCGTACAAAGACAGCTGTCATGAGAAAAGTAACCGTCGTATAGATTTTCGAAGAGCCGGTTTTGTCTTTTACGAGGACAACTCAGCAACCTTCATAAATACAAAAGCCATCATTACTGTCAGTTTTGACAGTCTGTCAGCCGTCAAATCCGCAGTCACGACGCTCGAGAAGATTTTGTCAGTTATGGGAAGATATGGTGTACCAAAGAAGATTGATGATAGCCACGTGGCCACTTCTCCAGTGAGCGTATCAACCTCACATGACTCCTTCTTCACCCAGCCAAGTGAGCGTATCGACCTCACATGACTCCTTCTTCACATAGTCAAGTGAGCGTATGGACCTCACATGATTCCTTGCTAAATAAGCGAGCGTATGACCTCACATGACTCCTTGCCCACAAAGTGAGCGTATGGATTTCCTATGGCACTACGCTGTCCAAGTCAGCGTATAAACTCTCCTTCAACGAGGCAGCGTATTACAGCAACCTTATCCAGGATTACAGTCAACACACGTTCTCACGTGTCCTGTACCAGTTATCTACTTCTCTAGAAGTTATGCAACGTGGCATCCAGGCCATCAATCTCTCCTGAACATGCTCCACTACTTTCAACCGCACGCTAATGTGTCTCCATCAGAATTCGCCACGCGTCCCTGCAGTTATGCACACGTCAAGTAACTACCTGAGCGTATGCTTAAGGACAGTTATCCTGAACTCTATAAAAAAGAGTTTCTTCATCCTCATCAGGGACTACAGGTCATTTTCAGAGAGAACAGAGAGATTGCCCAGTTGCTGTCCAAGTTCTTCGAAGTTCGAGTTTTCTTCATCGCATCGTCCAAGGGATAAAGTAATCGTCTTCTAGATTAGATTCCTACAGTTGTAATTTTCTCAGATACAAAATAAATAAAGTGAATTTATTTATGGAAAACATGACCTAACATCATCGTCTGCCGGGGCCACAGGAGGAGGCAGTGTCGGTGGAAATCTCTGCGTCGCCATGTGCAACGGCCCTAGGGAGCCGACTCCGTACATGAACCCTTTCTTAAAGCCGCCGATGGTATCTACGAACAAGTCGTTCCGAGCGGCCAAAGAAGAGGGTGTCCGGAAGGGCGTCGTTTCACCGACATCCTCGGTGTCAGTTAACTGAGCCCGACTAAGGGCCTCACGATACGCAGCCTATCAAATGAATGTGTTTATATTATAAGATTTACTAAGTTGTAATCTAAATCCTATGTTTCACTAAGTTAAGTGTGGATCGTAAGTTTACCTAAGTTATAGTCCGAATACTTTTAATTCTAACGCTAATCTCATAAACATAAGTACTTACATCAGTCTCCTTGGCCCTCTCGTAGTCGAAGCTCCCGTCCTTCCGTCTTTTGTGCATATGCTGGAACACGTCGTACATGGTGACCGATTCTGGCGCCCTTCCCTCCTTCACCGCCCGTTGGGCCTGCATACGAAATTTCCGTAGAAACTAATTAACTCTTTTAATTAATAATACCTAATTCGATAGTGAAATAAATTTACGGTTGCTCACCAGATCTGCAAGTGTCGCTGCGTGGGACCTTGATCCCCCCGTATGAAGGCCCGCGGCCTGTCGGTTCACCTTCGCCTTCTCCGTTTTCTCCTTGTACACAGGGGTATCCATCATACCTAAGAGGTCCTCATAATACTCCTTCCGGATCTGATTCGGCCTCGTATGCCCCATTTTTAGGTCATGAATTATATCACGTATCTTCTTCGAGGCAGCGCTTCTGTAGGTCCTGCGGATCCCCTCCTCTCGATGGGGGGCCACCAGTACATTGTCTAACACAGAAAATCAATTATCACGTAATTTAAAAAATGGTTAATTAAAGAGTAACTAATAATTAACCAGAAGATATAGATATATACCCTCAACTCGTCGAGCCAGACATACTGCACGTTTGGGGGCACCGACGAAAAGTTGAGGTAGGGACCGTGGAAGTTAGCCCTGATAATTTCTCCAAGAGTCCTGCCAACATTAAACGGAAAAAACCTACAAAGAAGAAACGACTGGATTATTAACCTGAATAAATGAAAGAAATTTAATAAATTATCTTAAATTTACTTACGAGGTCCCCGCGGGCCATAGCTCTCGTCGGAACTCGCCTCTCGGCCTCTCTGGTGCCGTCGGAGGATCCACGGGTCCGCGTATGTACTCTCCAGTAACCGGATGGAACCGAGTATGGGGGTACTCCGGGGCCCACTGTGCAGTAACTGGGGCATCCCCTGGTGGATCCGCTGGTGGTGGTTCCGATAGCGGAACGGATCCGCTAACAGATCCGGACTCATGCCTCGATGAAGTGGTCGATCGAGGGCGGGATGCGTCTGTGCCCGGGGTACTCTCCGGGTCGGGCTCGCTCGATGGGGTCACATCCCGGGAACTTTGAATGCGACCACGACCACCAGCACCACTACGACCACGACCACGACCCGCACCACCACGACCACCACCACGACCACCACCAGCACCACGACCACGGTCAGCCATCATGACCTGTAAATAGAACACATAAACATAATTAACAATATAAAAGTATAAATGGATATAAAAAACTAAACTAAAATATACATACCACCAGTAGGGAGACGAGTGCCGCCGCGACGAAAAAGACTAGGAGTGCCATCTGCAATAAGTAAATAACCGAATGAAAAAAACATGAATTCACGTAATTGCTTTTATGAGGTCAAACTTAATTTACGTAATTGAAAGTATTTTTAATATACAACAATATTTAACCTAATCATCGTCTTCGTTCTCATCCTCGGTCTCGTCTTCATCATCATCCTCCTCATCCTCATCCTCATCCTTATCTTTATCGTCGATTTCATCTGTATCCTCATCCCCATCAAATTCTTCTTCTTCTTCTTCTTCTTCTTCTTCTTCTGCCTCAATATTTGGAACAAGACGCCTCTTTCTCCCCTGGTTGACAGCTAAGTCTTGTGTATCAACCTCTTCCTCCCCTCTATTTTTCTCAACAATATCTTCAACATCCATTGTATCTGAGTGTTGTCCCAAGTATTGGGACTTTTCGATCTGGTCCTCTTGGTATGCTGGGTCTCCAACGTTGAATGTATTTCTAGATTTAATCTTGCATACTGCCCACCAGTCAAATCGATCTCTACGACGCCTTGGGTAGCTTGTATAGTAGACTTGAACAGCCTGATTTGCTATCGCAAATGTATCGGACCCTCTATACCTCCTGCGATGATTTATATCGACGAATCCAAATTGTTTATCGATTCTCCAACCGATATTTGGTGTCGTATCAAACCACTCACATTTGAACATCACAATATGCATATCATATGGGCCAGTATATTATAAATCTACAATATCCCGAAGCACTCCATAATAGTCAAAGTTCGGCTCGTCGTCATAGATGGTGCCTCTTATGCAAACACCGGAATCCTTGGTACTGATGCCGTCATTGATAAATTCGACATTTATAGCATTCTGAGTTGACTTAAACCTGAAGCCATTAATGACATAGCCTGGCCAAGTCTTTATTTGCTTCTTCGATCCCAGTGCCAGATAACGAACACTCTCATGAGTGAGTGTTGTTTCAGGCAATAAAACCTGTAAACAAATATTTATAATTTAAATGTTTCAGATTATATATTAATAATCTCAATTATAATCACAGTTACTTACGTATTTGCGAAACCATGACGGAAATGTACAATCAACCTCTCTTTGAAGTCCCTCATCGGTAATATCGGGTCTCCTTATTTTGACTTCATCTCTAAATACACTATTAGAGAAAATAAGAATATATAAGTGTAGTCACTTACATCATCAAATTCGAGATTATAACGAGTGCAAGTGTACTGACTTACTTCTCCAAATCTCTCACTTCTTGTATGTCACAGTTTAACAAGACATATCGGTGAGCGGCATCATACTCGTCGTCTGTCAACCACCGTCTTTTACTAGCCCCAACAGGCTTGCCCCTTACATTGAATATTCCTCCATCCTCAACGTCCTGGTCATTCCTTTGAGGTCTATTTCGATTTGTTTTAACATGAGTATCAAAATAAATAGAGCAGAAGTTTGACACCTCTTCGATAAGATATGCTTCGCATATCGAAGCCTCTATATGAGCTTTGTTGCCAACTTTCTTCTTTAGATGGTGTAGGTATCTAGAGAGACAAATTATCTTGAGAATTAAGAAAAAAATTTAAAACCCACTGAAATTCAACTTAAATTATGTCGATTTTTATGTACCTTTCAAATGGGTACATCCATCGATAATGAACAGATGCACCGACACGGGCTTCGTATGCTAGATCAATCGGTAGATGCTCCATGCTGTCGAAGAAGCCATGAGGAAATATTTTCTCCAACTTGCAAATTGTTAAGATAATCTTCTCCTTAAGTTCAACCATGTGTTGCACAGTCAACTTAGTTGAACAAATATGTAATGCCCCACTCCGCACGGCGCATTACGCTGAAGCATTGACTCAACG
Organism: Iris pallida; assembly: GCA_029216955.1. NCBI lineage: Eukaryota > Viridiplantae > Streptophyta > Magnoliopsida > Asparagales > Iridaceae > Iris > Iris pallida. Next base: position 359,211 of record JANAVB010031819.1, on the reverse strand, counting down.
AGTCGCGTTGACGGAATGAAATGTATCGATGCGAATCGATACGAGAGTTACGTTGTCCCGAACAACGCATCGAACTAAGTCGATGCGAAGAGTTGCCTTGTCCCGAAAGAATGCATCGAGTTGAATCGATGCGAAGCGCCGCGTTGCCCCGAAGGATGGGTGCGTTGAATCAGCTCGAAGATTCTAAGAAATCGAATCGACCAAGGCGTAAGTCCGAATCGATGCAAGTATTGATTTTAGTTGGTTTCGTGTGCAGGTTATACTTTGACGGGAAAATATTAGAGGTCGATCTTTTGTAATATTTAGTAAGGGGTCCGCGAAATCAAATCGTTGCCTTACGACGGGCTGAGACTTGGGCACGCTAAGGCAAATCAGACGTATGATTCAATAAAGCACGAAGTGCTCGAATGGCTAAGTCAGGAGAGTGGCCGTGCAACGAAGTTAGGGAATCGAGCCGCATCGGCTCGGCAAAACGACAAAGGCGTATCGACACAAGGTGGAAAGATTGACTTCTTTTTACTCCTTCATTCGATAAGTCAAATATATTATTGTATGCTAAGTTAACCTATCGACGCCACGGGCGTGGTCCGATCAGAGATAAATTATAGTGTGAGTCGAACACTAAGTTAGAACAATTGAAATGAAACGTGCATCAATATGCACGAATCGCTATGGGACATTGGATATCGCTAAGGCGAGCGCCTCGGTGCGCAAGCCGCAAGAACATGGGATAACTGTAATCGACGAGTGCCTTAGTGCACGAACCATACCGTGCCTTTGCTGCACGAGTTAGACGGCTAGAACATTAGAAGACAATAGGCGAGCGCCCTAGCGCGCAAGTCCCGAACATTGAATGCTAAGTTATAGAACAGAGAAATACGGTCGAAACGTGCCTACATGCACGGGATAATAAAAGATGGCTTCGTTGCGAAAGAATACAGTTGTGGCATGAATGTGGCGGAACTGTCGGATATGACATAATGCCTCGAAAGGTGTTCGAGACCTTCGGGTCGTTCGGTTGACGAGCATTGAGTTGAGGCATAATGCCATTGAACATTGAAACGAAGTATGAAACGTGAGAACATAGAAAGTTAACGGAAGAAATACGAGATGATAAAGTCTGAGTCTTGGACTCAAGGCTATGCTTGGTTGTTTGAATGATAGAGCGTTGCATGGTCGAATGGAATGGACTTGAGATAATTGCGATGATATCTTCCGTGCACGGAACGTTCCCTCCGAACGGGCGCACCGGGGCACCGGGACCGTTCGGCCTAGGAGGGATGTAATCTTTGATAGGCGCACATCTGCGAAGTCCGATTAGCACTTGGTCGTAAATGGGAGAAGCCGCAAATGATGGTAGCCACGCGGTAAGTTTTGGTTGTTGGGATAGCGACCCAACCCGTGAAACGCCGGGCTACCCAAATAAGAGAGAGAAAAGAAGGAGAGAAAAGAAAGTAAGAAAAGATAAAAGAGAAACTCCTTTAGTCCATTCCGGCGCAGATACGTCCACGACCTTCATATAGTTAAGGAACGATGGGTTGAAAGTGTAGGCGCGTATGCGTCCCGCATAGAGATCCTGCTTAGAGATGCACATATAACATGACAGAGAAGAAATGCGGCGTATTCATCTTGCGTCGGTGCAAGGGCGAGTGCGTCGACTTGGTAAGTCGCACCACGAATCAAACACGAGATTGTTTGTTTGCTTGCCTATTCAATTCGATAACATGCTGCTATGATAACATACTTTACGCTTTCGAAGATGCCATGAAATTGACCCTAAGGAGAATATAGCAAGATCATAAGCTAAGTTGCATGATTCAACGTAAATATTAAAGACGTTGGTTTGGAAAGAAGATCTTTGATTCAGTATATGCGAGGACGAACGTATTGATCCCCCACCAGCTTCATACAGGGTGCAGGGAATGGATTGCTCGCGGCAAAACGTTGCTTGAACGCGTTAAGGCTTGGAATGCCGAAGCGCATTGAAGCGTGCGATCGCATTGACGCTCGGACTACGCAGCTGGATTGATGCGACCGAGATATAAAAGGCATGATGTATGGAACGGTGAAATCCTTTGTGGGCAAGAGAGAACCTGAGTATTGTAGCCAATCTGGCATATGTTGTTAGGCTATCGAAAGCCTTTGTAATCTCAGTTTCGAATATCAATAAAGAGAATTGTTTTGTATACTCTATTTTCCTTTCGTTGCAAATATCGAATCAAAAGATAACCATTTGAGAACTTGTCATCTTGCCTTGCACGAGCGCAACTCCAGGCTCGTGCGGTATCACGTCCCCTGCGAGGACGATGATTCGGGTAATTTCGGGTCGGGGCGTGACAAATTGGTATCAGAGCTTTAGGCTCAATTTCCTCTGGATGCTCGCTTCATTACAATTCGAAAAGTTGCCCACCACCACTTGATATCACTCTTGACTCTACTCGATGCCGCACTGGATGTTCCATACAATAAGTCTAATACAAATCATGAAATTTTGCCGCATGTGTTTTGGAAATTTCATGATATTTGCTAAGAAAGTCGCGAAGGGTATATTGTATTGAATGCAACGAGCCATAAAAATGTTAGTTGCTGCAAGCGCAACAAATTATGAAATACGATTTGGGATATTGTTGTTGCAATGTAACATATTGAAAGAGAAATAAAATGATGCACGAAGTGCAACGAGTTAATGGCGAATATGCGTTAAAATGAAAGTGAGAAGTGATAAGCCAATACCGAATGTGTTAAAACGGATTGTACATTGACTTGGAAAGTCGAGAGTAATTTGTTGCACGAGGTGCGATAAATGTTGGAAATGATCGTTGCACGATGTGCAACGCGTATTGAAAGTAAAAATTATTGCACGTGGTGCAACGCATATCAAATTAATCGTTGCACGAAGTGCAAAGGAAATTGGAAATGAATCGTTGTACAAAGTGAAATAAAAGTGTCAGAAATAAATCGTAGCACGATGTGCAACGCGTATCAAAAGTAATATTGTTGTACGTGGTGCAACGCATAACCAGATAAATTGTTGCACGAGATGCAACGTAAGGAAAAAATTGTAATCGTAAATCGATAGAACGAATCGTCGGTTGCACACCAAACTTATGTTGGCAAACGAGAACATTGACCGAGTTGTGTCGAATATGAATTAATCGAAGTTACGGTTGTGATCAAGTACGATCACTGCGGAAATCGTGAGTCAAAAGAGATTGTTGGTTTATAATAAGTATAGTGCGAGGGAAATGGCTTAAATTCCGAGTGGTATATGCCATACCATGAAGGCGATGAATGACTCGATTTCGAGTGGTATATGGCATACCACTTGTGCGATGAATTGTATCGACGCGTTGTGAGAATTGCGAAAGGTTTGTCCGCAACGGATGAGAGAGTACCGAGACTCGATTGAAAATTTGTATAATGGTATGTTAATGCAAGTGTTCTTCGAAAATCGGTTGGGACGATAAGGCGAGACTCGTATCAATGAACGATACGTCGGACGAAAGTTATAAGTTGGTCGGACGACCGAGACTAGCGAAATGATTATGCCTTGACGCAATAATCGGATCGACGGGAAAGGAATACTCGAGCTTACAAATGAATCGCACGACTTGCGATCTCGGTAGAAATGTTGGGCGAGATGAATCGAATCGCACGATTTGCGATTTCATTAGAAATGTTAAGTAATGCGAATTGTAATTGAATCGCACGATGTGCGACTTCGGTAAAGAGTTGGTTGACGTGAGTAATCGTGCCTAAAAAATAGTTGGTTATGTTACGGCGACACTCATTTGAGTACGACTGATAGCACGTTAAACTTAGAGGGCGTGATCGTATAACTCGAGGGTTCGATGTTGGATAATCGGTAACTCAGTTACGCGATCAAAGTATAGCGGGATGCGGCAAATCGGAAAACAAGTTGATGCGTATGGAAAAGTTCATTGCGAACTTGGATATATGTGATGCGAGTTAAGTCGACGTTAAAACGGATTCGAAGTCGACACACTTGCTATCGAAATTGATATGAACTATCAAGATCGATACGTAAGGAAACGTAAGCACGATGTGAGAATACAAAATGGAGTACGCCTTGCACTATCAAAATTTTGTAAGTAAGGATACGAGAATGAACGAACTTGGTTGATCGTAAATTTTGTGATTAATCAAGACGAGACTATAAGTCATCGACGATTGCCCGATGCGTATTGCATCTCGTGTGTCGACCCGCGAATGAGATAGACTCGAACTCGATACGAGTAGATGTTTCGTAGATTATGGAAACATCGACGGTAGTGTATGACTTGACTTGGAGGATAGTTGTGCATCAGTTGCGCCGATAGAAATGGTTTTGTCCGAAATTTGGGTAGTCGTATAGAATCGTCGGAACGTGATTTGGCTCCGAAATAAGATATAGCATGGTTCGTAGTAAACTGTCCTTCGGTGATAATCCACAGTTATCGAGCGTAGCTTCGGGGCAGCTGACCCTAGAAGACTTAACCGCCAAATCAAATTGAATGCTGCAGACCGTAAGATGACCTATGCGATATCGCATATGAGATTGCACCAATAACAAATATAACACGGTGCATATTGACGATAAGGCTAGGCGATCGAGAATTGTTGGAACAACTTTCGATTGCGAATGATGTAGTTAGATTTTGAGTATTCGTTGGATGAATGCTCAAATGGTTATGTTGGTCGAAGATCGAACTTGAAATTCACCAACGAACTTGGTGATGAGAGTAGGCGATTGCGAGAAACGTGTTATGCCCGAGAGGAAACGATAAGGGAATGGCTTACGTGTCATGTCGTTAGATTCGGATTCACCTTACAATTGAGCTTGCGTGAATCAAAATTATGTTCGATGTTATGCGACGGATAAGTTGGGAATTTGGCTAGTGAATTCCTACTCGTTAGAAAATTGGATGTAAGATGCATCGTAGAGACTTCGTGTCAAGGCGATCGTTGTCTTGGGCACCGTCGCCTTGATGTAAACTTTTGTGTCGGATAGATTGTGGCCTTTGTGCAATGTCAATTCAAACTTGCGTCGGGAGAAGTTAAGCATGGTGCTAGGTAAAGTCACCTAGCGGGCGTAGTCCCGAATGTTGATAAAGAAATCGTGTCGAGATAAGTTGCCTAGCCAGACTTCAGAAATAGTTGGATGGCAATTTCGAACGCAAGGCGTTGCGAAGGATCGTTGCGATCGGATGCGCGACGGCTTGACGCGACGCATAGAGTTGGTAGTTCATATGAAACATACGAAATGAGAAAGGCGATTTTGAATCGCGTCGCATGCAGTGACTTTATTGAATGAATCACGTATGTATCGAATATACGTATGCGATGAAATTTCGAGAACAGTTGCTAAGGATAAGCGAAATCGAGAGTACAAGATGGCAAGCATAGGATTGAAATTTACCTGTCAGCTTTGTTCCAATTTGCTACCACTGGAATTGGTCAAAATACATATATCTTCGGGACGCCTTGAATATAGGTACGGATCCAAATCGAGTTGTATCCAAATTCAAATCGAGCTGCAGGAATGACTTTGAAATGTTAATAAAAAGCTTACGAGATAGTGTGAAACTGAACAACATTGGTGGGACGAGATCGTGATACGATCTATAAAACACTTAGTCGGAGTGTTGGTTTTGGTCCGAGGACGAACCTTGTTTTGAGTGGTATATTCTGTAATGCCCCGCTCCGCACGGCACATTACGCTGAAGCGTTGACTCAACGAGTCACGTTGACGGAATGAAATGAATCGATGCGAATCGATACGAGAGTTATGTTGTCCCGAACAACGCATCGAACTAAGTCGATGCGAAGAGTTACCTTGTCCCGAAAGAATGCATCGAGTTGAATCGATGCGAAGCGCCGCGTTGTCCCGAAGGATGAGTGCGTTGAATCGGCTCGAAGATTCTAAGAAATCGAATCGACCAAGGCGCAAGTATGAATCGATGCAAGTATTGATTTTAGTTGGTTTCGTGTGCAGGTTATACTTTGACAGAAAAATATTAGAGGTCGATCTTTTGCAATATTTAGTAAGGGGTCCGCGAAATCAAATCGTTGCCTTGCGACGGGCTGAGATTTGGGCACGCTAAGGCAAATCAGACGTATGATTCAATAATGCATGAAGTGCTCGAATGGCTAAGTCAGGAGAGTGGCCGTACAACGAAGTTAGGGAATCGAGCCGCATCGGCTCGGCGAAACGACAAAGGCGTATCGACTCAAGGTAGGAGGATTGACTTCTTTTTACTCCTTCATTCGATCAGTCAAATATATCATTGTATGCTAAGTTAACCTATCGACGCCACGGGCGTGGTCCGATCAGAGATAAATCATAGTGTGAGTCGAACACTAAGTTAGAACAATTGAAATGAAACGTGCATCAATATGCACGAGTCGCTATGGGACATTGGATATCGCTAAGGCGAGTGCCTCGGTGCGCAAGCCGCAAGAACATGGGATAAATGTAATCGGCGAGTGCCTTAGTGCACGAACCATACCGTACCTTTGTTGCACGAGTTAGACGGCTAGAACATTGGAAGACAATAGGCGAGCGCCCTAGCGCGCAAGCCCCGAACATTGAATGCTAAGTTATAGAACAGGGAAATACGGTCGAAACGTGCCTACGTGCACGGGATAATAAAAGATGGCTTTGTTGCGAAAGAATACAGTTGTGGCATGAATGTGGCAGAACTGTCGGATATGACATAATGCCTCGAAAGGTGTTCGAGACCTTCGGGTCGTTCGGTTGACGAGCATTGAGTTGAGGCATAATGCCATTGAACATTAAAACGAAGTATGAAACGTGAGAACATAGAAAGTTAACGGAAGAAATACGAGATGATAAAGTCTGAGTCTTGGACTCAAGGCTATGCTTGGTTTTTTGAATGATAGTGCGTTGCATGGTCGAATGGAATGGACTTGAGATAATTGCGATGATATCTTCCGTGCACGGAACGTTCCCTCCGAACGGGCGCACCGGGGCACCGGGACCGTTCGGCCTAGGAGGGATGTAATCTTTGATAGGCGCACATCTGCGAAGTCCGATTAGCACTCGGTCGTAAATGGAAGAAGCCGCAAATGATCGTAGGCACGCGGTAAGTTTCGGTTGTTGGGATAGCGACCCAACCCGTGAAACGCCGGGCTACCCAAATAAGAGAGAGAAAAGAAGGAGAGAAAAGACAGTAAGGAAAGATAAAAGAGAAACTCCTTTAGTCCATTCCGGTGCGGATACGCCCACGACCTTCATATAGTTAAGGAACGATGGGTTGAAAGTGTAGGCGCATATGCGTCCCGCATAGAGATCCTGCTTAGAGATGCACATATAACATGACAGGGAAGGAATGCGGCGTATTCACCTTGCGTCGGTGCAAGGGCGAGTGCGTCGACTTGGTAAGTCGCGCCACGAATCAAATACGAGATTATTTGCTTGCTTGCCTATTCAATTCGATAACATGCTTTACGCTTTCGAAGATGCCATAAAATTGACCCTAAGGAGAACATAGCAAGATCATAAGCTAAGTTGTATGATTCAACGTTAATATTAAAGATGTTGGTTTGGAAAGAAGATCTTTGATTCAGTACATGCGAGGACGAACGTACTAATCCCCCACCAGCTTCATGCAGGGTGCAGGGAATGGATTGGTCGCGGCAAAGCATTGCTTGAACGCGTTAAGGCTTGGAATACCGAAGCGCATTGAAGCGTGCGATCGCATTGACGCTCGGACTACGCAGCTGGATTGATGCGGCCGAGATATAGAAGGCATGATGTATGGAACGGTGAAATCCTTTGTGGGCAAGAGAGAACCTGAGTGTTATAGCCAATCTGGCATATGTTGTTAGGCTATCGAAAGCCTTTGTAATCTCAGTTTCGAATATCAATAAAGAGAATTGTTTCGTATACTCTGTTTTCCTTTCGTTGCAAATATCGAATCAAAAGATAACCATTTGAGAACTTGTCATCTTGCCTTGTACGAGCGCAACTCCAGGCTCGTGCGACATCACGCCCCCTGCGAGGACGATGATTCGGGTAATTCCAGGTCGGGGCGTGACAAATTTTAAAATCCACTGAAATTTAACTTAAATTATATCGATTTTTATGTACCTTTCAAATGGGTATATCCATCGATAATGAACAGATGCACCGACACGGGCTTCGTATGCTAGATGAATCGGTAGATGCTCCATGCTGTCGAAGAAGCGAGGAGGAAATATTTTCTCCAACTTGTAAATTGTTAAGATAATCTTCTCCTCAAGTTCAACCATGTGTTGCACAGTCAACTTAGTTGAACAAATATCCCTAAAAAATATTGATAGTTCGGCCAACAGAACCCATACAGCAGAAGGCAACAACTCTTTCAAAGCAATGGGCAGTAATCTTTCCATAAACACGTGGCAGTCATGACTCTTCATTCCCGCTAGCTTGCGTTCATTGAGGTCAACGCATCTAGACAAATTCGACACATAGCCGTCGAAAAATCTTAAAGTAGATACCCACTTGCAGATTATTAATTTATCTTCCTTGCTCAATGTGTATTGTGCTATCGGCTTACTTAATTGTCCAGCAGCTCCCTTTTGTATCAAGTTCAGATAAGGACGCTTGCATATCTCGGCAATGTCTTGTCTTGCTTTTGGATTGTCCTTCGTCTTTCCTTTAATGTCTATGACGGTATTGAAGACATTATCGAACACATTCTTTTCGATATGCATAACATCAAGATTATGCCTTATAAGATTATCTTTCCAATAAGGCAAGTCCCAGAAGATACTCTGTTTGGTCCAGTTATGGGTTTGTCCGAACCCATCGACACGATTGTTCAATGGATCTTCCATTACAGTGGGCAAACCCTTTACATCTTCCCAAATATCGTATCCCGACAATCTGGCAGGCGGATGAGAAAATTCTTGTTTTCCATCTCTGAATGCGTCCTTGTTGTTTCTCCAAGGATGACTCGCGGGCATAAATTGACGATAACAATCAAAGAAAGAAGTTTTTTCTCCATGCTTAAGGCGGAACGCCTTACTATTTTACATGCATATCGGACAAGACAGGGTGCCGCGAGTACTCCATCCCGACAGCATACCGTATGGTAGAAAATCATTGATTGTCTACATCAGTGAAGCTCTCATCTGAAAGTTCTGTTTCCTGAAAATATCATAGGTCGTGACGCCGATCTCCCACAGCTGTTTCAGCTCATCCACCAATGGCTGTAAATATATATCGATATTCTTCGTCGAATTTTTGGGACCCGGTATGATAGCTGTCAAGAACATATAAGGAGTCTTCATACACATCCATGGTGGCAGATTGTAAGGGGTCGAAATGACCGGCCAGCAGGAGTATTGAGATCCCGACTGCCCGAAAGGGGCGAATCCATCAGAACATAGCCCCATGCGTACATTTCTGGGCTCTGCAGCAAAATCTGGATGGCAAAAATCAAAATATTTCTACGCCTCTCCATCCGAAGGATGTGATAATTCTCTATCGTCCTTTGTGCGTTCTTCGTTGTGCTACATCATGTGTTCTGCTGTATTCTGAGACATATACATCATCTGCAAGCGCTTCGTGATCGACAAGTAATACATATACTTGTAAGGATGTCGTTTTCTAGTTGACTTTCCTTTTCTCCTGACTTCCTTGTAACGATCCGCATTACAGAAGCGGTAACTTTCTACATCCTCGTTCTCCTTATAGTACAACATGCATCCGTTGCGACAATAATCTATCTTGTCGTACCCCAGTCCCAGTTGTCGGACCATCATCTTCGACTTGTAGAAGTTTTTTGGAAGCTCTTTTGATTCCTTCGATAATATCTCCTTCATTAGTTGTGTAATCCGATCATAGCAAGTTTGTGGCAAGTTAAAATCGGACTTTATGTTCAACAACCGTATCGTCACTGACAGTACGGAATATGGATCACAACCAGGATATAAAGAAGTTTCAGCATCCTGAAACATATCATAGAACTCCTTCGCCTCGGGATTAGGATCCTCCGGATCAAAATTAGGCCCTGCCGCATCGTGCACCATATCTCGTGCAAGGTTCTGCACGTCTCCATAATCAACGGAGCATTCGTCGTCATCGACGAAAAAATCCGCTGCAGCATTATCATCAAAAGCATAAGTAGCAGCATTCGCAACCTGTCTTTCGGTATATAGTTCACCTTGCGATGACCACAGGCCGTAATCACGTACGAAACCCTTACGGGTCAAATGATCTCTTACACTCACCACTTCTTCGTAACGTCTATTGCGACAATTACGACATGGACACTTGATTTTGTTACCGTCCATAAACTGAGCTTTGTTCATGGCATACTTAAGAAACACTTCCACGCCTGCCTGAAAATCGTCACTCATACCTATTCTGCTCTCGTGTTGTCGTTTGTACATCCATGTACGATCAACGAAAAAATGATCCATCACAGATTGGATGTAAAAATCTGTATAGTAAGACAAACTAAACAGAGTTAGTATATAATCATGTAACTGGTGGATCCGCTAGTATTCTAGCTCGAGAAGAGAAAAATCTAAGTACAGTTGTTACTAATAGTTCGATACCGATACCGATAGTTCGATACCGATAGTCTGATAGTTCGATACCGATAGTCCGATACCGATAGTTCGATACCGATAGTCCGATAGTTCGATAGTCCGATAGTCCGATAGTCCGATAGTCCGATAGTTCGATACCGATAGTCCGATAGTTCGATACCGATAGTCCGATAGTTCGATACCGATAGTCCGATAGTCCGATAGTCCGATACCGATAGTCCGATAGTTCAATACCGATAGTCCGATAGTTCGATACCGATATTCCGATACCGATTATAGGTCAATTAATCAAACCGAGTCAATCTATCTATTTCTAAATTGCAAGAGTCCACTTCTAGGATATGGGAGCCATATCCTAAATATCTAGTCTAAAATTAACTTGGTTAGGATACTAGAGTGTCCTTACTATCTAGCAAGCACTACCTTAGTCTAGTCACACTAGCATTAATTACCTATAATTCCTACCATGTCTACAATCACACATATATATGTATATCACAGTTAGATGTTGTCACGACCTGCACCCGCTTTTCGAACGCGAGAGCGTGAGCAAGCCCAGCTACGTATCGAACGGACTCCAGCCCGACTCGAATACGTAAATGCTGTCAAGGCTATGGTATACTGCCAAATTATGGCAAACAAATCTATATCTCAACCCACAATAAGAATATTAAACAAGAATAAACAAGTATGGGTTATGGTCTGCAGCCTACTATCATATATGTCCGATAAAACTCCAACGATAGTACAAGAGTCTAAAACTGAATCAAGAAACATGATAAGGTAAGAAAGCACGAAAAAATAACAACGTAATCATGATACCTGAATCCCACAAGAGTCGCAAAATCCTCCGCCATCCAGAACTACTAGCTAACTCCATGCAATCGCTAAACCTGAGGAGATCATCAGGTCCTCAGAGGACATAGCAAGATACATAATATACATGCCTATCTAACGGTTTTATCATGCGCAGAAAATAAAACAAGAAAAACAGAAACACGACCAATGACTACGAACATGAACACGGACACACGAACACTAACACTAGAACAACTACGCATAATGAACTGCCGGATGAACGATAATCACGAGATCAATGGAAGAAACCAAACTCTCGTCCCGAGTGTGGACTTACTGGTTTGAACTAAACACTAACCCTCGTCCCGAGTGTGGACTCTCTGGTTAGTACTAAACACTAACCCTCGTCCCGAGTGTGGACTCTCTGGTTAGTACTAACCCTCGTCCCGAGTGTGGACTCTCTGGTTAGTTCACGGCAAGGCACCCTCGTTCCGAGTGTGGACTCTCTGGTGCAAGTACTACATCCTCGTCCCATGTGTGGACTCTCTGATGTAAACACCCTCGTTCCGAGTGTGGACTCTCTGGTGCAAGTCAAATTATAATTAAGTCGAGAAAGTCGTGGTGTAGGACTAGACGACTCTAGCAAGGAATACATATGAGGCTAACACAGTGTAACAGATAGAAATATCATGACAGAGAGAACAAGAATGTACAGAAAACTAGAAACATGTAAAGTAAAACTATAACAGGAAAAGTGTACTAGACATGAAATAAAGCAATCACGAATGTAAGGAAAAAATAGCAGCGAGATGGTGAACATGCATATAAATTATACTGTACAATGGAAGAACCAAACCCTCGTCCCGAGTGTGGACTCACTGGTTTGAACTAACACTAACCCTTGTCCCGAGTGTGGACTCTCTGGTTAGTACTAACCTCGTCCCGAGTGTGGACTCTCTAGTTAGTTCACGGCAAGGCACCTTCGTCCCGAGTGTGGACTCTCTGGTGCAAGTACTACATCCTCGTCCCGTGTGTGGACTCTCTGATGTAAACACCCTCGTCCCTTGTGTGGACTCTCTGGTGCAAGTCAAGTCAAGTCAAGTCTACACCCTCGTTCCGAGCGTGGACTCTCTGGTGCAATAATCGGCATCCTAGTCCTTAGTGTGGACTCACGGATGTAAACAGATCAAGAAAAACACCCTCGTCCCAAGTGTGGACTCTCTGGTGTCAAGGAAACAATATCAAGGATTTAGCAGTTCACTACACGCACTCGTTCTATGACACGACTCAAGCAAGGTACTGACGAGAAACTCCAAATGTGAAACACAAGGCCAAAACATGAACATGGCTATAAACAACAAAAAACAACTCCACAGAAAAATAACACGAAAAAGCACATGTCCATAAATAATCCAAAAGCTGGAAACTGAAATAAAATGCATGTAAATAAAACTGTAGAGGGAGGCAAGGTATACTTGCTTGGAGGTTGCACGCAGATCCAATAACAATCTAGTCCACTGCTAAGCTATAAAGCCCAAGTCATCACAACTGTCTCCGAAAGCTGAAACAGACAGTGCCAACAGTCTCAGAATAGTCAAATTAGCTAGGATTGCCTGTCCTTAAGCCCAATTCTGGACACAGGGGCAAAACGGTAATTTCGGGCGAAAACGATGTCCGCCGTTGGACTTGCTTTGTACCGAAAATCGTGCCAGAGTCAACGGTCTCTAAAGTTGTCAAACTACATGTCTATGAATCCAGTTTTTTGATACGAACCCAATCGTATGTCCAAAGTTGGATTCCGGCGGGCCGTACACAAAATCACCCGTTGAGTCGGACCGTGGGGCCCGCAAAACGACGTACGATTCAATTGTCTCAGAATCGGACCAAACTTGGCATGCAGGACCAAAAAAACGTACGGTTCTATTGACGCAAGTTTCGTCTCGATCTGACGAGCATGCACGAAGTAATTGAGAAATTTGCAAAGTGCGCGATACGGTAAATTTTGACGGATACGCATCAAATTCGTCGCGCACACGCGACCAATTTAAATTTCGTCAAAGCCTACACGACCACGAAGCTGTTACGCAGCTTTCGATGTCTACGGTGTGCGACCACGTTGCCCAAAATGGCGGGACGCACGTCGCGTGGATGGTTTTTCTAGTTTTTAAAACAGATTTTCGGGAAACTTCGTCAACGATTTATTTCATGCACACATAACGAAAAACAAAACTAAAAGTTGCGTTTTGATCTTGTATATGTTGTCTAAATTACCCTTCAAATAGATTTTCTAATGTGTCACTGGATCGATCAGAATCGATCGTCGAATGAGGGTGATTGGACTGCTTCCTGTCCTGTTTTTGGATAGGTTTTCGCCAATATTCGGACTCATTTTACGAGGCACAAAACGCAAAATAAATCGAAGCATTTGAAGGGTGTCGGAGTTGGTTATATCGAGATCGTACCAGAGCTGGTGGATTGTAAAACGATCGAGCGATCGTCGCGGGATCACATCGCGAATTCAACGTCTTTACTCGCTACTACTGTTGCTGTCGATTCCAAGCCTGTTGCGCGCGCGTGGTTTCAGCGTCGCCGCGGCAGCTCCGGCCGACCGTTGGCCGCCCGCGGTGGCGCTGGCGCGTGCGCGACGCCTGGGGGTGGCGGCGCCAGGTGGGCGGTGACGCGACGTGGGTTACCTTAGGGTTTACTTCTCGATCACGCGTCAGGTGTACATACACGCGGGTTCTGTTATCAACAGAACAATGAGGGGTTCGACCTGCTTATATGTGGTTTGAGTATCCTATTGGGTTTGGGCATGGAAAACGGGCCGGGCTGAAACTATTGCTCATTTTTCTTTAACGTAACCCAATGGGGTCTCCTGTGGGCTCCAAGTGCTTGGGCTTGGTCGGGCTCACTGAGCCCGAGCACTGTGGCAGGCTTAATGTGCTGCTACTCCTTCTACTTTATTTTATCCTATATATAAATCTATATATATATACTCGTATACGCCTATTTATATATTTGTATATATTCACGTATATATTTATATATATATATACATGCACACATATACATATATATATTTTATATATATACATACACATACATTTATATATCCATATACACACACATATATATATATATACCCATATACACATATAGTTATATATATACATATTCATTTATATCTATATACTTAAAACTATATATATATATATATATATATATATATATATATATATATATATATATATATATATATATATATATATATATATATATATATATATATATACGCATATTAATATATACATATACATGAAATTACCAATACGAATTGTTTACCTATATAAAAATAGTATAACAAACAATGTATAGATATACACAAATGTATAGCTATACCCATATGTATATAGTGGTACATAATCCGAAATAATCTAAAATACAATGTGGAGAAAATCTATAATAACTGTACCTACAAGATGCGTGCAGTCTAAAAACCTCTAATATGTATCAGGACAACTAGGAGAATATTCTGTCCACAATTATCATTGTCCATAAATTACTAATAATATCCTTAATACATATATATAACAATTATTCATATATAACTTAATAGGGCATTAAGGTAAAATATGATTTACACACAAAATACATCGACACTGACGTCTTTGGTCACACTGCATCATTTCATGGGCTTGGACTTGGTTCGAGTCCAGTCTAGACTGATTTGCACAACCGGGTCTTCTGCAAATCAATAACTTAATTAATAAATAATTAAACATCTAGAGAGGTTAAGTCGCAACTTGGCCTGGCTTTTCTAGTTATGACTCACTTATGGCTAGGCCTTCCCCTACCAAGGCTAAACACTAGTCAAAGCACGCCACTGCACTATCCGTGCCATGATTCCTAGTTGTCTTGTATTCCAATTTCTAATAATGACTAAAATTATATATCGTAATAATAACTAAATAATTATTTATAAAATCCCAAAATCACCATCTAAATCAAATAAATAATAGAAAAATAATTCAAAAAAAAATTCCGGAAAGGGGAGCTACAGATGTATAGATATATACATCTATATAGAAGCACACAACTGACTTATGCAGATGAAGAACTCGCACTGTCCTTGACACAGTGAACATATACATAGGGGTGAGCATCGGGTCGGTTCGGTTAGAACCGAACCGAAATTAGGAAAACCGAAAAAAACCGAGAACCGGTTTTTGATGGACCGATGACCGAACCGAAAGTGAAAGAACCGACCAAAACCGAACCAAACAAATATTTCGGTTTTCGGTTCGGTTCGATTTTTTGGTCCCAAATGGGCCGGCCCATTAAGAAATAAAATCCTTGACTAATTTAAGCCACCATCAAATACGAAATAAATATAATATATAATTTTAAAAAACAACATGATGTACAATTAAATGATTAATTCATATTACAATCGTGGAACACTTGAACAACATGATGTACAACATATTACAATCGTGGAACACTTGAACAAGTGCTGCACAGCAAGCTTGAAGCTTCCATCTGATTACAATAGTTCACAATCACATATTACAATAGGGAAATTCTTGAACAAGAGAAGGAAGACAGCATGCTTCCACCATCATCATCATCATTAAACAGCAATACAGATTACAGTGTGCTGCAAGCTGCCAGGATGCCATCAACAACAAATACTCACATAGTCTACTGCAGCAATACAGATTACAGTGTGCTGCAAGCTTCCAAGTTCCATCATCTTCAATTCTTCATCATCAAACAGCAGTTTTAACGCCAAATAAGCCAACAATCACAGCCTGAAAATTGGGGACAAAGACGGCTCAGAATACATGCCTCGCCAATAGGCTGCAAATAA
This sequence comes from Iris pallida, assembly GCA_029216955.1. Lineage (NCBI taxonomy): Eukaryota > Viridiplantae > Streptophyta > Magnoliopsida > Asparagales > Iridaceae > Iris > Iris pallida. The sequence continues at coordinate 342,980 of JANAVB010031819.1, read as the reverse complement.
ATGCCTCGCCAATGGCTGCAGTCAAATCATCATCGCCAAAGCTTAACAAATATATTAGTAAAATTCATAAATGCCTCGCCCATGGCAGCAAGCTTCCATCTGATCTGATTACAATAGTTCACTGCAGCCATACAAATAAATTAGTAAAATTCATAATACTTAAACGGTTGCAGCCAAAACATCATCTGCAAGACTGCAAAGAAAGGCATAACAAAATTTGTACTTTGAATATATAAAATATGCATAACAAATTTCAATAAAACAAAATTAAGAAATATGCACATTGCATGAATATGATGTGCTTGCCATTGATTGGATTCGTGGTGCTACCTATTCAATGAATATGATGTGCTTTAACAAATTATGAGAAAAACTGAGAATTGTCAACTCTAATATCAATCTAACAATCCTGAGAAAAACTGTAATTATCAACTCTAATATGAATCTAACAATCTTTAACAAATTATGAAATATCAGCTGAAATTTTCAACTGAAATTAACAAATTATGAATTATCAACTGAAATTTTCAACTGAAATCTACAAATTATGAATTATCAGCTGCATTAACAAATTACAAATTATGAGAAATTATTAATTATCAGTGAATCGTGCAAGAAAAATATCAACTAATCATGAGAAATTATGAATTATCAGCTGCATTAACAAATAACAACTGAATTATCAGTGAATTATCAGTGAAATTATCAACTAATCATGAGAAATTATGAATTATCAGCTGCATTAACAAATTACAAACTGAATAATGAATTATCAACTGAAATAACAACTGAAATTACAAACTGAATTATCAACTGAATTATGAAATATCAACTGAAGTAACAAATTACAAACTACAAATTATGAATTATCAACTGAATTACAAACTGAATTATCAACTGAATTATGAATTATCAACTGAAATAACCAATTACCAACTACAAATAACAAATTGGAAATAACAAACTGATAATATTGACTAACTGAAATAACAAATTGGAAATAACAAACTGATAATATTGACTAAATATCAAACCTGATAGTAACAAACTCTAATTTAACAGATTACTAATATTAACAAATTATCAATTATCAATTGAAATTAACAACAACCGATCTAAATAAGAATCTACTCACACTCACAGACACAGTTGCTCTGGATCTAGGTTAGATCTCCACCGAATGTAGAAGAACCCACCAAAACCAGATCACAGTTGGCCCAGATCTAGGTTAGATCTCCATAGTCAATACTTCAGTGAATCATGCAAGAAAAATAACCAAATAATTAGAAAGAAGGAAATAATACTAACAAACATCTGGAAAAAAAAAATAAGAGACTACAATTTTTTCTTACCAATACTCGGTAGTCGGCTAGATCTTTGAGTCGAGAGACCCAGAGGCCCAGATCTAGGGTTAGGAACTCGAAAAACCCTAGAGAGAGAGAGCACGAAAAACCCTAGAGAGCACGAGAGACTCAGAGAGAGAGATTTTAGGGCACAACTGAACTGAAGAAGACAGATCTTAGAGCAGAGCAGGAGAGACTCGACTCGAATCCTCTTCTCTCCAGGAGAGGAGAGCTCAGAGCAGCGGCGGCGGAGCTTTCCAGATCCAGATTTTAGGGCACGAGAGCACGAGAGACGAGAGACGGAGAGAGAGAGAGATTTTAGGGCACAGATTAAAAGTGAGCCCTTATATAATTAAGAGGGGTATTTTAGTAATTTCACTCTTAATAAAAAATAAATTTCGGTTGTCGGTTCGGTCGGATAACCGAACCCAATAACCGTTACCCGACCCGAAACCCGAATATTTATTATCCTGGACCCGAAACCCGACCCGACACTTAAAAAACCGAACCGATTGCCAATATCGGTTCGGTTCGGTCCGGTTTTCGGTTTCTAAACCGAACTATGCTCTCCCCTACATATACACCATGAACCCAAACTCCATATTCATATTTACTAATCCAAACACCACCAAACTAATGGATAACACCCAATATGGATAACACATTATTTAGCCAATATATAAACTCAGATGAATTTGATAAGCAATGCCCCCCGCCGCCCCCGACCAAAGCTCGCCGCCCAGCCCCCGACGCCCCCACCCCAAGCCTGCCGCCCAACCCCGACGCCCCCGCACCAAGTCCGCCGACCAGCCCCCGACGCCCCCGCCCCAAGCCCGCCGCCCAGCCCCGGACGCCCCCGCCCCAAGCCCGCCGCCCAGCCCCCGACGCCCCCGCCCCAAGCCAGCCGTCCAGCCCCTGACGCCCCCGCCCCAAGCCAGCCGCCCAGCCCCCGAATGTCCCCAAGCCCGCCGCCTCCGCTGCCCCTACGTCGACACCGCGACAGAGAGAGAGAGAGAGAGAGAGAGAGAGAGAGAGAGAGAGGAGATTACCTTTGGGAGAGAGAGAGGAGAGGACGCCGACGCCGTTCACCGAAGCCGCGGAAGAGAGAGAGAGAGGAGAGAGAGTGAATTTTGGGGAGAATACGAAAAGTTCCCCCTGCTGTTTCATTTCAAGTCTGGAACGTAAATTTAGCGACGGACTAGCGACTGCCAATTATCCGTCGCCACTTGGTCGCTATTATTGACTATCCGACTGAATATCCGTCGCTACGTCGTCGAAAAAATGTTCCGCCAATTCTCTGCTCAATTCCTGCCAAATAATCGACCATATAGTGACGCCTGGAGATCCGTCGCTATATCGCCGACTACCTAGCGACGGATATGCGACCTTTCCTCCTCCTAAAATTAAAATAAAAAAATATAAAGGCGTGTGGTCGGTAATCAGTCGGCGAGCGGCCTCGAAGCCGTCGCTAACGCCGACTAAAAATTTCTGTCGCTAAATATCCGTCGCTAATTTACTGTATTTTGGTAGTGTTCAATGTTCTAGCCGTTCTAACTCATGCGCGAAGGCACGGTATGGTTCGTGCACTAAGGCACTCGCCAAGTACAGTTATTCCACGTTGTTGCGGCTTACGCACCGAGACGTTCGCCTTTGCGATATTCAATGTTCCATAGCGACTCGTACGTCTGCCGTACGATTTATTTCAATTGTTCTATCTAGTGTTCGACACGCACTACGTTTATCTCTCTATCGAGCCACGCCCGTGGCGTTGATAGGTTAACTCAGCATTCAATGATATATGTTTTACTTAAGCATGACGGAGTAGGAAAGAGAGTTAATGTCCCCCCACCTTGAATCAATGTGCCTTGTCGTTTCGCCGAGCCGTTGCGGCTCGCTTTCATAACTTCATTGCACGGGTAACTCTCCTGACTTAGCCATTCGAGCACTTCGTGCTTCATTGAGTTATACGTCCGTTTTGGCTTACCGTGCCCAAGTCTCAGCCCGTCGCAAGGCGACGATTTACTTTCGCGGACCCCTTACTGAATAAGGCAAAAGATCGACCTCTAACATTTCAGCGTAAACGTATAGCCTGCACATGAGACCAACTAAAATCAATACTTGCATCGATTCGGACTTGCGCCTTGGTCGATTCGATTTCTTAGAATATTCGAGCCGTCTCAACGCACTTATCCTTCGAGGCAATACGTCGCTTCGCATCGATTCACTCGATGCATTCCTTGGGACTAGGCAACTCTTCGCATCGACTTAGTTCGATGCGTTGCTTGGGACAACTTAACACTTGCATCGTTATTACTCGATGCGTTCCTCGGGTCGATACGTTTCTCGGGACAACGTAACTCTTGTATCGATTCGCATCGATACGTAATCGGGTCAACGCCACTCTTCGAGTCAACGACTCAGCATAATGCACCGTGCGGAGCGAAGCATTACATAATATACCATTCAAAACAAGGTTCGTCCCGAACCGAAACCAATACTACATTTTCAAGGGTTTTATTAGATCGTTCCACGATCTCGTCTCACTATCGTTTGGATCGTATAACTTAGTTTAGAATCATACACATATTTTTTGGCGTTCCACCAATATATGCATTTCAGCCAAGCTCAGTTGTAAGATATCGGAACAATGCAAACACGTAACTTCTTATTTTCAATTACTTGCCATCTTGTACTCTCGATTCGGACTTGGCTCAATTACTTGTTCTCGCATTTCTAGCGCACATGCATATTGATACACACGTGATCGTCCAACATAAGTCAAGGCACACGATGCGATTCAAAAATTGTATTTCTCACTTTGTATGTTTCATCGGGACTATCAATTCTACGCATCGCGTCAAGCCGTCGCGCATCCGATCGCAACGATCCTTCGTAACGCCTTGCGTTCGGCGTCACTATCCAACGATTTCTGATGTTTCACTTCGTATCCTATCTCGACATGATTCTCTTTTGTTGGCCAGCACAAACATCAACATTCAGGACTACGTCTGCTAGGTTACTTACATAGACCCCGTGCTTAGATTCTCCCGACGCAACTTTAAATTGATATTGCACAAAGGCCGCAATCTATCCGACACAAAAGTTTACAACAAGACGATGGTAATCAAGACAATGATCGCCTTGACACGAAGGTCTTTACGACGGGCCTTACGTTCGATTCCTAACGAATAGGAATTCACTAGCCAAATTCCCAACTTATCTATCTCGCAACATCGAATATAGGTTTCGATTCATGCAAGATCAATTGCAAGGTGAATCTGAATCTAACGACATGACTCGTAAGTTATTTCCTTATCGTTCCCTCTCGTGCATAGCACGATTCTCGCAATCGCCTATCCGAATCACCAAGTTTGTTGGTGAATTTCTAGTTTAATCGTTGACCAACATAACCATTCAAATATTCATCCGACGAATACTCAAATCTAACTATATCATTCTCAATCGAAAGTTGTTCCAACAATTTTCGATCGCCTAGACTTATCGTCAACATGCATCACGTTAATTTGTTATCGATGCAATTTCATATGTGATATCGCATGGGTAATCTTACAGTCTGCAGCATTCAATTTGATTTGGTGGTCAAGTCTTCTAGGGTCAGCTGTCCCGAAGCTACGCTCGATAATTGTGGATCATCACCGAAGGACAGTTTACTACGAACCATGATATATCTTATTTCGGAGCCAAATCACGTTCCGACGATTCTATGCGACTATCTAATTCCGGACAAAACTATTTCTATCGGCGCAACTGATGCGCACTATCCTCCGAGTAAAGTCATGCACGGCCGTCGATGATTCCGTAATTTACGAAACATCCACTCGTATCGAGTCTATCTTATTTCGCGGTTAACACACGAGATGCCATACGCATCGAACAATCGTCGATGACTTATAGTCTCGCCCTGATCAATCACAAAATTTTCGATCAACCAAGTTCGTTCATTCCCGCATCGTTACTTACAAAATTTCATAGCGCGAGGCACACTCTATTTTGTATTCTCACATCGTTTACATTTCCTTACGTATCGATCTCGATACGCCGTATCCATTTCGATAACGTAAGGGTCAACTTTGAATCCGCTTCAACGTCAACTTAACTCACATCGCATACATTCAAGTTCGTAATAAACTTTTCCATATGCATCGACTCGTTCTCCGATTTTCTACATCCCGCTATACTTCGATCGCGTAACTGAGTTACCGATTATCCAACATCGAACCCTCAAGTCATACGATCTCACCCTCCAAGTTTTACGTGTTTTTAGTCGTACTCAAATGAGTTTCGCCGTAACGTAACCAACTATTTCTTAGGCATGATTTCTCACGTCAACCAACTCTTCACCGAAGTCGCACATCGTGCGATTCGATTACAATTCGCATCGCCCAACATTTCTATCGAGATCGCAAGTCGTGCGATTCAATTCGCCTCGCCCAATATTTCAATCGGGATCGCAAATCGTGCGATTCGAATATAATTTATATCGCCCAACATTTTTATCGAGCTCGCAAGTCGTGCGGTTCGATTTCAACGTTTCGAGTTCCTATCCCGTCGATCCGATTGTTTCCTCAAGGCATAATCGTTTTGCTAGTTCCCGTCATTCGACTGACACATAAATTTTCAATCGACGTATCATTCAATGTTACAAGCCCCTCCTTACCGTTCTAACCAATCATCGAAGAACACTTGCATCAACATGCCGTCGTACAAATTCTCAATCGAGTCTCGGTGCTATCCCGTCCGTTGCGGACAAACCTTCCGCAATTCTCACAATACGTCGATGCAATTCATCGCACAAATGGTATTACATATACCACTCGGAATCGAGCCATTCATTGCATCGGTGGTATGCCATATACCACCCAAAAATCAAGTTACTTCCGTCGTAACGTACTCTTTACGAACCAACGATCTCTTCCGACTCACAATTTCTGCAGTGATCGTGCTTGATCACAACCGTAACTTCGATTAAATCAAATCCAAAATAACTCGGCGAATGTTTTCATTTGCCAACACAAGCTCGGTGCGCAATCGAACCGATTTCATTTCTCGATTTATAACTTTTGTTTTCTTCCGTTGCATCTTTGTGTAAAAATTTATTCTCGATATCCGTTGCACTTCGTGCAGCGATTACTTTGATACGCATTGCACCACGCGCAATAATTTTACTTCCGATACGTATTGCACCTCGTGCAACGATTTCATTTTCGATACGTATTGCACCGCGTGCAACATTTTATTTCTGACATTCAAAGTCAATGCTCAAATCCGTTCAACACATTCGATATTGACTTATCGCTTTTCATCGCAACGCACATTCGAAATCGATATGTGAATCCGTTCGACACATTCAATATCAACTTTCATTTTCCTTTCAACGCATCATTTACAATCAACGCATGGCAATTGCTGCAGCAACATTCCACGACTTTCATTGTATCGATGCAACCAACATTTCTCGTATCGTTCGTTGCAAACAACGAATATCTCAAATTACAATTCACGACGTGTTGCATCCGTGGCAACAAATCCTTGAATTCACATCTCGCAACTTGTTGCACTTGCAGCAACATGCCTTTCCGACTTTTCCAGCAAACACCATGTAATTTCCAAAACAACACGCGGCAAAATTATATGATTTGTATTAGACTTATTGTATGGAACATCCAGTGCGGCATCGAGTAGATTCAAGAGTGATTTCGATTGGTGGTGGGCAACGTTTTTGAATTGTAATGAAGCAAGCGTCCAGAGGAAATTGAGCCTAGAGCTCTGATACCAATTTGTCACGTCCCGATCCGGAATCACCCGAATCTTCGTCCTCGCATGGGACGTGATGCCGCACGAGCCTGGAGTTGCACTCGTGCAAGGCAAGATGACAAGTTCTCAAATGGTTATCTTTGAGTTGAACATTTACAACGAAAGGAAAACAGAGTATACGAAATGATTCTCTTTATTGATATTCGAAATCAGATTACAAAGGCTTTCGATAGCCCAACAGAATTTGCCAGATTGGCTACAACACTCAGGTTCTCTCTTGCCCACAAAGGATTTTACCGTTCTATATATCATGCCTTCTATATCTCGGCCGCATCAATCCTGTCGCGAGTTCGAGCGTCAATGCGATCGCACGCTTCAATACGCTTCGGCATTCCAAGCCTCAACGCGTTCAAGCGAAGCTCCGCCGCGAGCAGACCAATCCCTGAACCTGCTAGCAAACTAGTGGAGGATTAGTACTTTCGTCCTCGCTGTACTGATCAAAAACCCACTTAACCAACCGACATTTAGTATTGTATTGATTCATGCAAGCATACAATTTAGTTCTCTTTCTATGTTCTCCTTAGGATGAGTTCATGGCATATTCGAAGACTGTAAAGCATGGCAAGCATGTTATTCATTTCACATAAGTAAACAGGCAAGCAATCTCGTGTTTGATTCGTGGCACGACTTAGCAATATCGACGCACTCGCCCTTGCACCGACGTAAGGTGAATACACCTATCTGTCTTCCCTGTCATGTTATAAGTGCTCGCTATTCAGATCCATCCATACAGGATATACGCAGACCTTGCACTTCCAAACCCGTTGCCCTTAACTATATGAAGGTCACTAGCTTTTCGGGCTAGAATGGACTTATATTATCGAATCGAAACATAAGACGATGTTAACTCTGTGCGGTTGCTAACCAACATCAGAGGCCACCGAAATAATCGCAGTAAGTGGCTTATCACATTCACCAGACGGTCGCTACCCATCTAAATAAAGTGCACCAATAATACTGAAAACGAATCCCTCCTGGACCGAATGGTCCCAGCGCCCTGGCGCACCGTGTTCGAGGGAATACCCATGTACGGGCTTTTATATCTTTAAGTCCATTTGACCATGCAACGAATCTTATCTTTCATACAACCAAGCAAGTTCGCTTATCTCTATTTCAATTGGCACAATGCCCGAATGTCTTCGACGAACGCCCGAAGGCCGCGAACATTTCGAAGGGCACCATGCCGCATTATCATCTCGTATTTCTTCCGTTACTTTCTATGTTCTTACATTTCATACTTCGTTTCAATGTTCAATGGCATCATGCCTCAACTTAATGCTCGTCAACCGAATGACCCGAAGGTTCCGAACACCTTTCGAGGCATTATGTCATATCCGACAGTTTCGCCACATTCATGCCACAACTGTATTATTTTGCAACGAAGCCACCTTTTATTATCTCGTGCACGTAGGCACGTTTTGACCGTAGTTCCGATGTTCTATGACTTAGCATTCAATGTCCGTGGCTTGCGCGCTAGGGCGCTTGCCTATTGTCTTTCAATGTTCTAGCCGTTCTAACTCGTGCACGAAGGCACGGTATAGTTCGTGCACTAAGGCACTCGCCGAGTACAGTTATCCCACGTTGTTGCGGCTTACGCACCGAGGCGTTCGCCTTTGCGATATTTAATGTTCCATAGCGACTCGTACGTCTGCCGTACGATTCATTTCAATTGTTCTATCTAGTGTTCGACATGCACTACGTTTATCTCTTTATCGAGCCACGCCCGTGGCGTTGATAGGTTAACTTAGCATTCAATGATATGTATTTTACTTAAGTATGACGGAGTAGGAAAGAGAGTTAACGTCCCCCCACCTTGAATCAATGTGCCTTGTCGTTTCGCTGAGCCGTTGCGGCTCGCTTTCATAACATCATTGCACGGGCAACTCTCCTGACTTACCCATTCGAGCACTTCGTGCTTCATTGAGTTATATATCCGTTTTGGCTTACCATGCCCAAGTCTCAGCCCGTCGCAAGGCGACGATTTACTTTCGCGGACCCCTTACTGAATAAGGCAAAAGATCGACCTCTAACATTTCAGCGTAAACGTATAGCCTGCACATAAAACCAACTAAAATCAATACTTGCATCGATTCAGACTTGTGTCTTGGTCGATTCGATTTCTTAGAATCGTCGAGCCGTCTCAACGCACTTATCCTTCGAGGCAACGCGGCGCTTCGCATCGATTCACTCGATGCATTCCTTGGGACAAGGTAACTCTTCGCATCGACTTAGTTCGATGCGTTGCTCGGGACAACTTAACACTTGTATCGTTATTACTCGATACGTTCCTCGGGTCGATACGTTTCTCGAGACAACGTAACTCTTGTATCGATTTACATCGATACGTAATCGGGTCAACGCCACCCATCGAGTCAACGACTCAGCATAATGCACCGTGCGGAGCGGGGCATTACATCTTGAGGGTAAACTTGTAGATGCCCAAAATTATACATTGAAACCAGGCTGGCACAGGACCTTTAATGTGCAGCCAGAAGCACATGTAACTACACTTTGTGAGTGTGAAGAATTACAATTGTGGTTCAGAATTCAAGGCGTAGTCCATTCTTGTATCACATTGTTATTTAAACCATGCGGGAAGATTCAAGTCGTCAGCGACATCTATCCTAATGCAAAATGGACAGTTACTGTGGGGAACGCTCATCCCTGGACACATATATATGTTGTGATATATGGGGGATTGTTGGTGCTTTCTTTACATAGAGAGAGCTTGCTCTCAACATGCCTTGTAAAAGTTTAGTCCCACATCGGAAATGCACCATGAGTTATCTCAACATATATACTTGGTTGTGTTGTTGAGAGATGCACATGGGGTGGTGACCCTAAGGAGGGAACCATATGGGTGATTTTACTAGGTGGTAAGAATAAGGCTCCAAGGATTAAGCATTAATGCTTTTGTCATTCTCTTGGATTAATTCCATTTGGAGCTAGACTCGGACTCGGACTCGGAATCGGGCTCGGGCTCGGACTCGGACTCGGGCTCAAGGGCTCATGAGGCGTAATGTGGCATTTTGTTGGCGCACTTTACACTTAGCACGTCTGCAGTCATGCGGCTCATATGTGGCCATGCGGTCTTATGCGACATGCGGCTCATATGCGGCCTCATGCGGTCTCATGCGGTCTCATGCGGTCTCATGCGGCTCATTCGGTCCATGCGGTCCATGCGGCACTTGCGGCCATGAGGCCATGCGGCCAGGCTGCTGCTGCTGCTGCCGCATGGAGGGCTCCACTGACTGTGCAAACTACAAGTCAGTTATGGAAAGACTGATTCAATGCGATTAATTCAGATCCACTTTTTGTGGGATTTGATTCAATCTTTCCATAAGATTTGAATTAATTTCGTTGCTATCTTTGTGGGATTTGAATTAATTTCGTTGCTATCTTTGTGGGATTTGATTCAATCTTTCCATAAGATTTGAATTAATTTTGTTGCTATCTTTGTGGAATTTGATTCAATCTTTCCATAACTGAAGAGGCGGCTAGGGTTTCCACTCTCTCTCTATATATACTCTCTTCTGGCCTCCTTTGTGAGGTACTACGAATTTTATAAGTCAGAAAAGAGAGAGAGAGAGAGAGAGAGAGAGAGAGAGAGGGAGCTGCTGCCGCCATTGCAAGTCCATCCGAGGAATCAGAATAGAGGTGACTTCGAGCGTTCCACAAGTTCTTCAACTTGCTGGTTCCTGGAAGCAATTCGTGTGGGGCGAATCTTGCTTTGAGCAACGGTGTTTTGACACCCCAGCAACTTTTCTTTATCTCATCTTTCTCTAGATTATTGTAACTCGTTCTGTCCTAATTGCAACACGTTTGCAAGGAAGAACGAGAGATCTTCTCTTCTCTGTTTTCCTCTTTCATATTGTAATCTGGCTATTTGGTTTTTTGTATCATCGTAGATCTTGAGTTTGATCACTGCAAAGGTTTTGTGTGACTCTCAGATCTCGATTGTATCAGTTTTCCATGTTTGGTCAAGCCTCGGGACTAACACACACGAGTGAAATGGATCTTCATGAGGTGCAAAAGAGGGAGTTGCTAAAGGACTTGACGGAGTACAAGTTAGATTTTTTTTTTCCAAGTATTGTATGACAGAAAAGTAATAGAAAATTGGTTTCAAGTAAGCAGTGCAAAAGACCGAAGGTGAGTACACCTCGACAGACTTTTCAGACTAATGCAGAGAGCATGGCATACAAATGCGATAGAATGTTCCAGGATGTCCAAAGCAGAACATAGTAGTGTAGTGCATGAAAATGATACTACAATCAGTATACTGCTTGAATCGGGAGTGGTCAGTTTGTGTGCATGAAATGTAATCGACGATCATTATTTCACCTGACTTTGTCGAAGGTTGGAGATTCTATTTAAGGATATCCTAGCTACAGTCCTAGGGATGGTCATTGGAGGCTAAAAAGTTTTGTGCTTGAGGTCATTAAGTGTAGTGCCCCGTCCCTACATCATTCCCCGTTCTCCGTCTACGGGGTGCGCGAGAAAGGAACACTGTCGCTATCGATTCGGTCGGGACCGATAGGTCGGGATCGATCGAATCGATCAAACGGGAACGGTTGAATTAAGATCCATTCCCCGTTATGGAATGACCTCTTCGGAACCAAGTCCTATATTCAGCGGGTTGCGTCTCAAGGATTGACTCTGCGGCTGAGTCGGGAGAGACCTCCCGTTGCTCTATTTTTTACGCCGCTTGCGTTGGTTTTGACTTGGTTTTCTGAATACGTTTTCGTGAATGTTTTCGATGGTCTTTATGGCTTGCATTTCGAACTCGCATTTCCTATCGAACTTCTTGCATAATACAGTGTTCTAATCGATTGTTTATGCGATTTCAGGTAATCGCGTAGGCGACGTCTAGCACGACCAACAAGTTCTCTCGCCTGAAGTAAACTCAAGGTGAGTGGCTGACCTTTTTCTTCTCGACCCCTTCTTAGGTCAATCAATAATGTTTGTTGCGAATGAAAGGAAAAATACAAGGGCACGAACACGAATGAATGAGCAAGTTTTCAAAGAAAAGGTAGGCTATATCTTAATAACTAAAAATACGTCTTTGCACGGTCACGGACAACTTGTCGACAAGGTGAGCGTTTCCCCGCACGGCAACCCGAGGCCACGGGACCGTTGCGGCCGAAAAAGGAAACAAGTAATTAGCTGTGCTAGGCATGGGTTAGGCAGGGACTTGCAGTGGGGCTCGCTACTCGTGCTGAAAGGACCCCGTCTAACAAAAGCTAAAGGAGTCCACGATGGCTCTGGGAGCCAGTGACCAATCAAACGTTATATTGCACTTGGTATGAAAACGATAACAATTGACAGAGAAGAACATGGTAAGTTTCATAAGGCACGGCGCGGTCCGCCGTAGGTAAGTTCCAACGTATTTTTACATTATGCTTGTCATATGCTTGTTTGAAATTCATTAGGATGGTTAGAAATATTCATAAACTAAGTCATATAAACTCTTCAACCAAATGAGAGCTTGGAACTTAAATAGCCACGCACCAGTACAAAGTGTAATGTACTGATCCTCGCTCTCCACGCAGGTACCCCGAACCACGGAGGGTGTGCCACTTAAAGCTCAAGGCGGCGCGAACACTTTTGAAGCCTCGTTCGTGTGTTGAAGGCTTGTTCCTGAATCCTTTTGAAGACTTCGCACTCAGTACAAAAGAAGAAAAGATGGCGACTCGACTTTCCTCGATAGCAGGTGGAAAGTGTAATTGTTTTGCTTGTAAAAAGGGATGTAATGTATGGAACGACTATCTCATCAGCGTTCGTTTTGTAAGTCGAGTCATGTTGTAGCCCGCGCGACAATGGTTGTAATGGAGTCAATGTAAATGAAGTTTTATTATCAATGAAAAGTCTACTTCTATTTCAATTGTGTCAATCAAATTTCTCTGTGTACTCTAACTTGATGTTGTGTTTCGGATAACCTTATGACTATGTCTTGTGCGATCGCAACTTAGGTTCGCACGGCATCACGTCCGGGGGACGACTATCGATTCTACGGAATCGAGACGTGACATTAAGGAGGCTACAGGAGAGAGTTATTGAGAGGCTATTAAGGGTGTCTTCAAGAGGAAGAATGAGTGAGCTCATCGAAGATCTCGTAAGGGAGAATTTCACATTACGGTATTGTGTGTGATCCTTGTAAGGTTCTCTTATTGATTCAATAAGTTCGTTATTCTCTAGTCCCATGGAGTAGGTCAAATTTGACCGAACCCTGTTAAATATTATATGTTCTTGGTTGTTTTTTATTCGGTTTATTATGCCTTACTATTTTACTCATTATCATAATGTTGTTAATCTTTGTTTCCTTTTCACATGTGCACAACCTGCAACAAATAAGATCGGCTTCCAAAATTAAGTACAAAGTAAAACGAACTTTGGATCGAGTCTATGACAAAAGATAAAGCTAAAGATAGTCCCTTAGAAATTATTAGGACCGTTTGGTTCTGAGTGAAAATTTTATGCAATAGTCATTTTGGCTTTAATAAATGCTGCAAGATTTGGTACAAATAAAATACTTTTGTTCCAGTAAGTAGTTCGCGGAACCTATTGATTTTTCTTTCCGATGTTTGAAAATGCCAAAAAATTTGGAAAAAAAAATGAATACTTAATGGTGGGGAAATGATTCCTTGGATGGATGTAATCATTTTTTCTTCCTAATTTTTCTTCAGCTGGAAATTAATTTTTTGTACTTTTCAATTTTTTGGCACCCAAATATAGGAAAGCAATCACTTTCCATTCCCAATCCCATAATTCTGTGAACCAAACGAGGCCTATAGAAATAACCAAACAGCCCCTTAATGAAATAGAATTATTCAAATAATGGTGTCCCCCTCCATTCCCTCCCTCTTCTCCTCTCTTGAAATATGAGAGGGTGGGAGGGAGGAGAGCAGGAGCAATGAAGAGAGGTCATGAAGTTGCTGTTCCAAATTCCATGAGAACTGCCTTCTCTTTTCTATCACTAAACAATGGACATTGGCAGATTCCCAATCATCCTTTCCCCTCCAAAGGAAACACCATCATTGCTTTGCTCCTAATCCTAAACCCACCCCCCCTCCCCTCTCTTCCACCCTTTGAAACCTGAGCTCCCTCTCCTCCTTAAATCCTCCTCCAAACACTCTCATTGTCATCTCACTTGTGCTTGCTGTGTGCAAACTACCCATGAAGCCTTCTTCTTCTTCTTCCTCTTCCTCTTCAGTCAATGGCTTCTACGCCTTCCTCGCCGCGGGCCTCGACGAGCTCGAATGCTGCATGGCGTCTGACAACTTCATGTCCCTCGAGTTCCTCGGGCGGTCGGCGGGGCTCCTGCGGTCGCTCCACTCCCACCTCACCCACCTGGTCAAGAGGCTCCACCTCCCCCCGGGGGAGAAGTGGCTCGACGAGTACATGGACGAGACCTCCAGGCTCTGGGAGGCGTGCCACGCGATCAAGCTCGGCGTGACCGCCGTCGAGACCTACTGCCGCTCCGCCGGCGCCGACGTGCTCTCCTCCCTCGACGACTGGTGCAACAATCCCACTCCTCACCACACTCGCCAGGTCTTGCATAATACACCTGTTTCATTATTAAAGAGAGTGTCGCAATAATGCATTATTGTAATTAAAGAGTGATTATATAAGGAAACTAAGAACAGTAGTACAACATAGTAGAGAGTACAACAATAAAAGCGTTAAATACAAAAGGAAAACGATATTTTGACCGTGGATTGTGACCGCAGGACACGTAGTCGAATTATATGACAATAATACGTGGTCTACGGTCACAGTCTGCGGACAAAAAGTCTACGGTCACAGACCCCTAATTAAGTGTTGATTGTGTTGATTTTTGTGTGTGTTCAGGTGATGAGAGCAATATCGAGCTGCCGAAGAGACACGATGGGACTAGAAGAGGAGAACCGGGTGGTCGCCGAGACGAGGATCCAGCCGATGAACCTCCGGTTCGACGAGAGGACCGGCGCCGAGTCCAGGCTCAACGGGTTCAACGGGTTCAGGGGGGTGCTGTACGCCATGAGGAACGTCAGCTCGTTCCTCCTCACGATCCTAACATGGGGCGCGGTCTTCTACTACCCGAGCCCGAGCGCGGCGTCCCTCCTCGACTCCTCGGTGTTCTACAGGCTGGGGTTCATGGCGTCGGTGGCGAGGCTGCACGAGAGGCTGATGGGGGAGGTGGAAGGGGTCGGCGGGAGGCCGGGGATCCTCATGTACGAGCTGCAGAGAGCCAGAGCCGAGGTGGATTCTCTGAAGGAGGCGATCGAGTCGTCTATCGAAGCTACGACGTCGTGCGAGTCGGACGGATTCGGAGGTGTCAGCGAGAGGGTCGAGAGCCTCAGGGGCTGGTTCGGGATGTTGAGGACCGGGACCGACAAACTTGTAGCTCAGTTGGACGATTTCTTCGACGAGATTGTGGAGGGAAGGAAGAAGCTCTTGCGCCTATGTAGTCGTAGTTAGACCAGCCTATCTATTTTTGATGTGTCCTAGTATATTTTTTATGTCAGTTAATGGAACAGACTCACCACGTATTAGTAGTAATATACACCACTCTTTGTTTTTGTTTTTTCTTCTAATTTATTGTTTTTGTTTTTTCCTTCTAATTTTTAATGGTGTGCTATTATACTATTGGAGGAGAGCTCACTGCTACATGAATAGGGCCGGATGGTACTTGTTCTAGTCGAAACTAATTTTGGTTGTCGG
The DNA here is from genome assembly GCA_029216955.1 of Iris pallida. Taxonomy (NCBI): domain Eukaryota; kingdom Viridiplantae; phylum Streptophyta; class Magnoliopsida; order Asparagales; family Iridaceae; genus Iris; species Iris pallida. The sequence goes on along the minus strand of JANAVB010031819.1, from coordinate 327,102 downwards.
CATTGAGCCTTATTGAAAAAATAGTAACATTTTGCCGATATTGTGTTATGATAAGCAAAACAACCTGGATTTGCAACTATTCTATCCAAGCGTTTTAGTGAAATATACACCAAAACTAGCACAATCCAAGCAATACTTAGACTTTTGAAATTAGAACTTTAAATTCCAGTTACAAAGAATTTAATTACCTTCCTATAGAATCCAACATATGTTATGCCAATTATTGGTAAGAGGTTACATTTCAGTTTACTCTATGCTTCTTTAACAATATCATGAATATCTAATAGATAATCTCTCAGCATACAACAACAAAATCAAAAACAAAAACTAACAATTATTTTGATATATTATATCATATCAAAGTAATCAATAAACTAACAAGATTCTCCAGATAGTTGTACTAACGGCCATATCCTTTAAGTACGTGTTCATTTTGGTTCATTAGCATTCATTTTGACAGCATTAAAAATATATTTGAGTATGACATTAAACAAAAACTAAGAAGATTAGGTATATTAGCTACTTAATCTAATTTATTATATCAAAGTAATCAGTGAAGTCGGATATGTCCTGAAAAATTCAACTAATATTTTTCTTTCTTTTTTCTTGTTTAAAAAAAAAAACTAAATATTTTTCTGATCTTTGACGAGGACTTCTAAACTTTATTGATAGAAATCAGCAACAAATTTTAAACTTGGTTTATAAAAAGCAAACCCAAACAATTTGGTGTATAGAAACTAATAAAATTTTGGGATGCAAGGCTGAGTTATCTTTTATTTCCTAACGAGTTGTCCTAAGTTCGGGGGTTGTCCAAGTCCAGGGACTTGTTAGGCTTATTTCTGGACCGACTCTGTACATGATGAATCCGTCCCACTGAATAATTTTTCTGTCAGCAGACACAAATACCAACCAAACACGTACGATAGGAGAATATATTTAGGTGTGGCTCGAAAGTAGGTTCTTGTTTTGTCTTATGATTCGGTTCACAAAGCTGCAAAAGAATTTGTAAGGAGAGGTGAGCATTTTGCAATGTTATGAGAAGCTGCTTTTCTTTTTGCTGTATAAATGAATCATTCTCCTACTCTGCCAACTCTACTTTTGCTCCAAAGTGTGGCACTTTTAGATTCCTATCCTATCATTAATGATTCCTCTTGTGGAAGCAAAGTTCATAGATTCCTTGCTGTTCCTGATCCCACTGCTGCTCAAGCAAATGACAACTATGTGTATGATGAAAAGCCTTCTGGAACAGGCAGCCTGGCGTTGTCTCTTGCAGTAGTAAGTAGCTCCATGAATGCATGCTCTTGAATTGATGATGGAACGACCGACCTAAAGAAACACCACACATTTCATGAGACAGACTCTTGTCTACTCTTAGGAGGAGATGCAACAACACACACTTAGAATGAGTAATTGGTTCCTACTATTGTCGTCAGGTTCATTTATCAGCATGGACAAGTTGTAAGATCATACATAATTTCAAAAATTAACAAGTTTACAAAATTTTAACTTCTATATATATATTACTAATTATGTGAAATTTTTATTTTTAAATTTAGACTTCTGCAATTTAATGACACTTAGAATGTTAGAAAAATATCATTATTTTATATAAAAATATATTTTTTAATATTTGTACATGGTTCTTAAAATATCATAAATGACCGTACATGTTATAGTATAGACGCATTTTTCATCTAGTCCGCGAATGACATCTATTCATAATTCACTTAAGACACAAACATGACGTGTTCCAAGATTGACGCTTCAGTGTTTAATGTGGTTCATCCTTTGCTGAACGTTCGTTTCATGTGGCTCAATCCTATTTACAAAAAAAACAATGAAACAACAAACTATTTCGCAAGAGATTGTCTTCTTCTTCATTTATTTTGGAAATGAATACAGTGAACCTCTATATTTAATGAGTATTACATGGAATACTTTTATTTTGAAAATAATTACACCGACCACCCCTCTACTTTATAAATTTTATAAAACATAGATGTGGTCAGTGTTACAAGTTTTTATAGAAAGTATAAACTATAAGGATGTCCGTGTAATTAGTTTCAAAGTAAGAATAGTTTATGTAAAATAAGCGTAAAATATTTCAAAAAATGTAAAATATTGGGATAATTAACACAATTTGACCCTTTTTAAAACTAGACCTACTCCTCCAAAAGTTAATACTTGCAAAGTTCACATAAAACTGAGTCGTATCAAGATCACATTAACCCTCGTTCCCAGGCCTAAATAACAACCATACCAAGTAGGACATCTTTGCTTGGAGACTTGTTCATCTTGAACCATCTTATTTAAGCCATCTCCATCCACACCCTTCTAACCCACTCTCAATTTGAGAAAATTTTCTTAAAGTTTTTAGAGAAGGGTGGTTTGGTCCTCAAATTTGAGGGAAGAGAAAGAAAATTCTTGAATTTGAGGATCCATTATTTATGTCTATTTTGTCATTCAAACTAAAACTAATTTCTAACTTACCCTACATATGATAAACACTAAATTTAATTAACTTACTTTATTTTTTAATTTATAAATATAAATAATATAACAATTACACCATTAAAAATTTTTGTTGAGATATTACAATCTAATACAATATTAAATATATTTGTTATTAGTATTAATTTTTTGTTTATTAGATTCATTAAATAAACAAAATAATATTTAACTTATTTTTGTGAATTACTCATGTCTTCAACTAATATTTAATACAATTAACACTTAAATAATTTCACAAAAATTAATAGAATAGCATAAAACTTTTTAAAACTAAAATATATCAACTTAAAATATTATAAACAAGTACATAGAAATTTAAAATAACTCAAGATAATAATATTGAAATTAAAAAAGTCTAAACGTTACCACAACACTAAAATAATTATGATGTTAGGAAAAGACTAATTAAAAAGTTACTGCAAAATTTTATGTATAAATAATATAAGTTATTATTAAATAATATAAACAATATATAATAATATAATGTATATGATTATATCAAAATTGTGAAGGAATAAATTTATGTAGAAATAAATAATAGTTGTTTATTATTTGAGGATTAATGGATTGGAGTCGTAAAATCTTTGAGGATAGAATAATATGGAAATGTTTCTTTTGGAGTCCTCAAATTTGAGGGAAATTTTGAGGATGGAAAAAACTAGAGTGAAAAATTTATTTTGGAGTCCTCAAACTAATATGGAAATGTTTCTTTTGTGAGACATCGACCCACCCTTAGCCTAGGCCTCTCTTAATTTTGGGGCATATGTGTTTTCCTTTTCTTTTTTAGAACAAAATCACACAAGCCTAAACATACAGGCTAGGTTTTCTAAAGGGGAGATTTGGTATGGCCCCTCCACTAACTTGCGCTATGATTGAGGCACCTCATAGGGGTCCGAACCGAATAGGTGATTCGGTTCGGTATGAAAAAAAATTGGTTCGGTTTTCGTTTTACAAATGCTAAAATTCTTTATTCGATTTGGGTTTTGAATTTCAGTTTCCATTATGTCTTGTTCGAGTTCTTCACAGAGGTGACATGGAACGTTCCAGAAGTTTGTAAAAGTTATATTTTTTGTTCAAGTTGTGATCAAATTTAAAATCGTCTTTTGATTACATAAGACAAGAGTTGCAACAATCATTTGGAAACTTTGATTATTTTCAAGTTTTGAGTCCATCTTTGATTTCCCGCAATAACAAGTTAGCATTTGCCCACTCTAAGTAGAGAAAGCCTCGTCCCCTCAGTACAAGTCACTGGCAGAATGAACTAACACCAATTTTATTACTTTTGCATTATGTGTTGTCCCTCTGGTTTGTGTTTATGGGAAGTCCCACCAACACGTACGATGGGGACCAAATTGGTGAAACAACTACTATGGCATGAGCCTTTTGCTTAGGAAAATGACTTGTGAAAAGGAAAACAAGAAGAAGAGCTACAAATGTGAGTTGAGAGTTTAAGAGTTCATATATATGATTCCCCATCGATCTTCAATTTTCTTATTGAGGCATAAACGCAATTTACTGATGAAACTCTACAAATCCTTTTTATTTTCGATTTGCGCTACTACTGGAATGCACCATTGATCACTCTGGGAAGGGAATGTCGGCGAGGTCCTCTCTGTATGGTACGACCTCGTTCGTCCGCTGCAGTTGCGATCCCTTCTCCACCTCGATAGTGGGGTCGGATGTGTCGGTGAATGTTACCGTTGTGTCCCTTCTGAATGTCAGGTAGAGGACGGAGAGAATGTAGACGGCCATGAGAGGGAAGACGACGATGCCAATGAAGACGTTGGCAACCTTAGGTAGGCTGTTGTGGATGATCCAGTCCACGAAGCCGGTGCTTAGGTAGTATATGTTGATTCCTATTATCAGTGCGCCGAGAACCCAGGAAACTACGATGATCTGCATATATCGATTAAGCCTCTAGTCAAGTTAACAACAACAACATTAATTGTCGCGAATTATCGCCCCTAATTATATCAATGATTAATTTCACAATGTTGAATCTAGTATTAGTAGTTCTTGATTCGGCTTAATTTGCACAGCCTAATTCTCTACATTGATCGCACTATTACTTACGTAGATTGAGTTCTTGTGTGGTCCCATCTTAGTTTTGCTGCTGCTGAACTTGAGCAACGGAATGAGAGCGAATGGAAGCTCAAAAGAGAGTATCATCTGTATGATTAATTTGGGTACTTAATTATTATGAACAAAAAGAAGAAGATTAAATGATGGGATTTGAGACAAATATATAGTATTAATTAATTATTGGTGTATGTACCGATGCAATGATAATTAGTCGGCCAGCGCCAGAAGAGCCACCGATGATCGACACGACGAGGCTTGGAGTGATCGCGATGCACCGAGTCACGAGGTTCCTTAGCCACTTCGTCATCTTGATGTCCAGAAAACCCTGCTCAATTCAATTAACTCCATCACATCACATTAATTTGTAGAATATATATGGATTACAAAGGACTAGTATATATATGTTGTGGGGAAAAGAGAAAATTAGCACATCAACACCCAAAAAATCCTAAAGTGATGTGGAATTTTATGTTAAAGAAAAGTTGGATTTGGGTCTGAGACATAATGAAAACTATACACTGTTAACTAATTATGGGTTCAATATCCGCTCCCTCTGTTCTTTGAATTTGATTATTTCCATGAATTTAGTAACTCCATTGTTTTTCTTGTATGGGAATAATCATGGATGTAGAAATTTGTGTCTCCATCATAATGTACTTCAATTAAAATAAAATACCTGCATAATGTATTGTCCAGCATATGTGCCGGTAATGGTAGAACTTTGTCCGGAAGCTAGCAAAGCTATAGCATACACCGTGGAGCTTGATTTTCCCAATACATTCTGAAATATATCGCATAATTAAGAAAATAATGAAGATCTTGAAAAAAAAAAATCTACTACACCAATCAATCAGGTCAGGTAGGTTTCAATTAACCTTGAGCAGGAAAGACGCTGAATTGAGAGTAAGATCGCTGCACTTTTCTTCGTTATCAGGTGAGAGATTCGAGGCGTGACACACTGTGCCCGAGACTGAGATGACGGCGATGTTGATGAGCAGCGCGACGAACAACGCAAATCCGCTCTCCAGAAGGAAGTACCTACAAGCACTCTGCAGGTACGGAAACATATACAATGCCATGAAAATAAGATCATCATTGGAATAACGCAAGTGACATGCATGAAAAGTAAGATTAGAAACTTATGTAACAATCACATTATTGTACTTTTAATATATATATAGAGAGAGAGAGAGGGGATCAGGTCTTTCACTTAAGCATCATCGAATGTTTCTGAAATAGCAACCACTGGTCGGATAATTTATGTGTGTATCCATTTGGCTCGGATCTCCTTGATCGATCCCATCCTTTGCCTCAAAATAAGGTTTTTAATTGTTTATAACATATACAACAAGAGCTCTAATTAATTGGATACTCTTGCAATATTAAATATTTGATGCAAATAACAACAAAATTAGTTAGTTAAAAGCATAACTTGCTTTCTGATTCAGATTGAACCGTGACAATTTTAAATATGGAACAAACTCTTTTTTTAATCTTGTACTAATTAGTAATTAATATGATTATTTTGATTGCACTTGATGACGATGATTTAAATATATAATATTTGTCTCCGTAGCCCTTACGTTGATCCCTCTGGTGGTTCTTTGTTGTCTTCTTGAAAGAACCAATGCTGAATGCAAGAAAAGGTTATGCCTGTCATTAAAACAATAGTAGGAAAGGTTAATATTGATTAGCTCTAGTCGCTGCTGCTAATAAGATTAGCAATTGTTGAAGTCCTAGCCACACACAATTTCTTCGTTAATCCACTTAAAATGACACGTAATTGTTCTCATATCATGTTAAAGACTCTGCCACAACTGTATCAAACTTTTAGAGTTTTGGTGCAGTGGCAGAAACTTTAAAATGGTATATATAACCATAGCATATTTCAATCTCGTTTTAAAAAAATTTATACTAGTGTGTGTGAATCCAACTCTCAACCCATAAAAGACATAACATTGGGATGGTCGGACCACTCACGGCATAACGAGTGCGCCAACGAGAGCGATGGCGTCTCCGGTAGCTCCGTCACCACTGAGCTTGGGTATAAACAGTCCTTTTATCACTTGGGCGGCCGGAGGCTGTACGTAGCTCATTTCTCCAAAGTAGCATGCGGCCATGACAAACACTAGGATTGATATGAGCAGCTCCAGTTTCCGAACCTGCATCATCATTTTTAGATCACATATTGTAGTCTTCTTAGGCATAGGCCACAATTATTGGATAATTATATTTCCTAATTTATACGACTATTGTTAGGCTTAAGTTATTATTATTGTTGGTTCTTGTGGTTGATTTTGTTGTTGTTATTACTACTACTGTTAAACTTTCCATCAAGTAATGAAAATAATTCATGAAACAAATGGTTAGTTAATTGGGTTACGAATAATAATGTTTCCAATTATTGGATCTTTTATCTAAACAATATTTTTTTCCTTCATTTTCATGTCAATTTTTTGTTCTTCTGTCCCTTAGTATCGTCATTTAATTTGACTAGTTACCAAAAGAAGACGATAAACAAAAATAAAATGCAATTAAGAACTGTTGAGAATCAATAAGGGACGTTTAGTCCCACATCGGAATATGTAGTATGTAGAGGAGCTAGACTCCCTATAAGTAGTGAAGTAGTCCATCAATAAAATCATCCAACCATTATTTTCTACATGGTATCAGAGCCATAACCATCTCTCTCTCTCTCTCTCTCTCTCTCCACAAAAAAAAAAAAAAAAATTTTAGTCGACACCCCCCACCCCGGAGCAGCAGGCCCCCCCCCCCCCCCCGCCCAAACCGCCCCCCCCCCCACCCCCCCCCCCGACCCCCCCCACCCCCCCCCCCCCCCGTGAGCCGCAGCGCCCCCCCCTTCCCCCCCCGACCAGCACCCTTCCCCCCCTCCCGCCCCTCTCCAGCACCTTCCCGCCCACCCACCCTGCCAGCCCCTCCCGCCCCCCTGCAGCAACTCCCGCCCCCCTGTAACACCCGCCAGCACCCTCCCGCCCCCCCCTCCTAACCCTAGCCTCTCTTGCAATGGAAACCCTAACCCTAGCTCTAGCAGCCCCATCCAAACCCTAACCCTAACCCTAGCCGTCAAAAAAAAAAGGCGTATTTCGAAGACGAGTCGAGATGTCAAATTCTTTATTTACACCGACTCTGTTCCTAGATTGCGCCGTTTGGAACTAACAAATGTTTATTTTGTTATTCCTCCTTCACATCGGGATCTATACAGAGACTGATCATGTCTTCTTTGGTGTCCTGACGTGTTCACTTTACATGCGCGCGCCGGTGCTGGCCAAGTTAGTAGCGCATTCGTAAAGTCTGTGACGTCGAAGAAGACGACGACGACGAAGAAGACGACGAAGTTGGAGAAGTTGCCGACTCCGACGTCCAAGAAGCCGACGAAGACGACGAATCGGGTTCACAGTTGAAGAAGCCATGGATTCGATCAGTGGCAAACTGACGGCCGACGAGATGAAGGCCTTGGTTGATGATATCTTATCAAAAAGATTAACCGAGGCAACCCCACGTGCGATCCATACTGATGTGGATCCGTCACCTTACAAAATGGGGAAATTGGAGAAGCTGGAGACGAAGTTGGAAGGAACGTCCAACTACTTGAAGTGGTCGCGGCAGGCGATGCGGACGCTGAAGGGACGTGGCTTGGTTGGCTATGTCACTGGCCAAGCCAAGGCGCCAGCCGATCACTCCGCAAAGGAGTTTGCTGTTTGGGAGATTGTCAACAACGTAGTGGCTGGGTGATTGACTGCCTCATTAACCGACCAGGTGTCGGGCAATGTCGAGGCAATGGAGGCTGCTGCTGATATATGGCGGACTCTAAAAGATATGTACTCCGGCTCCGGCAACCCTATGCGAGTCTTTCAACTGCAAGATGAACTCGATAGGGTGGCCCAAGACGAACGTACCATCTCTGAGTACGCAGCCCTGTTGAAGAAGTACTGGTCTGATCTAGATCATTATGATCCTCTTGGGATGGAAGATGCACAAGTCGAACCGGCATTCGCGAAGTACTTTCAGACGTTCCTGGCTTATATTTCACGGCAGCATATGATGAAATTCCTGAAGGGACTACACCCTGTATTTGAGCAGAGACGGAATATCCTCCTATCCCAATCCACACTTCCTACCTTGGAAGAAGCTATAGCCGTCATGACACAGGAAGAAGCTCGACTGAAGTTGATGCCCAACAAGGGATCCTACCAGGGGGAGCGAGCCGAGGTTGAAAAGTCTGCCCTTGCTGCCTTCAATCAACCTCCATCTGTTGGTGGTGTTTGCCACAATTGTGGTGACTCCGGACATTACATCCGATTTTGTCCAAAACGCTTGCAAAATCAGTCTACTGATCGAGGACGGGATCGTGGCGGCCGACGGGGTAATAGAGGAGGATATGCTGGTAGACGGGAAGGACACAAAACGAATCTGGTGGAGGAAGGAGGAGAGCATCTACTGGCTGAAATAACCCCGCTTGAGAGGGAGTTCCTTGAGAAGTTGCGAGGCACAAAGCTGGTTTCGACCGACAGTCCTGGGGCGTCTTCGACCTCGGGAGATCACATCACTTACTTCGTCCAAACCGGCACCGGTGATTCTGCACGTGCTTTTGCATCTGTCCATCAGCCAGGATGGATAATGGACTCTGGGGCATCTCGCCTTGTCACGGGATCCCATGGTGCGTTTCAGGACTATACTCAGCTACCATTGCCGGAGAATATTCAGACCGCTGATGGTACATCCAGACCTGTAGTGGGTACAGGCACTATCGCATGCACCCCTTCCATCACTCTAACCAATGTCTTACATGCTCCATCTTTTTCTGTCAATCTTTTATCCATTAGTGCCATTATACTTGATCTTAACTGTACTGTTTCCTTTGACATTCCTAAGGTGACTTTTCAGGAGAATGGGACAGGACGACGACTTGGGACTGGCACATGGCATAAGGGGCTGTGGTATTTAGACAAGACTGGACTGGACAACGCATTGGCATCCTTGGTAGCAGACGCATCACCAGAAGCTTCCTGTCGCAGTGTTGAAGCCGACTTGCTACTCCACCACCAGCGTGTCGGTCATTCCTCTTTTCAAGTTATTAGTCGAATGTATCCGTCCTTATATCAAAGGGCTGATAAAAAGAAATTATTTTGTGATGCTTGTGAGTTGGGAAAACATACCAGAAGCTCGTATGTAAGCTCGGGGAATAGGAGTTCAGCTGCTTTTGACATGATACATTCGGACGTATGGGGCCCTTGTCCTACAACCGAAATTAACGGTTTTCGATGGTTCGTCACCTTCATTGACTGTTATACCCGCGTGACATGGGTCTATCTTATGAAGAATAAAAGTGACGTCCTTGAGGCTTTTCGGGACTTTCATCGCCGGGTGGAAACACAATATGGCGCTAAAATTAAGTGTTTTCGGTCTGACAATGGGACGGAGTATACTAATAAGCAGGTTGCTGAGTATTTTTTCACCCATGGAATACTACATCAAACTTCATGTGCTTATACTCCGGCACAAAATGGTGTGGCTGAACGAAAGAACAAACACCTGCTGGAAGTCGCCCGGACGATGATGCTGGCTATGAATGTCCCGAAGCACTTATGGGGGCAGGCTATTTTGACGGCCTCGTATCTCATCAACAGAATGCCGTCTCAAGTATTGGACTGGAAGACACCATTGGAGATGCTTACTGGGGCAACTACATACACTGTTCCACCAAAAGTTTTTGGATGTGTGTGCTTTGTCCAAGATAATAGGCCCGACGTTGACAAACTGGATCCTAGAACAGTTAAATGTGTCTTTGTCGGTTACACGGCGACTCAGAAGGGATATGCCTGTTGGAGTCCAGTCGAGCGGAAGATGTTTGTCAGCATGGACGTTACATTCAGAGAACTCAAACCATACTATGGTTCGGATGAAGGTTCAGCATTTGGTGACACATCTAACACAGGTGGTGTTCGATGTGAGGGGGAGATAATAAGCCCAAATATGGTCGTCGGATCGGTTCCGTGTCCGGTTGTAGAAAACTGGACGAAAGGGGGAGAGCACAGTGACTCAGATACAGAGAATGAAGAAGAAGATACATATGTTACGCAGGGGGAGCAGCAGACAAGGGAAAAGGAGCTCCAAGTCTACAGAAGGAGACAACAGAAGTCCAGTACTGTGCCTATGCCATGCCCTGTGCCTACTGTACCAAGTCCCTCGTCTACTCCTGCTCCAACTCTTGAAGATGTTGCCCCCGCACTGAATCACTCGGATTCTGATACGGATCTCTCCGACTCGGATGGTATGATCTCTCCACCACCTATTGCTCCCTTAAGGAGATCTTCTCGCATCAATGCGGGTAAGGCTCCTAGTCGTTTTGATGATTATGAACATGACATTGCCAACTTCTTGTCTTATTCTAACATTTTTTCGAATTATCGAGCCTTCATTGCATCGTTAGACTCTACTTCGTTGCCCAAGTGTTGGCAGGAAGCAAAAAAAGATCCAAGGTGGAAAGCTGCAATGATGGAAGAACTTGGGACAGTGGAAAAAAATAAGACATGGGAGCTGGTTCCATTATCCAAAGGGAAGAAAGCTGTAGGATGCAAATGGGTGTACACATTGAAAGAGACGCCAGAAGAAAAAGTAGAGCGGTATAAGGCGAGATTGGTTGCAAAAGGATTCACACAGTCATATGGCATATACTATGATGAGACGTTTGCCCCAGTAGCAAAAATGAGCACCGTGAGAACTCTGGTCTCCATTGCAGCGAACTATGGGTGGAAGCTATACCAGCTTGATGTGAAGAATGCCTTTCTTCATGGGGACCTGCAAGAAGAAGTGTACATGGAGCTCCCGCCAGGGTGCTACGCGACGGAATCAAACGGAGGGACGTTGCAAGGAAAGGTGTGTAAACTGAAGAAGTCGCTATACGGGCTCAAGCAATCTCCTCGAGCCTGGTTTGACAGATTCAGAAAGGCTGTCACAGGCATGGGATACCGTCAAACAAATGCAGATCATACGGTCTTCCTCCAGCATGCAAGAGGCAACATCACTATACTTGCTGTATATGTGGATGATATAGTGATCACAGGTGATGATGAAGTCGAGATCGCTAAGCTGAAGTCAAAACTCGCGAAGGAGTTTGAGGTGAAGGATTTAGGGGCGATGAGGTACTTTCTAGGTATCGAAGTGTGTGAAGGCGAACATGGAATTATTCTATCACAAAGAAAATACACACTAGATCTGCTGAAGGAGACAGGGATGCTGGGATGCAAAGCAGCCGTTACTCCAATTGACCAGAAGAGTAAGCTTGGAGCAAAAACAGGAGAGCCTGTTGATCGTGAAAGATATCAAAGACTTGTAGGAAGATTGATTTATTTGGGACACACTCGTCCTGATATCTCATTTGCGGTGAGTGTAGTGAGTCGCTACATGCATGATCCAAGAAAGGGTCATATGGAAGCAGTATTTCAGATCTTGAGATATCTGAAAGGAACACCGGGAAAGGGGCTATGGTTCAAGAAGAATGGACGCATATAAGTTGAGGGATACTGTGATGCAGATTGGGCAAGCTGTATAGACGACAGAAGGTCTACCACGTGATACTGTATTTTTGTAGGAGGAAATCTGCTCTCATGGAGAAGCAAGAAACAGTCAGTGGTAGTACGGTCGACAGCTGAAGCAGAATACAGAGCAATGGCTCTGGGAGTGTCAGAGTTGCTATGGGTGAAAGCATTGCTGACAGAGTTGAAGCTGGATAAGGGAGCACCATTGCGTCTTCTGAGCGATAGTCAAGCTGCAATAAGTATAGCTAACAATCCAGTTCAGCACGACAGAACGAAGCACATCGAGATTGATCGATTCTTCATCAAGGAGAAGCTGGAACAAGGGATACTGAAGATTGACCATGTCCGCTCAGAAGAACAAGTTGCAGACTGTCTGACTAAGGGTCTTAGTTCATTAAGTCTGTCGAAGCTATGTAACAAGATGGGGATGATCAATATCTATCGCCCATCTTGAGAGGGAGTGTTGAGAATCAATAAGGGACTTTTAGTCCCACATCGGAATATGTAGTATGTAGAGGAGCTAGACTCCCTATAAGTAGTGAAGTAGTCCATCAATAAAATCATCCAACCATTATTTTCTACAAGAACTTCATACACAATGTATGTAACCCTTGTTTCTAACTTGTGGCATTGCTGTCGACGCAATAGACTTTATATTATTGTTGCTTTCTGCGCAGTTCTTAGGTAAATGTTCACTCTTACATAATTATTTTCGCATACGATCAAACATAACTGCCGGCTTGATTTAAATTCACCGACAAAAAGAAGGGGAAAAACCCCAAAAAGATTAAGAATCAGATTACTTTCAGAAGAATTTACCCCGTATTTTTGCAATCCAAGAAGTAGGAGAGTGCTCAATCCGGTTATGAGTACTCCAGTCCATACCGGGATACGGAACAATATGTTGAGAGCGAAGGCCGTTCCTATCACTGAGACAGATCACAGCAGTGCACAATTAAGCTTTAATTTTGGAGGATGGAGAAATATATTGAAGTTTATAACACACAGAGATGTACTAGAGTAGAGGGAAGGTGTGTAGTAACAACCTTCAGGTATGTCAGCAGCAATGACAGCGAGCTCTGCGAGGATCCACAGGCAGTACTTTACGTACAGGGGATACTCGATCTTGCAGAGTTCAGCAAGATGCCTCCCTGTGATCAACGCGACAACAACATGTAACACTTAAAAGGTAATTTGGATTTTCGGTTTCTTAATTTGTTCGATATCGATATCGAGAACCAATTAATTAATATTGCAGGTGCACATGTATGTACCTGTAGTCACACCAAGGTTTGCAGCCAAGGACTGAATGATTAGCGCAAAAATCAAGCCCACCAATATGACCCACAAGAGCTGCGTTAATTAGCATGAGTGGTTAATCAGTAGTAGATATGATGTATATACGAGTAAATGTAGTTGATTACACTCGTATTTGTATCAGTCAATACCTCGTATTTGTGATTAGCTCCTGCTTGCAAGTCAGTTTCCACTGTTTCCAAGTTAATATTGTTAACATCACAATAGGCCAAGGTAAAAGAAATTAATAAAGCGCGAGGGAGAGAGGATTACAGTTTCCAGGATCAAGATAGGCCAATGACACAAGGAATCCAGGTCCAACATAAGCTAGAAACTTCCTCCAACCCGGTTTCTGACAAAATTTTCATAAGATACAAGATACAAGACACGATACGCGAAGGAAAAGATTGAATAGACGGTAAGACAATTAGAACCTCATCTTTGAGATCACCCGAGTTCTGGGAGCTGTCCTTGTTTCCGTTATTCTCAATCGAGTTTGCATTCATCCTTCGATCTTTTGATTCAAGATCAGCTCCTCCTATACCTCCCTCTCTCCCATTTCCGCTCATCTGATCCATCTCGCTCTATGTTATCACTGATCTACAGCTATTCTCTGGAGTTACACTGAATGCCTACATCTTCTTTGTCAGTTTCAGTTATTTATAAAGGTTGGATATCAGTAAAGTGTCGCAAAACATATTCTACTGATAGTAATTCGTCTGTTTTTTCCCTTGACATAAGCAGTCCGATTTATTTGTATATTGTCACATTTGTAGCTGCTCCACTTGCCAAGTTAAGTAGTTTAAGAGTGACTTGCACGGTCAAGCATGAATGCATGACATACCAATGCTGCAGTTGGGCCCCCTCTCCCCAAAACTTTGAAATGTTTCATTAATTATACTATAACTTTTAGATTTTCCGAGATACTGTAGTTAGTGTATTTTTTTTTCTAAAGAAGAATTATATTGTAGCCACCATGACAGACCTCCTAGTGCTCTAATTTATGCAGAGGTCAGAGGCGTATAGTTCCCAATTCTTATTTCTCAATAGTTAAGTGGAATTGGATGAGCAATACTTGACAGGGGCTGAGAAAGTCTTATGTTTTGAAGGTGACATTTAAGTGTGCTAGCTAGTTTCATGCACCCATCAAGCATTATGGTACTGAACATTCTCTCAATAATGAGTTTGTGATATCAGTATATGACCTGTTATCAATTGTGACACATTATAACTTGTGGTTACATAACTGCTTGACCCGATTTATGATATTTGAACCAGTTGGGTTGACGAGGGATTGGATTAAAATTTCCATCCTTACAGTACAAGTTGTCAGTAACATTTTTTTTTTTCATTTGATTACATTGCGATTACGATTACATTATATTGAACCAAACGAGGTCTTAATCTGAGCAATTCCTAATTAAATTCCTCGGAATAAAGTGGGTTATTCATAATTGAGTTCCATGAGCCGAGGGCTACTCTCTTCCTCTGAGAACAAATCACTCATCTTGAAAGCCAACCCGGCGCAAACCTGAAATAAAAGATATGACAGAAACATATCACAAGGTATTGATTAAGGGAAACAGGCAACAAATGAAAGTGGACTTTACCGAGTGCTACTCTTTTTTTTTTTTCCGAGTAAGGAAGTTTGGGTTGGACCGTCCCTCTCACGCCTTTAGTGTCAACCACCAAGCTTCCTCTATCTAGACACTGACAACAATGGCAACATTCATGCCGTTCGTCCTTGGTCCTTCGTTTACCTATTTTTAGTGCATGTCTTCTGTAGGTACATTGAAATATTTGAGGCAAAGTTCATGCCATCTTTTTTTTTCCTTTTATTTACCTGTTTTTAAGCGATCGACCGATGTTGACTGAAGCCACGCTAAGCGAAAGATGATACATAAGATGGCATGTTTGGCGAATTCCTTTGCTAGCTGCAGTAGAGGATCCACAGCAGCTGCAAGAGGCCGGCATTACAAATGCTTGCGAGATGAGTATGTAAGTTGAGAGAGATGGGGATTGAGTTAATTAGTGTAACTTTTAAGTTCAAAAATTACTGGCAAAAGTTAAAAGTTGTCATAAATAACTTATGTGTTCTATCTTACAGGAACCATTTTAAGTTGAGATTACTTCCCTGTTTTATGATCATAGATCGCATCAGCTCCGATACGGTCAATATTAATACGGTTTGGCATGTCCCTATCCGATACCATACTGACCGATACTGACATTGTACGTCTTTCCAGTCAATTCGGCAAAAAAAGAAATTGAACGAAAAGAACCAATCAAAAAGGGTGTAAAGGTATGTTAAGGTTGTAAAGCACGTAAAAAAAGAAAACTTATCTATCGGTAAAACAATTGGCAAATGTGACTACTATTTCCGGCACAAATTTTTTTTATACTCTGATCCGAAACCGTCAATGCTGTCGATACCGTCGATTCCAAGAGACCTATTCTGATACCAATAGTGCAAAACTACAACCTTAATATACTTGATCCGAAACCGTCAATGCTGTCGAAATTCACGGGAACATAGACGAAGAAATTCACAAGCCTCTCATAAAAAAAACTACTATTAGATATCAAAAGTTGAAGACAAGAAAGGAAGTTCGTTTAGTCCTCCATTTACCTGTTTTTAGTGTATTAGGTAACCATCCACCTCGACCCCCAATACAACACTTAATTGTCAATTGGTTCTTATGCTAATAAGTAACAATCATAAGAGAACATGTTTGGCAATCAATTTGGAATTGGAGGGCTGTAATGCGAGGTGTTACAATTATTGCTACGTAACGGATCAGTTAATTCTAAGTATCAATTTGTACATCATCTCGAGAAATTATTAGGTGCTCCCGGCTTACCACTGGATGAGCACGGTCCAATGAACAATGGACACTTGGCAATAACCAATTAACTCCACACTTTCCACATCAGAACTGGATAGGAAAAGATAAGGGAAAAAAGCTAACAAAATCAATAATATTAATATTAACATTAAAATTAATATTAATATTAACATTAATATTAATATTAAGATTAAGATTAGCATTAAGATTAATATTAATTATTAATATTAAAATTAAAATTAATATTAAGATAACTCATGAATTGATGTTGACTTTTTATTAGCTTTTTCCGTTATCTTCTCCTATCCGGTTCTGATGTGGGAAGTGTAGAGTTAATTGGTTATTGTCAAGTGTCCATTGTTCATTAGACCGGACTCACCACTTAGCACATCCAGTAATGGGCCGGGAGCACCTAATAATTTCTCCGTCATCTCGCTAAGAGAAAATTTGGATATACTCAACACGTGATGACGTATTGATACTCGGTGTAGATTATATGCGATTTGTTATGAATTAGTTTCTTATTGAAGATTTGTTTGTCGTCAGAGCCGGCCCGGAGGTTGGGTTGTCCTAATCGAAACTAATTTTGGTTGTCCTTGAACTTTATTGAAAAAATAACAGCACAAACATTATATATATTTTATTTTATTTTTTTAATATATATATATATATATATATATATATATATATATATATATATATATATATATATATATATATATATTTTTTTTTTTTTTTTTTTTTTTTTTTTTTTTTTTGAAGCAATGGGTACTTGTGGCGAACTCGCCTCCACTGTAGATTATATATATATATATGGAAGCGGATCAAAAGTCCCCCTTAGTAAACCCCCTAAAAAATTTCTCACTCTCGGCCGTAATTTAATGTTAATATTAATGTTAATGTTAATATTTATATTTATATTTATTTTTATATTAATATTAATGTTAATGTTAATGTTAATGTTAATATTAATTTTAATGTTAATATTTATATTTTATTTTATTTTATTTTTTTAATATATATATATATATATATATTTGAAGCAATGGGTACTTGTGGCGAACTCGCCTCCACTGAGGCTCGAACTCCCGACCACTTAGGCCGCATGCATCTCTCTTAACCACTAAGCTAGAGGTCATTTCCATATATATATATATATATATATATATATATATATATATATATATATATATATATATATGGAAGCGGATCAAAAGTCCCCCTTAGTAAACCCCCTAAAAAATTCCTCACTCTCGGCCGTAATTTAATGTTAATATTAATGTTAATGTTAATATTTATATTTATTTTTATTTTTATATTAATGTTAATGTTAATGTTAATGTTAATATTAATTTTAATGTTAAGTTTAATGATAATTTTAGTATTTAATATTAATATTAATATTAATATTAATATTAATATTAACATTAATATTAGTATTAAATTACGGCCGAAAGTGAGGAGATTTTTAGGAGGTTTTCTAAGTATAATGCCAATACGCACTGCGTGAAGCTCAGCCAGGAGGCTCAGGTCTGGACCGAGGCTTTGTAGTAAGAACCAGATATTAGCCGATATAAGTATGTACCCTTGTCTGTCTCTTGCTACTCCCCGCTGCGGCGATGGAGGTAGGGCCAGTAGCGCCATCAACTAATTTTAATCCCATTAATTGAGCCGGAGGCCTTCAGATCTTTTCCAAGATACTATCTAGATGAATATTGACACTGTCCAGATGGTCCTTCGTGCGTGGTTCTGTGGAGGAGCGAGTACTTGGTCTGCAATATGATGCGATCGATGTTTGGTGATTCATGTCGAAATACGCACTGGGCACTGGCTTTCCATAGGGTCCATAGGAAAGTGGCACCTATAATGAATGCTTCATGAGCCAGTCGGAGAGTAGTGAATGGATGTCGTGTCCGTCCAAATGAGTTCGTCCGGACCATCTTCACTGTTGAGTCTGATGCTTGTGATGGCATTGGCTTCGATGTGGTGATGAGGGGAGTATTCCATGTTCTTGTAGTGGGGTTCATCAAATCTCATCAGTCGGTATGTTAGTTGTGGCAACTCTGAAGCTGGCAAGTTCGGCACCGATGGGTCATCTCGGATATTGACCCATCCTCCTATGATTCTCCAGCACATTTTGTGTTGGAAATATAAGCTAGAAAGTTACAAGTTTTACTTAAAGAGAAGAAATATCATATGTTATATATCATGTTCATATGCACGACAAGTTTTATTTCGGTTTTCTCATTACTTATATCTTTAATAAACATGTAACTTATGCAAATACATATGCTATATAAGAGCATCATCTTTTACACTTTATTATCAAGCAAAGGTCAATAAACATTATTCCACTTCATAACATTTTGAGCATCCTCTTCTAGTGTTTTAGGAACAAAAGAACACATCCCTCTTGTGCTTTCTCATCTCCAAAAGAAGTTCATCTCTATCAAAGTGGTATCAGAGCCAGAGAGGTGTGTCATGGCTTCCAACAACAACAACAACATGTTACAACCCCAACTACCTCGCTTCACCGGCAAGAATTACAACCAATGGAGTATTCAAATGAAGGTCCTCTACCAATCTCAAGATCTTTGGGATATTGTAGAGAGCGGAGTTCCGGAACCCGCTAATGTGGCTAGTCTCAATGCACAACAACTTCAAGAATTGAAGGAAGCTCGCAAGAAGGACAAGAAAGCATTATTTTTCATCTATCAAGCGGTGGATGAGGTTATCTTTGAAAGGATATTGACGGTGACTTCGGCAAAGGAAGCATGGGACACACTTCATTTTTCATACAAGGGAGATGACAAGGTGAAAATGGTAAGGCTACAAACTCTTCGTAGCGAATTTGATACACTAAAGATGAAAGATGTAGAATCCATTGAAGATTATTCCAATCGGGTTATTTCAATTGTTAACCAATTGAAAGTGAATGGTGAGAAAGTTGAAGATCAAAGAATTGTTGAGAAGATTCTACGAAGCTTGACTCGAAAATTCGAGTCTACCGTAGCAGCCATTGAAGAATCCAAAGATTTGTCTACACTTTCAGTAGAGAGTTTATTGGGTTCACTTCAGTCCCATGAACTCCGTATGAAACAATATGATTCCACTCCTCTATAGCAAGTTTTCCAAACACATGTCTTTTGGAGGCGGTTCGAGAGAAAGAATGGGTGGTCTAAGAGGTCGTGGAAGAGGAAGACACAATGGAGGCAGATACATCGAAGCTGAGAAAAAGGAAGATGTTGATTCTTCAAATTGGAGGAGAACAAGAGGAAGAGGAAGAGTTGCAAGTAGAGGCCAAGGTAGAAGTCGTGAAGATTTTTTTTATCAAGTTCAATGTTACAATATGGCCATTATCAAACAGATTGTTGGTCCAAGAAGACCAATAATGAAGAAGGAAGCTCAACTTTCATGCATGAAGAAGAAAAGAAAAGTGAGAACGACACTCTCTTTCTCACTTGCAATGTTGAAGAAGTTACACATGATGAAGTATGGTACATCGACAGTGGCTGTAGCAACCATATGACTGGAAACAAAAAGGTGTTCATGAACCTTGATGAATCAATTACAGGTGAAGTTTGAACTGGGGATGACAAGAGACTCTCAGTGAAAGGTAAATGTGATATTCTTGTCCAATCAAAGAAAGGAGTAAAGCGCATCTCTAGCGTTTTCTATGTTCCCGGACTCAAGCACAATCTTGTGAGTGTTGGTCAGCTTCTATTGAAGGGATTCCAACTTCATTTTAATGAAGATCTGTGTGAGATAAAAGACAAGAATGTTGCTCTTATCACGAAGGTAAAGATGACACTAAGCAAGATGTTTCATTTGAAGCTTCATTCTCAAATTAACTCATGCATGCATACTATCCAAGACAACTCGTGGCTATGGCATTTTAGATTTGGACATCTGAGTTTCAAACCTCTTTCACTCATGGTGTAAAACCCATTAAAAAAAAAAGAAACACAACCCACCCACACTCAGTCTGCTGACCCATTCCCCCATTCTCTCTCCACGTCCTCACAATTTCCTCAATTCTCTCCACCACTCTCATTAACTACCACCACCAGCACTCTCCTTCTCTCTCACTAAAATCTCTAAATCAAAAAGGAAAAAGAAAACCACCATCACCATCTCCCAATTCTTCCCACTCCCTTCTCTCCACATCAACAACACATCTCCTCCTACTTTCCCACTCTCCAACCCATTCCAGACCCCCCTCTCGCCTGTGGCTGATCGCCGGCGACCTCCGCCCGGCGTCCCCACCTTTCCGGTGACCTCCGCCGGCGTCCAAGCCGTTCGGCGCCCGGCCCGCGACCGCACCAGCACCCCGCACCGGCTTTCCCGCGCGGATCAGCAGTCCGCCGGCGCTCCTCCGCACCGTTGGCAACCGTGCGCGCCCTCCGCCCGTCGCCGCCATCTCCCGCGTGTGCCCCGTCGCCGCGTGTCTTCCCCGCGTGTCCGTTCGTGTGCGCTCACGTGTCCGTGTTCGTCGTTTCCGGCGTCGTTTCGAGTCCGAGGCCTCCCATCGGTACTCCTTCGTGCAAAATCTTTGGGTAAACCCTTCCTTTTTACCTTCTGTCATTTAACAGAACTTCAATTTGTATCCTGGGACCCTTAGAAATAGTTCAATTGATTGTAGGATTGATATTTGGTAATAATGTGATATATTTTAGGCAGTAATGGTTTGGATGCTGGTATTGACATGCTGTAGCCTAACATAATTAATTAGAACCCTTAATTAATTAATCAAGATTATTGTTATACGTTGGTTTCATATATTTAAATGCTAGTAATTATTAGTTAATTTTACAAAGCTTTAACTATTATTAAAACACTATGTTTAATAATTATTCATTAGAGTTAGTATTAAGCTATGGAAAAGATTTTGTTAGTAAACTGTAGTAATAAGATTATTTGCCATAGAAATTTTATGGTATTTATATATATTCTCTTTAAACACGAGATTAAACCAAAAAGGGTTTTCGATAATTAGATTAATAAAAGAAAATTTATTTTTTTCATAAATGAGTTTATTTGTTAAAATAATTAATCTTGGTAAAAAGATGGTTATTTAGTATTAATAATCGAAATATTTTATATTCATTCAAAATCGTTATTTTGGTAAGAAAATCGTATTTTTATGCAAAAGTGCTATTTTAAATATTTAAGAAGTTATTTTCTCTCTAATTTACGAAAAATGGTTAAAAAGGTATTTTTTTTCTAAGCAAAATCGTTTTATTAATAAACGTTCGGTATAATTTTTATTTTAAAATATTAGTTAGATAAATCTAATTTCCTAAGATTTATTAATCTCTGCGAAATACAATTTAAAGTCATTTTCTAAATATTTATTATTTTTGACAAAACCTATTTTAGTTAAAACGATTATTTGTCAATTATTAGTTTGGTAACAAAAGCTATTTTATGTATAAAATTATTTCCAATTAGGTTCGCCAACCTGCCAGACTTAGCCCAAGTATTGTACCTTAGAATTAGGGCGTAGTTCTGGTTACTAAAACGGTACTACGATTTTGTAGGTCCTGCTCCGTAAAACTCTAGCAGTCACTTTCTGGTTGCTGTCAAGTCAAGGAACATTCTGAGGCAAGTTTCATATCTATTCCATATCTGCGTTTTATTTTGATAATTAAATGTATGCATCAGTTAGTTACATGTAGTATAGTTACACTGGTTCGCCGTGGATCCCTCTCGGACTCCACATAGGTTGATGGATTGCTGGATGGCTATCTTGACATGTTGATTATTGACTCATTACTTGGGGATTGTTAAGGGGAGTAGTATAACGTCTGTGACCAAAGCCAAAACTTGCTCGTTTCTCGTCTGCGCTAACCCCAACCTCACTGTGGGTTGAGCCGTACCGTATACTATTCGTTTCGGCCGAAATGTTAGTATACGTATTGCCTCTATCCCAGCCAGTCATAGGCCCTGTTATATACTCAAACACTAGCTTGGCATTACATCATTTTGGACATTGACATCATCTTGCTTGTTGGTCTTTTTACTATTAAATACAAAAAATATATTGTTTCTTTAATTGTCTCGTATGTTATATTTATTATTAATTTAGAATTGCTAGATGTGGATAAAATATGTACTTGCTCCCTCCTGACTGGAGACAACATTTTTAGGTGACTGCAACGAAGAGGAGCTGCCTTACTACACATTCTACGGGACAGACTTGGGTCCCGTAGAGGCTGAACCAGGAACCCCTGAACCCTAGAATGTTGGCTCAGTACTTTACTTTACTTTTCTTTCAAAATCTTTTGTAATAAAATGAATATTGTAGTTGTTTGTTATTTCCAGACTTTTCCCAGTCGAATAAAATGTTTTAATTTCGTTAGATGTTTCTGCATGTTGAGTTTCACTGCTTGATACTGTAGTGTCCCGTCCCGCTCAGTCAATCGGAGGAATCGAAATGCCAACGGCGCTCGGACTTAGCCTTGCAACGGCTGCTCGAAGACATTGCTCGATCGAGGCGACCGCTCGCTCAGGTGGGATAGTTTCGGTGAACTTGCCTCATCTTAGCCTTCACATAATAAATCGCGTGTTTTCAACTCGCACAAGTAGGCTTAATAATAAAAGAGATGAATCCACATAGCTAAAAGGGAATAATCCCGACGGATCGAATTGAGTTAGAATATCGAAAGGTCCAACGGTCGGCTTAGAGTTGGTGCACGACGTGCTTTGAAAATGACACTCGGTCCTTCGTCCCGTGGCTTGGGAGAAGGAAAGTTGGTCTTCGACACAAAACTATGAACTTGCCTAAGTCATAGGCGTCGCCCGCGTAAATGCTCGATAAATCATGCACGCTTCCACTGCGCAAGGCTTGGCATAGCCTTTGCTCGTCCCTCGGGTTAAGTTGTAGGCTTGAGTAAGTTAGACAAAGTTATGTCGGTCGACCTAAGTCATTCCAAGTACTATCCCGCTCTTTCTGCAGTTGTCAAATTAAATAGTCCCACGATCCCAAGGCCCGTCATATGAGGTATGACTTGGGCGATAGCATTGCGTAGAATACGAGTTTGTTTAAGGCACGAGCCATAGTTGGTTCAGTGGAAAGTTAGCCACGGTCTGTCGATACTTAAGAAACATGTTATGTTCAAGTTAAGTGGGAAGGCTATGTAGTAGCCGTTCCCGGAGTTTCAAAGAAATGTTAAGTCTAAGCGATGGTTAGTCGCCGAGAGTAAATATGTCGGGACTGTAGTTCAGTCGCCGAGGCAACCCTGGTTTGGGCTCTGCAAAGAAGTGTGAAAAGTGGAAGAAGTAAAGCAAAGGAACTAAGTGATGATGATGAGACCATGCAATTACGTTAAGTCTAGAAGTTAGCGTAGGCGCGTGGTCATGGACAACTTGTCGACAAGGGCGATGGTTCTTCGAGTGGCAACCCGGGGCCACGGGACCGACTCAGCCTAGGAAGAACAAATTATAGCCGAGCTGGGTAATATGCAATTGGTAGTATGGAGACTTGCATCGGAGATCGCTACTTGCGGTGCAAGGATCCCATTTGTCAGGCTATGTCCACGATGGCTAGTTAATGCCAGTAACCATTCATATAGATGGGTCGGCACGGGCGATAATCCACGTGTGTGCCTTTGGACTGAGTTGAGTTGAATGTGTATGCAGTTAGAAGACACAATATCTGGGCCTAAGATTTGGCTACAACGAAGGCGGCGTGCTTCGGCACGAGATGTGGCGTCGAGTGTTAAGTCGCTGGCATAGAGTTACATGAGTTAGACTTGAGCTGTTGCGAGTTAAGTCGAGAAGGGCCGTAGGGCAAATTGGGTGAAGTTACGTTGAGTTGCTGGGCATGACCTCGAAATGTGAGGCACGGTCGCGTTGTCAAAACTAGAGTATAGGCAAGACTAATCGAGGAGGCACTGCCTCAGAGATATTAAAGCACGAATCGAGTTCATGGCACGACCGAGTCGTTACGTCACAGAGTATGGCACGAAAGACAAGTATGAGTCGGTGCGTTGACAATGCAAGCACGAGAAAGGTCTAGAGGCAAGGAAATGGAGTCTATCGTGTAGTTGCGTCTCTGATTATGGCCGTAAGGCAAGCACGATTTGATAGGTTAACGTTATGGAGTGGACGTTGTTGTGCAAGCACGGGATGGTCCTTAGACACAAGTATGCCAAGGCGTCTGTCATAAAACTGATCCTAAGACAAGACTAGAAAGACAATTGATAAGAAGGGACTATGTCACACAAAAGTAAATCAAACGTGTTGGTTTTGTATGGGTGGACGAGGAGCTCATTCCACCAGTACAGTTGAGTACTGACACCCATATAGTTTTTATGTACAGACGCAGGTAGAAGCTCGTGGTGCGGGGCTCGCTTGGATACATCGAGGTATAGAGTTCCTTGGCGATTCGAAGCGTGTGGCCACGTGGAGTCAAGACTTATACGGGACATAATGTATGGACGTCGCCTTCCGAAGCTTCCGTCGGTTCAAGACATGTATCGAAAGATGTGAGAGAACTGAGTGACTTGTAATATGAGATGAGTGAGCTTGAGAGACTTATAATCTTGGCCTTGCGCCCCATTGTAACCTTGTTTCAATATCAATAAAAGAGTATTTTGCAATGACTTGTGTTTTGCTTCAAATTCCGCTGCTATTATTCAATGTCTCTGCTTGGGACTTATGTGCGACGATCCCGTCGCAGCCGCTAAAATCGGCCGTTATGGAACCCGCCTTGCACGAGCGCAACCTAGGCTCGTACGGCATCACACCTTAGCGAGGATGATCGCTCCTATGGGAGCGGGGCGTGACATAATGGTATCAGAGCACGGCTTTACGTCCTTGGACTATCGATTGAATTCTTTAACTCCGTGTTTCCGCCAACTCTGAAGTGTTGCTTCCGTAAGTTGATATCGTTGGTGCGCTCTCTCTCAATTATCCCACGGGATGTCCATACAATAAGTCTAATATTTTCAAAAGTTCGTACAAGTGTTCAATCGAACACATCGATAGACGATGGCCTTTGGACCGAACGGTGCCGACCTTGAGTTGATAAAAAACACGTGCTAAAGTTAGCAAGTCGCGTGCGTGCTTAAATAGTCCTACGTCGACGTTAGCAAATAAGCGTACAAAACTTGGAGTATAGTCCGTACGGGATGGCTTGGCTATGCACACGGCCTTTTGGCTAAGTTGTGCCGAGTATCGCGCACGTAGACCTTTTGGTGCGTACGAGATTGCGAGCGAGATTGACTATCGCACGGACGAGTATAAGTGAGACGTAGAACGTATGTTGATAGAGACGCTACTTGACCAACGCTAAAGCGAACACGAGAAATGGTTCTTAGACCTTGAGGAACGGGCGAACGCACAATTGAACATGTCGATTGTGAATCGTATAACCTTTTTGAGGATTTGTAGAATGACTTGACCCTGAGTGGTGTATGGACGTTAAAGAAATTTGTTCGAGCAAAACTAGAGGATTTACGGATAGTACGAGTATGTCGACAAGCGATGATATCGCAAAGCCTTAGAACGAGTAGCGCTTAGTTGGTCATGATTCGAGAGCCGCAAACGAGATATAGTTCGAACGATTTGTGAATGGCAATACGAGTACGAAATGGTTGAATGGTGATTCTAAACAATAGAATAAATGGATGACTTAATTGAAGAAATTGATACGGATCGTATACGAAAAGTTAGCACGACGGGAAGATAGCGTGCATGAAAAAGTTTGATTCGAATGTTTGAAAATGACTCTGAGGATTGGATTGAATGTTGCTCGATGAGTTGAGTTAGCAAAGAATGATACGAATTGAGAAAAAATGTTGGTCGATGACTTAAGATATAGACGGATAAAAGGTACGTGAAATTGGATTTGAGAAAATTGATGCTGTGAACGATTCGAAGGGTAATGATCGAATTTGAATTAGAATGTCGAGGAAATTATCCAGTCGGACGCTAGCATCATTCGTACGACTCAAAATTCGTCGCAAAGGAAGATCGTCAGGTTACGCATATCATCGATGGTATTGAGGCGTATCAAAGGTCGATATACGATAACTCGGGGGTACTCTAACACGGTGAATGACGATCGTACAAGTGTTATCGTTCTGATGGACGCAATTCTTAGGATTTTGATTGGGACAAATTTTGGATGAAAGTGATAGTGTCTTGATGGTTACGTGGATAACCACAGCGTCGACGATCTTGTCTTGCGCGAGCACAACTCTAGCCTCGCACATACGTTGCATCGAATTTGGGACGATCGTTCCGCGTGAGCGCTGACATGGTGATTCATGTTGCGGGAATGATCGAACTCGAAAAATCAGGATACAACAACTTTGATTATTTCGGCTTATTGGTAAGATGAGAAGAAGAACTCGAGGATGTTAGGATTTGCGATTGATGAATGAAATAAACTTGAGGATTGAGTAGGTCCAATCCGCGCATCAAGAATGAACTAGTCTAGACACAAAACAAGAGTTACGTCCCGATGAGAATGATTATCTCGTGGGAGCGTGCATGGTGATTCGTGCCCACCGTGGATAATCTGACTCGCATGAGATGGAGACGCAATATATTGTTAAGTCAGACGACCTTGTGATCGATTACGCGAATTAGAATAAATGACTTAGGGAGTATAAAATATGAATTATGGATTAGCGATGAATTGTGTCGTAGCATGCTTGATTTGAGAAAGATTGATAGACGAACTATGTCGAACGTGTTCAAAGAGAGACTATACAAAATGGCTTGATGAACGAGTGATATCGATACGTCGTAGAATTGGTTGAACGTGAGTTATCGTAGGATGGCTTTGCTGAATGACTCAGACCCCGTGTGACGAATGTCGGAATGTGTGTAGGAAATCGATGCTCGATGTTTAAAAATTGGAGTGATGCAAGCTTGTGTAGAAAACCCCGTACCATCGAATTGGTTTGACCTTAGGATGGGGTCAGTGTTGATATCATTGTTTGGGAACTATGATTCTAGTACTGACGGAAAGACATAGCCTAGCGGTTAGGCAGATGTCCGAGTGCGAAGCGATTAAAAATTATGGAGGCACCACTCATGAGGCTCGGTTGACATGCACGTATATCAGGGACGCCCGAATATGTGCATGATCCGACTCGAGTGGTGATGGCGAATTCTCTATCACGAGGCTTGGCTAAAATGCATGTATTTTGGGGACGCCTAAAATATATGTACGATCCAACTAAGTGATACGTGAATCAAGTGAGACTTAGGGAACGAGAAGGTGTCGAGGATTTTGAAATCGTGTTTCAAGGAAAAGATTGGTGGTAGTGCGATTAATAGATTAAGACAAACTTGAACGTTGGTTGATCGGATGGATTGCCTAGAACTGAGTTGTCCGTGTGTGCGATGAGAGTAAGTTACCTAAGTTGAGATATAGTTGTTCGAGGTAAAAGATAACCGTAGCACGAGCGTGGCTCAAATTTGAGAAACGCATATGAGAGATGTGTACGAAGAAAGGTAGGATGTGGAATCAAGTATAAGTCGATAGGTGTACTCAGTAAGTTTTGAGGACGAAACTTTTTCTGAGTGGTGTATGATGTAGTGCCCCGTCCCGTTCAGTCAATCGGAGGAATCGAAATGCCAATGGCGTTCGGACTTAGCCTTACAACGGCTGCTCGAAGACATTGCTCGCTCGAGGCGACCGCTCGCTCAGGTGGGGTAGTTTCGGTGAACTTGCCTCATCTTAGCCTTCACATAATAAATCACGTGTTTTCAACTCGCACAAGTAGGCTTAATAATAAAAGAGACGAATCCACATAGCTAAAAGAGAATAATCCCGACGGGTCGAATTGAGTTAGAATATGGAAAGGTCCAACGGTCGGCTTAGAGTTGGTGCACGGCGTGCTTCGAAAATGACACTCGGTCCTTCGTCCCGTGGCTTGGGAGAAGGAAAGTTGGTCTTCGACACAAAACTATGAACTTGCCTAAGTCATAGGCGTCGTCCGCGTAAATGCTCGATAAAGCATGCACGCTTCTACTGCGCAAGGCTTGGCATAGCCTTTGCTCGTTCCTCGGGTTAAGTTGTAGGCTTGAGTAAGTTAGGCAAAGTTATGCCGGTCGACCTAAGTCATTCCAAGTGTTGTCCCGCTCTTTCTGCGGTTGTCAAGTTAAATAGTCCCACGATCCCAAGGTCCGTCATATGAGGTATGACTTGGGCAATAGCGTTGCGTAGAACACGAGTTGGTTTAAGGCACGAGCCACAGTTGGTTCAGTGAAAAGTTAGCCACGGTCTGTCGATACTTAAAAAACACGTTATGTTCAAGTTAAGTGGGAAGGCTATGCAGTAGCCGTTCCCGGAGTTTCAAAGAAATGTTAAGTCTAAGCGATGGTTAGTCGCCGAGAGGAAATATGTCGGAACTGTAGTTCATTCGCCGAGGCAACCCTGGTTTAGGCTATACAAAGAAGTATGAAAAGTGGAAGAAGTAAAGCAAAGGAACTAAGTGATGATGATGAGACCATGCAATTACGTTAAGTCTAAAAGTTAGCGTATGCACGTGGTCATGGACAACTTGTCGACAAGGGCGATGGTTCTTCGAGCGGCAACCCGGGGCCACGGGACCGACTCGGCCTAGGAAGAACAAATTATAGCCGAGTTGGGTAATAGGCAATTGGTAGTACGGGGACTTGCATCG
The DNA here is from genome assembly GCA_029216955.1 of Iris pallida. Classification (NCBI taxonomy): domain Eukaryota; kingdom Viridiplantae; phylum Streptophyta; class Magnoliopsida; order Asparagales; family Iridaceae; genus Iris; species Iris pallida. The sequence continues at coordinate 298,161 of JANAVB010031819.1, read as the reverse complement.
GAGATCGCTACTTGCGGTGCAAGGATCCCGTTTGCCAGGCTATGTCCACGATGGCTAGTTAATGCCAGTGACCATTTATATAGATGGGTCGGCACGGGCGGTAATCTGCGTGTGTGCCTTTGGACTGAGTTGAGTTGAATGTGTATGCAGTTAGAAGACACAATGTCTGGGCCTAAGATTTGGCTACAACGAAGGCGGCGTGCTTCGGCACGAGATGTGGCATCGAGTGTTAAGTCGTTGGCATAGAGTTGCATGAGTTAGACTTGAGCTGTTGCGAGTTAAGTCGAGAAGGGCCGCAGGGCAAGTTGGGTGAAGTTACGTTGAGTTGTTGGGCACGACCTCGAAATGTGAGACACGACCGTGTTGTCAAAACTAGAGTATAGGTAAGACTAATCGAGGAGGCACTGCCTCAGAGATATTGAAGCACGAATCGAGTTCATGGCACGACCGAGTCGTTACGTCACAGAGTATGGCACGAAAGACAAGTATGAGTCGGTACGTTGACAATGCAAGCACGAGAAAGGTCTAGAGGCAAGGAAATTGAGTCTATCATGTAGTTGCGTCTCTCATTATGGCCGTAAGACAAGCACGACTTGATAGGTTAACGTTATGGAGTGGACGTTGTTGTGCAAGCACGGGATGATCCTCAGACATAAGTATGCCAAGACGTCTGTCATAAAACTGATCCTAAGACAAGACTAGAAAGACAATTGATAAGAAGGGACTATGTCGCACAAAAGTAAATCAAACGTGTTGGTTTTGTATGGGTGGGCGAGGAGCTCATTCCACCAGTACAGTTGAGTACTGACACCCACATAGTTTTCATGTGCAGGCGCAGGTAGAAGCTCGTGGTGCGGGGCTCGCTTGGATGCGTCGAGGCATGGAGTTCCTTGGCGATTCGAAGCGTGCGGCCGCGTGGAGTCAAGACTTATACGGGACATAATGTATGGACGTCGCCTTCCGAAGCTTCCGTCGGTTCAAGACATGTATCGAGAGATGTGAGAGAGTTGAGTGACTTGTAATATGAGATGAGTAAGCTTGAGAGACTTGTAATCTTGGCCTTGTGCCCAATTGTAACCTTGTTTCAATATCAATAAAAGAGTGTTTTGCAATGACTTGTGTTTTGCTTCAAATTTTGCTGCTATTATTTAATGTCTCTACTTGGGACTTCTGTGCGACGACCCTGTCGCAGCCGCTGAAATCGGTCGTTATGGAACCCGCCTTGCACGAGCACAACCTAGGCTCGTGCAACATCACGCCTTAGCGAGGACGATCCCTCCTGCGGGAGCGGGGCGTGACAGATACAGCTTACTGTCGTCGTCTCACAACGGTGTAGGCTGGACATGATCCGACTAGATCCACTACATTGGGATCGGGTCGTGACACATGGCTAGAAAAATTTTTGTTGAAGGCATGCCGAAGGTTGATATTCAAGAGAAAATATGTGAAGGATGTGTACTTGGCAAGCGTCACATAAATTCTTTTCCAATTGGAAAATCTTGGAGAGCATCACAACCACTTGAGCTTATACATTCACATCTTTGTGGTCCAATGCAAACTACTTCAATTGGCGGTAATCGTTATTTTCTTACCTTTATTGATGACTATAGTAAAAAGACATGAGTTTTCTTCCTTAAAGAAAAATTAGAAGTATATGGATATTTTAAAAACTTTAAGGCGTTGGTGGAAAAGGAAAGTCGCTTCCCATTGAAGACTTTGCGTACCGATCGTGGAGGTGAATATGTTGGGCATGATTTTCAAACTTATTTGAAGGAAAATGGAATTCGCCATCAGCTTACTGCTTGCTATACTCCTCAGCAGAATGGGATCGCAGAGAGGAAGAACAGAACAATTGTGGACTTAGCTCGAAGCATGTTGAAGGCAAAAGATATTCCTAATGACTTCTGGGCTGAATCTGTTGCATGCGCTATCTATCTTTTGAACAGTGCATCATCTAAAAGTTTGCAAGACAAGACTCCTCAAGAAGCTTGGAGTGGTCATAAGCCAAGTGTGGCTCATTTGAGAGTTTTTGGGTAGCATTACTTATTCTCATATTCCAGACGAGAGAATGAAGAAGTTGGATGACAAATCTGAAAAATGTATCTTTTTGGGATATAGCGAGCACTCCAAGGCATACAAGCTATTTAATCCAGTTACCAAGAAGCTTGTCATAAGTAGGGATGTCAAATTTGCTGAAGCAGCAACCTGGAATTGGAATAAAAGTGACACAAAAGGCAAAGTAGTCCATGTGGAAGAAGAAAAAGGAGAACAAATTCAGCATGATGATAAGGTAAACACTCCACCTCTTTCTCCTCATTCCTCTCCATTTTTTTCATCTTCATCTTCTCCGTCTTCGAGTTCGCAACCTCCTCCAAAGAAGACAAGGAGCATACAAGAGCTGTATAAAGCAACAAAAAATTTGGAAGAAGATTTGGCTAATTTTGCCTTATTTGCCGTTGCTGATCCAATTACTTTTGAAGATGCTTCAAAAGAAGAGAAGTGGAAGTATGCTTTGGATCAAGAAATTGATTCTATTCAAGAAATAAAACTTGGGAGCTTGTGAGCCTTCCAAGTGGGAAAGAAGCTATTGATGTGAAGTGGGTGTACAAGACCAAGCTGAATTCTAAAGGTGGAGCTGAAAAACACAAGGCTCGTTTAGTTGTGAAAGGTTACAAACAAAAATTTGGTATTGATTACCAAGATGTATTTGCCCTGTTGCTCGTCTTGAAACCATACGAATTGTTTTAGCTCTATCGGCTCAAAGAGGATGGAAGGTTCATCAAATGGATGTCAAGTCGGCATTCTTGAAGAAGAAGTCTATGTGCACCAGCCACCTGGTTATGTAGTAGAGGGTGAAGAAGAGAAGGTATGTCATTTGAAGAATGCACTATATGGGCTCAAGCAAGCTCCGAAAGCATGGTATAGTCGCATCGACAGCTATTTTTTGAAGATTGGTTTCAAAAGATGCCCCTTTGAGCATACACTTTATATCAAAGAAGGCGATCAAGGTAAATTCTTGATAGTTTGCTTATATGTTGATGATCTAATTTTTACTAACAATACTACAAGCATATGTGATGAATTTAAGAAGGCATTGATGCATGAATTCGAGATGACTGACATGGGTTTACTTTATTTCTTTCTTGAAATTGAAGTCAAGCAAGAGGAAGATGGAATTTTTATTTCACAAAAGAAGTATGCCAATGATATTTTGAAGAAATTCCAAATGGAGGGCGCCATCCTACTTAGCACTCCAATGGAAGTTGGTTTGAAGTTATGCAAATCTGAAAATGAAGAAGATGCTGATGCAATTCTCTATCGTAGTCTTGTTGGTAGTCTTATGTACTTGACTGCAACAAGACCGGATCTTATGTTCGTTGTGAGCATGCTTAGTCGATTCATGGAATCAACAAAAAGGAGCCATTAGGATACAGGAAAAAGGATACTAAGGTATCTTTGTGGAACCATTAATGAAGGCATACATTACAAAAGTGTTGAAGATTCAAGGTTGATTGGCTATTGTGATAGTGACTGGACAGAAAGTGTTGATGATTCTAGAAGTACTTCTGGTTATGTTTTTCATATTGGTTCGCGTGCACTCTCATGGGCGTCCAAAAAACAAAAAGTAGTTGCTCTTTTGACAGCTGAAGCAGAATATATTGCTTTGGCATTATCATCTTGTCAATCATTATGGATTAGATGGATCTTGGGTGAGCTCAAACATGAACAAGTTGAAGGTACAACACTGTTTTGTGATAATTCTTCAGCCATTTCTCTTACCAAGAATCATGTTTTCCATGGAAAAGTAAACACATTAGAATCAAGTACCATTTCATTCGTGATCTGGTTAAAGATGGTGAGATTCATATCAGACATTGCAAAACAAAAGATCAAGTTGCTGATATATTTACAAAAGCCTTGAAGTATGACATTTTCAAGAAGATGAAAGAAGAACTAGGCATGGTGAAGATCTAACTTAACGGAGGCTATTGGAAATATAAAGCTAGAGAGTTACAAGTTTTAATTAAAGAGAAGAAACATCCTATGTTATATGTCATGTTCATATGCATGACAAGTTTTATTTTGGTTTTCTCGTTTTCTATTTAACTTATATCTTTAATGAACATGTAACTTATGCAAATACATATGCTATATAAGAGCATCATCTTGTACACTTTATCATCACGCAAAGATCAATAAACATTATTCCACTTCATAACATTTTGAGCATCCTCTTCTAGTGTTTTAGAAACAAGAGAACACATCCCTCTTGTGCTTTCTCATCTCCAAAAGAAGTTCATCTCTATCATTTTGTTCGCCATGATGTGACGTATGTGGAGGATGCTAGACCATACGGATGAGGCTCTTTGAGGTTTCCTGGCGGACCAAAAGGAAGTGTGGTGCAGGTAGGTTGCCCTAAGGAGACGAACCCATAGCAGGTGCGGGTTCTTTACGAATCGCCAGAGGATCTTGCCTGTGAGGGAGTCATTCACCCATTCAGGTTTCCTGAAGCCTAGGCCACCCTCCTTTTTTGGCTTCGTGATTTTATCCCATGCAAGGAAATGCATTTCCTTTCTGCGGTGTCATGCCCCCACCAAAAAGAGCGTTGTCTGGATATGATGGATGTAACGGACTTCGGAACTTTGTATATCGACAGATAGTACATAGGGATAGCTCCGAGCGTTGATTTTATGAGTACCGCTCGTCCAGCATGAAAAAGCAATTTGGATTTCTAACCCGGTAAGAGGTCGGCACACTTGTTGATTAGCGAGTTGTACGTCGCCGTTCGCTTCTTCGATAAAAGCAGATGATGTCCCAGGTACTTGTCGTCTGGGTTCATTGGGGGGAGTTGTAGTATGGACGCTAGGGCTGTGCACAATTAAGTCAAACCGACCAAATCGAACCAAGCCAAACCGAACCGATTTGTTTTAAACTAGGGGTGAGCAAATACCGACCGCTACCGAAAAATCGACCGAATACCGATTAAAAATATTCCGAAAAATCGAACCGAAATTATGTACCGATACCGAATTACCGAACCGATTAAAATATGGTATAATGGTAATGGTAACGGATTGAATGTAATGCCATACCGAAAATACCGAACCGAACCGATTATATATATATATACATTTTTTCCGTTAGAATGTTGTTCGTGATTAATTTTATATTACTCTTTTTCATTTTTATTTTTGTTTTAGTTGGAAATTAGTTTGTTAGAACTTAGAATGGATTTTGGTGGACTTGAAGTTATGTTAATAATGCTAAGAATTGAGTTTTGGTCTTTTGAGCTTATATTTTTGTGTTTTCATATAATTTTGAAATGAATTTTAATGTACTTAAACTTATACTAAGAATTAAACTTAGTGATCGTGTTTGATCTTTTAAGCTCTTTTTTAGGTGTTTGCGACTTGTTACATATTATTCTAATAAATTTGATTAATTGTTTGCTTGGTAGAGGTTTGGCTTTGAAATTTAATGCTTCCAAAAAAAAGTAAAAAAATATGTTTCTAGGTTAAGAGGTTCATATTAAGTTTATTGATTGATCAAATGTTAAATGGTAAAATACCGATACCGAACAAAAATCGACCGAATACCGATTTAACCGAAACCGAAAAAAACCGATTCTAAATGGTACGATATTGGTATTGATTTTTTAAATACCGATTTAAAAAAATACCGAAAAATTCAACCAAATACCGACCGATTATACCGACGCTCACCCCTATTTTAAACCGAACCAATGGTTCGGTTGGTTTGGTTCGGCTTCAATTTTTCAAAACCGACCGGTTCGATTCGGCTCACGGTTTGGTTATGCCAAAAACCGTCTAAACCGAACCGAATCGAACCAAATCCTTATTAAATAATTAGGGTTGGTCGGTTGGGTATGGGTTCATTGGGTTGTATTATACCGGTTTGGTTCATTAATTCACATCACATCCATCTATCAAGTTGAAGTTGAAAGAGCTCTCTCTCTAGTCTCAAAGAGGAGGCTCATATTCTTTTCTAATTGGTCATGTGCACATGAAAGGAGCTTTTGATTGAATGTATATGATTTTTTTTATATGTATAATTGGCATTTTTTTACCTGCAAAGTGCAAGTTGAATTGAAGCTGCTGAATTGTATTTACTGTTGCAAAGTACAAGTTGAATGAGCTTTCACAAAAAAAAATATATAGTCCATTTTTTATGTGATCAAAACCGACCAAGTCGAACTGATCCAAACCGAACCAAATCGGTCGATTTCAAAACCGAACCGACCATTTGGTTGGTTTGGTTCAGTTTTGTTTATTTTTAAACCGATTAACTTTGGTTCGACTTCGGTTGGAACCAAATAGGTCGACCACCGACCGATGCACACCCCTAATGGACGCTACCATATGCCGATCATGGGGAGTAACGCTCCTACTGAAATGAACAATGGATTTCATGAAATTTATCTGTTGTCCTGACCACGATGCAAAGTTTTCAAGGATGCTTTGGGCTGCCGCCATGACGGATCTATTTGCTTTGCGAAAAATAAGTATGTCGTCGACAAAAAGGAGGTGCGAGATGGAAGGCCCGTATCAGTTGAGACGAACACCTTGGAATAGAGCTTGTCTTTCAGCTATATGGAAGAGGCCTTGATAAGACCTCCGTGCAGAGGATGAATATAAATGGGGAAAGCGGGCATCCCTGTCGTAACCCTCTGCATGGTTTGATGAAGCCTTATGGAGTTCCATTGATGAGTAAAGACATTGAAGAGGTGGTGATGCATGTCATGAATGTAAAGGTGGGAAAGAAAATATTCTTTAGTAAAATTTTCTGTTATATGAATGTAAAGGTGGGAAAGAAAATAAATGTTGGGAAGACGCCTCCACCATTGTACTAGGTAGGGAAGAAGACAGTATCAAAATTTTCCTTTTCTAAAAGAGTTAATTATTCAAATGGTGTCAGAAGAATATAATGATTGTCATTTTGGTGATCAAAATTTTTTTTGTGGTTAATTTGGTATGTAAGTTTTACATTTTGGTTTGAAAAGTGTCTGAACTAATTATTTTGATATTTTTGATAAAAATAGACAAGTGCTGGTCACGTGCCTTATGTTTTATAGTTATTTTGTCATATTTTTGTTTTTCGACTAAGAATATTAGTGTACGAAGAAATTCTACATGAACAAATATCTTTTGTCGAGTACAAAATGACGACTCTATAATCAATTATAGCCGACATATGAGCTGATCATCACAAATAATCTTAAAAATAAATTATGTGGCCATCATATGTACATTTTTAATAACTTCTATCCAAAATATCAACAAACACTCTTTAAAACGAAATATAAAACTTAGATACAAATTAACAAAACAAAAAAAAAAGTTGGATGACCAAAATGACGACGGTCCCTAATACAAACCCTAATGCTAACACCTAATCCAACAAATTGTATCCTAGGTCCAACCCTAACATTTAAGACTAATCTAAACCTAATCTAGACCCCAATCCTAACCTTCTCCCTAACCCGTAAACTAAATCCTAACCTAATCCAAATCCTTACCCTAATATAAATCCAAACCCTCCCACTCTTAACCATTACCCGAATCACTCTACTAATAACATTAACCCCCTAACCCTAACCCTAATCCTAACCTAATCCAAACCCTTTTCCTAAATCTAACCCTAATCCTAATTCTAATCCTAACCCTAACCCGTGAACTAAACCCTAACCTAATCACAACCCTTACCCTAATATAAACTCAAACCCTAATCTATCATACTATTAAATATGCGTTTTGACAACCATCTTTTTACAGATGGGTAGCCAAAACGATGATCGTATACCAGGGGGCCAACTACAGAATTGATTAAGCAACAACGCGAGTCGTACATATGTAGTCTGATATTTACTAGAGAGGTATATTAAATTTTAATTGCGTTAGTCAATAAAATTTTATTTTATATGTTTAGTAATAACATAGTTCGTATGTTTTATATATAGGTATGTGATTATAAAAGGGAAGTGCGGTGTCGGGAACACAATACATGGCGCTATGAGGGCCAACTTGGTTTTTGGAAGTTGACTAGTGACCAAGAAACTTTGTTGCACGTATTTGGTTTTCAATACCTTGATCAAATACGTTTTCTACGTCACGATAGTGACTTGATCCTCAGTCTAGTAGAGCGCTGGTGGCCCAGACGAAATACGTTCCAGCTACCTTTCGGAGAAATGACTATTGTCCTTAAAGATGTTGCAAATATTTTAGGTCTACCTATTACAGGTGAACCTATAATATTTGATGAGTCATTTTCCAATGAGACAACGATCATGGATTACCTAGGTGTGGAGGTACCAAAATTGAAAGGCAAAGGCTTAGTGTCGTATACATGGCTCTGTCAGAATTTTATGCACATAGATCGTATTGGTGACGAAGAAATTTCAGTTGCTGAGGAACGGGTTAGTATTACATTTATGGTTAATATTTATGCACATAAATAATATATCAATTTAGTTTAGCAAAATTTTTTTTATATTCTGTTCAGGTCATTGCTTGCATCAGAGCCTATTTACTAGGCCTTATTAATACAGTTTTGTTTTTCGACTCATCGGATATGATAAATTTACGGTTTCTGTCATTTCTGAAAGATTTCACAGAACCGACGATTCATGCTTGGGGAGTGTCAATGCTGGCATATCTATACAGTGATATGTCAGATTTTGTGCAGTTCCAGGCAAATGACTAATGAAAAATTTAAATGGATGCGCTACATTGATCCTGGTACGAAAATTATTTGAATTTGGTATATATTTAAAATTTGTACACTTATATCATATATTTTTTAGGTTTGGTCCTACGAGCACTTTTCTATTGGGAGGCCACTTTCTCGTATCAGTAGCGACACATGTATTTCTGATAGCTTTACGGTGGACTACTGATGCGGTAGATCCCGCACACTGTGTTTACTCGGTTGCCCCGATATATCGGGGCCAATTTGATTCACTACAGATTTTAGAGCTAAATAAAATTCATCATTCTACATTTATTAAGTTTATTCTGTTTTATTACCTTATAATTATTTGCCATAAAATAGGTTCAAATGGTGCATTATTGTATGAATCCTTATCCTTCTGAGATAGAACGAACAACATATGAATTAAGTCTCTATAGGTTTTACATAATATACCATGGAGACATAATGTATCATCCAGCTGATCGGGTTATGCGGCAATTCGGGATGAAACAACATATACCCGAAAACCTGTCTTACTACAATCGTGGTAGAGGAAGTGCAACCGCAAGATCTCGCAAATTAATTTCTACTTGGAATTCCAGACTAGAGACACATAACATCTCACATTTGTCTCATAACATAGCAACTATGGAGGACTGTAAGTTATTTTAAAGTTAATTTTTTTTTTTCATATTATATCATATATATGCTCAGATTGTATAATATATATGCTCATATTTTTTCCAACGGTACAGTGTACGGGGATATTGCATATAGATTTTGGTGGGGATCTCCAATTATAAGCAACATACGCTACATATATCAGGAGCCTCGATTCGAGCATAAAGCTATAAATGATTATAGTCTGCGTGGATTTTATGAACATATAACAAGAACTGATGTAAGTAAATTTTTATTGTAAACCAATGTTTCAGCTTAAATAAGAACTAACGTAAATAATGTGTTATTATTTTAGGTTCCAGCTTTGGAGCAAGCATATGATAACCCAGATCCTGAAGTGTTGAGAACGGCGGTAAGAAACTTTGTGGATTCGGTGAATGCGAATCCGGAGCCTCCGAACCCTCCGCTACATATTCCGCAAGATTATCCTGTAGGCATTATTAGCCAACGTGAACCACTTCCCCCGCAAGGTTAGGCGCCATGTCACCCAACTGTTCCCCGATAGTCCGTCTCAGCAAGCTGACGAGATCCCGCCACAGCAAGCTGTCCAGGGGACTTCGCAGTGGGCTGACCAGGAGACTTTCCAGTAGGCTGACCAGGGTTCTTTGCAGTGGGCTGGCCAAGAGACTTACCAGTAGATTGGCTAGGGTTTTTCACATTGTGCTGGCCCTGGGACTTCCCAGGGGACTTCGCAGTGGCCCGGAGTAACAGATTCGTTTTAAAGCTATGGTTTGGATGTAAATTATTATACACAGATACTAAATACACAGATGCTTCCCAGGGGACTTCCTAGGGGACTTCCCACGCTATCGTTTTTCCTAATTTTCCAAACTTCTATCGTTTTACGCAATTTTATACAATTTATTATCTTTACAGTAAATTTTCTATAAATAATAAATATAATTTAAAAATATTTAAAAAATTAAACTAACCATTGAAGACTTCTTCTTCTTCTTCTTCTCGATTCTCTTCTGATATTCCAATTCTTGCTGTAACTACCCTTCTTGACCCACCCTCTTAAATCCCCCCAACCACCAACTCACCCACCCGCATTATACCCATTTAAACCAACCCAAACGAACCCAATCGCCGGCCGTACTAATTTCCGACACACCGTGTGTCGGAAATTGGGCGTGCCCAACTTTTCGATACGCGGTTTGTCGGATGCTATCGTTTTCCCTAATTTTCCAAACTTCTAGCGTTTCACGAAATTATTCTTGTGTGGGTACTGGTGCTAATGGAGTATTTAGTATCTGTGTATAATAATTTCCATCCAAACCATAGCTTTGAAACCAATCTGTTACTCCGGACCACTGCGAAGTCCCCTGGCCAGCCCAATGTGAAGAACCCTGGCCAGCCCACTGGGAATAACCCTGGCCAGCCCACTGCGAAGAACCCTGGCCATCCCACTGGGAAGAACCCTGGCCAGCCCACTGGAAAGTCTCCTGGCCAGCCCACTGCGAAGTCCCCTTGGCAGCTTGTTGTGGTAGGATCTCGTCAGCTTGCTGAGCCGAGCTATCGGGGAACGGTTGGGTGACATGGTGCCTAACCTTGCGGAGAAGTGGTTCACATTGGCTAATAATGCCGAAATGATAATCTTGCGGAATATATAGCGGAGGGTTCGAAGGCTCCGGATCCGCTTTCACCCAATCCACAAAGTTTCTTACCGTCGTTCTCAACACTTCAGGATCTGGGTTATCACATGCTTTCTCCAAAGCTGGAACCTAAAATAATAGCACATTATTTACGTTAGTTCTTATGTAAGCTGAAACATTGGTTTACAATAAAAATTTACTTACATCAGTTCTTATTATATGTTCATAAAATCCACGCAGACTATAATCATCTATAGCTTTATGCTCGAATCGAGGCTCCTGATATATGTAGCGTCTGTTGCTTATAATTGAAGATCCTCACAAAGATCTATATGCAATATTCCCGTATACTTTACCATTGGAAAAAATATGAGCATATATATGATACAATCTGAGCATATATATGATACAATATGAAAAAAAAATTAACTTTAAAATAACTTACAGTCCTCCATAGTTGCTATGTTATGAGACAAATGTGAGATGTTATGTGTCTCTAGTCTGGAATTCCAAGCAGGAATTAATTTGCGAGCTCTTGCGGTTGCACTTCCTCTTCCATGATTGCAGTGAGGCGGGTCTTCCGGTATATGTTGTTTCATCCCGAATTGCCGTATAACCCGATCAGCTGGATGATACATTATGTCTCCATGGTATATTATGTAAAACCTGTGGAGACTTAATTCATATGTTGTTCGTTCTATTTTAGAAGGATAATGATTCATACAATAATGCACCATTTGAACCTATTTTATGGCAAATAATTATAAGGTAATAAAATAGAATAAACTTAATAAATGTAGAATGATGAATTTTATTTACCTCTGAAATCTGTAGTGAATCAAATTGGCCCCGATATATCGGGACAATCGAGTAAACACAGTGTGCGGGATCTACCGCATCAGAAATCCACCGTAAAGCTATCGGAAATACATGTGTCGCTAATGATACGGAAAAGTGGCCTCCCGATAGAAAAATGCTCGTAGGACCAAACCTAAAAAATATATGATATGTATACAAATTTTAAATGTATACCAAATTCAAACAATTTTCGTACCTGGATCAATGTAGCGCATCCATTTAAATTTTTCATTAATTTGTCCTTTGCCTGGAACTGTACAAAATCTGACATAGCACTGTATAGATATGTTAGCATTGATGTTCCCCAAGCATGAATCGTCGGTTCCGTCAAATCTTTCAAAAATGACAGAAACCGTAAATTTACCATATCCGATGAGTCGGAAAAAAAACTGCATTAATAAGGCCTAGTAAATAGGCTCTGGTGCAAGCAATGATCTGAACAGAATATGAAAAAAAAAATTTGCTAAACTAAATTGATATATTATTTATGTGCATAAATATTAACCATAAATGTAATACTAATCCGTTCCTCATCAACTGAGATTTTTTCGTCACCAATATGTTATATGTGCATAAAGTTCTGACGGAGCCATGTATACGACACTAAGCCTTTGCCTTTCAATTTTGGTGCCTCCACACCGAGGTACTCCGTGATCGTTGTCTTAGTGGAAAATGACTCATCAAATATTATAGGTTTACCTGTAATAGGTAGACCTAAAATATTTGCAACATTTTTAAAGACAATAGTTATTTCTCCGAAAGGTAGCTGAAACGTATTTCGTCCGGGCCACCAGCGCTCTACTAGACGAGGATCAAGTCTCTATCGTGACGTAGAAAACGTATTTGATCAAGGTACTGAAAACCAAATACGTGCAACAAAGGTTCTTGGGCACTAGTCAACTTCCAAAAACCAAGTTGGCTCTCATAGCGCCATGTATTGTGTTCTCGACACCGCACTTCCCTTTTATAATCACATACCTATATATAAAACATACGAACTATGTTATTACTAAACATATAAAATGACAATTTTATTGACTAACACAATTAAAATTTAATATACCACTCCAGTAAATATCAGACTACATATGTGCGACTCGCGTTACTGCTTAATCAATTCTGTAGTTGGCCCCCCTGGTATACAACCATCGTTTTGGCTACCCATCTGTAAAATAGATAGTTGTCAAAACGCATATTTAATAGTATGAAAGATTAGGGTTTGAGTTTATATTAGGGTAAGGGTTGTGATTAGGTTAGGGTTTAGTTCACAGGTTAGGGTTAGGGTTAGGGTTAGGTTTAGGGAAAGGGTTTAGATTAGGTTAGGGTTTATTTTAAGGGTTAGGATTAGGGTTAGGGGGTTAATGTTATTAGTAGAGTGATTAGGGTAATGGTTAAGAGTGGGAGGGTTTGAATTTATATTATGGTAAGGATTTGGATTAGGTTTAGGGTTTAGTTTACGGGTTAGGGAGAAGGTTAGGATTAGGATCTAGATTAGGTTTAGATTAGTTTTAAAGGTTAGGGTTGGACCTAGGATACAATTTGTTGGATTAGGTGTTAGCATTAGGGTTTGTATTATGGTAAGAGAATCATGATATAAATAATAAATATAATTTAAAAAATTAAACTAACCATTGAAGACTTTTTCTTCTTCTCGATTCTGTTCTGCTACTCCAATTCTTGCTGTGACTACCCTTCTTGACCCACCCTCTTAAATCCCCCCAACCACCAACTCACCCACCCGCATTAAACCCATTTGAACCAACCCAAACGAACCCAACCGCCGGCCATACTAATTTTCGACATACCGCGTGTCGAAAATTGGGCATGCCCAATTTCCGACACACGGTTTGTCGGATGCTATCGTTTTCCCTAATTTTCCAAACTTCTATCGTTTCACGCAATTTTATACAATTTATTATCTTTACAGTAAATTTTCTGTATGGATATTTGGGTCTCTAAAATTACCAACGTTAGAGTTTGGATCTCAAAATCACTGTTCACGTAGGATGAATAGTGATTTCGAGATGCAAACTCTAATATTGGTTATTTTCGAGACCCAAACCCTATTTTCATATATATGTGAGACCCTATTACTAAATAATTCTAAAATTTATTTGGCTAAATTTGGATGTTGACGCTATACGATAGCATTAGCATGTTACATAAAGGACACTTCAAAGTAAATTTTAACTAATCTAATATCTCAACTGTATTTTGCACAATCACGACCCTTTGGACCTAAGACATGAGGGCGGCCATATTATGACATGAGTGCTAAGGGAGTATCCGAGTGTCGGATATGATGCCCCCTAACGAAGACATTGTCAGGTTCTTGATCATGAAAGGAGCCAACGTAGGAAAGATGGCTCAATCTGACCTCATGGAAATGATGCAGAAGAGAGAGAATATTGGATGTCGTACAGCAACATTAGAATCCCAGGAATATGATGAGGAATGCTTGCTTGGAATATGGGAAGCTGATCAGTTTGCCAGCTACCATCGACGAGCTCAAGAGTATCATAGGTAACGTGGTTCTGATCTTAGCAATGTCTGTCCTGACAAACGAAGAAGGCGCAGATATCAACTGCATTGAAGTAATTAGCGATAACGATAAGGGTTGAGCTTCTCTAGTAACAAGAAACTTGTTTACATTGGTCCCATAGACATTATATTAAACCTTCATGGTAATGGGAATGATTACTAACTTTCACTTAGACATATTTCCACAAATTGATGTAGCTACATTCCACAAAATATCAAGGTGATATTTGTATCGCTTTTGAAGGCTATGCTTCCATATTTGAAAATTTTCTATTCTCGATTTCATCTGCTTCCAAGATGCTGATCCTATGATGTGGCTCATTTTGCTAAATTCTTGATTTCTTTTAAATCAATCTCTACTTATGAGCAATATATATGCTTTTCATTCTTGAAGCAAGCTTGAGAAGAGGCTATCTAGCTGACATCACGCACATACATTATTGTGTTTGCTCATTGTACGTTTAGATGCTTTCAAAGTTTAAATCACTTCTTATTGTTAAAAGAAGGAATGAAGCAGCATACACATACATTATTGAGTTTTGGTAGTGTTGTAATAAATATGAATGTTTAACCCTCAAATCTGACTACAACTCTAGAATTTTGATGTAGTGGCAGGGCTTCAACATAGTAACTGAACAACACAGGTTTAGATCCCGTCCGCCGTGCATCTTAGTGGATTTTGTAAAAAAATATGCCTCAGTGCGAATCCAGTCTCAATCCATAAAATAGGCAGCCGGCCTACTGGAGCGTGATGGAACAAGTATAAATATTTAACGCTCAATCTTCACCACAACTCTAGAGTTTTGGTGTGGTGGCAGGATCTTTAACGAAAAGTATATTGATTCAATATATACTGTTCTTGTCTCTCACCAATATTGTCGAATGACATGTCTTTTAACATAAAGTTTAGAACATTTTATGTTCTTCACTAGTGTTGTAATAATCTATAGTTACATTTTTTTGTTTGTGATTCCTTTTGTGTTATTTTTGTTGTTGTTGCTGCATAAGAGTCTCTTTGGCAGTCTACTCATCTTTACTACTTGGAGATACCATTTCCTTCTATATAAGACTAGTCATAACCCGTGTCCATAGGGCATGGTTCATTTAAGGTATTCCCCCTCAAAATCTTGGACCCCCAGTTTTAAACGAACAATAATAATTATGAGGCCCCCACTCTCAATAATGCTCTACTCATCTTTACTTCTTAAAGGAGGTACAATTCCTACTATATAAGATGTTCGTAAGACCATCTTTGACGTTATGTCGACAACCGGTCAAAAAACTGTCAAATCTTGTATGAAGTTCTCTTATGCTTCACAGCCGACTCCATTATGATGGGAGAAGGCTTGGATGATGATAATGTTTTATGTCCTCGAATACATGGCTACACTATAATGTCGGCTAGTGTGAGTTTTTCTGTGTTTCCTTCAGGGGCGGAGCATAAGGTGGGCTCTCCCGGACTGTAGCCAGGGCTTGAAAAATAAATACTGGAGGTACCAGTAAAAGTCACATGTAAACCATAGCTCAATTGGTTGAGTCAGTAGCTGTTTACACAGGTAGTCCAGGGATCAATTCCTTCTTTTGAAGCCAATTTTGTAGTTTTTTTTTTTTTGGAAGCAAGTAAGCTATCACATGATTTTTTTTAGCCCCCTCTAATATTTTTTCCTGCCTCCGCCCTTGGTTTCCTTGTATATACCCATGAAGTCCTTCAGGAAGATCACATCTTATGCTCTATTCAGTTGTACAATCGTACTCACATGATGGATCAAACAAAATATTTGATTCTGAGTTATCATAATATATATCATTGTGCAGTGAGCTGTAGTATTTTTACTGCAAAAAACCGTTTGTAAGCTATTCTAAGAAACAGAAATATTAGTAATGTTATGAAATTTTGCAGGTTATTAAAGTTAATGGCTACGAGGCAGATGCTCACAGATCAAGTGCGGCAAAGAGGGTTTTGGGTAGCTAATGGGTCACCTGATAAAGACTTTAAGCAGCTAATATCTGAAGACGTGCAAATTGTTATGCCATTTCCTGAGTTCGGGAGATGGTCCTTCTACACTCTTGAGACATTACATTGCCCAATATGACTGCGATCCAAGTTCTGAACCGAGTCTCAGTAGGTATGACATGTTCTTATGTAGTACCAGTTCTTATATGGCTTTTGGCAATAAATAAATCCTGGATTAGTTCAGGTTGGAAGATGTCGACCTAATGTCCTGAGCAGTATTCTAGACATAAGCCTACAATTCTTAGTAAATATTTTGTAGATCTAGAAAAGTTATCCTGTTTTGACCTGTCCTAATTTTTCAGGAAGTATACAACAGCTGATAGAGTTGAATGTCTTTCTGATTTGTTGTCAGTACATGTCATCTATGATACATACTTTGCTTTGTCATTCTCAAGAACGTCCTTATCCCAAAATTTTGGGCTCGACAGTCTGCATACTTTTCTTCCGTTCAGCTCCATTCAGGACACATGTTTTTCCGGTAATGAATCTTTACAGTGTTAAAGTTTCATATAATTGAATTGAAGTTTTGAGGTGTGTTCAACTACTTCTTTCTTCTGACTAATATATCCCCTAGGGAGCATTATGGGTGATGAAGTTGATGGAGTTCCTGGATTCGGTCGCAAGACAGCCCTCAAGCTGCCTGTTGAAAAAGAAATCTCTGGAGAGCTTACTAAGGGCCTGTTTGGTTCCCTCGTATGGGCTGAAAGTGGGAATGTTTTTTGCAACTCGGATGAACTGTTGGCCACTTTTGGTGTTTGGTTGGGAGGGTTTATTACTTGCAAGTGGCTTGATGTGACCGGGCTCCAGTTCCTGTCTCTAACCAAAAAGGGACTTTTGAGTTCCGGCCATTTGGTTCTTGAAGTCCAGTGAAAGTGGGAGGAGAGAGAAGGAAAATCTGGAGAAGGAAGTGGAAAAAAAAAAAAGAGGCTTCCGAGCACCGCTCTTCCGCCATTCTTCTGCAGTGTAAACCTCTGCTCTGGAACCCATTTTTCATTAGTTTATAACCGTTTTTTCCAAAAAATTTCTTATTGTCGCCATTTTTTCCCTTAGATCTTCTTAGATCTTTGTAGATCTGTCTTGTTCTGTCATTATTTTCACCATTTCGTGGAATTTTTGTTAGATCCGGTCATTTTCTCCCATTTTTGTAGATCCGTTAATTTTTTTGGTTGCTCCGTTCATTTTTTTTAGATCCGTTCATTTTCTTTGTATATACGTTCATTTTCCACCATTTTTTGATAAATCTTGTTAAGAAATTTTGGGTTTATACATATGCTGGGAACATGTCACATGCCTGCGATTTTATAGATCTGCTGGGAACATGTCATATTGCTTATATTTTTCGTAGAGGTGATTTCTTGTAGATCCGATTTTGTTAAGAATTATTTGCTTATAAATTTTTGCTGGGAACAGATAATCCGATATGAAGATTTTGTGGTATCATAATATTGCTGGGAACATGTTGCTGGGAACATGCCATATTCTGCGAGCATGTCATCTTGCTGGAAAAATGTCATATTCCTGTTTATATTTATATTATTTAGTTTATATTTATGCTTTCACAAATAATCCGATATTCCGATTTAGTTTATATTATTATTATAAACATTTATGCTGATCTGTCTGTTTGATAATATGTAATGGATTATCTGTTTCATAACATGATGCATGTTTACATTGTGGTTTTCATGTAGATGGATTTGTCGAATCCCAACGATCAGTTACTAAATGCCGCAGTCGCTAGTATACTTACTGTTGTAACTATAATTATTAATTTAATGGAAAATGAGGGCAATGACCGACATGGCATTGCAAGGGAACCGTCCCTAATTAGAGAACAGTGGAGGCAAGCACACATGTATCAAATCTTGACGGCAGGACCAAATAATTGTATCCATTACCTAAGGATGAGTAGTGCCGTTTTCTACAGTCTCGCAATTATTTTACGTTCCAATGGGTCGCTCCATGATACACGATCTGTTTGTGTGGAAGAACAACTAGCCATATTCCTTTACATATTGGGACATAAGGCAAAAAACAGAGTATGCGGCATTGAATTCATTCGATCCGGAGAGACAGTTTCTAGGTATTTTAATAAAGTCCTAGGTGCAATATGTTCAATTCAAGAACGATTTGTGAAGCAAGCAGGGTCTGACACTCCGACGGAGATACTAAATTCAGCAGAATGGTATCCGTATTTTAAGGTAAAACTGTTGTTTTCTATAAATTAAATTTGTATTATATAACCTAATAACATTATACGTTACATATTGTCACGCCCCAGAACCGGAATACCGGAGAGCGGGGGCAGACATAGCCAGCGACGCAATCCCAAAGTACGTTAATACTCTGAAATCACGTATAAGCTGTCAAGACATGGGGGTTACTCTACAAGCCATCAGTCAATCCTATGGTTTAACAATCCTAGGTATCTCAATCACAGGCAATTATACAAGAGCAAGGAGTACGATCATCATACATACAATAGTAAGGCGTTCCGAACCATATATACATGACTGATCATGAAGCCAGTACCACAGAACTGATAACTAGCTAGAATATTAGTCGTACATGATAAGGACTAGCTATAGTCTAGGATACACATATCATGTTTATGCCCGTAGGCTACAATATCAAGGAAAATACCAAAACACGAGCTAAACACGTGCTCGGGGCTAAGCGTTACAAGAGGAGAATTTACATATCAGTGGGAGAATGAAGAAGAAACCCACTGAGGTACTCTGGTGCTCCGGCTGGTCACCGTCGAGTAGATGGTGCGGTAGATCCTTCGGGCTCTTCCATCAGAACCTGGCCATGCAAAACCAGTGGGGTCAGACCCCAAATAGAAAGTACCACAAAGGAGGCCGAACTATGAACTTAAAACCAGCAATCATAGGCAATCAATAGGGAAAGAAAGTAATAAGTAAAGGAGGATCGAGATCCCTGCAGTACCAATGCACTTATCCCGAACATAGGAAGACAGTAAGTAATTCATCATTTGACTTAAAGTAAACTGGAGAACATGTTAAATAAATAGAGCCAGGCAATACACGAAGAGATGACGAAGGCACTGTTCCAGAAGCAAGGTTACAACCCTTAAACCAAACAAGGACCGGGATTGTAACCCTTCGCCTGAACGGGACTTGGTCTCTGATCATTTATTGCTAGAGGTGACAATCATTAAGTGACAGTGAGAGAGTGACAATACAGAGTACAATCATTATAGTAATAATCTGGAGTGACAATCATTCAATCATTCTGGTACAATCTTTCAATCAATCACTTCTAGACAATACTATACTGGACCAGACTCCATCCAAGCAATCACGGCCAATCATTGCTTACGGCTTTCTACATTAACTAGGGTTATCACAATCCTAGTTACTAGCAAGATGCAATGAGAATTCCAAGTCCGGTTACCTGTTTGTTACTACCTGAGTGATCCCAGCAAGAAAAGGAAAAGATAGCATGATATAGCAGACACACTGTAGTAAGATACATGTGTCCTAAGGTACCACACTCGACGACGGGCTGGAAATGCGCTCATCTCGACGGATAGCAACAAATCCCATGTATATATATATATATATATATATATATATATATATATATATATATATATATATATATATATAAGGCCGGGATCAAAGGGGCAACAGGTAACTGGGAAAGTCTCTCCATGAACTACTGGATTATTCTAGTAATTAGCCTTAGTCCATTTCAGTATGAATCCCTGACCGTGGGAAACCAGGGATTCATTTCCTAGACATGATGCAAGACGAGACGGGTTTATTTGTACAAACACAATCATCCACGGTGTCCAGGCCATATATTCTTGTCAAGTCACGTTAGCCGTCGCAACAGCATTTCAAGAAATATATCATGTCAGGTTTATCATGTCAAGAGTGCGCCACGACGGGCCACTATCAAGAATTATCATGTCAAGTTTACTGGTCAAGAGTGCGCCACGACGGGCCACTATCAGGTCATGTCAGGTCATTAATCAGGAGTGCACCACTACGGGTCACTGTCGTGTTTAGGGTACATGTGCCGGACAGTATAGTGCAAGCATTCAATCAGAAGACTCAAGTTATGCTGAGGTTACAAGACATAAGTCATCATTAAAGATCAAATAACAATAGAGAATTAATAATAATAACAACAATTAAATAGCAGGGCAAGGCACAGGAATGAGCCCTGCGGCTCAGGGTCACTATCAAGTCATGTGTAGCAGGTCAAGTTATCATGCATGTCAGTTCTTGGTCACACCATGCC
This sequence comes from Iris pallida, assembly GCA_029216955.1. Classification (NCBI taxonomy): domain Eukaryota; kingdom Viridiplantae; phylum Streptophyta; class Magnoliopsida; order Asparagales; family Iridaceae; genus Iris; species Iris pallida. Next base: position 277,491 of record JANAVB010031819.1, on the reverse strand, counting down.
AGGTACAATTGTCATTTCAATCATGTCAATCAAATCGGGATTTTCAAGTTCGAGAAAAAAGCGTAAGGATATAAAATGGGCGTAAAAATATACAATAAAGGGGTTACAAGACATGGGTAAATAGTAATAAAATAATAGTACACAGGGTTATGGAAAAGTCATGCGGCTAAAGCATATGCGGACAGGAATGATCTCATGCGGCTATGAAGAGAACAGCCCATGTGGCTGAATTCATCAGGGCGCATACGGCTAAAGGAGTCGGGTTCATGCGGCTCAATAGGGGCTCATGCAACCAGGATCACTGGGTCCCATGCGGCCAGGGCAAAGAGGGCGCATGCGGCTCAGGAAATGAAGGGGGTTCATGCGGCTGGACCAATGCGGGTCATGCGTCCAGGATGTAAATGTTCATGTGGCTCAGGAAGTACAGGTATATGTGGCTCGGGAGTCTCATGCGGCTCCGCCAGGGTAGGTCATGCGGCTCAGCCCCACGTAAGGCCATGCGGCCAGAAAGGGGCGGATCTCCATGCGGTTCGGGTAGAAGTCCATACGGCTAGTCGTAAGTCCTATGCCATGCGGCTCGATCTAATCAGGGTCATGCGGCCCGGGAATCAAAAGTCCATGCGGCTGGATGGATCAAATCTTCATGCGGCTGGGAGTAAGTTCCTGCAGCATAGGCCATGCGGCCAAGCCATGCAGTAAGCTTATACGGCTAGGAAGGATAACTGCCCGCATAAGAGATATGCGGCTCAGTTCTTGCGGCTGTGAACTGTTCTTCTTCTCCATTCTTCCGAGAAGAAGAACCACTCAAGCCATGGCTCCCAAGCTCCATGAATCTTTCATCCATAGTCCAAATCCGAACTTCCATAGGTCAAAATGGGGCAGAATGAAATGCTCTACAACATGGAACCATCAGTTGACAAAAATATACAAGTTTGACAGATCAAAACCCATGAAAACCGAAAATACCACAAGCTAGATCTACAACAATCCACCCGGTAAAACCGAAAACTCCAAGTTCTAAACATGCTTAGAATGTAACAAGGAAGAGAATGGAACAAACGAAATAGAAATCGTTCAACATTCGGCAAGGTGTACTTGCCTCTCTCTAATGGCTAGGGTTTGGTGGAAAAGAAATGAATGATGGTGAATGAGGAGGGAGAGAGAAAAAGTGGCTTATATAACAAGCTCAAGCAATCTCCACCATTCATTCCTCTCCACTCAATCTAAACCATACACCTCATCTCATAAAAACCAACTAACCAAACCAAGTCCAAGCCAAACCAAACCAAGTCAAAGTGGAACCGAACCAAATAAAACCAAATACAAGTTAAACCAAGTTATGAAATCCTACACTTAGGAAAATTTTAAAATATCACGCAAATCGATAAATACGAAATACGGCTCAAATAAACACGTATCCGTATAAAATACCGATACAGTGAGACGGGTCTCACAACTCTCCACACCTTAGAAAATTCCGTCCTCGGAATTTCCTGAGGCTAGTCGAGTAAGATAACAGAACAAAAGCTCCAGGAAACTCAACAATCTCAATAGATCAATCATGGTATACAAGTAAAGTAAAACAATCAGTAATGTAAATAAATGCGTAAGCGGTAAATAAATGCACAAGAACAAATACAATCATGATCAAGAAGGGCTGGAGGCATATGGATCAATATGTCTCCTGAGACAGTTGTGTAGAAACCCACATACTTGCTGGCCAAAGCTGACTCCCAAAAATGGATAAAGTCAAGCCTCAAGGTAAGTCGGTACCAATGACTTAGTTCAAGACATGACTCTACCCAGGACGTATCATCGTAGTTGAAACAGATACATGAACTTTATCACCTGTCCCAAGATACGAAGACAGAAGCGACTGGCTGATCGGGATGGACTGACATCTCTGCCTGCGTACTGAGACTGATCCTCCATAACTGGCCTGGCTGAAGAATGCTGAGCTGCCCTCGGCAAAACACGAACAAGATAATCAGAAGGATCAAGAACAGTGCCTTTGAAGGTTGAAGGACACAAGATCAAATCATGGGAACAGGAATGATCAATGATCAAAACAGATATCAAGTCAAGTATCAGAGGTAGAGAATAATCCGAAGGAGATCAATAAGGATAATCGTGATTGAGATATCTAAACATGGTAACCCCCACAAATCTGAAAATCGAGACTCAGACCTGCTTGGCGCCACCACTAAAACCATGTCACGCCCCAGAACCGGAATACCGGAGAGCGGGGGCAGACATAGCCAGCTACGCAATCCCAAAGTACGTTAATACTCTGAAATCACGTATAAGCTGTCAAGACATGGGGGTTACTCTACAAGCCATCAGTCAATCCTATGGTTTAACAATCCTAGGTATCTCAATCACAGGCAATTATACAAGAGCAAGGAGTACGATCATCATAGATACAATAGTAAGGCGTCCCGAACCATATATACATGACTGATCATGAAGCCAGTACCACAGAACTGATAACTAGCTAGAATATTAGTCGTACATGATAAGGACTAGCTATAGTCTAGGATACACATATCATGTTTATGTCCGTAGGCTACAATATCAAGAAAAATACCAAAACACGAGCTAAACACGTGCTCGGGACTAAGCGTTACAAGAGGAGAATTTACATATCAGTAGGAGAATGAAGAAGAAACCCACTGAGGCACTCTGGTGCTCCGGCTGGTCACCGTCGAGTAGATGGTGCGGTAGATCCTTCGGGCTCTTCCATTAGAACCTGGCCATGCAAAACCAGTGGGGTCAGACCCCAAATAGCAAGTACCACAAAGGAGGCCGAACTATGAACTTAAAACCAGCAATCATAGACAATCAACAGGGAAAGAAAGTAATAAGTAAAGGAGGATCGAGATTCGTGCAGTACCAATGCACTTATCCCGAACATAGGAAGACAGTAAGTAATTCATCATTTGACTTAAAGTAAACTGGAGAACATGTTAAATAAATAGAGCCAGGCAATACACGAAGAGAGGACGAAGGCACTGTTCCAGAAGCAAGGTTACAACCCTTAAACCAAATAAGGACCGGGATTGTAATCCTTCGCCTGAACGGGACTTGGTCTCTGATCATTTATTGCTAGAGGTGACAATCATTAAGTGACAGTGAGAGAGTAACAATACAGAGTACAATCATTATAGTAATAATCTGGAGTGACAATCATTCAATCATTCTGGTACAATCTTTCAATCAATCACTTCTAGACAATACTATACTGGACCAGACTCCATCCAAGCAATCACGGCCAATCATTGCCTACGGCTTTCTACATTAACTAACTAGGGTTATCACAATCCTAGTTACTAGCAAGATGCAATGAGAATTCCAAGTCTGGTTACCTGTTTGTTACTACCTGAGTGATCCCAGCAAGAAAAAGAAAAGATAGCATGATATAGCAGACACACTGTAGTAAGATACATGTGTCCTAAGGTACCACACTCGACGGCGGGCTGGAAGTGCGCTCATCTCGACGGATAGCAACAAATCCCATGTATATATATATATATATAAGGCCGGGATCAAAGGGGCAACAGGTAACTGGAAAAGTCTCTCCATGAACTACTGGATTATTCTAGTAATTAGCCTTAGTCCATTTCAGTATGAATCCCTGACCGTGGGAAACCAGAAATTCATTTCCTAGACATGATGCAAGACGAGACGGGTTTATTTGTACAAACACAATCACCCACGGTGTCCAGGCCATATATTCTTGTCAAGTTACGTTAGCCGTCGCAACAGCATTTCAAAAAATATATCATGTCAGGTTTATCATGTCAAGAGTGCGCCACGACGGGCCACTATCAAGAATTATCATGTCAAGTTTACTGGTCAAGAGTGCGCCACGACGGGCCACTATCAGGTCATGTCAGGTCATTAATCAGGAGTGCACCACTACGGGTCACTGTCGTGTTTAGGGTACATGTGCCGGACAGTATAGTGCAAGCATTCAATCAGAAGACTCAAGTTATGCTGAGGTTACAAGACATAAGTCATCATTAAAGATCAAATAACAATAGAGAATTAATAATAATAACAACAATTAAATAGCAGGGCAAGGCACAGGAATGAGCCCTGCGGCTCAGGGTCACTATCAAGTCATGTGTAGCAGGTCAAGTTATCATGCATGTCAGTTCTTGGTCACACCATGCCAGGTACAATTGTCATTTCAATCATGTCAATCAAATCGGAATTTTCAAGTTCGGGAAAAAGGCGTAAGGATATAAAATGGGCATAAAAATATACAATAAAGGGGTTACAAGATATGGGTAAATAGTAATAAAATAATAGTACACAGGGTTATGGAAAAGTCATGCGGCTAAAGCATATGCGGACAGGAATGATCTCATGCGGCTATGAAGAGAACAGCCCATGCGGCTGAATTCATCAGGGCGCATGCGGCTAAAGGAGTCGGGTTCATACGGCTCAATAGGGGCTCATGCGGCCAAGATCACTGGGTCCCATGCGGCCAGGCCAAAGAGAGCGCATGCGGCTCAGGAAATGAAGGGGGTTCATGCGGCTGGACCAATGCGGGTCATGCGTCCAGGATGTAAATGTTCATGTGGCTCAGGAAGCACAGGTATATGTGGCTCGGGAGTCTCATGCGGCTCCGCCAGGATAGGTCATGCGGTTCAGCCCCACGTAAGGCCATGCGGCCAGAAAGGGGCGGGTCTCCATGCGGTTCGGGTAGAAGTCCATACGGCTAGTCGTAAGTCCTATGCCATGCGGCTCGATCTAATCAGGGTCATGCGGCCCAGGAATCAAAAGTCCATGCGGCTGGATGGATCAAATCTTCATGCGGCTGGGAGTAAGTTCCTGCAGCATAGGCCATGCGGCCAAGCCATGCAGTAAGCTTATGCGGCTAGGAAGGATAACTGCCCGCATAAGAGCTATGCGGCTCAGTTCTTGCGGCTGTGAACTGTTCTTCTTCTCCATTCTTCCGAGAAAAAGAACCACTCAAGCCATGGCTCCCAAGCTCCATGAATCTTTCATCTAGAGTCCAAATCCGAACTTCCATAGGTCAAAATGGGGCAGAATGAAATGCTCTACAACATGGAACCATCAGTTGACAAAAATATTCAAGTTTGACAGATCAAAACCCATAAAAACCGAAAATACCACAAGCTAGATCTACAACAATCCACCCGATAAAACCAAAAACTCCAAGTTCTAAACATACTTAGAATGTAACAAGGAAGAGAATGGAATAAACGAAATAGAAATCGTTCAACATTCGGCAAGGTGTACTTGCCTCTCTCTAATGGCTAGGGTTTGGTGGAAAAGAAATGAATGATGGTGAATGAGAAGGAAGAGAGAAAAAGTGGCTTATATAACAAGCTCAAGCAATCTTCACCATTCATTCCTCTCCACTCAATCTAAACCATACACCTCATCTCATAAAAACCAACTAACCAAACCAAGTCCAAGCCAAACCAAACCAAGTCAAAGTGGAACCGAACCAAATAAAACCAAATACAAGTTAAACCAAGTCATGAAATCCTACACTTAGGAAAATTTTAAAATATCACGCAAATCGATAAATACGAAATACGGCTCAAAGAAACACGTATCCGTATAAAATACCGATACAGTGAGATGGGTCTCACACATATGCATTTCACTGAACTATAGGATTGTATAGGGATGATAGATGGCACCCATATCCAAGCCACCCTCCCAGCTGCTATAGTAGCGAGGTTTAGGGGTAGAAAACAAGTAACACAAAATGTGTTAAACGCTTGTACTCCCGACAAAAAATTTACTTATATCCTGGCAGGATGGGAAGGTTGTACTAATGACATGACAATTTTAAAGGATGCCCTTTCTAGGCCATCTCCACACGGCCTAAAGGTCATAACAGGTATATAATCTAACTTTCTAGGCCCGTAGCTTGTAATGGTTAGGAAAAAATTAATCTTACAATTGATTGAATGTCACTTCTTTACGTATAGGAAAGTATTATTTGGCTGACGCTGGCTACACCATAATGCCGGGGTTTATTTTCCCTTATCGTGGAGTTAGGTACTACTTCAATCCTAAGAAGGATCATCACCCTACCAATGCGAAGGAACTCTTCAACCATAGGCATTCTAAGTTGCGTAGCAAAATAGAATGTGCTTTTGCCACGCTGAAGAACAGATTTTGCATCCTAGGGGAGAAGAAGTTCCATGACTTTGATACACAAGTGGATATTGTACTTGCTTGTTGTGTGCTGCACAACTACATACTTGGAGTTGACCCTAAGGACGAGTTAGTTGTTGATGAACCGTCCTTAGGTGAGGTGGAAGTTATGGAAGACAATTTGTTCGAGTATGAACAATTCTCCCAAAATAGTACGCAAGTCCAACGTAACGTGAAGAAGGTGTGGGAGGACATGCTTGACCAGATTGCTGAACATATGTGGCACGACTACTGTTATGGACATGGTAGGGTATAATATGTGTGGCATAGGTTGTAGCAGTTTTTTGTTAGTTTGAATTGATGTTAGTAGCAGTTTTTTGATATTTTGGACATTTATTGTATGATATTTTTGGAAAACAATACCTGATCAGATTGTAAACTGTCCTTTTATTAACAGAAATATATATTATGTACGCTTCTGCAACAAATTTAATTCTAAATGTCGACAGGTGAGATGGGAGACAACTTTCCCAACTACCGACACTTCCAATCCCATGCAGGCGGCCCTTTTGTACCTCCTCAAACAAAAAGGAGGTCGTTGGGTACTAGTACAGGAAGTGAAGGGCACGAAACTGGAGGGGTACAAGAAAGGGTGACACAACCAAGTCCCATTCGTCCACTTGTAACCTCAAGGGTGTCACAATCAATGCCCGACATTAATTGGAGTGGCAATATTGATCCTTTTATGGATTCATATTCCTTTGTGGTTAGTCAGGGATCTATTCCACTAGGGCTTAATGAGGACCAAGCTGAATCTCCTCAAAAGAAACCCAAGAAGCCGTCGAATAGTTCGTATAAGAATGTCCAAAAGGAAGGGGGAGGAACGCCCAACAAGCGTTGGGAGGATGAACATACCGATGAGCTTCTAAAGATTCTTGCTAGGGAGGCCGAAGAGGGGAAAAAGTGTGACAAAGCTTTCAAAAATAGTTCCTACATACTTGTGGCCAATATGGTGAATGCAAAGTTTGGTACTTCCTACAGCGTTAGCAATGTTACCAATCTCATTTGCGCGGTTGGAAGTCCAAGTGGCTAGATATTATGAAGGCCAAAGATTTTTCGGGGGCCGGATGGGATGAAGATCAAAGGATGGTGACTATGGACGAGGATACACATGATGACCTTAAGAAGGTAAATGTTACCCAATTTAATTTGCCTATAGATCTAAATATATGTGGAAATTTATTATTTTTCAGATCTGAATATAACAGAAATATATATTATTTGCGTAGGCTAAATCCAAGCTAGCACAATGGGTGAACGTCCCTATTAGGAACTTTGATTTGCTGTAAATTGTATGTGGAGATGACCACGCAAGAGGGGACCGTACGAAGGATAACAATGTTAAATGGGGCCCAAGAGAATACGTCGAAGTAGATACTCCTCCCGGTAGCGGCTCACACCACAATGCTGCGACTTCACACTCGACGAAATCCACGGGGGGAAAACGTCGTAGAGAGGCTAGCATGGGAAATGAGGGAATGACTCAATTGGTGGGGAGTGTTACTTCCATGGTCGAAGCACTTCGTACCGGATTCAAGACCCCAATTGAGAAAATGGGTAGTAAATTATTTGCCTTAGAAGGATATGAGACAGACGTACTTATGGATGCATACAACTTTCTCTGCACTGACAACTTTGAGGCCAACAAGTTTATAGGGTTGCCCGAGAGTTTCCAACGGGCATGGCTTGATAATTTCATGCAAGACAAGTAGTCTTGTAGCAATCGACTGCATTTTGTATCATTTTGTAAGTGGATGGTGTCACGACCCGTACCCTGATTAGGGGCACGAGAAGCGGTTACGTCCAGCCTACGCCGCAGAATCGGCGGTAGAACGCTGTATATAGGGTCTGTAAATACTACGACTAAACAGATAAATGTACCTGTGCAGTATATACACTCCGAACGGAGGAATAGGGCAATACTGCCTCAATCACATAATCAAAACTAAGGTAGAAAGCATGGAAAGAGATATGATAGAATAAGCAGGAACAAGTCCAGAAAGTAACCACAAGTCACAGCTAACACAAATCCAAAGTCTCAGAATAGTAAATAAGTATAAAGATACTACAACTGAATATAAACTAGCTGGCTCGCAGGCCAGGCAAACCTAACTAATGCTAGGCTACTCCGGGTGAGCAAAATCAAGAGGCTCTACCACTAAGCCCCTGTCTAGGTCAAGTCCATCAGACTCTATCCCGTAGTAAGTCGGGCAATCAGCCTCTAAATCATCTGTAAAATTTGTCAACGGTATCCTGTCAGGAAAATGAGCAAGTACAAACACTAACAGCAGTTCCATATGAATTGACAAAAGCTATAAGAGACAGTATAATGAAATACAAGACAAAATCAACTGGAAATATATATCATGATGTGAATACTGTAAAGGACGATAATGTATATGTATATATAGGATGACTTGGGAACTATTCGGAAGCCGAGTTACAACCCTTAAACCAAACAAGGACCGGGGTTGTAACCCTTCTCCCGAACAGAACTTAGTCACCCTAAGATAATAAATATAAAAGGTGCCTTGAATTATTAGTGCGTCATGTGATCGGCTTGGGAAAGGCTTTCCATCTGACCGGCTATGAACCATGAATACAATAGAAACGATAAGGCCGGTCACCATGGAAAGCTATGAACCGTAGGGTAAGGCTTTACCCGTCGTGAGGTGAGGGTATAGCTATGAACCATATGTACCATAGAACCATGTGGGAATTTGATCACACAACCACTAATAACTCTCCCATCCCCGAATAGTACAATGGATCTGGACATGACACGTTATGACACGAGATTCCATAAGAGGGTAGCAAGTCCCCTTTTGAAATCGGTGTCTATACCAATACACTGAAACAAGACAGAACATGTATCAATATACCATGAAACTCTAGGAACAACATCCCATGTCATGATCCAACATATACTAGTCCGTGTACTGTCGTGACTGGAAATCGAGTATAACACTACAACTGAATCGGATATAGCAGATATCAAGACAATGAAAACTATCAGTGAATGTACTCGCCTGTGGTCCTGAGCTGATAGGGTGAACAGACGCTCAGAGTGATCACAGACCTAAAATAAGATACTATGAATCAAACAGGGCTAAATACTGAAAAAGAAAACTAATATAAGCCATGAATGCAAGTCTAAGTCAAAACTAGGTCAATCTAGGTCATACTAGGTCACTGGAAGTCAATCCAAGTCAAACTAGGTCGATCGGGATCAACGGTTGACTTACAGTTGACTTTTGGTCAAAAAGTCAACACTGGTCAACTCTGGTCAACTCTAGGTCAAACTAGTCTAATGTTGACCAACTGTTGACTTTCAGTCAACTGGTCAAGTCTGGGTTGGTTTCGGTCAAATCGGGTCGCTTAAAGGCTAAGTTTGACCTTCGGTTGACTTTTGTTGACTTTTGGTCAAAACGGTCAACCGACGTCAAAACTAGTCTTAGAGTACCATATTTGATCATTACCAACCACGGGGATCAAGTTCTAACACTATCTTAGGCTTCTAACACAAGTATCCTATTTCTAGGCAAAACTAGGATTTACCCTTCCAAGGTAAATCCCGATACCTTGCCTAAAACCAATGAAACCTTGCAAATACCCATGGAACTAACCTAGGCTCCTTAGGGTAGCTAGATATCAACCTATCTAAGGTTTACCTACCAAGAAAATTGGGTATCCTAAGTATCTAGGTCATGTTAGGATACGGGGTATAGGTTTACCCTATTACCTATTCTACGTCATGAATTTACCCTTCTATCTACCACACTCACCCCATCACTCATTCTCACATAAAACCACACTCCAATAGTCTTCCTATAGGTTTTCCTACAAGTTTTCCTACTATGGCTAACTATAGGCTACTAGCCACACTCTTGGCCCTCCCTCACACACACACAACCTCAAATACACACACACACACTTAGCTAATTATAGGGACTGAAATAGGTTGTTTGGTGGACTGAAATTTGGGAGGCTAACAAGGCAAATCTGAACTGAAATTAGTGTGGGGGTTTTGTGGTTGAAATAGGACAGAAATTTGGGGTGTTGGACTGATTTTTGGGGTGGTTTAATAGGTTTAAACATAGGGCTAGAAGAGGGGGTTATATAGGAACTAGTAGGTGGCAAAAAGGGGCTGTTATGAAGGGGTTTTTGAAGGCTGAAATTTGGGACAGCCACAATGTAAAATCTGGACAGATTTGGGGGGGGGGGGGGGGGGTTTATGACTGAAATTGTGGGCTGATGTTGGAGCAATAAGGGACAGCCAAGGGGGTATTTGGGACTGTCATGTAGGTGTTTTCCTCCCTCTACTTCACAACACAAATCTCACAACCAACCCCTCTCAATACCCCACACACACACAACTAATTATAGGGACTACACTCTAACATAGACACACACACACATTGCCTCTCTTGGCTGAAACTGGCAGCCCCTATTCCCCTCTCAAACACCACACAATCACCACCATAAACATATATATACATCCATATATAACCACATATATATACCAATATATATATATCAATATATATATATATCTATATATATAACACTAGATGATATAAACTATTAGGCATAAACCACAACCATCCTCTCTATGGCCGAACCTGGGAGCACCCTTCCCACACCATAACATCAAGCCACACACAACCATATATATATATATATATATATATATATATATATATATATATATATATATATATATATATATATATATATATATCTCCCATATATAACCATATATTCATATGCCACTATATATATAACTATATATATATAAATATATATAGGAAAGAATATGATACATTGAGATACTCAAATGAACCCACTCTACAACATGCAAAAATCTGGAATATATATAAGAAACACACAAAAACAACATTCAAACATTATCCATGGGTCAAAAAGGGGGTTTTTCCTATTGGGACACAAACCTACAAGTGGACACTCCTAGAAATGTCCAAAGGACACAAAAATGGTCTCAAATGATGGCACCACCATGGGAATCATCATGAAGGGTTTCCTACATGATCTATATGAGAAGAGAAAGAGTTTTGGAGAAGAAATCACCTTGGTTGGAGGAGAAAATCAATGGAAGCTTCAAAAGGAGGAAGAGCCCTTTGGAGAAGAAGAAGAAAAAGTGGATGAGAATGAAAGGAAAGGTGGTTTTCTCTCTCCTCATTATCCCTACTCTATGGCCAGCCACACATGGGGGTTTTGTCCTATTTGGATAATTACAAGTTTGCCCTCCAATGGTTTAAATAGCTAATAAATAGGAAAGGGTTAAACCGGGGGTAGTTTAGTCAAACCGAAACCACTAATCTCTAACTAATATTAACTAAAAATAATAGTCTAGTCTCTAACCAAAATATCTAACATATGGGCCATGGCTAACTAGTGTGTGGGCCCGCTAAGGTCAAAATACCCCGGGTCCCCGAAACAAGTCAAAATAAGTCGGAATGAGTTGAAATTCGAACCCGATTCAAATAATCCCAAAATAATACAAATAATAATTAAATAATTCCAAAATAATTTTTAAAGTGGAAAATTACCAAAATACCCCTGTTTGTGAAAACTGGGGGTGACAGATGGAACAATTTGAAGTTTGGCCTGTAATATTAACTACTCTGGAACAGCACATGCTACTGTTCCCACAAGGCCTATGATGCCCATAGGCTGCTGTTTCTGTGTGATATATTTGCTGCTCTTTTGATATCTTATATGGGCTGTGATGAGTTTTGGTTTTCAGAAATCTTATATGGGCTGTGATGAGTTTTGGTTTTCAGTTTTGGGTTAATGATGAGTTTTGGTTTTCAGAAATCTTATATGGACTGTGATGAGTTTTCCATTCGTCCTAAGGGCTATGATGATAATGCATTATGGGCTATGTTGAGTTTCAATTTGTCCTGTGATACGACATGTTCCTAGCAATACGACATGTTGAGTTTCAATTTGTCCTGAACAAGTTTGAATTATTTTCAGCTTTCATACTCTGAGCCCATATTGAGGTTGTGAACTAGATTTTGCTGGTTTTATATATCATATTTGCTGGTTTGAATTATTTTCCATTGCTGGAACATATAATATTTGCTGGGAACATGTCGTATTGCTGGGATCATGTAATATTTGCTGGGAACATGTCATATTTGCTGGGAACATGTATCATATTTGCAGGGAACATGTATCATATTTGCAGAGAACATGTATCCTATTTGATCAGGTTGGCCGGCCCTATTTTTTGTACAGAGGATTTTGCATTTTTGATATGTTCTTCGTCTGATGATATTTTTCGAAGAAGATTTCGCTACATTCTGAGCCCATAATGTTCTTCTGAACAAGTTTGAATTATTTTCAACTTTCATACTCTGAGCCCATATTGAGGTTGTGAACTATATTTTGCTGGTTTTATGTATCATATTTGCTGGTTTGAATTATTTTCCATTGCTGGAACATGTAATATTTGCTGGGAACATGTCGTATTGCTGGGATCATGTAATATTTGCTGGGAACATGTATCATATTTGCAGGGAACATGTATCATATTTGCAGAGAACATGTATCCTATTTGATCAGGTTGGCCGGCCCTATTTTATGTTACACAGGAATTTTTATTTTTGATATGTTCTTCGTATGAAGATATTTTTCGAAAAAGATTTTGCTACATAATGAGCCCATTATGTTCTCCTGAACATGTTTCAATTATTTTCAGATTTCATACTCTGAGCCCATAATGTCCTTGTGAACAAGATTTTGTTTTCATTCTATCGTATTGCTGGGAACATGTCAGATTGCTGGGAACATGTATACTTGCTTGGAACATGTCGTATTGCTGGGAACATGTCACTTGCTGGGAACATATCATATTTGCTGGAAACGTGTATCATATTTGATGGGAACATGTATCATATTTGCTGGGAACATGAATACTTGCTGGGAACATATCATATTTGTTGGAAAATTGTGTTCATTTCTGGGAACATGTATCATATATGCTGGGAACATGTCATCTTGCAGCGAACATATATCAAATTTGTTGGAAAAATGTATCATATTTGCTGGAAAAATCAAATCTTGCAAAATTATATATCAATTTGCTGGGAACATGTCATCTTGCTGGGAACATGTTTCATAATTTTTTCGGTTATGAAAATGGTTCTCTGCTGCCAAATTCGGTTGGAAATGTTGAAAATTTTTGCTTTAGGTAACCATACCATTCTTCATGAGGGTGATTATATCACTTGCAATGTCCTAACCAAACACACAAACTCCATCAAAGCCACTTTCAAGTGGTCATCCAAACAAACTACATTGTAACTCTCCACTTGCGGAGGGACAAAAACTTTTGCAACCAAACACTTTTCGGAAACTGATATGTATTGTAACTTAAATAAGTTATATGCACATAAAACTTCCACTTTCACACTTTTATGCACCTACATCCAACCAAACAGATCCTAAGTGCAGCTGCCATCAGAACAGTAGGAAAGCACTATGCACAAGATGCCCGCACAAATATGCTGATTATTTGCGGAGAAACCATGAAGTGCTTAGCCTGAGGAGGTACCTAATGCCCACTCTAGCTGAATCGCAATAAGTAATTTCTGTGGTTAAAATTGTCCTACTTTAACAATTGGCTGCAATTGGCACCACACAACACAAAAGTAAACTACCTGGTATATAATTTGGCTATTGTCTTAAAATTTACCTTTTTGCTTCGCTAATTGGAGCATCATTAGTAAAGTCCATCTCATTTTCTAGATTCTAGATTTAGAATGTAGGAGCTTATTTTGTAGAATAGTAAGTTCTATCTATAGTTTCAATTTCTACAATTTCGGTCTCATCCTATCCATAGGTGCTAAGGATTGGGTCTCTTAATTTCTATATTCTAGATTGTAGGAACTCATTTTTGTAGAATAGCAAATCCCAATTTGGAGCCCAACTTTCTAGATTCTAAACTTTACATTATTTTTTCTCCCTTATCAATTTTTGACCACACAATCCTTGGAACCTGAGCTCACTTTATCATTTCCTACTATTCTCGTACAAATCCAACCCATTCTACATTTTTCTTTTCTTTTTTGGAATTTTTGTGCCCCCAAATTGTATTTGAGAGTCTCAACTACTAATGATGCTCTTACAATACCAATGTCCCACCATCTGTAGGGGTTGGCTCGTGGGGTTTTTTTTTTTTTTTTTCTTTGGGGGGATGGGGGGTGTTGGGGATTGGCTATTGGCTATTGGAAATGAGATCAAGGACATTCATGAGGCATAGTTGAGGAGGTTGGGTTTGTAGAGGAGGGCTTTGCTATGTTTACAATCAAATGTTTACAATCCCCTTACAACCGTCATGACTTTGATTGGAGGAGATGGGAAAGTGGTGGTTGAGGAGCTTGGGTTTGTAGAGAAGGACTTTGCTATGTCTACAATCAAATGTTTACAATTTTCTTACAACCGTCACGTATCGGACTTCGATTGAAGGAGAAGGGAAAGTGGTGGGGTCGGGTGGAGCCCACGTAGCATGAGGGGAGGGAGGGAGTGGAACCCATGTGTAAGGGGTGGGAGAGAGAGGTTGTAAACATTTGGTTGTAGACTTATCATTATAACCGCCTATGCTTACAACCATTATTGGTTATAAGCTTTACAACTGCCTACGTGGCAACCATTAATTGGAGGAGAGGGGAGGAGAGTGGGACCCGATGGGACCCATGTTAGATGGGGAAGAGAGTGGTTGTAAGAAGCTTGTAGGCGTAGTAAACTCAGCATTTTCCGGATTTGTAGCGGAGCTTTAGGCAGAGACCTCACGTCGATAGGATATTTTTTGGATGGGTCTGATGATGAGTCAATGGTGATGTAGGCGAGGTACGAGAACGGCAGACGATGGTGGTGGTGGGATTAGATGATTGAAAATCCATGTCGACGATGCGGCGTTGTCGATGAAGGGAATCGAAGTTTTGATACCACCTGGTGTAGGAAAGATACTATAGGTATCTTCTTCAAGTGCAAAATAGTTCGGCAGAAGCGGATTTATCAGAGCTGTGTGCTGAAACTCAATCGATGGAGGGTGGTACCATATCGAAGCCAAGCGGAGATACAAAAAAAAACGGATATCATAATTTGTTTGTATTCATGAGTGGTTTTCGAAATCCGGAGTGTCCGAATTCACGAACGGTCCAGCATCCACCAGAAATAAAGAGAACAAGTCTCATAGTAATGTTAATGGAGTTGATTAAAACTAGTATTCGGAGACATTATATAGGCTTCACAAACTTAGAGAAGAAGAAAGAAGGTTAATGGAGTCCTAATGAATCTAATCCTAAAGTAAGTAAATATCTAGTAAAGTCAGTCAAATATTCGACTATATTTACTAGATTTATTATATAAATAAGTTACCAAAAACAAATTATAGACAAATTCTAAAAAATATTGGCTTAATTGCTACTTGATACCCTCAACTATTACCGTTTTTCAACTTTGTACCCTAAACTTTTTTTTGTAACAACTTGATACCCGGATATTATTTTGGACAAAAATGTCCCTACCCCTAACCCCCCTCCCCCCTGCTCGCTTCGCCCCCCTCTGCTAGCTCCGGCCGCAGCTCCCCCCCCCCCCCCACCCCCCCTGCTCGCTTCAGGCCATCCCCCCCCCCCCCCCTCTCGCTCCGGCCGTCCGTCCGCTCCCGCCTCTCCCCTAGGGCTCGGCAGCGGGAGGAGGGGGGGCTGGGAAGGGGGGTGCGGGGCGGGAGGCGGGACAGGGGGTGGCCCGGAAGCGAAGAGGGGGGGGGGGGGGGGAGGTTGGCCGGAAGCGAGGAGGGGGGGAGGTTGGCCGAAAACGAGGAGAGGGGGGGGGGGGGGGGGGGGGATTCGGCCGGAGCTAGCAGGGGGGGGAGGGTGGCTGGAGTGGGGGAGGGGGTGGAGGGAGGGAAGGGATAAGAGCATTTTGGAGTTTTTTAAAATGTTAGGTACTAAGTTGAAAAAAAGAAATAGTTGAGGTATCAAGTTGTTACGAAAAAAAGTTTAGGGTACAAAGTTGAAAAAGGTAATAGTTGAGGGTATCAAGTAGCAATTAAGCCAAAAATATTTGTAAAACTGCTATTCAATTTTGTAAATATGCAGTTTCTGTGAAACAAATTGGACCGGTCAACCAATTGGTCAAGTTGATCGGTTGCGCTCCTACATCAGTGTTTATATGCATTTCTATTTCTTTTGGGTGTCTGTTCTGAATGGTGCACCCTTTTGCCAAGGAGCAGCGGGTTTGAGTACAGCAATGATTATAATGCTTGGTTATTCTGCAACACCAGTAATTTACTTGTTAACAAGTGCGTAGAGCATAACCAAGGAATAACAAGCGAAATTTTTGCACTTAATAAACAAAAACTTATTAATACGCAGAGTGACTAACTTCTAATCAAAACTTTAATTATATAACAGAATATGATAGATCTAACAATGAGATATTTTAGTTATGTGACATCTTAACGGTCAGTTCTGTGACATCTTTCATGAGATATTTTAGTTCTATACCAAATTCAGTTTTGTGTTCTGTTTCTGAGATATTTCTTAGAACTGAGTGACACGCATAATCCAAAAGGTAGGTCTACCCTCGCCGCAGTGGCATGTTACATGGTTCAAAACTTTTGGCTTACTAAGTAGTGTTATTTGTGTTATGGGCAATACTTTTGCTTACTCGCTTTCTTTAATCACCTGTCCCCTTCTTGCTAATTAATATCTTCATGAAAATGTCAACACAAGATGATGCTGCATCCAATCCAAGCCTTCACTTGTTGATGGCAATTTGGTCGTTCGGTAAGGGTTAGATATACCTCCCAAAGGCACTTGTTTCTATTGCAGATGATGCTTTGGCACTTCACATATCTTTACTATTATAATGCGGCTTAGAAATGGTTTAAAAATGAGCCGTCTAAACCGTATGTATATCATCATTTATCATTTAAATGAATTAAAAAAAAATTAAATAACTACCTAAATACTCCAGTAATTTTTTTTTAAAAAAACCAAGTATTTAACTACCTAACATGATATATTTATAACTAAATAACTCTAAATTAAGTGGTTAAGGTTTTAGGCATTTGTCTTGATTGCTTGAGTTCAAATTCTAGGTATGACATTTTTTTATATAATAAATTTATATTAAAAAAAATTCCAATATCTTTTTTACGAACGTTCAATGCACGTGCACATTACTAGTACTAGTAAATGCACGTGCTTTGCACGTATAGTAACGTATAATAAAATATTATTCAATTATAATCAAACATCTCTTCTAATTCATGTGGTTAATGTGAGTGATATTCTTCTTGTTTGGTTGAGTTCAATTCCTCATGTTTAACATATTTAATAAATTTAAAATTTTTTAACAATTTTTTTACATAATTTTTTTTTTAAATTAAATGGTTGATGATATACACGGCTTAGACGGCTCAATCTTGAGCCGTTTTGAAGATAGCCTGGTATGTTTTCTTCTTGTTTGGTTGAAGTTCGATTCCCCATTTTGAATATATATAACAAATTTAAATTTTTTTACATAATTTAAATTTTTTTTAAAAGATAATAGTTTGAGCCGTATTGAAGTCCATTTATAATAGTAGCGATGTGTAATTGGTTCCGAAAAAATCTGTACAATGATGCACAGATACTTGCCAAGTTTGTCAGATTTTTTTTTTTTTTTTTTTTTTGCCTATGGCTTGTAATTTTACTTGACCTCAATTCTTCTTGCTGCAATATTTTTTTCTGATTTGTTTGAAAAAAAATGATGCAATGGTAAGCCACGGCTGTTTTATTTAAATTTATTATTATTTAAAGATATTTTATCATGACAGACAAATTTATATCTAGGGCAGTTATGTAGAGATCTGGAGGGGTTTGGATCCGCTTACCTAATCCGGATTGGTCTTGGACCCGAAGCCTAATTGATAGGGTTCCTGCTAAATTTTGGACCCATATATAGATTGTCTAATACCTATAACTAACATAATATTTGTTTAGTCAACATAAAAATCTTAAGTACTACTTAATTAATTAGTTAATCCTCCTTCTTTTTAGTTTATTTTTGGTAATAATTAGTTAGCCCTTTTGGTAGTAGGTCTCCTAGATATGATCGGATACAAAATTATTTGTTCGGTCCAATTTTAAGTCTATATATTGATAACAACATGTTTGCTCTTTCATAGGCCATCAACTTGGAAAAGAAGCAAATCAAGTTGGAGAGAAACAAAGCAAGGAAGGATGATTTCGAAGGCGGATTTGGAGGATACCATCTTCACTGCCACGGCCTACCTCGAGGACAACGACGAGCACGTCCGTTACGCCGGAGCCAAACTGCTGGAGCTGACCGTCGTCGATAACCCGTTCGATGTGATCAGTCCGTATCTCAAGCTCATCGTAGAGGTAGCTGCTCGCAGGCTCGATGACTCGAGCCCTCGGGTCCGGATGTCGGCCATGGCGTCGCTTGCCTCGCTCGCCCGTGCTTCGACCCCGAAGGATTTCGGGGAGTTTCGTGCGGCTGTGGATACTCTGTGGGATGTGATCACGAACTGTAGGTATATATTGGGAGGAGAGGATGAGGAGGCGAGGAAGGCGTTTCTGAGGGTTATGAACCTTTGCAGCACAGATATTGGGAAGGAGTACCCGGGGATACTAGTTCAGGTTCCTGAGTTTCTGAGGCACTTTTGGGGGAAGGCTGCGGTGGCGAATCGGAGCTGCGGCGACTACCGACTTCTGGCTGACGTGACGGTTGGGATGGCCAATGCAGTAGGCGTCGACGCCGTCGTGGGGATGGTAGAGGAGCAGCTGCACGGAGAAGGCGACGGCCACGCCGGCGCAGTCATGTTGGTACTCAGGAAGGCTGTCGATGTAGGGATTCAAGAGGCTGTTCAAGACATGATCGGTCTCTTCTCTGTATCAGACTAGTATAGGTTTTTTGGTTTTTTTTTTTCTTCTTTTTCTTCTCTTCTTTCTATCTATAGTTTTTACCATGCGTTCTACTCGTATTAATTGCTTTAATGGGTTTGCTTTTTATTGTCTTTGACATTTTCATATGATAATTATAACCTAATACTATGATTTATGAGTGGTGATGAAATTTGTGCATTGCATGCGAGGATGAATATGCATAGGTGTTTGTGTCGATCGGGATACTTGTGTCACTATCAGATACGCAATCATATATACATGACCAAGGAAGGAACCAAAAATTTGAGGGGCTGATTCATATATATATATATATATATATATATATATATATATATATATATATATATATATATATTTTTTTTTTTTTTTTTTTTTGAGGGGCTGATTCATATATATATATATATATATATATATATATATATATATATATATATATATATATATGAATAAAAAATTTGAGGGGCTTATATATCTATATATATATATATATATATATATATGAATCAAAAATTTGAGGGGCTTATATCTCTCTCTTAACCACTAGACTAGCCTATACAAACAACCCCTTAGTAGAGAGTTACAACTCCTCTCTCAAGTACTCTGCAATTCCAGTGGTCACAATGCTGTGGTAGGTTGTTTCTTTGAGCTCCACTCAAGGTGTTTTCGGTCCGGGCTAAGCCCGGCCCGGTTTTCATCTTTTGGGCTCAACCCGGCCCATTGAACCGGGCACTAGTGGGGTCGGTCCGGGCTGAACCGGACCACGGGTCGGTCCGGGCCTAGGGCGGTTCGGGCCGGTTCAGGCCGGGTTAACCGGAAGCCCGGTTTGTTGGTTTTTTTTTTTTTTTTTTACAGTTTTTTGTTTAATTTAGTTTTTTAATCATTTTTTTTTGTATTTTAATTTTAAAATTTTTTAACTTAAATGTTTATAAAAAAAATATTTATAAAATGTTTATACAAAATATGTTTAAAAAATATTTATAAAATGTTTATAATTTTATGTTTATACAAATGTTTATAAAATGTTTATACAAAATATGTTTATAAAATGTTTATAAAATGTTTTCTTTTTAACACAAATGTTTATAAAATGTTTTTACAAAATATGTATTTTCTTTTTAAAACCATTTTAAAAACCATGTAAAAGTAATCATTTTCTTTTGTATTTTAATTTTAAAAATTTGTAACTTAAATGTTTATAAAATATTTATACAAAATATTTATAAAAATAATGTTTATACAAATATATACAAATATTACAAATGTTTATAAAAATTTATAAAAATTTTAAAAAAACATTTCTCCCTCTTCCTTTATCCGGGCTTGGGACCGGCAAATGCTTGTTTGGCATAGGCGGAGTTAAAAAATATTTTTTTTTTTAAAAGTAAAAAATAGTTTTTGAAAGTATAAGTTAAAAAATTTGAATAGTATAAGTTAAAATTAAAAATTTGAATAGTATAAGTAAAAAAAAAAAATAGTTTTTGAAAGTATAAGTTAAAATTTAAAATTGAAATGTATAAGTTTAAACGTACATACCTGATACCCCTCACCGTAGCCTCATTGTTGTTCGCCTTCATGCAATGAAAGCGATTTCAAATCCAGCTCGTGGATGTCATGATCTTCTTCATCTTTCTGGTTTTGTGTTCTTTTATCGGCAGCCATCCAATCTTGTACGCACACGATTGCTTCCAAAATATCGGGCTTCAAGCGGCTCCTCCTATCGCTCAACATCCTCGAACTTGCACTAAAACAGGACTCCGATGCTACCGTCGACACCGGAACCATCAGTAGATCACGTGCTATGTTACAACGCCCGTGTGTGGACATTCTATAAGTTTAAGACAGATGATGCGTTTTTGCAACATCCATTGTGCATCTATATAGTGTGCAGTAATACAAATATAAGCATAACTCCATTTAGTAGTCCAAATATCAGAAGTAATAGCTAACTTACTAATATTTTCAAAATCCGCTTTCAAAGCGGCTTTCTGCTCGTTGAAGAGACGAATGGCCTCCTTTCGAGCTTGTTGCCTACTCATTTTAGTAAAGGAGGGGTTTAGAGAAAGTGATACATAATCTCGTAAAGATTCGCTTTCACCCGTCGTGAAAGGAAGTTCGTCACGAATAATATGTTTAGTTAATTCGGTTTTATGCCTAGCAGCTGAATAAGTAAAGCTACCAATTGAAGAACCGGTGGCGCCGAAGCTTATTTGGGTTTGGGACGCTTGAAGTGTGTCCTTCCCGTAGCAAGTGTCGTAGTGTCTAGATATAGTCCCGGTGCCACCGCCCTTCTTCCATGCGTACTGGTTGCAACATTTCTTGCATTGCGCCTTGTACGGTTTCGGTTCCCCCTTAGCATCTAAAACAAACGAACCATCAGGATTAGTTTCAAAAATTATAGTAAAATAATCCCAATACTTAGACCTTTTTTTTCTTTTCAGGACGTTGGGTGGTACTAGCTACTTCCGGAGGAGATGGTTGGCACCCCTCCGAAATCGGATGGGTGGCTACTTGCTCAGGTGGAATTTCATTACCGTCAAAAAAATTACTAAAATAATGGTAAGTCTGTCCAGCAAGATCAGGTGGGTTTGAACCTTCACCAGCCATATATAAAATAAAATAAAGTAAACTACGCTAGAAGAAAGTAAGGGGTTGGAAGATCGGGAAGCCGTAGAGCCGGAATGGAGTTGGGAGGGAGATCGGAAAGCCGTTGAGCACCGGGGAAGGAAAGCAGTAGAGCACCAGAGCACCGGGGAAGGAAAGCAGTAGAGCACCAGAGCACCGTAGAGAAATGTAGAGAATTTGTGAGGAATGAGTTGTGTTTGAAAAATGAAATTTTTGGCCTATTTATAGGAATTTTTTGGGGTTATTTTGGTAATTTTAGGCCAAAAATGACCAAAATATCCCTCCCAACGTTTTAATAACGGTTATATGGGAGGGGTATTTTGGTAAAAGAACCCCCCCAACGGTCAAATCTGGAAAAAAAAAAAAAAAATTCAAAATCCCCCCCCCAACGGTCGGCTGGACCGGTCCCAGCGGGCCGGGCCGGGCCGGTCCAACCGGGCCTATAGCGGGCCGGGCCTCAATTATTTAAAAAAAAAAAAAAAATTATGGACCGGTCGAGGCCGGGCCGGGCTCGGGCTGGAGGGGGGGGGCCCGACCCGAACCGTAGGGAAGTGGGGGGCCGGGCCGGTTCGGGCCTACAGCGGTCCGGTCCGGGCTATAAGGGGGGCGGGCCGGTCCGGTCCACGGGCAGGCCCGGGCTGGACCGGCCCAATGCACAACTTGAAGCTCCACAAGATGTAGCACCTGATGCAATGGTGAAGACATCATGCACGTACTACTTTTCCTATCATCAACCGATCCTGCCCAATCGCTGTCAGAAAATCCATGCAGGGAAAAAAAAAAAATTTGACTTTCATCCCACTTGTCCTACTTTTTAATTTTATAGGACTTACATCCCATATTTTGTCACGAAAAATATTTGTTTTATCACGAAAAAAGTGAGATGTAAGTATAAAAAAATTAAAAAGTGAGATGTAAGTACAAATGCATATTAATAAGTGGAATAAAAGTCAAAAAAATCCAAAAAAAAAAAAAAATAACTGTCAATGGAGGCATAATAGAGAGTAATGATTGCCAATTACATGGTGATCTTAACAGGACTGCACTCCTCCCTCAAACTGAACTTCTGCAACAAGTACTCATATTTTCTCTTGTGGCACAAAAATTCCATGTTCAAAGTACTGTTAGAATTTCTTCTATTCTCCGCATTAAAAATCTGCAAATAAAATAAAATATGTAAATATTACCGGCCTCCAAAAAAGTTGTGCACGTAGCACTGCCTAAGAGTTAGTCCGGATCTATGTGCAGACTGAGTCCGAACGTCCCTAATGGTAAAATCTCCGCTCTACCGAAATCTCCTTGCTGCACACGATGAAGAAAGAGTGACTACCGACTTAGCTCTGCCCAAAGCGAAAAATGAGTACGAAGTGTTTCGGAGAGAGGAGAGTACGAGATTTTTGAAGAGAGTTTTTGTTAGAAATTTTTTGTGTAATTAGAAGGAGGAGAA
Organism: Iris pallida; assembly: GCA_029216955.1. Classification (NCBI taxonomy): domain Eukaryota; kingdom Viridiplantae; phylum Streptophyta; class Magnoliopsida; order Asparagales; family Iridaceae; genus Iris; species Iris pallida. Next base: position 254,271 of record JANAVB010031819.1, on the reverse strand, counting down.
GGGAGCTTAATATATAGGATGTTCCCAACGTTTGCAACCGCTAGGAGAATTAAAACAAATTAATTAGCCAATTAAGAACGAACGTTTGCAGCACACAAAAAACACATGGTTCATTGAACCTGGACCGAGTTTAGAATCCAAAAGTTACAGAAATTAATGAATAGTAACGGTCAATTTGAATGAAGATCAAAAGTATTTCAACTCGAATCCGAAAAAAAAATCGAATCGGCATTCGTACCCACACACGTTACGCGCACCGCACGCACGTGTGGGCCATAGGGCACCCTCACCAAGGTTTAATGAAACAATGGGAAGCATAGCAATACATGAATAGTGAAGACATCCCACCTAGCCGATGTGGGACTAAAGAGTGGGAGATTTGAGCTTTTGCTCTGCTGTGTTGATACAGCATATACAACAAGTACTGCATGCTGAAGTCAGTCATCCCAACCAAGTCCATGAGCTTGCTTGAGCCCAATCCAATGCTGAAATGCTCATCCATCCTCTGGTACCAAGTCCTTGAGCTTGCTTGATCGAGCCGGCCCATTCCATTGATTGAAGTTTCTCCAAACAATTAATACACCTTTGGCTAGCTTCTTGTCCTGCAACTTCATGCCCCTCCTTGGGTTGATGTACATACATACACTTCTTCATCCAAAAAATATTAAAGTTGATTTTACATCAAATTGATGAATATTAATTCCATTAATGTTGATTAGCTACAGCAGTTCTAATGGTGTAGCAACTGGAGAGTGTGTTTCGAAGAAATCGATACGTATCGAACGTACCTTCACGCTGCATGAAACCGGTCTCGTGCAATCAGCCGTGCATTCAAGGACGGAATCAAAAATTCTAACTCGGATGAGCTGGAATGGACTGAGATGGACTAAATGTAGGCTGACTCACATTAAAGAAAAACCAAATAATATAAAAAGAAAAATTGGAGGTGGACTGGAGCCCACCGAAACCCTCTATATAGGTCGGCCCTTGCCTGTCTTGTACTTCGGAATCGATCCATCAGATATGCACTTGATCTTGTAAATCCATTCAAGCCCCACAACTTCTTCTTTTTCCCTTCGGCAAGCTAACGAAAAAATTTTTGGAGGAGTTTCAGGTGTGACAGGATCAGAAACATTTGATGGGCTGGTTCTAGGTTTGGTAGAGCCAGAACTGCCATTGCTATCTTCTCCAAGTGTGGTGTTCTCCAAATCATCATCTCTGCCAACCAAGGTTTGCAGTTTCGATATCAGAATCAGTATCGGACGCTTTCTATGAGTATCGGAATCGGAGGTACAGATAGTTTCCGATCGAATGAAATAGTCGGTGATATCAGAAAACATATTTTATATATTTAGAGATTGTTTAAGTATATTTTGTACTGCTTCTTTTGAAATTGAATGAAATAGTTGGTTTAGCTACGATAAATTAAAAAGATTGTTTACATGTTTTTACACCCTTGTTGATTGGTCTCTTTCGTACAGTTTTCTATGCTCAATTGATTGGAAAAGAGATTCCGAACATCGATATCTTTCAGCATTAATAACTGTCGGTATCGGATTAGGACATACTAAACCATATCGATATCAGTCGATACTGCAAACTATGTTGTCAATACATGCAGAACTTGGAGAAGTGTGCTTCTCATTCCAATCCCAAGAACTCTTCTCATCAAATACTCATTATTACTCTTTTTGGTTGGAGGATCATAAAATCTGTATGCCTTGGTTTCAAGGCTATGACTCAAAAGTATGCATTCGGTGCATATAACCAACGCAACCAAATAAAAAATAAAAAAATCTTTAAATAAAATGGATTACAGCTTATGCTTCCAACCATGCCATTCATCAAGTGGCGTTTGTTAGCGAGTACCGCTGATGTGAAACTTGTATTGATCAGGACGTATGATGTGTAGTGGTTCAGTCCAAAAATATTTCGAAAGATATTTCGGAAGATATTTTGGCTTTAAGCATGCACTTTGCCATCTTGACTAATATTCTTTCGCTCAACTACTCGGTTACTCCAGTTTGCTGAGGAAAATAACCGCGGGATTGGGCTGGCCCGTCGTCACGTGGTGCAATTCTATTGGTCCTCCTATTTGTTTAGATTCGCCGTCAGTTAACCTTGGCAATAGAATTATGATACGTGGCGGACGGACCAAAACTGCTGACCAATTTTGCGGTTCACGTAGTCAAACTCCTTCCACAAAAAAAGGTAATTTATAAGGGCATATTCATTTTTTGATCGGAACTAGTCCAGGTTTGGAAGAAATTTACTCAGGACAGTCTATTCTTTTACTCATAGGACTGTCCCAACCCAAACCCCCCCTCCTCCCCCCTCCACCCCAAACCAAACCCCAAATTTTAGTTTCATTTTCACATTTCACTCTCTTTCTTCCGAAATCATATTTTCTCTCATCTTTTTCTCCCTCTTCTCCTCCACCATTTTCTCCCTCCCTAAGCAACATACTTTCTCTCTTTCTTTCCAAAACCTTAACAATTTATTTCGATTACATTACAATGTTTATTTCAATTATTTATAGTCCATTTGAATTAAACCCCAAGTACATTCAGAGTGGGGAATTACTCATTTGAATTAAACCCAAGTAAACACGATCGAAAAAATCCTGCGTCGACTAGGACTGTCTAATTTTCTGACAGTCCTACAAATTGATAGGACTGCCAGAAATAGTGGCAGTCCTACTTCGCATCAAGTAAAACCAAGAACTACCATAATTTATGGCAGTCCTGACTGTATGTAGGGCTACCAGAATTTGTTTGTGGCGGAAAGGTAGAGACTTAGGGGCCTGGGGAATTGTCCTAACCAGGGGTTGTCCAAGCCCGATGGCTTGTCTGACTTACCCCAGGGTCAGCCCTGTCCAGGAATAAGTCCGACAAAACTTCGGACTTGGACAAACTCCCCATAGTTATTATTTTTCTAAAACATGATCCAGTTAGGGCAACCCAACCTTGGACCGGACTGGACCGGACCTGATAGAAGTGAGAGAGAAAAGCTAACCACAAACAGATACTCAGCTACGTACGTACAACTAATTAAGCCAATACACATCATGTAATTAAACAGGCCACGACTAACAACCTGTTCACTCAATCAAGCAGAACAACATACTAATGCATAACCTAACTAACAGACTAGCCAATTTCTATATTAGGATGGATCTCAACATGCATGCATAGCATTTTTCCAAAATAAATTAAGATGAATGGCTTGCTCCTTATTTCTAGCCTCATATACGTCTATTTACTATTTTTAGTATGTATTTTAATGTATATGTTAGGTGTGTTCTCAATTTTAACATAAACTACATACTTTATGTTGAAATTGAGAACACACATAGTATATACTGATTAAAATACATACCAAAAATAGTAAATAGGCGTATATGAGGCTAGAAATAATGAGCAAGCCATTCATCTTAATTTATTTTTCGTGGATTAAATTTCACTTGATTGTCTATGGCTCGCTCCATTGTGTGTGCTCATTGTAGAAATTTTGTATATATATAGTTGTATTATTAAGTATTTTGCTTAAAGTTATTTATGTATAAAAGGTGGAATAAAATAATCTTGTTAAAGCGTAATGATCATAAGTTTGTAATACATTGTGTGTCCCATAATAGATCCCATCCTTATATCTTTTTTGGGTATTGATGACTATTTATAGCAATGCTACAGTTACAACCAAACATTTACAACCTTCTTACAACCACTCACCCATTTTCTGACATGTGGGCCAGGTGGTGGCCTGGCCCACATGTCAGCAAATGGGTGTAAGTTGTAAGAATGTTGTAAAAGTTTGGTTGTAAATCAAACATTTTCCTTTCCTTATATCTATTGCCTTGACAGCAATTAAAGAAGAGTTCAATCCAATACTATATGTATGTCATAGTTTATCCTGATTAACATTAGAAGTATATTTATAGCATATTAATTGTTATTCAATAACCCTTTACCTTTTGTGTAAGTACCACATATTTGATTCCATCCATCCATAAATTAGTTTTTTTTTTCTCGTATGAGTTCCAGCAGCAATAAGATAAGAAGTCTAGTTTTTGATATTCATATGTTGTGGTATGAATACAACATACCAATTCGTTGTGTATAGATGATGAGCGTCCATAAGCTTATTGAACTATTAGCGCACATCTAGCATGAATTGAACCTACAAAATTGCCAATTAATAATAATAATAATAATAATAATAATTTTATGTTAAATTAGCATTAGGTACGTCCAATATTGCCCTCAGTTTTAGGAGTAATGTCGGATTTTTTTTTTTATAGAATACTACCAATCTATGTTGAATAGATAACAAACCCCATATATTTATTTGGGCTATTTATAAGTTATTTAGTTTTAGGATCTCGCATATATATAGATATTATGATTTGAATTTTAAAATTGATCGACATTAGAATTTTGGTATCAAAATACATATTCATTAACCTACGTAAACAGTGATTTCAAAACTCAAACTCTAACATCGATTAATTTTAAGACCAAATCATAATATTCATATATATGTGAGACCTTGAAAATATCTCTTTTTAATTTTTATTTCTATGATGAGTGATGGGAATCTCCAACGTAGTAAAATTCTTCACGAGTAGATAGACATATAATAGTCAAGCCAGATGGACTGCACTATAGATAGGCCTCTCTACTTCTTCGGCTTTAATATTTTGGTTAGGCCCTTTGACTATCTAAAACTTTCAAATGAAATAGATAGGCCTCACAAGAAGTGCTTTTACTATTTAAATATATACTCCTTGCTCTCAATCTAAAATTTAAAATTTTGATATAGTGATAGAACTTTTAATTGTTTAATATGGTACCAAATATAGAAATTTTTGTAATGACATAAATTTATCTTTTGGTCCAAAATAGACATTCTTCCTGCAAAATAAGTGTTAAAAATATAAACATACAACCTTCCATTCTCACTATAAGCTATAAGATATTTTACTCACTTGTCCTTAAGATCATATGGTTATTGAAAAATAAATTTCACATTAGGGTTTAAAATCTAAAATGTTTTTTTTTTCTTCCAAAATATTAAGGACTAGTTGGTCCTTGGCTTAATACATTTGTGTGGGGGTCACGATCTTGGCATCGTGCTTGAATGGATGTCTTGCGGCTTTGGCTTTTCCAATCATCATCTTCTCTTCCTGGTTATTATTTTATTCTCAATTCTTAATTCTTAATGAATTTTTCTTTATTTAAATTCAATATATATATATCAAACTTTTGCCAGCTGGTGTTGGCTGTAGCTCTCAAAATGTTAACTTCCATCAGCATCATTGCCATCAGGCACACCTAAAATCTTATTTAGGCCAAGCCTTTGAATCATTGCTCCAACTCTCTGCCCCCTCCGCGACTCAACATATGAATTATATATATATATATATATATATATATATATATATATATATATATATATATATATATATATATAGTGTTTAAACTCTGAATTTTATATCAACTTAGAATTTAAGTTCTAACATATCTAATTAGAGAGTTTGGATCCTGAATATATTTTTTTTTTGTTGTGTCATTCCTTCCAATGCATGAGAATGTTTTTTTTTAATATAAAATGGAAAGTACAATCGGAAAGATTGAAAGGAAAAAATTCTAAGGCCTAAACTTTTCAATTTGACATGATAGGTCTTAAAGTCTAAACTATTATAAAATTTAGGGTCTAAACTCTAATTAGCTCTATATATAATTAGGGAGCATGCAGATTTCTATAACGATGTTATCTACCTATTGCTTGGATGTGTTCCATCTCTCCATTGGCTTAAAATGGGCCCCACAAAAATCGGGCCCCCCCCCCTCCCCCCAACTATTCCACGGAAATCGACTCCGGCCAATGAAAGGCCGACATGCGACGTTGGTTCATGCATCGATCCCCCACACGATTTGTGTAGAAGCGTCTGTGTAAAAACGAAATCTAGCAGCATTAGAAACCACTTGATCACAGTCCGCAACATTGATTTCATTATACCATTAATCCGTTCATAGAAAAAGATCAGTGATAAAGGCGCTAAAGAAAAAATTATTGAACATTGAACATTTTGGCGGTACTTTCTATGTTTAGGACTGTCAAAATTTTTGAGTCATGTCTAGAAACAGATACATATTCATTGCACTAGAGGCTTGGCCCACATTGAAAAAATAAATTTTTTTGTTGAGAAATTAACAATCATTTGATTTGTCTTCAAGTTACAAATTGATACTAAGTATATTGGGATCATAAATAAGTTGTCATTGGCTTTACAAATAAAAGATGAAAATATTTTGAATGCTATAGTACTTATTAAAGTGTTTAAGGGGTGATTGCAAACGGTAAGAGATGATGGATGAGAATCTCTCCTAAGTAAGATCTGTATTTTGCTTATAGCAACAGGAAGTGTGGAAAGATGCTTCTAGTATCCTTCATAGAAAAAGAGTTGCTTACTAGTATTACAAATAATGTTGCAATTAAACGTTTTCGAAGTATAAAAACTCGTACAGAACAATTGTGAGATATAATGCTTTATTGCATAAAAATAATACTATTTTATATAATTTTATATTATTGTATCCAAAAATATATATATATGAGAAATATAATATCATTATATCCCAAGAAAAGATTTCGGAGACGTTGCTCCGAACTCCCTTATGATTGTGCTCTCGGTAGGTTGTAATCCTGTATCTGGTCTTGTCTATGCTTAAGACTGCCAAAATTTTGCCAGTCCAGATAAAAGATTATGAATGCCAAAATTTTGATAGTCCTAAAATTTTGACAATAGTGATTTTAGAACTGCTAAAATTTTAATAGTCATATGACTCTCAAGATTACAATGGTCATAGGTTATACACAGGAGAGATGGGTTGATGTTAATAAGATACTATACTGCCAGCAGCGATAGAGGGAGGTTCGAAGCTGTCGAGTTGGGCTGCTTATCCACCATGCACCAAGGCTGGCTGCTGACCATTGCTGTCACTGCGGTGGCTTAGAAATGGTGGTTACTGCAGAGTTGGGGTTACACCAACCAAATATTATTTATCATATATATACATATACTTACGTGATTATAACTTTTGACGAAGTCTCTTTCGGAACAATCTCTAAGTAATAAAAAATAATATATAATTGTTTAGTTTTTAGGATCTCGTATATATATGGATATTAAAATTTGAATTTTGAAATTGATGGATGTTATAATATAAGTCACAAAATTACTGTTCATTAGTCTATCTGAACAGTGTTTCGAGATCCAAATTCTATAATAATGAACAGTGATTTCGAAACTCAAATTCTAATATCGATCAGTTTTGGAACAGAAATTTCAATATCTATGTATATTTGAGATCCTAAAACTAAATCCTAAAACTAAATATCCCAAAAAAAATCACGATCTAACTGTTTTATGACAGACAACAACAGTTGCATCAAGTGGATTGGGTTCAGTTCCGCAGTTTTTTAGCAGAACCAGATGCACCGAAAGCCGAGTTCCGAGTTACCGAAAGTTTCGGTCTCGTGGAAATATCTGTGTAGCTGGCTGGAGAGATGTAACTGAGCTATCAGTTGCCATCCATGAGAAGCCACAGCCGGCTCGACACGATTCGGATTCGCAGCCAATTGTCACTTCCGCCACTTCCTGAGAATTGCGGAAAGAGCCAACGAACGAACAAGAGAGGGAAAAGAAAAGAAGGATTCGACCGTCTGATCATGGATGTCCACATACTACTCGACAAGCACGAAACTCCCAACAATAATTGAAGAATTGATTTAATCATATTCGATTGGTAACGGAGAGTTAATTAATTAATTAGCCATTCAAATATTCCTAGCTGGTTGATAGGAAACAGTAACGATTCTACCCTGAGCATCTCCGATTTTATAATTTATTTTTTAGAAAAAATTTTATTCCAACAGTAATTTTTATTTCAATTTTTATCCTACTTAGAGGCATATAGGACTAGAATGTAAAAGTAAATCAATTTATAAAAAATAATAATTTAATATTAGACTCTATTTTAAAACTAAATCAATCTATATAATGCCTCTCGGTTTGGTATGAATTTTCGTTAATTTAATAGGACTCGCGTCTCTATTTATCAAAATAAAATGGGAGGACTTGTATACAATTTGTGTGATTTTGAGAAAATTTAATTAAAGGTTGACAATCATTGGAGGACCTATATGCCAAAACACCCAAAAACTGTTGTCAGTGTAGCTTTGCCAGTTTGCCGGCCAGAGAGTACTTACAACGTTAATACCAACCAACCAACGAACCAGTAATTAATTAATCACTTTCCCCCTCCGTTCTTCTTCTTATTATAGCTTTCTTAACTCGAGAGCTGGCACTTTCCCTCTCTAATCTATATATAAAAATACACGCGCACACAGACTCTCTCTATCCCCCCTCTCTCTCTCTCTCATTCCAAACCCTAACCCTCACTCTCTCTCTCTAAAAAAAAACCAACTTTCTCTCTAGAATTCTCAGCCATGGCCGAGGAAACCCAGCCCAAGCCTTCCGAGCCCGAGGTCCCCGCTTCCACCACCACAGAGGCGGTAGAAGAGCCCAAGGCGCCGGAGGCCGAGGCCGCGGCGGAGAAGCCGGCGGCCACCGAGGAGGCGGCTGTGGCGGCCATCGAGGCGGCCGTGGAGGCCGAAGGAGAGGCCGTCGCCGAGACTGCCTCCTTCAAGGAGGAGACCAACGTCGTCGCCGAGCTCGAGGACCCCGAGAAGAAGGCCCTCGACGAGCTCAAAGCCCTCATCCAGGCGGCCCTCGCCAAGAACGAGTTCACCCCTCCGCCGCCTCCCACTCCTCTCGCAACCATCGCCGAAGAAGAGCCCGCCGCCGCCGCGGAAGCCGCAGCCGAAGAACCCGCTCCCGCCGCAGCGGAAGCCGCAGAAGAACCCGCAGCTCCGGTCGCTGCGGAAGCAGCAGAAGCCAGCGAAGCACCGGCACCGGAAGCGAAGACGGAGGAGCCGGCCCCACCGAAAGAAGAACCAGCAGCAGATAAAGCTGTCGTCTTGGAGGAGGTAGAAGCGAAAACAGAGGAGCCAATCCCGCCGGCGGAGGAGGAGAAGAACGTCGTCATCGAGGGAGCCGCCGAGACCGTCGTCCCCGTAACCCCAGCCGAAGAGGTCGCCGCCCCCGTTGCCGCCGCCGAGCAAGAAGCGCCGGCGCCTCCCACGGAGGACGTCTTCATCTGGGGCGTCCCTCTGCTCGGTGACGAGAAGAGCGACACCGTCCTCCTCAAGTTCCTCCGCGCCCGCGACTTCAAGGTCAAGGACGCCCTCGCCATGGTCAAGAACGCCGTCATCTGGAGGAAGCAGTTCGGCATCGAGTCCCTATTGGAGGAGGACCTCGAGATCCCGGAGCTTGAGAAGGTGGTGTTCAACCACGGGTTCGACAAGGAGGGCCACCCGGTCTGCTACAATGTGTACGGGGAGTTCCAAAACAAGGACCTTTACGCCAAGGTTTTCGGCGACGAGGAGAAGAGGGAGAAGTTCCTGAGGTGGAGGATCCAGTACCTGGAGAAAGGGATCAGGCAGCAGCTGAACTTCAGTCCGGACGCGATCTCGACCATGGTCCAGGTGACTGACCTCAAGAACTTGCCGGGTCCGGGGAAGAAGGAGCTTAGGTTGGCTACCAAGAAGGCCTTGGCTCTGCTGCAGGACAATTATCCTGAGTTTGTTGCCAAGCAGGTATATCTATCACTTTTACTTCTTCATTTGTTTGTTCAACTCAATTTGCAACTTCCATTGATCATTAGGAAATTTATTGTTTGTTGATTATGGGTTTTATTAGAGACGAATTATTATGTTAGCTATATATATGTTAAATTATTGCTAAAGAATATAAATTGCCATTTTTTGTATTTGAGGATTGAGAATTAGGGGTTTGTTGTTGTTTCTATCCTATATTGCACAAACACGAGTACGGTATGACATGGTAGGGGCACAGCAACATGGACACGGTGCCAATTTCTAGTACTCTGTTCAATATGGAATTATGCTATGCTTTAATCATAAAACAGTGTCCAACAACAACCTTGACTTATTTTTTTGATGTATTCTACTTTTTTGCTCTGCTTTGTACATACTTATATTTATTTAGGTTGAAATTTGGAGAAAAACTCAAGAGCTAGTTATGGTTCTATGGGGGATCTCTTGTTCCTTCCTCTTTCCCAATTTGGATTTTAGTTGGGGAAGGGTTTTTTTATTGTTGTTTCCTATGTTTCATACTGAGTAAATTTTGTTTCAATTACATGAATCATGTTTCGTTAGATAGATTATATGAAATAATGGTTAAATTGATTGCCTTTGCTTGTTGTCTATTTGAAATTAAACCATTCATTTTCTGCGAGCAAGAGAATAAGCTTTACCTTGGGTGATCTAATGCATCGAGTTGTTGGGTGTTAATATTAAGGAGAAAGGAGCAATAACATGAGGTGATCATTTGTTAGGTATTCATCAATGTCCCATGGTGGTACCTTGCTTACAATCGGGTGATCAGTCCATTCTTCACTCAGAGGAGCAAGAGCAAGTTTGTCTTTGCTGGTCCTTCCAAATCAGCCGACACCCTATTCAAGTCGGTGAACAACTAGCATTCCTTCATTTAATTTCCTTTCAAGTACTACATTAGTTTAAGTGTTCCTTAAGCATTGTCTTTGTTCATTGATATAGATATATAGCCCCAGAGCAAGTCCCGGTTCAATATGGAGGTCTGAGCAAGGAGAATGACTCTGATTTCTCCACTGCCGATGCTGTTACCGAGGTCACCATCAAGCCTGCAAGCAAGCACACCATTGAGATACCAGCTACTGAGGTGAGACCCTGCACCTTTGTTAGAGCATTGCAGCTAGATTTTACTTTGTTAATATGGTATTCAGAGGCTCATCTGAAATTGGCACAATCTTATAACAGGGAGATGTTCTTGTTTGGGAACTCCGAGTCCTGGGATGGGATGTGAGCTACACTGCCGAATTCGTTCCCACTGCAGAGGACAGCTACACTGTAATTGTTCAGAAGACCAGGAAGTTTGCTCCCGCAGATGAGCCCTATGTTAAGAACAGCTTCAAGATTGGCGAGCCTGGGAAGGTGGTCCTTACCATAGACAACACAACCTCCAAGAAGAAGAAGCTCCTCTACCGATCTAAGACCAAGAGCGCTGCTGAAACAGTTTGAGTTACTGTTTGCCCTGAATTCATCCTATAAACTGCTCCCCACTGAACTGAAAAGGAAAGAAGAAAAAGCAAGGAGATAGGAAGCTGTTGTTGTGATAAAAGTTGCATTAATTTTTTCTTCTCTGTTCTTTTTGTTGTTAAATGGGTGAACCTTGGTCCTTTTGTTGTTATTTATATTTGTTTTAAGTATATTCATGGTGTTGGTTTGAGGAAGAACAGAGTGGAGAGGTGAACTCTGCAGCTGGCAAGCATCCTGTAAATTACCTGTAGATTGGATATTTGTGGAGTTGTTTATATGTCACATTGTTACTTCTATTGTTAAGACAATTTGGTCATGGAAAGCATATGTATGTCACTATGTTACCTTTATTTTTTTCCATTCATGGTGGATGTCCTTGTTGAAATTTATTACTTCTTTCTGCTTTCTCCTCAATCATATGGTCTGCCACCTCAAAGAAATCAACTTTTGATTTGTTGTTCATGTTATGGTTGATTTATTCATATAGTGAGTGTATGTATAGTTAAACAAAAGAAAGGTCAGGAGGAAAAGAACAAGGTTATGAATGTTGGCTTTCCTTGGATTCTATGTTTGTAATAATGGGCAGTGGCCAAAGGTTGGATTGATATGTTTTTATTTGTGTCAGTACTATACAAGTCAGCCCCTTGTTTGAAGGCATAACCTTGGGGTTCTCTATTTGATTCTGTCCAAAGTTCTCTTGTTTATAACTTGGACTCAGTCAGAGGTCTTCTAGGCAAACCATGTGGTCTTGCTTGCTGTGCATTTAGCACTTCCATACTCTTCTAAATTTAACACAGCTTGATGCTGGATTCTTTGTTGATCCTCAGTGTTTGAACTTGGTAGCCATCTCCACATGCTTTTGAGAAATGGGGGATGTTGCCAACCTGGTGTTCACCTGGGTCTTTATCTATATACTGCTGCTGATCACAATGGCCAAGTGGGAGGGAATGCATCCATGCCACCAGACCAGTGCCATGTTGTTTTCCATGCCTGGACCTACAGTCTTGGTTTGGCTCCATCCAGTTTTATCTATATTTCTGTGGGGACGATTAGTCTGGCATGTCATTTTTAGAATTCAAGTTTGTATGATCATATATATATACTTCAATATCCGATCCCCGAAACATCCTGATGTCGGCCGATGGACATCGGTTGGTGACTAATGCCGATGTCTCGACCAAAGTAAGACCAGTTCTCTCTTTCAAAAGCTCAAGCCATTAGCAGCAATTAATCCATGCCATTCTCTAATTAGGGGTCCATGACAATCGGAGGTGTGGCCACTTGCAGAGCCGGCCCTGAGGTAAGCCGGACAAGCCTTGGGGCTTGGGCAACCCCTCTCTGCTAGGACAACCCCCCAGGCTCAGCATGATCCCACCAAAGGTCAGAGTCACCGATGGCCACAGGGACTAGCTGACAATAAGGGTCAGGGGACAACCAAAATTAGCTCTAGGATATGGCAACCCAACCGGCCTCCGGGCCGGCCCTGGCTACTTGCTGTATGGCAGTGACTGACCACCAGAACCAGCTGACAATAAGGGTCAAGGGACAACCAAATTAGCTCCAGGATATAGCAACCCAACTGAGTAAAACTTTGATACAGAAGGGGGTATCAAAGTTTTGATACCCCCTATGTATGACAAGTGGGTCCCCCTCAAAGTTTATGTATATATATATATATATATATGTGTACACGTTTTACGAAGGAGGGGGCCCACCTGTCATACATAGGGGGTATCAAAACTTTGATACCCCCCTTCTATATCAAAGTTTTTTCCCAACCCAACCCTTCGGGCCTGTCCTGGCCACTTGCTGTCTGGCAAAACTTTTCTGAGTCTCAAAGTGTATCCTGGACTTGAACTTTCTTTCCCTTTGGGTCATACCTAAAGAAGAAGAGACACATCTAATCTGTATAGAAGACAAAGCATATGCAAGGAGTAGATGGGAAGTTTTCTTCCTCCCCTATTCAATTCTTGAACGATAAGGCATGAGTCATTTTCATATGTTTCTTTCAGACCACTCTAGTTTATACTTCTATTGCTTATGTTGGGACCAGAAGAATGGAACAATTAACTCCCTTGAATGTGTACACACTCAACCTATGGTCTTCTGGAATGCTCATATATGTAGAAACAGACTCTCGGTTTGAATATATATATATGTATATATATATGTATATATATGTACATCGAGATGCTCAAGTTGGTCCCAATGCTAATTAGAGAAGAAATCTGATTTAATACATTTAAGTTGACCTGTTCTTTTGCACCACCAACTTATTGATAATTAACAAGTTTGATCAGCAATGAGGAAATTGTAAGAAAACTCTACCAAACTACAATCAATCATCAAGCTTTTACTCTGAGTAGTTGTCTTCTTGTTCAGACATAAATTCTCCGACTAGCTCTCCACCTTGTTATTCACTTTTATGTAGAGTATATGTTGGGAATGGAACATGGAACACATTGGAACATTACTGTTACCGACCGGAAGAAATCTGTCAGGACTGAGCTAAAACATAGAATCCTGCAAACGAGCACAATATCGCAACATAAAAAAATCCAAACGCACATATTTTACGTGGAAAACTTATAGAGGGAAAAACAACAGACCAATCGGAGTCCAAATCAGAAAAAGCTGTACTACTAGAATAAGAAAATACGACGATTACCTCAACTTCTCCCACTGAATAAAAATGGATCACCATAACTACTTTCTAAATACGGACATAGTACAATGGAGAAATATAGGGTTTACAAATGGCCTTGGATTTGATCAAATGGCCTTGATCCAAACCCGAATTCGACTCAGCCCAGGCCAACAATATATTGTTGGTGTATCAGCAATATTAGTGGGAACAAAAAAAATATTCCTCCAAGAAACATGCTGATTTTTTTTTATTTTTTTTTTTCAATTTGCAGTATACCACCAATATACCGCCAACCTTGATACAACTTCTATAATGTCGCAAATCGAGCTCCACATGTTACAAAGTCATCCATGAGTAAAAGTTAAATGTGGGCATGTAAAGAGAGTGACCATCTGTGAGCTGTGAAGGATTCTTCTTCTCCAACATTTTTTTTTAAAATTCAGCTTTTTTTTTTTTTAATATTACAGACTCAAATATGCCTTTCAACATTTTTTAAAAAAATTCAAAGAGGAGCTCTCACTTAAAATTATATGGCCAACCAGCAAAGAAAGAAAGCTATGTGGTACCTGACCTTTCAAATTTATTTAAGTCAGAAGAGGCTGATATATATGATTGTTCCCATGTACATCATCATCTCTTCTTCCTTGCCAAGGTTCATTTCACTTGCATAACCTTGCTCTCAAGAAAGATTAATGAACTCAAACAATTCATATTCACCATCTTCTAGTGGTAACTAGGAGTTCTTGATCAATTATCAATTTATCATGCTCTTCCCTAGAAATTGCAAATATTTATTTACCTTCTGTATAAGTAAGTTGTGTTTTTCAATATGCAAGTCTAGATCAAGGAAACCACATTTTGAAAATGCAACCTCATCTCCTGGTTATGTTGAACTCAAGGACCTCGTTTTGTTCACGGAAAGGAAAGGAAAGGAAATCAATTCTTTGTTCTTTAGGTGTGCATGGAAAATTACAAATCTTATTATAAAAAATTCGGTACTTGGAAAGGCCACGAACATAGTCAGAAGACTCAGAACACATCTTGAACATGGACCGGTCTAGGGGTTTAAGTTGTCTCATCCGGAGCTAGTTTTGATTGTCCATTGATCCTTATTGTAGGCTGATCCTGCAGGATCACCCATAATCCCGACCTCTATTGAGATCACACAGAACATGGTGGTTGTCCTAAGCAGAGGAGGTTGTCCAAATCCGAAGTCTTGTCTAGCTTACCCCTGGGCCGGCCCTGTTGATAACCTCAAATTGTTCACCTTGTTGTGGGAAAATCTTGCGCCCATGGATTGACAAACTAAAACAAGCAAAACTTCTCGGGGAGGGTTCTTTATAGAGAACTTGTTCAAATTGGATTAGTAGTAAAATATCAAGAGACCAAGAAAGTCCTAGCCGAACATAGGACTATAGGAGAAGAAGTCTATACTAGTGGATTTTATACACATCTTCCATTAGACTATGTCACTTAAAGCCAAATGGAGGATGATTAGACTATAGTTTTATATATATTATTAGGGTTCTGTCTATATATACTCCACCTAAGATGTTGAAAGGGTTCCTTGTATTGTGTAATTGTTGTGGTATAATAGAGTTGAGCACCTTATCCTTTGAAATGACCAATTCTCTAATCCCCATTTGTCAATGCAGGAAAAAAATTATTTAGATGCTTATCGGAGTAAGTATGAATTGTGATTAATTCCAAATAGGAAAAAGAAATATTCCTCTCCCATGATAATGAAGTAATCATAAATATATGACAAAGAAATCAATAGGCTTGATATATATATATATATATATATATATATATATATATATATATGAGGAAGGATAGGCATCCCCACACTTTTTGCATCCCCATGTTCACATCCGTTAGATGTGTTTTAAGTCATCTAATCTTAACCATTGGTAAATCAACGATTAAGATTAGATGACTTAAAGCACCATCCAACGGTGTAAGTAGGGAGGGTGCATGGGGATGCAAAAAGTGTAGGGATCTCTATCCTTCCTCTCTATATTATATATAGAGGAAGGATAGGCATCCCCGCACTTTTTACATCCCCATGCACCCCCTCTACTTACACCGTTGGATGGTGCTTTAAGTCATTTAATCTTAACCGTTGATTTACCGATGGTTAAGATTAGATGACTTAAAGCACATCCAACGGATGTGAACATGGGGATGCAAAAAGTGAGAGGATGCCTATCCTTCCTTATATATATATATATATATATATATATATATATATATATATATATATATATATAAAATACTAATAATACTAATAAAAATGGAGAACCTAGGGTTTGCTCAGCCTACCAGAACCGAAGATGCAAGCCGCACGGGACAGATCTGGGATCCCGGGGCGTCCTCCGACCAAGGCAGACGGTCCGGCAAACCGGTGGAGGATTGTGCGGAAGAGAGGGACTCCGGCGGAGGGTGGACCACGGTCAATCGAAGAGGGCGGTGAAATAATCGCCCCCAAGGCAGGATCACTCAAACGGCTGGAGGAGGTCATCAATATAGGATGCCATCGGGCAGAGGTGGTGTCGCGGCCAACGGAGGGAACTATCGCCGGATAGGGGTCACCAAGGCTCACAAGGCCGGGACACCGCAAACCGCGGCATTACGACGAGGCCAAACTCAAGAAGAAAAAGGGGGGAGGTCGATGACCCGTCCACAGGCGCTCGATGGGCAGCCAACGCGAATTGACAAAGGGAAACAAGTCATTGTGGAGCGAGAAGCGGGATGCTCCTGGGCGGACCCTTGCCGGAGGGATGGTTCACAAACCACACAGCAGATGCAATATATCGTTCCCAAAAGCGTGGAGGGAGAGGAAAGGGCGGTGTTCGACGAGGCGGAGATATCAGAAACGGTAGATTACTGGCAAAACACCATAGTTCTATACGTCATGGGCAATAAGCCATTCTACGGGCAGATCCGTGGTTACGCGGCTCGGGTTTGGCGGCCGAAAGAAAATATGGAGTTCTTTGCAAGGGAGGATGGTTTCTGCATCGTCAAGTTTGGCTTGAAGGAGGACATGGACCGCATCATACTTGGCGGTCCCTGGACCTTCGACGACAGACTTATTGTCCTAAAGGAGTGGCACCCGGACGTCCCATGCGAGAGAGAATTGTTGCACACGATACCCGTTTGGATCCGGTTACCTGGGTTCCCCATAGCATATTGGAGTCCAAGCATGCTAATGAAGATTGCCAGCCTTGTCGGCAAACCAATCAAAGGAGACGAAGCCACGATGGCAAGATCCAGACTGTAGTACGCAAGGATCTTCGTGGAGATAGAGGCCAAGAAGGAGCTACCACGCCACCTCTTATACGAACTCCCATCGGGTACGGTATGCACGCAAAAGGTAGAGTACGAGTGGGTACCCCCTTCGTGTCGATGCTGCAAATGTTTCGGCCACCTTATGCAACAATGCAATTACCCAATTGAAGAAGTTAACACCGAAGTCGTAACGGAAACACACACAGCAGAGGACATGATGGGAGTTGACAAGGAGGGAGAAAAAAAAGCCCAACGGCGGGAACCGGAACCAATTATGAGCCAGAGCGTAGCGGCAGTTCTCGAACTAATGAATGTAGCCACGAATAGCAGTAATCAACCAAGGGAGGCGGGGGTCACTAATAGACCATTAATAAAAATGGTGGCAAAGGCATGGTCGCCTATGGCAAACAAAGAGGCAGCAATGAACAAGAAATTGACGCAACGGATTGAAGGGAACGGTGGAGTGCAGGGAGCTACGCAAGGAGGAGAACAACAAGAGAGAAGTAACCCACATGGGGAATTAGCATTATGTGTCTTCCGCGCTGGGGAAGGAGACTTGCCATCTATCCCAGCCTCTTCAAGGCCAGAAAAAAGAACATCAGCTAGTGTCAGGAGCTTCAAAGAACAAGCTCGTTCAATGGGCAGCAAACAAGGCCAGGCGAGTCGCAAGAGACACGCGGGGGAGACGCGGGAGGACGTCAACAGATTCATGCACCTAGCTTCGATGGAAGAGGACGGTCTCGCCCAGGATAACCCGGCCTGGAAGGCGCTAATATGCCAAGCTGCCGAAGAAGTACCAGATAGAGCAGAAGTGGATGTGAATACGGCTACTCGACCTCCCCCCGAAGGTCAGGGCCTTAGTCATCAAGGGGAGACGTCAATTGATAAATGTCTCTGATTGTATGGAATGTCCGGGGCGCGTGTTCGATTAGCAGGTGGAAGGAGATTACTGAGACACTAAGGAGAGGACATTGCTCGATCTCCACATTTCTAGAAACCAAGATCAAGTCAGACCGTATGCTTACTAGGAGAACGCCTTATAATTGGATGCAGGTGAACAATCTACACCTATGCAGTATGGCGCAGATTTGGATTAGTTGGGACAAGAGTAATTGGTACGGCAAGGTGGTCTGGATGTCTGAGCAAGTGATCGCAGTGCATCTTACCAACAAAGGTGGGTTGAAGTTTCTTCTCAGCGTTGCGTATGGACACAACGATCCTCTACTGCGACGACATATGTGGAAAGACATAACTGCCATTAGCAAGCTGGCAGAGACACATAGGTTGGCCTTGTTGGTGATCGGAGACTTCAATGCTGTACTTTCCCCGTACGAGAAGGTTGGCGGCAGGAGAGTCCCCGACCAAACCATGCAAGACTTCCAGGGATGTGCGATACATTCGAGTTTACGGTGCCTGGAGCGAACAGGACACACGTGGACGTGGAACAACAAATCAACTACCAAGCGGGTGGCATGCCAACTCGATCGAGCCTAGGGTAATAATCTTTGGTTTGATTGTTTTCCACAGGTAGCTTCGGAAGGACTCGCCGCCGGAACCAGTGATCACTGCCCGTTGAAGATTAGATTTCTCCCTGACACGCGGTGTACCAAAACACCGTCCGATATAACAACGCCTGGTGTCTCCGGGAGGGCTATTCGGACACAGTCCGAGCCGCTCTTGGCCAGCAAAGTACTTGGAATATCAGTTCCGATTGGTACATGGATTAAAGCGGGTCAAAATGGCTCTGCATGCATGGCGGAAGGCGACTCCACAACCAACATTGGCGGAAAAAGAAGGCCAACTTCATGAAGTTCAACAGCAGTTACAAGTGGAGGTGCTCGACCAGACCCTTGCTGAATGTGAACGCGTACTAGTTCGGGAAGTGGGAGGTCTCCGATTCGTGGAAACTATTCAAATGGCGTGGAAACTATTCAAATGGCGCAACGAGCCAAATGCACATGGCAGAAGGAGGGGGATAGCTGTTCAAAATTCTTCTATGACGTCGTCCGGGCACGACATGCACGTAACACCATCCACAAACTCATAGGAGCTAATGGCGAGGACATCAGTAGCCAGACGGACATTGCCTCTTCGGCAGTCAGGTTCTACTCCTCCTTGTTTAATCAATCTGATTATCTAACTAATTTTCCTGAGGTAGTGTGCAAAGGAATCGTCACGGATGCCGGTAACAGGGTTCTACTGGCCCCAGTGACTGAAGAGGAAGTCCACAATATTATCAACAAGGCGGATCCGAACAAGTCCCCGGGGCCGGACGGATTCGGAAGCAAGTTTTATAAGCTTCACTGGACATCTCTGAAGGAGCCGATAACTGAGATGATAAATGATTTCTTCACTAATGGCCGACTACTGCGGAAACTTAATCACACATTCCTGACGCTCATTCCAAAAAAGGAGGGTGCCACATCGTTGGAGGATTTCAGGCCAATAGCGTGTTGTAATTATCTTTACAAGATAATTACGCACCTCATGTGCAGAAGAATGGAGAAGGTGATGCAGAAACTAATTTCTAAAAATCAAGCCGCCTTCATTAAAGGGCGATCCATAGCGGAACACAGCTTGTTAGGGCATGAACTTGTAAGAGAGTTCAACAGACCTGGAGCAGACATGGCATGCATCAAGTTAGATCTTAGGAAGGCTTATGATACAGTAAACAGGGAATTCCTTTGCCAATTGCTCTCAGCCATGGGTTTTGACAAATCCTGGATTGCATGCATACGGGAGTGCATAACGACGACATCTTTCTCTGTCCTGGTGAAAGGACAGCCACATGGGTTTTTCAGTAGCAATCGAGGTCTCAAACAAGGTTGCCCCCTCTCTGTCACGCCCCGACCCGAAATCACCCGAATTATCGTCCTCGCTGGGGCGTGATGCCGCACGAGCCTGGAGTTGCGCTCGTGCAAGGCAAGATGACAAGTTCTCAAATGGTTATCTTTTGAGTTGATATTCACAACGAAAGAAAAACAGAGTATACGAAACAAATCTCTTTATTGATCTTCGAAATCATATTACAAAGGCTTTCGATAGCCTAACTGAATTCGCCAGATTGGCTACAACACTCAGGTTCTCTCTTGTCCGCAAAGAATTTCACCGTTCCATACATCATGCCTTCTATATCTCGGCTGCATCAATCCTGTCACGAGTCCGAGCGTCAATGCGATCGCACGCTTCAATACGCTTCGGCATTCCAAGCCTCAACGCGTTCAAGCAACGCTTCGCCTCAAGCAATCCATTCCCTGCATCCTGCATGAAGCTGGTGGAGGATCAGTACGTTCGTCCTCGCATGTACTGATGCAAAGATCTTCTTTCCAAACCGACATTTTTAATATTTATGTTGAATTATGCAACTTAGCTTATGATCTTGCTATGTTCTCCTTAGGGTCAATTTCATGGCATATTCGAAAGCGTAAAGCATGTTATCATAGCAAGCATGTTATCGAATTGAAATGGCAAGCAAACAAGCATTCTCGTGTTTGATTTGTGGTGCGCCTCTTACTAAGTCGACGCACTCGCCCTTGCACCGATGCAAGGTGAATACGCCTATCAGTTTTTCCTGTCATGTTATAAGTGCTCTATATTCGGATCCATCGATGCAGGATATACATATACCTTGTACTTCCAAACCCGTCGCCCTTAACTATATGAAGGTCACTTACTTTTCGGGCTAGAATGGACTTATATTTATCGAATCGAAACATAAGACGATGTTAACTCTGTGCGGTTGCTAACCAACATCAGAGGCCACCGAAATAATCGCAGCAAGTGGCTTATCACATTCACCAGACGGTCGCTACCTGTCTAAATGAAGTGCACCAACAATACCGTAAACGAATCCCTCCTAGGCCGAACGGTCCCAGCGCCCTGGCGCGCCGCGTTCGAGGGAATACCCATGCACGGGCTTTTATATCTTTGAGTCCATTGACCATGCAACGAATCTTATATTTCAAACAACCAAGCAAGTTCGCTTATCTCTATTTCAATTGGCACAACGTCCGAATGTCCTCAACGAACTCCCGAAGGCCGTGGACATTTCGAAAGGGCACCATGCCGCATTATCATCTCGTATTTCTTTCGTTAACTTTCTATGTTCTTACGCTTCATACTTCGTTTCAATGTTTCAATGGCATCATGTCTCAACTCAATGCTCGTCAATCGAACGACCCGAAGGTCCCGAACACCTTTCGAGGCATTATGTCATATCCGACAGTTCTGCCACATTCATGCCACAACTTTATTCTCTCGCAACGAAGCCATCTTTTATTATCCCGTGCACGTAGGCACGTTTCAACCGTATTCCGATGTTCTATGACTTAGCATTCAATGTCCATGGCTTGCACGCTAGGGCGCTCGCCTATTATCTTTCGATGTTCTAGCCGTTCTAACTCGTGCGCGAAAGCACGGTATGGTTCGTGCACTAAGACACTCGCCGAGTACAGTTATCCCATATTCTTGCGGCTTGCGCACCGAGGCGCTCGCCTTTGCGATATCCAATGTTCCATAGCGACTCGTACGTTTTCCATACGACACTACTAAAATATCATCAAATAACGACGTAACGTAGCGACGGCAAGAAATTACGTCGCCAGTAGCGACTTCTTTATAAACACGTCACAAAACGTCGCTGACTAGCGACGTTCTGCGACAGGAGCATACTACGTCGCTGAATAGCGACGTTCAGCGATATATTATAAGTATATGTCGCCATGGTTGTAACGTTTAGCGACGTCAACAAGTTACGTCGCTAAGTTATTTTACTTAGGGCACGCCGCTGCCTTCTTTCCCCCTCACTCTCACTCGAAAATTCCCGAAAATTTTGATTTTCCCCCCCCACCCCCCTCCCCCGGCGACTCCCTCCCCCTCTGTCAGTGCCCTCTCCCCCCCGGCGACCCCCTCCCCTCCGGCGACTCCCTCCCCCTCCGGCGAGCTCCTCCTCCTCGAGATCCTCCTCCTCGAGCTTCTCCTCCCCCAATCCGACCTCCTCCTCCTCTTCCTCAGGTAAACCCTAACCTAACTCCTCTCCTTCCTCCTCCTCCTCTCCCACGGACACACACACACACACGGACACACACGGACACGAACACACACGTACACACACACAGACACGGACACACATGGACACACACACACACACACACACACACACACACACACAGACATTGATATGCACGCCAAGTGTTTGTCAAAATGACTCAAAGAGCATCAATGCTATAAATTCAAATTTTAACCTTTAGTTTAGGAGTGCTTGCTATAGCTTTAGCATTGGTATGATAATCTAGCATACAAGAGTATAATAGAAGTAGTTATATTGATTGGGGGATTTGTGGTTTAAGTGGACTGTGGGTGTGTATTTGTGTGGGCTGTTTATTCCATATATGATCAGCCATGTATGACTGTCCAGTCGTTGTATATATATATATAGACTCAAGTTTGTAAGCGTGAATGTATACATTGTTAGTCTCTTAGTAGGTCAGTCCATTGCCTTTATATCGATTCAATCCCTTAGCTTTGTTCAGTCAGTGAGCTTTGAACAGTCCACATTTGATCCACATGTTAGCATTTACCACTGTACAGTCCAGTTTGGGGGATTACCACAGTGTAATGTTCAGTCCCATATCTATTTGGTATCAACTATATGCATCAGTCTTGCTTGGCATATTGTAGTCCATATTATCTCTTCATATCAGTCCAGGCATTTATTTAGTTCCAGTCCTATTATTTGTCTTGTATTCAGTTGTTCAGTCCCATGACTGACATATAAATTAGGTATTGTTTGGTTGAAGGATTACCTTTTTAGTTCATTCCATCCTTGCACATCGACATTAGTTATCAACTTAGATGTCCAGCCTGTCCTTAAATCAGTTTTGAATCAATTATTCAGCCCCCAGATTGCTTATTGGTTAGTTCAGTCCCCTACTGAATATGAGTTCAGTTCCTGAGGTCACTTGACTAAATACTTGAGTATCAGTCCCTAATATCAAGTGTCTAGTCACCTACCTACCATGCATCAGTCCATGCCAATAACGATAAGGTAAAGGGTACCAATAACGATAAGGTAAAGGGTACCAATAGCGATAAGGTAAAGGGTACCAACTTAAGGTATTGGTATTGGGATACCAATAGCGATAAGGTAAACGGTACCTTGGTAGGTAATGACTAGAAATAGGATATTTGACTTAGATTGGACTAAGAGTTGACAAAGTCAACTATAGGTCAACCCTTGACCTACTTTGACCTTGTTTGACTTTGTTTGACTTAGGTTGACCTTGTTTGACTTTGTTTGACTTAGTACAACCTAGTTTGACCTAGATTGCATATCATTGATATTAGTAACTGTCCGCTACTAATGTGTGTCCCTAATAAGACATAATATACGAATTTGTGCCTGTTGGATAATGTGTGGCCATCCTTATGTGGACCATCAATGACTTTCCGGCCTATGGAATGTTATCTGGATGGAGCACTCATGGCCGCCTCTCATGTCCGTATTGTATGGACCGTAGTAAGGCTTTCCGCTTGAAACACGGAGGAAAACCATGCTTCTTTGATTGTCATCGGCAATTTCTGCCAAAAGATCATCCGTTCAGAAGGAACAGAATACATTCCGTGCCGGCGTTGTAGAGAAGGGTGATCCACCGCCAAGGTGGTGCAGAGCCACGATATGGGAGGAGGTTAAAGATTTTTCAAGTGCTATCGAAGATCCTACAACTGGGTACAAGTGTGATGGATTTGGTAGAGATCATAACTGGACAAAGAGGAGCATATTCTGGGATCTGTCATACTGGAGTACTAATCTGATCAGACATAATCTTAATGTCATGCATATTGAGAAGAATGTGTTTGATAACATAATTAATACTGTGATGGACGTAAAGGAAAAAATGAAAGACAATCCCAAGGCCAGGTTGGACTTAGAAGAAATATGCAAATGTCCTGCGTTGTATTTGATACAGCAGAATGTAAAACAGTTCCTGCCGAAGTTAATTTTCTCGCTGGACAAGGAGGATAAAGTGAGACTTTGTCGGTGGATCCAGGGCCTAAAATTTCCAGACGGATATGTGTCAAATCTGAGAAGATGTGTTGATCCGAAGGAAAACAAATTGACGGGTATGAAGAGCCACGATTATCACGTATTCATGGAGAGGTTAATTCCGATTGCATTTCGGGAATTCTTACCGCAGGCAGTTTGGGATCCATTGACGGAGCTTAGCATATTCTTCAGGGATCTTTGTTCTAAGAAATTGCTCGTTGATCGTCTAGAAAAGCAAGAGAAGGGCATTGCGGTAACACTATGCAAGCTAGAGAGGGTGTTTCCTCCTGGATTCTTCGACTCTATGGAGCATTTGCCGATTCATCTATCCTATGAGGCACGTGTTGGTGGACCCGTCGAATATCGATGGATGTACCCGTTCGAGCGACATTTGAATCACCTAAAAAGAAAGGTGAAAAATAAGGCACGGGTCGAGGGTTCTATTTGTGAAGCCTATGTTCTCGAGGAGATTATAAACTTTTGTTCGATGTATTTCAAGCCTCATGTTGCAACTAATAGAACGAGAGCTTCCAGGAACGACGAGGGAGATCATGAAAGTAATGATACAATACTGAAGGTATTCAATTCTCCAGGAAAGCCATCGGGTAAGATGAAGAAGAGATATCTAAATGATGATGAGCTAAGGGCTGCTCGGGTGTATGTATTACTCAACTGCGACGAGGAGGAAGTAGAGAAACTGGAGGGATAAGTAAATAATACGTCTACATTATTTTAATAGTGTTGAGAATGATACTATTACATTAATTGCACAATGTTGTTTTCAGCATATTTAATGATAATGTGAGGTCAGGTAGGCCACACATAACAGAAGAACTAGAACAAGAAATGAGGCGTTATTTTCCATCATGGTTGAGTGCATATGTAAGACTTGAGAACTCTGTAATTACCTTTCTGTATATGCATTTGATTGAGAATGAGCTTAATTGCTTCTTTCGTGGTATTTAGGTCGATCGTCCATATGCAAGACTTGAGAATGAGTCTATTAGAACGCTAGCCAAGGGACCAATTTATGCTGCAAAAATATGGTCAAGCTACTGTGTTAATGGATTTAGGTTCAAGTCAACAACTTGCCCGATCAGAGACTGTCACGCCCCAGAACCAGAATACTGGAGAGCGGGAGGCAGACATAGCCAGCTACGTATAATGAAATGGAATCCACGTCACTATACGGTCACGGCTGTCTAGATATATGAGGGTTTAACTACAATCCATCAGTCTCTTATGGTCAAGAACAAGCCTATTGTCTCAATCACAAGCAAATAGTAACAGTCACAAGATATTAGAGCATCAATATACAATAGTAAGGCGTCCCATACATTACATATTGGATGATCATGAAGCTAGTCGTACAAAATGTCAGGACTAGCAAGAGTTTTAGTCAATACATGATCAACCCTAGGATTTGTCAATCATGTTACAGCCCGTAGGCAGACAGTAAATAAAGGTACAATACGAGCTAACACGTGCTCGCCGGCTAAACGCCTCAAAAGAATAATTTTACAAATAGAGTGGGAGGACAAAAGAAACCCACTCGTTGCCCTGGTTACGCCTGGTGGTCACCATCGGGCTGGATGACAGGTGGATCCTCTGTTGCTGCTCCGATATCTGGCCACACAAAACCAGCTGGGTCAGACCCCAGAAAGAGCAAGTGCCACAAAGGAGGCTTCACTTAGGAACTAAAACCAGCATATCACAAATAAATAGTAAAGATAATTAAAAGATAGTGATAATAGCTGAGATAACAAATATATATTGAACACGGAAAAACTATTCAAGTAGCCAGACTGCAACCCTTAAACCAAACAAAGACCGGGGTTGTAATCCTTCGCCTGAATAGAAACCCGCCTCAATTACTATTGATAAGGTAACAAGACAATAAACAAAGAGAGGACACAGAACTGCTCCGGAAGTCAGGTTACAACCCTTAAACCAAACAAGGACCGGGGTTGTAACCCTTCGCCTGAACAGAACTGGACCCCTGATCTTTATTGTTAAGGCCAGTATAAATAATCATGGTATTAAAGTAAAGGTAAAACATGACGAGCATGACAGGGGGTTACAATAAGACAATAAACGAAGAGAGGACACAGAACTGCTCCGGGAGCCAGGTTACAACCCTTAAACCAAACAAGGACCGGGGTTGTAACCCTTTGCCTGAACAGAACTGGACCCCTGATCTTTATTGTTAAGGCGGGCACAATAAGCAGGACGATATATGATAAGATAACCATGGAACTATTCAGATAGCCAAGTTACAACCCTTAAACCAAACAAGGACCGGGGTTGTAACCCTTCATCTGAACAGAACTTGGTATCCCATCATTTATCGATACAAGAAATCATGTCCTGATACAATCTTGTATAGGATCAGGATAAGACTAAGCTGGAATAAACTTCATCCAATCAATCACGGCCAATCAAGAGTACGGCTTGATACTTTAACTAACTAGGGTTATCACAGGCCTAGTTACTAGCAAGATGCAATAAGATTATCCCAACAGCCACAAGCCCTGCAGACCATCCGGTTATCCAGGTCGAATGTCTATTTAGGAAGAATGCAACACATGACTGTGTGCTGGAAATGTGCCCTACTCATCGGTAGGCTACAAGTCCACTGAATGCGCCCAGATAACGGGATTGCCTGTAGCTGGAAATCTCTTCATGACTACTGAATTATTCTAGTTAATTAGCCTTAGTCAATTTCAGTAGGTACCCCTGACCGTGGTACTCAGGGATCCCCATCCTAGACATGATGCAAGATAGTACTGGTTTATTCGTACAAACGCAATCGCCCACGGTGTCCAGACCTTTTATACTTGTCATATCAGTTTACTTGTCAAGAGTGCGCCACCGCGGGCCACTATCGTGTTCTATTCTTACATTATCATGAATGAGAAAGATTGTATAAAATAACTAATAACATATTCTTGAAGCCAAGGAAAAGATCTACAACTTTCATGTTTTGAGTTTTTCAAGATTCTAGCTACAAAACAACTTAAACAGGCAAAAATAGTAAATTCCTGCACAATCGGCGCATGAGATTCCTGCATGAATCGGCACATGGGATTCCTGTACGAATCGGCGCATGAGATTCCTGCACGAATCGGCGCATGGGATTCCTGCACAAATCGGCGCATGAGATTCCTGCACGAATCGGCGCATGGAATTTCTGCACGAATCGGCGCATGGGATTCCTGCACAAATCGGCGCATGAGATTCCTGTACGAATCGGCGCATGGGATTCCTGCACGAATCGGCGCATGAGATTCCTGCACGAATCGGCGCATGGGATTCCTGCACAAATTGGCGCATGAGATTCCTGCACGAATCGGCGCATGAGATTCCTGTACGAATCGGCGCATGGGATTCCTGCACAAATCGGCGCATGAGATTCCTGCACGAATCGGCGCATGAGATTCCTGCACGAATCGGCGCATGAGAAACTCACGTTGCGTCTTCAATACATGCGCGTAAGAAACCTACGCGCATGACACGCTCGGAGTTAAGGAATGCGTTGCCGGAACTTCACGGCGCATGACCTCCCGGCACATGGCCTTCCGGGCGCATGAGGTTCCCGGCGCATGGGGTTCATCGTCCCCAAACAGCAAGTTCAGCCATGAAAGTTCCGAAAACTTGTAATGGCCATAACTTACTCATCCGGAGTCGAAATCAAGCGAAACAAAAGCCAAAACTGAATGAAATTGAATTCTCTACAATATAGAACCATTAGTTTTCAAAAATAACCAAGTTTTAGAGATCAAAACCAAGAAAACTAAATAAGAAGGAACTTAAAACTTAGATCTACAAAAATATAACCATCAAAACCGAAAACTTCCAGTTCTAAAGAGGCTTAGAATCTAGTAAGGAAGAGAATGGAACAATAAAACATGAGATCCATCATGAAGCAAGTTTGCACTTGCCTAAGCTCTCTCTCTCTCTCTCTCCTTCCTGGTAGGTGTAGAAGTAAATATGGAGAAGAAGAAGAATAATGAAGAGAGAGAAAGAGGAGGGGTTAATAAATGGGGATGGTGGTAGGTAGGAGGGTTCACCTTTTTAGTTCATGATGAACCAAGGCAACCCAAGCCTAGCCGAACCAACCCAAAATAAACCGAGCCAAGCCAAGAGATATGCAATACAAAATAAAATACGTACACGTATTCCAAGATACGTAATACGATCCACAGGCATTACAACTCTACCCACCTTCAAAGAATTCCGTCCTCGGAATTTAATCAAGAGGCTAGAATTGCAAGGACAAGCTATACTAATCGTAAGCTATAACAAGCAGTCTATCATGCAGTCATTTATTCAAGCAAGGAATTGAAAGCATAAGGCATAAGGAAGACATTATACCTTACGAGTCAAACAGGTCAGGATATCGCGATCGGATATCATCCTCACGCTCCCACGTCGACTCACCCAAAGAGTGATGACCCCAAGCAACTCGGACTAACTTGATAGTCTTGTTCTTGAGTATCTTCTCTCTTCGGTCCAATATAGACACGGGCCTCTCCTCATACGAAAGGTTGGTACCAACAACCAATTCCGAATGATCCAGGATGTGGCTCGGGTCCGGGATATACCGTCGCAGTTGGGATACATGAAATACGTCATGCACCTCACGTAGCGATGGTGGAAGAGCGAGACGATATGATACATCTCCTACTCGCTCTAGAATATCGAATGGGCCTATATACCTAGGACTAAGCTTTTCCCGTACGCCGAAATGAATGACACCACGGTTAGGCGAAATCCTCAGGAATACATGGTCGCCGACCGAGAATTCAAGGGGTCGCCGATGGGAATCGGCCCAATGACGCTGGCGATCTTGGGCAACTCGAAGATGATCTCTGACTTTTCTGACCACTTCAACGGTCTGAGCAATCATTTCCGGACCAAGCATCTGCCTCTCTCCAACATCATCCCAGGCTAGCGGGGATCGACACTTCCTACCATACAGTGCCTCGAACGGTGCCATCTGGATACTGGCCTGGAAACTGTTATTGTACGAGAACTCCACCAGGTGCACGTGATCTTCCCACGAACCACCGAAGTCGAGTGTACAAGATCGCAACATATCTTCAAGAGTCTGGATCGTACGCTCCGACTGGCCATCTGTCTGTGGGTGATAAGCTGAACTGAACTGGAGGTGAGTTCCCAAACTTTCTTGCAAGCTACGCCAAAAGTGTGACGTAAATCTTGAATCTCTGTCTGAAGTGATACTGACTGGTACACCGTGCAACCTGACAATCTGCCGGAGATATATCTCCGCTAGCTGAGCCGTCGACTGACCAACTCTGAACGGGAGAAAGTGAGCCACCTTCGTGAGCCTGTCTATAATAACCCAAATAGCGTCTCTGCCCGTCGGGGATCTAGGCAATCCAGTCACAAAATCCATGGTTACATGCTCCCATTTCCACTCGGGAATCGGCAATGGTTGAAGTAGTCCAGCTGGTCTCTGATGTTCAGCCTTAACTTGTTGGCAGACTAAACAACGAGAGACAAACCGGGCTATCTCCCTCTTCATACCATTCCACCAAAAGTGCTGGCGGATATTACGGTACATCTTCGTGCCACCAGGATGAATGGAATACTACGAACTGTGGGCCTCTGCCATGATCTCCTGTCTGATATCTCCACTGGGTACACAAAGACGCTTACCATGTCGAAGTGTACCGTCTTCATGGATACATAACTCTGGTCTTCGTCTTGCCTCACACTCTGCTCTGAGTCGTTGAATCTTGGAATCTGCTGACTGCGCCATCCGGATCCTCTCGACTATAGTGGACTGAACTTGCATGCTGGCCATCAATGCCATACTGGAAGGGAGGATAACTTCTATACCCATCTTCTGAAGATCGGCTAACAGTTCTGGTTGTGCTGTCAGGAAATAAACTCCTGCCCTCCTGCTCAATGCATCCGCAACAACATTGGCCTTTCCTGGATGATACTGCAAGTTGACATCATAATCCACAAGCAGCTCTAGCCATCTCCTCTGACGCATGTTAAGATCCTTCTGGGTGAAAACATACTTCAGGCTCTTATGGTCGGTGAAGATCTCCACCCTATCTCCGTACAAGTAGTGCCTCCACAACTTAAGTGCAAACACTACTGCTGCCAGCTCCAAGTCATGGGTTGGGTAATTCCTCTCATGATCACGAAGTTGTCGTGACGCATAAGCTATTACCTTTCCATACTGCATCAGAACACATCCTAAACCTCTGCCCGAAGCATCAAAATACACTGAGAATCCTCCAGTTCCATCTGGAAGCGTGAGAATAGGAGTCGTCATCAAGCCTCGCTTCAACTTCTCAAAAGAATCCTGACATTCTGCTGTCCAAGCAAACTGCACATCCTTGCGGGTCAACTGGGTCAATGGCGCTGAAATTCGAGCAAAGTCTGAAACAAATCGCCGGTAGTAGCCGGCCAATCCAAGAAAACTGCGAACTTCTGCAACTGTGCTGGGCACTGGCCACGACTCAATAGCCACGATCTTCTGGGGATCCACTTCTACTCCTCCTCGGGTGATGATATGGCCCAAGTACGAAATGCGATCGAGCCAGAACTCGCATTTACTAAACTTGGCATACAACTGGTGCTCTCTGAGAATCTGGAGGACAATTCTGAGATGATGCTCATGCTCCGCCTCACTCTTACTGTAGACCAGGATGTCGTCTAGGAACACAATCACGAACTTATCCAAATAAGGCATAAAGATGCGATTCATGAGGTCCATGAATACAGCCGGCGCATTGGTTGCTCCAAATGGCATCACAAGGAACTCCCAATGCCCATATCTAGATCTGAAAGCTGTCTTCGGGATGTCCTGCTCTCTGACTCTGATCTGATGGTATCCTGACCGTAAGTCGATCTTCGAGAATACTGCTGCCCCCTTGAGTTGATCAAACAAGTCATCTATCCTCGGGAGAGGATATCTGTTCTTGATTGTCACTGAGTTCAAGGTACGATAATCAACACACAATCTGGACGTACCATCCTTCTTTTTCACAAGAAGCATCGGGGCTCCCCAAGGTGATCCACTAGCACGAATGAACCCCTTGGTTCTGAGTTCTTCAATCATCTTGTATAATATCTCTAGCTCTGACGGCGCCATCCTGTAGACTCTCTCTGACACTGGGGCTGTTCCGGGAATCAAGTCGATGGTAAACCCGATCTCTCGCTCTGGCGGCATCCCTGGAAGCTCTTCTGGGAAAACATCTGGAAACTCTTCGACTATCCGAGGTAACTGTACTACTGCCACTGCCATCCGCAATACTGGAGGAGAAGGTTCAACTTCGCCTCGAGAAAAGGAAAACTCCGGCTCGCTTGGAATGCTAAAAATAACCCTGCCAATGTGGCAGTCTATCCTAGCATACTGGTCCCTCAACCAATCCATCCCTAAGACCACATCATAATCGGCCATCGGGAACTCTATTAATCTAGCGAGGAATTCTCTACCGCTAACTACGATCCGACACGAGGAAAATACTCTATCTACTCCTACAAGTCCATTACCAGTAAGTATATTGAGCCTCACTGATAATAACTCGGGCTCCAATCCTATCCGTGTCGCAAATCGTGCAGACATAAATGAATGCGAGGCACCAGAATCAAATAATACTGAAGCTGGAAAGGTGTTGACGAGAATAGTACCTGCTACCACCTCACCTGGTGCTATTCCTTCTTCTTCCATGGTCAAAGCCAGCACTTGACCATGTCCTCTGGGTGCGGGTCTACTCTGCTGAAAATTCCTCTGCCTGCTCTGGATCAAGGCTTGGGCTTGGGCATACTGTTGCGGTCTCTGCTGCTGGAACGCCTGGGCCTGCATCGGCAATGGCCTCTGGAACGGGTACTGCAGCTGCTGCTGCTGCTGGACTGGTGCTGGTCCTCTAACTGAAGGACTAGAGAAAGCGGATGAACTCCCCCTGTTCGGGCAATTCCCAACCCTGTGGTCCGGGGCACCACAAACCAAGCACAAACCCTGTGCTCTGCGATATTCTGATACCACATGTCCTGGCTTCCCGCAGTGTGAACATTCCACTGCGGAAGACTGCTTCTGCTTCTGCTGCTGAAAGTGCGTCGGGGTGGAATGCTGAACCGACGTCACTGAGGCCGCCCGCCTCGGAGCTCCAATGGTCAAAGCCCTGGCTGCCGGGGCTGGTGCTGATGACTGATTCATCTGGCCGTGAGATCACTTCCGACCTCCGGTCCTATCCACGATCCTCTGGGATGTATACTCATGCCTCCGGGCTGCTCTTAATACTGCATCAAAAGTCTGATGCTCAAACTGCTCTACTGCCAATAAAATCTCTAGGTGGAGCCCCTGCTGGAACCGCTGGGCTCTATCGAACTCGGTCGCCACCAAGGTGGGAGCAAACCGACTAAGCCTGGAGAACTCGGCCGCATATCCATCGACCGTCCTGCCCATCTGCTTCAGATTGGTGAACCTCGTCTGTAGATCATACCGAGCTACAGCATCAAAATACTTGGTCTGGAATCTCTCCCTGAATACTGCCCAAGCAATAGGGGCCACTAATCCATCGGCCTGCGCTGCCCACCAGCTGCGGGCAAGATCCAATAGCTGCAGGCGCACCACGGCCACCTTCTCGTTCTGTGGAGTCCTGGCTGCTTCTAGAATCACCTCTGTGTCTTGAAGCCATGCATCTGCAGCGATCGCATCTTCACTGCCGTCGAAGAAGGGAGGGTTCAAGCGCTTGAAGCTGTTGGCCGCGCTATTACCCTGATGACCTCCTCTGGTCAAAGCGTCTGCCACCGCCTGGTGCAAGGCATCTCCCCGACGATCCTGAGAGGCTAATAATGACCTGATGAGACCCACCAAAGTGCCATCATCAGGCTCTGCAGGCTGGACGGGCTGAACTGGTGGTTCTCCTTCGGTAGGCATGACTCTGGAGGCTACTCCTGAATGCTGGACTTGATCTCCAGGTTGCTGCTGGTCCGCAGGAGGTGCTCCGCCTTGCTGATCGGCAGGTCCAGGAACAATGCCGCTGAAGAAGACGACATAGGGAACAATAAGGAAGGACCAGGACAGATCAACGATACAAGCATGTGATCAGGTCAAGATTACAGGGATTCAGAAGATACGAGCAGAGATCAAGGGCGAATACTGATTGAGACATCTATTCGGTAAACCCTCACATATCTTGATTTACAAGACATGCATGGGCCACCACTAAAACCATGTCACGCCCCAGAACCAGAATACTGGAGAGCGGGAGGCAGACATAGCCAGCTACGTATAATGAAATGGAATCCACGTCACTATACGGTCACGGCTGTCTAGATATATGAGGGTTTAACTAGAATCCATCAGTCTCTTATGGTCAAGAACAAGCCTATTGTCTCAATCACAAGCAAATAGTAACAGTCACAAGATATTAGAGCATCAATATACAATAGTAAGGCGTCCCATACATTACATATTGGATGATCATGAAGCTAGTCGTACAAAATGTCAGGACTAGCAAGAGTTTTAGTCAATACATGATCAACCCTAGGATTTGTCAATCATGTTACAGCCCGTAGGCAGACAGTAAATAAAGGTGCAATACGAGCTAACACGTGCTCGCCGACTAAACGTCTCAAAAGAATAATTTTACAAATAGAGTGGGAGGACAAAAGAAACCCACTCGTTGCCCTGGTTACGCCTGGTGGTCACCATCGGGCTGGATGACAGGTGGATCCTCTGTTGCTGCTCCGATATCTGGCCACACAAAACCAGCTGGGTCAGACCCCAGAAAGAGCAAGTGCCACAAAGGAGGCTTCACTTAGGAACTAAAACCAGCATATCACAAATAAATAGTAAAGGTAATTAAAAGATAGTGATAATAGCTGAGATAACAAATATATATTGAACACGGAGAAACCATTCAAGTAGCCAGACTGCAACCCTTAAACCAAACAAGGACCGGGGTTGCAATCCTTCGCCTGAATAGAAACCCGCCTCAATTATTATTGATAAGGTAACAAGACAATAAACAAAGAGAGGACACAGAACTGCTCCGGAAGCCAGGTTACAACCCTTAAACCAAACAAGGACCGGGGTTGTAACCCTTCGCCTGAACAGAACTGGACCCCTGATCTTTATTGTTAAGGCCAGTATAAATAATCATGGTATTAAAGTAAAGGTAAAACATGACGAGCATGACAGGGGGTTACAATAAGACAATAAACGAAGAAAGGACACAGAACTGCTCCGGGAGCCAGGTTACAACCCTTAAACCAAACAAGGACCGGGGTTGTAACCCTTTGCCTGAACAGAACTAGACCCCTGATCTTTATTGTTAAGGCGGGCACAATAAGCAGGACGATATATGATAAGATAACCATGAAACTATTCAGATAGCCAAGTTACAACCCTTAAACCAAACAAGGACCGGGGTTGTAACCCTTCATCTGAACAGAACTTGGTATCCCATCATTTATCGATACAAGAAATCATGTCCTGATACAATCTTGTATAGGATCAGGATAAGACTAAGCTGGAATAAACTTCATCCAATCAATCACGGCCAATCAAGAGTACGGCTTGATACTTTAACTAACTAGGGTTATCACAGGCCTAGTTACTAGCAAGATGCAATAAGATTATCCCAACAGCCACAAGCCCTGCAGACCATCCGGTTATCCAGGTCGAATGTCTATTTAGGAAGAATGCAACACATGACTGTGTGCTGGAAATGTGCCCTACTCGTCGGTAGGCTACAAGTCCACTGAATGCGCCCAGATAACGGGATTGCCTGTAGCTGGGAATCTCTTCATGACTACTGAATTATTCTAGTTAATTAGCCTTAGTCAATTTCAGTAGGTACCTCTGACCGTGGTACTCAGGGATCCCCATCCTAGACATGATGCAAGACAGTACTGGTTTATTCGTACAAACGCAATCGCCCACGGTGTCCAGACCTTTCATACTTGTCATATCAGTTTACTTGTCAAGAGTGCGCCACCGCGGGCCACTATCGTGTTCTATTCTTACATTATCATGAATGAGAAAGATTGTATAAAATAACTAATAACATATTCTTGAAGCCAAGGAAAAGATCTGCAACTTTCATGTTTTAAGTTTTTCAAGATTCTAGCTACAAAACAACTTAAACAGGCAAAAATAGTAAATTCCTGCACAATCGGCGCATGAGATTCCTGCACGAATCGGCGCATGGGATTCCTGCACGAATCGGCGCATGAGATTCCTGCACGAATCGGCGCATAGGATTCCTGCACAAATCGGCGCATGAGATTCCTGCACGAATCGACGCATGGGATTCCTGCACGAATCGGCGTATGGGATTCCTGCACAAATCGGCGCATGAGATTCCTGTACGAATCGGCACATGGGATTCCTGCACGAATCGGCGCATGAGATTCCTGCACGAATCGGCGCATGGGATTCCTGCACAAATCGGCGCATGAGATTCCTGCACGAATCGGCGCATGAGATTCCTGTACGAATCGGCGCATGGGATTCCTGCACAAATCGGCGCATGAGATTCCTGCACGAATCGGCGCATGAGATTCCTGCACGAATCGGCGCATGAGAAACTCACGTTGCGTCTTCAATACATGCGCGTAAGAAACCTACGCGCATGACACGCTCGGAGTTAAGGAATGCGTTGCCGGAACTTCACGGCGCATGGCCTCCCGGCGCATGGCCTCCCGGGCGCATGAGGTTCCCGGCGCATGGGGTTCATCGTCCCCAAACAGCAAGTTCAGCCATGAAAGTTCCGAAAACTTGTAATGGCCATAACTTACTCATCCGGAGTCGAAATCAAGCGAAACAAAAGCCAAAACTGAATGAAATTGAATTCTCTACAACATAGAACCATTAGTTTTCAAAAATAACCAAGTTTTAGAGATCAAAACCAAGAAAACTAAATAAGAAGGAACTTAAAACTTAGATCTACAAAAATATAACAATCAAAACCGAAAACTTCCAGGTCTAAAGAGGCTTAGAATCTAGTAAGGAAGAGAATGGAACAATAAAACATGAGATCCATCATGAAGCAAGTTTGCACTTGCCTAAGCTCTCTCTCTCTCTCTCTCTCCTTCCTGGTAGGTGTAGAAGTAAATATGGAGAAGAAGAAGAATAATGAAGAGAGAGAAAGAGGAGGGGTTAATAAATGGGGATGGTGGTAGGTAGGAGGGTTCACCTTTTTGGTTCATGATGAACCAAGGCAACCCAAGCCTAGCCGAACCAACCCAAAATAAACCGAGCCAAGCCAAGAGATATGCAATACAAAATAAAATACGTACACGTATTCCAAGATACGTAATACGATCCACAGGCATTACAGAGACAACTTTGTGGATCTCGACTCCACCAAAAACAGCTGTTTGTGTATCAGATCTTCGAACTACAAAGATGTTGATACGGGCAACGATTTCTATGACGTGCTACGGAGATCGTGGAGCTGACATATAGTTATGAAATAGAGCCTGCTAAGATTGTGTTATTCAGGTGTGATTGGTTCAATCCGATTGAAGGTCAAGGTTGGAAAGTAGACAAGCACGGTCTTGTTGATATAAACTATCGGCGTCGATATCAAGCCTATGAACCATTTGTCCTATCAAGTCAGGCTCAGCTCGTGTACTTCACAAGTTATCCTAAACGGGGAACAACAAGGTCGGACTGGTGGGCAGTATGCAAGACCAAAGCTAGAAATACCTTTGAGGTTGACGATATAGCTTATCAACAGGATGAACTACCTCTTGTAACAAATATTATAGAAGTGGAGATGACGAAAGCTCCTCATTACACATCTAATTGTATAGAAGAAGTAGAATTATCTGAAGAGGAAGATGCAGATGAAAGTGAAGATGTAGAGGAGGAAGAAGAAGAAGAAAAAGAAGATGAGCTAAACGAACTAGATGAATTTTCAGAAGAGGATTAAAATCTGTGATGTCTATCATATAAATATATATTTTTGTAATAATAAATCTGTGACACTTTAGTGACACTTTTATTTGTGACCATGATATTTTTCAAAACTCTGTGATGTCTATCATATAAATATGTATTTTTGTTTTATTGTCATATGTTATTATCAGGTATGACTAGACCATCTGGACGACGCGGAGGATATTACATTAGCCAGTCCCGTCAGCCTCGGCATGGGGATGGAGAGGGCAGTTCCGTACCCTCATCCTCATCTCCGAGTACGCTATTGTACCATTCTGTTCCCGGTCCATTACCGGGACAGGGCAGTTCCAGCAGGTTGTCGACTCCTCCCTCGTCGTCCAGCCTTCCTGATCCCGCGTCCAGCAGGTTGCCGACTCCTCCCTCGTCGTCCAGCCTTCCTGATCCCGCGTCCAGCATCCCTGATCTCCCGTCCAGCATTCCTCCTGTCGACGGCTCTATGGGGGAAGCCGACGCCGAGCATATGGAGGACGGCGATCAGACTGATCCTGCCCAGGCAGGAGGTGAGAGCGACCCTCCATGCGCTCCCCCGGACGAGACGCGTATGGAGATTTGGACGGACGGGCCTATGAAGTAAGTTAATTAATTAATATATATTTATCAAATGATTATATATACATATATATTCATGAAAAATTATTATTGTATAGATATCGGCCTTCTGCAGTACAGAGACAGCTGGAGACATTTCTGAGGCAGAACTATGGTGGGGCTTGGATTAACTACTCATATGCTCCCGCAGATAGGAAGGCCTTTTGGTTCGTCCACTTCAAGGTAAAAAATTTATTTAA
Source organism: Iris pallida (assembly GCA_029216955.1). Lineage (NCBI taxonomy): Eukaryota > Viridiplantae > Streptophyta > Magnoliopsida > Asparagales > Iridaceae > Iris > Iris pallida. Next base: position 216,319 of record JANAVB010031819.1, on the reverse strand, counting down.
TTTTAAATTTTAATAATCATTTGTGTATATTATATAACTTTTGTATTTTACTTCTTGTAGAGGACCTAATTCTATCCACCACACCGGGCGACGAGGATCGAGGGCCAATTTTCTGCCGTCGCAGCCAAGCTCATCCGTGATGCGATCGACGACCAGAAGCGTCGTGATCGCTCCGGAGGGTCGATCCAGGGTTGGATTACGCCAGAGCAGTGGACTGCGATGAAGGCTAGATTCAGCGAGCACAGTTACCAGGAGCGGTCTGAGAAGGCCAAGGTGGTGCGATCGAGCGCCGGTAAGTGGTGTGGTGGCTCCATTCCGATGACGGAGCATTTTCATCATCTGGTACGTTTCCTATGACGGACATTAATTTATATATAGTTCGATAGAATGTTTAATACTAATAATAGATAATATATTTTAACAGGTAAAAAAGGGTGAGGACCCGAACATGGTAACCGTCTTCCTGGTAACCCATCGGAGGGCTGGGGAGTTCATTGACGAGAGGGCGACGTAGGCATATGTACGTTCTATTCTTTATATTAATTTACTATAATTTAAAAAACAGGAAAATAGATATCAATATAGACTTTAGCAAACACTTACACGTTAGCAAACATGTTCTAGGCCGAGTTTGTTCTGCTACAGAAGGAGGCGGCTACTGTTGCTGCTGGTGCGCAAGCAGAGGGAGGGGCTGGTACTTCCTCCCAGCCGCCTACAGATCCATCGCCGGACGAGCTCTGGATGACCGTCGTTGGTGGTCTTCAGAAGGGTACGTACTACGGTACGGGATCCTACGGCACGTATTTGGCTTCGGAGTCATCCCGGGCCCCCTCTGTCAGTGCGCAGCTCCGGCTATGCAGGCGTCATCACGAGCTGAGGATATTCGTCGTCAGATCGAGGAGCTGCGTCGCAAGTTGCAGCAGCAGATTTCTGATGCAGTCGAGCGACGATCCGACCCTCCGATCGTCACCGGACGATTTGATACGGTCGAGAGCAGTATACAGGAGCTGATGAGTCTGCATCAGGCTACAGCTGCCAGCTTGCAGACGCTCACCGAGTCTACGCAACACACAGAGCATAGACAGGTCGAGCTGGAGGGATCGCAGAGGAGCATGTCTGCCTCACTCGCTCAGTATACTGAGAGGGTAGTGAGTACCCTTGCTGCGCATGGTGAGCGACTGCGAGAGCTGGAGCAGATACGTCCTCATGGTCCTTCGACGGCGCCGACTCCAGACACTGCACTGCCTCCGGCGCCGACTCCAGACATTGCACTGCCTTCTACTGCCCCTATGGTACGGCTCACCCAGGAGCAGTATGACTACATTCTATCCCAGTTGCGCGGCAGGGGTCCGCAGTGATTTTATTGATTTTTTTATGACTTGTATGTATTGGCCCTATGGGCAAATTGTTTATTCATACACTGTTGTTTATACACTTGGTGGGAGACTTTTTATCATCTTCCATTTTATTTGACTCTATTGGATGTTTGTGAGGATGTGTGTCTGTGATATTTACTTTGCATTGCCTCCTATTTTTATTGTGATATTTAATTTGTGATATCTGCGACGGGGATGACAAATATACCTACGCTGGGTTATAAGCGATGATCTGATATACAAAGGAGGTGTTGCCAAAATTTTAAAAAAATATATTGTGTATTTTTGTTATGATATGTGTCTGTGTTTACAGTGAATGTGAAATGCAGTGTTCGGAACCATCAACATCACTTCACACACACTGTAAACACAGACACACAGCATAACAAAAATATCAATTATATTTTTTAAATTTTTTTTTATAATATCTGCGACGTATAGCGACGTTCTGCGACATACTGCGACGGAACATAGACGTCGCTATACGTCGCTAAATAGCGACGTAACGTCGATAGACGTCACTAATACACGTCGCTAAATCTGTCGGTAGCCGTCGCTAAGTTGCCACGTGGCTGCCAAGCCATGTCATCATATATAAAGTTTACAGCGTCGCAAGTAGTCGCTTTACGTCGCAAGTTTGGCGACGTAGTGATATGTCGCTATTTGTCGCTAATTTTGCGACGTCTAGCGACAATGGACTCCGCGTCGTAAATAGCGACGTTCAGCGACTAAAGTGTCATCTGCGACTTGCCTATAAGCGACGTCCGGTTTTCGTCGCCAAATACGTCGCAAATTGGTTTTAGCGACGTATTTTCCTTATTTAGCGACGACTCCTGACGTCGCTAAAATGGGTTATTTTAGTAGTGCGATTAATTTTAATTGTTCTATCTAGTCTTCGACACGCACTACGTTTATCTCTCTATCGAGCCACGCTCGTGGCGTTGATAGGTTAACTCAACATACAATGATATATTTGACTTATCGAATGAAGGAGTAAAAAGAAGTCAATCCTCCTACCTTGAGTCGATACGCCTTTATCGTTTCGCCGAGCCGATGCGGCTCGATTTCATAACTTTGTTGCACGGCCACTCTCATGACTTAGCCATTCGAGCACTTCGTGCTTATTGAGTTTGTACGTCCGATTTGGCTTACCGTGCCAACGTCTCAGTCCGTCGCAAGGCGACGATTTGCTTTCACGGACCCCTTACTGAATAAGGCAAAAGATCGACCTCTAACATTTCAGCGTAAACGTATAGTCTGCACATGAAACCAACTAAAATCAATACTTGCATCGATTCGGACTTGCGCCTTGGTCGATTCGATTTCTTAGAATCTTCGAGCCGTCTCAACGCACTTATCCTTCGAGGCAACGCAGCGCTTCGCATCGATTCACTCAATGCATTCTTTGGGACAAGGCAACTCTTTTCATCGACTTAGTTTGATGCATTGCTCGGAACAACTTAACACTTTGTATCGATGTGCATCGATACGTAATCGGGTCAACGCAACTCTTCGAGTCAACGACTCAGCATAATGTACCGTGTGGAGCGGGACATTACAGAATATACCACTCAAAACAAGGTTCGTCCCGAACCGAAACCAATACTAAATTTTTAAGGGTTTCATTAGATTGTTCCACGATCTCGTCTCACTTTCGTTTGGATCGTACAACTTAGTTTGGAATCATACACATATTTTAGGCGTCCCACCAATATATGCATTTCAGCCGAGCTCAGTTGTAAAATATCGAAACAATGCAAACACGTAATTCTTATTCTCAATTACTTGCCATCTCGTATTCTCGACCGGACTTGGCTCTATTACTTGTTCTTGCAATTCTAGCACGCATGCATATTGATACATACGCGATTTGCCAACAAAAGTTAAGGCATACGATACGATTCAAAAATCGTATTTCTCACTTTGTGTGTTTCATCGGGACTATCAATTCTATGCGTCGCGTCAAGCCGTCGCACATCCGATCGCAACGAGTCTCAGCAACGCCTTGCGTTCGGCGTCACTATCCAACGATTTTCGATGTTTTACTTCGTATCCTATCTCGACATGATTCTTTTTTGTTGACTTGCAAAAGCATCAACATTCAGGACTACGCCCGTTAGGTTACTTATATAGTCCCCGTGCTTAACTTCTCCCGACGCAACTTTAAATTGACATTGCACAAAGGCCACAATCTATCCGACATGAAAGTTTACAGCAAGGCGACAGTGCTCAAGGCAACGATCGCCTTAGCACGAAGGTCTTTACGACGCATCTTACATTCAATTTCCTAACGAGTAGGAATTCACAAGCCAAATTCCCAACTTATCCATCTTGCAACATCGAATGTAAATTTTGATTCACGCAAGCTCAATTGCAAGGTGAATCCGAATCTAACGACATGACTCGTAAGTCATTCGCTTATCATTCCCTCTCGTGCATAGCACGTTTCTCGCAATCGCCTATCCGAATCACCAAGTCCGTTGGTGAATCCTAGTTCGACCGTCGCCCAACATAATCATTCAAGTATTCATCCGACGAATACTCAAAATCTAACTTATCATTCTTAATCGAAAGCTGTTCCAACAATTCTTGATCGCCTAGACTTATCGTCAACATGTACCGTGTTATATTTGTTATCGGTGCAATCTCATATGCGATATCGCATGGGTCATCTTACGGTCTGCAGCATTCAATTTGATTTGGCGGTCAAGTCTTCTAGGGTCAGCAGCCCCGAAGCTACGCTCGATAATTGTGAATCATCACCGAAGGACAGTTTACTACGAACCATGCTATATCTTATTTCGGAGCCAAGTCACGTTCCGACGATTCTATGCGACTACCCAATTTCGGACAAAATCATTTCTATCGATGCAACTGATACGCAACTATGCTCCGAGTCAAGTCATGCACTACCGTCGATGATTCCGCAATTTATGAAACATCTACTCGCATCGAGTTCGAGTCTATCTTATTTGCGGGTCGACACACGAGATGCTATACGCATCGAGCAATCGTCGATGACTTGTATTCTCGTCTTTGATCAATCATAAAATTTACGATCAACCAAGTTCATTCATTCTCATATCCTTACTTACAAAATTTTGATAGCGCAAGGCGCACTCCATTTTGTATTCTCACATCATGCTTGTGTTTCCTTGCATATCGATCTTGATAGGTCATATCAATTTCGATAGCAAGAGGGTCGACTTCGAATACGTTTCAATGTCAACTTAACTCGCATCGCATACATCCAAGTTCGCAACAAACTTTTTCATACGCATCCACTCGTTCTCTGATTCGTCGCATCCCGCTATACTTTGATCGTGTAACTGAGTTACCGATTATCCAACATCGAACCCTCGAGTTATACGATCACGTCCTCTAAGTTTCGCGTGTTTCCCAGTCGTACTCAAATGAGTGTCGTCGTAGCGTAACCAACTATTTCTTAGGCACGATTACTCACGTCAACCAACTCTTCACCGAAGTCACAATTCGTGCGATTTTGATTACATTTGTATGCCCAACATTTCTACCGAGATCGTAAGTCGTGCGACTCATTTGTAAGCTCGAGTATTCCTTTCCCGTCGATCCGATTATTGCGTCGAGGCATAATCGTTTCGCTAGTCTCGGTCGTCCGACCAACTTATAACTTCCGTCCGACATATCGTTCATCGATACGAGTCTCGCCTTATCGTCCCAGCCGATTTTCAATGATCACTTGCATCAACATACCATCATACAAATTTCCAATCGAGTCTCGGTACTCTTCCGTCCGTTGTGGACAAACCTTCCGCAATTCTCACAACGTGTCGATGAAATTTATCGCACAAGTGCTATACCATATACCACTCGAAATCGAGTCATTCATCGCCTACGTGGTATGGCATATACCACTCGAAATTCAAGCCATTTCCCTCGCAATATACTTAGTATAAACCGACAATCTCTTCCGACTTACGATTTCTGCAGTGATCGTGCTTGATCACAACTGTAACTTTGCTTAACTCAAATTCGACACAACTCGGTCAATGTTCTCGTTTGCCAACATAAGTTTGGTGTGCAACCGAACGATTCGTTCTATCGATTTATGACTTCAATTCTTTCCTTACGTTGTATCTCGTGTAACAATTTATTTGATATGCGTTGCACCCCGTGCAACAAATTTTACTTTTGATACGTGTTGCACATCGTGCTACAAGTTATTTTCGACACTTTTATTTCACTTTGTACAACGATTCATTTCCAATTTCCTTTGTACTTCGTGCAACGATTAATTTGATATACGTTGCACCACGTGCAATAATTTTTACTTTTAATACGCGTTGTACATCGTGCAACGATCATTTCTGACATTTACAGTACCTCGTGCAACGAATTACTTTCGACTTTCCAAGTCAATGCACAATCCGTTTTAACACATTCGGTATTGGCTTATCACTTCTCACTTTCATTTTAATGCATATTCACCATTACTCGTTGCACTTCGTGCATCATTTTATTTCTCATTCAATATATTACATTGCGACAACATCTCAAATCGTATTTCACAATTTGTTGCGCTTGCAGCAACTAACATTTTACGGCTCGTTTGCATTCAATGCAATATACCCTTCGCGACTTTCTTAGCAAACATCATGAAATTTCCAAAACACATGCAGCAAAATTTTATGATTTGTATTAGACTTATTGTATGGAACATCTAATACGGCATCGAGTAGAGTCAAGAGTTATATCAAGTGGTGGTGGACAACTTTTCGAATTGTAATGAAGCGAGCGTCCAGAGGAAATTGAGCCTAGAGCTCTGATACCAATTTGTCACGCCCTGACCCGAAATCACCCGAATCATCGTCCTCGTTGGGGCGTGATGCCGCACGAGCCTGGAGTTGCGCTCGTGCAAGGCAAGATGACAAGTTCTCAAATGGTTATCTTTTGAGTTGATATTCACAACGAAAGAAAAACAAAGTATACGAAACAAATCTCTTTATTGATCTTCGAAATCAGATTACAAAGGCTTTCGATAGCCTAACTGAATTCGCCAGATTGGCTACAACACTCAGGTTCTCTCTTGCCCACAAAAGATTTCGCCGTTCCATACATCATACCTTCTATATCTCGGCCGCATCAATCCTGTCGCGAGTCCGAGCGTTAATGCGATCGCACGCTTCAATACGCTTCGGCATTCCAAGCCTCAACGCGTTCAAGCAACACTTCGCCTCGAGCAATCCATTCCCTGCACCCTGCATGAACTGGTGGGGGATCAGTACGTTCGTCCTCGTATGTACTGATGCAAAGATCTTCTTTCCAAACCGACATTTTTAATATTTATGTTGAATCATGCAACTTAGCTTATGATCTTGCTATGTTCTCCTTAGGGTCAATTTTATGGCATATTCGAAAGCGTAAAGCATGTTATCATAGCAAGCATGTTATCGAATTGAATAGGCAAGCAAGCAAGCATTCTCGTGTTTGATTCGTGGCACGCCTCTTACTAAATGGACACACTCGCCCTTGCATCGATGCAGGATATACATATACCTTGCACTTCCAAACCCGTCGCCCTTAACTATATGAAGGTCACTAGCTTTTCGGGCTAGAATGGACTTATATTTATCGAATCGAAACATAAGACGATGTTAACTCTGTGCGGTTGCTAACCAACATCAGAGGCCACCGAAATAATCACAGCAAGTGGCTTATCACATTCACCAGACGGTTGCTACACGTCTAAATGAAGTGCACCAACAATACCGTAAACGAATCCCTCCTAGGCCGAACGGTCCCAACGCCATGGCGCGCCGCGTTCGAGGGAATACCCATGCACGGGCTTTTATATCTTTAAGTCCATTTGACCATGCAAAGAATCTTATATTTCAAACAACCAAGCAAGTTCGCTTATCTCTATTTCAATTGGCACAACGCCCGAATGTCCTCAACGAACGCCCGAAGGCCGTGGACATTTGAAAGGGCACCATGCCGCATTATCATCTCGTATTTCTTTCGTTAACTTTCTATGTTCTTACGTTTCATACTTCGTTTCAATGTTTCAATGGCGTCATGCCTCAACTCAATGCTCGTCAACCGAACGACCCGAAGGTCCCGAACACCTTTCGAGGCATTATGTCATATCCGACAGTTCTGCCACATTTATGCCACAACTGTATTCTCTCGCAACGAAGCCATCTTTTATTATCCCGTGCACGTAGGCACATTTTGACCGTATTTCGATGTTCTATGACTTAGCATTCTATGTCCGTGGCTTGCGCGCTAGGGCGCTCGCCTATTGTCTTTCGATGTTCTAGCCGTTCTAACTCGTGCGCGAAGGTACGGTATGGTTCATGTACTAAGGCACTCGCCGAGTACAGTTATCCCATATTTTTGCGGCTTGTGCACCGAGGCGCTCGCCTTTGTGATATCCAATGTTCCATAGCGGCTCGTACGTTTACCGTACGATTCATTTCAATTGTTCTATCTAGTGTTCGATATGCACTACGTTTATCTCTCTATCGAGCCACGCCCGTGGCATTGATAGGTTAACTCAGCATACAATGATATATTTGACTTATCGAATGAAGGAGTAAAAAGAAGTCAATCCTTCCACCTTGAGTCGATACGCCTTTGTCGTTTCGCCGAGCCGATGCGGCTCGATTTCATAACTTTGTTACACGGCCACTCTCCTGACTTAGCCATTCGAGCACTTCGTGCTTATTGAGTTGTACGTCCGATTTGGCTTACCGTGCCAACGCCTCAGTCCGTCGCAAGGCGACGATTTTCTTTCGCGGACCCCTTACTGAATAAGGCAAAAGATCGACCTCTAACATTTCAGCGTAAACGTATAGCCTGCACATGAAACCAACTAAAATCAATACTTGCATCGATTTGGACTTGCGCCTTGGTCGATTCGATTTCTTAGAATTTTTGAGCCGTCTCAACGCACTTATCCTTCGAGGCAACGCAGCGCTTCGCATCGATTCACTCGATGCATTCTTTGGGACAAGGCAACTCTTCGCATCGACTTAGTTTGATGCATTGCTCGGAACAACTTAACACTTTGCATCGATTTGTATCGATACGTAATCGGGTCAACGCAACTCTTCGAGTCAACGACTCAGCATAATGCACGTGCGGAGCGGGGCATTACACTCTCTTCTTATTTATTCACTATAGTCATGGAATATTTCACATGCTTAATGGATCTTGCGGTTAGTCGGAAGGAAATTGTTCCATTCTTTAGACAGGTGCAGCCCCATGTGACACATCTCATATACGCGGACGACTTATTAGTCTTCATGAGGCCCACTGTGTCCGGACTGAATTCCTTATCAAAGATCATCGAATAATTTGGCAGGTTGACGGGTCTCAAACTCAACAAAGAAAAGAGTACAGTATACTTTAGTTGTCGATGCCCGGAGAAGGAGGAGCGGGCGGCTATTCTGGGGATCAATAGAGGGGAGTTACAGGTGAAATACCTAGGCATTCCACTGTCGGTGAATTATACGACCGCTTCGGATTGTAATAGCATGGTGGAGTTCGCTCAAAAAAGAATGGAGGGTTGGCAGGCAAAAAATCTTTCATTTGGAGGCAGAATAGAACTGGTTCGCTCGGTCATCCTCTCTATGACCAGCTTCTGACTACAGTCGATCATGCTCCCCTCGGCCCTTATCAACAAGCTGGAAAGGATGTGCGCAGAATTCATATGGAGGGGGGGTATCCACACGATTGCTTGGCAGGAGTTATGTCGACCAAGGAAGGAGGGTGGAGTAGGTCTTCGATCTATGCGGACTATACGAACGGTAGCAGACTGGAAGTTAGTATGGAGATTTATACAGGGTGACTCCTTATGGGCTATGTGGATGCAGAACAGATACTTGAGAGGAGAGAACTTCTGGGTGTACCACAGCAACAACAATAAATTAGTCTCTTTCAAGCATGTGTTGAAACATAGGGCAGCTGTGAGTATGCGGCTGAAAAGGGTTATTAAGGATGGCCAAGGCACGGATCTCTGGCTAGATCCTTGGCTACAACATAAAGGCCTTCTAAGTTGGGTAGGAGAACACGTCGCTCATGAGGCACACAGAGGTATCAAGGTGGCTAGAATCATTGACCAAGGGACGTGGCAAACTTCGGGATACAGACATACAAATGTGTACTCTTCTATCATCCAGCAGAAGCAGATTAATCCTCTACTTCCAGAAGATATGTGGACATGGGAAGGATCAGCCACAGGGGAATTCGCAACCAAATTAGCTTATAATCAAGCCAGGGAGATACATGATGAGTGGGTAGCTGCAGATGTCGTTTGGCGCAAAAGAAGTGCACGGAAAATGCAACTGTGCCTATATAAACTCCTCAAAGGGAGGCTCTGTTGGCACATTATTATTTTGATAATATTAACAACATCTTCGTAGTTTAGTTTTCTCTGTTTTTAGATTGATATTATTTCAGAAGCTCTACTACATAAAGTCTATCCATTCAAGTTTACCATCCATAGCCTTGAAGACTGAAGTAAAGACCGGCGCTCCTTGCATAGACGGCTTCCTACACTGCATGATTTTGAGTCTGTACAAAGGTCTAGGTCTTTCTGTAAACACTTAAGGTTGGATGACAAACTAAAAGCTTTCTACTTCTTTAAGTCAAAAATCAATATCCTATAGATCGGCATACCGACGGTATGCTCCGGCATACCGGCGGTATACCGTTTTACTGTCCACAAAACCTTCTGTGAGAAATGTCGACATACCGACGGTATGCTCCGGCATACCGACGGTATACCATTTTTGTGGACCACAAAACGTTCTGTGACAAACCTCGGCATACCGACGGTATGCTCCGGCATACCGACGGTATACCGTTTTGTTTGCCTCAAAAACATTCTGTGATAAACGTCGGTATACCGCGGCATACCGACGGTATACCGGGTTACGAATATTTGATTTTTGAATGGCATAGACTGCATTAATGGCAGCATTAAATGCTCCCAACGGATATTAATATGACCGTTACTGTTTGACCGGTATACCGACGGTATGCCGGTGCATACCGACGGTATGCCGGTCAGGCTGTATCCAGGAGCATTAAATGCTACCTACTCTTGGTTTCTCTATAAATGAAAGCCTTCTCTCTCTTGAAGCTTTAACCAACTCTTGCCATAAATTTTCCAAACAACCAAGAGCTCCACCATTAATACTCTACCAAGCTTTTTAATTGTCATCCTCTCCCAAAGTGCTAGAGTATTTAAGAGTTGTAATTTTTGATCTTCACGTGTTAGAAGATCAACAAGTTTTCTTCTCATCTATTTGAAGTTGGCAAGCCTTCGTAAGAAAACTCGTGTGTTGAAGTTGACGAGTCTTCGGATCCAAACTCGTGTTGAAGTTGGCGAGTTCTTCGGATCCAAACTCGTGTGTACTATTTTGATTAAATAGTAGATTTAAGCCGGAGAGAGTTCTGGGACTGGATTGCCTCAAGCGAGGATACCAGGATACATCTTGTGTTTGATCTTCTTACTCTTTTCTTTTATGTCATATATTGCTTCTTGTGCTCTAGTTATTTTTTATTTTCCTATTCACCCCCCTCTAGGGTTCTACAATTGGTATCAGAGCTTTGTTCTATTGATTTGGATTTACACCTTTTGAGTGATCCATGGCCACTAACCATAGTATCAACACCTTCCACAATGAGGGACACTCCACAAATAGGCCTCCCCTATTTGATGGAACCAACTATAACTACTGGAAGATTAGGATGAGCATTTATCTGAAGTCCATAGATTTTGATTTATGGGATTGTGTGACAAATGGTCTCCCTACTCCTCCCAGAGTTATTGAGGATATTGCCTCTGATACCCTTAGGGACACACTTACTAAAAACACCAAGAAGCTTGCTAGTCGAGATGCCAAGGCTATGAACGCTCTTTATTGTGCTCTCGATAGTAGTGAATTCAATAGAATCTCTACTTGCAAGACTTCCAATGAGATTTGGAAGTTGCTTGAAGTCACCCACGAGGGTACTTCACAAGTGAAGGAATCCAAGATTAGTAGACTCACGCAAGAATATGAGTCCTTTAAGATGAAGCATGATGAATATATTACTTGTATGTTTACTCGTTTTGGTGATATTATTAACCATCTCTCTTCTCTTGGTAAGGAATATCCTGCTCATGAAAAAATCAGAATTTTTTTTAGAGGATTGACAAAAGGATGGAGTCCTAAAGCTACCGCAATCATTGAGGGGAACGACCTGACAGTCATGAACCTTGAGACCCTCATGGGGAAGCTTATGACTCACGAACTCGATATGAAAGATCAAGAGGAATCTTCCATACAAGAGAAGAAGAAGAAGGAGAAGGCCAAAGAGAAGGAGAAGTCTCTTGCTCTCAAAGTTACAAAGTCCTACTCCAAGGATAGCTCCGACGACAATGAGTCGAACAATGATGAAAAAATAGCTCTCACTGCTAAGCACTTCCGAAAGTTCCTCAAATTCAACAAAGCCAACCGCTCCAGACGGGACAATGAGTAAGATCCGGCGTGCTATCAATGTAAAAGAACCGGACACATCAAGAGGGATTGTCCGATGATAAGAAAAGACTCAAGCAAGTACGAGAAGCCTAGCAAGGGAAGCTCGTCCTCCAGGAAATTCGCCAACACAAGCATTTGGTGTGAGAGTGAAGCAAGCGACTCCGACAACGACAAAGAGTGCAAACACAATGCCAACGTTTGTCTCATGACAACCGATGAGGTACTTGATGATCTCTCCTTAAATACTCTTACTTATGATGACTTAGAGAAAGCTATCCTTGAATTGCATGAAGAGCACAAAGGTGTTAGGAATAAATACAAGAAATCTCTAAAAGAGGTTGATGCTCTTCAACTTGAAGTAGAAAGACTCTCAAGCATCATTATTGATGTAAAAGAAAAATCTCCTGCTTCTGACACGGATGAGATAGAGTCTTTGTGACTCAAGTTTCAAGAATCCCTTGTCACCATCAAAAAAAGGATGATGAGATTCAATCCATGAGAAGAGCTTATGAATTTGCTATGCATAAGATTCAAGATGCTAATAGGAGAGAATATGATACTTCTATTAAGTATAATGATCTTCTTGTACAGAGTAAGAAACTAGGTAATACGAACACTACTCACATGCATACTCCAAGACACCTCCACACTCATCACAATACTAGGCATACTTCTTACATGAACACTACACACAAATCCTTTTCTAACACAAGGAAAGGACCATTTGTTAAGAAAAATACTTCGTATCATGCTTTTTATTATCATCATCATAATACTAATGATAGAACTTCTCGCACTAGAGATTCACATATGCATGATACTCATACATCTTCTTCTAAATCCTCTATGATTTGCAACTACTGTGGCTTGCTTGGACATACGACCAATTATTGTCATACAAGGAAACTTGTTGATAAGAAAGTTTTTAAGTGGGTTCCTAAGACTAACACTTCATACAAGGAAACTTGTTGATAAGAAAGTTTTTAAGTGGGTTCCTAAGACTATCACTCAAGGACCCATACAATCATGGGTACCAAAATATTTATCTTCAACTTATGTTGTAGGTGAAGAGTCATTCTCATGCTAGAAGCAAGTGGATTCTCGATAGCGGTTGTTCACGGCACATGACCGGGAATGCTTTATTATTTACAACGCTATCGATGAAGAAGAAAGGACACGTCTCCTTTGGTAACAATCTTAAAGGTCACATTATAGAAAATGGTAATATCGGTTCCCCTCCTTATCCTTGTATTAAGAATGTGTGTCTTGTTACTAATCTTAAACACAATCTTCTTAGTATTAGTCATCTTACCGATAATGGTTATGATATCAAGTTTGTTAAGCTCAAATGTTTCATTACCGATAGTTCAAGTGGATCTATTGTTTATGAAGGCATTAGAGAAAACAATATCTATGTTTTATATCTTGTCGAAGACACTAACAATGACAGGTGCTTAGTTGCTAAGAATGATGAAAGTTGGCTTTGGCACATGAGGCTCGGACACACCAACATGGATACCATTTCTCGTCTTGCTACCAAGAAGCTCGTAAGAGGACTCCCAAGTATCCCGTTCAAAAAGGATATGGTGTGTGAAGAATGCGAGAAGAGTAAGTTGACCAAGTCATCCTTCAAATCCATCAACTCTGTGAGTACCTCTAGACCTCTTCAACTTATTCATATGGATCTTTTTGGTCCTAGTAGAGTTGCTAGTCTTGGAGGCAAGCTTTATGCTTTTGTTTTGGTTGATGATTTTTTGAGATTTACTTGGATTATTTTTTTGCTTGCAAAAGTGATACTTTTCTTGAATTTGTTGCTTTTTGTAAACGTGTTCAAAATGAGAAACGTTTTTCTATTAACAAGATTAGAAGTGATCATGGGGGATAATTTGACAATGCCAATTTCAAAAGATTTTGTGAAAAAATGATTTTGGACATGATTTTGCTTGTCCACGAACTCCTCAACAAAATGGTGTTGTGGAGAGAAAGAATAGAACCCTTGGCGATATGGCCCGGGTTATGTTAAACCAATATAAGCTCCCCTAATATTTTTGGGCGGAAGCCGTTAACATGGCATGTCATGTTATAAATAGGGTTTTGATTAGACCTATTTTTAAGAAGACTCCTTATGAGCTTTGGTTTGACAAAATTCCCTCTATTGAATATTTTAAAGTTTTTGGTTGTAATTGTTTTATTTTGAATACCAAGGATAACCTAGGCAAGTTTGAAGAAAAATCCTATGAAGGAATATTCCTTGGATACTCTACTCATAGTAAAGGTTTTCGTGTTTTTAATAAAAGAAGTCTTGCTGTCGAAGAGTCAATCAATGTCTCTTTTAATGAACTTAACTCTTCTACATTCTCCTCTTCCGATGATATTGATGACATCTCGTTTGGGTTGGAAAACTCCTCTATTGGAGATCGTCCTTCTTCATCTAACAATAAAGTTGCGACTCCTCCAACAAAAGAGTCTCCACCTCTCGAGCCTCCTCAAAAGGATCTCCCAAAAGAATGGAGATTTGTCACCAATCATCCTAAGGAACTTATCATTGGGGATCTTTCCTCCAGTGTTAGCACTAGATCCTCCACTCGTGATCTTTGTGCAAACGTGGCTTTTATCTCTCAAATAGAGCCTAAAAATGTTAATGATGCTTTTCTTGATAAATTTTGGATGATAGCGATGCAAGAATAGCTAAATCAATTTGAGCAAAACAACGTTTGGGAACTTGTCCCAAAACCTGACAATCACCCCATTATTGGAACTAAATGGGTGTTTCGAAATAAACTTAATGAAGATGGGTTTAGTGACTCGTAACAAAGCCCGATTGGTTGCTCAAGGCTATAACCAAGAGGAAGGCATTGACTACGACGAAACCTATGCTCCGGTTGCTCGTCTTGAATCCATTCGTATGCTATTGCTTTTTCTTGCTTTAATAATTTTAAACTCTTTCAAATGGATGTTAAGAGTGCTTTTCTAAATGGTATTATTAAAGAGAAAGTTTATGTAAAACAACCTCCTGGCTTTGAAGATTTTTAATTTCCTAATCACGTTTTCAAACTCCACAAAGCCCTTTATGGCCTCAAACAAGCTCTCCGTGCTTGGTATGAGCGCCTTAGCTCCTTTCTTGTCTCACACAATTTTTCTAAGGTCAAGGTTGACACAACACTTTTTTATCAAATCCCATAGTGGCACTCTTTTATTGGTTCAAATTTATGTCGATGACATTATTTTTGGTTCTACTAACAATACTTTTTGTGTAGAATTTGCTAAAGTTATGCAGGAAGAATTTGAAATGAGTATGATGGGTGAACTATCATTCTTTTTGGGATTACAAATCAAACAAGGACCCAAAGGGATCTTCATCAATCAAGCAAAATATACAAATGATCTCCTCAAGCATTTTGAACTTGACTCATCCAAATCAATGAGGACTCCTATGGCAACAACGACAAAGCTTGACAAAGATGAAGATGGCACATCGGTTGACATTCGTAAGTATCGAGGTATGATTGGTAGTTTACTTTATCTAACTGCTAGCCATCCTGATATCATGTTTAGTGTATGTCTTTGTGCACGTTATCAAGCAAATCCAAAGGAATAGCACTTATGTGCCGTGAAGCGTATTTTTCGATATCTCAAAGGCACCGTGAACATGAGCCTTTGGTATCCGAAATCTTCATCCTTTGAGCTTCACGGCTTCTCAGATGCAGATTTTGCCGGATGAAAATTGATCGAAAAAACACTAGCGGCACATGTCAATTCCTTAGGAAATCCTTGGTATCGTGGTTTAGTAAGAAACAAAATTCTGTTGCTCTTTTAACCACTGAGGCCGAGTATATTGCGGCCGGTTGCTGTTGTGCACAAATTCTTTGGATGTCACAAACACTCATAGATTATGACATTTCTCATACTTGTACCCCTATTAAATGTGATAACACTAGCTCGATCAATCTCACAAAAAACCCGATTTGTCACTCACGCACGAAGCACATTGAAATTAGACACTAATTTCTTCGTGACCATCAACAAAAGGAGGATATTCGTCTTAAATTTATTGACACTACTTATCAGTTAGCCGATATTTTCACCAAACCGCTCCCGGAAGATCGCTTCGTTTTTCTTTGCCAAGAATTAGGCATTTTAAATTTTGACTCATAGTTTTTCTCGGCCGGCACACCGACGGTATACTGCGGTATACCGACGGCATGCCGATTTTGGTTCAGAATTAGGTTCTGTACCAAAAATCGGTATACCGTCGGCATACGTCGGCATACCAACGGTATACCGGTGCACGACGAACTGCTGTGTCAAATCCAGCACGGGCCTACCTTTCTTTCCTTCTCTCTTTATTCCTTATTCTCCTCATTAATATCCTTCACATCAAATCACTTTCCTCTTTATTAACCACCTCCTCCTCTCCTCTTCCCCATATCTTAACTTCCCATCACATTAACTACCCATCCCTTCCTCTTCCCCATAACTCCTCTTTTATCTCCATCATTTCCAACCCACCATTCCCCTTCCCAACTTCATAACCGTTTCCCTTTCCACCTTCTCCTTAAAAACCTTATTTTTCTACTTCTTTTTCCTCCACTTCTCACAAAACCCTACTTCCTTCTCTACCTATCTTCTTCTCCCAATGGCTGCCCCCAAGCATGCTCGTTCCTCCTCCATCACTTTGAATCCCTTCACCCCGGTGGCTCTCCCCCATGGATATGATCAGCGGGTCTTCACCTCTCCCTTGGCTGCCGAATCTTGGTTTCAATACTTCGTGCACCATAATGTCTATAAAGGTCGTGCCATCAACTGGAATCTCTTCCTCGGCCATGTTTCTCTCTTCCAAGAGGCCGGACTATCTTCCCTTCTTCGGCGTCAGGTGCCTGTCTACCCCGCCGTCGTTCGTCTCTTCTACTGCAACATGGTCCCGGACATGGAGAACGGAGCCATTGAGATGATGGTCAACGACCGTCATTTTCGCTTGACAGCTCGTGACCTCTCTAGCATTCTTGGCATCCCGGACAGAGGAGAGGCTCTACCGGGCTTGGTTGCTCTTCATTCTTCGGCATCGGTCTCCTTTGACGAATTATGCGCCATTATTTATAAGGGCCCCAACCCTCCTAATATCCCGGCTCTTTTTGCCCAACTGGAGCCGTTCTATTACGAGCTCCATAGGATCGTGTGCCACACTCTCTATCCCAAGGGCAGAAACTATGACACCATCACTGGTGACGCCCCAGTATGCATGTACTACTTGTATTCGAGAAAGCCTTTCGCCTTCCCTAAGACTCTTCTCCATGCTTTCTTCGACGTCCTGCCCGCGGGGAAGCAGAATCTCTATTATGGCTCCTTCATCACTCTCATATTGGAAGCCAAGCAAGTCGACCTCTCCCAATGCTACTCGGACGGTGTCCCATCGTTCCTTGCTGTTTCTCGCTCTATCGGTGGTGCCTCCACATCAAGTGCCTCCTCCTCCCAAGAGCCGCCAGCTTTCGCTCCTGCCGCACCCGCCTCTACTCCTCCTGTCTCCGGCTGCTACATGCAGCTGACTCGGCAGCATTTTGATATGCGTATGGCTCAGGCAGAGGAGCAGATGTGAGCCAACACTCGTGGCCTTGGCCCTCTGATTCAGTCCCACTTCCATGACCAGGCCTATTTCATTCAGCGCACTCTTCAGGACCGGTACGCTTTTCTGGATATGAATCTTCAGGATCCAATGTACCAGGCCTCCCGCTTTTTCGATCCTAATGCCTACGATTTCATGTACCCGGATGGCATTGATCCTTTGGCGCTTTCCACCAGTCTCAGGATGGTAGGGATGATCCGGCTGACGAGTAGGGGTTGCTTCCTTTTGATGGTGGTGTCGAATAAATGGTTGTCTTAGTTTGGTTGTGTTTGTGACTTTTTCTGTCTTTTGAGGTCCTTCGGGGACCAGTAGTTGGTTGTTACTTGTTGTTTGCAGTCCTACGGGGACTTGTTATCTGCTTTTTATTGTCTTGCTAACTCTCGTAGAGGAGAGTTTTTACTTTGGTCTTATGAAGTATGTTATGGGTGTCCTGCATGTATTCAATTTTCGACTTTATCTATCAATACATGCTTTTGTCTATGATACTGTGCTCCATATTTATGCTTTTTTTTAACATTATTATTTTTCCTATCTTTGACTAAGTGACAAAGGGGGAGAAAACGTATTGAGGGAGAGTTGTCTACCTACGGGGGAGTCACTCCCTGAAGATGCTATCTCTCTATTTTGTCAATTATCAAAAAGGGGAAGATTGTTGGCACATTATTATTTTGATAATATTAACAGCATCTTCGTAGTTTAGTTTTCTCTGTTTTCAGATGGATATCATTTCAGAAGCTCTACTACATAAAGTCTATCCATTCAAGTTTACTATCCATAGTCTTGAAGACTGAAGTAAAGACTGGCACACCTTGCATAGACGGCTTTCTACACTGCATGATTTCGAGTCTGTACAAAGGTCTAGGTCTTTCTGTAAACACTTAAGGTTGGATGACAAACTAAAAGCTTTCTACTTCTTTAAGTCAAAAATCAATATCCCATAGATCGGCATACCGGCGGTATACCATTTTATTATCCACAAAACCTTCTGTGAGAAATGTCGGCATACCGACGGTATGCTCCGGCTGTAATGCCTGTGGTTCGTATTACGTATTTTTGGAATACGTGTACGTATTTTATCTTGTATTGCATGGTCCCTTGCTTAGCTTTTATTCATTACTTGGTTTATTTCCTGGGTTGGTTTGGCTTGGCTTGGTTTTGCCTTGGTTCATCATGAACCAAGGGTGAACCCCTACCTACCACCATCATTAGTATTTATTACCCATTCTCTTTTTTCTCTCCTCATTACTCTTCTTCATCTCCATCATAACTTCTTCACCTACCAGGGAGAGAGGGGTCTAGGCAAGTGCAACTTGCTTCATGGAGGAACTCTAATTTTATTGCCCCATTCTCTTCTTTACAGCATTTTAGCATACTTTAGTACTTGACATTTTTTACTTTCCATGGACGGATTCTCGTAGATCTAAGTTTACTTTATTTTCGGAATTCTTAGGTTTTGATCTATTTAATCTTGTTATTTTTTAGTTTTGATGGTTCCATGTTGTAGAGAATTTCGTTCTATCCCATTTTGACCTATGGAAGTTCGGATTTGGACTCTGGATGAAGGTTTCATGGAGCTTGGAAGCATGGGTTCTTGGCGTTCTTTTTCTCGGAAATTTTGGAGAAGAAGAACAGTTCTCTGGCCGCATGTCAATACTTGACCGCATGAACATTCCTGCGGCAAGTCGCTCTCGGCCGCATGAGACCCTCGCACTCCTAGCCGCATGGACTTCTCCCCACTCAGCCGCATGCACCCCTTGCTTCTGCAGCCGCATGGACTTCTCCCCGTCAGCCGCATGAATCCCAATTCTACTAGCCGCATAAGGGCCGAACCCAGCCAGCCGCATGGAACTACTCTTTGGCCAGCCGCATGTGCGCCCATCACTCCTAGCCGTATGCGTCCTTGCCTCCCTTGACCGCATGGACTTGTCTCCCTTGACCGTATGGACTTGCTCCCCGTCAGCCGCAAGAAGCCCATTCTTTCGCTGGCCGCATGAGACCCAACTTCTTGGGACCGCATGCGCCCTTGCCTCCCTAACCGCATGCGCCCTTGCCTATCTAGCCGCATGCCCCTGTCCTTACCAAGTTGTATGTGCTCTCCTTATTGGCCGCATGAGTTCTAGTGACCCTGAGCCGCAGGGCTCCTTCCTGTGCCTTACCCTGCTATTTAATTATTATTATTATTGTTAATTCATGTCCTGTGACCTTAGATTGCTTGGATCTCCTGATTTAATGCTTGCACTATGATGCCCTGTACATGTACCTGAATACGATAGTGACCCGTAGGGGTACACTCCTGATAAGTAAAATATGACATGACCTGATAGTGGCCCGACAAGTGAACTTGACCTGATAACCTGGCATGATATATCTTGATAAGCTGTTACGACAGCTACCTGACATAACATGACCTGTATAATTAATCCGGACACCGTGGGCGATTGTGCTTGTACAAATAATCCAGTCTTGTCTTGCATCATGTCTAGGAGGGGACTCCTGAGTACCATGGTCAGGAGCACCTACGGAAATGGACTAAGGCTAATAACTAGATTAATACATTAGTCATAAAGAGATCTCCCAGCTACAGGCAATCCCGTTACCTGGACGCGTTTGGGATCTGTAGCCTGCCGTCGAGTAGGACACATTTCCAGCACACTGTCATGTGTTGCACCCTTCAAGCAACTTAAGGGTACATGCGTTTCCTGGACTATGTACCCACCTGAACTCAACCCCTAATTTTCGACCTGGGTAACCTGGATGGTCTGCAGGGCTTGTGGCTGTGGAATAATCTCACTGTATTTTGCTAGTAACTAGGTCTGTGATAACCCTAGTTAGTTAAAGTATCAAGCCGTACTTATTGCTAGGTCGTGATTGTTGAATGGGGAATTATCAGTCTAGTCTTGCCTTGATCCTGTATAGCTTATCACATGTTCTGATTTAATATTATCTTGCCGATAAATAGGAGAAACCAAGTTCGGTTCAGACGAAGGGTTACAATCCCGATCCTTGTTTGGTTTAAGGATTGTAACCTGGTTATCTGAAGGGTCCCATGGTTATCTTACCATATATCCTCATGATGTTATATTTTCTCCAGTTTTACTATATATTGTTATCTTCTGTGCTAATTGCTGGTTTTAGTTCCTAAGTGAAGCTTCATTTGTGGCACTTGCTCTTTCTGGGGTCTGACCCAGCTGGTTTTGTATGTCCAGATTTCGGAGCAGCTCCAGAGGATCTACCGACTTTCCAGCCTGATGGTGGCGACTAGACGTAACCAGGGCAACAAGTGGGTTTATTTTTGATCTTCCACTTTATTGTAAAAATATTCTTTTGAGGCGTTTAGCCGACAAGCACCTGTTTAGCTCGATTGTACTTACTTACTGTCTGCCTACGGGCTGTAACATGGTTGACAGATCCTAGGGTTGATCATGTATGACTAAACTCTTGCTAGTCCTAACATTTTGTAACGAATAGCTTCATGATCAGCTGAATATGTAATATTTAGGACGCCTTATTATTGTATATTTAATGATCATACATCTTATGACTTTTACCTACTTGTTTGTGATTGAGACACTAGGCTTGTTCATGAACATAGGAGACGGTTGGCTTGTAGTAAACCCTCATGTATCTAGACAGCCGTGACCGTATAGCGAGATGGATTCCATTTCATATACGTAGCTGGCTATGTATGCCCCCGCTCTCCAGTATTCTGGTTCTGGGGCGTGACATGGTTTAAGTGGTGGCCCATGCAGGTCTTGTAAATCAAGATATGTAAGGGTTTACCGAATAGATGTCTCAATCGGTATTCGTCCTTGATCTCTGCTCGTATCTTCTGAATCCCTGAATTCTGTAGGAACGAAATCGTAAAGCAGAATACTCTAGAGGGGGGTGAATAGAGTTGGCAGCGGAATAATGCTAATTAAAAATTATTAGCAGCAAGATCACAGAATAATAATCACAACTAAATAATATAAAGGCCGAGATAAGAAAGCAAACGCAAAGACAACGATGTATACTGGTTTCCCTCTGTTGAGGACTAGTCCAGTTGGTAGAACTCTTGCTACCAGTTGAATCCATTATTGGCAAAACCGCAAGTTTTCTTACGAAGTCCTTGCAACTTCTACAACGCGAGCTTTGATACGAAGAACTCGTCCAACTTCAATTGTGAAGATGTATTCTTCTATCAAGCCTTCTGATTACAATCACTCAGAAACTTCTAGACCGTACCGCACTGGCAGATCGACTAGAGGATTGTAACTAGCTTGGGATCTGAAAATTAAAGCTCGAAAAAAACTCTTTAGAAGACAGTAGGCTTTAAATAGAGAGAATATTGAATGTGAATGAGTGAGTTAAAATGATCGAAATCCTTCTCTATTTATAGGAGTTCCAAAGACAGAATTCTGGCAGAATTCGGACAGAATTCGGGCAGAACTCGATGAGCAAATCTCGGTCAAATACGCAACTGCAGGAGGACCAAGTTCCAAGGAATTCAAAATTTAAAACGGCCACTAACCGAACTCTGGCCGAGTTCTGTTAGGGTTAGGTTAGGGTTTTTCAAAATAGATTTTGGGGAATTTTGAAAACTTTTTTGGAGCTTTTGTAAATATGAATGTTTTTAAAAACTAAGGACATTTTTAAAAATATTTTGAAATCATTTTGGAATAGCCTATTTGCGAGTACGACTCGGTGTACAATGTATTTCTAGACTCAATAAAATAAAATATTATATTGCTCAAAGAAATACAGACTCGAACAGGCAAACAACGCTTCGGTCTTGAACTGAGTAGATAGCTGTTCTTGATCATGTCCAAGAGTCCGAGATATCCTGACTAGCTCAATATATCGAGACAGAGTTTGATCAATTATTAAAATCAGTTTGACCATATAACCAATGGGCCAACAATCTCTCCCATTTTGATAGTTGACAAACTATGAATGATATAACATCTTTTGAGATAAAAAATTATTCAAAATTGTTCAATCCCTGTATTATTCTCAAAACAAAATGTTAGATCCTTTTTCTCCCCCGTTGTCACTTAGCAAAATAATGGCGAAGAAATAGGCGCCCCCGCAATTAATGCATAAGCTACAACAGTGAAGAAACACAAGAAAATAATATCTCATGCATTAAGAATATACAAGACATAACAGAGAATTATTTCACAGGCAGTTTATAGAAGCAGATAAAGATGATATAAGGAATAAATAAACTGATATGAAAGATAAACTACGCATCCCATAAAAATAAAATGATGTTCAAGAGACATCAAGAAATATCCAGTACAAGTCATAAAAAAACTAATAATTAATGCTAAAAAGAAAGAAACTTGGAATGTCGGAGCATTTCCAAGTGTACAGTAAACAATAACTAAGTCTCAAAATCAGCTAATACCATCTTCATCACATCTTCTCATCATCTTCATCATCATCATCAGCATGACCGGCATGTCCAGAAGGACCAGCTCCAGAAGTGCCAGCTCCAGAAGGGTGAGGAGGGGCGCCAGTGTAAAACTCACCGACATAGTCTCGAGGAGGGGCACGAGCAGAACGATACCAATCATATGCGTTACCGGGCGGAAAGTAGGCATGAACAGCCGCATCCTCACAGCGGTAACCAGAAAAGGCTGGATCTCTAGGAATAGAATCGGCAGAATGTCCAGTCTGAGCAAATCGGAGATCAGCTAGGGAATTTGCTATCGCCTGATAACGAGTGACATCGCGAAACTCACGTTCGCAGGCCATATCCGTCATCAAGACGTGCAAATCAGAAAGATGCTGGTGTATACCATCAAAGGTCATGGCATACTGCTGAGTAGGTGGAGGAGGTGGAGCAGTCGGAGGAGTAGCAGCAGTCATACTACGACGAGATAGCTTAAGAAACTTGGGCTCAGGGTCTTGAGTACAAGTTGATAGATCAATATCAAAACACTAGAAGATGCGTGGGAGAATCATCGCATAAGAGAGATTTCTATCTCTTGTACGACAACGTCCCATCATCTGGATAATAGTCTTAGGGGCAGAAAAAGGAATCCCCTTAAGAATATGATACATAGCAGACAGCTCAAGTGATGTGACATCATCCTTTGAAGTAGACTTCGGAAGGAGAGTGGAGTAGATGATGCGATGCAATTCATCACTAAACAAGTTGAAGTTATTGGCTTTGAACTTTCCAGAGTGAACTCGATCAGGGGCACAGAGTTCAGCTTTGAAACTAGCAAGTGTCGTGCCGTCGGGGAAATCAAATTCAGTGATATCATCAAGCGGTGCACCTTCGTTAGAAATACCAAAGATTTCCGCTAAGAGGACATCATTGAACTCGATATCTAGTCCGCCAACACGAGTACTTACGTCAAACGTGTTTAGTACGATATTGCAATAGAAAAGTCTAATGGCATTAGTAGCTACCGAAAAACAAAGTTTAACAAAGTGTTGTAACTCTAATGCCTCAAAATAAGGGCGGTGATCTGGAAACACAGTCCATTTAATAGGAGCGCCTGTGCATATGGATCTCATAGAGAAGTCTCCATACCACAGAAGGGCTTGATCTAGGATTTGAAAATAAAATCCATCGAACGCGCCATCGCTTGATTGAACTGGCGAAAAGAGGGAATTCGTGTGTGGATGTGAAGATGATCCTTCCTCACTAGGATCGGTCGTCTTCTTCCTCTTAAAGGGGTTGAATCCCTTAGGCATTGTGCAAATAAAGTAAATATGCACGAATTTGAAAGAAGGAGAAATACGAAATTATACCTCCCGAGATTCAAGTATGCTGTAGAGGACAATAATCTCTGCACGAATCCAAAATTTGGATGAATTTCACCACGTAGATTGGGAGAAACGAAGTGGTGAAGAACTAGGGTTTGGAGAGCTTCGCGCGACTGCTGTTGCTGTGGAAGAGGTTTTAGAAGCAATGAAGAAGAAGAGGCTCTCGAGTTCTGGTTATATAACCAGATACCACTAACCGAACTCGGGCCGAATTCGGTCCGAACTCTGGCCGAATTCGCTTAGGGGTTCTGTTAGTTGATTTGGGCCACTTTTTTTTTCATTGACTCATTTCAAAAATTTAATTCAAAGATTAGTAATTTCAACCTTCAATTAATATAATTAATATTATTTTATAGATTAAATTTTGTTACACAGCGACTGTCTCAGATTAGCTGTAGGAGTACTGTCCCAGCTGGCGGAGGTTCACCGGGGAACTCTTAAGTACCGCTTCGCTTCAACCGTAGTTGTGGTGACAGACAGACTGTTTATTGGCTTGTCTCTAACACAGTTTTTGCGTATTGAAATATAATCATAAAACAAAATTAATTAACATTATTGACGTCCAAAATTCCTAATTTTCGACGTGAATAATTGAAACGATCTTCTGCTAGAGGTTTTGTGAAGATGTCAGCTAATTGATTCTCAGTGTCTATGTATACAAGGTCAATATCTCCATTCTGATGATGATCTCTAAGAAAATGATGTCGGATCTCGATATGCTTAGTACGAGAGTGACATACTGGATTCTTAGTCAAATTAATTGTGCTCGTGTTGTCACAGAAAATGGGAATGTATGTAAAAAATAAATCATATTCTTCCAAGGTTTGTTTCATCCACAAAATCTGAGCACAACAACGTCCTACGGCGATATACTCAGCCTCTGTTGTTGATAGGGCTGCAGAATTTTGCTTTTTACTAAACCATGAGACTAAAGCTTTGCCTAAGAAATGACATGTGCCACTGGTACTTTTTCTATCAACTTTGCATCCAGCAAAATCTGCATCCGAGTAACCAATAAGGTCAAAGGACTTGGTTTTGGAATACCATAAGCCAACAGAAGAAGTGCCCTTAAGGTATTAAAAGATACGCTTAACTGCGCACAGATGTGATTCCTTTGGATTAGCTTGAAAACTGCACACAGGCAAACACTAAACATAATATCTGGACGACTAGCAGTTAAATAAAGTAAACTACCGATCATACCTCGATACTTACGTGTGTCGACAGGCTTGCCTTGTTCATCAATATCAAGCTTTGTTGATGTTGCCATCAGAGTGCCAATAGGTTTGACATTGTCCAGATCAAACTTCTTTAGCAAATCTTTTGTGTACTTGGCTTGATTTATGAATGTTTCATTGTCAGTTTGTTTGATTTGCAGTCCGAAAAAGAATTTCAGCTCTCCCATCATGCTCATCTCAAACTCATTCTGCATACACTTAGAGAATTCTTGACAAAGAGATTCATCAGTAGATCCAAATATAATATCATCAACATAGACTTGTATTAAAAGAATATTATTATTCAAAGACGTAATAAAAAGTGTAGTGTCAACCTTGCCTTTTAAAAAACCGTTATCAAGTAGAAAAGAGCATAGACGATCATACCAAGCACGAGGGGCTTGTTTCAAACCGTATAAAGCTTTCTTCAACTTGAAAACATGATCAGGGTTTTTAAAATCTGTGAAACCTGGAGGTTATGCTACAAAAACTTCTTCTTTTATAAAAACATTTAAAAATGCACTATTGACATCCATTTGAAATAATTTAAAATTATGAAAACATGCAAATGCACATAACATGCGAATGGATTCTAATCTCGCCACTGGGGCATAAGTCTCATCGTAGTCGATACCTTCTTCCTGATTATATCCTTGAGCTACGAGTCGAGCCTTGTTACGAGTCACTAAACCATTCTCATTAAGTTTATTTCGGAATACCCAACGGGTGCCAATGACCGGATGATCAATAGGCTTGGAAACAAGTTCCCAAACTTGATTCCGTTCAAATTGGTTTAATTCCTCATGCATAGCATCTAACCAAAAATGATCACTACATGCTTCATCAATGGTTTTGGGTTCAAGCTGTGAAATAAATGCAACACTAGAAACAATATCTCTACTGGATGTACGAATACTTACACCTTTGGTAATATCAATAATTACCAAATCCTTTGGATGATCAGCCGTAAATTTTAATCTTTTCGGCAGACTCCGAAGGTAGCTGCTTCCGGGTTCTTCTCTTGGAGAATCAGCTGGTGTTGAACTTGGTACAGTTAGATCTTCGTTATTGTCATCGATAGTCATTTGATTCAATTCATCAAAGGTGACGTTGATTGATTCTTCGATGATCCTAGTTCGTTTGTTGAAGACTCTGTATCCTTTGCTCTTGGTCGCATAACCTAAAAATATACCTTCATCGGCCTTTTCGTCAAACTTTCCCAAATTATCTTTTGTATTAAGAATAAAGCATTTACAACCAAATATTCTAAAATATGAAACTGATGGAATTCTATCAAACCATAACTCAAATGGAGTCTTCTTCGATTTGGGTCGAATTAGAACTCTATTGAGAACAAAACAAGCTGTATTGACAGCTTCAGCCCAAAAATATTTAGGTAGATTAAACTGGTTTAACATTACTCTGGCCATTTTGGATGGAGTTCTATTCTTACGTTCCACAACTCCATTTTGTTGTGGAGTCCTAGGGCAGGAGAACTCGTGTACAAAACCGTGTGTGTCACAAAATTGCTCAAACTCTGCATTCTCGAATTCGCCACCATGATCGCTTCTAATACGAGTGATCATGTAACCATTTTCATTCTGTACTTTCTTGTAAAAGGCGATAAATTCGAATAATGTATCATTCTTGTGTGTCAAAAAGTATACCCACGTGTATCTAGAGTAATCATCTACAATTACAAAAGCATATAACTTACCTTCGAGGCTAGTAACTCTGCTAGGACCAAATAAGTCCATATGTAGCAATTGTAGAGGTCTAGTAGTACATACTGTATTTACTGACTTGAATGTGGATCTGATAGCTTTGTTCTTTTCACATTGGCTGCATACTGAATCCTTCTTGAATGTTATGTCTGGTAAACCGCGTACTAGCTTCTTCGTGGATAATCTTGAGATTGTGTCCATATTTGCGTGACCGAGTATCATATGCCACAGATGACTCTCATCACTTTTAGCCATTAAGCATCTACCTGAAATGTTAGTTTCTTCCAACAAATAGAAAACATATATGTTGTCTTTCCTGATACCTTCAAAGATAGTACTACCAGTTGAGCTATCAACTATAGTATATTTATCTTTGCCAAAGTTGATGCCATAACCATGATCAGCTAAATGACTTATGCTGAGTAGATTATGTTTCAACTCGGTAACCAGACAGACATCCTTAATCACAGGATAGGGAGACTTACCAACATCACCGATACCAATGATATACCCTTTCAAGTTGTTACCGAAGGAGACGTAGCCTTCCTTCTTCTTTTTCGACAGTGTTTCAAATAATGTAGCGTCACCGGTCATATGCCGTGAACAACCGCTATCGAGGATCCATTTACTTTTAGCATGTGAAAGGTGTTCCACCTATAAAATAATTTACAGATGAAACTTTTGGTACCCATTTCTTGTAGGGTCCTGAGATGTTAGCTTTTGGTATCCATGCATAAATATTTAAATCAACAAGCTTTCTGATTCTACATGCAGGAGAAATATGACCAGTGTGGCCACAATAATGACATTGTGCATGTTTAGTGTTGAAAGCTGAGTGGTGTGCATGGTTGATAGGTTTAGGTTTTCTAGTATAGAAGAAAGCATACCTATAATCTGGTTTGGGCTTAACCTTTTGGGGTAAAGGTTTGATATGGTTAGGTCTGACAGTGTTTGGTTTGGGAATATTTTGATTATTCGGTAAGTGACACGTGTTAGGGTAGGAAGCAGCAGTCTCAGGCTGTTTTCCTAACATAATTTCCAATCTTTTGGAAGTGTCATATAACTTAGTATAGTCAGAAGTGAGTGCTTCCATTCTGACTTGTGCACTTTGAAGACTTTTTTTCTATTTAGAAAGTTCTTCTTTCAGTTGGTCAATAACCTTGTCTTTTTCTTCAGATGACTTGGTAGTCTCGTGTAATAAGAGCTTAATAGAAGAAAGCTCACCAGACTCACTAACATTATCTTTAACCTCAGCTAGTAGGTCGGTAAGTCTTCTTATTTCACCTTTGTACTCTTTGAGTACCTTCTTAGAGGTCTGATATTTGCTACGCAATTTTTTGTAATCACTTATCAGTTCACTGAAGGCTTCTCCTAATTGCTCAAAGGTGAAGTCATCATATGTATCAACTATAGGTTCAGAGAGTACCTGATCGGATGCCATAAAGCATACATTTGCAGCGTCTTCTGATTGTTCATCTTCTAAGTCGCTGGCTTCACTTTTATGCCATATGCTGGTATTGGCATACTTCCGAGATGTTGATCTCTTCAGGTTCCCTTTCTCATACCTGTTGCTCTTCTTGCTTGATGATGAGTTTGTAGGACAATCCTTCTTCATGTGTCCCTTCTTCTTGCAGCCATAGCAGACAGTATCATCTTGATACCAGTTATTGCTGCTATTATTTTCTTTGGCTTTCTTCTCATATCTCATGAATCTTTTGAATTTCCTTGCTAGGAGTGCTTGATCTTCAGCATCAGATTCACTGCTGTCTGAATCACCTTCAGCAGCTTTTCTGTGCTGAGCCTTGAAAGCGATCGTCTTCTCCTTTGGTGTAGGCTCTTCAAAATCTTGTAGCTCCAGTTCATGAGTGTGTAGCTTACCCATGAGTACTTCGAGTGTCATGGTAGTGAGGTCGTTTCCTTCAATAATTGCAGTAGCCTTCGAAATCCAGTTCTTTGTAAGTGCTCGCAGGAGTTTGCGAATCTTTTCATGGTTACTGTAATCTTTGCCTAGGAAGGACAAAGGATTTACAATATCCAAGAATCTCTCGAACATCTGAGTAACTATTTCGTTGGGCTTCATCTTGAATGCCTCGTACTCCTGAGTAAGTCTGCTGACTTTTGATTCTTTGACTTGAGTCGTGCCTTCATGTGTGACTTCAAGAAGCTTCCACACTTCATTAGCAGTTGTGCAGATAGACACCCTGTTAAATTCAGTTCTGTCTAAAGCACAAAATAAAGCGTTAATAGCACGTGCGTCAAGACTGGCCTTTTTCTTTTCTTCCTTTGTATATCTGTTATGGGATTTTTCAATTAAAACTCCATCAACATTTATACGAGGTGGCTTTTGATAGCCATCAATAACAAAAGACCATAAATCAAAATCAAGAGATTTCAAGAAGAAACTCATCCGTGTTTTCCAATAGGTATAAATTGTACCATCAAACAGTGGAGGTCTGTTTGTGGCCTGGCCTTCACTTGTGAATTTTACAGTTGCCATGTGTTGTGCTACGATCTATATAATAATTAATTAAATGAATAAATAATTGTAATGTTACCTTGCTTTACCTGTAACACCTGCTCTGATACCAATTGTAGGAACGAAATCGTAAAGCAGAATACTCTAGAGGGGGGTGAATAGAGTTGGCAGCGGAATAATGCTAATTAAAAATTATTAGCAGCAAGATCACAGAATAATAATCACATGTAAATAATGTAAAGGCAGAGATAAGAAAGCAAACGCAAAGACAGCGAAGTATACTGGTTTCCCTCTGTTGAGGACTAGTCCAGTCGATAGAACTCTTGCTACCAGTTGAATCTACTATTGGCAAAACCGTAAGTTTTCTTACGAAGTCCTTGCAACTTCTACAACGCGAGCTTTGATACGAAGAACTCGTCCAACTTTAATTGTGAAGAGGTATTCTTCTATCAAGCCTTCTGATTACAATCACTCAGAAACTTCTAGACCGTACCATACTGGCAAATCGACTAGAGGATTGTAACTGGCTTGGGATCTGAAAATTAAAGCTCGAGAAAAACTCTTTGGAAGATAGTAGGCTTTAAATAGAGAGAAGATTGAAAGTGAATGAGTGAGTTAAAATGATCGAAATCCTTCTCTATTTATAGGAGTTCCAAAGACAGAATTCGGGCAGAATTCGGGCAGAACTCGATGAGCAAATCTCGGTCAAATTTGCAACTGCAAGAGGACCAAGTTCCAAGGAATTCAAAAATCAAAACGGCCACTAACCGAACTCTGGCCGAACTTTGGCTGAGTTCTGTCAGGGTTAGGTTAGGGTTTTTCAAAATAGATTTTGGGAAATTTTGAAAACCTTTTTGGAGCTTTTGTAAATACGAATGTTTTTCAAAACTAAGGACATTTTTAAAAATATTTTGAAATTATTTTGGAATAGCCTATTTGCCAGTACGACTCGGTGTACAATGTATTTCTAGACTTAATAAAATAAAAGATTACATTGCTTAAAGAAATATAGACTCGAACAGGCAAACAACGCTTCGGTCTTGAACTGAGTAGATAGCCGTTCTTGATCATGTCCAAGAGTCCGAGATATCCTGACTAGCTCCATATATCGAGACAGAGTATGATCAATTATTAAAATCAGTTTGACCATATGACCAATGGGCTAACAGATTCTTGTCCTGATCATATGCTTGTATCATTGATCTGTCCTGGTCCTTCCTTATCGTTCCCTATGTCGTCTTCTTCAGCGGTATTGTTCCTGGACCTGCCGGTCAGCAAGACGGAGCACTTCCCGTAGACCAGCCGCAACCAGGAGATCAAGCCCAGCATTCCGGAGTAGCCTCCAGAGTCCTGCCTTCTGACGGAGAGCCACCAGTCAAGCCAGTTCAGCAAGCCGAGCCTGATGATGGCACTTTGGTAGGTCTCGTCAGAACCTTGATAGCTTCCCAAGATCGTCATGGAGATGCCTTGCACCAGGCAGTGATGGATGCTCTGACCAGAGGAGGTCATCAGGGTAACAGCACGGCCAACAGCTTCAAGCGCTTGAACCCTCCATTCTTCGACGGTAGTGAAGATGCTATCGCCACAGATACTTGGCTTCAGGATACAGAGGTGATTCTAGAAGCAGCCAGGACCCCAGAGAACGAAAAGGTAGCCGTGGTGTGCCTGCAGTTGTTAGATCTTGCCCGCAGCTGGTGGGCGGCTCAGGCCGTTGGATTATCAGCACCAATTGCTTGGACGATGTTCAGAGAGAGATTCCAGACCAAGTATTTTGATGCTGTAGCTCGGTACGATCTAAAGACGAGGTTCACCAATCTGAAGCAGATGGACAGAACGGTCGACGGATATGTGGTCGAGTTTTCAACGCTCAGTCGGTTTGCTCCCACCTTGGTGGCAACCGAGTATGATAGAGCCCAGCGATTTCAGCAAGGGCTTCACCTGGAGATTTTGTTAGCAGTTGAGCAGTTTGAGCATCAGACTTTTGATGCAGTCTTGAGAGTAGTTAGGAGGCATGAGTATACCTCCCAGAGGATTGTGGATAGGGCCGGAGGTCGGAAGAGATCCCACGGCTAGATGAATCAGTCGTCAGCACCAGCTCCGGCAGCCAGGGCTTTGACTATTGGAGCTCCGAGGTGGGCGACCTCAGTGACGTCGGTTCAACATTCAGCTCTGACGTACCCTCAGTAGCAGAAGCAGAAGCAGTCTTTCGTAGTAGGATGTTCTCATTGTGGAAAGCCAGGCCATGTAGAAGCAGAGTGCCGCAGGGCACAGGGATTGTGTCTGGCTTGTGGAGCAGCAGACCATAGGGTTGGATCTTGCCCGAATAGGGGTGGTTCATTATTGTCCAACCTTTCTAGCTCTTCGTTGAGAGGACCAGCTCCGGTCCAGCCGCAGCAGTATCCATTGCCGAGGCCCTTGCCTCCTCAGTCCCAGGTGTTCCAGCAATAACACCCACAGCATCATGCTCAAGCCCAAGCCTTGAGTCAGAATAGGCAGCGAGGATTTCAGCAGAGGGGACCAGCACCCCGAGGGCATGGTCAGGCTATGGTTATGACCGCAGAGGAAGGATTGGCACCAGGAGAGGTAGTGACAGGTACTATTCTCGTCAACTCCTTTCCAGCTTCAGCTTTATTTGATTCTGGTGCATCGCATTCTTTTATGTCTGCACGATTCATGACACGGATAGGATTGGAGCCCAAGTTATTATCAGTAAGGCTTAATATACTCACTGGTAACGGACTTGTGGGAGTCGATAGAGTGTTTTTCTCGTGTCGGATCGTAGTTAGCGGTAAGGAATTCCCTGCTAGATTGATAAAATTCCTTATGGCCGATTATGATGTGGTCTTAGGGATGGATTGGTTGAGAAACCAGTATGCTAGAATAGACTGCCATGTTGGTAGGGTTGTTTTTAGCATTCCAGGTGAGCCAGAGTTTTTCTTTTCCCGAGGCAAAATTGAGCCTTCTCCTCCAGTATTGCGGATGGCAGTAGCAGCAGTGCAGTTGCCCCGGATAGTCGAAGAGTTTCCAGATGTTTTCCCAGAAGAGCTTCCAGGTATGCCGCCAGAGCGGAAGATCGAGTTCACCATCGACTTGATTCCCGGGATAGCCCCAGTGTCAGAGAGAGTCTACAGGATGGCACCGTCAGAATTGGAGATCTTATACAAGATGATTGAAGAAATTCGAACCAAAGGATTCATTCGTGCCAGTGGATCGCCTTGGGGAGCCCCGATGCTTCTTGTGAAAAAGAAGGATGGTACGTCCAGGTTATGTGTTGATTATCGTACCTTGAACTCAGTGACAATCAAGAACAGATACCCTCTTCCGAGGATAGATGACTTGTTTGATCAGCTCAAAGGGGCAGCAGTATTCTCGAAGATCGACTTGCGCTCAGGATATCATCAGATCAGAGTCATAGAGCAGGACATCCCGAAGACAGCTTTCAGGTCTAGGTATGGGCATTGGGAGTTCCTAGTGATGCCATTTGGAGCGACCAATGCGCCAACTGTATTCATGGATCTCATGAATCGTATTTTCATGCCTTATTTGGATCAGTTCGTGATTGTGTTTCTGGATGACATCCTGGTTTATAGCAGGAGCGAAGCGGAGCATGAGCAGCATCTCCGTATGGTTCTTCAGATTCTCAGGGAGCACCAGTTGTATGCCAAGTTCAGTAAATACGAGTTCTGGCTCGATCGTATTTCGTACTTGGGTCATATCATCACTCGAGGAGGAGTAGAAGTGGATCCCCAGAAGATTGTGGCTATCGAATCATGGCCGGTACCCAGTACAGTTGTAGAGGTTCGCAGTTTTCTCGGATTGGCCGGCTACTAACGGTGATTTGTTTCAGAATTTGCTCGGATTTCAGCGCCATTGACCCAGTTGACCGGCAAGGAGGTACAGTTTGTTTGGACAGCAGAATGTCAGGATTTTTTTGAGAAGTTGAAGCGAGGCTTGATGACGACTCCCATTCTCACACTTCCAGATGGAACCGGAGGATTCTCAGTATATTGTGATGCTTCAGGCAGAGGCCTAGGATGTGTTCTGATGCAGCATGGGAAGGTAAAAGCTTATGCGTCAGGACAACTTCGTGATCATGAGAGGAATTACCCAACCCATGACTTGGAGCTGGCAGCAGTAGTGTTTGCACTTAAGTTGTGGAGGCACTACTTGTACGGAGATAGGGTGGAGATTTTCATCGACCACAAGAGCCTGAAGTATGTTTTCACCCAAAAGGATCTTAACATGCGTCAGAGGAGGTGGCTGGAGCTACTTGTGGATTATGATGTCAACTTGCAGTATTATCCCGGGAAGGCCAACGTTGTTGCAGATGCATTGAGCAGAAGAGCCGGAGTTTATTTCCTAACAGCGCAACCGGAGCTGTTAGCAGATCTTCAGAAGATAGGTATTGAAGTTGTTCTCCCTTCTAGTACGGCATTGATGGCCAGTATGCAAGTTCAGTCCACCATAGTCGAGAGGATCCGGGTGGAAAAGTCAGCAGATTCCAAGCTTCAGCGAATCAGGGCAGAGTGTGAGGCAGGGCGGCGACCAGAATTGAGTATTCATGAAGATGGTACACTTAGGCATGGTAAGTGTCTTTGTGTATCCAGTGGTGATATCAGACAGGAAGTCCTAGCAGAGGCTCACAGTTCTCAGTATTCCATTCATCCGGGCGGTACGAAGATGTACCGTGATATCCGGCAGCACTTTTGGTAGAATGGCATGAAGAGGGAGATAGCCCGGTTTGTCTTTCGTTGTTTAGTCTGCCAACAAGTTAAGACTGAACATCAGAGGCCTGCTGGACTTCTTCAGCCCTTGCCAATTCCAGAATGGAAGTGGGAACACGTGACCATGGATTTTGTGACTGGATTACCTAAGTCCCCAGCTGGTCGAGATGCTATTTGGGTTATAGTTGACAGGCTCACGAAGGTAGCTCACTTCCTCTCGTTCAGAGTTGGTCAGTCGATAGCTCAGTTAGCAGAGATGTACCTCAGGCAGATTGTCAGGTTGCAGGGAGTGCCAGTTAGTATCACCTCGGACCGACATTCAAGATTCACGTCGCACTTTTGGCGTAGCCTGTAAGGGAGTTTGGGAACTCACCTCCAGTTCAGTTCAGCATATCATCCGCAGACAGATGGTCAGTCGGAGCGCACAATCCAGACTTTTGAAGATATGTTACGGTCCTGTACACTTGACTTCGATGGTTCGTAGGAAGATCACCTACACCTGGTGGAGTTCTCGTACAACAACAGCTTCCAAGCCAGTATCCAGATGGCACCGTTCGAGGCACTGTATGGCAGGAAGTGCCGATCCCCGTTAGCATGGGATGATGTTGGAGAGAGACAGATGCTCGGTCCAGAAATGATTGCCCAGACAGTTGAAGTGGTCAGAAGAGTCCGGGATTATCTTCGAGTTGCCCAAGATCGCCAGCGCCATTGGACTGATTCTCATCGGCGCCCTCTCGAGTTTTCTGTAGGCGACCATGTATTCCTGAGAATTTTGCCTAACCGTGGCGTCATTCGTTTCTGCGCACGAGGAAAGCTTAGTCCTAGGTATATAGGGTCGTTCGATATTTTGGAGCGAGTAGGAGATGTGTCATATCGTCTCGCTCTTCTGCCGTCGCTAAGCGAGGTGCATGACGTGTTCCATGTATCCCAATTACGATGGTATATCCCGGACCCGAGCCACATCCTAGATCATTCGGAATTGGTTGTTGGTACCAACCTTTCGTATGAGGAGAGGCCTGTGTCTATATTGGACCGGAGAGAGAAGATACTCAAGAACAAGACTATCAAGTTAGTCCGAGTTGCTTGGGGTCATCACTCTTTGGGTGAGTCAACGTGGGAGCGTGAGGATGATATCCGATCGCGATATCCCGGCTTGTTTGACTCGTGAGGTATAATGTCTTCCTTATGCCTCATGCCTTCGATTCCTTGCTTGAATGAGTGATTGCCTGCCTAGTTATAGCTTGCTTGTGATTAATATAACTTGTCCTCGTCTCTCTAGCCTCTTAATTAAATTTCGAGGACGAAATTCTTTTAAGGTGGGTAGAGTTGTAATGCATGTGGTTCGTATTACGTATTTTTGGAATACGTGTACGTATTTTATTTTGTATTGCATGGTCCCTTGTTTAGCTTTTATTCATGACTTGGTTTATTTCCTGGGTTGGTTCGGCTTGGCTTGGTTTTGCCTTGGTTCATCATGAACCAAGGGTAAACCCCTACCTACCACCATCATTATTATTTATTACCCATTCTTTTTTCTTTCTCCTCATTACTGCTAGCCGCATAAGGGCCGAACCCAGCCAGCCGCATGGAACTACACTTCGGCCAGCCGCATGTGCGTCCATCACTCCTAGCCGCATGCGCCCTTGTCTCCCTTGACCGCATAGACTTGCCTCCCTTGACCGTATGGACTTGCTTCCCGTCAGCCGCAAGAAGCCCACTCTTCCGCTGGCCGCATGAGACCCAACTTCTTGGGACCGCATGCGCCATTGCCTCCCTAACCGCATGCGCCCTTGCCTATCTAGCCGCATGCCCCTGTCCTTACCAAGTTGTATGTGCTCTCCTTATTGGCCGCATGAGTTCTAGTGACCCTGAGCCGCAGGGCTCTTTCATGTGCCTTGCCCTGCTATTTAATTATTATTATTATTGTTAATTCATGTCCTGTGACCTTAGTATAGCTTGGATCTTCTGATTTAATGCTTGTACTATGATGCCCTGCACATGTACCTGAATACGATAGTGACCCGTAGGGGTGCACTCCTGATAAGTAAAACATGACATGACCTGATAGTGGCCCGACAAGTGAACTTGACCTGATAACCTGGCATGATATATCTTGATAAGCTGTTGCGACGGCTACCTGACATGACATGACCTGTATAATTAACCCGGATACCGTGGGCGATTGTGCTTGTACAAATAATCCAGTCATATCTTGCATCATGTCTAGGAGGGGACTCCTAAGAACCACGGTCAGGAGTACATACTGAAATGGACTAAGGCTAATAACTAGATTAATACATTAGTCATAAAGAGATCTTCCAGCTACAGGCAATCCCGTTACCTGGGCGCGCTTGGGATCTGTAGCCTGCCGTCGAGTAGGGCACATTTCCAGCATACTGTCATGTGTTGCACCCTTCAAGCTACTTAAGGGTACATGCATTTCCTGAATGATGTACCCACCTGAACTCAATCCCTAATTTTCGACCTGGATAACCTGGATGGTCTGCAGGGCTTGTGTAGTGCCCCGTCCCGCAAAGTCAATCGGAGGAATCGAAACGCCGACGGCGTTGGAACTTAGCCTTGCAACGGCTGCTCAAAGGCTCGCTCGTCCGAGGCGACTCCTCGCTCAGGTGGGGTAGTTTCGGTGAACTTGCCTCATCTTAGCCTTCACTTAATAACGCGCATATTTTCAACTTGCACTGGTAGGCTAATCTAAAAGCTACGCACCAACATAGCTAAGGGAATAATCCCGCGGGTCGGATTGTCTTAGAACATGGAAAATGGTCCCACGGTCAACATAGAAGTCGGCTCAGCGTGCTTTCAAATGACACTCGATCCTTCGTTCCCGTGGCTTGGGAGAAGGATGTTGGCTCAAGTTGCTAAGTTGTCCCAACACTCAAAGTAGCCTAAGTCTTAGGCGTCGCCTGCGTGAATGCTTGTTAAAGCATGCACGGTTCCATCGATTTGTCCCGACACTCAAATTAGCCTAAGTCATAGGCGTCGCCCGCATGAATGCCTAACAAAGCATGTACGGTCCTGTCCCGCAAGGCTTGGCATAGCCTTCGCACGTTCCGCAAGTTAAGTCGTCTCGTACGACTCGTTGGCTTAAGTCTAGGTACTCGAAAAGTTGGTTGTCCAAGTCGACCCCGTGCCTAGCACGTTCCCTCGATGCGAAGCTCGGCGTAGCCTTGCTCGTCGAGTCATTGCCCGAATAAGTTAGACAAGAGTTGTGCTGGGCTATCAAAGCCATTTTTAGCACTGTCCCGCTCTAGCTGCGGTTGTCAAGTCGCATAGTCCCTTGAGAACAAGGCTCGTTGTATAAGTATATGACTTGAGCGATAGTGTCGCCTATAGAACCAGGTCTGTCTAAGGCACGAGCTACGTTGGATCTAGTAAAGAGTATGCCACGATCAAAGGAAGTCCACGCGATTTGTTGTCGCCGAGATCGGTCTTGCTACTTGGGAGTCTCGTTAACTCATGATATGTCCCGCACACAAGATCGGTCCCCTGGCTTGGGAGTCTCGCTAAGTCTTGATATATCCCGCACACGAGATCGGTCCCGCGGCTTGGAAGTCTCGTTAAGTCTCGATAGAAAGAAGGAATGCATGGTCATGTTGAGAAAGGACTGGATAGACTGGATAGATCGAGTATACATGGTCATTGGGCAACTTGTCGACAAGGTGTAGCCTTCTCGAGTGATCACCGGGGCACCGGGATCATTCGGCCCGGGGAAAGCGAGTGTGGCTCAAAGTAGGATGCTGGATAACCGCATGGGAGACTTCGACGCCTCCGGGCTAGCTACCCGTTGTAATACCTGTAGTCCGTAATACGTATCTTGGAATACGTGTACGTATTTCCTCTTGTATTGTATATCTCTTGACTTGGCTCGGTTTAGTTTGGGTTGGCTTGGTTCGGGTTGGGTTGCTTGGTTCATCATGAACCAAGGAGAGAACCCCTACCTACAACCCCCATCCTTTATTAACCCATTCTTTCATTCTCTCTCTTCATTACTCTTCTTCTTCTCCACATTTACTTCTACACCCACCAGGAAGAGAGAGAGAGAGAGAGAGAGCTTAGGCAAGTGCAAACTTGCTTCATGATGGATCTCAAATTTTATTGTTCCATTCTCTTCCTTACTTGATTCT
Source organism: Iris pallida (assembly GCA_029216955.1). Taxonomy (NCBI): domain Eukaryota; kingdom Viridiplantae; phylum Streptophyta; class Magnoliopsida; order Asparagales; family Iridaceae; genus Iris; species Iris pallida. The sequence goes on along the minus strand of JANAVB010031819.1, from coordinate 177,764 downwards.
AAGATACTTTAGAACTTCGCATTTTCTATTTTGATTGTTATATTTTTGTAGATCTAAGTTTTAAGTTCCTTCTTGTTTAGTTTTCTTGGTTTTGATCTCTAAAACTTGGTATTTCCAAAAACCAATAGTTCTATGTTGTAGAGAATTCAATTTTCTTCAGTTTTGGCTTTTGTTTCGCTAGATTTTGACTCCGGATGAGTAAGTTATAGCCATTACAAGTTTTCGGAACTTTTATGGCTGAACTTGCTGTTTGGGGACGATGAACCCCATGCGCCGGGAGGCCATGTGCCGTGAAGTCCCGGCAACGCATCCCTTAACTCCGAGCGTGTCATGCGCATAGGTTCCCTACGCGCATGAATTGAAGACGCAACGTGAATTTTCTATGCGCCGATTCGTGCAGGAATCCCATGCGCCGATTCGTGCAGGAATCTCATACGCCGATTTGCGCAGGAATCCCATGCGCCGATTTACGCAGGAATCCCATGCGTCGATTTCCGCAGGAATCCCATGCGCCGATTTGTGCAGGAATCCCATGCGCCGATTGCGCAGGAATCCCATGCGCCGATTGTGCAGGAATCCCATGCGCCGGAATTGCTCTATTTCGCTGTTTTTGCCTGTTTAAGTTCTTTTGTAGCCAGAACCTTGAAAAACTCAAAACATGAAAGTTGTAGATCTTTTCCTTGGCTTCAAGAATATGTCACTAGTTACTTTATACAAGTTTTCCTCATTCATGATAATGTAAGAATAGAACACGATAGTGGCCCGCTGTGGCGCACTCTTGACAAGTAAACTGACATGATATATCTCGACATGCTGTTATGACAGCTAGCCTGACATGACAAGTATGAAGGACCTGGACACCGTAGACGATTGTGTTTGTACAAATAAACTGGTACTGTCTTGCATCATGTCTAGGATGGGATCCCTGAGTACCACGGTCAGGGATACCTACTGAAATTGACTAAGGCTAACTAACTAGAATGATTCAGTAGTCATGAAGAGATTCCCAGCTACAGACAATCCCGTTATCTGGGCGCATTCAGTGGACTTATAGCCTACCGACGAGTAGGGCACATTTCCAGCATACAGTCACGTGTTGCATTCTTCATAAACGTTCGACCTGGATAACCGAATGGTCTGCAGGGCTTGTGGCTGTTGGGATAATCTCATTGCATCTTGCTAGTAACTAGGCCTGTGATAACCCTAATTAGTTAAAAGTATCAAGCCGTACTCTTAATTGGCCGTGATTGATTGGATGAAGTTTATTCCAGCTTAGTCTTATCCTGATCCTGTACAAGATTGTAACATGACATGATTTCTTGTATCGATAAATGATGGGATACCAAGTTCTGTTCAGATGAAGGGTTTCAACCCCGGTCTTTGTTTGGTTTAAGGGTTGTAACTTGGCTATCTGAATAGTTCCATGGTTATCTTATCATATATCGTCCTGCTTATTGTGCCTGCCTTAACAATAAAGATCAGGGGTCCAGTTCTGTTCAGACGAAGGGTTACAACCCCGGTCCTTGTTTGGTTTAAGGGTTGTAACCTGGCTCCCGGAGCAGTTCCGTGTCCTTTCTTCGTTTATTATCTTATTGCACCCCTGTCATGCTCGTCATGTTTTACCTTACTTCAATACCATGATTATTTATACTGGCCTTAACAATAAAGATCAGGGGTCCAGTTCTGTTCAGGCGAAGGGTTACGACCCCGATCCTTATTTGGTTTCAGGGTTGTAACTGGCTCCCGGAGCAGTTCTGTGTCCTCTCTTCGTTTATTGTCTTGTTACCTTATCAATAATAATTGAGACGGGCTTCTATTCAGGCAAAGGATTGCATCCCCGGTCCTTATTTGGTTTAAGGATTGCAGTCTGGCTACTTGAATGGTTTCTCCATGCTCAATATATTATTGTTATCTCAGTTATTATCAGTATCTTTTAATTACCTTTACTATTTATTTGTGATATACTGGTTTTAGTTCCTAAGTGAAGCCTCCTTTATGGCACTTGCTCATTCTGGGGTCTGACCCAGCTGGTTTTGTATGGCCAGATATCGGAGCAGCACCAGAGGATCTACCTGTCTTCCAGCCAGATGGTGACCAACAGGCGTAACCCTGGCAACGAGTGGATTTCTTTTTGTCCTCCCACTTTATTGTAAAAATTATTCTTTTGATGCGTTTAGCCGACGAGCACGTGTTAGCTCGTATTGTACCTTATTTACTGTCTGCCTACGGGCTGTAACATGATTGACAGATCCTAGGGTTGATCATGTATGACTGAACTCTTGCTAGTCTTGACATTTTGTACGACTAGCTTCATGATCATCCAATATTAATGTATGGGACGCCTTGCTATTATTTATTGGTGCTCTAACATCTTGTAACTATTATTGCTTGCTTGAGATTGATACAATAGGCTTGTTCATGACCATAGGAGACTGTTGGCTTGTAGTTAAACCCTCATGTATCTAGACAGTCATGACCGTATAGCGAGGTGGGTTGCACTTCAATATACGTAGTTGGCTATGTACCCCGCTCTCCAGTATTTTGGTTCTGGGGCGTGATATGGTTTAAGTGGTGGCCCATGCAGGTCTTGTAAATTACGATATGTGAGGGTTTACCGAATAGATGTCTCAATCAGTACTCGTCCTTGATCTCTGCTCGTGCTATCTAAATCCCTGGAATCTTGACCTGATCACATGCTTTTATCGTTGATCTGTCCTGGTCCTTTCTTATTGTTCCCTATGTCGTCTTCTTCAGCGGCATTATTCCTGGTCCTATCGATCAGCAAGGCGGAGCACCTCCCGCAGACCAGCAACAACCTGGAGATCAAGCCCAGCATTCCGAAGTAGCCTCCAGAGTCGTACCTACCGGAGAAGAGCCACCAGTTCAGCCCGTTCAGCCTACGGAGCCTGATGATGGCACTTTGGTGGGTCTCATCAGGTCACTATTAGCCTCTCAGGATCGACGAGAAGATGCCTTGCACCAGGCGGTGGCAGACGCTTTGACCAGAGGAGGTTATCAGGGTAATAGCGCGGCCAACAGCTTCAAGCGCTTGAACCCTCCCTTCTTTGACGGCAGTGAAGATGCGATCGCTGCAGATGCATGGCTTCAGGACATAGAGGTGATTCTAGAAGCAGCCAGGACTCCAAAAGTCGAGAAGGTGGCCGTAGTACGCCTGCAGTTGTTGGATCTTGCCCGCAGTTGGTGGGCAGCGCAGGCCGTTGGATTATTGGCACCCATTGCTTGGGCAGTATTCAGAGAGAGGTTCCAGACCAAGTATTTCGATGCTGTAGCTCGATACGATCTACAGACGAGGGTCACCAATCTGAAGCAGATGGGCAGGACGGTCGACGGTTATGCGGTCGAGTTTTTGAGACTTAATCGGTTTGCTCCCACCTTGGTAGCGACCGAGTTCGATAGAGCCCAGCGGTTCCAGCAGGGGCTTCATTTGGAGATTCTATTGGCAGTGGAGCAGTTTGAGCATCAGACCTTTGATGCAGTACTGAGGGCAGCCCGGAGGCATGAGTATACCTCCCAGAGGATCGTGGATAGGACTGGAGGTCGGAAGCGATCCCACAGTCAGATGAATCAGTCATCAGCCCCAGCCCCGGCAGCCAGGGCTTTGACCATTGGAGCTCCGAGGCGGGCGGCCTCAGTAACGTCGGTTCAGCATTCAACCCCGACGTACCCTCAGCAGCAGAAGCAGTCTTTCGTGGTGGGATGTTCACACTGCGGGAAGCTTGGACATGTGGTATCAGAGTGTCGCAGAGCACAGGGTTTGTGCTTGGTTTGTGGTGCCCCGGACCACAAGGTTGGGAATTGCCCGAACAGGGGGAGTTCATCGGCCTTCTCTAATCTTTCAGTTAGAGGACCAGCACCAGTCCAGCAGCAGCAGCAGCTGCAGTACCCGTTCCCGAGGCCATTGCCGACGCAGGCCCAGGCATTCCAGCAGCAGAGGCCGCAGCAGTATGCCCAAGTCCAAGCCCTGATCCAGAGCAGGCAGAGAAATTTTCAGCAGAGGGGACCCGTACCCAGAGTACATGGTCAAGTGCTGGCTTTAACCATGGGAGAAGAAGGAATAGCACCAGGTAAGGTAGTGGCAGGTACTATTCTCGTCAGCACCTTTCCAGCTTCAGTATTATTTGATTCTGGTGCCTCGCATTCATTTATGTCTGAACGATTCGCGATACGGGTAGGACTGGAGCCCGAGTCATTATCAGTAAGGCTCAATATACTTACTGGTAATGGACTTGTGGGAGTAGATAGAGTATTTTTCTCGTGTCGGGTCGTAGTTAGCGGTAGAGAATTCCCTGCTAGATTGATAGAGTTTTCGATGGTCGATTATGATGTGGTCTTAGGGATGGATTAGTTGAGGGACCGGTATGCTAGGATAGACTGCCACATTGGCAGGGTTATTTTTAGCATTCCAGGCGAGCCGGAGTTTTCCTTCTCCCGAGGCGAAGTTGACCCTTCTCCTCCAGTGTTGCGGATGGCAGTAGCAGCAGTACAGTTGCCTCGGATAGTCGAAGAGTTTCCAGAAGAGCTTTCAGGGATGCCGCCAGAGCGGGAGATCGAGTTTACTATCGACTTGATTCCCGGAATAGCCCCAGTGTCAGAGAGAGTCTACAGGATGGCGCCATCAGAGCTGGAGATATTATACAAGATGATTGAAGAACTCAGAACCAAGGGATTCATTCGTGCTAGTGGATCACCTTGGGGAGCCCCGATGCTTCTTGTGAAAAAGAAGGATGGTACGTCCAGATTATGTGTTGACTATCGTACCTTGAACTCAGTGACAATCAAGAACAGATACCCTCTCCCGAGGATAGATGACTTGTTTGATCAACTCAAGAGGGCAGCAGTGTTCTCGAAGGTTGACTTGCGGTCAGGATACCATCAGATCAGAGTCAGAGAGTGTAGAAGCATAGAATTTCAGAACCAGAAAGCCCATGTGCCAGACTACATGTGCCAAAGCTTGGACAAAGTGCTTCACAGCAAAGAACAACAAATATAGACATTGAAACAGGACTTTTTTTAACATATAAAAGTCTATTACATGTCTAAGAAAGACTGTACAAGGGAGAATTTCTACAAAGAAAGGATCCTAAGTCTACAGCCGACAACCACCATGCGTCTCCAGTCAGGCGCAGCAACCACCATGCGCCTCTAGTCAGGCACAGCAATCACCATGCGCCCTCAGCCAGGCGCATCCCACCATGCGCCCTCAGCAAGGCGCATCCTTTTCAGCAGCTCAGTTATGTGCATCTCCAGTTATGTGTATCCCTTCAGCAGCCCAGTTATGTGCCGCTCTTCCAGCCAGGCTCACCTGATAAATGCTTCGACTAATGAAGCATTTAACCCTCTGGCTGGAACCAAGAAAGAGAAGAGCACCGCAAATCTGTGGCCAGGAAAGGCTTCGAAAGAGCCTCCAAAGGCGAAGGAAGATCGTGATCGAAACCACGGCTAAAGGAGCAGCTTTCAACACAACCAGAATGGGCTACACCCATTTTGAAGGAAGAAAGAGCCACCAAAGTTGCAGCACCGCCATTCCGATCTACGGCTCTTCCGGAATAACGGAAACGAGGCCCAAACATCCCTATCTTTGGATGCAACAGGCACCTTCCGCCTGCCTCGGAAGCCCTCGATTCTGTCTTTTGGATGTAACAGTCCCCTTCAAGTGCATCAGCAAAGACACTGCGTCGCATCTTCACCCTCGGGAGCATCTCGTCAACAGAATGTATTCGAGTACACAAGTTCATGTCGGAAAGACGTGAGAGAACGAGAGGCCAACCCTCTCTCCATACCACTATTTATAGGCCGGGCAAATCAAACCCATGCGCCAAGTGGATGGCTCTCCAAATTATGTGCAATGAATTTGCATTAAATGGATGAACCAGACGCTTCGAATTCAGCCAAGTCAAAACGGCTATTTAAAGCACTCGAAGAACGTAACAGTTGCACCATCAAAGACGTCTCACGAAGCGGATGCGCCGGCCAGACCGCGTATCACACAGACGCTCCCCTCTACATTAAGCGCATCACACAGACGCGTCCCTCTACATCAAGCGCATCACACAGACGCACCCTTCAGTACCAAGCACATCATAGGAGATGCTCCCCCAAGCGTCCCCATACGCCCAGTGGAACGCCAACCGACACGTCCACTCAGCTGTCCATCGAATGTCACAAATATTAAATGCTGAACTGACAGAGTTGGCAGCACGCCTCCCAAAGTCTGAGCAGTCGGCAGCTTTTTCAGAAGACGAAGCATCGCCAACGTCAGTATCATTATTACTCCTCTCCGACGGCTACTGCCACGTGGCCACCCAGCCATCTCGTATGTGCCTCTGCGGCCATGCGCCCGAATCTGCATACGCCTCAAAAGCTGTGCCCCTCAGACTTTTTACTGATCCCTAAAGACAGAAGGAAAGTCACTGTTACAACTCTGCATGCGCCTCAAAAGCCATGCACCCCAGACTTCTCCCTGATCCCAAAAGACAGGAGTAAAGTCACTACTGAAACTTTGCATGCGCCTCGAAAGCCATGCGCCCAGAATGGTTCGTGACTCCTAAAGGTTACGAGCCAAAGTCTCCTCATGCGCCCAATCCTAGGCGCATCCTACCAGATTATTCCCCCCACCAAATCCGAGATCTCCGAGCCATGGGTTGACGACACGCGTCCTTTGACTCGACTCATCCAAGATCTCAGCAACAGAAAGATCTTCTTCTCCGCTACCAAACAGCAACATGAAGAAGTCAACCCTCTTGATCAGGGCACATCGTCCATGCGCCTCCATCAGCAATCAACACGTGGCATCCCCGTGTACAAGCGCATCCTACATATGCGCGCATGAGCAGCCAGCCTGCAAAACTATAAATAGAGGGATCATTTCCTTCTTTACACACACACACACAGAGACGGATCAATCTACGTCATGCATACATATCAACCTCCACAGCGAACAGACAGAGACATCGCACCACCAGAGAGGCAGATACAGACACTCAACGCCTTCCTCCTCTCAGCAAGCTCCAGCACCCAGAGCAATCCAGACCTTCAGAGAACCGATAACCGTCGTCAGATCGTCAACGGAGTCAACGCATTACCACTCACTCCATTGGCACAAGGGACCCAGATTAAACAAAAGTGTACTCCTAGGACTACGTCTAAGTCCTATATTATAACACTGTTCTGTTTCTATTAAAATTTACAACCAAAGAATTTTAATGGCAAACAAGCTGGCGACTCTGCTGGGGACCACTTTCTCCTCCACCGAAAAAGCTGTGTCACAGTCCGACGACGTGAAGGTGGGCTCCTCCCACAAGATGCTGGTCATACACCTCAATCAACAGGCGTATGAGGAGTTCATATCTAAAGGCAGTACGAGTCCTTCGAAGCGGCTGCCGAAGCCGAAGAAGATCCGCCGAGTCTGGGTGTGCAAGGTCGACGCCTCGGGTACCACCACCGAAGGGGATGCGCCAATCCAGCCTTCCCTTCCTGCTGACGTCCTCAGCAACCAAGATGCGCCCGCTAGTGCAGTACATTTCTCGGGGAAACGTACGGCTAACCACGTTCCCCAGCCATCTCCCTCTCAGGCGAGGAAGATGCGTCGACGGAGCAGGGGCGCAGCCAATGCCCCGCGCATCACCTCTGATGCGCCACAGAAGATCTCTGTCTTTGACAGACTCACTCGTTGTAGTGGCGAGGAGAATTTGGATTCTGAGTACTACGCGCCCCAGCGGCCTGGTACAAAGAAGTCTAAGGCAGCACGGGCCATGCGTCCCATACGTGCTATGCCAGCAACAAGCCAGAAGCATGCGCTCACAATCATGCGCGCTGCTGATGGTAAGTTGTGCAAGATCGACTCGAGTGCTGCGGCGCCGAGAACGAGCCGACCTTCAAAGCCCTTGTCTCACTTGGGCGCGTCTACTGCGTGCACAACCAGGTCGAGCAAGGCAAATCCAGTGGTCTTGAACTCCCGTGCCTCCTCCGGTGGTACGCTTGAGGTCCGTTCAAGTCACTCCAAATGCTGTGGTTCCCCACTACTGATCGTCATGCCTGTTTGGTATTAGATCAGGGGGCACAGCACTCACTTGACCACCCCAGTGCTTGGCCTTGCCATGCGCTTGAAGGGGGTACGAAGGTGGCACTCTCCTCCAACGATCTGCGCAACGTGATTACTCACAAGTGTCGATCAGGGGAGTTAACTGACAAGCACGATACGCCTCTCACGGGGCATACTTGTGCTGTGGTCACCATCAACTGCTGTTACAAAGCGGTAGTCCCACCAAGGCAGTCGGTGTTCCAGCGGCTGCAATCATCGACACCCCTCCGACGTTGCCTCGGAAAGAAGGTGTCAACAGAAGAGGAACCAATGGTTGCTTCATGCAACGTGATCTCCAACTCCTCGTCAGTCCAAAAGGAGACTGGCAGCCTCTCTTCCTCGTCCAAGAGCCAGCCGAGGAAAACCAAGACAGCTGTCTCATCCTCCGGAGTGTTCGAAGGCACTCGAGCGAGGAAGAAGTTCTTGGAGGAAGCTGGGGGTAGTCAGACCCTTGTCGAGCCTCCTTCCGAAGACGAGTGCGTCCAAAGCGCACTTGGGGCAGATCCTCGAGGCGAAGTCAGCCTTCCAGAAGCCCCTGAAGACGAGGATATCCCCCAGAACATAGCTGGGGTAGCCTAGCATCTGCGGACCCGAGTTCCGGAGATGAAGAGGCCCTTCAAGACGGAGCTGAGGGCTATCAGGCCCTTGCAGATACGCCTGTGGTGAATGTTCTCCCGAACATAGTCGGGGGTAGCCCAGACGAAGCTTCAGGAGAGGTAACTCCCCTACAAGGAAGTGAGGCCGAGAGTGAGGCCTCAACTCATCCATCCACTCCCGGCCGCGTCATGACCGTGAACGTGACTGAGGCTGATGTCGAGTCTGATGCGCCACCAACAGACCTCGTCCAGCGCATAGATACCCTGGAGGGAGGTCTCAAAACCCTCTCTGCCTCCATACAAATACTGACTCAGGCAGTATTTGAGGTACGGTCAGCTTTGACCAGGACGCCTTCTGCCGGTCCCGATCCAGGGGCCAACGGAGAATCGAGTGTACCCCTTCAACGGGTACCCTCGGACGCAGATCGCCGAGAAGCACCTCGGACGTCGGAGCCCTCAAATGCTCCACATCCGGTGGTGCCATCCTCCCCGACTCCCAGCTCCACAAAGGATGTGGTCGAGATGTTCAGGGACCTGCGCGAGCGCTTTGAGTCCAAGACGAGACAAGAGGAGCACCAAAAAATAGGCATCCCCCAGCCTTATCCCTTCGAGTGGAACATGGTGGTTTATCCTCCAAAGTATAAACCACAAACACTGACGCCGTACGATGGGAAGGACTCTCCTCGTCACTACTTCACGTATTTCCAGTCTCAGACGGGACATCTTTCGAAGGAGGACGCGCTTCTTACTAGCATATTTGTTGGGGCACTGAAAGGAGTGGCGTACGACTGGTACTGCAGCCTCCCCGACAATTCAATATCTTCCTTTGACGACCTGACGCGCCTCTTTCTCGACCGTTTCTATGACGGCGGGAAGGACATGACAATGGCGTCCCTTATAGAGATACGCCAGAAGGAGAAGGAAACAGTTCGAGTGTTCATCATCGAACGTTTTCGATAGGCCTGCTTCAGACTGCCCCCGAGCATGCCAGAACATGCGCTTCTCTCCTCCTGCAGCATGAACATGCTGCCTGCAATTAAGCTCTGGCTCAACTCTACTCCTCCTCCCGACTGGAGCTCCTTGATCATTGAAGCAGAAGTCGCGGAGAAGAAGGCAGCCAACGCTCGTCTCCTGGGAGTCAGTTTCCCTGCCTTCGAGGACAAGGGAAAACGGCCTGCAACCAACAACCCCAGACGAGAAGCAAAAGGGAAAAAGGCATTGACTGTCAATGCCTCCAAAGGTGCATCAGCACCTACTCAGAAGCCTCCACTTGCACCAAGGTCGAAGGAGGTTTATTCGTTCAACGACGAAGACACCCTGCAGCTCTTTGAGATACTGAAGCAGAGTGACAAGATCAAGCTTTCAGACCCTAAGCGTCCCGATAAGGTTGGGAAAGTGGACAACCCGAGGTACTGTCACTACTATCGGTTTATCGGACACCCAACCATGGACTGTTATGTCCTCAAAAATTACATCCAGCGCATGATCAATGCGGATGTAATCTCCGTCGACTACGAAGAGAAGACGGTGTCGGCCAACGTGGTGTCACTCCAGTTTGGCACCCTGCCGTCGACTACAACACAGGACGGCGTCGTCCCCATCCCTAAGGCGACAATGGAAGTGGTTAACTTACCACCAACCCGTGACAACGTGAGTGGACTCATCCCACTCACCACATCTCGAGGAGAGATCCTGTGGGTTCACCCCGATCTCGTCTCTGAGGTGACTCAACCGGAGGTATGCCCTACCTCCAAGTCCAAAGGCAGGAAGATCAAGTCTTGTCGCACGGTCTCTTCTTCAGCGGAAGAGGCACTTCCTGTGCAGATACGTACACAACAGAACGTCCAACCCGACGAAGCTGCCGTCGAGGTGGTGCCTCCTGGCACCATCCCTGCTGTCCAGGACGAGGGCCCATCTAAGCCTTCAGCAGCCAATAAACAGAAGCAGATAAAGGCTCGCTTCGATAGGCCTCTGCGAAAAGAGAATGCTTCGGGGTTAGCCAAGCCCCACAACTTCGACATACTGGCGCAACTCGCCAGTACTCCTGCCTGCCTATCTCTGTTCGAGCTCCTCCGTCTTTCCAAAGACTCCCGAGAAGCTCTCTGCGAAGCTCTGAAGGATGGTGAATCCTTTCTTAGTCAGGTCAAGCAGTCGGAAGATCTCCCGATTGCGTGCCAGCACTGCCACTGTACGGAGGAGGTTATCCCCAATATAACCTTCATCCAACAGGACATGTTCCTCAAACACAATCGACACAACAAGCCGCTGTATTACACAGGGTACATCGGCTCAGTCAAGGTGAAGCGGATTCAGATCGATCCGGGGTCTTCCCTCAGCATCATCCTGAAGATGCTGGTCTCAACACTGGGGATCCCAATGTACCGACTGGCGCCCTCCAACACGACAATCAGTGGTTTTAACGCCAGCAAAAGCGAACCACTGGGCAAAATACGACTAAAGTGCCACATTGGTAACCTTAGAACCGAGGTCACTTGTTATATCGTAGATGCTGAAGTCAACTATAACATTTTGTTGGGTCGCCCATGGCTGCACGAGTACATGGTGGTGCCATCCACGCTCCACTAATGTATGAAGTACGTGTCCACCAACGGCGTCATCCGTACGGAGTTCGCGGATATCGACCCCTTCAAAGGAATTGAAACCTACTTCACCGATTCTGACTTGTACAAGTCACCTGACGAGGAGGAAGCCAATGATGCTGATGACGAAGCAGAAACAGCAGCAGAGCCAGACGTGGAGCCTGAGGTCACTCCCGATGCTCCTTTGAAAATCCGACTCAAAGGCAAACCGCCTCAGAAGTTGCCCTCCATGAGCATTAAGCTATCCGGGAAAGCACCAGCTGCTCCTGAAGCTCCCCTGAAGATACGGCTCAAGGGAAAGCCCCCTCAAATATTGGCTTCCCTTGTGGCAAAACTACAGGGGAAGGCACCAATCACCGGAGGCGCAGCGGAGGCACCTCTGAAGGTGCGTCTTAAGGGCAAGCCGCCGCCATCCCAGCCGCCGGAGAAGGCTCATGTAGTCCGTTCGGACTCCCAGATCAACGCTGTGGTGGACCCTCCCGATCCTACTACAGTGTTTACAGATGAAGAGCTGAAGGAATATATCTCGGCCGATGTAGATGCCCCATCTCTTGACAATATAATCCCACGGGATAAATCCCAAGGGGTTTGTTACATAGTCCCACCACGGAGTCGATCATCTTCGGCAAGGTCGAGCGTCATCAGGACCTCCCGCCACTCGAGCCAGAACCAGATGCCGGCAGAATGCAACTCTATCGGTACGCGGACAAGGCAAAGTACCTCATCCAAAAGATGGGTTATGACCTAAAAAGCGACAGAGGCCTGAACTACGGCAAAGGTCGACGTCTCCCTCTCCGGCTTCCAACACCTAAAGGAAAGTCGCAGGACTACTACAACAAAACTCGACGGGGGGTAGGCTATGTCACGCCACCGTCAACTCCAGAGAGTTCAGACGCAGAGGAAGTTGAACATTCTCACTCATCTGAAGCATCAACGTGGGATTCCGATACCAGTATCGGATCTATCTTCAAGAGAGTGCTGTCAGCCAACATGACATCTGCACAATCTCAAGAAGAAGAAGGCAAAAACCAAGTGCCGGAATTCTTCGAAGAAGAACCCTGGGCTCAACGCCTGGGACAACAATGGGAGTCTCATTTTGAATTACGTGAACCTCCCATCGAAGACGAAGTCGAGCAGATCGACCTTGGGGGCGGATCTTCTTCCAAACCCATCTTCGTCAGCAAAAGCCTAAAAGAAAAAAGATCGAGAATCTTTAATCCAACTGGCTAAAGAATATATCGACGTCTTCGCCTGGAGCTACGAAGATATGCCGGGACTTGATCCCCAGATTGCGATGCATAGGTTGAACATCTTGCCTGATGCCAAGCCTATCAAGCAACAACAGCGGCGCTTTCGTCCGGACATCATGAACGCCATTGATCAGGAGGTAGACAAACTCTTGACTAGCGGCTTCATCCGTGAAGAGCAACACCCAGATTGGGTAGCCAACGTCGTCTCCGTCACCAAGAAGAATGGGAAGATACGAGTCTGTATCGACTTCAGAGACCTCAACTCTGCTTGCCCGAAGGACGAATTCCCGCTTCCAATCACCGACGTGATGATCGACAACACGTGTGGCTTCGAGCGCATGTCTTTCATGGACGGGTATTCGGGCTACAACCATATCAAGATGTTCCCCGATGACGTAAAATATACGTCATTCAGGACTCCAAATGGCATTTTCTGCTACACAGTGATGCCCTTCGGCTTGAAGAATACTGGTGCGACATACCAACGTGCTATGAGCACCATTTTCCGTCAGCATCTTCGCAAGACAGTCGAATGCTATGTTGACGACATCGCAGTCAAGAGCCGTCTTAAAGGAGATCACCTGCAAGACCTCAAGACAGTCTTCGACCTCATACGGGCGAATCAACTCAAGATAAACCTCGCTAAATCTTTCCTTGGGGTTTCGAGCGGAAAGTTCTTGGGCTTCATCATCACGGCGAAAGGCATTCATGTCGATCCAGAGAAGACCAAAGCAATTCTTGATATGGACCCTCCGAAGAATCTTCGAGAACTTCGAGGCCTACAGGGACGTCTGGCATACATCCAGAGGTTCATAGCAAATCTTTCCGGCAAATGTCAACCCTTCATCCAGCTCATGAAGAAGGGAGTCTCTTACTTTTGGACAGAGGAATGCCAAACGGCTTTCGACGACATCAAAGCCTACCTGACGAGCCATCTAGTCCTGGTGGCACCCGTCGCCGACAAACCATTCCTACTCTACGTCCGTGCCATGGATCATTCCCTCGGCGCCCTGCTAGCTCAAAACAGCGACACAGGCTATGAGCAAGCAATCTACTACCTCAGCCGAACCTTAATCGGGGCCGAACACCGGTACAACCCCGTTGAAAAGGAGTGCTTGGCTCTGGTATTTGCCATCCAAAAGACTCGTCATTATGTCTCGGGCCAGACAATTCACGTTATTTCTCGAGTCAATCCGCTCAGGGTCCTCATGATGAAGCCAGGATCACTGAACTCCCAGCTAGCCACATGGGCGATCTTGCTAACGCCATACAACATGGTGTTCGTTCTACAGAAGGCTGTCAAGGGTCAAGCTCTGGCCGACTTCTTAGCTGCACACCCCATTCCAGAGTCCTCAAGACTCTATGAAGACATCCCGGATGAGGTCCAAGAATCAAATATCATCGAAGAAAGCTCCGTCTGGCGGATGTTTTTCGATGGCACTTCAAGAACAGGCCCCAAAGGCCAAATCGTCGCAGGAGTGGGGGTGGTATTAGTCTCCCCCGATCAGCTGGTCATCCAGCGTGCTTACTCCCTTTCGAAGCCGTGCTCCAACAACGTGGCCGAGTACAACGTGCTCATTATGGGACTCCAGCTAGCACAGCAGCTGGGGGTAAAACATCTGGAAGCCTACGGCGACTCAAAGCTCATCATAAATCAAATCAGAGGACAATACGAGGTTCGCCATGAAGATCTGATCCCCTATCATGAAGTTACATTGAACATCATTTCAACCTTCATCGGGTTCTTCATCGAATACGTACCTCGTCTACAAAATCTAGAGGCCGATGCTCTGGCTGGCCTCGCAGTCTCTCTGGCGGCACCCCTCGGAACTCAACACTACGTCACGATAGTGGGTCGAGACTTGGTCTGTCCTAAAAACAACCTGCGCTGCACAAGTGGCCCACGCCATGTCAACGGGTGCCGGTGTTAACGTCCGAGATTGGAGATTCCCATTCATCGACTTCGCTGTCTATGAAATTCTTCCAGAGGACCCGAAAGAAGCCGTCTCAGTCAGGAGACGCTCTCTTCGAATCTACTACGATACGGCTACTAAAATACTGTACCGACGCTCCTACGATGGACTTCTCCTTCGATGTTTGTCTAACGAAGAAGCAGCTGAAGCCCTTCGAGAAGCTCATGATGGAACCTGCGGGGCCCATCAGCCTGGTCCTAAGTTGCAGGATCGACTGCGATGCATAGGCTATTACTGGCCAACCATGGCCGCCGACGCTGTTGAATATGCTAAGAAATGCCATGCGTGCCAGCTTCACGCAGACTTCATTCATACACCGTCCGAACCACTACATCCTACAGTCGCCTCCTTGCCCTTCGAAGCTTGGGGAATGGACATTGTGGGACCGATTACCCCTCCTTCATCGAGAGGACACCGCTTTATCCTAGCAATCATCGACTACTTCTCCAAATGGGCAGAAGTGAAAAGCTCCAGGGTGATCAGCTTCATCAAGCACCACGTCATCTACCGTTTCGGGGTACCCCGAAGGATCATCCACGATAATGGTCCTCAGTTCATCAGCCATGTCTTCAGCCGATTCTGTGACAGGAATCGCATTCAAAACGTGGCATCAACCGCCTACAATCCGACAGCAAACGGATTGGCCGAGGCGTTCAACAAAAATATTGTCAGGCTACTCAAAAAGGTCGTGTCATCTAACAAATGCGACTGGGACGAAAGGCTCGGCGAATGCCTTTGGGCCTACCGCACAACGGTATGGACCCCGACAGGCAACACACCATTCTTCTTGGTCTACGGGAGTGAAGCGGTACTGCCTCTCGAGATTCAGATACCCTCACTCCGCGTAGCAATCACAAACCAACTCACAGAAGAAGACAATCAACGTCGTCGTCTGCGGAAACTGGAGGCACTTGACGAAAAGCGTCTCCTAGCTCAACAACACATCGAACTCTACCAAGCCCGTATATCACAGGCTTTCAATAAGAATGTCAAGCAGAGGACTTTTCAAGTTGGTGACCTGGTCCTGGCAGTCAAGAGGCCGATGGCATTAACTCGCAAAACGCCAGGAAAGTTCGAGCCCAAATGGGAAGGACCTTTATCATCGATACGGTATACTCAAACGGTGCTTACCGTCTCGCCAAACCCAATAGGGACTTGTTCATGATGCCCATCAACGGCAAGTTCCTAAAGAAGTACTACTCTTGACATCTTTTCAGACATGTACTTCTATTCCACACAAAAAAATCAGAAGCTTCCGGAACCCAGTTGTTTCGTAGCATCCTCCAGTAGAAGGACAACCACGTCCACATCACCTCTGAGTTGTCCCCCTACACCCTACAAGCCGGAATCTTACACCCCGTAAGACTACGCTATCATTCATGTTTACCACGTCCACATTACCTCTGAGTAAACATCATGTACAGACAATCCCCGTGTTGCCGTACATCGATCGCAGAACTTCCACGTCCACATTACCTCTGAGTAGTTCCGTGCATCTCCCAGAATCATTCCTACCACGTTCATAACACCTCTGAGTAGGAAGATTCTATCATTTGAACCCCATATTTGCCACGTCCACATTACCTCTGAGCAAATACATTGGGTCCTTCAAACTTATTATCTGTATCTGAAACCAAGGTACGCAAAAGATAATAGGCCCACACAAATCATCAAAGTTCATGACAAGCAAAAAAAATGAATACATCGCAGAAAATGGTGTACTTCTTTATTATTTCTAAAAAAGGAGAGTAAAGGATTACACTATCCCCAGCAAGAGTTGTGAAAATACAAAAGAGCAGAGATTACAAGCCCTAAGTATCCCCAGGGTTGGCAAAAAGCTCTGCAATTCGGCGTTTCAAGTCTGCCGCCCGAGTCACCACAGTCGCCAAGACTCGACGTTCAGCTTCTTGACGCATCGTTTCGACAGCCTCAGCAGAAGTTTCGTTCTCGTGCTTCTCATCAAGCAGCTGTCTCTACTGAATCAGGATAAGAGCTCGGAGAGTGAAAGCTGCTTCCTCCTTCTTGAATGCTACATGTTCAGCCTGGACACGTTCAGCGTCCAATAGGAGTCGGGCCCGCTGATCCTCAAGACAGCGCATCTGCGCAGCAATCTCCGCGATATTTGCATCCAGTGCAGCTCGCGTCTCCTCTGTCTCCCTTGTAGACTGAGATAACCGCTCCACTGTAGCTTCAGTCTCAGACACTTCGCGTTCCCAGACACTCACGGTGGCCTAGTAGGAAGATACAGTCTCGACGAACAACTTCTCCTTCTCCGTATCTATCAGAACGGGGAGGTCATTCCGCTGGATGCGCCCTAACTCAGAAATCCGCTGGTCCAACTCAGCCACAGTGGCTTCCAGAATGTCAGCCATATGCTCGTGGCCCGGGTGAACACGGATCAAGTTGATATGAGGCAATGCCAGAGTTCTTGCCGTCGTAAAGCTCCCCTTGGCGTCCATCACTGCCGACACCTCCTCTGCAGCATTTTGTACACTGCCTCAACGATGAATCTCATATATTCATCTGCATCCGCCAGCACCTGCGACGTCATAGCATGGGTTGGAGGAGCTACTCCAGTCGGTGGACCGGAAGAAGACCCGCCAACCTCAACCTGCGAGGCCTGCACCTCGGCATCAATAGGCTCTTCATCAACAGGGGCTGGACTACTAGCCCGAGGAGCCAAGGGAGCAGAAGGAGCCGGCACAGGTGTCGAGATAGTACCCCAAGTAGAAGGAGCAACAGAGGGTTCCATCACACCCTTACCCTTCCCGAACTTGGAAGTACCACCGATGTCAGCGACTGCCTCTCCAGTCCCCAATGCGCTATCAACAACCAATACTTCCCCTGGCAGAAAGGGGAGATCAACACTTACCTCCTGACTCGTCCCTGAAGTCAGGACCGCCAGACGGGTCTCTTCATCAAATTCCTCTACAGGGACAGGATCTGTCGCTACCTCCTAATTGGTAGCCACCTCAGCTTCCACCGCTGAGTCTGGGGTAGGGCTCGGCAATGATGCAGCCGACCTCCCCTCATCATAACAAGGAGGGGAATCAACCCTCTCCTCTGTTCCGACCGTCTCTATTGCCCCCGTAACAGGCTCTTGCAACCCTGGAGCGACGTCATCCGAAGACGACGAACTCCACCCCACATCATCATCACGAAGCCCCGTGTCCGCCGGACCCTCAACGTCCAAGGCCCTCACGGCAGCTGGCACCTCCCCGAAAGTTGCTGCAACCTCTGCATCTCTTTCAATAAAGTTTGGAGATAGTAAAACCGCTGCGGGAACATCTTCAAGACCCTCCTCTATTGGAGATATTACCATCGGAGGGATGCGCTCATCAGAAGAGCCTGTTACCTCCTTCGGTTTACTGACACCCGGTTTTGAAATACGGGTCTTCTTCTTCGACGATCCCTATAAGAAGAAAAGCATAAGTCACCAAAATGACAAGATAAGCCAAAGTTACGGAGGACTCCTTACCTCAGCAGGAGCCGATTCCACTGGCAGTATAGGTGACACTCCCGTTGCCGGTTGGTTCGTCGTCTTCCTCAACCTTTTTGGTACAGACGAGCCGGCTTTCGCGTCAGCCCACCTCTTCCCAACAAGAGGATCTCTCACTGATGCCGCAGCAGCAGCCCAATACCCCGTCGGCTCTGGTGGGCGATATGACCGAGCCACCATCAACATGTTCGTTGTGGCCTCTAGCTGAGTTCCAATGATGAAACTAGTCTCTCTGTCATAACCTGGAGACGCAGCATTTATTGTGCAATACAGCTTAGCGGTCGAATACAGGATCTGTGGCCGAAGGTTGCGAACGGGCGCCGTAAACTGAACACCAGTACACCCGACATTGTAATATTGCCAGCCCCGGGCTCCGTCCAGCAAACTACCGATGAACCCCAGACTGCTACTGGGATTCCGTAGCATCAGCTGAGTATAGCCAAACTGGCGAACGAACCGGCTGGGCAGATATGGCTCCAGATAACACCTATTCTGGTTGCGATAGACTAAGTGAGAAGGTCGAATACTCTGCAACCAACGAAAACCCCACTTCGGCAGAGTAATCGCATCTTCACCTGAGTGGATTAAATCTTGGTCAGCCTCAAAATCTTTGAAGATGGGGGCAACCTTAACAATCTCCCACCCCTGAAGGTAGGACAAAACTCTCCTGCAAACGGGGACGCCAGTGTGTAACCACTTCCTCTTGTAGAAGCGGCGGATAAAGGCATCTCCTTCAACATGATCCTCCTCCGGACCGGGACTCATCACATTCGGATGATGCAGAATTAGCCATCCCATAAGATAATAGAATGGCAATTCAGCCCGAGGAAAGTTGTCATTTTTACCTCTCCCCTAGATCACGTCATCAGCAAAAGTCCTCAAACCCCGCAATAGGTTACACACCATAGCGGAAAGGAAAGCTAAGGGACGCCCGAAGGCCAACTTTACGGTAGGCAAAATAAGGTTCCGGTGTACCCTCTCCACTGCACCAGATCCGCCCGCAAACACACAATCTCGGAGCCATATCATCAAGTATGCTGTCAGCACCGCTTTAGACGACATTCGGTGTACACAGTGCCAGAAGCAGCTATACGCGGTCTCACCATCCTTATTGGAACGAGGAGTCCTCTCGTCCAGCCGACTTATCTCAGAAGTCACTTTCGCAGGTTTCAGCCCTTGCGGAGTCGTAAACCGGATCCTCGAGGGATCCGCCAAATCCTGCTTGAAAACATAATCCCTCCAAGCAGTCACATGAGGCTGAGTCTTGACTTTGTCCTTCCGATGCATCAAATAATGATGGCTCGCCACTTCCTTGAAGACGGCCATCATCTCCGATTCCTTATTTTCAAGAACCTGGATCTCTTCATTTGATGGGAAATATTCCTCGTACGGCTCTGAGCCCCAGGAAAGCTTAGACACTTCGTACATCTCGTGGAGAGCCAACCCCAACTCCCCCACGGGAGTGTAGAAAATACCAGTCTGGGTATTGAACAACTCCAAGAGTGCAAGGAACATAGGCTTATTGAGATCCACGCCAGCCTACATGGCACGAATAGCGGCTGTCAGCCCAATCTCCTTAAGCTCAGCCTTGAACTTCGAAAGCACCCAAGTGGTCAATTTGTCCCACCTCGAGATATGATGACACCAACCTTCGACCCTAAAGCTACCTTTCGGATACACGACCCTCGATGTCAGCATCCGGCTCGCGATGGTTGAAGCATTGAAGGCAAAAGTGTCAGTTGGGACTTCACTGTAGAGGCTCCTGGGACGCAAAGTTCGGCAACTGAACGAGGGACCGGTTTGTGAAGCAGATAGGGTATCCCTTTGATTCGAGGTAGCATCAATCGAAAGAGCACCTCCTAGGGCCCCTCCCTGAGAAGGGGTAAGATCCCAGGACATCCTTCTCTTCGAAGCTAGACGATAGAAGGCTGTCAGCGACAACTGGCGGTCGAGTTGTCGCATGTACAGCACCATGCCTTTTGCTGAAAAGAACCAGTCTTCTTTGACCTTCAGTATCTTCGCTTCCGTGGAGATCAGGCGGTCACCGAACAAAAAGACGGGTTTCAAGAAGGTCATATTTTCGGATTAAGCAGATTTCAGTTTTTCGCTCTCCATCATACTCTGGAGGAAAGTCGGCAACTGATTCTGGATCTGCAGCACCCTCTCAGAAGGTTGATCCGGTAAGATAACACCCTTGGCAGGATTGACAACAACCTCGTCAAAATCAACTCCCATTTGACAAAGGTAAGCATCCAGAAGGACCTCATTCAGCAGCGGAATCGTCATCGATACTGGCACAACAAAAATCAAAGGTCAGGCAAAAAGACAAAGTGTGTCAAAGCAGCCTGGCGCATCATCAGGGTGTAAACCCATGCGCCTCAGTGAAAGGCTTCGGCGCATCATCAGGGCGTAAACCCATGCGCATTAGCAAAGGCTTCGGCGCATTTAGGGTGTAAACCCATGCGCGTCCGCAGTTAAACCTCGGTGCATGATAAAGGCCTAAACCTATGCACATCGGCAGGGTAAAACCTCGGCGAGAACAGTAGTCCATGCGCGTCGGCAAAAGAGAGTTAGGGCACATCAACTCAGTCGCATGATCCAAAGACCGCCTGAACAAAGAAAGTAGTGGAAAAGATGACACCCACCCGTCACAGCGGGACGAACGTCGGCCGGAGTCACAATGGTGATAGGGGCATCCCCCTCGGCATACTCCACCGGCTCCTTTCCCTTGCCAGCACCGCCGCGAGGAGTCTTGGGAGCCATTTCTTTGAGAGAAGAAAAGTTAGGGTTTTTTGAAGAAGAACTCTAAAGAAAGCAAAAGCAAGGAGAAGAAGAACTCTCTCTCTCCATCTCTTGCCTATTTATAGGGCTTGGTCGCACGCGTGAACCGATGATGTGTGATCTCAGCCGTCGCCTCGGGTTCTGTGAAGGATAACCACAAATAAAACCAAAAAAAGATCATCATTAATCTTTTTTAGGTTATCGAGGCATCATCATTTGCACTAACTGAGCGGAGCATGCGCCCAGCACTGACGCGCGGAGTATCTATGCGCCCTGACGGTCATGCGCCTCCACTACCATGCTTCTTATTCAAAGTATTCCAAAACTTATCCAAAAGTTTTGAAAACTTTGAAGGGGGTCTTGTAGAAGCATGGAATTTCAGAACCAGAAAGCCCATGTGCCAGACTACATGTGCCAAAGCTTGGACAAAGTGCTTCACAGCAAAGAGCAACAAATATAGACATTGAAAGAGGACTTTTTTTAACATATAAAAGTCTATTACATGTCTAAGAAAGACTGTACAAGGGATAATTTCTACAAAGAAAGGATCCTAAGTCTACAGCCAGCAACCACCATGCGCCTCCAGTCAGGCGCAGCAACCACCATGCGCCTCCAGTCAGGCGCAGCAATCATCATACGCCCTCAGCCAGGCGCATCCCACCATGCGCCCTCAGCCAGGCGCATCCCACCATGCACCCTCAGCAAGGCGCATCCTTTTCAGCAGCTCAGTTATGTGCATCCCTAGTTATGTGCATCCCTTCAGCAGCCCAGTTATGTGCCGCTCTTCCAGCCAGGCTCACCTGATAAATGCTTTGACTAATGAAGCATTTAACCCTCTGGCTGGAACCAAGGAAGAGAAGAGCACCGCAAATCTGTGGCCAGAGGAGGCTTCGAAAGAGCCTCCAAAGGCGAAGGAAGACCGTGATCGAAACCACGGCTAAAGGAGCAGCTTTCAACACAACCAGAATGGGCTACACCCATTTTGAAGGAAGAAAGAGCCACCAAAGCCGCAGCACCGCCATTCCGATCTACGGATCTTTCGGAATAACGGAAACGAGGCCCGAACATCCCTATCTTTGGATGCAACAGGCACCTTTTGCCTGCCTCGGAAGCCCTCGATTCTGTCTTTTGGATGTAACAGTCCCCTTCAAGTGCATCAGCGAAGACACTGCGTCGCATCTTCACCCTCGGGAGCATCTCGTCAACAGAATGCATTCGAGTACACAAGTTCATGTTGGAAAGACGTGAGAGAACGAGAGGCCAACCCTCTCTCCATACCACTATTTATAGGCCAGGCAAATCAAACCCATGCGCCAAGTGGATAGCTCTCCGAATTCCGTGCAATGAATTTGCATTAAATAGACGAACCAGACGCTTCGAATTCAGCCAAGTCAAAACGGCTATTTAAATCACTCGAAGAATGTAACAGTTGTACCATTAAAGACGTCTCACGAAGCGGATGCGTCGGCCAGACCGCGCATCACACAGACGCGCCCCTCTACATCAAGCGCATCACACAGACGCGCCCCTCTACATCAAGTGCATCACACAGACGCGCCCTTCAGTACCAAGCACATCATAGGGGATGCGCCCCCATGCGTCCCCATACGCCTAGTGGAACGCCTACCGACGCGCCCACTCAGCTGTCCATCGAATGTCACAAACATTAAATGCTGAACTGACAGAGTTGGCAGCACGCCTCCCAAAGTTTGAACAGTCGGCAGCTTTTTCAGAAGACGAAGCATCGCCAACGTCAGCATCAATATTACTCCTTCCCGACGGCTACTGCCACGTGGCCACCCAGCCATCTCGCATGCGCCTCTGCGGCCATGCGTCCGAATCTGCATACGCCTCAAAAGCTGTGCGCCTCAGACTTTTCACTGATCCCTAAAGACAGAAGGAAAGTCAATGTTACAACTCTGCAAACGCCTCAAAAGCCATGCGCCCCAGACTTCTCCCTGATCCCAAAAGACAGGAGTAAAGTCACTACTGAAGCTCTACATACGCCTCGAAAGCCATGCGCCCAGAATGGTTCGTGACTCCTAAAGGTTACGAGCCAAAGTCTCCTCATGCGTCCAATTCTAGGCGCATCCTACCAGATCATTCCCCCCACCAAATCCGAGATCTCCGAGCCATGGGTTGACGACATGTGTCTTTTGACTCGACTCATCCAAGATCTTAACAACAGAAAGATCTTCTTCTCCACTACCAAACAGCAACATGAAGAAGTCAACCCCCTTGATCAGGGCGCATCGTCCATGCGCCTCCATCAGCAATCAACACGTGGCGTCCCCGCGTATAGGCGCATCCTACATATGCGCGCATAAGCAGCCAGCCTGCAAAACTATAAATAGAGGGATCATTTCTTTACACACACACACACAGAGACGGACCAATCTACGTGCATACATATCAACCTCCACAGCGAACAGACAGAGACTTCGTACCACCAGAGAGGCAGATACAGACACTCAACGTCTTCCTCCTCTCAGCAAGCTCCAGTACCCAGAGCAATCCAGACCTTCAGAGAACCGATAACCGTCGTCAGATCGTCAACGGAGTCAACGCATTATCACTCACTCCATTGGCACAAGGGACCCAGATTAAACAAAAATGTACTCCTAGGACTACGTCTAAGTCCTATATTGTAATACTGTTCTGTTTGTATTGAAATTTATAATCAAAGAATTTTAATGGCAAACAGAGAGCAGGACATCCCGAAAATAGCTTTCAGATCTAGGTATGGGCATTGGGAGTTCCTTGTTATGCCATTTGGAGCAACCAATGCGTCGGCTGTATTCATGGACCTCATGAATCGCATCTTCATGCCTTATTTGGATCAGTTCGTGATTGTGTTCCTAGATGACATCCTGGTCTACAGTAAAAGTGAAGCAGAGTATAAGCAGCATCTCAGAGTTGTTCTTCAGGTTCTCCGAGAGCACCAGTTGTATGCCAAGTTTAGTAAATACGAGTTTTGGCTCGATCGCATTTCGTACTTGGGTCATATCATCACCAGAGGAGGAGTAGAAGTGGATCCCCAGAAGATTGTGGCCATTGAGACATGGCCAGTGCCCAGCATGGTTGCAGAAGTTCGCAGTTTTCTTGGATTGGCCGGCTACTATCGTCGATTTATTTCGGACTTTGCTCAGATTTTAGCGCCATTGACCCAGTTGACCCGTAAGGATGTGCAGTTTGCTTGGACAGCGGAATGTCAGGATTCCTTTGAGAAGTTGAAGCGAGGCTTGATGACGGCTCCTATTCTCACGCTTCCAGATAGAACCGGAGGATTCTCAGTGTATTGTGATGCTTCAGACAGAGGTCTAGGATGTGTTCTGATGCAGCATAGGAAGGTAATAGCTTATGCATCACGACAACTTCGTGATCATGAGAGAAATTACCCAACCCATGACTTGGAATTGGCAGCAGTAGTGTTTGCACTTAAGTTGTGGAGGCACTACTTGTACGGAGATAGGGTAGAGATTTTTATCGACTACAAGAGCCTGAAGTATGTGTTCACCCAGAAGGATCTCAACATACGTCAGAGGAGGCGGCTGGAGCTACCTGTGGATTATGATGTCAACCTGCAGTATCATCCAGGAAAGGCCAACGTCGTTGCAGATGCATTGAGCAGAAGAGCCGGAATTTATTTCCTAACAGCGCAACCAGAGCTGTTAGCCGATCTTCAGAAGATGGGTATAGAAGTTGTTCTTCCTTCCAGTGTGGCATTGATGGCCAGCATGCAAGTTCAGTCCACTATAGTCGAGAGGATCCGGATGGCGCAGTCGACAGATTCCAAGCTTCAGCGACTCAGAGCAGAATGTGAGACAGGACGAAGACCAGAGTTATGTATCCATAAAGATGGTACACTTCGACATGGGAAGCATCTTTGTGTACCCAGTGGAGGTATCAGACAGGAGATCATGACAGAGGCTCACAGTTCGCAGTATTCCATTCATCCCGGTGGTACGAAGATGTACCGTGATATTCGTCAGCACTTTTGGTGGAATGGCATGAAGAGGAAGATAGCCCGGTTTGTCTCTCGATGTTTGGTTTGCCAATAAGTTAAGGCTGAACATCAGAGGCCAGCTGGACTTCTTCAGCCCTTGCCGATCCCAGAATGGAAGTGGGAGCATATAACCATGAATTTTGTGACTGGATTACCTAGATCCCTGGCTGGCAGAGATGCTATTTGGGTTATCATAGACAGGCTCATGAAGGTGGCTCACTTTCTCCCGTTCAGAATTGGTCAGTCGACGACTCAGCTAGCGGAGATGTATCTCCGATAGATTGTCAGATTGCACGATGTACCAGTCAGTATCACCTCGGACAGAGATTCCAGATTTATGTCGCACTTTTGGCGTAGCCTGCAAGAGAGTTTGGGAACTTACTTCCAGTTCAGTTCAGCTTATCACCCGCAGACAGATGGCCAGTCGGAACGCACGATCCATACTCTTGAAGATATGTTGCGGTCATGTACACTCGACTTCGGTGGTTCGTAGGAAGATCACCTGCACCTGGTGGAGTTCTCGTACAATAACAGTTTTCAAGCTAGTATCCAGATGGCACCGTTCGAGGCACTGTATGGTAGAAAGTGCCGATCCCCGCTAGCATGGGACGATGTCGGAGAGAGATAGATGCTCGGTCCGGAAATGATTGCTCAGACCGTTGAAGTGGTCAGAAGATCAGAGATCATCTTCGAGTTGCCCAAGATCGCCAGCGTCATTGGGCCGATTCTCATCGGCGCCCTCTTGAGTTTTCTGTCGGCGACCATGTATTCCTGAGGATTTTGCCTAACCGTGGCGTCATTCATTTTGGCATATGGGGAAAGCTTAGACCTAGGTATATAGGGCCGTTTAATATTCTGGAGCGAGTAGATGATGTGTCCTATCGTCTCGCTCTTCCGCCGTCGCTAAGAGAGGTGCATGACGTGTTCCATGTATCTCAACTACGACGGTATATCCTGGACCCGAGCCATATTCTGGATCATTCGGAATTGATTGTTGGTACCAACCTTTCGTATAAGGAGAGGCCCGTGTCTATATTGGACCGGAGAGAGAAGATACTCAAGAACAAGACTATTAGTTTAGTCCGAGTTGCTTGGGATCATCACTCTTTGGGTGAGTCAACGTGGGAGCGTGAGGATGATATCCGATCGCGATATCCCGATCTGTTTGACTCGTAAGGTATAATGTCTTCCTTATGTCTTATGCTTTCAATTCCTTGCTTCAATAAATGACTGCACGATAGACTGCTTGTTATAGCTTACGATTATTATAGCTTGTCCTTGTAATTCTAGCCTCTTGATTAAATTATGAGGACAAAATTCTTTTAAGGAGGGTAGAGTTGCAATGCCTGTAGTTCGTATTACGTATTTTGGAATACGTGTATATATTTTCTCTTATATTGCATATCTCTTGACTTGGCTCGGTTTAGTTTGGGTTGGCTTGGTTCGGGTTGGGTTGCTTGGTTCATCATGAACCAAGGGGAGAACCCCTACCTACCACCCCCATCCTTTATTAACCCATTCTTTTATTCTCTCTCTTCATTACTCTTCTTCTTCTCCATATTTACTTCTATACCTACCAGGAAGAGAGAGAGAGAGAGCTTAGGCAAGTGCAAACTTGTTTCATGATGGATCTCAAGTTTTATTGTTCCATTCTCTTCCTTACTTGATTCTAAGATACTTTAGAACTTGGCATTTTCTATTTTGATGGTTATATTTTTGTAGATCTAAGTTTTAAGTTCCTTCTTGTTTAGTTTTCTTGGTTTTGATCTCTAAAACTTGGTATTTCCAAAAACCAATGGTTCTATGTTGTAGAGAATTCAATTTCCTTCAGTTTTGGCTTTTGCTTCGCTTGATTTCGACTCCGGATGAGTAAGTTATGGCCATTACAAGTTTTCGGAACTTTCATGGCTGAACTTGCTGTTTGGGGACGATGAACCCCATGCGCCGGAAGGCCATGCGCCGGGAGGCCATGCGTCGTGAAGTCCGACAACGTATCCCTTAACTTCGAGCGTGTCATGCGCATAGGTTCCCTACGCGCATGAACTGAAGACGCAACGTGAGTTTTCCATGCGTCGATTCGTGCAGGAATCCCATGCGCCGATTCGTGCAGGAATCTCATGCGCCGATTTGCGCAGGAATCCTATGCGCCGATTTGCGCAGGAATCCTATGCGCCGATTTGTGCAGGAATTCCATGCGCCGATTGTGCAGGAATCCCATGTGCCGATTACACAGGAATCCCATGCGCCGATTGTGCAGGAATCTCATGCGCCGGAATTGCTCTATTTTGCTGTTTTTTCCTGTTTAAGTTGTTTTGTATCCAGAACCTTGAAAAACTCAAAACATGAAAGTTGTAGATCTTTTCCTTGGCTTCAAGAATATGTCACTAGTTATTTTATACAAGTTTTCCTCATTCATGATAATGTAAGAATAGAACACGATAGTGGCCCGCTGTGGCGCACTCTTGACAAGTAAACTGACATGATATATCTCGACAAGCTGTTATGACAGCTAGCCTGACATGACAAGTATGAAGGACCTGAACACCGTGGACGATTGTGTTTGTACAAATAAACTGGTACTGTCTTGCATCATGTCTAGGATGGGGTCCCTGAGTACCACGGTCAGGGATACCTACTGAAATTGACTAAGGCTAACTAACTAGAATGATTCAGTAGTCATGAAGAGATTCCCAGCTACAGACAATCCCGTTATCTGGGCGCATTCAGTGGACTTGTAGCCTACCGACGAGTAGGGCACATTTTCAGCACACAGTCACATGTTGCATTCTTCATAAACGTTTGACCTGGATAACCGGATGGTCTGCAGGGCTTGTGGCTGTTGGGATAATCTCATTGCATCTTGCTAGTAACTAGGCCTGTGATAACCCTAATTAGTTAAAAGTATCAAGCCGTACTCTTGATTGACCGTGATTGATTGGATGAAGTTTATTTCAGCTTAGTCTTATCCGGATCCTGTACAAGATTGTAACATGACATGATTTCTTGTATCGATAAATGATAGGATACCAAATTCTGTTCAGATGAAGGGTTACAACCCCGGTCCTTGTTTGGCTTAAGGGTTGTAACTTGGCTATCTGAATAGTTCCATGGTTATCTTATCATATATCATCCTGCTTATTGTGCATACCTTAACAATAAAGATCAGGGGTCCAGTTCTGTTCAGGCGAAGGGTCACAACCCCGGTCCTTGTTTGGTTTAAGGGTTGTAACCTGGCTCCCGGAGCAGTTCTGTGTCCTCTCTTCGTTTATTATCTTATTGCACCCCTGTCATGCTCGTCATCTTTTACCTTACTTCAATACCATGATTATTTATACTTGCCTTATCAATAAAGATCAGGGGTCCAGTTCTGTTCAGGCGAAAGGTTACAACTCCGGTCCTTGTTTGGTTTAAGGGTTGTAACCTGGCTCCCGGAGCAGTTCTGTGTTCTCTCTTCGTTTATTGTCTTGTTACCTTATCAATAATAATTGAGACGGGCTTCTATTCAGGCGAAGGATTGTAACCCCGGTCCTTGTTTGGTTTATGGGTTGCAGTCTGGCTACTTGAATGGTTTCTCCGTGCTCAATATATTATTGTTATCTCAGTTATTATCAGTATCTTTTAATTACCTTTACTATTTATTTGTGATATGCTGCTTTTAGTTCCTAAGTGAAGCCTTCTTTGTGGCACTTGCTCTTTCTGGGGTCTGACCCAGCTGGTTTTGTATGGCCAGATATCGGAGCAGCACCAGAGGATCTACCTGTCTTCCAGCCAGATGGTGACCACTAGACGTAACCCTGGCAACGAGTGGGTTTCTTTTTGTCCTCCCACTTTATTGTAAAAATTATTCTTTTGAGGCGTTTAGCCGGCGAGCACGTGTTAGCTCGTATTGTACCTTATTTACTGTCTGCCTACGGGCTGTAACATGATTGACAGATCCTAAGGTTGACCATGTATGACTGAACTCTTGCTAGTCTTGACATTTTGTACGACTAGCTTCATGATCATCCAATATGTAATGTATGGGACGCCTTGCTATTATTTATTGGTGCTCTGACATCTTGTAACTATTATTGCTTGCTTGCGATTGAGACAATAGGCTTGTTCATGACCATAGGAGACTGTTGGCTTGTAGTTAAACCCTCATGTATCTAGGCAGCCGTGACCGTATAGCGAGGTGGATTGCACTTCAATATACGTAGCTGGCTATGTACGCCCCCGCTCTCCAGTATTCTGGTTCTGGGGTATGACACCCGTGTAGGGACGAGACAGATATCCCACGAGCCATGTCCAAGATAGCTTGAAATTGCTAGTGACCACTCATGCAGATGTGTCAGCAGATAGCGGCACATCGCGTGTATGCCTTTGGATTTGGATCTAGAGCTTGAATGCAGGTCTAGTCGGTAACACAAGGTCTGGGCCTAAGACTGGGCTGCAGCATAGGCACCGTGCTTGGCACGATAGATGGCATCAGGATATTCATGTAATCAACACTTTGTTTCACAAGTCTTTTCTAAGTTAGCAAATGAGTCGATCCGGAAGGCCGCAAGACGGTAGCATGATAAAGTCTTGATATGTTGCGAGGCACGCCCTCAATCATGAAGTACGGACAAGTCTAAGCAGATCTTAAGGCACGAATCAAGTCTAGCGGCACGGCATGCACGAGTCGTCCCATTGCCGTCCTTGGCACTTGAATCATTGGCACGAGGATTGGTCTAGAGGCGCTTGAGTTTAAACAGAGGTCTTGGCACGGCCGAGTTCGCGTAAGTTGCTCCTCGGCATAGCGTTGTCTTGAATATGTCTAAGTTGCGAATAGAATGTGGCACAACCCTGCCGTCCCGAGTTGAAGTTTGGTCAAGTACCTAGGCGACGAGGCACTGCCTCGATCGAAATACACGTTGGTATTGTAGCACGACCATGTCGTTGCACGTCGAGTTGGTTAGACGTCAAGTCTTAAAACTGATCCTAAGGCAAGACTAGAAAGACAATCGAAAGGGACTTAAGCTGCACAAAGTAAATGAACGTGTCGGTTATGTATGGGTGGGCGAGAAGTTCACTCCACCAGTACAGTTGAGTACTGACACCCACACAGTGTTCATGTGTAGGCACAGGTAGAAGCTCGTGGCGCGGAGCTCACTTGGATGCGTCGAGGCACGGAGTTCCTTGACGACTCGAAGCGTGCGGCCGCGTGGATTGAAGACTTATACAGGACATAATGTATAGACATCGCCATCCGAAGCTTCCGCTGGCTCAAGCATTGTAATCGAGAGATGAGAGAGAGCAGAGTGACTTGTAAATGAGAGAAAAGTGAGCACGAGAGACTTGTAATTTGGTCTTGCGCCCACAAATGTAATCTTGTATTCAATATCAATAAAAAAGTTTCTTTGGAATGACTTGTGTTCATGTGTTCTTGTTCTAAATTTCCGTTGCATGTTTTAATGTTTCTGCTTGGGACTTCTGTGCGACGACCCCGTCGCCGCCGATGTAATCGGCCATTATGGAACTGCCTTGCACGAGCGCAATCTAGGCTCGTGCGGCATCACGCCTTAGCGAGGACGATCGCTCCTACGGGAGTGGGACGTGACCGCTTGTGGCTGTGGAATAATCTCACTGCATCTTGCTAGTAACTAGGTCTGTGATAACCCTAGTTAGTTAAAGTATCAAGCCGTACTTATTGCTTGGCCGTGATTGTTGAATGGAGAATTATCAATCTAGTCTTGCCTTGATCCTGTATAGCTTATCACATGTTCTGATTTAATATTATATTGTCGGTAAATGGGAGAAACCAAGTTCGATTCAGACGAAGGGTTACAATCCCGGTCCTTATTTGGTTTAAGGATTGTAACCTGGTTATCTGAACGGTTCTATGGTTATCTTACCATATATCCTCGTGATGTTATATTTTCTCCAGTTTTACTATATATTGTTATCTTCTGTGCTAATTGCTGGTTTTAGTTCCTAAGTGAAGCTTCCTTTGTGGCACTTGCTCTTTCTGGGGTTTAACCCAACTGGTTTTGTATGGCCAGATTTCGGAGCAGCTCCAGAGGATCTACCGACTTTCCAGCCCGATGGTGGCGACTAGACGTAACCAGGGCAACGAGTGGATTTATTTTTGATCTCTCATTTTATTGTAAAAATATTCTTTTGAGGCGTTTAGCCGACGAGCACCTGTTTAGCTCGATTGCACTTACTTACTGTCTGCCTACGGGCTGTAACATGGTTGACAGATCCTAGGGTTGATCATGTATGACTAAACTCTTGCTAGTCCTAATATTTTGTAACGACCAGCTTCATGATCAGCTGAATATGTAATATTTGGGACGCCTTATTATTGTATATTTAATGATCATACATCTTGTGACTTTTACCTACTTGTTTGTGATTGAGACACTAGGCTTGTTCATGACCATAGGAGACGGTTGGCTTGTAGTAAACCCTCATATATCTAGACAGCCGTGACCGTATAGCGAGATGGATTCCATTTCATATACATAGCTGGCTATGTCTGCCCCCGCTCTCCAATATTCTGGTTCTGGGGCGTGACACCGGCATACCGACGGTATACCGTTTTTGTGGACCACAAAACATTCTATGACAAACCTCGGCATACCGACGGTATGCTCCGGCATACCGACGGTATGCTCCGGCATACCGACGGTATACCGTTTTGTTTGCCTCAAAAATATTCTGTGATAAACGTCGGTATACCGACGGTATACCGCGGCATACCGATGGTATACCAGGTTACGAATATTTAATTTTTGAATGGCATAGACTGCATTAATGGCAGCATTAAATGCTCCCAACGGATATTAATAGGACCGTTACTGTTCGACCGGTATACCGACGGTATGCCGGTGCATACCGACGGTATGCCGGTCAGGCTGTATCCAGGAGCATTAAATGCTACCTACTCTTGGTTTCTCTATAAATGAAAGCCTTCTCTCTCTTGAAGCTTTAACCAACTCTTGCCATAAATTTTCCAAACAACCAAGAGCTCCACCATTAATACTCTACCAAGCTTTTTAATTTTCATCCTCTCCCAAAGTGCTAGAGTATTTAAGAGTTGTAATTTTCGATCTTCACGTGTTAGAAGATCAACAAGTTCTCTTCTCATCTATTTGAAGTTGGCGAGCCTTCGTAAGAAAACTCGTGTGTTGAAGTTGGCGAGTTCTTCGGATCCAAATTCGTGTGTACTATTTTGATTAAATAGTGGATTTAAGTCGGAGAGAGTTCCGGGACTGGATTGCCTCAAGCGAGGATACCAGGATACATCTTGTGTTTGATCTTCTTACTCCTTCCTTTTATTTGTCATATATTGCTTCTTGTGCTCTAGTTATTTTTTATTTCCCTATTCACCCCCCCCCCCCCTCTAAGGTTCTACAGGCTCCTCACCATTGACAGATTAAACAGACTGGGGGTACATGTCAGCGTCGTGCACTGCATTTTATGCTGGCAGGAAGAGGAGACTACAAATCACTTGTTCTTCAAATGCGAGGTCTCACGAGATATCTGGAAGAAACAAGAGAGAAGATTACAGATCGTCTTAGGAGAACGGGTCGGAACCGGGGAAGTGCTGGATTGCATATCCTCAGGCAAAAGTAGAGGGCTGGAGTGGTACACCGAGGCCAGAATCAGACTTGCGGCGGCGGTTTGGCACATATGGAAGGAGAGAAATGCTCGCATATTCGAGCAAACTTATACTTCTATTAGAGGCATTATGTATAATATAGAACATGATGTGGCGTGTATGATGAGGCCAAGGGGCAATACCCCGCTTGGCTAATGTAATCTGCTCATTTGGAATATAATTACCTTTTCCAAAAAAAATTATATATATATATATATATATATATATATATATATATATATATATATATATATATATATATATATATATATATATATATATATGGAAATGGATCAAAAGCTCCCCTTAGAAAACCCCCTAAAAATTCCCCTCACTCTAATCCATAATTTAATGTTAATATTAATGTTAATATTAATGTTAATATTAATGTTAATGTTAATATTAAAAATTAAATACTAAAATTAACATTAAACTTAACATTAAAATTAATATTAATATTAACATTAACATTAACATTAACATTAACATTAACATTAACATTAATATTAACATTAACATTAACATTAATATAAAAAATATTAAAAAATTAATATTAACATTAATATTAGGAATTAGAGTGAGGGGGGTTTTTAGAGGGTTTTCTAAGGGAGACTTTTGATCCGCTCCCTATATATATATATATATATATATAAAGTAGATGCTGGATGTAACATATTGTTTGGTAAGCATAAGAGTTTAAGTCTATTAAGTTTCCTTCTATGTATTAAGAAGATAAGAATAAATTTTTGTGTTCATTCTGCGTATATATCAGCTTAGGATGCAAACAATATTTGTGACCTAGGCCCATGCATGTTTCAAAAGGTTACAGTCCAGAAGAATCACTAATGCTACTGAGAAATATTTTGCCTAGGCATTTGAAACATTAAGTTTTCGGAGTTGTGACCCAACAAAAGATGGTCTCAGAATGGATTAATTAGAGTGCTCAGCTCAGGTTTTGGACACAAAATACAATGGGTTTTTCATGCTGTTTTGGAGTGTCCGTTCCGTGTCCAACACGATGGGACACACGTATGACATGAATTATTGGAGCAGCTAGTCGGTGCTTCCTATGTATGTAGATAGCTGAACTTCACAAGTACTCGTCAATAGTAGGTGTATTGCCAACAGCTCAAACTTATCATGTAAAACATATATCATTCTTAATTTGCAAACAAAGAAAGTAGGAGAAAACAAGAGATTGCTCGCACACAATACGAATATGTGACACAAGTTTTTTTTTTTTCCATCTTTTTTGTTTTTTGTTTTTCTTTCTCCCATGTGCAGACTCAGAATATGTCACGTTCATCAGATCTCTGATGTTGTGGGATCGTGAGTGGGACGGTCGCACGTCCTCACCACATTTCATCATTGTCATTGCACCCTAACCAACACTGATACCCTCTCGATTGTGCATAAAATAAGGGACGTCCACGGACCGGTCGCACCCGCTCGACCGCACGCAGAAGGTGAGGTAACTTCTCTGATCCCGTATCCGTCTCGAGGTACATTCATGGACCGGTCGCATCCGCACGAACGCTCGCTCGAGACGAGGTAACGTGCACGAATCCAATGAACTTATTTCCGTAACACAAGTATGGTTGATCGTAGAAGGAGGTGCACTAACCTTTGGGAACCCGAGCATGGTTATGGACAAGAATTCTGAAGTAAAAGCAACCAAGCAAGATCAAGATAACTAGCAGCCAATGTTGACGAGTCTAGAGTTCATGTTGAACCAAGGAAGAATTCTGCAGGGAACAGTGTTCCGATGTACATAAAAAGAGGAGATCAATAAGAAGAAGAAGAGAACGAGAAGATAACTACTTAATAACCATAGAAACAGAAACATGCATGGACTGACATTTCTAAGACGCTATAAAGATACTAAAGAGTTTTTTTTTTTTTTTTAACCACTCTAAAAAAAAATAACATTTGTCTGATTAATGATTATAATGATCTTGTTATTGTAATTTCTAAAAAAAAAAATAATACAGGCAAGCTAAAAATAAGAGATTTCACGTTAGTAATATATACGGAAGTTAAAAATTATGGAGCATTTCAATTTTTGGGACCATGTACAATCGTACAGTTTGCACGTGCTCGAAAACGGTCTTGAACGGAAACTATAACACATTATATGAAAAGTCTAAAACTAACAAATTTAATGTTCATGTCCATGGGTTGTGGCCTAGTGGTAACAACGGGTCCCGACGTGGAAGGCGCAGGCTCGAATCCTCCATTGACATTTGCCAAGCCAAAGAAAATGACACTTCAAAAAAAATAATATAATGTTTAATGATATTTTGCTCCAATCATACTTGACATTTTATGCTATCTTCACGGAGCTAGTGCCTAAAATCAAGGGTTAGCTATCTTCTCTTCTTGAAATAGTCTGAAATGCATAGCTTTCTAGCCTATTTCATTCGTACGTGGTCCATAGTTTCTGAAGGTTCTGAGCAAATTCTCAAACTATTCCACTCTGAAAAAAGCCATCAAAAAAATACATTCGATAACTAAAAGCCCAATTTTTTTAATCTTCATCATCGTCATTGCCCACCTCCAATCTTGATATAAATTTCATCTTCCAAAAAATTTTTGTATTATCGAACTCGAGTGGCTCTTGTGGTTGCCGATGAGAGATATAAGACACCGGCTGGGTAGCAGAAGATCAGTGGATCGAACCACAGGAGACGTATTATTCCATTTATTTGATAGAAGTTGGGAGCAGTGGGCCCAACAGACGTGCAACGCAGCGTGCACCAAAGTCCCGTGTGAATCGTCGGACATCTAAAAAAAAAAATCTTGTATTAAAAAAGAAAGATCAGTGGATCGAACCACGGGAGCCGTATTATTCCATTTATTTTGTGGAAGTTGGAGCAGTGGATCCAACAGACGTGCAATGCAGCATGCACCAAAGTCTCGTGTGAATCGTCGGACATCTAAAAAAAATTAATCTTGTATTAAAAAAGAACAAGTAATACATTCAAGAACCCAAGAAGAAGGCAAACTATTGTAAATTCCAGTAAGAATAAAACAAGATTAGAAGAACAATCCAAATCCTCAATTGTATTGCAAAAAAATTCTGAAGATGAGTAGTCTCTCTCTCTTCTCTTGCCAATTGATATCAAAACTCTGTACAAAAAATTAAATTGAAATTTTCATATAAAGTAAAGAATTTTAACGAAATTGTGAAAAAAGTAACAAGTTTGAGAAAATTTCAATTTGGGTAACGAAACTACATTAGTCATGGCGTGCTGGGGGGTTTCGGTACCGCGGACGAGTATGGTGGGCCGGACACGCCATGAGTAATGGAGTGTCATGTGGTACTCCATGAGTAATAGAGTGTCATGGAGTGTCATGATGACTAATGGGTGGCACGCGGGCCGGACACGTCATGAGGAATGGAGTGTCATGTGACACTCTATGAGTAATGGAGTGTCATGGGGTGGCACGCCATGAGTGATGGAGTGTGGAGCTGTGGCACTCCATGAGTGATGGAGTGTCATGAGATGGCGTGTTGCCTCGGGAGGAGAACGGTCAGACGTGTCAGCGTGTGGTGGGCCACGCCTGTTGGCGTGTAGTGGCACGAGGAGAAAAGGGCCTCGGGAGGCCATGGGTTATGGCGTGTCTGCCATGGGTGGTCAGCTAAAAATGCCACGCCTCATGGCTGTGGCCTCGGAAGACCATGGATTATGGCGCGTCGACCCTGGTCAGGGGAAAATTCAGCATGCGCCATCAGTGATGTCGTTTCTTTACCCAAATTGCAATTTACCCAAACTTGTTACTTTTTTCATAATTTCGTTAAAAATTTTTACTTTA
Source organism: Iris pallida (assembly GCA_029216955.1). Classification (NCBI taxonomy): domain Eukaryota; kingdom Viridiplantae; phylum Streptophyta; class Magnoliopsida; order Asparagales; family Iridaceae; genus Iris; species Iris pallida. Next base: position 141,515 of record JANAVB010031819.1, on the reverse strand, counting down.
TATGAAATTTTTTGAAAAATTAACCTTTTTAAACTACATTTCTACTGTGAGGAAGAGTTTACATATTTTTTTAAAAAAATTAATGTACTAAATAAATTATGTTTAAATGAGCTTCAATATTTATTTTGCTGCGTATGGACCCTGAGCTCTTGTCCTGATTGTCGTGTCCCCTTTCTCATGACATGCGCAGGACTTGAGAATCTATGGACTCGGCTAACATGCCGGGCCGGCCCGGCCCTGGAGTAAGAGAAACAAAAATATTTGTTTTCAATATATAGACTTAAAACTAGACCCACCGGATCAATATTTTTGTATCCGATCACATCTAAAAGAAACAAAAAATTTAACTTTTTTTAGATGTCCGACGATACGCACGGACTGGACCATTGTCCGAACTCCAATTATTATTATAAATGGAAGGAATAATACACCCATGTGACTGGATTCACCGATCTTTCTCCTTGATAACCACAAGAACTACTTGAGTTCCGTCAAAAATTTTAACTAATTGATTAACTAGTAGTTGAAGATTTTGATGATGACTAAACAAATATTATGTTAGTTATAGGCATATTATACAATCTACATATGGGCCCAAAATTTAGGAGGAACCCTTGGACTAATCAGTAACATATATAGTTAAGATTTATGTCGATCCAAACCATGAAACCAAGATATAAATTTTTCAGTCATGATACAAAATTTTTAAATAATATTAAATTTTTTAGAATTAAAAAAAAAAAACAGCCGTGACTATTTTTTTTGCATTACTTTCATTCAATTAAATAAGAAATCAACTTCTTGTTGTTCAGTACTCAACTTTCAGGGCCGGCCCTGGGGCCGTGCCAATAGTGCGGCTGCACAGGGCCTCCAATTTTTGAGGGCCTCAAAAAATATTAGGGTTAGTTTTGTAATTTTTTATTTCAAGTTATTCCATTTCTTCCTCAATTCCTACTCTACAATCCCTCCAAGACCTCCAATTCTTGGATCCATATTCCCTACTGACTCTAAGGGGGCATTTGGTACGCGGAATACTGTCACGCCCCAGTACCGAAATACGGGGACGGACTAGGCCAGCTACTCCATATGAGGTACGTAACGTCATACGGCGATCGTGGCTGTCGAGAGACTAGGGGGTACATGCTACAATCAAGTCTCCTATGGTCCCACAGAGCTCTATGTCTCAATCAATTAAGTCAAATCAGCAATTAAATGAACATTAAAGATAAAGCAGTAAGGCGTCCCTGACGCTTCATCAAAATGATCATGAGAGACTAGCTTTATAATTTAGCTATCTCAGAGAGTCAGGAGTACAAAATTATACACAGCTGCAGTCTGTTTAATTACAATTATGTACTGACACAAAATATCAAGTAATCCGGCTAACAGGTGTCGGTGGCTAAACGCCGCAAAAGTATAAGCATGAGTGGTGGAGAAGAAACCCACTCGAGTCCCCGAACCGTCATGCTCCTAGTATGCACCATGGATGTCAGGGAGGAAGATCGTGTCCTCTGGCTCTGCTACGAGATCTGGCCAAACAAAACCAGCGGGATCAGCCCCGAATAGCAAGTACCGCCAAAGGGGCACAAGAGTTAAGATTAAAAACCCAACTAATAGAATGACTGATAATAGTAATACTTATGCTACTATTATAGGGTAGCGCAACATCCTCGAACCCATATGGCACCCTTACAACCAAACAAGGACAAAAGGTGCCGCATGGAGTCGGGACGTGTCGTACTCTATAACTTTCACATAAGTTAAAAGGTATAAACCATAAAAATCTCCTGATCGTGACTTCGGTCGATAGCCTATCGCAGCACAATAACCAACCCAACAATCAAACAAGAACATGGGTTGGATCATGTACCATGATAGACCATGTTCCTCAGTCATTCACAGAAGTAGCACTTCACAACCAGAATAAGTCTTTCGTTTATAACTTCGGTCCACAGCCTGTCATAGTACGATAACCAACCCAACAATCAAACAAGAACATGGGTTGGATCACGCACCATGACAGTCCGTTTCCCTCAGTTATTCACGGAAGGTAAATAGGAAACATGCAAGTCGTTTTCACGGCCAATCAAGTCTACGAGTTTCTAGTGGGACGAGGTTATCCTCGCGTCATGTTATTAGAAAATCCTCAGATCGTATCTTTCCAGCAAGGCTAGCCAACCCAGGGGTTCGCGTAGACAGGTGTCATGGAGCACAGGTCCCTCGTGAGGCCACCTTGCCAAGACATGTAATTTATAGCAGGAATTAATCGGATACAGTCATCCACTCGTTGCGGATGACACAGTATCCGTGGAGACCAGCCGGCGCGCCAAGATAATATCTCAGGGCGACTGGTGTAACACGATCTCGGGACTCTCCCCTCCCCATGCATCTAGTATATTCAGTTGCCTAGTTTAACCGTAGGTGAAATCTTGGACTCTCATGCTGTGGCCTGCATGATTATCCTCCTAAAGTCGTACTTTAGTACGAGTACCCTAAGTGAGGATCCATGTCAATCAGTATGTCAACATGTGCTACCCTCCTTAGTGTAATGCATCATTACAAATACGCCACGTGGAGTTACGAGTCATTTGTCGAGCATGAACACGAACTGGGACATTCAGGTACATGTATCAGGTAGGAACACTTTGTTCTCCGGGGTCACATCAGTGCTCATATCATGCTCGGGACAAAAGGCGTACGGATATAAAATGGGCATATAATATCTAATAAAATATCAAAAGCATACGCACAACAAGGCAGCGTGCGTGAAGAGTTACGCAGGCTCAAGGAAAAGAGCAGCGTGAAAAGTCACGCAGGCTCAAGGGGAAGAGCTGCGTGAAAAGTCACGCAGGCTCAAGGGGAAGAGCTGCGTGAAAAGTCACGCAGGCTCAAGGGAAAGAGCTGCGTGAAAAGTCACGCAGGCTCAAGGGGAAAAGCTGCGTGAAAAGTCACGCAAGCTCAAGGGAAATAGCTGCGTGAAAAGTCACGCAAGCTCAAGGAAAATAGCTGCGTGAAAAGTCACGCAAGCTCAAGGGAAGACACGCTTCCAACAGGAAGCATGCTCAAACAGGAGCACACTGTTCATTGTCTTCTCCAAAACAGCAAGAACACCATGGCTGAACCCAAGCTTCAAAGTATCATAACTTGGCCATCCGAACTCCAAATCCAGATTTCCAAAGCTCCAACTTGGGTGAAACTGAATGCTCTTCCACATGGAAGCATCAAAAACCCATAAAATCCAACTAAAGTAGATCAAACCATGCAAAATCCGAAAATGATTAAAATTTAGATCTACAAAAATCAAAGCTTCAAAATAGAAATTTCCAAGTTCTAAACTAGTATAGATTGAGGAGAAGAACATGTTTTGGCAAATAGTTTTGTAAGAATCATTAACAAAATAATGGATCCTTCTCTTGAGCAAGTTGGTACTTGCCTCGGTTGGTGGAGGAAGTAAATGAGAAGAAGTAAATGAGAGGAGAGAGAAGGAGATGAGTTATTATATAGAATCTTGAACCCATGGGTTCATGATGAACCAAAGGGTTCATGATGAACCATGGATGAACCAAGAATAGGTTACCCAAATGAGCCAAAACTGTAGGCCCAAATGCAGAAAATAAATTAGGAAATAATATTTTGTCGAATATTTTTGGGAATGCATGAAGAAATACTGCATAATAAGTATCATATAAATTCAAGGTAAATACAATTTATGGGCTTACGTATTAAAATACATATTCTAGGATTGGGGAGTGACAAATACTATAAAGCCGGAAATTCTATATTCCCGGGAATCAAATTTCAAGGAATTAAATTTCCGAAAAAATTATATTCCCATGTTTGGTGACAATATAAATATTTTCGGGAAAAAAAATAAAAAATAATAATAACGAAAAAAAATGAACAAATATAAAAAATTGATAAAAGGACAAAAACGACATAAAATCGGTAAAAACGACAAAAAAAACCAAAATGCGGCAAAAAACGACCAAAAAATCGGTTAAAACGACAAAAAATGACAAAAAATCGGTTAAAACAAATAATCGATAAAAACGACAAAAAAGAACACAAAATCGGTTAAAACGACAAAAAATAACCAAAAAGCGACAAAAACGACAAAAAAACGGTAAAAGCGACAAAAATGATAAAAAACGACATAAAATAAGTAAAAATGACCAAAAAGCGAAAAAAACGACAAAAACGACTAAATATCGGTAAAAACAACAAAAAAAAATTACAAAAATGACAAAAAAAATCGCTTAAAACGACAAAAACCGACAAAAAAACGACAAAAAGGACAAAAGTTGGATAAAAAAGATAAAAAATAATCAAAAAGTGACAAAAAAGACAAAAAAGGGTAAAAACGACAACAAATTGCTTAAAACGACAAAAAATGGGTAAAAAACGAAAAAAAATGACAAAAAAGCGATAAAAACGACAAAAAAATAATCAAAATGTGACAAAAAAAGACAAAAAATAAGTAAAAATGACAAAAAATTGGTTAAAACGACAAAAAATTGGTAAAAACGAAAAAAATGACAAAAAACGATAAAAACGACAAAAAATAATCAAAAAAAAAGAAAAAATGGGTAAAAACGACAAAAAATCGCTTAAAACGACAAAAAAAATGGTAAAAACGACAAAAAATAATCAAAAAGTGACAAAAAAACGACAAAAAATGGCTTAAAACGACAAAAAATTGCTTAAAACGACAAAAATTTGGTAAAAACGAAAAAAAATGACAAAAACTGATAAAAAGGACAAAAAATAATCAAAAAGTGACAAAAAAGACAAAAAAATGGGTAAAAAACGACAAAAAATTGCTTAAAACGACAAAAAATTGGTAAAAACGAAAAAAATGACAAAAAAAACGATAAAAACGACAAAAAAAGAAAAAAATGTTCAAAAGTAATCAAAATTGATCAAAAAAGAAGAAAAAAATTTAAACAATTTTTTTTTTGCCCGGACAAAAAAAAAATACCCACCTATTCTCAAGGGATAGAATTCCCATATTTTGTAGGTAAACTATTTACCCAGGTATTTATAATTCCCGGAAATAAATTTTTTATAAGCCAAACAAGCGTGGTAATAGATTCCCATCTTAAATTTTTCCGGGAATAAAAAAAAAATGCCGCGTACCAAACGCCCCCTAAGATTAATATTTATAATCGTACAAAAAAATTAGGATTTCTTAAAGATATTGCTCTGACCGGTGTGTTAATTGCTATTTTGTTTCTAAAGATCCCTTAATTGTTAGATGAATTTATTTTCTACAATAATGATCAGATTTTTTTTTATATATATAATTTAAGAATTTGGATATGCAGGCTTGTCACGCCCCAGAACCAGAATACTGGAGAGCGGGGGCAGACATAGCCAGCTACGTATATTGAAATGGAAGACCACCTCGATATACGGTCACGGCTGTCTAGAAACATGAGGGTTTACTACAAGCCAACAGTCTCTTATGGTCATGAACAAGCATAGTGTCTCAATCATAAGCAAGTAAGTCAGGTCGCAAGATGTATGATCATTAAATATACAATAATAAGGCGTCCCAAATATCACATATTCAGCTGATCATGAAGCTAGTCATTACAAAATGTTAGGACTAGCAAGAGTTTAGTCATACATGATCAACCCTAGGATTTGTTAATCATGTTTACAGCCCGTAGGCAGACAGTAAGTAAAGTGCATCGAGCTAACAGGTGCTCGTCGGCTAAACGCCTCAAAAGAATAATTTTACAATAGAGTGAGCGAAACAAAATAGAAAACCCACTCGTAGCCCGGGTTCCTTCTAGTCGCCACCATTGGGCTGGAAGCTTGGTAGATCCTCGGGAGCTGCTCCGAAATCTGGCCACACAAAACCAGCTGGGTCAACCCCAGAAAGAGCAAGTGCCACAAGGGGGCCACGAAATAAGAACAAAAGCCAGCAATTAGCACAAGAAAATCTAGAATTTACGAAAACATGTCAGGATGATATACGACGAGATAACCATGGAACTATTCCGACCGCCAGGTTACAACCCGTAAACCAAACAAGGACCGGGGTTGTAACCCTTCATCTGAACAGAACTTGGTTTCCCACCATTTATCGGCAAGATAATAATGCAATAAATCAAGACAGGGAGCAATCTTGTACTGGATCAAGACATGGCTAGACTGGTTATACCTCATTCAATCAATCACGGCCAAGCAGATACTACGGCTTACTACTTTAACTAACTACGGTTATCACAGGCCTAATTACTAACAAGATGCAGTGAGATTATTCCACAGCCACAAGCCCTGCAGACCATCCAGGTTACCCAGGTCGAAAGTTAGGGGATTAAATTCTGGTGGGTACATTGCCCGGGAGACAAATGTACCCTTAGGTGACTTAGAGGGTGCAACACGCGACGGTGTGCTGGAAATGTGCCCTACTCGACGGCAGGCTATAAATCCCAAGAGCGTCCAGGTAACGGGATTGCCTGTAGCTGTGTCATCTCTTCATGACTACTGTGTTATTCTAGTCATTAACCTTAATCCATTTTAGTAGGTACTCCTGACCGTGGTACTCAGGAGTCCCGTCCTAGACATGATGCAAGACAGGACAAGTGGTTTTAACAAGCAAGCAAGAAAGAACTACCCACGGTGTCAAGGCAGGTCAAGTTAAGTTAGCCGTCGCAACAGCATTAAGATAAATTATGCCAGGGTACTTGTCAGGAGTGCGCCACGACGGGCCACTATCATGTCAGGTAGGTCATGTCAGGAGTGCACCACTACGGCTCACTGTCGTACTATGCTAGTCCCTTGTCATACCATGCCATGTACAATAGTCATTCCAAACATATTAAGTAAAATCAAGTTCATGACAAAAGGCGTAAGGATATAAAATGGGCGTAAAATATCTAATAAAATATCAATATACAGGGCTATAGAAGAGCCAAGCTTAAAGAAATAAGACCAAAACTCCAAGGGCCAATGGGTTAAGTAAGGGGTTCAGGGTGCAGCGCACGCACAAGACACGCACGCAGGAGAGCTGCGTACGCGAAAAGCACGCACGCAGGAGAGCTGCGTACGCGAAAAGTCACGCACGCTCAAGAGAGCAGCGTACGTGAAAAGTCACGCACGCAGGAGAGCAGCGTACGTGAAAAGTCACGCACGCAGGAGAGCAGCGTACGTGAAAAGTCACGCACGCAGGAGAGCTGCGTACGTGAAAAGTCACGCACGCAGGAGAGCTGCGTACGTGAAAAGTCACGCACGCAGGAGAGCAGGGTACGTGAAAAGTCACGCACGCAGGAGAGCTGCGTACGTGAAAAGTCACGCACGTAGGAGAGCAGCGTACGTGAAAAGTCACGCACGCAGGAGAGCTGCGTACGTGAAAAGTCACGCACGCAGGAGAGCTGCGTACGTGAAAAGTTACGCACGCATGAGAGCTGCGTACGTGCAAAAGCACGCAAGCAGAGAGCTGCGTACGCGTAAAAACACGCACGCAGGGTCTGGGTCTTATTCTCCATGCTGAGAAGAAGCTCTCATGGCTCCCAAAACTTCAAGGCATCACAACTTGGTCATCCGAACTCCAAATCCAGATTTCCAAAGTTCTAACCAGGGTGGAATTGAACTCTCTTTCACATGAAAACATCAAAACCCATAAAAATCCAACTTAAGTATATCAAAACCATACAAAACCGAAAATAGGAAAACCTAGATCTAGAGCAATGGAGACTCCAAATCACAAAATGCTAAGTTCTAATTTTGATCACCATGTCCTAATCTATCAAATGGACAAATAAAAGAGGGTTCTCATGTGGTGGCAAGGTGCACTTGCCTATGGGTGGGAGGAGAAGAGTGTTGTGTAGAGGAAGGAGAAGAAGAAATTAATGGTGGTTTATGAGGAGAGAGAAAAGGTTGGTGGAGTTTTAAAGAGGGTGGGATGTGGTGTGTTGAGGGTGGAGTATAGGCTAAGGTGTTCTAATACATATTAAACCAAACCAAACCAACCCAATCCCATTAAAACCGAGCCATGTCAAAAAAATTCAAAATACGAGAAATACCGAAATTTTACAAGTTGAGAAAAAATAAAAATACATGCAAAAATCCAGATACGAGTATAAATACGAAATACGGAAAATGAGGGTGACAAGGCTTAGTATTTATTTATGAAATAATGATGTCGAAGACCGGAGCTCTTGGTCTTGCATCAGGTGACTCAGGTCCATAGTCGGTCCTATGATTTACAGGACCTATGACAATCTAAAATTTGGGCCATTTTTCTCACATAAATAATTTTTTTTAACATTTTTACAAGCAAAATCATCAATTAAGCTATCAAAATCATCAATCAAGCTACCATATTTTTTTCCGATTGGAGCACTAGCTTTTTTTTTGCTTCCAGATTGGATCTTTGTTTTTTTTTTTTGATATACCTAGTCTATTGTAAAATTACGGGACTTCCAAAACTGGGGGCCCATGACGGTCGTCCACCTCGTCCGTGCCCTGGGCTGGCCCTACTCAAGTCTTGGAGGCTCTAAATTGTGTGATTATATATTACTTCTCATTTGGATATTGATCATTATTCATTTTATTATATGTCTTCATCAACAGAAAAATTTGAGGCCAGATTTAGACAATTTAACGGTCAGTACGTCTTCTATCCAAAACATCTTTATTATACTATGTAATGTGCTTGAATATAGATAATTTGAGCTTTAGTTATTTTGTTTAGTAACTACCTATAGATTCAGTTATAATATACAATCAAGAACATCTCCAGAGATTTTGATAAAGATATATAACAATATATTTTAAAAATATGAATAAATAAATTTAGGGCCACATTTTAAAATTCGTACAGGGCCTTCAATTATTAAGGACCGGCCCTGTCAACTTGAAGGAAAATAAGGTTTAAGGTAAAATTACAAGCAGTGTTGTCAGAACCGGACCAACGGTTGGACTGGAGTGCATGCGGCACATAGAATAATTTTTGCTAAGCGTAACCATGAGATGATGGATGCCATGAATCGAATCTACTTACCCAAAGCTTCAGAAGTAGGGTAAAAATTGACCCTAATCCATAATCAGGTCCGGTCCTGGGCACGGGCGAGCACAGAGAAAGAAGACCAAGCGCGCGATAAAAAACCAGAAAAGAGCGCACCGGGCGTGCCTAAGGCAAAGTCACGGCAAGGCGAGACGGCGGAGGACCACCAGTTCAACCTGTCGAACGCTGGTTGATATATGTATATAGTGAAGCTATAGCTGTGGAAGAAACTATGTACAGTTAAGTTTGTACAAAATGTTATGTTGTTACTTATATCATCAACATAGGTCCATCCAAGCCCATGCTCCAAAAATGGCTCTGATTGCCATCAGTTGCAGCACAGCTTAAAGCCTTTAGCCCATATTAGGCCCAAGGCCCACGTATATAGTCCTCCACTCTTATGTTGCAAAACTCCGAGAGCCCTCATGGATTCGTTTCCGTTTGAGAAGATTTCAATTGGTGTCAAAATGTAATTGTTTCTAAAACGTTAGCACGAAGAGTATTTTGGAAATGAACATTTGGAAAAAATTGTAATTGTAATGAAACGTAAGTGTGATTCAAACTAACATAAAGTTTTAATTAATATTTTTGTTATTAACCGCAATGGTCCTTCGACACCACCGAGATTTTCCAAAGGATTACAATTTTAAAAGACGTTTTCAGTGCAAAATATTAAAAAATATTCTTTTTAAAGAACGTTTTGTGCCGTATGTTCTAATTAGAAAAGTCAAAATTGTATTTGTTCGTTAAGACCATGCAACAACTAGAATTTCTTTCTTAATTTCTAGATTTGGAGAAGAAGAATAAGAAGAGAAAACATTGATGGTTGTTGCTACGTGGGGGTGACACACAGTACTCTCTCCTCCCAACTAAAAATGCACTGTAAATAATAATTGAAGAGGACTCGGTCTGATACATGAACCATGTCCTCTTCAAGTAAAAGGTGGAGGGCCGCGCGCATAGTTGGAAAAAAAAATGTTCCTATAATCAAAGTTTGTGTCTCCTGTGAATTTCAACAGATCTATATGTGTATGTGGCAATCAAACTTCTTCAAGTATTGACCATTTCCTTCTGTTGTCTAAAATGATTGAAGCTCTACAGTATTAATAGACAACTTGTGGAAATATCTAGGAACATGAGTACTTCGTCTACTGATATCTTGTTGACTTGTAGAAAGTCCCTCTGACTCTCTTTTTTATTATTAATTTGCTTGGCAAAAGAAAGTAGATTTTAGTTTAGGTCATTTTTGTTATAAATAGCATCGTATTATCTTTAGGAGTGATGCTATGTTGTCCGTAAATTTGGACCACAATCCTGATCTGCGGGTTACGTGTCGTCCCTTCAATGGAGTGGGAGGGGGTTGTTGGAGTGGGTGGGGTTCCCAACCTATGTGGAGAAGATCCCGGAGTGCGACGAGCGCCGTCCGATGTCGGAGAAGCTCGGGAGTAGTTGTTACTGCTGCTGCTGCCCCAAAAGGGGTTCTGGACCAAGTCTGTCGAGTTCGGGCCGAACTCGGTCACAGGCCGAGTTCTGGCCGAACTCGGTCTGGCCGTTCCAGGGTTTGGCCATCCAGTGCTGGTTGCCCCACACAGAGTTCTGGCCGAACTCTGTGTGTCGGGGGGGGCTGAAGCAGATTTCAGGATGAGTTTTCATCATTGGATTTAATCCAACGGTCCAGGTTGGTTGCGGGATTAGGGAGATATATTGAGTTTTCTCAACCCTAATTCATTATCGTATTATCGCATTGGACAACACAAGTTTGAGAGAGAAGGAGGCAAGAGTGCCATTGCAACTTCGGAGAAGAAGACGGAGGATCGAAGGTCGTTTTCGAAGGAGATCGTGTTTCGGGTAATCTCTACTCGTCGTTCTCGTTCTTCGTAGCCTTGTGATCATTGTTCTTGTCTCTGAGTGTTGTGGGGATCCGATTTGGATCGGGAGGAGTTTGTAGAGGGTGTAATTCTTCTATTCCATTAGTGGAGGCTTCTCAGGGTTGGACTCCGATCGTCCCGTGATTTTTCCCGCAAGGGTTTCCACGTCAAAAATTCTCTGTGTCTGCGTGATTGTTTTTGTGTGGTTGTTTTTGGGTTCGTGCGTTGTTTGCTCGGTCCTCTCGCAGGTACTCTCCGGTTTGGGGAAAGGTTTCCGCGCTTCTTTCCCAACAGAGTGGTATCAAAGCCAGGTTCAAAGGGTGTCAGGAGTTGACAGAGGAACCAGAGAGGAGAGATGGACGCGAAGCCGGTGCGCATGGTGAACCTTAATGGCACAAACTATCATTATTGGCGGAGCAAGATGAAGGATTTGCTATTTGTCAAGAAGTTGCATCTACCTGTGTTTGCAACCGAGAGGCCCAGTGATAAATTCGAGGAGGACTGGAAGTTCGAGCACATACAGGTGTGTGGGTACATACGGCAGTTTGTTGATGAGAACGTGTACAACCACGTTGCCAATATTGAGCACGCGAAGACGTTGTGGGATAAGCTGGAATCCTTGTATGCGAAGAAGACCGGGGTAAACAAGTTATTCCTGATCCGAACGATGATGGGTCTGCGGTACAAGGATGGGGCGTCTATTACGGATCACTTGAGTGATTTCCAGGGCGTGGTTGACCAGCTATCTTCTATGGGAGTCAAGTTCGACGACGAAGTTCAGGGACTGTGGCTGCTGTGTACCTTGCCAGACTCGTGGGAGACCGTACGAGTATCTATGATCGCTTCTGCTCCAGAGGGCGTGGTCAGTCTGGAGTTTGCCAAGAGCGGGGTGTTGAATGAAGAGATGCGGAGACGTTCTCAGGGCACTTCATCCACATCCCACCACTCAGAGGCACTTGTTTCAGAGAGCCGCGGAAGGGGCAAAAGCAGGGGTCCAGGTGGTGGCAGAGACAAGAGCAGGAGGAAGTCCAAGGGTCGTTACGAGGACTCAGAGTGTTACCATTGCGGTAAGAAGGGCCATATCAAGCGAAATTGTTTCGCTTGGAAGAAGGAGAAGAAGGGCGACAAGGGGAAGCAAGAAGAGAACACTACAGCGGCGGCCTCGGTGCATGGAGGCGATGTGATCGTCGTAGGTGATGAGGTCATTACTAACCTCGCCTGCGATGACAATTCTTGGCTGGTGGACTCAGGGGCTTCAGCACATGTATCTCACAATAGGGCACTGTTTGCCACTTACACGACAGGCGACTGTGGCGTGTTGAAGATGGGCAACGGAGATGTGTCGAAGGCGGTTGCCATTGGAGATGTGCATTTGAGAACGAAGACGGGTGCGGTTCTTGTTCTCAAGGATGTTCGTCATGTCCCTGATATCCGTTTCAACCTGGTGTCGGTTGGAAGGTTGGATGACGAGGGATTCTTCAGTCTCTTCGGGAATAGTCAGTGGAAGCTTTCCAGAGGTTCGATGGTGATTGCCAGAGGAAGCAAGAAGTCCGGTCTCTACTATATGGAGGGGAGCGCAGAGGGGGCACAGGAGGTGAACGCAGTCAGTGACGCGTCTACCGAGTTGTGGCACAGGCGGCTCGGCCATATCAGCGAGAAGGGGATGAGCTACTTGGTGAACATGAAAGTGATTCCGGGGCTCAAGTCTACAAAGTTGGAGAAATGCACGCACTGTTTGGCTGGGAAGCAAAGTAGGGTGTCTTTCCAGAGTCACCCAAGTTCGAGGAAGCCGGCGTTGCTCGAGTTGATTCACTCGGATGTCTGCGGTCCTATGAAGGTAAAATCTCTTGGTGGTGCTTCTTACTTTGTGACTTTTATTGATGACTGTTCCAGGAAGGTTTGGGTCTATGCCTTAAAGACCAAGGATCAGGTGCTGCCTACTTTCAAGGAGTTTCAGGCCTCCGTTGAAAGGGAGACGGGCAAGAAGTTGTTGTGTGTTCGGTCCGACAATGGCGGCGAATACATCGGTCCCTTTGATGCGTATTGCAGAGAGCAAGGGATACGACACCAGAAGACTCCGCCAAAGACACCTCAGCTCAATGGTGTAGCGGAGCGCATGAACAGGACACTGATGGAGAGGGTGCGGTGTTTGCTGTCAGAAGCAAACTTGCCGGACAGTTATTGGGGTGAGGCTCTTCTCACAGCTGCTTATATTATTAATTTGTCTCCTAGTGCTCCTTTGCAGGGTGATGTGCCTGACAAAGTATGGTACGGCAAGGAGCCGTCATACAGTCACCTGCGGGCGTTTGGTTGTAAAGCCTTCGTGCATGTACCGAAGGACGAGAGGACCAAACTTGAGCCGAAGACGAGGCGATGCGTCTTTGTCGGCTACGGTCGGGATGAGTTTGGCTATAGACTCTACGACCCAGTGGAAGGAAAGCTCTACAGAAGCAGGGACGTGGTGTTCGTCGAGGATCAGACCATGACCAACACTCAGGATTCCGAGACGCCTTCTGAGGCTGAGGAATTGCCTGAGTTAGAGTCATTTCGCTTCGAGCAGTTTCCAGAGGACATCGCAGAGGATCCAGTTATGGGGGAGCCGGTACATGGAGTTGCTCCCAACCTTGATCATCAGCCTGCTGATGGTGGTCAGGGTGTCCCTCAGGAGGATGAGCATGCCGGAGAGGTAGTTCCTGAAGGGGAGGAGGCTGTCGGTATACAGCCAGCACCAGTGGCTCCACTGAGAAGGAGCAACAGGGATCGTCGACCATCTACGAGATACTCGCCGGATGAGTATGTGCTACTGACTGACGGGGGAGAGCCCGAAAGTTTCGTAGAGGCTATGGAAGACGAACACAGGCAGGAGTGGATGGTGGCTATGCAGGAGGAGATGAGTTCCTTGCACACCAATTCTACTTATGATCTGGTGCGGTTGCCAAAGGGCAAGAAGGCTTTGAAGAATCGATGGGTGTTCAGAGTGAAGCAGACGGATGATGCTACTCGCCCTCGATACAAAGCGAGGCTGGTAGTCAAGGGCTACGGTCAGCGGAAAGGCGTGGATTATGATGAAATCTTTTTGCCTGTCGTCAAGCATTCGTCTATTCGGGTGGTGCTAGCATTAGCAGCCAGTTTCGACTTGGAGGTCGAGCAGATGGACGTGAAGACGGCATTCCTCCACGGTGATCTTGAGGAGGAGTTGTACATGGAGCAGCCGGAGGGATTCTGTGAAAAGGGCAAGTCACATTTGGTCTGCCGGTTGAAGAAGAGCTTGTATGGTCTGAAGCAGGCTCCGAGGCAGTGGTACAGAAAGTTCGAGTCGTTTATGGGGGAGCATGGTTATGCACGGACGACGTCGGACCATTGTGCATTTGTGAGGTATTTTGCAGATGATGATTTCATCATTTTGTTGCTCTATGTTGATGATATGCTATTAGTGGGTCGGAATGCCACTAGGATAGCGGAGTTGAAGCGCCAACTGGGCGCGGCCTTCTCTATGAAGGATTTGGGCGCAGCGAAGACTATTCTTGGGATGGAGATCAGCCGAGAGAGAGAGTCCAAGCTGCTACACTTGTCCCAAAAGAAGTACATTCACCGGGTACTTCAGCGTTTCGGGATGGACGGGTCGAAGAAAGTGAGTTCCCCCCTCGCGGCTCACTTTAAGTTCACTGAGGAGCAGTGTCCATCTACCGAGGACGAAAAGGAAGATATGGAGCGGGTTCCATATGCTTCAGCTGTGGGAAGCCTTATGTATGCCATGGTGTGTACGAGGCCAGATATTGCTCATGCAGTTGGTACGGTTAGCAGGTATCTTTCGAATCCTGGAAGGGTACACTGGAGTGCGGTCAAGTGGATTCTACGATATCTTCAGGGCACTGCTGGTTGGGGACTTTCCTTTGGTGGTGACGAGCCGAAGCTGGTTGGGTATACCGACGCTGATATGGCTGGAGATGTAGACACGAGGCGATCGACTTCAGGCTACGTGATGATGTTTGCGGGAGGAGCAGTGTCGTGGCAGTCGCGGTTGCAGAAGTGTGTTGCCTTGTCGACGACGGAGGCGGAATACATTGCGGCGACGGAGGCTTGCAAGGAGCTGTTGTGGATGAAGAAGCTGCTGCAGGAAATGGGACTGAAGCAAGAGCAGTATACTTTGCTTTGCGACAGTCAGAGTGCTATCCATCTTGTGAAGAATCAGACGTTTCATAGCCGGTCCAAGCACATCGAGACCCGGTATCATTGGATACGGGATGTGGTTGAGAAGAAGGACGTGGAGCTTGAGAAGGTGCATACAGATGACAACGGAGCTGATATGTTCACGAAGATTCTACCAAGGGGGAAGTTTGAGTACTGCAGGCAGATCGTCGGGATGACGACGTCCTCCCCATAGTTGTGAAGGGAGAGATTTGTTGGAGTGGGTGGGGTTCCCAACCTATGTGGAGAAGATCCCGGAGTGCGACGAGCGCCGTCCGATGTCGGAGAAGCTCGGGAGTAGTTGTTACTGCTGCTGCTGCCCCAAAAGGGGTTCTGGACCAAGTCTGCCGAGTTCGGGCCGAACTCGGTCCCAGGCCGAGTTCTGGCCGAACTCGGTCTGGCCGTTCCAGGGTTTGGCCATCCAGTGCTGGTTGCCCCACACAGAGTTCTGGCCGAACTCTGTGTGTCGGGGGGGCTGAAGCGGATTTCAGGATGAGTTTTCATCATTGGATTTAATCCAACGGTCCAGGTTAGTTGCGGGATTAGGGAGATATATTGAGTTTTCTCAACCCTAATTCATTATCGTATTATCGCATTGGACAACACAAGTTTGAGAGAGAAGGAGGCAAGAGTGCCATTGCAACTTCGGAGAAGAAGACGGAGGATCGAAGGTCGTTTTCGAAGGAGATCGTGTTTCGGGTAATCTCTACTCGTCGTTCTCGTTCTTCGTAGCCTTGTGATCATTGTTCTTGTCTCTGAGTGTTGTGGGGATCCGATTTGGATCGGGAGGAGTTTGTAGAGGGTGTAATTCTTCTATTCCATTAGTGGAGGCTTCTCAGGGTTGGACTCCGATCGTCCCGTGGTTTTTTCCGCAAGGGTTTCCACGTCAAAAATTCTCTGTGTCTGCGTGATTGTTTTTGTGTGGTTGTTTTTGGGTTCGTGCGTTGTTTGCTCGGTCCTCTCGCAGGTACTCTCCGGTTTGGGGAAAGGTTTCCGCGCTTCTTTCCCAACAGGGGCTGCTGAAAAGGGTAGGAGGGTCCGGTGTGGCGCATGAGGGGGCTATTGAGGGGTAACACGTCGGTGTGGAAACGCGCACAATAATCCCACGCGCGGTTCCTTTAGCATTTTCCTATTTTTAGTTATGAGCTATGTTTACTTTGTCTTATTATTATTATTATTATTATTATTATTATTATTATTATTATTATTATTATTATTACGGGAAGTCGCACACGTGTAGTTGCATGTGTTTTTCATCGTATAATGGTACTAGATTTAGACCTAATTAGACTTTGAATAATGGATTCGTCTGTTTTAAATTTTGGGTAGTATAATTTTTTTTTAGTAACGAAATTGAACTTTCAGTGACAAAATAAATACGATGAATTTTCGTCACTACAATGTGCCACTGAAATAAATTGAATAACGAAAGTCTAAAACGGACAAATCTATTATCCAAAATCTAATTAGATCCTAAACCTGCTACCTTTATACAAAATAATTCTATTTTTTTACTTACTTTTAAAATATGTGTAAGCTATCTATACTGTGTTTTAAGCTTTTTATGGAAATTAGTTTCAGCTCCCCTTTGATAGTCCATAGTTTGGAGCAAATGATTTAAGCTCAAATGTCATGCATGTGCTGTAGATCAAATATATATATATATATATATATATATATATATATATATATATATATATATATATATAAAAGGGGGAAACTATAATAAAATAATAATTCTTTCAACCGCAGAGTTAACTAAAAAAAATTATAGGGCCCTAAGTAAAATATTTCCTGTTTAGGGGACTTGTGGATTTTTTTTATTCTCCTATAAATTTAAGATGGAAATCCATTTCTATGTCTTGTTTAAGTTATAAAAATTTATTTTCGTGGATTATGAATACGCAGATTAATAATTTGTCCACAAAATATGAAAATTCTATCTATTAATAATATGTATGTTTCTTTTTCTGAATATTTTTTCTTTATTTATTTTGTTCTATTTATTTATTTTTATCTTTTACTTTTTTTCATTTATTTCAAGATTTTTTTTATCTTTTATCTTTTTCCAGCTTTCTTGTTCTATTTTCATTTTATGAAGATTTTTATAATTTTTTCTGTTTTTATCTTTTTCGAGTTTTTAAGAAGATTTTTGTTATTTTCCCCCTGATTTTTTCATCTTTGTCATTTATTTATTTATTTTTCTGTTTTTTTCCTTTTTTTAAAAAATCTTTTTTCCATTTTTTTTTTGCCTTTTTTGGTTTTTCATATTCTTTCATTTTTTAAGAATGTTGTCTTTTTGTATTTTGGGTATATATTTTCAGTTTTTTCATCTTTTTAAATAATTTTTTGGTTTATTTTTAAAAAAAAATTATTCTTTTTTTTATTTTTGTTTACCGAGAATATTTTTATATTTATCAAACATGGATAAATAATTTTTCAAAAAAAATGATTTTCCGAAAATTATATAATTTTTGGCTATAGTGTATTTCCCTTATCAAACGCTCCTTATAAGTTTATGTTTCAAAATTTTATTTGTTTATCATGCTATTTTCTTTTATATGTTAAACAACTTCAAATATTTCAAAGTAGTCCTTTGGACATTTCAATATGGGACTGTTTATTTTCTTAAGCACTAATACACTGACTTTGACTTCTCAT